>HG995389.1:4800000-7200000 GCA_905333075.3 Atethmia centrago | reverse complement strand
ATGAAAGCTACCTGCCGATGACACTATTTTCACTTCACCTTGGTTTTCACAGATTTTTACAGGATGGTCAGTTTCACCTTCAAATCTTTTCGCATTATAGTATGTATGGACTTGTAATAAAATCTCTATGGGTATACTATGTCTGGTTTTGGTATCATTGAAAGTTAAAATTTTAAAGAACTTCCAAATTCCAAATTTAAAGAAATTCCAAATTCAAATTAGGAAAATGTGTGATTTTCATTTTTTTTTCGTACCATCAAGGTGAGTGAATCTAATGAAGAAATTCGATACATTTTAAAATTTTACTACAAAAAAGGTAAAAATGCAACGCAAGCCGCGAAAAAAATTTGCGATGTTTATGGACTTAGTGCAGTGTCTGTGAGAGTAGCACAAATTTGGTTTAAGCGTTTTCAATCCGGAAATTTTGATGTCAAATATGCACGTCGCTCCGGTCGCCCTATTACGGATAAAATGGATGCCATTTTTGAAAAAGTGGAGTAATATGAGTAGTTACGATGTAGCTGAAGAACTGGGAGTTCACCACAAAACAGTTTTGGCGCATTTGAAATAAAATGGGTACACAAAAAAGCTCGATATTTGGGTACCTCACGAGCTCACTGAAAGAAACCTAATGAACCGTGTACTCATTTCTGATTCTTTATTACGACGTAATGAAACCGAACCATTTTTGAAGAAGCTGATAACTGGTGATGAAAAGTGGATCACGTACGACAAGAACGTGCGAAAAAGGTCGTGGTCAAAGGCCGGTCAGGCTTCACAGACTGTGGCGAAACCTGGGTTAACTCGCAACAAGGTGCTGCTGTGTGTGTGGTGGGACTGGAAGGGCATTATTCATTATGAGCTGTTACTACCAGGCAGAACCATCGTTTCTGAACTCTATTGCGAACAACTGATGAAATAGTTGAGAGAAAGCGGCCGGAATTAATCAACAGAAGGGGTGTGGTTTTTCATCATGATAACGCTAGACCTCACACATCTTTAGCCACTCAGCAAAAAATAAGAGAGTTTGGCTGGGAGCTGTTAATGCATCCGCCGTATAGTCCTAACCTTGCATCTTCAGATTGCCACCTGTTTCGGTCTCTTCAGAATTCTTTAGGCAGTGTCAGGTTAACATCACAAGAGGACTGCCAAAACCACTTGTCGCGGTATTTTGATCAGAAGTCCCAAAAAAATCTATAGCAATGGGATCATGTCCCTACCTACAAGATGGCAAAAAGTTATCGAACAAAATGGTACCTACATACTTTAGTTAAATGTAAATAAACTATATTAAAAAATGTTTTGAATTTTCTTAAAAAATGCGAAGAAACTTTTTCCCCAACCTATTATATTGATCTAGAAATCGTTTTCTAGAACATAAACTCACCTAGCAAGATTTCCTTTAGGTCCAGCATCGATCATCCTCTCCTTATCCAACGTCAAAAAGTAGAAATTCTCGTCTCTAATTTCATGCTTCCTCCGCATTCGACGACGGAACTCTTCTTCGTCTATTAACTCGCCCACATATTCTATCACGAATTGTCCTGAAATAAACAAAAAAAAACAAACATAACATCACGCCTTGTTTCCCCGAAGGGTTGGGCAGAGGTGTACCTGTAGTACACCCACATTTCGCCAGTTATGTTTAAGTTCCATGTAATAGGGGGCGAGCCTATCCAAGAAATAATAATAATAATCCTAGTCTTGAAATAACATTAATAAAAACATTAATAATAATAATACTAGTCGTCACACAAAAAAAAAATTGAATCGGAACGCAAATGTCACTTTTATAGCCAGTCAATCTGTGGTTTTCCATTGGTTGAGTGTGAGTGTTTTTTTGCGTTTTTTTTTTAAATTGCGAAACAACGAAATTTAAAATCTAGATGAGGTCGGCGTTTCCTATTTATTTATTTTATTTTACAGTTTTAGGAAAACTTACAGCTAAACATTTTTACACGATTGAGAGTAACAAAATAAGGCCAATTAAAAGTTTTCACAGATAGAAGAGAGCTTACACACAAACAAAAATATTTGAGAAGGTAGACAGTGTTTAAGTGAAAACAGTTACATAAGTGAAAAGGTGGCTCAAGCGCAAATTGTAACCAATTAGTTTACGTTATCAAAAAAGAAATTACAAAGGGTCTTTTTCAATTTCGAAATTCCAAATTTCTATCTGACTACTCTGAGAAGAAAGGCCGAAACAAACTCAGAGGTCACAGTCTCTTTTAAAGTCCAGACATAATCTTGGTCAGATCTTCAGAAGGCCATGTAGATTGGTGACTGACATGGTCTTTTAAAGGAAAAAAACACAGATTGAGTGGACCTGTCCAGTCAGTGCACGCATTTCTCAGTAATCGTGCATCTTTAACAGTCGTTACGGGTTGTCTGACAATCCGTCTTACCAAGGGGTATCGTATTACACAGTAACTGGGTTATGGAGGTTAGATAGGCAGTCACTCCATGTAAAATACTAGTATTCAGCTGCATCTGATAAGACTGGTAGCCGACACCAACTTACGTAGTTGGGAAAAGGTTAGGCAGATGATGATGTGCGTGCATTATCTCTGGCACATGAAACCTTACCTGCTTTAATATCCTCTAAAGTCTTGAGCCCCCATCCTCTGCTGGGTGTTCTGTAAGGCACTAGTTTGGGGTACAGTCGCTTCTCAAACGCGCGGTTGTGACATCTATCACCCGCTCTACAGGTCGGTCCGCATTCTGTTAGCAGCATTCTGTAGAACAAATAATGATTGTTTTGTTTACTGTACTTAATTTCTTGTTGTTTGTCCAAAAACCCCACCTTTCTCGAAATACACGTACTTCGATACAATGATATACTCTTCTGAACTGAGCTTTTCAGAATCCTGAGCTGAAAACCATATAACAAATATAGCCATCAAAATAGTAAGTGCACGAGAATTTCAGATGATTTTTAGCAATTGGTTTGGCAGAAATATAGATTTGATTTTAGCACCTATTTGCGTGGAAGGGGCTTGTGGCTAAGTAATAACAGCCGCACGGGTCGATCGATCAGGTTAAGCTACGCTTGTCGCGGTTGGTCCGTAGATGGCTGACCATCTTTACATACCAAGACCCCTCCGTGCCTTGGAAAGCACGTTAATCCGTTAGTCCCGGCTGTCATTTGTAGATCTTTGACAGTCGTTACGGGTCGTCAGAAGCCCGAAAGTCTGACAACCAGTCTTACCGTGTATCGTGTTACCCAGTAACTGGGTTGTAAAGGTCAGATAGGCAGTCCCTCCATCTAAAATACCAGATTCAGATGCAGACTGGAAGCCAACCCCAACATAGTTGGAAAAGGCTAGGCAGATGATGATGACTAGCGTTGCCAGGCGTCCGGATAAAGCCGGACACAGTCAGGCTGTTTGGTTGCGTGTACAGCCAACATAGACTATGGCCGGCCTGTCCGGCTTTTGTTAGGCTTTTTAAATTTGAGCATTTTTTTACCATAATGATATACCATGACCATTTCGTAATACTTGGTTTTCCATTGCAAATTGCAATAATAGTTACTGCTAACTAATATTGCAATTATTGAAATTAATATTGAATGATTAATAATAAAGAAGACTGATTCATTCAATTTTATTGTTGTTTAATTAGAATTTAAGAAGAGTTTATGGTAAATGATAAAAAAACCTTTTTTGTACTTTATAAAATAATTGTCGTGTTATAACTAGGATTAAAAAATTAAGGGTGTCCGGCCTTATTACCCAAATGTCCGGCTAAACTGGCTGGTCTGTCCGGCTTTTCGTTTTTAAGACCTGGCAACCCTACATGTGACAGGGTTTCCAAACAATTTATTCAAATCTCATGTTCAACTTCATCATCATCATCTGCCTAGCCTTTTTCCCAACCATGTTGGGGTCAGCTTCCAGTCTTACCGGATACAGCTGAATACCAGTATTTTACATGGAGCGACTGCCTATCTGACCTCCACAACCCAGTTACTGGGTAACCCGATACCCCTTGGTAAGACTGGTTGTCAGACTTTCGGGCTTCTGACGACCCGTAACGACTGTCAAAGATCTACAAATGACAGCCGGGACCAACGGCTTAACGTGCTTTCCGAGGCACGGAAATCTATGTTAACTTATGGATAGTTATTGTTTATTTGGATAAAGCGATCAAAATACACAATATTCTCTACATGGTGATTTTTTTTTCATTAATTTCAGGAGGTGAAAATACACACTTTCACAATGGGACGAACTACGAAATAGCAAAAATTAATACAGCTGTATCATACATGTTCATCAGGTAAATATTGCATTTTTGTATGAAACAGGAGATATTTTTTTCGATATTTCAGAGTTGGTCTCATAGTGAAAGTTGCTCATAATCATTAGTACTTTCACGACCTGAAAGGTTAACAGTGAATTAAAAATCACCGTGTATAACAAACTATCAACAGATAACTTGTATTTGGACAGCAGAATACTTGATCAAACATCATAACAGTTTCCTCCATTGGGATTTATTTTATGTCTGTGGCATCAGAACGGGATCAGGATAAATATCAGGATACTAGCGCAGCGATATTTATTTGAGGGCGACCATCATCATGGGTGACCATATCTTTAAATACCAAGACCCCTCCGTGCCTTGGAAAGCACGTTAAGCCGTTGGTCCCGGCTGTCATTTGTAGATCTTTGACAGTCGTTACAGGTCGTCAGAAGCCCGAAAGTCTGACAACCAGTCTTACCAAGGGGTATCGTATTACCCAGTAGCTGGGTTGTGGAGGCCAGATAGGCAGTCGCTCCATGTAAAATACTGGTAATCAGCTGTATCCGGTAAGACTAGAAGCCGACCACAACATAGTTGGGAAAAGGCTAGACAGATGACTAGCGCAGCGATATTTTTTTTTTTTTAAATATCGCTTTATCATGCTGAGATAGGTAACCTTTTGGCCTCGCACAGGTCTTTTTTTTTTATTCTTTTTCTTTTCAATATTTTTTTAGTTTCCATTTTTTTTTTTGTTAGTTTTAATGTTCTTTTTTTGTTGCGTGTCCTGTGCGTGTCCCAAATAAAATATTTTTCTTTCTTTATTTCTAGTTTCGGCCGATTTTTTTACAATTTCATAAAATCATGACCTTCGCGGCCAGTGTTAACTAAAATAGCTGTAAGTATTGATGATTCTAATGATTACAATTACAATTACAATTTTGTAAATACAATATTTTTTACGAGTTTTAGGATCGAAGCAGGTGCCGTTCTGTAGTTTCTGCCTACCCCCGTGAGAAACCGTGAGTTTATGTATGTGTACAATATTTTTACGGTCGCGAATCATATTTTGATCAACCGTTATGACCTGGATTTGCAAAAAACGTAAGAAAATGTGAATTTTGCGGGCTACCCTGGTGCATCCCCCTTAATGCTTGTGTATTGTAGCAACAGATTCTTCTAACAACACCTATAAGCACATTCTCACACGGGGTGACGGCAACTCAATCTAAACTGGTTGGCAACGGGCGTTGCCAACTGTGACGCAACTGGTACTCTCACATGGCGCAACTCAAGTTGCCATACATTTTTTTAAGACACACGATAACGCGCCAATTTTATGAAAAATTGAGTTGGCAACGACCGAGCGACCTGCACTACCTGTCGCGCGTGACTGGTTGCCTCGCTGTTGACAACTAGTTTTCAAGTTAAAAAAAAAAATGTTTATTGCATCGACTTAAATAACTTATTCTAGTTAAAGTGGGGAGAATCCTTCCAAACTCAAATTCGAAAGCAGTTATTTCAAATAAAACAATTACAGGCACTTTTGAATTGTCAAGGGTGAAAAAGTGCCTGTATTTGTCAGTCAGAAAGATGAAGCTAGTTGCCCATTCCAAAGCGTAGTAGGTTCCTATAGAGAAGAATGTGCAAGAAACTCCACGAAAACTCTTTTAAATTAAAATATTGTTACAAAAATATTGCTTACATAATTCATGTTGAAATTATACAAGTGAGAATAATTTAGAAAGACGTGCATGTTGAGTGTCCGTAATAAAACATAAAATAAAAAATAAGCCATGGCAACTAAGAAATGACCAGTCCCTTTTAAGCATATAGTTTGCTTGTGTAATGATATAAGTTGCGTCATGTGAGAACCGCCATAGAAATGTACGTTCTAACGCGATTGGTTGCGTCGGCGTTGAAAACTGTTTTTATTTTGGGTCACCTCGTGTGAGAATGGCCTTATATAATTTTTGGGAATTCCTGGAATTATGTAAGTTTTTTCTTTACCTATTAAGACACTGCGAGTAAGCCCCACACGGGTCCTCCTCATTAGGATTGCACTCGCACTGCGTCAGTGAGCTCTCTGGGTCCTCCAGTTTCCGACCATAGAGTGAACCGCACGGTTTGTTGACCTTTAGTTTTACGTAGTGAGGTGGGAGTAGGGAGGACGCTATATCTAGAGATTCTTCCTCGTTTGGGGCAGCACCTGAAATAAGTTATTGAATGAATGGAGTTTATTTCTGTAAGTAGGTTTAAACAAACACATTTACAACATAATCAACCTGTTCCCACTGCAGGGACACAGGGCTCCTCTCTGTGAGAGGGAGTGGGCCGTAATCCACCACGCGGGCCCAGTGCGGGTTGGTAGATGTCACATGTCTTCGAATTTTTGGTTCTAGGACATGCCGGTTTCCTTACGGTGTTTTCCTTCACCGTTTTGAGAGCAGTGGTGATGAAATAATTTACACAAAGTAAAGCGCCTGCCGGGGTTCGAACCTACGACGTACAATTCCTAAGTCGCGGCTGTTACCACTGGGCCGACACTGCACTAATATTTTAAAAACTAGATTAACTCCATGTTTACTATCCGACTACTTTGAGAAGAAACACCGAAGCAAACTCAGAGGAGTCTCTTTTAAAGTCCATATATTATCCTGATCAGATCATGTGAGGACCATGTAGAACTGTAGTGTCTGAAATGGTCTTTTGAGGATAGAACCACACAGATTTGAGAGGACAGTCTCAAGTCCAAATTTTATCTTTAATTATCTACAAAGTTTTAAATTAATTGGACGGCATTTCCGCTCGGTCGATTCAGAATTGCTTGTAGAAATCAGCTTCTCGACAACAACCACCCCGGTGGTCACCATCTGCATATGGAAGGGGGTATCGTTACCTCTCAAAAGACCGATCCGAAACCCCCTCTATGCAATGCCTTTTAGGGCACATCTCTGGGGAGACTGTAAAGGGGTCTCCCCGAAACCTAACTGTGCAAATATGCAAGGCAGCACTTGACCACTGTGCGCCGTCTTCCCTGAATGTCTACCCTAATGTAGAAAAGAAATTGCTTATCTACATGTCTCGGTAGAAAACTGTCAACTGTCTACTCGGAAACGTCATTTTCGTCTAATCTTTCATCGACAAAACGCTCTCTACGTTTCTTGTGATAAACCTGCTATAGATTATTAAAATGCGTCATGAGACCAATATTCCTTTAAAAAAACCTGAGTTTGGAAAACATTATGACAATAAACTTACTTTTCAATATTTCACAAGCTCTCTGTGCGTGCTCCATTGCGGTGGTAAAGGCTGCATCTATTTTAGACTTCTGACTTGATATCCGACCGGAATCCCCTGTAAACAGATAATTAAATTAGCTATATTAACTGGACCGACCGGACCGGACCAGTTTAACTGGATGTTATTGGATTTTTCAATCTGGAATTTCTCAGTAGCAGCCTGGAGTCTGGATTTGTACCCGGTTGATGGCATGGAATAGGGAGCGAGCCTATGCTCGCTCCCTATTACATGGGACTTAAAAAATATAACTGGCAAAATGTGGGTGTACTATAGGTACACCTCTGCCCAACCTTTCGGGGAAACAAAGCGTGATGTTGTGTATTGTTATGTATATATTAACAATTTGAACTGCAATTTGGTGAAGTTAATCTGCAGTCGTTCACCACAACCGCACTGCTATTGTTACCAAGCATGCTTAGTTCCAATTCAGCTCTTTTTCCGTGTTTTGACCCACATATTGTTTATGGCGATTGTATGGCTATTGAATAGCGCACAGCTTAAAGTATTCATTTAAAAAAGCAATTGCAAATTATTTCCCGGGCATTATTGAATCAATTTTTTATTTTTTTATTTACATAACCAAATTACAAGAACATTATTAACATTAAATAAATTAAATTAAACCTAAGAAAGGCCCTCGATGCATTGTACCGAGGATGCTGGTGGCATTTCCTCGCTGAATTGCAATGCTGATGCGTTGCGCGAGAAAGCCGCCAGCTTTTCGGTCACCAGTTACATCAACCAGACGTTTCGCGATTTTGAATCTAATTGATGATTATTTCAATTAGAATTGGAATATTTTAAAATAAAAAATATAACATCACGCCTGTATTCCCTGATGGGTAAGGCAGAGGTGTAACTATAGTCCCCCACTTTTCGACAGAACGTATTCGAATATTAGCGAACGAACGAAAACGGACGAATATTTTAACGTAAGATTTATTAATAGGGTCTAACACCCATTTTTAAAACGTGTCTTAATTAAATTCTAAAGTGCTAATATGCCCCAAAAAAAAATCACAATATTTTTATTCAATCGATAAGTGCCATAAAAATACATTTAAATTTTACATTTTCAAATTTCGCGCGTAGTTTGACGAAAACGCTGGACGTGGACGCCATGTTGCTCTGTGGTCATGACGTCACTTGGCTAGTAAACAAATGCGCTAATCTAACTATAAGTATAATCTAACTATCAGTTGACAGTTGACACGTTTTAGTTTACTTAGCGGTATGACGTAATAACATGGCGGCTACTATTTCATGGTGTTTTTTAACAGATTAGAAAAACTGAAAACGTTGAATTGAATTTTAAAATTTATTTTGTTATTTTATGAACTAAAAGTAACATTTTCCGACTCCTTTTTGCCTAAACTATCTCAATAATCTATTTATAGATGTTTTCTCGTATATAGTAAAATACCCTATTTTAAAAACAAACTCACCTTCTTGAAACGGGAACACTCGTCCTCTATTGACCCAGTAATGGTCGTATTGACCAAAGAACCGAACCACGAATTCTCCGTGATTGTGCTTCACTGCCATTATGTTCTCAGGTATCTCTGATGGATGCAGGATTATACCAGGCCACCATCTGTAAATTGCTCATGTATTTAGTGGTTTTCTACAACGCAGTGACCAAAGAAATTGTAGGGTTTGTCTCAGCAAAAAGATAAAATAAAATAATCAAAAGAATATTTTCTAAATTCTTTATTATTATTTTTGTTGTAGATTTAATTCATAACGACCAATTTCTGGTTAGGCGGAAATAATATTGAAGTATTCTATTCTATTTGCAACCGTATTTTAATTGGACGAGGACAACCATTACCACTGTTCTCTACCTAAGTACTCTACATTACACAAGCCTTCCTATTATTATTCTGGGGTGCTCTAAATTACATATTGTGGGAGACTGGTGCCTAAGCTAGGCTCATGGCCTGTGTTTGAGGACACCAGGATCCCACCCCAGAGCTCAGAATAATAATAGCCATCCTATTATCTGGGGTGAGATCCTGGTGTCCTGAAACACAGGCTATGAGCCTAGCTTAGGCACCAGTCTCCCAAAATATATACTTACCTGAATCGTGTATCATTGTCGAATCTGACCAATGTAAAATAATTTATGTAGGTATATTGTGGTGAAAAAATAAATAAATTTGATGTATTGATTGATTCTTGGACAAAATATTGCTTACTCGCTGTTGCCCGCGACTTCGTCTGCGATCCAGGATGAAAAGTAGAATATGTCCTAACCCAGGTCATGGTCTACCCATGTGCCAAATTTCATCCGAATTCGTACAGCCGTTTTAGCGTGAAAGCGTAACAAACAAATAAACAAAAAAATACTCACTTTCGCATTTATAATATTTGTTAGGATCACTAACCTGTAATGTCCAAGTTTGACCCACACCATCTCTCCATAAAGTGGTAGTCGTCCCGTCTCACAGTCTTCGCACATGTAACCGCCTAAGAACAAACAAAACGAGTATTTAATTTGATCATTTTTATATTTCTAGAGTGTTGTGATTTGCCGGGGTCGCGGAAAGGTACGAAAGGGTTACCGAGGCCCCTGGCAACACAGGCAACGGAAGGAAGACGGGTGGGTTTTAGTAAGTAAGTCTGACAAACCCTCCCGCTCCGCCCACAGCGGGATATATAATTTGGTAATTCCCACCCAAAATTTGCATAACAAAGTCTCCGTGACCAAAGAGGCCACGGAGACTTTGTTGTGCAGCAGGTTTAGCATGACGCTTTCTACAAGGCGTCGTTTTGCATCCTCGTCAAATTTCAGGAGGCTGCTATGAAAGACATATATAATCAAATAAAAATACGATACCTGCTCAATTATTAATACATATTTGACAGTATTTTAGAATACACCACTTTCAAAGAACAGAATCACCCCGTTGGGTATGCGGTAGTGTGTGTGTAAAAGGGCAGTTACAGTGCGGTATCACACGGGCCGCGTTTTAACATGCGTGACCCACACATGCCGATTTCCGAAAATAGAAAAAAAAAAGACCTACTAATTTTATTTTTGATTCGTGTCGAGAATCATTAGCATAGTTACCTCCTTAAATATGACGAGGATGCAAAACGACACCTTGTATTTCTACTCTAATGTCGAATAGAAATCGCTAGTCTACATTTCGCGGTAGAAAACTGTCTACGTCATTTTTGTCTACTCTTTCGTCGACAAAACGCTTCTCGTGCTAAGCCTGCAGGTGTGCGTGACTAGCTACGTCTTACACTAGCGCGACGTCACTGTGCGGTCATTGTTTTATGCTAGTGTGCGTGCATTTTGCGACCAACAGTTGGACGCAATTTTTTTCGACGTGTTAGTTTGACGTCTATCTAAGCATATTTATATCTTTGGTATTTAAATTATCATATAAATAATACAACTCACGAACGCGCGTCATGTGATTCTTATGTCATTGTTATAAGGTATACATTAGAATACTTGACATGCGTTTGTAAAATGCAACATCTGCATAAAGAAACCTTTCTAATGATGGGGGGAGAACATTTTGTATCAGAACAGTAGGCCGCACGTCAATGGTAGCACTATGACCTTGAGCTGGCCTAGCGTAGTACGTAGTTTCAATAGAATAAGAGGCCAGCTTACACTGGTTTATTTACCACTGAATTGCGGCCTTACCATACAAAAACTCAGCCCAAACTCGTAATTCGGCTTCCCGACAACTATCGGGACGTAGAGTTGCCAAATTTTCTATATCAAATATAGTACTTTGGAACCCATTGCCCGTAAAAATATAGTACCTAGATTGCGAAAAAAAAAAACATTGTTATACCTACAATTTTGTTTTTCGCCATCTATATTTTTATTATTTCATTAAAAGCATTTTTTTTTGCTGCTGGGATTCTTTATTAATAAAAAAAAAATACTTGTATTTTATGTAACTGTGTCTGTGTTTTATTCATATAAATACCAAACAAAGAACATCATTTCTAATGTACTAATCATAAACTACTTTTATATGGTTCCGAATTCCTACCGAGTTCCGAGTTTACCTAGTTATTTTGGGCACATTATGAGCCAAAGAAAAATAACTAGGTATAATGTGTCCGAGTGGCCCCTATCTATAAGTCTGTGCATCACTGCTCTAAATTAAGGTTACAAAATACCATTAATTCAGCTTTTATGAGATTAATACTGGCCCTATTGCGATCATGTCGCCATTTTGTAAAGAAATATAAATATATAGTAGTTTCACCTAGTATAGTATTTAGCCCTCTAATATAGTAGGACACTATATCATTTAGTAGGGTTGGTAACTCTAATCGGGACTGAAAAATAAGTTGGATACAAAATGTGCCCGGACAAGTCGCCTTTTTTACATTGTAGCTGCTTCTAGTACAGTCCAACCAAATTATTTGAAATTTCATATACCCCCCCCCCCCCCTCGTTTTAAAACAAAACCAAAATTAAGAATTACTTTTAAAAAACAAGATGTCTTCCATTTGAATACAATTGTGTATGTATATTTATGTTCGAAGAAACTACAGTCGGCTGGTTGTTAGCGTTCCGCTTTAGACGAGGTCAAGGTCTTAATTCCCGTTCATGCAAATCATAATCGTATGTTTCGAAATGTTTGGTTTGACTTAAATAATGTTTTGACACACAAATCTACATTTTTAACCGATTTCAAAAACAGGAGGAGGTTATGTTTCATAAGTTTTACTGTACTAACATTCTATACATTTCAAAGTCTATGCGTTCGACGTCTTTTTTCATATTATATGTACACCGTTTTCACCGTGATTCCTAAGCGAATTTATGTAATTATTTCATTTGGTAGAGGAAGCCCGCGCGGTGGTCCCATATAAATTTTATTAACTTTGCTTGAGTAGTTTAGTTTGTGATGCTTCACAAACTGGGCCTCCCCCAAGCACCGCCACTTCAACCGGTTGTGTGCTTCCCGCATCCAGTGGATTCCTGCGACCTTCACAAGGTCATCGGTCCACCTTGTGGAAGGCCTTCCAACGCCTTGTAATGGTGATCGTTTAGTTTAATTGATTTATAAAAGTGTAAAATAAATTTAGTGTAAGCAAAATAGAGTATTTCTTACCTTCAGGCGGCTTAATGTTAAGGCACTCAGCGTGGAAGGACGTGGGACAATACTCGCAACAAATCAGGGATCCGCCCAGCGCGCATATAAAACACCACCCCGTATTCACGTGGCACGGGACTTTGCCGGGCCTGTTGATGGAAAGGCGCACATTTTAAAATGTTAAAATGATGAATGATGGTACAAGAAACGAAACAAAATTAGAATGTCGAAAAAAATATTATAATGGGCGAAATGCACTAAAATCGAATCACCCGTTCGCTGGTAGATAAAGGTGGCAAACTTAAAACAACCATTGATTTTGTTTGGGATACAGAAACGTACACTCGCGGGCTTAATTTATTAGTTACGTAGCACATCAAGCTATTTCCCTTCTCTTATAAACGTTGCGCAAATTTAAGTAATGGTTCAATCATCATAACCCCTAAATGTCTTTTCTTGATTCTATCTCTTTGCTTGTTTCTCTCCGAGTGCTTACTTGTTCTTACATGTCTACCTTTTCTTGTGCTACCCTAATATTGTCAGTGAAAACTTTTAATTGGCCTTCTTTTGCTAACTGTCAACTATCTGTATCCCAGCTGTAAGTTTTCTTAATCGGTCAAGGACAGCTAAAAACCAAATATTTAGCTGGCTATACTTGACTCCAACAAAAATTAGCACTTTAAAGCTTTTGGTTTTACATTGTTTGGCACCAGATGGGGTACGCGCCGGGCTTCATAAGTTAAGTAATAAAATACATTTTATGACGTTAAAAGTATAACTTTAAGCACTGTTTATAAATGGTTTGTGCTAAGTCAACCTGGCATTTCATAGATTTGGATATGATCCAAACAGCTACTACAGAAATGTCCTTATGTAAGCGGGCACGCCCTTTATGCCTGAAGGCTTTTATTTCGGTATTAAGTTCTGTTTACGTTTTTATGTTGTAATTTTTATCTGCTTGAGTTCTCATTGTTTTGTTGGTATATTGGCGTGTGCTAGCTAACATTACATGGCAAGTAATTAAAAAATAATGTTTTGTTTCGTAATGTTAATTACTTTGCATACGATTTGTATAGAATCAAGTTTTTATAACTAAATCGACAGGTGTGCTGCTGGGGAGTTTGTTGCGCCACTTCTTCTTCCCAGCTAAAGCACAAGGAAGTGGTGGAGAGCGGGCGTTTTTGGGGGACTGTCTTATGTAACTTTGACGTTCGAAAAGTGCTGATTCTCAGCCTAGTTTCAATAAATGACTTGATTTTTTTATTTTAAATTTATCAAAAATACTCCCAAAATTAAGCAAAACACTCACCTATGCTCATAATGCCTCGGGCAAATAATATGCGACGCCGTCAAAATCAGCGTGCCCGCCGGCAGACATTTTGTAAAAGAATGATAGGTAGCGGGGCACCTCACACATCTCGCCAACTTATCTCCACTGAACCTAGTCTTGCACCCTCTAGGATCATCAGAAACACAAGTATGACACACATGTCTAGGACACGTTAATGCCTCAAAATACTCATTAATTTTCTTATTAGTCTTCGAAGGCTCCCCTCCATTAAATTGTGTTTGAGGCCAGTGGTCTAAACATTTCAAATGATAGTACTTATGACAGTGCGCCACGTGACATTTTTGTCGCAAAGTCGCCTCGTTTTTCGATACAGCAGATTTGCATACAAAGCATACTGGGGTATCGTATTTCTGACAGTTCTTGCATTTGAAATTGGAGTGATCGGTGTCGTTTGAGCGTCGAGGTTTTAATTTGATATCGATTATCTCGCATTTTCCTGGTATTGTGTCGCTCCAATCGCAGCCGTCATCGCTCGAGTAAGAATCGTAATCGATTTTCTCGTTTTCAGTTTCGAGTAGTTCCTTCATTTTTGATTCTAGCTGAGCTTCTAGGGTCTCAGCGTCAACTGTACACATTTCTATTTCAAGTATCTCTTCGATTGACGCGTTTTCTTCGGTAACATCTTGGGATTTTTCGTCTTGACTGTCAAACTCATCGGAATTTTTCGGTTTCCGGCCCAACTTTTTCTTCCTCTTTCTCCCTCTGGATGGGAGTGGGTTTTCTACTTCTACATCTTCTTTATTAACGCAGTCGACATGGAACATTGCATTGCAGCCTTTACATTTTACGAGATTTCCAGTCATCTCACATATTTCACATACTTTCTCTCTTACTAAACCTTTGAAAACGTTTGGTTTTGGTCGGGCCAACTCTTCAAAGTAAAGTTCAACCTCATCGATGTCATTACCTTCGGGAATTGGTTCTTCGGATTCTTCTCCATTTTCACTAATTTGTTTGTTTTTAGGTTTGAATATCGAGAAGACTTCCAGCTCTTCTTCGATATCTGAAAATTCTTCGTTATAATAAGGTTTTATTACTTTTCTTTTAGGCTTATCTTTTGGGACGACATCATCGTTAGTGTCTCTTTCTCTTCTCTCTTCTTTTTCCGTTTCTTTCTCAGTTTTGATCTTTCGTTTAACTTTTTTGGGTTGTTGTACGGCATCTTCGAGTCCCTTTACTAAGCCAGACTGTTCAATATCATCGTTTTTCTTAATTTCAGACTTTGTATTCTCTTCATACAACCAAGTTTGGTATAAATACGTGACGATTTCATCCTGCGTCAATTGTGGATTTTCGTCTATCAAGGAGTCTTGTCGTAATTCCAAATATTTCACAAATTCGGGATCTTCTAGTGCATTTTCGACCTTTTTGGGAGGGAATTTCTTTTTACGCTTAGTTATAGATATTTCACTGTCTCCTGAAGTTATGGAAATTGTGTCGGCTTCTTCGTCTTTAATTTTAATGTCTTCTTTGAAACAATTTTCTTTTTTAGCGTTTGAGCGCAGTTTGCACTTAATAAGGGGTGCTTCACTATCTTCAGAGTCAATAGAATCTGCGCCCAAATCGTCACTGAAGTTACTTTTCCCTGGTTCCTGTGTGACAGTCACTTGCACTGCGTTTGAAGGATCTACTGGTGAAGTTTCTTTACTTTTTTCTATGTTTTGCTCGTCAGTTCTTGTCAATGTTACTTTACAATCATCATTTTGTTTCACATCTATTGTTTCTGCACTTACGTCTTTATTAACTTGTGGTTCTATAGACGTAGCGGAGCCTAATACAATTTCTTTTTCATTCGTTTGTAATGTATCCTGTACTATATTTGTTTGATTTGTTTCAGGTTTATCATCGTCTAGTAATTCATAGGCCGGTGATGGCACTTCATCGACTTCATCAGAAGATTTATCGAATTCTTCTTTGATTTGAAAATTTCTATCTACATCTGTATACACCATTTTTCTTTCGCCTCTTGTTTTTCTATGTAAGAATCTCTGCATCATATTTTTATTTAGACTCAAGTTCTTTTTATGAGAGTTCCGTTGTCTTGTTTGATCCCTTTCTCTTGGTTTCTTTTTCTGTTCAGATTCAGAATTCAGCCCTTTAACTAAATGCAATTCTCGCAAATCATCGTTTTTTTTATCATCAGATTTTGAGTTTTCTTCGTAAAGCCATGTTTTATATAAATAAGCTACAATTTCGTCTTGCGTTAACTCCGGATTTTCATCCATTATAGCATCTTGCCTTAGTTCTACATATTTAACAAATTCTGCATTTTCCAAAGGATCTTCTGGTTTTTTACCTTGATTTGAGCGTAATTTCCGTTTGCTTTCAGATTTCGTTGAGGTCACACTGTCTTCTGAATGAGTAGAAATCGTATCCAAATCTATGTCACCATTCATATGACTGACCTCATCGTGAAAGCCATTTTCTTTGATACTTCTTTGTGGTATATGAACCTCTTTGGCAGTATTCATATCAATCTCTTTCACATTTAACCGACCATTAATAGGCCCATTTCTTGTAATACTTTCAACAATATCACGATTTGGGATTTCATCACTAATATTACTAATATAGAAAGGAAATGTATTTTTATCCTCAACTATATCTAAAATTTTATTCTCTTCGAGTTTACTATTAGAAAAACCAAATTGATTACTACTTTCTACTCCACTGTGGTTTATTAAGTCATTGCTAATTATTTCATTTTCTAAACCTCCTGCCACACGATCCAAAACTGAGTGTGTTCCATAATCGTCATTTAAAATAATTTCCTTAGTCAATTTAGAAGGCACATCATTTGTTATTTCATTGTTAATATCACCATGACTAATACTACTACTGGTTTCAATAATGACATTCTTTTTGGCAGGTAAATCAGATATTGAATCGTCATCAATATCATGTTGGGTATCTATTATACTGTCGTTAGTAAGAGGAGCTTCACTGAAACTACAGTTATCATCAGTCCGACTGTCAGTTTCATAATCAGGTTTATAATCACTGTCTTCATCAACGGACATGTAACTTACCTCAGTACTGGCAACTGTTGAATCGTCATTTGTCATTTCGTCCTGTGAGTCAGTAGTAACATTTATAGGATTACTTTTAGGAGTGATTTTTTCATTTTCCATGTGACTTCCATCAATTGAGCCCTGACTATATTGGTCCTCATCAAATGAATCTTCATAAACAGGGCTTACCATTTGATCTCTGGTAGTTACAGGATCAGAGGTATTAGGGCGATTTTCAGCAGTCTGTTCCACTTCATCTTTGTAAAGAGATACCTTTGCACCATGTCCGCCTAATGTCGTATTATTGTTGCCTGGAGATGTTGCTCTACTTATAATGCTGTCCTGACTATTTTCATCCATACTCTCACCTTCACAAGATTCACATGTTCCATTCATTTTTGGTAACATATCTATCGGACTCTCTGCTTTAGAATCATTTTCGTTTGCAGTAGTTTCTTGGTTTTTTTCACTTTCTTCAGTTTTAGTACTTAGACTTTCGACTGGGGCTATAATGCCATTAAGTTCCTGAGAAGCGAAATTCTTACAACTATCCGTATCTGTAGAATTGTGATCTGAATCCGTCACTTCTATAACGTTTTTACTGTAATCATGATCGTTTAGAAAAGGCAACAAACTCTGAGATTCGGTCATAGATTTTCTTAAACTATACGGCTTATTTACTGCTACTCTTGACAACTTTTTCTTTTTTTTTGAACTTATTACTTTTGTTTCTTTTTTTTCTTCTCCTTTTGCTTGAGGAGCTTGTGGTTTAGTCTGGATTTTCTCTGGAGTTTTGGACTTGGCTTTTTGTAGCCACCTGTCCATATGAGACTGTCTTTGGATTTTAGTGATGCCAGTTTTAGCAGCCATGTTATCAAGGCAAGCTGTTACAACTTCAAACATGTCCAAAGACTTGTTCCTGGTCCTGTTTCTAGAACGTTCGGTATTATCTGTTTTACCGTCGTCTTCTGAGAACAGGCTGTCATACAAACTCTCGCTCAAAGACACGTCACTGTCAGTTCTACTGATTTTCCCGCTCTTTAGTTGCTTTGCTTTAGTTCTAGACTTTTCTAGCATATCATTGAAGATATCTATTCTCAGCCTCTTTGGTTCTCTAAGCAGCATCTCTGCTTCTTCTACAGAGTTGTTCCATAAGGCTTGTTTCTTTTCTGACACGAAGAATGCTGCAAAGAGTCGCGGGTCTTTTTTCTTGTCCTAGAAAAGATGAAAAATATTATCGAGTGAGGTGTTTTTTGTCAGGTATTTTTGTACAACATGGATTTGGAAAATATTCATTTGAAGTTTTTTTTTTTTCATTTAATTCAACACTAACAGTTTTTATCAATATGAAAGATATCTAGAATGCAAACGATGAAAGAAATACTGAACTATAGGAGGATGTTCTCTTTTTCAGATTATAATATTGTGAAACATAATAAAAACAAAGATAAACTTTAAAAAATTGGGTCAGCATTAATTATTCAACTTAATGTCAAGGTTGAAAAATCAAATTATTCAAATTCCTAACAAAAGTTCAGGAGATAACCTAATGTCAGACTAAAAAGATAAAGACGGTAAACTCACCTCAGGTTTAAAATTGAGCCGGGTATTCTCAAATTCGAGCTGGCCAAGGTACTTTCGAAGCATGGTGTCAACGATCCAGCCGCGACGTCCGTTGTCTCCGAAGAACGTCACGTGAATGACGTCACGTTCTATACGGCCGAATACTGTGGAGAAATGAAATAAATGAAGGTTAGATTTGGGCTGTTTTGTAGAAATTAGAAACGTTTTTAGAAGTCTATTGTTGTTGTAATCTTCTGTCAATTTATTATTGTAGATTTAATGTGTTTGCACTACATTGTTGTTCTAGGCAAAAAAGAAACAACCCCTTTGTTTCTATGGGTGTAGCAATAAGAGACAAAATAGCAAACTTTTTCAATGATTACAGCATGGACGACATGCTGACAGCATTTTGGTTATTGCTAATGGAAAAATCACATAAGTAACACTTTAATATTCCGGCCAATGAGCGAATGCATTCCCACACCTGTCAGCTAAGAATAAAAGAAAACGTGTTTTATGAATTAAAACTTTATTAGTTCCTAATCATGTCCAACTGAAAGCTGTCAGAAACGCATTCTCTCAGTGGCTGGAATATAAATAGGTTATTTAGACACTCCAACACTACCATCATTTTATTTTTATATGGGGTGTTATACAAAACATATGTGGTGGTTAGAACACAATTGCACAGCAATAATATAGGAATAATATTATTATATTAAATAGCAGCAAGCAATAAGTAAAGATAAGCAGTTCTAATAATTGAAGTTAAGGTTGATAACATAGCAAAGGGATGTAGATTATTATAATATCAATATTCAAAATAATAAGTTGTTATTTCTATGTTCTATAAAAATAAATAAAATTGAAGTGTTTGTTTGTTATGTCAAAATAACAGCTACCAAAAAACTATAATTTAAAAAAAATACCTATAATAAGAAAGCAATTTAAAAATTTTGGTCTGTGTTTGTTCTGGCTAATCTCTGAAACAGCTGGACCGATTTTGACAGTCATGCGTTCCATTTTTTTTTCTAATTACAAGAAGACACTTCAGTTTCATTTATTTGTATAGATGTTTAAATTGGATGCCTGACAGTTTTTTAATTAAGTTTAGGGCAAGTTATTCTCAAATATTTTTTTAGTGACTATTTTTAATACTTACACTTCTTTCTAACAAAAATCCCATTTGAGGGGTCTCTAGCGACGATAGAAGGCCAGAATGGATAGGTACCCATTCTAGCCCAGGCTAGGTCTCCAACTTGATAGGCACATTTGGCTTCCAAATCAAACAAATCACTCTTTGACAGAGTTTTACTATCCTTCTGTTCTTTCTTCTTCTTTTTACTGTCAAAGTCCAGAGTTTTGACCACAGAAGAATTATCTAAGAATCCATTCTGCTGTTTAGTAGAACCTATGCTGTACCTTTCAGAAGACCGTTCTAGAATATTATTTAAATGAGTACTGGATGACTTCTTCCCACTTTTTACAGGTGATAACATATTCTTAATAAACACTACATTCTCATCAGATTCTCTCTTTTGGATCAAGTCCTTTCTGATGTAAACTTTCGGAAACTTCTTAGCAGGAGACGGGCTAGTCTTTTTTACTTCCTCAGTGCCAAAACGGCTCAATGATATGTTTTCTTGGTAAATATTTTCTATTTGATTTTCAAGAAAAGTTTCTACTCCAATTAACTTTGGTGGTTCTGATCTCAATGGTGAATTTGATGCATGCATCTTGTATACTGGTGATTGAGTCTTCACTGGTGATTTCTCGGCCAGTGGTGACTTTAGTTCAGCAGTAACTTTCTTGGTGTCAATGTGCTCAATTTCAGACTTGAGCCGGCGAGCCCTGCCATAGCGGCTGGTGCTAGTACCATCACCAATGGACACCGGGGAAGTCACTCTGGCAGTCAAACTAGTTTCAAGTTCACGTTCAATGAGTGACCTTTTCTTTGGTTTTGATTTGATAGTCAGAGAACTATCAGATGCCTTCAAGTCCTCAGAACTCATGTTATCCTCAGACTCATCCATTATGACCTCTTTCAATAAATCTAGGCCCTTCTTTATGCGTCTGACGTAACAAAATAGAACATCGCAAGTATCGCCGCAAATCACGAATATTTTATTTCAATCCCATATTTAAGAGAAAAATACAATGCGAAATGTGACGACAAACCAATATTTACAGGTTACGCCCGTCCCCGAGCGTTTCACTTGGTTTTCTGAAACAAAAGAATCGAAATGAAGTTTCGCTTTTCTGATGAAATAGGTTAATTCAATATTTGAACACAATATCATGTTTTGTAAGTGTAAATGGAAATGTTTCTGAATTAAAACATAAAATGTCGACTCACCTCCGCTTTATTCAGTTTAGTCGCGTCAGTGATTGCAATTCGCACAAGACAAATCGTCAGATTGGTGGTCTCCTTGGTGCATAATTGAGCCACAGTAAATCGAAAACTTAATATCCTTTTTTACAAAACGATGTTTCCAGATATAATTGCTTCAACACCAGATTCAGAATCGTTTTGTATCACAGAAACATAAATATTAACTATAATCGTCAGCGCTCAAATATCAGTCGAGCAAAGTCCTAATTTGTGACGAGAAAGCACTCAGTTACACAGTCAAACACGCGCCATCATAATTCCATACATCGAATTGAGCGGAACCAGCCCGCGGTAAGCATCACTGCGATTTCTACAAACGTTATCACGAATTATCTCACGAATAAAACTATAAACACTGATTTCGTAGCATTATATTTATAATTACAATTGAAAATAAGTTCCGCCACAGAAATACCGACGCTCTTCAGTGCCGCGAAAACACATGAATAAATTGTGTTTGTGTGGGTAAGAATACTACGAGAATTTTTGTGCTGAATACTCACACATGTTAAACGTTCCACCCAGTTCAATGGCTTTGCTTATCACAAACTGTTTTACCGACGCTTTCAAAATAGTTCGTTTTTAGGGTTCAGTAAATTACAAAAAAAATGCAGAAAACCATCGACTGATACTGTGCCATACTAGGTAATTTTCGTACTAGCTATACATTTATAATTACTATACTCTTTCCTCCACATAATTACGAATATCAAAAAATTTAAACGAAATACCTGTTCCAGGTACGTATAAAATATTTACTTAAACTCAGACCGACTCGTGTACGGTGGAAAGTGTTGTATCTTATGGTATTTTCTTCCGTGCCTTTAACTCTCCTGCATCAAATTATTTTGTGTTAAATTAAACTATTCCATTTGATGAATACATTTTGTACTTCACACAACAAAAATTTTGTGAACTAAACAACTTAGCAAGTCCAAGATCGATCATCAAGAAGTATTAATTTCATTTGAAATAAAATTCTACGTGCATGTAATAAAGTTTAAAATCATTTGGAGAAATTTGCCAATTTGTGGTAACTTGATGTGCTGGCGAGTACTTCGTACTTAACGTGTCGGACTAGGTGCGTTCTAATCCAAAACATACCTAGTGCGCATACCTGTTCTAGGAAATACGTCTTATGTCTATACTGATGACACATTCAAAAACTAGAGACAGCCTGTATTTTTAACAGACCTCAAAGGGTTCATTGTTAGACAGATACACAGTTGGAAGAAAGCAGCAAAGATCTTTATATTTTTATTTCATTAGTAACTGAAAACGAATAAAAAACTATTTCAATAAGCTATCTATAACTGTATTATATAAAAGGAGAAACTAGTTGAATGCCTGACTGACTGACATATCAACGCACAGTTGAAACTACTGGGAGAACGTCAAATTTTGCAAAAGGCTTCTTTTTAAGTGGTTTTTGGAAATTCATCCTATAAGAGGATAAAAACGTAGGTATTTTGTTGTCTGGAAATTTTTATTCCTTTAGTTGATAAACTTGAAACTTGTCACAAGTACTTAAGTAATAAAGTTTCAAATTATTATTTTTTTAAACTCGCTCCAAGGGGTATTACTGTTTAAAAGGTAGAATAAACTGAAAAAAGACATCGTCTTGTCATCTCCGAAACGTATATTAATAAAATTGTTAGGTGTAGGCAGCGTACAAACATCGTGAGGCATGCGTTAGCACGTATGACTCGGAGCATCCATCGATGCGGCAAATTTGATTGCCGAAGTGGTAGATCGTTGAGGCTGTGGCATTTGTGATAAGTGGCAAATCATTCTCGGCCCTTGCCTCGCGGTGTTTGTGCGCGTTTTACATGGAAAGTAATAAGATGTAAATAAGCAAATGAGCCGCGACGCATGTACAAAAACTGAGTGAAAAGTTTTATGCAATTCTTACTCATGCATTGTATTTAACCACCGGGAACCCGGTGAAGACTGCCAGACCGAGTGGAAACAGGCTTATAATGATAATTCATCGTTATGAATAAATACTAATAGGTACTGAACCACAAATCATTATGCACCCTAACTGATTTCATAAATCCTAATGTCAGATTAATTAGCTATGGTTCGTTAACGGAAATTAGAAAAAGAAAATGACGAATACTTTCCTTGATTTCCATTAATAGTATGAGTAATATTTGTGATAACTAGCTAAAAAAAATATAGAATAGTAATGGTGCTACTTCTACGGTAAACAAAGATAAAGTGACTACTGCATGAAACTAAACCATAAACAATCTATCAGCTGGTATCAACTTATCTGTCAGTCTGTCACAGTGATTTTGTCACATTCACGGTATCAAGGGATGTGACATTGTACATAAAAAATCGATTATTAATTAATCGATTGTTTTCCCTAGTAAAAAAATCGATTTGAAAAAAAAACGAATTTTGTAGTGATAATAATCGATTTTTCTAAAGTTTTTTGTTAGGGTTCCGTACCCTAAAAGGAAAAATGGTCCAACACGCACTTGGCCGGCTTTTTTCATTTCGCCTTTCTAAAATAAATTAGTTAAAAGTCTGTGGGCAATGAATTTAAAAATAAAAGTTTTGGTAAACGTTTTGATAGTATCCGGCTTCTGGTCTTTGTTAGTATGGCGCCAGCTTTCGAAAATAATCTTTCCGCTGGAGCCAAAGACCGAAGAAGCCGGAACCAGAAGGTGCCTACACGCTAATTGGGATAAGCTCCCTCGTAGCTCCTCCAAACCTCCAAGGCATCCTCTTTTAAATCTACTAGAGGCGCAGCTATGTAAAGGTCTAGTTCGGAAGTTGTAATTTGATTCTGATTCTGCCTGGCCCTCGTGGTCTCCGCCAACAGTTATTTGTGGGTTTTCCAAATGTCGCCACTATCAACATCATCAGCGGTCGAAGATGTCGACGGTGCACTGGCCGCAGGTTCAGGGTTTTCCTGAATATTTCGTTTAATGTAATTAATTGTTCTTGCCAGCGAAGCTCCGTCATCAAGGTATAATTTTTTAAACCGAGGATCCAAAAATGTCGCCACCGATAATAAATGATTTTTTTGTATATGTTCGAATCTTTTGTTCAAATCAATCAATAATGATTTTTTTAATTGACATGCCAGCTCAAGAGACGCGTGTGTTGTCATCAAATATTGTTTGAGGCACTTAATCATGGGAATAGCTTTGCTCCCGCTGACACCCGCTACACATTTCCTCGCTTAGCTTTTCGAATGGTTTGAGCATTTTAACTATTTCCTTGAGTACAGCTATTTCACTAGCTTGAATCATAGCTTGAATCAATATCATATCATGCATTAGGGTGATTCACCAAAATAACACCCACATTCGCACTCATTGCTAAAAACCTCTAGCATGTGCAGTTGTGAATTCCACCGCGTAGAAACATCACCTAGGTGGAGGTGTTTAATTTTTCCTTCCGGCACATTTTCATCTTTTTGCGAATTCCTTAATTGGTCTGCACCAACTCCGCTTTGATGGAACCATTGGACTATTTTGCGAACTTTATTAATAAAATCTTTTATTTCAGTACCTGTAACTGAATTATTCACAACGAGGTTTAATGTGTGCGCCATGCAACGGACATGCTTTGCTCGCCCAAATGTCAATTCAATTGCTTTTACAATGTTTGCACCATTGTCAGTAGTGACGGCTACAATTTTTCCATCGGATATCTCCCACTGTCTGCAAATGTTTGTTATAGTCATTGACAAATATTCGGCGGTGTGACTTTCTGATAGCGGCTCACATGCTATATTGAATGAAACATTTTTAAATTTTTTGATAATATGAACAGTCACTCCCAGATAGCTCTTCATTTGCAAATCCTTCCATTCGTCGATTGTTAAGCATATGTTACTCACGGATTGTAATTTATTTTTTATAATAGCTTTTTTCTCCTCGTATTTCTCATCGATTAAATTTGTTATCGTTTTTCGACCTGGCACTTTATATAATGGTGCAACCAATTTCATCATTTTTTTAAACCCCTCTTCTTCGACCACGCTGAAAGGGAGATTGTCGCAGAATATCAATTCTGCTATGGCGTCTGTAATTTGTTTGTTTTGCGCCCCCTGATCCATATTCAAATATTTTTGAGAATTAAGCTTCTATGCCCGTTTTCTGGCGTTTTGGAGTTGAAGACCCTAGAGGCGGATCCTCAAATCCGGGAGTAGTTGACCTTATAGAATCTTCAGATAAAGGGGCAGAATATTTGGATGTAGATGGCATGGCACATAGAGTTTCCGATATGACTACATTATCCTACGACAAAAAAAAAGAATGTTAAAAAATTTGTGTAAGGAGTGTAAAGGTCACAACTCACGCTTCATTCCACACAGTGAGAGGCCACGCATTCATACTCTACTACATATTATATTAAAATATACCCAATGTGTAAAATAACACTACTGTTAAATTGTGTAAATATCTTAGGGGATGGCGCTGATAGCTGAAATACAGGTTTTGCCTAGTTCGGCTACAGAAGCTTATCTTATTTGTACTCAAAACTAGCCTAAGTTTAATTTGTAAAACATCTAGGAATAAATAAATACTTTAATAATATTTTTTAAATAAATAGGGTACCAATTTCTTATTTTTTTGTTCATGGCAACTAAATCTTTAACTAGGTATATTTCTGCCTATACCGAGTGATCTGATAATAGATATATTGATATAAATTGCACAATAAAACACGGGTATTTTAGTTATATTTATATAGATTCCGTGGAGGGTCTAAAACAAGTGCCAACCAAGTTGGCCACACCGCGCAACAATTCGCCTGACACTTGACAGTGCTTGCGCGCGCGTTCGAATCAAATTCAAAATTTCAGTGTTTCAATATTTTCATGTCTTTATCACTAAAATTTAGGGCACAAATAACAGAATTATACTAAAGTCTATTACCTAAACAATAAATTAAAACCACTGAAACAAATTGACCATGCTTTCCGTTCAACTTCTCTCCACAGAATCAATTGATATTACAATATTAATTACATTTAGCATTTTACCTTCTTAACACACGTGTCACATTCACATTCGATAGTTAGTCCATGCTATAATTTTTAACTACAATAGTCACCTACCTTTTACACAATATTGCAACAAAGTAGTTATGTAAATAACTCTAATAAAAGTTATCACATAATAGTTTGCACATATTTAAGTACAAATATGTACCTCATTGTTTTCATTACCGGTGATGATGCCAGAATGTTTTCTTTCCATGTGTTGTTTTAGATTGGTAGTATTACTACACGTTTTTAAAATTTTAGGGTAATATTTACACTTGGCATTGCCAGATTTATTGTCAACATGAAAATATTGGCGCCAACTACTCTTCGGCTTTTTGGTTGTTGACATTGTTGCTATCAAAAAGTTATCAACACAAAACTAACAACAAATAATAGAAAATAATACTCTTTAGTCTTTACTTTTTTCACGAAAAACTTAAAATTTTTTGTTGTTGTTGACAAAGACACTGTTTTACCGACACCGATAAAATCTGTCATGAATGTCATGTCGGCAAAACAGTTCTTCTAGTCGCGGTAAATCGGTAATACAGTTCGTTGACGCCATCTATTGTCAGGTTTGATTACTTCAACGTAACATTGTTTTCTACGTACAGAATTGATGACATAGCGTTAGCATCATTTATTGACGAACTTCGCAGTTAGTTGTTCGCGGCACTTTGCGGCTTCACGATCCTGACTAAAAAACTCAGTGTTGCGGTGAAAAAAATCGACAGTGAAAAAGAAATCGATTTTTTATTAATCGATTTTTTGTAATATGTAAATGAATTATAGAAATCGATTATTATTAAAAAAATCGATTTTTAATCGATTTTTTCTGTAATCGATTATTTTTTCACATCCCTATATCAATGTCACTGTCAGTCAAGAAATTTATACGTCAAAACGTTGAATTAAAAACGCATGAAATTGCTCGGAATTCATCATAATTTCCTCAATTTAACTTAACAGTGAAATAAAAGATGTCTGTAGCTAAAGTAAATAAAGATAACATCAAGTCCGAGCCCGTTGCATACAGCGATGCTGCGCTTAGGAACAATGCTGTGGTCGTCGAATACTGTAGAACATCCATGGCTGCGTTGTCCGGTTCTACCGCTGGTAAATCATTGTTCATTTCTTTAGTGCTAATTGGATAATATTAGAACAGCATCCTACAATCACTTCACTATTTATAAATTTATAAATAACTTCTAAAAAACATTAGTAGGTAATGTTTTAGAAGTAGCTAAGGATTCTGTATTACTCTATTCATGCTCAACTGACACTGCAAATGCAAACAAAAGCTGTATTAACTTGCAAGGAACATGCATTATTAATCTGTAATCATTCAACTATTTAATATGATTGCATATTTACTAAACTTTTCAATACCTACAGTATGACTAGGCTAATTTCAAATGATTTGAAGATTGTTATCACTAATGTGGTAGTAAACTAGTAAACCATGCTGCTCTGAGGTCCTCAGTTACCCAAATAGTATTATTTGATCAGTTTACTGTGAGAGCCAGCTTGAGATTTGCCAGTAGATCTAATGATCAGAACTGTTTCCAGAAACCAGGCAATAATCCATTATTAATTTTTAACCAACTTCATAAAAAGGAGGAGGTTCTCAGCTCATCAGAATCTTTTTTTATGAATGTTCCCTGATTACTCGATTACAAGACGGTTGAACCAAATTAGGAAATTATTTTTTTGCTGTGGAGGTTTGCTTTAGCTTCTTCAGTATCAAGCTTCAGTGTGTGGCGGACGCTGGTAATAAAACCACATAAATAACACTTTAAAGTGGACTGTATTTTAATAGAAATAGTTAAAGGTGTTACACTGGCAGATTGCGAATGAAGACTGACTGTTGACATATGTTCGTTCACTTGAACGGAATGAGTGAATTATTATGTATGCTTCATACACAGTGTAGTGTCTATTATTTTATAAATACAAAAAGTATTAAATATTTAAGTAGTAAATATTTTTTTTAGTTAGGCAACACCTCCCACTGCTGGGCAAAGACCTCCCTGAATTCTTCCAGTTTCAATACTTATCCCTTAATTTCTCATTTTCAGGTGTCCTAGGCCTAACTGGTCTCAACGGGTTTGCCTTCTATGTATTCGCAGTTGTCAGCCTCTGGGTGATGTTTATGGTAAAGACGGGTCCGAAATGGAGCAAATACTATGTCTCACGACAGAGCCTACTGACCAACGGATTCTTTGGAGCGCTGTTCACATATGTATTGTTCTGGACTTTTATTTATGGAATGGTACATGTATATTAAACTTAGGTTAAGTTAGTTTGTAAGCATATTTCAGTCAAATTGTTAACACAACAGCACGCCTTGTTTCCCAGAAGGGTTGGGCAGAGGTGTACCTGTACCTGCAGTACACCCACATCTCACCAGTTACGTTTAAGTCCCATGTAATAGGGGGCGACCTTACAGCCATCAACCAGGTACAAATCTGGACTCCGGGCTGCTACTGAGCAATTCCAGATAGAAAAACCCAATAAAACTCTGCCTGACCTGGGAATTGAACCCAAGACCTCATGCTCAGCAGTAGTGCTTGTGACCACTAGACCATCAACTGCGAGTTGAAGTTTATGCTGATGTATGACTTTGAGCCTGTATGAATCAGACAATCTCAGCATGAAGTAAAAGTGTAGAATTGTTGATTCTTGTGTTGTCTTTGGCATGACTATGAATCAGTCAGAAAGTCAGTCATTTCTTTGGCTGGATTCACACTAAAACATAAATAAAGCAAATATTTCATTCCTTAATCCATATCACTAACTTATTTGTATCCTTCACTTACTGGCTGGTACCTACATCTAGAAAAGTATTGGGCCAATATTTAAGGCCAGTCATTTGTTACAAATGTTGGTCAGCCAATAAGTGGAATATTATTTACGTTTATAACATGGTTAAGAGTTTATATTTATTAATTTGTTTAAAATCGCATTTAAATGTATAAAATGTTGGTTATAAGCTCAACACTGGTGTTTAAAGTATGATTTAATTTATATTGTAAGTAATATAATTGTTTTACTGAATAAAATGGTTACCTATTATAAAAAAGTATTCATTTCAGTGTCTATTAAAGCTACCTCCAAATTTTGACAGATGGCGCTGTTAAGCAAGTCTTACGTTTTCCTTGTGAACTCGGACAGGTTAATAATAATTATTCTTCAGACTCACAGTTATTTTGTCTCAGACAGTAATCTTATATAAAAAAGCCTTATATTTCTTACAAAAAAAAATGTTATAAAACATACTTTTTCAAAATTACTACACTACATTTTTTTTTAACGAAAATGAACTTCCAATTTAAGTTTGGCTAGTATTGGCAATCATGGAAAGACTTTCTGTTTCATTATTACCGGCATATCGCTCTTCACAATTGCTTTCAGGCTCCAAAATTTCTTCCGGGCAAAGTTCTTTCTTTCGTGCTCGTTTCTGTGCAAGTACCCAGATATATATGTGTCAGCATACTCTAGCGCTTCATTTTCTATTTATACAGGATTTTTTTATGTAGTTCGTCATAATATTGGTTGCTTTCCAGATTGCGGTTAATTTCCAACTCTACTTGTAGACTGGCGGCGTGGAGGGCCAGGGCGTTTATGACTGCAACACCGTTGTATTTTCTGACAAGACAATATCATCGGCAAATCTTAAATTAATTATGTATTGATTGTTTATATTTAAGCCGACTTTTTCTCAGTTCAGTTTCCCTATGACCCATTGTAATACTGCAAAAAAAACTTGTTGGAGAAATAGGGTCAGGGAAATAGGGTAGACAGGGAGACCCTATTTTAGACAGGGAGTCTAAAATAGGGTCCCCCTGTCTAAAATTGGGTCTCCCTGTTTAACTCTCTTCTCTCTCATCTTCTGATAGGTATAAAGGTTCAGTCGTCTCCAATTTAATCCTGCTGTTAACATTTTCACATAGGTGTTGTAAAACTTTTAGATAAGACGGTTTCAACATTTTGCAAATGTGGAGATTCCCCTACGTGATGATACAAAGTATCAAAAGTTCTTTTGCGTAGTCGATAAACACAAGATAGGGCGGCCTTCTGAATTCTTGATATTTTTCTGTTATAAAAATCTGTTCAGGCATTTAAAAGTTATGGTGACAAAGAAACTCACATAGATACCTACATACAGAACCCTAAACACATTACACTCCTTTTTGGGCAGTCGTGTAATAACTGTGAGAGGACTGTAAAACGTAGGTACGTGTATTTTTGTAATGACAGTCAGTCGCAAGTAATATATTTACTCTAGGGAGGTCAGTTGTCCCAGTCCACAGTGACTGCCTGGACCTCAGCCAAATAAAAAACCAAGACAGCACTGTCAACAGTGACGTGAAGCCGGGTTCGTAATCATGTGTGCACTTACAGAGGTGTGGTTTGGTTGAAATGGGTAGTATATGTGAGCGTGTATTCACAGAGCGAGGTGTAGTTTTGGCATGGCTTCACTGTATTGTTCGCAACGATGGTTTTTTATTTGGTCTGAGGCCTGGACGTATTCATAAGTTGCGCCACAAAACAACAGCAGCAGCTGGTTCTCCGCTTTCCGCGTCCTGTATGTTGTAGCGGTTCCAGCAGTCTTAATATGTACTGTGTACCTACTATGCTATGTACACACGGCTACATATCAAGCTACACAATTCCAGTTTAAGCTGACCTCTCATTGTACGGAAATCTTATACAATGCAAAACCAGCTTATACTGGAAATGTATAGCTTAATATGTAGCCGTGTATATTATTTCGTGGCTAGCCGCAGTAACCGAGCACCAACGAGAATTTAATAACAAGCTTCCCATAACTTAGTCACTCAATAACTATGCTGCTTTGGTGTCCGTAATCGGATTGACCTGGGTGTTGAACATGCATTCGCTTATAAATAACATACAATCTAGTTTGGTAGTGAGTGCAGACCTATCTGACCGATCGTACATAAATTAGATTTTCCTCGAAAAGTGGATGGAGAAATATTTGTCTACCGACAGATGGCGTTACTTGTAACATCTCAAGGTACACTTCGTGCGTTTTCACTACTTATACTAAAGCCAACGAGACGAGATAAATTCTGTGCTTTAATTGGGTACGGTTGTTTGCATTGCAACTAAACTGATTTTTATGACGTTTGGAGATAGGTAGTTTTTTAATTAAAACATCAACTTGGAATATTTGAATTTAAAGTTAATATTTGTATAAACTGCAATTTTATGTATTTATTTCTTATCGTTAGCCTGAGTATAATATACATCATGGTCTGCAGGTCGTCTCGTAGTCGTACCTATCCAATATAAGAATAGTCGTCATCGTCATTTACGAAAGTTTCGCTGAAGGTTATTTTTAGTCTATCAATTAATCTAGGTGTTGCACCTATCGGTCTCTCCGCATTTCCACCGCGTAGTCGTGTCGTGTCTAATAAAAGTAGATATCTTTGTCTTTTACTAAACCCTGATGACTGATGACTAAAACCTTCGACGTCTTCCTCACTTTCCAATGTTGTCGTCACGGAGTCGTATCCAATAATAGACTTCCTCTTTAATTAAAGTTTAGGTGCAGTAGCCCCAAGCTATTAGTTGTCTATCAGCCACCTGATGAATCTAAAACATACTTACGTCGTCTTTTTCTCAGTCTAACGTCGTTGTCGTCGCGTAGTCGTGCTCAATCAAAGTCTTTTCCTCTTAATAAAGTTTAGCTGCAGTAGCCCCAAGCTATTAGTTAGTTTAGTTAGTCGTCGTCACGTCGTATCCAATAAAAGACTCTTCCTCTTTTAATAATAGCTGCAGTAGCCCCAAGCTATTAGTTGTCTATCAGCCACCTGCTGGATCTAATACATACTTACGTCGTCTTTTTCCCTCTCCAACGTCGTTGTAACGTAGTCGTGCACAATAAGTCTTTTCCTCTTTTAATAAAGTTTAGCTGCAGTAGCCCCAAGCTATTAGTTGCCTATCAACCAGCTGATGACTCTAAAACCTACGACGTCTTCCTCACTTTCCAACGTTTTTGTCGTCACGTCGCGTCGTATCCAATAAAAGACTCTTCCTCTTTTAATAAAGGCAAGCTGCAGTAGCCCCAAGCTATTAGCAGTCTTTCAACCAGCCGATAACTCTAAATCTTACGTCGTCTTCTTCTCTCTCTAACATCGTTGTCGTTACGTAGTCGTGTACAATAAAAGTCTCTTCCTCTTTTAATAAAGTTTAGCTGCAGTAGCACCAAGCTATTAGTTAGTTTAGTTGGTTGTCCAGACCGAGAAAAACAAAACTGATAACGTGATACGACATAACGAATTACAAGTATTAAATTTCGTTTAATAGAACAACGATTTTTATTTTTGTCATTTTCATTTTGTGCCTTCTTTTTTTTTGGATGGGAAATTATCAAATTACTTCTCCCGCTCTAGGCGGAGCGGGAGGGTGTGTCAGACTCTTACTGACTAAAACCCACCCGCATTCCTTCCGTTGCCTTAGTTGCGGGGGCCTCGGTGACCCTTTAGTAGGTACCTTTTAGTACATTTGTACTGACGACATCTCTTTGAGGCGCTCGTGGAATACAACGCGCCGTCGACCCGGGCCTGGTCCTTACCGGACGGTGAGCTACCCATTGCTCACCGACGGCAAGCCCGCGCCAACGGTGGCCGGAAATCCGCCCGGGCTTTCCGACGCCCAGGGCGTCTCCTGCGGTGGCTAGGGGCGAGAGGGCGCCAAATTTGCTTTTCCTTCAACCGTCCCGGCTCCTCCTTCGCGAGCATTACTGCTTCGCAGAAGGAGGTGACGGCTGCCCATGCCCTCTCGCTCCGTACCATGGCCTGAACCAGGGCCGGACGCGAGGGATCTCTGCCGCCGATCGCCTCCACGACGACACGGCGGTGCTCTGCCCAAGCCGGGCAGACCTCAACCGTGTCCTCCGGGCGATCCACACAGTGGTGACACCCGGGTGTTTCCTCCCGCCTTATCCGACACAGGAACCTTCCGAAGCTGCCGTGTCCGGTGAGGACCTGCGTCAGGCGGAAGGTGACAACACCGTGGCGCCTCTCCAGCCACTCCTCAAAGAGGGGACTTATCGCCGCAATCGTGGCGCGCGGCGTTTTGCCTCCTCGCGCCACTCCCATACGTGCGCGAGGATTCCTGTGTACCCTTTGCTGTTCCCTTGAGGGTACAGTAGAAAATAAATTTTAACCGCTGTACCCTTGGCCGTTAAACAAATTAAAACAAAAAACACTTATTTAGATTTATGTGTCCCTGGTACCTACTTTAAAATTATTTAATAATTAGTTCCACATATTTTGCTTACTTAATTCATCCTACAAAAATACCTTAATTTAAGATTATAAGTACCTAAAACGCTTCAATTATTACTTATGAGATCGAAAAAACTACTTTAAAATTAAGTTGTAGGTAGGTAGGTACTACTGTGACATCATAAATTTGGAACTGCTTTTATTTTAAGAATTCACATAAAGTGTAGAAAACATTATTATAAAGCCATTTCTTATATGTTTCTTTTTTAAATAATTGAATGGCAGTTATCTGATTTGTGTTGGTACTTGGTTATAGATTTTGGTTCGATTTGGTTAGATTTTGTAGGTAATAAAGTTTAGCTGCATCGATGTCGTCACGTAGTCGTCACAATAAAAGACTCCTGCCTCTTTTAATTATCCCAGGTAAGCACGGGCGATTATTTTCGCGGAGATTTTTTTCGCGTGAGAGTGCATCCAAGCGCGTCACGTCGACAAAACACACAGTTGGATTTTAAACAGTGTGTTTTGTCGACGCGCTGGGATGCACTCTGTTAGATTCTCAATAAGTTCTCAATGCTCGGCTCTACACCGAGAGTTTGTACATCCAGTAAAATAAATAAAAAAAAAAGTTTATTTGTCACAGAACAAAAATTTATTTGACACGTGGGTACAAAAAGATCTAGAGTAGGTAAACAGAAAAATTTAATAAAATCAATCACGAGCACAAAACACAAATAGTCGGCAACTGCACGTCATGACTGTGACAAGAAGGCTTCCACTCAGCATGATGCTGTGCTATGGGGGACTCACAGCACAGCGCTGATTTTCAGTGGTCACCCGAAATAAACGTACGAAATCCAAGTCAGGTTTAATGAGTTGTACATTAAGTAGCTAACAAAATAAAACAAAATAAACAGTGCTTAGAATATAATGCAACTATACTTACATACAAGGTGCCGTTTTGCAATCTCGTCAAATTCAAGGAGGTACAGATGTTCTATGTCACGAAGTCCGTTTGGCTATGAATGTTGTCAAGCGTGCACATGCACATTGTTTTTGTGTGCGTAACCTCGAGAGCGCTCAGTGTCGATCGGGACACGGTTCGGCTCAGTAGTGGTTTTTAGTTCGCGCCAAATTGTTTCACGTAGTAAGGTCAGCATGGCAACAAAACGAAGAAGAGTTGTCCATAGTGAGGTAATATTTATTTGTAACTATGCTAATGATTCTCGACACGAATCAATAATGAAATAAATAGGTCATTTTTTTTTCTAATTTTCGGAAATCGGCATGTGTGGGACACGCATGTTAGAACGCGGCTCGTGTGATACCGCACTGTTTCTTTTTGGACTGTTTCTTTCTTTCTAGCCAATTATAAGAATAAATATTATTAAATAACAAAGATTTATCCGCAGGCATCACCGTCAGTGCAGTGCGCAATAAAATCCCGCCGCAATATGTTTACGTCCGTGCGAACGTGGGCTTAAAGTTTAGCTGCATCGTTGCCGTCACGTAGTCGTGCACAATAAAATATTCTGTCTATTTTAATAAAGCTGCAGTAGCCCCAAGCTATTAGTTGTCTATCAACCAGCCGATAGCTTCGTAATTGCCAACGCATTCTCTAGTTTATAACTTCGTGTTCGGCAGCTGATTGAATTGGGCTAACTCTATAAGATAGGTTACTGTTTCGTGAGCCGTTGATTTGATTTTATGGAAAGGGAAACGTAGGTATTGTGGTTCCTGGTAGGTAAGTAAATAGTTAAGTTGGTTACGTGAGTTAAGGTCCAAGTGAGATCAAAATGGTATGGAAATTTGTACCTACTCGTAATTCAATTATTCTACTACAATCTCTAAAAATTAATAAAAATATACAGAAATATAACAGAACATCAAGCCTGTATTCCCCGAAGGGTGAGGCAGAGGTGTACTGGTACAGTACCCAAACGCCATTTACCTTTACCTGTGTTCCTAGTCCAATTTAAATGTAATTAAAGCTATAAAAACCGGCCTAGTGTGTGTCAGACCACGCACAATGAAGGGTTCCGAAGTTAAGAAGACAAACTTAACATTTTAGTTGAAAAACATGTTCTCTCTTACATCGATATATGCCACAGCCAATTCTCCAACTGCAAATGCAAGTTGGTCGACTATTACTCGTTAACTTGTAAAGCCCACTTAGCTGTGATAGTTTTCCTTTTAATTTCATTATATGTACTACTGCCATGAATTTTTTCACATCTCCATAAACAACCATTTAGCTGGCAGGGACACACACACACACACTTGACTCTAACAAAAATTAGCACTTTAGTGCTTAATAATACCTACGCAAGCGAATCCTTAAATCGAAAAGTGGTGTTCTCAGACCCGCAATATTTTTGAACGGCCTGTCCAAAGATGCCCTGAGGTAGACGAGAAAAAAATATATCATCCCCACATTACGGGCAAGGGAGGTACACTAAAAAAATTTTTTTTTCAAGAATTTATTTTAGCACTTTGTCGGCGTGATTAATATGTATACCTATGCCAAATTACAGCTTTCTAGTACTAAGCGTCTTTAAGCTACAGCGGGGACAGACAGACAGACGGACATGGCGAAACTATAAGGGTTCCTTGTTTACTACGGAACCCTAAACAGACTGAAAATCATTCCTGTTTTTAATTAAATTGAAATTACATTTCAGGTACGTATCTCTCATCTACCCACATAAATACTCTCGATTAAAGAAACTTCAGTTGGAAATGCAGAAATCAATTAAAACAAATGACGTTAGCGAATTTTTCCCCCTACCCGCATCTGGTAATGTATGTACTTAACAGGCGAATGAGAGTTGAGCAAATATTTGTGGCAGCATAGCAAATAATTGTCCACAAATTGTTCCCAAATGGACGTTTAAATTAATTGATTTTACAATTTACACTGTAACGTTTATTGTCCCACAGTTTGTGGACCCCACTTGATGAAGAAAATATTTACTTTGTAAGCGGACTGCTATAAAATCGTTTTTTTTTTCCATTTTCTGGGGAGTGGTCGTCTTTTGTTTTAATGGCTTCTTCTTTCAGTAAAGAGGTTCAATAAAATATGTTTGTAGGCTTTATTCGTTTTGTTTGTAATGTTAAACTTTCCTAATGTTCTCCGTTTACACTTACCTACCTAATATAAAAAACACATTTAAAAACATTGCACCCAATAACAATAATTATATCAATAACATGTTTTTTCTTTTATTTAACCGCGTAACCCATTCTATACCCCGTCTGAAGGCAATTTTGGGGGAGTGTAAATTGACGACAGCCCCGAACTGCGGTCGTTGGTAGTTAGCCGCTTTTAAACGTGACTTTGTCTCAGGTGGGTTTATTAGTCAGGCTGAACACGATGCCTAGGATGAAAGGCCCGAGAGGCCTTATTTATGGGTCGTTGGGTTAGGTTAAAGGCCTTTTCGTGTGAGTGTTCGGGATGGGGTCTTGTGGATAAACTCAGATGCTGGATTTTGATGTGGTTCGGTGTTTCGGTTGTTTGAGGTTTGGGTAGAAATCGCACTGAGTGACATGTCTCTAATTACATGCGATTTGACATTGACCTAAAACTGATTGTGTTGTGTTAGGTAAGTACCTATAGGTAGGTGATTATAGTGAACATAATGGTGCCGATTCCCTTGTTCACAAACTAAACTAAATTTAAGTTCAGTGCATCTTTTGCTTTCTATTTCATTAAGAAAAGGACAGAAGATAAATTTTAGTTTAGTCCTGTCAAATTAATCAGCGCTTGACGTAAATGAAGTGACAAGAACCTTTATCTACCAAAACATAATTTTACAGGAAACAAAAAAAAAAAAAGGTTTTATTTTACAGTGGTGCCGATTCCCTTGTTCCCAAACTAAACTAAATTTAAGTTCAGTGCATCTTTTTCTTTCTATTTCATTAAGAAAAGGATAGAAGACAAATTTTAGTTTAGTCCTGTCAAATTAATCAGCGCCTGTCACTACTCTATACAAGTTTAGGCGTGATCAAAAACTAGCCTACTAAAATTACGTCAATTTACGTCAAGCGCTGATTAATTTGACAAGACTAAACAAAAATGTATCTTCTGTCCTTTTCTTAATGAAATAGAAAGAAAAAGATGCACTAAATTAAATTTAGTTTAGTTTGTGAACAAGGGAATCGGCGCCAATATCTATATAGTTGCTTAATAAGTAGTTAATGGCGCCGATTCCCTTGTTCACAAACTAAACTAAATTTAAGTTCAGTGCATCTTTTTCTTTCTATTTCATTAAGAAAAGGACAGAAGATAAATTTTAGGTTAGTCCTGTCAAATTAATCAGCGCTTGATGTAAATTGACGTAATTTTAGTAGGCAAGTTTTTAATCACGCCTAAACTTGTATAGAGTAGTGACAGGCGCTGATTAATTTGACAGGACTAAACTAAAATTTGTCTTCTATCCTTTTCTTAATGAAATAGAAAGAAAAAGATGCACTAAATTAAATTTAGTTTAGTTTGTGAACAAGGGAATCGGCGCCAATATCTATATTATATTTATATGTGTGTACATAAACTGTTAAATAAATAAATAAAAATCCAAAATCCACAAACATTTTTCATCATGGGTGTCGTTTTCATGGTTTTCAGGGGTGTTAAAGCCGATAGTGAAGTCAAATCTAAAAACAAGATGGCAGTTGCGAAAATAATCAGATTTTTCATCATGGGTATCATTTTCATGGTTTTCGGAGGTGTTAAATCCGATAGTGGGGTCAAAATAAAAAGCGAGATGGCGGCTGTGAAAATGTTCAGATTTTTCATCATGGGTGTCGTTTTCATGGTTTTCGGGGGTGTTAAAGCCGATAGTGAGGTCAAATCGAAAAAGTAAGATGGCGGCTGCGAAAATATAAAAATGTTTCATCATGTGTGTCGATTTCGTGGTTTTCGGAGGTGTTAAAGCCGATAGTGAGGTCAAATCTAAAAAACAAGATGGCGGCTGCGAAAATTACCAAACCTTTTGGAATAAAAAAAACAAAATTAAGTTTCTGACTGAATTTCTGTTTTGCTATTTTATTTAAAAATCCCTAAATAGTAACATTTCAATACTTAAATACTAGTTTTTAAATAATATAAAATGATCAATAGAATTAGCATAAAAATATTATTAAAATCTCGATTATGATTATAAATGTAATGCTTGGTCACTCCCTCCCTAGCATCAGTGGGATGACACTGACAGCTCACTCCACGCGAGTTTTCACGGTGATATCTTTAGAGAATCGACATGCTGATCCTTACCGGACGGTGAGCTACCCATTACTCACCGTCTGCAAGCCCGCGCCTACCAGTGGCCGGAAATCCGCCCGGGATTCCCGATGCCCAGGGCGTCTCCTGCGGCGGCGAGGGGCGAGAGGGCGCGAAATTTGACTGTTTTACCCGACTGCCTCAGGAGAGTATGTATGTCTATTTCTATGGCACGCTCTGTAGCCTAAACGGCTTGATGGATTTTAACATATGATGTGTCCTTAGATTCGTCTTAATTGTGGAAGTGACATAGGCTATATAATATTTATAAATTGCATCTGCAAATACAAGAAAAAAGGAGGGGAAGGTTTTTTTTTAATTAATTGCAACAGTATTGTTACAAATAAAAGCTAATAATGAGTAATTTTCAAATATATGTATTAATAAAACTAAAAAGCTTGAAATAAAATAAATTATTTAAAAAACAAAAAACCCAACTGCAAAAACACATAACTGAAAAGGGAAAAACAAGCATTACTCGTATAATCTATATAATTTTGGTCTTGCAGGCGGGGACAGTCGAATAACCTGAAATATGGTGTATTTTTTTATTGTCCCCGCCTGCGATACCAAAATTCTATGCTTGTTTTTCCCTTTTCAGTTATGTGTTTTTGCAGTCGGGTTTTTTGTTTTTTAAATAATTTATTTTATTACCTCTAAAGAACTGTTTATAGTTTAACAAATATAAAGTAGGTATAATATGAATATACTGTTTTCACTGATATCCAGAGCTATACTAAAGTCGAATTATTAATTCACTAGAGTAATCTGACATGTGCTAGCTGTCACTTTGTGTAATAAAATAGCCAAATTTATTGTAATGGTGATCGTTTAGTTTAATCAATTTATATAAGTGTAAAATAAATGTACAATAATAAGTGTACAATTGTAGAATACAGTAGGTACATACAACAAATATAACCATTTTAGTACACAATGTGACAGCTAGCACATGTCAGATTACTCCAGTGATTTAATAATTCGACTTTAAGGGCCGACAACACCTAAAGCACGGTCACTGTCGGACTGCATAGAAAAGAAAGAGAAGCGCGATGATACAACGCTGGTAATTTATTTCAAAATATGAAGCAATTAGGTATCGATTTACAAAAAAGCTATAGATTGTATAAAAAAACACTATTATGCTAATATGTTGTTTGTAGAATAATCTGACAAAAAATCAGAATGATTGCATGTATATTAGTATGGTTTTTAATCGTTAAAAGAAATTTTTAGAGGTATCTTCGTGATTTTTTTCTATCGTAAAAAATTAGTTATATTATGTTTTCAACACATTATCTACCTAGCATATATCCTGAAGAATATCATATATTTTTCTGATTTTGTGTACTGCAGGGCATCATATACTTTAAGGCATTATAAAACTTATAAAAAATTGCGTTTAGGTCCTGTAGTCCCCTTAAATAAAAAGCTTCATCTACTACGTAGAACATCATGCTTGCACGTGGGCATGAGCGCGGTGGTTCAGCTAGCCCTCATTTCAGAATGAAACTGTTACCTAATGTTTGAATTTTCGGGACATAGTAAATTGATAATTGTTATCAGAATACCTTTTAGGCACTAGTATTATAGTTAGTTCTGCCACTTTAGAATACACAGAATTTATATTTTTAGTGATGAATAGTGCTGGTGGGAAGATAGAAATATAGAGCTTCAATACATTTAACAAAAAAGTGACACACAGGGTTCCGTAGTTGGGAAGTTGATATGAATTTATCCAAAAAACAAACTTAACATTGTAGTTGAAAAACACGTTCTCCCATACATCGATATATGCCACGGTCAATTCTTCAACTACAAATTTAAGTTGATCGACAATAACTCGTTAACTTGCGGGGGCAAGGCCAGGGCGAGGGGGGTGATGGCTGATCTTTGCGATGCTCGTGAACGGGGGTACACTACATAAATACGAAAAACTTTATTCCGTCAGTCACAAATACGAATTTCAAAATAGCGATTTTCATAATTCCGAATGGTTCAAAATTACGAATATAACAACTCCGACTTATCATTACTCCTATTTTTATAATTCCTAAATTTCAATATACCTAACGTTTATAATTACTATTCTCAAAACACCGAGTTTCAATAGATCGAATAACAAAAAGTCCGACTTAATGATGATTCGAAACATCAAAAATACGAATTCCGATTATTATAATACCGAAACAAAAACGCCTTGTAAAACTGAATAGCAAGAAAAATAAACACGTAATTGCTCGTCAGAGAGAAGTATAATATTATGTTTAGTATGAGGAGGTAGAATTAAAATACTAATGACAGGTGCGTTTTCCTAATCATAATTGCATAGATTGTTCACAGTTATTATCCTTGGGTATATATCCTATAAAGTAATTAATTAGGTATCATACTGCTTGTTTTACTATATACTGTGCAATTACGTGTACATTATTAGATCATATTATAATATCCAAGTTGTGTGTTTTGACAATGAGTGAAAACGAAGATAGTAATAAACAGTGCCGTACATTCGTCAATTATAAAAGAGGATTAAAATTGATTTTGGATAGATTTACATGAGAAAAACAAAGTGTACAGTGAGAATTATTATTGGAGGTGTGAATACAAAAAAAGATAAATTATATGGATGTAATGCAACATTAAAAACTAAATTAGATGAAGACAATGACCAACACTTATTACTATCAACAAAACCGATACATAATCACGAACCTGAGCCACTGAGGATGTCTCAGAAATCAAAAATAACGATGAATGCAGAAACACAACAGCAAGCATGCAACATGCAAGCAGGCATGCAGCATGGAAGCAGGCATGCAGCATGCAAGCAGGCAAGTAGGCAAGCAGCAAGCAAGCAGGCCTACAACATGCAGCAAGCATTGTTTCTGTCACAGCTCCGGCGCTGCGGGTTTTGGGCAACCCCACGCGAGCTTATTGTCGCAGATGGTTTTAACGCTCACCACCGCAGCTTCGGATCCGCAGACTCGGAGCCTCAGCTGCGGCGGCGGGCCTTCAAACCGCCTGCTCCTCAGCTCGCGGGACGCCCTCCGCTCCTACGCGGGCTTAAATTACACTCTAGGGTAGGGCAGACAAGACTGCATGAAGTCGGTTTTGCAGCGATTCGTTTCTGTCACTAAATTGTAGCATATGGAATGTCGTTATTCGGACCGAGAACCCTTCGAGCATTTGATTCTTCGAACGTATGAAAATCGGAAAACTAACAAATCGCATTTACGACTTTCGGTAAAATAAATTTCTTGATTTTTAATAATAGACATTATAATTATTAGGTATTATGAAATTCGGACTTTCGGAACATCAAATTCGGAATAAAATATTTTGGAGTATTTGGGTGTTCCCCATGAACGGGCACTTGACTCTAACAAAAATTATCACTTTAATGCTTAATATTACGCAAGCGGATCCTTGAATCGAAAAGTGGTGTTCACGGACTCTCAATATTTTTGAACGGCCTATCGAATGATACCCCACATCATGGGGTAGACGAGAAAAAAAATATCACCCGCATTACGTGCAAGGGAGGTACACTAAAAAAATGTTTTATTTATGCAGTTTGTCGTAGCAATAAATAATCATTCATTACTTATTACTAGTGGTCACTCACAGGTCGAAACTACAATCTCCTACTCTACAAAATCCTCTACTTACAATCTATATAGTACTTACTTATTCCATGCTCAAGCTGTCATATCCTGTCTACAAACTTCCGTCCCTTTTCACGAAATCACAGAAAGCGAGAGGAAAGATGTGTACATCTCAAGATGTGTAAAGATAAGTTATCTAGTTAGCTCCTACCAAAAATAATACCCATAACTTATCTCTCACCAGCCTCCCATGTCGTCCGGCATAAGCTTTGCCGACATAATTTCAACAACGCGCTCAGGGCAGTATTGGCGCTGCCTCGCTACTGCAGCGCCTCAGGTATGTTCGCTGAGGCGCCGTGTGGGGCAGGCCCAATGCTGTCCTGGCGATGATCGCGGACCGGATGGACTGCCCATACATACGGCACTGCTGTGATAGGCATGTTGCCGTCAGTAGGGCCGGTTATGTGTTGCCTCTTTATTATTTTATTTTATTATTATATTATTTATTTTATATTTTTTTTTATATTATCCTTTGTGTGTTGTCTGTATTTGTGTGTACTCCACATATGAGTTAATGTTGCTCGAAATAAATGTATTTTATTTTTTATTTTATAAGGAAAAATCTTCACACTGTATTCAACTTCAGAAATAACCCAACGACTCCTAATCACTCCAACTATGCCAACAATAAAGTCTGTCACACACAGCTAACGGGTACTCCACATCTCAAGCGAAGTCACAGCGAAGCTATAAATCCGGCTGATGTCAAGCTATTTAAGGCGACATAAAAATGTACCGCGTCGACACTTGAACTACGAATACCGACCTTACTGGCTACGAAATAAAGGTGATATCAAAGAAAAATTATAACTATGAATGTGCCGCGTTTGTGCTCGCAGTAAATCTGTCTGTCCGTACGTTCGCTAAGTGCTTTGTGGGTATTATAACTTTTAAATGGATAGTTTTGGTTTTGATATCGTGAAACTGAAAAGTTTATGGATAATGCTGAAAGATACCTGGGACTGCAGTCTCGACATACCTACATAGCGATCGCTTTACCACATATTCGGTCGCAGTCCTAATGGACCCCTCTTGACAGTCAAAATTCACAGACAGACAAGCACGAAAAGATCACTATCTTATCAAGCAATTTTGACCGTTTAGGGACCCCGTTAGGACTTTGCGACCGAATTCGGCCGTAAAGCGATCTCTATGTATGTCAAGACTGCAGACCCAGGGCTTGTGAAAGAGAATTTAAATTGTCTGACGGTTTTAAATGTGTGTGGTGATGGAAACCTTCTTCTGACCGGGTCCAGAGCCCAGGGTTACCTCTGGAAAATAAAAGTTTCTGCTAGAGTTGATCATGGTAAAGTATCAACCTATTTATTCATCATACATTATTTCTGCCTCCGTAATCTCGTTGCTAGCCTCGGATTGTCATAGGCCTTTTCCTAATCCTAACTAGATATTATAAATGCGAAAGTGAGTTTGTTTGTTTGTTATGCTTTCATGCTAAAACGTCCGAACAGATTTGCATAAAATTTGGCACATGAGTAGACTGGGTTAGAACAAAGGATACTTTTTACTTGGCTACGAAGCCGCGAGAAAAAGCTAGTGTTTGCATAAATCAGGGATTTTGTTTCTCATGACGACGATGAAGTGGCAAGAACTCCTAACTGACATTTTGGCGATGTTATTTTTTTTACGTTGATACACTTCAAGTAATTGTTTGCGTGAGCTGGCAAAAGCAGCTAACTTTAAATCTTATTTTTTAACGACTTACTGATAACTGACAATGGTGCCGATTCCCTTGTTCAAAAACTAAACTAAATTTAAGTTCAGTGCATCTTTTTCTTTCTATTTCATTAAGAAAAGGATAGAAGACAAATTTTAGTTTAGTCCTGTCAAATTAATCAGCGCCTGTCACTACTCTATACAAGTTTAGGCGTGATTAAAAACTTGCCTACTAAAATTACGTCAATTTACATCAAGCGCTGATTAATTTGACAGGACTAACCTAAAATTTATCTTCTGTCCTTTTCTTAATGAAATAGAAAGAAAAAGATGCACTGAACTTAAATTTAGTTTAGTTTGTGAACAAGGGAATCGGCGCCAATATCTATATAGTTGCTTAATAAGTAGTTAATGGCGCCGATTCCCTTGTTCACAAACTAAACTAAATTTAAGTTCAGTGCATCTTTTTCTTTCTATTTCATTAAGAAAAGGATAGAAGACAAATTTTAGTTTAGTCCTGTCAAATTAATCAGCGCCTGTCACTACTCTATACAAGTTTAGGCGTGATTAAAAACTTGCCTACTAAAATTACGTCAATTTACATCAAGCGCTGATTAATTTGACAGGACTAACCTAAAATTTATCTTCTGTCCTTTTCTTAATGAAATAGAAAGAAAAAGATGCACTGAACTTAAATTTAGTTTAGTTTGTGAACAAGGGAATCGGCGCCATTAACTACTTATTAAGCAACTATATAGATATTGGCGCCGATTCCCTTGTTCACAAACTAAACTAAATTTAATTTAGTGCATCTTTTTCTTTCTATTTCATTAAGAAAAGGACAGAAGATAAATTTTAGGTTAGTCCTGTCAAATTAATCAGCGCTTGATGTAAATTGACGTAATTTTAGTAGGCAAGTTTTTAATCACGCCTAAACTTGTATAGAGTAGTGACAGGCGCTGATTAATTTGACAGGACTAAACTAAAATTTGTCTTCTATCCTTTTCTTAATGAAATAGAAAGAAAAAGATGCACTGAACTTAAATTTAGTTTAGTTTTTGAACAAGGGAATCGGCACCATTGTCAGTTATCAGTAAGTCGTTAAAAAATAAGATTTAAAGTTAGCTGCTTTTGCCAGCTCACGCAAACAATTACTTGAAGTGTATCAACGTAAAAAAAATAACATCGCCAAAATGTCAGTTAGGAGTTCTTGCCACTTCATCGTCGTCATGAGAAACAAAATCCCTGATTTATGCAAACACTAGCTTTTTCTCGCGGCTTCGTAGCCAAGTAAAAAGTATCCTTTGTTCTAACCCAGTCTACTCATGTGCCAAATTTTATGCAAATCTGTTCGGACGTTTTAGCATGAAAGCATAACAAACAAACAAACTCACTTTCGCATTTATAATATCTAGTTAGGATTAGGAAAAGGCCTATGACAATCCGAGGCTAGCAACGAGATTACGGAGGCAGAAATAATGTATGATGAATAAATAGGTTGATACTTTACCATGATCAACTCTAGCAGAAACTTTTATTTTCCAGAGGTAACCCTGGGCTCTGGACCCGGTCAGAAGAAGGTTTCCATCACCACACACATTTAAAACCGTCAGACAATTTAAATTCTCTTTCACAAGCCCTGGGTCTGCAGTCTTGACATACATAGAGATCGCTTTACGGCCGAATTCGGTCGCAAAGTCCTAACGGGGTCCCTAAACGGTCAAAATTGCTTGATAAGATAGTGATCTTTTCGTGCTTGTCTGTCTGTGAATTTTGACTGTCAAGAGGGGTCCATTAGGACTGCGACCGAATATGTGGTAAAGCGATCGCTATGTAGGTATGTCGAGACTGCAGTCCCAGGTATCTTTCAGCATTATCCATAAACTTTTCAGTTTCACGATATCAAAACCAAAACTATCCATTTAAAAGTTATAATACCCACAAAGCACTTAGCGAACGTACGGACAGACAGATTTACTGCGAGCACAAACGCGGCACATTCATAGTTATAATTTTTCTTTGATATCACCTTTATTTCGTAGCCAGTAAGGTCGGTATTCGTAGTTCAAGTGTCGACGCGGTACATTTTTATGTCGCCTTAAATAGCTTGACATCAGCCGGATTTATAGCTTCGCTGTGACTTCGCTTGAGATGTGGAGTACCCGTTAGCTGTGTGTGACAGACTTTATTGTTGGCATAGTTGGAGTGATTAGGAGTCGTTGGGTTATTTCTGAAGTTGAATACAGTGTGAAGATTTTTCCTTATAAAATAAAAAATAAAATACATTTATTTCGAGCAACATTAACTCATATGTGGAGTACACACAAATACAGACAACACACAAAGGATAATATAAAAAAAAATATAAAATAAATAATATAATAATAAAATAAAATAATAAAGAGGCAACACATAACCGGCCCTACTGACGGCAACATGCCTATCACAGCAGTGCCGTATGTATGGGCAGTCCATCCGGTCCGCGATCATCGCCAGGACAGCATTGGGCCTGCCCCACACGGCGCCTCAGCGAACATACCTGAGGCGCTGCAGTAGCGAGGCAGCGCCAATACTGCCCTGAGCGCGTTGTTGAAATTATGTCGGCAAAGCTTATGCCGGACGACATGGGAGGCTGGTGAGAGATAAGTTATGGGTATTATTTTTGGTAGGAGCTAACTAGATAACTTATCTTTACACATCTTGAGATGTACACATCTTTCCTCTCGCTTTCTGTGATTTCGTGAAAAGGGACGGAAGTTTGTAGACAGGATATGACAGCTTGAGCATGGAATAAGTAAGTACTATATAGATTGTAAGTAGAGGATTTTGTAGAGTAGGAGATTGTAGTTTCGACCTGTGAGTGACCACTAGTAATAAGTAATGAATGATTATTTATTGCTACGACAAACTGCATAAATAAAACATTTTTTTAGTGTACCTCCCTTGCACGTAATGCGGGTGATATTTTTTTTCTCGTCTACCCCATGATGTGGGGTATCATTCGATAGGCCGTTCAAAAATATTGAGAGTCCGTGAACACCACTTTTCGATTCAAGGATCCGCTTGCGTAATATTAAGCATTAAAGTGATAATTTTTGTTAGAGTCAAGTGCCCGTTCATGGGGAACACCCAAATACTCCAAAATATTTTATTCCGAATTTGATGTTCCGAAAGTCCGAATTTCATAATACCTAATAATTATAATGTCTATTATTAAAAATCAAGAAATTTATTTTACCGAAAGTCGTAAATGCGATTTGTTAGTTTTCCGATTTTCATACGTTCGAAGAATCAAATGCTCGAAGGGTTCTCGGTCCGAATAACGACATTCCATATGCTACAATTTAGTGACAGAAACGAATCGCTGCAAAACCGACTTCATGCAGTCTTGTCTGCCCTACCCTAGAGTGTAATTTAAGCCCGCGTAGGAGCGGAGGGCGTCCCGCGAGCTGAGGAGCAGGCGGTTTGAAGGCCCGCCGCCGCAGCTGAGGCTCCGAGTCTGCGGATCCGAAGCTGCGGTGGTGAGCGTTAAAACCATCTGCGACAATAAGCTCGCGTGGGGTTGCCTAAAACCCGCAGCGGCGGAGCTGTGACAGAAACAATGCTTGCTGCATGTTGTAGGCCTGCTTGCTTGCTGCTTGCCTACTTGCCTGCTTGCATGCTGCATGCCTGCTTCCATGCTGCATGCCTGCTTGCATGTTGCATGCTTGCTGTTGTGTTTCTGCATTCATCGTTATTTTTGATTTCTGAGACATCCTCAGTGGCTCAGGTTCGTGATTATGTATCGGTTTTGTTGATAGTAATAAGTGTTGGTCATTGTCTTCATCTAATTTAGTTTTTAATGTTGCATTACATCCATATAATTTATCTTTTTTTGTATTCACACCTCCAATAATAATTCTCACTGTACACTTTGTTTTTCTCATGTAAATCTATCCAAAATCAATTTTAATCCTCTTTTATAATTGACGAATGTACGGCACTGTTTATTACTATCTTCGTTTTCACTCATTGTCAAAACACACAACTTGGATATTATAATATGATCTAATAATGTACACGTAATTGCACAGTATATAGTAAAACAAGCAGTATGATACCTAATTAATTACTTTATAGGATATATACCCAAGGATAATAACTGTGAACAATCTATGCAATTATGATTAGGAAAACGCACCTGTCATTAGTATTTTAATTCTACCTCCTCATACTAAACATAATATTATACTTCTCTCTGACGAGCAATTATGTGTTTATTTTTCTTGCTATTCAGTTTTACAAGGCGTTTTTGTTTCGGTATTATAATAATCGGAATTCGTATTTTTGATGTTTCGAATCATCATTAAGTCGGACTTTTTGTTATTCGATCTATTGAAACTCGGTGTTTTGAGAATAGTAATTATAAACGTTAGGTATATTGAAATTTAGGAATTATAAAAATAGGAGTAATGATAAGTCGGAGTTGTTATATTCGTAATTTTGAACCATTCGGAATTATGAAAATCGCTATTTTGAAATTCGTATTTGTGACTGACGGAATAAAGTTTTTCGTATTTATGTAGTGTACCCCCGTTCACGAGCATCGCAAAGATCAGCCATCACCCCCTCGCCCTGGCCTTGCCCCCGCAAGTTAACGAGTTATTGTCGATCAACTTAAATTTGTAGTTGAAGAATTGACCGTGGCATATATCGATGTATGGGAGAACGTGTTTTTCAACTACAATGTTAAGTTTGTTTTTTGGATAAATTCATATCAACTTCCCAACTACGGAACCCTGTGTGTCACTTTTTTGTTAAATGTATTGAAGCTCTATATTTCTATCTTCCCACCAGCACTATTCATCACTAAAAATATAAATTCTGTGTATTCTAAAGTGGCAGAACTAACTATAATACTAGTGCCTAAAAGGTATTCTGATAACAATTATCAATTTACTATGTCCCGAAAATTCAAACATTAGGTAACAGTTTCATTCTGAAATGAGGGCTAGCTGAACCACCGCGCTCATGCCCACGTGCAAGCATGATGTTCTACGTAGTAGATGAAGCTTTTTATTTAAGGGGACTACAGGACCTAAACGCAATTTTTTATAAGTTTTATAATGCCTTAAAGTATATGATGCCCTGCAGTACACAAAATCAGAAAAATATATGATATTCTTCAGGATATATGCAAGGTAGATAATGTGTTGAAAACATAATATAACTAATTTTTTACGATAGAAAAAAATCACGAAGATACCTCTAAAAATTTCTTTTAACGATTAAAAACCATACTAATATACATGCAATCATTCTGATTTTTTGTCAGATTATTCTACAAACAACATATTAGCATAATAGTGTTTTTTTATACAATCTATAGCTTTTTTGTAAATCGATACCTAATTGCTTCATATTTTGAAATAAATTACCAGCGTTGTATCATCGCGCTTCTCTTTCTTTTCTATGCAGTCCGACAGTGACCGTGCTTTAGGTGTTGTCGGCCCTTAAAGTCGAATTATTAAATCACTGGAGTAATCTGACATGTGCTAGCTGTCACATTGTGTACTAAAATGGTTATATTTGTTGTATGTACCTACTGTATTCTACAATTTTACACTTATTATTGTACATTTATTTTACACTTATATAAATTGATTAAACTAAACGATCACCATTACAATAAATTTGGCTATTTTATTACACAAAGTGACAGCTAGCACATGTCAGATTACTCTAGTGAATTAATAATTCGACTTTAGTATAGCTCTGGATATCAGTGAAAACAGTATATTCATATTATACCTACTTTATATTTGTTAAACTATAAACAGTTCTTTAGAGGTAATAAAATAAATTATTTAAAAAACAAAAAACCCGACTGCAAAAACACATAACTGAAAAGGGAAAAACAAGCATAGAATTTTGGTATCGCAGGCGGGGACAATAAAAAAATACACCATATTTCAGGTTATTCGACTGTCCCCGCCTGCAAGACCAAAATTATATAGATTATACGAGTAATGCTTGTTTTTCCCTTTTCAGTTATGTGTTTTTGCAGTTGGGTTTTTTGTTTTTTAAATAATTTATTTTATTTCAAGCTTTTTAGTTTTATTAATACATGTATTTGAAAATTACTCATTATTAGCTTTTATTTGTAACAATACTGTTGCAATTAATTAAAAAAAAACCTTCCCCTCCTTTTTTCTTGTATTTGCAGATGCAATTTATAAATATTATATAGCCTATGTCACTTCCACAATTAAGACGAATCTAAGGACACATCATATGTTAAAATCCATCAAGCCGTTTAGGCTACAGAGCGTGCCATAGAAATAGACATACATACTCTCCTGAGGCAGTCGGGTAAAACAGTCAAATTTCGCGCCCTCTCGCCCCTCGCCGCCGCAGGAGACGCCCTGGGCATCGGGAATCCCGGGCGGATTTCCGGCCACTGGTAGGCGCGGGCTTGCAGACGGTGAGTAATGGGTAGCTCACCGTCCGGTAAGGATCAGCATGTCGATTCTCTAAAGATATCACCGTGAAAACTCGCGTGGAGTGAGCTGTCAGTGTCATCCCACTGATGCTAGGGAGGGAGTGACCAAGCATTACATTTATAATCATAATCGAGATTTTAATAATATTTTTATGCTAATTCTATTGATCATTTTATATTATTTAAAAACTAGTATTTAAGTATTGAAATGTTACTATTTAGGGATTTTTAAATAAAATAGCAAAACAGAAATTCAGTCAGAAACTTAATTTTGTTTTTTTTATTCCAAAAGGTTTGGTAATTTTCGCAGCCGCCATCTTGTTTTTTAGATTTGACCTCACTATCGGCTTTAACACCTCCGAAAACCACGAAATCGACACACATGATGAAACATTTTTATATTTTCGCAGCCGCCATCTTACTTTTTCGATTTGACCTCACTATCGGCTTTAACACCCCCGAAAACCATGAAAACGACACCCATGATGAAAAATCTGAACATTTTCACAGCCGCCATCTCGCTTTTTATTTTGACCCCACTATCGGATTTAACACCTCCGAAAACCATGAAAATGATACCCATGATGAAAAATCTGATTATTTTCGCAACTGCCATCTTGTTTTTAGATTTGACTTCACTATCGGCTTTAACACCCCTGAAAACCATGAAAACGACACCCATGATGAAAAATGTTTGTGGATTTTGGATTTTTATTTATTTATTTAACAGTTTATGTACACACATATAAACAGACAAAAAGAAAGGAACAGAAAAATACGTACAAAGGTGATGCTTATTTCTAATGAAATCTCTTCCAGCATACCTGCAATAGGACAGTAGACATAGAGATGTAGACAACGTGTGTAAGGTAAAAGAGAAAACAAAATTCATAAAAACAAAATAAAACTATTCACTAATTTAATTATACACTATAAGAATATACTTACATAAATACATACTTCTAAAATAAATATCACTAAAATACTTATATACTTATAATTAATAGTATAAAATAATAAATACATAATATGCAACTATGGCAAAGTGGAAAGATAGTGTTCTTTCACTCTTCTTTTAAAAACAGCAACAGTTTGGCAGTCCCTAATGTCAGGTGGAAGTGAATTCCACATTCGAACCGCGTGCACAGTGAAGGAGTAGGAGTAGAAGTCGGTAGAGTGTGGAGGGGATTTAAGGAGATTTCTAAGATGCGACCTGCAAGGTGCATCAGAAGGACGGGCGAAGGAAAAACGTTCCCGCAGATAGGATGGCGTACTAGGATTATGAAGGATGTTAAATAGCAGACACAATATCCGAGAGTTCCTGCGAAGACGAGTAAAACCAAATTTTTGTTTGTCGCGCATTTAAAAATAAAAAACTGTAAATAAACAAAAAAACTCAACTTAATATTAATAACAGCGCCTCACGCGCAAACGCGGCGTGATCTAATCACTTCACCCGATTCTCGTAACCATAGGAACCACCCGCGCCGAAGTGAATCGGCTAGGTGAGGTGAGTCGGTAAGCGCGACGCGCGAGTGTCGTGATCTTATCACTTCACCCGATTCTCGTTGCCATTGCAACACCACTTCACTTGGGCTGGGTGAAGTGAGCCTAGCCGCCCGCCACGCCGGCCGGTACGCGCGCTGCGCGAGTGTCAGTTGAACTGTTGAACTTTGTTATAGTATTGATGACGGTGATTTTATGAATATTATTTTATGATTGGCAACGCGTAGGTCGGTATAAATTTACCTACCTAAAATAAAATATTAGAAAGGTACTTATTAAATAATCCGCACGTTTTTTATTCAAATGGCTTATGTACACAGAACACATCGTTTAGTTAGGTTTCCACATAGTTTGTGAGGGAATAAATTCTATGATCCGTCAGCCAGGCACACTTTTAGCACTCGATCACTTGACACACTCGGTTATCTCTTCTTATTGAATAGATTTGGGTTAATAACAACGTTGAATAACGTCGCACAGTCTTTACTCGACTCAATCCACTATCGCTACTTCAAAACACATCGCGGTTGGGTCATGGGATTGCGTTTATTTAATCAGTTAACTGATTCTGGTCAATAGAATTAGCATAAAAATATGATGAATATCTTGATTATGATTGTAAATGTAATCCTTGGTCCAGCCCTAGTATCAGGTGGGATGATACTGACAGTTCACTCCACGTTCACTTCGCTTATGTTTTCACGGTGAAAAGGTTACAGAATAGCACTGCAGGCCCGGGTCGACGGCGCGTTGTATTCCACGCGCGCCTCATCGAGATGTCGTCAGCACAAATGTAGGGGTCCACTAGGGCCGATATCTGCCGGGGTCGCGGGAAAGTACTAATGGGTCACCCAGGCCCCTGCAACACAGGCAACGGAAGCAATACGGGTGGGTTTTAGTCAGCAAGAGTCTGACACACCCTCCCGCTCCGGCCAGAGCGGGAGAAGTTATTTGATGATTTCCCACCCAAAAAAAAAGAGGTAAAAACAGTATAATAGTTGTTATATACTGTTTTTACAGTATGATTAGTAACGCTTATCATGGGGCACGTTAATTCCTCATTTACTGATGTTTAAAGGGAAAGTTTGACAGTGAAACCGGTCATCCTGATTAATTTTATCGCACACCACCACATGACCACATCTAACTTTTAATAAAACTATTCGTGAGCTCAAATGTCACTAAAATGGTGTCGATATAAAATGATCAGGGTGTGACATTGAGTCCGATATCCTCATCTGAAATCACTTCATACTCAGCATAATGTGAGCGACCCATTTCGGATTTGGTAACAGTTTGTGACAATTTGTGCTGGGAAATCCATTTTGAAGGAGACCATGTGAGTATTTTCGGGATCACTGTTTAACTATTTTGTTAAGACGCTAACAACACCTAAACCGCGGTCAGATTGCATAGAAAAGAAAGAGAAGCGCGATGACACAACGCTTGTAATTTGTTGCAAAATATGAAGCAATTATCTATTTTTTCAAAATTGAGTTGAGTAGGTAATCGAAAATAAAAAACAACCAAGTTCTGCATTCAAATAAGACGTTCTTGTTATTAATTAAATACGTAACGTATGTTGATATTGAATACACATATTTTGGATTAGAAATCAAGGTAAGAGGTTAGTTTAACGTTAGTTTGTATCGAGATTTTATTTCAAAACGTGTTTTGGTAACAACCATGTTCTGGGAAATATGTTCAAAATTAACATATTTTTTTTCCGCTCTCACAAACTAAACAGATTTAGCAATTTTTTTTTTAAGAGAAGCCTATTTTGGTCAATTGGTTCTTGTCAGTGCTTTAAATAACGCCTCTTTTGCCCGAAGGGTTAGGCAGAGGTGTACCTTCTTTCTTATATTTATGGGTGTACACCCGCATTTCGCGACCGCAAGAACCGGGCACAAATCCAAACTCCAGGCTGTTACTAAATTGGCCCTCAAGGAGTGGAATGATGTGGCCCGGGGGGGGGGGGGGGGGGGGTCGTCTTGGCGGTGTCTCTAGACATCGCCAATGCCTTCAATACCCTTCCCTGGAGTAGCATCACACCAACCTACCACTGTCGTGTGGTCGACGCCTATTTGACGGACAGGGCCGTCATCTATCCCAGTCATCGGCGAGAGATGTCATGCAGTGTCCCACAGGGATTGGCATCGGTCCTGGGGTCGCATCTGTGGGAAGTGTGTGAAGAATGTGCATCTATCGAATACGACCTGGCTCACAGACTGGAGCGGGCTGGGGCTGCCTTGAAGCGGCTTCTGCCCAAACTAGGGGGTTCAAACCTGTGGGAGGCTCTACGCGGGGTTCGTGTGGTCTATGGACCTTTACGGGGTACCGGTGTGGGCGCGTTTCTTGACGTGGCGGCCAGTCCATCGGTTGAACGCGTCCCAAAGGGTCATGGCCATCCGGCTGGTCGGGGTATACCGCACGGTCTACGGTGAGGTGGCGAGCCGCCTTGCCAGATTACCGCCATAGGATCTGGAGGCAAAAGTCCTCGCGCAAATGTGGGAGTGGCGCGAGGAGGCGAAACGCCGGAGCTTAACTCCGCTGCCGCGGGAAATCACGGAACAGCAGACAGAGCTCCAACTGGATCTCATGGCGACATGGAGAGTGCGATTGTCGCAACTCGGTGCTGGGTACGCCACAACTGCGGCGATAAGTCCCCTCTTTGGGGCGCGAGAGTGACGCCACGGCGTCCTCACCTTCCGCCTGACGCAGGTCCTCACCGGACGCAGCTGCTTCGGAAGGTTCCTGTTTCGGATAAGGTGGGAGGAAACGCCCGGGTGTCACCATTGTGTGGATCGCCCGGAGGACACGGTCGAGCATATGGTGGAGGTCTACCCGGCTTGGGCAGGGCACCGCCGTTTCCTCGTGGAGGCGATCAGTGGCGGCGAACTCCCGCGTTCAACCTTGGTCCAGGCCATAGTACGGAGTGAGAGGGCACGGGAAGCCGTTACCTCCTTTTCTGAAGCAGTAATGCTCGCGATGGAGGGATTTCGCGCCCTCACGTCCCTAGCCGCCGCAGGAGACGCCCTGGGCATCAGGAATCCCAGTCCGATTCCCGGCCATCGTAGGCGCGGGCTTGCGGCCGGTGACAAATGGGTAGCTCGCCGGCTAAAGGCTATTATTAAATTACATAATTTTTTACTGAGAAATACTGCAACATTAATTTTGAAATAAATATATGGTAAAGTTGAGGATTAATGTTTAGTAATATTTGACGAAAACATAATTTCATAAAATTTTCTCGACAGAAAACAATATAACTTACCTCCGAACCGAACAATAAACCACTAGTATTCAAAAAATCCTTCAAATTAGATCAAGAAACTTTGTATTATAACTGAACTAAATATAAAGCAGATACTATGTTTTTTTTTTATTACTATTATTTTCACCGTAAAAATAAATTACCTAAACTATCGGCGCCTTGGAACCTTCTCCCTGCCGCCCGTCTACCAATCCGTCTGCCAAGCACCTTAATATTTCTGTAATATCTATGGCCAGTAACTGTAGCAGTCACTTATACTTGGGAGGGTCTTACCCAGCAGTAGATATTCACCTACTGCCCCCAGACGAATTTCTTTTCGTATGCGTTTAGGTAGGTAGCTAAAAGAATAGGTAACGATATGCGTACGGATGTCCGTATCTATAGAAAAAGAAGACCTCGTATCTCATTTTAAAGGAGACTGGATGTACCAACCTACACCACAGATCCCATTATAGTACGTATCTAAATCTCATTTTTAGATGGTAGCTCTGTGTAGTAAAGAAATAATATTTGATTATGGTAAGTAGGCGGCATGTTACCGAATATTGGATTTGGTTGAATCACTTATCTTGTTAGGTAAATAAGGTTTTCTTTAGCTTGTATGGAATGGCTGATCCTTCATTTTTTGACATGGTGGATGACCTCATCCACCATGGAGAAATGAGAGAACTCAGAGATTTATTTAACATTAACCCTTTGTAATTGAGCTACCTACTGACAAGTCTCTATTATTTCTTCAATTTCAATTCAATATAAGTACAGTGCTTCTATTTTCAGTATCTCTTGGCATATTATGTTTCGAAGCAAAAAGATCGTTCAGTTTTTAAATAAATTACACGATAGGTATGTATTTATTTATTTAACCATTTATGTACACACATACCTATTTAACAGACAAGAAGAAAATAACAGAAAAATACGTACAAAGGTGATGCTTATTTCTAAGGAAATCTCTTCCAGCATAACTTTTTTTTTTGGATGGGAAATCATATAATAACTTCTCCCGCTGTGGGCAGAGCGGGAGGGTGTGTCAGACTCTTACTGACTAAAACCCACCCGTATTCCTTCCGTTGCCTGTGTTGCCAGGGGCCTCGGCAACCCTTTAGTACCTTCCCGCGACCCCGGTAGGCATCGGCCCTAGTGGACCCCTACACTTGTGCTGACGACATCTCTTTGAAGCGCGCGTGGAATACAAAGCGCCGTCGACCCGGGCTTGGTCCTTACCGGACGGTGAGCTACCCATTGCTCACCGTCCGCAAGCCCGCGCCTACAGTGGCCGAAAATCCGCCCAGGATTCCCGACGCCCAGGGCGTCTCCTGCGGCGGCTAGGGGCGAGCGGGCGTGAATTTTGCCTTTCCCTCAACCGTTCCGCCTCCTCCTTCGCGAGCATTACTGCTTCGCAGAAGGAGGTGATGCCGGCTGGTCAGGCTGCCCATGCCGTCTCCTTTCTTACCATGGCCTGAACCAGGGCCGGACGCCAGAGATCTGCCGCCGATCACCTCCACCAGGACACGGCGGTGCTCTGCCCAAGCCGGGCCGACCTTCACCTTATGCTCCACCGTATCCTCCGGGCGATTCACAAAGTGGTTACACCCGGTTCCAGCATACCTGCGATAGAAAAGTAGATAAAGAGATGTAGACACCATGTGTAAGAGTAGAAGAGAAAATGGAATACAGAAAATCAAAACAATTCACTTAATAAAATAAAACAAATACCTAATATGAGAATATACTAACAATGTACTTAAATACTTCACAAATAAATATCACTGGAATATTAAAAACATATAGTGTAATTTAAAATAATAAATACATACGCGGCTATGACGAAGTGAAAAAAAAGTGTTCTTTCACTCTTCTTTGAAATACTGCAACAGTTCGGCAGTCCCTAATGTGCGGCGGAAGTGAATTCCACAACCGCACCGCGTGCACAGCGTACTCCTTAGTAAGAGAAGAAGTCGGTGGAGTGGGAAGGGGTCTTAAGGTTTCAAAGGTGCGACCTGCAAGGCGCATCTGAAGGACGGGAGTAATAAAAATGTTCCCGCTGATAGGATGGCGTTGTAGGATTGTACAGGAGAATTAATAGCAGACACAAAATCCGAGAGTTCCTGTAAAGTTGAATTGAGCCACTTGAGTATTTTTCGAAAGTTAGAAACGTGATCATACTTTTTAAGGTTAAATACAAAGCGAATTTAGATATTTTGCAAACGCTCAAGTTTGTTTGTTAGGTATGTGTTTTCAGAGTAATTTATTCGGACGCTAAACATGACAGATATGGATTTTCATATTAATATTGCCAGCCGCTGCTCGCATGTATTTGGCCAGTACAGCATTTTGCAGTGTCGGATTTACACATTTTCCAAAAATAGGCTTTAACATTATTGCCGCCCTCACCTCTACAATTTTCAATTTCTAGATTATTTTTACAATCCAACAATTTGGTTGAAATTGTACAAGAAATACTTTTTGGGTATATTTCGGAGTTAATCAACTCTCCATCGTGCAATCATGCATGTACGACTAATAAGGCGGGTTATGTGAAACATTTTGCAGAAATTAAAAAATGACGAAAAAGGTGCTATTCTTGGACATTTTTATCGAAAAGCAAGAATGTGGGACGCAAGAGCGAGTGCGTCGAGTTCGCCATTTTTTACAGCCCATCTCGTAATTCTCAGTTAGGTTTCTTTTGAACATTCATGGAAATAGAAGTTGCTTTGTTGACTTATGTAGAAAACTTAGAATATCGAAAATTTTAGTACACCGAGTGAAATACGGAAAGTAACATGTTACTTCATGTATTTCACTCAGTGTACTAAAATTTACGCGCAAACAGTTACCATGCATTCATTACACGAGACCCCCCCAGAGTAGATATTTTTTAAATCAGTTAATAAAAACAAAAGTACTGTTCCAAAAGTTTTGTTATTTTGTATGCAGCGGCAATTTTGTTTTAATAACCGTCGAAAAATTTCTACCCTGGGGGTCTAGAGTTATGGTAACAATTTGCGCGTTGATGTCGCTACCACCCTGTATATTTTCCACAATTTCGCTCTTTTGCCACACATTCAAAGGGGGCAGAGGCCAATTACTAGTTGGGGTCCAGGAACTGGATGTTTTACCATAGAATATAGAAATTTGCGGTAGCATTGAATGTAAAATGAAAGGGAAGAGGGAAAGTCACCGCAAAGATGTCTTGTAGGCTTCTTTCTGTAAGATAGCAAAAAAAAACAGTCACCAAATTTGCCGCCCCTAAAATCTGCCGGCCTGGGCTCAAACGTACTCGGCCAATTGGTAAATCCGACACTGGCATTTTCGATTTATCTCGAAAAAGCAAGCATTTAAAAAAAAAAGATTTATTAATGTTCATTTCAATTTACTTCTACTTACATTCACCGTCGTTCAGGTAAATGTGCTGTCCAAAACAATAAATTATTGGAAAACTTGAATATTCATTCGTAATTTATGATTTTGGAATAAGTACTTTTGAAACGGTGAAGGTTAATTTATTGATGTTAATGGAAAACCGATTTGCGGTATTGTGATGCTGAATAAATAAAACCTTTAATAAATAATATTTATAAAAAAATTATAGAGCAGTGGTGGCCCAGTGGTAATCGCCGCAACTTACGAGTTGTAGATCGTATGTTTGAACCCTGACATGCGCTTTACTTTGTGTAAATTATTTTATCACCACCGCTCTCAAAACGGTGAAGGAGGTAACCGGCATGTCATAGAACCAAAAAAAAGAAGACATGTGACATTTACCAACCCGCACTGGGCCCGCGTGGTGGATTATGGCATACTCCCTCTCACACAGAAGAGGCCTGTGTCCCAGCAGTACATTATAGGCTGCTCATGTATTAATCACGCAACGTTCCTCTCCCTACAATCCGTAGTCTTTTGTCGATCTAGAAAGAAAAATTAAGGTATCAAAATAAGACGAAGTAAAAATATTTAAACTTTAGATATAGAAGCCGTATAAATCGCTGTGAACAGCAACAAAAACTCTTTGCCCTAATTGAGACGATGCGGTTACAAAAACACAGCCATTTGTATGCGTCCCAAACAATTTGCGGGGTTTCCCTCGAGTTGCCAACTCACTACTTTCAGCTGATATAGTGCCAGATTTTTTAAATTTTAACAAAAATAACATCTACCACAATATTCTGTAGCATAAGCATAATCAGCCTATAATGTTCCCAGTGTTGGAACTCAAGCCTCCTCTCTTCGAGAGGGAGTGGGCTGTTATCCACAACGCAGGCTCAGTGCTTATTGGTAGATGTCACATGTCTTCGAATTTTTGATTCAAGGACTTGCCGGTTTCTTCACGATTTTTTCCTTCACTGTTTTGAAAGCAGTGGTGATGATATTATATACACAAAGTAAAGCGCCTGCTTGGGTTCGAACCCACGATCTACAACTCGTAAGTCGGGGTCGTTACCACTGGGCCACCACTGCTTTCTTTGAGTCACCACCGCTTCCGTATACAGTTTTCTCTAATACAGTGTTTGGTGAAATGTAGATATGGGTGGAGGGACGAAAAAGAAGTGATTTTTGGCAAAACATTTTTTTGGCATCTAAGGTCAGAAAAATAGCTAGACGTCTAGCGTAGGTCGTTATTTTACTGATCACAAACGGGCCAGTCAAAAAAAATAAAATATACTAAATTTATGACCTTTGAAAAAATATGGGGCCAGGAGACTGAGGCTATGAACAGGATACTGAGTATTGATACAAAAGAACATAAAAACCGTTGTAATTATTTAAATAAAAATATGTTTTATTGATAAAAATAGTGTCTACAATGGAACACTTCTATTGTAAGACCTTGACTCACAAATAATTACAAAATGAAACTAATTCGTACTTAGTACAAAATTAGGAAAATTGAAAAAACATCAAATCAAATAGTTTTTTTTACACAACAAACTTTGTCAAAGTTTTCAAAATGATTATTGAAAATTAAATCAACTTACATTTAATACAAAACATTTCAGGTCTCATCAGTCTTCAATAGTTTCATTATTTGTTTATTTTTTGTCGACTTTTTTCTTTTTGAGCCGCTAATTTAGTAGGATCATTTTAATTTTTTTGATATCTAAGCCTTTCAGCTATATCTTTCCTTAGTAATATTTTTTGTTTTGCCATTTTTCTGTAAAATAATTGGTGTGGCAAGTTATTGCCCCTTACATTTTTTTGATTGTGGACGGTTTATAAGGTGTCTGTAGTCTGTCTTAGGCTTATATTGCAGCCGCGGATATTGTGTGTCGCAGGATTTAGAGAATCCTGCGGCTAGTGACAGCTAATGATGGCTGTCAGACGTTATAGTGCACCGGCGCCGAACGGAAGCATTTCGTCTCACCGCAAACCACGTTTTTTCAATCTCAGTTCATCGCGCCCGCAAAACCGCAAAACTTTATTACGTTATCCCGTAATCCTTGGGGATATACTGTGCTACGTTTTCAAAATTAAAAATAATAACCCGCGTCCGATTAAATCCAAAATATAGACTTTCAAGTGACCAGTGTACGGGCAAGCAAGGTGGCCACCTGCCCAGAAGGATTCTTCAAGACTTTCGCCAGGAGAAGCACAGGTACCGCTTTTGCATTATTTGCTGGAGTTAGGCTACAAACGCCACCTGACCGTCACCAATTCCTCTTTGAAAGTTTGCTCAAAAAAAAGGCAAATTGAATTATTATGCATTATTTTTACATAATTTTTCTGTCGTCCTCGACCCGCAAGGATACACGGCTATTTTATACGCCTGTCCCTCCACACTTATGGTCCATTCGAGCCTGGATAGGTATCAGTTAAATAAGTACAAGTCATTGCAAGTACTTACGATAATTTACAGCAATTAATATTAGATAGTGCCTTATAATGGCTACTAATAAATAAGAGAAAAAATTAGATCAGCTAATTGCTTAAAAACAAATGATATTTGAGCGAGTTAATCGCTTGTATGATGCATCTAAACATATCTCCAATTTAGATTCACGCTCAAATGAGTTATTTCTAGCGCAGTCTGAATCTATTAGTGAACAATACAGCAAGTTTGAAGCAATTATCGACCAGATTAATGAGTTGCGGTTTGAAATTGATGACACACCACCAGATTATACGAGTCTATGTTCTATTGAAGACTTATATTCCAGTATTAAATACAAACGTAATCTCATACTTTCAAACAATAAAACATTAACATCAGATCAGAAGAGAGGTAGTTGCATAAAATTACCACCAATCGAATTACCATCATTTGACGGTAGAACTGAAAACTGGCCCATTTTTTATGAAATATTCCGCAGTAATGTTCATTTAAATACTGATCTGACGGATTCGCAGCGTGTGCAGTATTTAATAGGTAAATTAACTCATGATGCCTTAAAACTAACTGCAGGCATTGTTCCCACAGGAGATACATACAGTGTTATGTGGAACAGTCTTGTCAAAAGGTATCAAGATAAACGTAGTTTAGGTATTCATTATCTCAATAATATACTGGACATTAAAGGATGCTCCGGCAATGCTGCTAGTCTGAATGCATTTGTAGAACGATATTCAGCGTCTGTCGCTGCATTGAAGCAGTTAGACATTCCAGACTTATTCGATTTCGCAATATTACACTGTGGTTTAAGAAAGGTTGACGCACAAACTGTTCAACAATTTGAAAGCCGTGTGAGTGGGAAAGAATTACCTTCCTATACGGAGTTTATATCATTTTTGCAAGACCATGTTAAGGTACTCCAGCGCTCACACGTTAATAATCCACAGACGGAACCACGTGCTAAGTCTAGTTTAGCTCACAATCGAATAAATAATACGCAAAGTACCGCCAAGTCGTTCGTGTCATGCAAACCAGTTCCGAATAACCGTTGCCCGCTATGTGATAACGATGACGTCGATCATCGACTGTTCAATTGTTCACAATTTAAAAATATAAATTCACCGCAAGCTCGTTTCGAATTTATTAAAAAGAAACGCGGCTGTGTTAATTGTTTAAGTATATCCCACTCTTTGATTAAATGCAAGTCACGGAGCGTTTGTAAAATTTGTAAAAAAACACATCATTCATTGTTACATTTCTCCGAAGTAAAAAGTGATTCAACGCCGAGCGAGCCTGCCGCTACGTCTGTCTCGCTTAGTGCCGCCGCTAAAATATGTTTACCAACAGAGACAACTATTTTGTTAGCTACCGCGCAGATATACGTATATGATAGCAGCGGCCGAGATAAGCTTGTTGTCAGGTGTTTAATAGACAATGGATCGCAAAATAATTTAATTACTGTGGACTGTTGTAAACGTTTGAACTTACCCATAATTAAATTACGCAAATCGTCTTTACAAGGTGTTGGTATGACCTCACGACCTGTACACGGCTTTATTTATCTCAATATAGAATCTCGGATTAACCCTCACAATAAGTATTATATACACGCATTAGTTGTTGATTGCATTACAGATAGACTTCCCGCTAGTTTTATCAGATTAAATGACGATATGTCATATTTAAATAATTTACCGCTTGCTGACTCAACCTGGAATGTACCTGGTGGAATCGATGTTGTGCTTGGAGCACAGCTGTTCCCTTTTATTTATTTAGGTGATAGGGTTGACTCAGGCACCCGCGCACCCCCAGCTATACTGACTAGTTTCGGATATGTACTGATGGGTGATATTGATTGTCATAGTAGTGACGTAACACACATGACATCTTCGTTTACCGCGCTTGCTAGCATTGACGTCGAGTCAAGTTTGCAGAAGTTTTTTGAGCTAGAGGAAATTCCATCTCAGCGTTTTATTAGTCCGGACGAATTAGAGTGTGAAAATAATTTTAATTCTTCAGTTTTATTTAAAGACGGTAGATATTTTGTCGATTTACCTTTCGCGCGCAATCCCTCCGAACTAGGCAATTCACGCGGTGTCGCTCATCGGCGGCTACTTGCGCTCGAGCGTAAATTCACGTGCGTGCCAACCCTACGCGAGGATTACAATAAAACTATCACCGATTATATAACTCAGGGGTATTTATCGGAGGTACCCGACTCTGAATTAACAGAAGGTTACTACATACCGCATCACGCCGTTATTAGACCGGACAAAGACAGCATTCGAGTGGTTTTGGACGCTAGTGCCAAAACACACTCGGGGTTGTCACTCAATGACATTCTGCATGTCGGACCTAATTTACAGGCCGACTTGTTTTTATTATTACTCGATTTTCGTACCCTCCCTGTCGCAATGACAGCGGATATAAAACAAATGTTCCTACGGATCGGTGTAAATGAGCACCACCGCAAATATTTACGAATTTTATATCGATTCAACAAAAATGAACCTATACGTACTTTTCACTTTAACCGCGTTCCCTTTGGATTAAAGCCTAGTCCTTATTTAGCGATGCGCACAATACGCAATTTAGCGTGTGAGCATGGCGACCGCTATACTGAGGCTTCTAAATTAGTAGAAACTCAGTTTTTTATGGACGATTATGTCTATTCTGTTCCTGATGAACAGATTGCTATACAATTATCCCGCGATTTAATTGAGTTATTTAAGTTAGGATCCTTTGACCTGGTCAAATGGGCTACTAACTCACCCGCTTTGTTGGAGATTCTCCCAGAGTCTCACCGCTTACCAGTTAATTTTTCTGGCATGGATAATGATAAACATAATTTCAAAATCCTTGGATTAACCTGGGAACCCGCTGATGATTATTTTTGTTTGACAACAGTCGCTGTAGATGATAAATGCACTAAGCGTGCGATTCTATCGCTAGTTGCCCGCTTGTTCGACGTACTAGGCCTCGTAGCACCCGTCGTGTTGTACGCGAAAATCCTAATTAAGGAACTTTGGTTAGCTAAAATAGGTTGGGATGACGTTCCTTCGGACTCCATCACCAATCGGTTTTCCGTTTTTCTGCGCGATTTCCCCTCACTCTCTTCTCTAAAGGTTCCTCGCCACATTGGCGTCTTCAGAGAAGCTGTAGTGAATATCGTAGCCTTTTGCGACGCCAGCTTTAGTGGTTATGGTTGTTGTATTTATTTACACATAACTGACTCTAAAGGCAATATCAGCGTTCGGCTTTTATGTGCAAAGTCCAAAGTTTCCCCCGCTAAAATAACAACGCTAGCTCGATTAGAACTTGTCGCCGCTTTACTTCTGTCTAAGCTTGTTCGCGTGGTCAAAGATAAACTTTCCGCTCGTGTACCTATTGCAGGTGTCTACGCTTTCTCGGACTCCACCATAGCTCTTTCGTGGATCCACTCATCTCCCCATAGATGGTCTATTTTTGTCAGTAATCGCATTGCTAAAATACAGGAAAACCTACCTGCCGCTAGTTTTAATCACGTGTCCGGAAAGGAGAATCCTAGCGATTGTCTCTCCCGCGGCATGCTGCCATCTGATTTAATTGAACACTCGTTATGGTGGAACGGTCCTACTTGGCTCCATCGACCCATTAGCGAGTGGCCTTTAAAATTCTCTCCTACTGAATGTGAAACATTGCCAGAGTTTAAATCAAAGGTTTTTCTTGTAGAAACATCAAATACTGAACCGCGTATTTTAGATACAATAGCTGACCGTGTTTGTTCATGGAATAAATTGTTACGTGTATTTATGTACATTCTTAAATTTACGAACAGACTACTTAGTCATAGCTCTGTTAAAAATATACAAACCGCCGAAAATTTCATTATTCGAATAGTTCAAAATACGCATTTTTCTAACGATTAAAATTTAATTAAAGCAGGCGAACTTCCATCTAAGAAGTTGCGCTGTTTGTCTGTCTTTATTGATAGCTACGGAATCTTACGTATTGGGGGCAGATTGTCTAAATCTGACTTACCATATGAAGCCAAGCATCCCGCGCTTTTACCTAAACGTGACCGCGTAGTTGATCTAATTATTGATCACTATCACAATACGCACTGCCAAACGGGCCCCGGATTATTGATGTCTATTATAAGGCAGCGGTTTTGGATATTAGATGGACGAACAGTCATACGTTCCCGCTGTCGGAAATGCAACACTTGTTTCCGTCTAAATCCTACGCATCTAACACCCAAAATGGCTGAACTTCCTGGATACCGTGTCCGTGATACTAAAGCCTTTGTGCACACTGGAGTAGATTTCGCCGGGCCGCTTGCTTACACACCTATTCGCCGTAGAGGTCAACGTTCGCAAAAACTTTATATATGTTTGTTCATATGTATGGTAACTAAAGCCATACATATCGAACTCGTATCGGACCTCACATCCGAGGCTTTCTTATCCGCATTTAAAAGATTTATTTCTCGCCGCGGTCCAGTGTCTGTCATGTACTCAGACAATGGTACCAATTTTGTTGGCGCTAAGGCACAACTTGATGATATTTATTCTTTCTTATTGAACTCGTCTGTTCAAACAGATATTAAAAATGAGCTTCTAAAATCTCGCATTGAGTGGACAAGAATACCGCCGCGAGCTCCGCACTTCGGAGGTATTTGGGAGTCGAACATTAAGAGTGTTAAAACTCACTTGTATAAAGTCATAGGAAAGCAGCTTCTCACTTACGAGGAACTCTCTACCGTACTGGTACAAATCGAGTGCCTTTTAAATTCTCGACCGCTTAGTGTTCTCTCATCAGACCCGCATCCGGACGTGCTCACGCCTGCGCATTTTCTAATGTCCAGTCCACTTAAGCATTTGCCTTCTTCTGAATTGACAGAAGAAAACATAAATTTAACAAACCGCAAAAGGCTTTTGGATCAGCTTGTGTTATCCTACTGGAACAAATGGCGAGTTGAGTACTTGCACACGTTGCAAGTTCGCCAGAAATGGTGCACTCCCGATCGCCCTATAGAGATCGGTACTGTCGTTCTCTTGGGTCAAGATAACGTACCACCATTGACTTGGCCATTGGGCATCATAGTGGAAGTTTTTCCGGGATCGGATGGTGTAATTCGAGTAGCTTCAGTAAAAACCGCGTCAGGTACATATAAACGTCCTGTCACCAAGTTATATCCTTTGCCAACCCAATAGAACTATATTATTTCGTAGTTTAATTTAGTTTATAATTTACAATAGTATATTTTCTCAATGGTACGCCATTACATAGTTATAATTTAGTTTAGTAATTCAACTTTGTCTTAATTTAATCAAACTGCAATTTCATTCTTTGGAATCTGATAATTAATTTCGAACGCCGTTTCCTAGTAATGGTGTTTTGAACTGCTGCTTGGGATTCTCTTGATGCTTTCAGACTGCCAGATATATAAACATCATCTCATCCTCCCAACCGCACCAGCTTTTCAGCGTATAGATTATCATCTTTGAAAGCTCGGAACCTTTCAAGGCGGGGAGTATGGTGTGGCAAGTTATTGCCCCTTACATTTTTTTGATTGTGGACGGTTTATAAGGTGTCTGTAGTCTTTCTTAGGCTTATATTGCAGCCGCGGATATTGTGTGTCGCGGGATTTAGAGAATCCTGCGGCTAGTGACAGCTAATGATGGCTGTCAGACGTCATAGTGCACCGGCGCCGAACGGAAGCATGTCGTCTCACCGCAAACCACGTTTTTTCAATCTCAGTTCATCGCGCCCGCAAAACCGCAAAACTTTATTACGTTATCCCGTAATCCTTGGGGATATACTGTGCTACGTTTTCAAAATTAAAAATAATAACCCGCGTCCGATTAAATCCAAAATATAGACTTTCAAGTGACCAGTGTACGGGCAAGCAAGGTGGCCACCTGCCCAGAAGGATTCTTCAAGACTTTCGCCAGGAGAAGCACAGGTACCGCTTTTGCATTATTTGCTGGAGTTAGGCTACAAACGCCACCTGACCGTCACCAATTCCTCTTTGAAAGTTTGCTCAAAAAAAAGGCAAATTGAATTATTATGCATTCCAGATAATAATTTTTCTGTCGTCCTCGACCCGCAAGGATACACGGCTATTTTATACGCCTGTCCCTCCAATAATGTAATGAAATGTATACGGTTTTTTATGTATTAAAATATTACCTACACATTTTACATTTTTATCTAAAAACTTATATAAATTAAGATGAAATATGTAAAAAATGTTAGAAATCGTAGTTTCTGCTTCGAGAAATTTCCAGCTTATTAATGTATGATAACTAGGATAAATAATATGTAACTAATGAAATATTACATAAATGTACCAATGATTAATATATCAATCATGATAACTGGATTACTATTCGTGCGGATCCTTGATGACTGTCTCCTGATTCTTCCTTAGTCTCCTGGCTATTATGTTTCCAGGATACTGAGGATAGGATACTGAGATTATTTTAAGTTTTTAGCCAACAACTACGTTAATGCAACATTTAAATGTTGCATTAACGTAGTTGTTGGCATTACGTAAATTTCAATATTAATATTGAAATTTTACAATTCTGTACTCTAATGTAACGAATTTTTGACCTATTAATGCAAAAAAGTATATAGAAAACAAAAGATTTTAAATAAATACGTACCAGGATACTGTTAAGCTGACTGGCCACAGCACAACCTCAGACACAACTCGCCGTAGCGCCTAAGCCAACCACGAGCCGAGACGGACGGACTAGCTATGGTTGTTAGCTAACTTCACTTCGATCTTTCACTCAGACCGCACAGCAACGCGCTAGACGCGGTAATTCAAACTGATTTTAACGTGTTTTGATGTAGCAGGAGACTGAGGTAAAAACCGAGAGACAAAATATAATGCACTTTTTTATATGTTTCGCATTTAAGGTAAAATTAGACAAACACATTGAAACTATATATATTACTAGATGCGCCCCGCTGTTTCACCCGCATAAATTTTGACCCCGTGGGAATATCGGGATAAAAATCCTACGTGTTATTCCTGGTTATAAACTATCTGTGTGCCAAATTTCATCCAAATTAGTTAAGTACTTTTTACGTGAAAGAGTAACAAACATCCATCCATCCATCCATCCATCCTTACAAACTTTCACATTTATAATATTAGTAGGATACATTTCTATTTTAGTGCAGATATTACGTACTACATACTCAAAATAAAGTTATGATGCAGCCTTTAAGCTTTCATTTCGTCCAAGAGACATACCAGGAGACTGAGAATTTGGCACTTTAAAGTACAATTTTTGAAAGATATATATGTATTTAGGAGTGAGCAAATTTTTAGTGTCATACTAGAAACCATTTAGTTGTACAGTTTCGATCGCAAATCAATATAATTTGCCTACTAAAACTATACAAAATAAGGTGTGTCGCATGAAATCCCTTGCGAGTAGAACCTCCGATATATATTTAGATACACATGAACGGAATTAGTCAAGATTTTTATAATGACATTTTGTTAAATATTTTTCCTGATTTCGTTGGCTTATACTTGAGGTAGTAAGTTATGGTACCCAACCAGACCGAATTTTGGCCATGGTGGCCAATCTCAGTGGAGATTAGCCATCTACCCGATAGATATTATAGTGCACTAAGTGAGTGCGCAGACACATGTGTAATGACTAAATATAACATAATAACCATAGAAATAGCAGTCCGACCGTGAAGATTTATTATGTTCCTAATTATTGGAATAACTATGGCATCTTCCCATATCTATCCCCTTTTCATCAACCAAGGTTAATTTGTAGAAAAAAAAAACGAGAAGCCTTCCAGTAGTCGCATATGATGTGTAACATCTGACATCTCACCTTGGTAATAAAGCAACAGAGCAGAAATTAACCCCTAAATTAAAAAAAAAACTAAATACTGAAACATTTGTTCGAATAATTATTCATTACTAGTCCACTAGTCGAAATTCCTCTACTTACAATCTATATAGTACATACTAATTCCATGAGTACACGAATTCCATGCTAATATAAAGTACTTACTTATTCCATGCTCAAGCTGTCACTTCCTATTGTAGGTAGTGTTCTTCTTGTTGCTGTCACTTCATTAAATTCCTATGCTGTAATGTTGTTAAAGTTTAACAACGGACTCAATAGGTAGCGTATTCGTCCTATAACAGTGGAGCCAATATTACGGCATAAGAACTGTTTGATGAAACGCACTTTACATACATCCGTCCCTTTTCACGAAATCACTCCCACTGAAAGTGCGAGGAAAGATGTTACACATAAAAAAAAAAACAAAAGAAAAAGAAACAAAAGCAAATAAGCCAAAGGTATGGAATTAGTATGTACTATATAGGTAAAAGGATAAACCTACAGGATATAAAAATAAAAGGTAAACAGAAAAGTTTTTATAAGTAATTCTCTGGATTTGGAAGAACCTTGATCCAATTTGCGTGCAATCAGGATAGGCTAACTAAAAGCAATTTATTTCCTTCGAAGGGTAACTGTTCTTTATTTATTAACTTTGGGCCTGCCAATACCTTTAAGACACAAAGATTTTCAGTGGATTTTTCTTTTAAACTGGAATTATATAATAGCGGATACCGATGGTATTATTTATCTGAGTACTTTATTGATGAAAATGGCAGAAATGAGATGAGTGATAACGCATCGCAACGGATCCAAGCATCAGATTTTTATATATTCTACTTTTTACAACTCAACAATCTTGTCAGTCACGTACGTTCTCCGGGGAATAGCCTAAACATATCATGGAAATGCATCCGGATGTATGTATCGCTGACGGTACCTATACTAACTACGTCATGAAACATCCGTTGTTTCGCGGGGAAAGTATAAACGTAACTCTTCTTTTCTGTAGTACCCATCTAAAGAGCGTACCTATCTAAGAAGTAGGTAGAACGACGCGTGGCGCGCGATGTTTCGATTGCCTTGGTGGTGCAGCGCGAACGCCATGTTCGCCGCGGGTCGCGCGCCCTGATGGCAGGCGCTGCTGAGGAGTCGGTCAGCCGCCGCACGTACCGCTATTCATCGATCGGCCAATTGTTTGGTGGCCGCGGTACGAGAATGGAACCACAGCCCCCTAAATATACTGCCGGGGTCGCGGGAAGGTACTAAAGGGTCACCGAGGCCCCTGGCTACACAGGCAACGGAAGGAATACGAGGATACTAAAACCCACCGGTTTTAGTAAGTAAGAGTCACACCCTCCCGCTCCGCCCAGAGCGGGAGAAGTTATTTGATGATTTCCCACCCAAAAAAAAAGAAGCTTCCTATATGTAAGGCAGTCCTACCACACGCCGATTACCTAATTCCCTGCTCCGTTGACAGCGAATTGGAGATTGTATATTTATTTATTACGTTATCTATGTATGTATGTATTTATTTATTTATTGAAAGTTGTGTGTGGATTTATATGTGGATTTTTATATTTGGAAATAAAGATTTCATTTCATATCCAAAGATCGCGTTTTCGAAAGTTACCTACTTCGGCGTCATCTCCACGAGCGAGAAAATGGCGGCGATAGTCTCGCCGTGCCATCAAATTTAATAGAAACTCTATGAATCAATCTCCACACGGCGATATCGTCGCGGCGATCATTTGAAGGCACAGTGAGACTATCGCCGTGATTCTCTCTTCCGTGTAGATGGCGAGATAGGTGATAGCTTCTTATATAGATGAAATATAGATCACCTCCCTCCTGGAGTCCAGAAAAAATCCAGTTAAAATATCAGCTGACGACAAAAGTAGCAAATATTTAAAGCATTAGCTAGGATCAATGTCAAACAAAAACACATTAACGTGAGTATAAAACACACATAACAAAATAAATCAATTTTCGCTTGGCTGATCGGAAATTCAGAGCCCAGCAAAAAGTACCAACTTCCGTACATACGCTGCGCCCACTGGCTGATTGATCGGAACTGCCCTGTTTTACTCACTTAGCTCTAAATGTAGATATTCTACTACAACTCTTTTGTGAAGCCAATTTTAAACTGATACTCGTATTTCCGTACTGGTTACAACATAATTTACATATTGGAAATATCTACTTCTTGTCTCGTATCGGAACAAGCTATACAAGAATAGATATTGTCATGGTATGAAAATTGTCCGGTAAGTAAGGTTCGTAGCGATACTGATTGCCTATTAGGATGAATGCCAATCGTTGAGACTCGTTTAATTATTTATTATTTATTTTATGCACAAGTAAAACAAAAATACCGTATAAAGGCGGACTTAACGCCTGAGGTATTTTCTACCAGTCAACCTTAGGGTGATGCAGAGAAGAAACATGGGAGGTGCAAGATATGGGATAGTTAACACGAAAATAACTATACAATACAAGAATAAATACATAGATATGTTATAGTCTCGAATCATATTTTGATCAAGATACAACCTGTCACTGACCTGCAAATTGCAAAAAAACGTTAGACAATTTGAATTTCGCTGGCTACCACTTTTTTTTTTGTATGGGAAATTATCAAATAACCTCTCCCGCTCTGGGCGGAGCGGGAGGGTGTGTCAGACTCTTAAGGCTCCTACATACTGGCGCGACTTGTCGCGCGACGCGACGCGACACAAAGACACCGCGTGTAGCGCTACAAGCGCTGCCTTTTGTGTCGCGACGCGTCGCGCGACAAGTCGCGCCAGTATGTAGGAGCCTTTACTGACTAAAACCCACCCGTATTCCTTCCGTTGCCTGTGTTGCCAGGGGCCTCGGTAACCATTTGGTACCTTCCCGGTAGGCATCGGCCGTAGTGGACCCCTACGCTTGTGCTGACGACATCTCTTTGAGGCGCGCGTGGAATACAACGCGCCGTCGACCCGGGCCTGGTCCTTAGGGCCTGTACACACCACGGTTTTTAAACGCGCCGCTCCGCCGTCCGCAAGCCCGCGGCTGGCTACCACTGCGGATCGAACTTAAGTAGCGTCTTTCTTGCTGGTCGACCGTCGTAGGGCCGAGGGCACGATTTTGCTTTTTTGACGTGGCGGTCAATGGGTTTATTAGTTATATGTGCCTAATTTCAAACTATAACACGTGCGTGACAACTAATAATAATATTAGCTGCAAGATGGTGTTTCACTTTCCGTTCTTTGATCAGAACTTCACCTCCAATAGGTGTAAGAGGAGATAGGTAGAATACCTTCCACTTATGTCCCCAAACGAGCTGCTATTAAGATGGCCGGGAAAACAAAAAAAACATACTTAAATTACAACAAATACGAAAGAATGTACCCATGGATTGTGCATTGTAAGAATGTGAGCGCCGTTAGTTTATAATCTATCTAGCGAGATTATAAATTACAGAAAAATTGTGAACTGTTACAAGATAACGCAGTCCTTTTGGATATTATATAATCTGTTAATGTCAAATCAAATTGTGAACGAGCCTGCATTTATCGACAGGGTTCATAATCTGTCCGAGTTTATCTCACCCGTAAAATTGTGAATCGTCCCTGATGGGTAGGTCTTGGCGGTAGCCGAATCGGTCGCATCAATTAGGCCAGGGCACCCGGGCACTAGGTTAGGTTAGGTTAAAACTGTGTTAAAAATGGGTCCAGGGGCGACGGACTCGGGGATATCCGTCGCCCCCACACAGCAGGACCCGAGGTGGCAGTGCGTAGTGTTCCACTCGCGCCCCTATTGGAGTCGCGGGGGGAGTTTTACACCACATTCGCCCCCGTGGGCCTGAGGTGGCCCGTAATGACGGATCGGCAACAGCCGGGGATCGCGGAAGTCGCATTAGATCCCATGATCCCCGGTGCAGGTGTGGGAGGGGAATACCGGGGTGGTTTTTAGTCAGTAAGAGTCTGACAGACCACTCCGCCTGTCCCAGGGCGGAGGACATCCATAAGGATTTTTCACGCCGGAACAAAAAAAAAAAGGTTAAAACTGTGACCAAGCTTCTTCCAAGTTGGTCGCAGTTACTTGGTTATTCAGTATTAGGGCAAGGTGCGTTTGTCGCATGCAAATTTGATACCAGTTCACAATTTGTCGATTTGCGATGGATAAATTATAAACTATCGAAAAATAATGCGTTAAATTGTACTTAATTTCTTGCAGTTCACAATTGTTCGATAGTTTATAATCTCGCTAGATAGATTATAAACTAACGATGTTCATAATAATACGGTGACAGATTTATGACATAAGACGCGACCAAAGATAATTTAAACTTCGTTTAATGGAACCAACTTTAAGAATAATTCGTATTTTAATTTAATTTTCTCAATGGAAACCTTTAAATCTTGGACTTAGTCCAATGAATGATAACCTGAAAAGGAAAATTTTGTAAAGTTTTCTTAAAATTTATTACATTTTATTTATTGTAGTTGTGAAATATTGTAGCAGCAATGCAGTGATTTTTCTTTGGTACAAATTATTGCGAGTTCAATTCCCGACTTCCCATACCTATTAAGAGACATAAAACCGAATTAGGTATGTGAAGTCTAACCATAGAGGTTAGCACTAGCACCATGGACTTATAATATGGTTAGCACAGGTTCTACAAAGTAAATAACATCACGTTTGACAGATGGAACGATGATCGCAGTTATTCGTTATTAACAGACGCGCAACCTAACTTTAGGCTTAGCGTGACGCTTTCTATTTGTACGAAGAATAGACACAGCTCTTTCTATACATAGTGACATTTCGTTTCTCCATTTTTGACATCGCAGTAGAAATCCTTCTAGAATCTGTCATTTTGTCTTTCGTTTGTAACGACCTTTGTCTAGGTCCTTTTGTTATGTAGAAGGATTTCTACAGTGCGATGTCAAAAATGGAGAAACTAAATGTGGATAGAACTATGTATAGAAAGAGCTATGTCTATTCTTCGTAGAAATAGAAAGAGTTATGCTAAGCGTATGTATATGGTTGTTGGTGGGGTTGCCGCGCTACTGCAGTGCTTCTGGCATGTTCGCAGAAGCGGGCATTGATGGCTTTCACGCCATCATGCGCAAGCGATGCGCCTCCATCATGCGCAGGGTACGCGTCAGACCCAACAGCATCCTGAAAACTATAGCTGACAGGTGGAACAGTCCCATACTGGGGCATTGGATGCGCCTACATGCCACTGTGGCGCATAATTAATAATTGTTTTGTTTTTGTTCTTCGAGTAGATATAAGTACTAACACTAGTTTCTAAGTTGTGTGTTTTACTAACCAATTGGACTTTGTCTAAATAAAAATATTTTTATTTTTTTATTTTATTTAAGACTGTAGTTAGGTTGCGCGTCTGTCAGTTTTTATTTGTGTAAATTTCACAGACGCGATGGGTATCGAAAATAAAAACCTGTTGTTCAGCAACACAAAAAACACACACACTAACACACACTACAACACACTACAACACTATCAACACTATCTTTCCACTTTGCCATAGTTGCATATTATGTATTTATTATTTTATACTATTAATTATAAGTATATAAGTATTTTAGTGATATTTATTTTAGAAGTATGTATTTATGTAAGTATATACTCTTATTGTATAATTAAATTAGTGAATAGTTTTATTTTGTTTCTATGTATTTTGTTTTCTCTTTTACCTTACACACGTTGTCTATATCTCTATGTCTACTGTCCTATCGCAGGTATGCTGGAAGAGATTTCTTTAGAAATAAGCATCACCTTTGTACGTATTTTTCTGTTCCTTTCTTCTTGTCTGTTTATATGTGTGTACATAAACTGTTAAATAAATAAATAAAAAAAAAAAACAAAACCCACTGATTTTCTCAACTTATACTCTAAGTTACTACACTACAGCGGTCGTTGACCGCCAAAAATTAAATTAAATAATTTTTTGTTTTATTATGTTTAGTAGCTATTCCCATCACGTCTGCAGAGTTTCGTTAGTTAATTTAATCTCCCCCTGTATGTAACCACTTGCTACAAACAAGTAAAATTAAACGCTCTAACCGACTGGCCACGAGCTGCCCGCTCAAGCGACACGCGTCTTCTCGTGGAGGCGATCGGCGGCAGAGACCTCTCGCGTCCGGCCCTGGTTCAGGCCATGGTACGGAGCGAGAGGGCATGGGCAGCTGTCACCTCCTTCTGCGAAGCAGTAATGCTCGCGAAGGAGGAGGCGGGACGGTTGAGGGAAAGGCAAGTTTCGCGCCCTCTCGCCCCTAGCCGCCGCAGGAGACGCCCTGGGCGTCGGGAATCCCGGGCGGATTTCCGGCCACCGTAGGCGCGGGCTTGCGGTCGGTGAGCAATGGGTAGCTCACCGTCCGGTAAGGACCAGGCCCGGGTCGACGGCGCGTTGTATTCCACGAGCGCCTCAAAGAGATGTCGTCAGCACAAATGTGGGGGTCCACTAGGGCCGATGCCTGCCGGGGTAGCGGGTAGGTACTAAAGGGTCACCGAGGCCCCCGCAACTAAGGCAACGGAAGGAATGCGGGTGGGTTTTAGTCAGTAAGAGTCTGACACACCCTCCCGCTCCCCTCAGAGCGGAAGAAGTTATTTGATGATTTCCCACACTCAAAAAAAAAAAAAAAGCGGCACGCGCCTTGCGACAGCGACTGCGGAGAAAATAAATGGAAAAAGTTGTCTAAGGGCGCTTTCAATTTAGAGGGTTGGTGACCATAACCGCCCGTGCGCAGTACGATACCCGGCCTGCAACAGTCCGGACTGTTGCAGTCCGGGTATCGTATTGCGCACGGGCGGTTATGGTTTTTCATACAAACTGTCTGGACGCAAGGTCGTGCGAGACCAGTGCGGCGCACGTCCGTTGGCGGAACGGCAACAATGTATATACATACTACCTGCCTCAGTCGTTGTTCGCTAGTGCGGGTGAACGGATCGTGTTTTCGATGGAAAAGAACAAACTTGACATTGTAGTTGAAAAACATGTTCTCCCATACATCGATATACGTTACGGTCAATTCTCCAACTGCAAATGTAAGTTGGTCGACTATTACTCGGTAACTTGTAAAGTTTAGCTGTGATAGTTTACCTTTTAATTTAGTTATCTACTACCGCCATGAATTTTTCACATATCCATAAACAACCATTTAGCTGGCAGAGGGGATACTTGACTCTTTCAAAAAATTGTACTATAAAGCTAAATATTACGTAAACGGATCCGTGAATCGAAAAATTAACGGCCTGTCCAACGATACCCCACACCATGGGATAGAAGAGAAAAAAATATCATCCCCACTGTGCAAGGGAGGTAGGTACTCTACAATTTTATTTTCACGATTTTTTTACCACTTTGTCTGCATGATTAATATGTATAACCATGCCAAATTACAGTTTTCTAGTACTAAAAGTCTTTGAGCTAAGCCGACAGACGTACACGGCGAAACGATAAGGATTCCTTGTTGACAATGGAACCCTAAAAACTCCTTAATTATTTTATGAATCAGATAAAAACGGCATCTCTTTTGAATTCAATTCTTAAACCTTCCTAACCCCGTTTGGCCCGGAGTGAATAAAAACAGAGCACTCCCGATCAATCATACAGGCTATCAAGAACAGTCGGCCATCGAAATAAGGCCCTTTTTGCACTCGATGAGAGAATAAGTTGGATACCTATTTCTTTAGTATAAACTCGGAACAAGAAGTTCTAAAACCGCCCTTATGCACAAGAGCATACTTTGCATGGCTCCAAATTTTTTTAATAAGCTACCAAATAACATAAAAAATGTAAACTTGACACAATTTAAATGTAAACTAAATAAATGTTTAATAGACTAATGCTATTATACCATTGACGAATTATTTACATAACCAAATTACAAGATGATTATTAACATTAACTAAATTAAATTAAAACTAAGTTAAGCCTAAAAAAGGCGGGCTTGCGGACGGTGAGCAATGGGTAGCTCACCGTCCGGCAAGGACCAGGCCCGGGTCGACGGCGCGTCGTATTCCACGCGCGCCTCAAAGAGATGTCAGCACAAATGTAGGGGTCCACTAGTGCCGATGCCTGCCGGGGTCGCGGAAAGGTACTTATGGGTCACCGAGTCCCCTGGCAACACAGGCAACAGGAAGGAATACGGGTGGGTTTTAGTCAGTAAGAGTCTGACACACCCTCCCGCTCCGCCCAGAGCGGGAGAAGTTATTTGATGATATCCCACCCTCACAAAAAAAAGCCTAAAAAAGGCCCTCGGGACATTGTACCGAGGATGCTGGCGGCATTTCCTCGCTGAATTGCAATGCTGATGCGTTGCGCGAGAAAGCCGCCAGCTTTTCGGTCACCAGTTACATCAACTAGACGTTTCGCGATTTCCGCAAATAACTTATGCGCACTGGGACCCCACGGACCAAGGGTCTCGACGCCAAAGGGCACAAAGTTGTACTCTCTGCCAAGGCCTCCATATTTAATAACTTTAATAACAGATTTTCGGCATTTTCTGCCGCTGCACCCGCTTTAGAAGTAGTTCGTTGGAGGTGGGACGGTGCCAGTGTGTCTACACAGGTAGCGTCCCACACAAGCATCCGTCCCAAACTCCACGGGACCAAAGACACACCATCAGGTCTTTTGCCATCATCTCTGACAATGCCAGTCGGCTCAAGAAGAGCAGGCACATTGATGCTGGCAAGAGACCGGCGGATTATTTCATTAAGTGTCGCATGTCTTGAAAAGCGGCCTGCACTTTTTTGACAACAAAGTCCGTGGTGACCCAGTCGGTCCGCGTCCGTACCACAAGGGCATGTGTGTGGAGTGCATACCGTGACCCCAAGCCGCAGACCAGTCGCTAGACGAAGCGAGGTCGGATCCAGGAAGGTACCGGTATATGGAGAAGGATGGGCATGTAGCCAATGACCGGCCTCTCTGGCTCCGACCGCCAAAAGTCTTACGCGATCCGGACCTGAACTGCGGCTCAGAATCGATTTGTATGTTAAATCGCAATAAATATCGTCCCAGCTCCTTTGAGATTTTAGGTTGTCTGGAAATTCTTTACCCGGGCAAGCAATTTGAAAAGCATTCTTGGCATCCTCCAAGCCCGCAGTCTCATAGTTTGTGGGCAAAGCCCTTAGGAAATTACCTATGAGACGTGACGTGCTATGGGTGGACGACAAAAAGGCTGGGGAAACAACACTCGAAATTTTGCGGATTCCTAAACCGCCAAACCGAATAGGGAGGGAGGGCTTGTAACCAAGATGGTTCATTCAGCTGAATATTTAAAATCATTTCTAATAATAATCTAGTAATATAATCAGGAAAAGATTCTTCAAAGATGCAAAGTGACTTTCTCCAAAAGAACCCAGGAGGCAAAGTGACTTTCTCAAAGAGAAAGAGTTCACATTTGCTAAAATTTAATTCTAAACCAATATTTTCGAAATTTGTTTTAATATCTGATAAGTCAGATAACACAGTGTCCACATCGCCTCCCAGGGTTCCGTCATCCAACGTCAAATTTCGATTTTAAATTTTGAATAATCGGATTTATAGCCAAGCTAAAAATTGCTGGCCCGAGGGGATCGCCCTGCTGACAGCCGACCTCCGAAGAAAGTTCATGGGAACGGTAAATTAATTTTGAAGGTTCTGCGTAGCAGGTAAGCAGGGATACAGTTCCGGAATTTTGTTCTTAACTTCTGTCAGCATCCCTGTTTACTGAATTGAAAGCATTTTTGACGTCAATTTTGACTACAATTCCGCAATCATCATACGAAAGGTAGGTTCTTAAGGCATGGACGGCTGTCTCACACCCACCTTTCGTGCCAAATCCTAATTGTATAGGTTCGAAAACAGACTGTAATTTAGATTTGATATGTCTCACCGCCAACCGTTTTGGATGCCAAACGTCTTAAAGTTGACAAAATTTTAGTAATTATATGAAACATTCCTAGTTGACAAAATTTCATGTGACTGACCATTTTATGTATTTTATTTTTTTCATAATGTTTAACTTAATTTTTAAAATCGTAATTCAACAATGCATGCCTTAATGGATAGTTTTTTGAGGTACTGTAAAATATTTTTAAGACCCTGTTTTATCACCCAAAATCGCATTAATAAAATACTTTGACTTTGGAACTGTTCCACTGCCCTTTTTAGTGAACGGAAAAAGAGTGAAATTCATCAGCGGCGTAATTGCGTAACACACAATTAGTAAAACGGGTTTAATTTTGACAGTTCAGCAACATTTATTGTGTTATTTACGTTGTTGAGCAGACAAATTTTTTGAAGTACCTACTATTACTGAGTAAATCAGATATGTGATCACATTGATACAAGTCAGACTTTGAACTAGTGATGGGTAACTCATTAATTTTACTAGTGGTTGAGGGAGGACCTCACTTTACCTCGTGAGGTCCTCACGAGGCACCCCTCATTTGAGGTGAGGAATCGTCAATGGCGTATTCACCTCACGACTCGTAAGCCTATTTTATTCAGCCGAACGAACGAGGGAGCGAGGCAGGCGGGCGCAATGACGTGACGGCTCGCGAGTACTCACGAGTCTCTACTCACTCGCGACTCGCGAGTACTCGCGAGTAACGAACTCGTTCGCCTCATCCCTCGCCACGATTTCACATTGTCAATGTCAATTTTTGAGGACGCGTGAACAAGTGACTTGTAGTGAGGTGATTCAATAAGGAAATTCGAGTTCGTTACTCGCGAGTACTCGCGAGTAACGAACTCGTTCGCCTCATCCCTCGCCACGATTTCATATTGTCAATGTCAATTTTTGAGGACGCGTGAACAAGTGACTTGTAGTGAGGTGATTCAATAAGGAAATTCGAGTAACTCTTTCAATTTGCGATCATGAGTACCTCAAACAAGGAACTTCATGAGTGAGGGACTCATCACTACTTTTAACCGGGTACCCACACGGTTGGTCAGTTAAAGGTCGGGTAATCCCCGTTGACCTTGGCCATACAACTGCGCGTCGCACTCACGCTGCGCCGCTGTTTGGTTTCATAGGGAATATTTATTTCTAGTAACGAAAATATGAACATTTGTGAAAAATCACAGATAGTATAGATAATAATAAAACAAAACATCAAACATCCCAGCGCTGATATTTTGCTTGATTCGTTTTTTCCTCTACTGATCGTTATTTCCCCACTACCGATTGTTTCTCCTGACAAAGTTTATTCTGTTTATATATATGTGTCTACGTATCTATTCTTGTATTGTATAGTTATTTTCTGTTATCTATCTTTTTTTTTTTTTTTTTTTTATTTTTTTTTATGGTGGGAAATCATCAAATAACTTCTCCCGCTCTGGGCGGAGCGGGAGGGTGTGTCAAACTCTTACTGACTAAAACCCACCCGTATTCCTTCCTGTTGCCTGTGTTGCGGGGGCCTCGGTGACCTGACGGTCAAGTTTAAATCTTTTATGTCATTTGGTAGATTATTAAATTTTTTTGGAGCCATGCAAAGTATGCTCTTGTGCATAAGGGCGGTTTTTGAACTTCTTGTTCCAAGTTGATACTAAAGAAATATCCATCTTATTCTCTCATCGAGTGCAAAAAGGGCCATATTTCCATGGCCGACTGTTCTTGATAGCCTGTATGATTGATCGGGAGTGCTCTGTTTTTATTCACTCCGGGCCAAACGGGGTTAGGAAATTTAAAAGAGATGCCGTTTTTATCTGATTCATAAAATAATTAAGGAGTTTTTAGGGTTCCATTGTCAACAAGGAATCCTTATCGTTTCGCCGTGTACGTCTGTCGGCTTAGCTCAAAGACTTTTAGTACTAGAAAACTGTAATTTGGCATGGTTATACATATTAATCATGCAGACAACGTGGTAAAAAAAATCGTGAAAAAAAAATTGTAGAGTACCGTCAAACGCTGCAACATTGCCTCGCATACCCAACTTTGCCTATTATATGAATTTACCAATATCTTTTTAAATATTGGTTGTAGCAACTTCAAATTATTGGTAGTTATTTAAATCATTACCTGGCAATACGAAAAACCCGCCACCATGTTTCTTTTCTTTGAAACCAAATGACAGTGAGTTGTCAAACGCAATGAGTGATAGCCGAACACAACATTGCCTAGCATTGTTTCTAGTGGTATAAGCAAAAAGTGGCTGTTTTGAAATTCTTATCCCTAAGTCCTACTAATAAGGGTTAACTTCCAGTGCAAGAATGATGTACTTAAGTCGTTTAGACGGTCAAAATTGAAGCAGGCAATGTTACAGTTTTGTGGCCCAACTTTGCCTAGTGATTAAGACTGTTATATTTTGAAAATGATACAGAATAATCATAGTTCTAAGTACACTGCCAATGACCATTAATATAAGCTTTATCCCCAACCTGACAAGGGTGAAAATTGATTGTGTTTTTTCGAAATATATCAATGTTACTATAAAACTACGGCAAAGTTGCAGCATTTTACCGGTACCTACCTCCCTTGCACAGTGGGGATGATATTTTTTTTCTCTTCTATCCCATGGTGTGGGGTATCGTTGGACAGGCCGTTCATTTTTCGATTCACGGATCCGTTTACGTAATATTTAGCTTTATAGTACGATTTTTTGAAAGAGTCAAGTATCCCCTCTGCCAGCTAAATGGTTGTTTTTCGATATGTGAAAAATTCATGGCGGTAGTAGATAAATAAATTAAAAGGTAAACTATCACAGCTAAACTTTACAAGTTACCGAGTAATAGTCGACCAACTTACATTTGCAGTTGGAGAATTGACCGTAACGTATATCGATGTAAGTGTTTAAGCCATGGTTGTCTTAGACGAAGTCTTACCAAATTTTTTTAACCAAATTTTTAAGTTTTTTTTCGAAAATTCTCAAAATGTAATGTAAACTGCATAATTATGGCCAAATTGAATGATAAATGAATTATTTTTTTATTTATTTCATTAAAGTAATGTGTAAGCAACCAAGCAAAACATGTTTTAGGCTTCTGTGTCATTAGACATTTTTTTTACAGATATTTAAAGCTCAGAAAAAATAAAAAAATTGTACAATACGTCTTTTAAACCTTATTTAAAAAAAAACGGAGAGTGCTTTTTTTGTTCAAACCTTTTTGAAGACATGCTTGATAATTGCTCTTTCTTTTGAGGTATCATTTATGCGGATATCTTCCAATCACCCTGTATATCGATGTATGGGAGAACATGTTTTTCAACTACAATGTCAAGTTTGTTCTTGGGATAAATTCATCCCAAATTCATCCAACAGGACCCTTCATTGTGCGTGGTCCGACACGCACTCGGTCGGTTTTATTCTGATAGGATGGTACCTATTTTTAATTTCTATTTGGGATCGGAAATAAATTGCAAACATTGTGTCATTTGAGTGGTTTTGGTAACATGGATTTGCTATTCTCCTTATTGTTTTATTTTAATTTATTGATAAGCTCTTTCCAGCTTGATATAACATTCAATATGTACCATTCGGTTGTTTCCGGTTTCCACCACGTTGATCACAGAGACTTGAATACTTGCTTCTTCGTCGACATAATGAATTCTATGTTCTCATTTTTTGAAATCTCATTTTTTGTTGCACCATCGGGGCTCTGCCAGGTCCACTTTCTGTGCTCACGTTTTCGGAAGAAGGAGTTCATCATAAAGAGGCCTTCTTTCTCCATCAAATTGGCTAGTAGGTGACCTCGGTGGTTCTGACGTCCAACTCCAAATTGCCCCACTCGCATCATCGTTTCTTTTGCCCAGTTTCGCGTTGAAGGGCCCCATGACAACGGTGAAGTGAGTTTTCCGATGACCTTGTGAAGGCCGCAGGAATCCGCTGGATGCGGGAAGCACAGAACCGGTCGAAGTGGCGGTGCTTGGGGGAGGCCTATGTCCAGCAGTGAACGTCTTTCGGCTGAAATGATGGTGATAATTGATAACCAATCCCTAGTAAAGAATAGTAAAAACACTAAAGATGAGACTTTGTAAACACGGCTACACATCAAGCTATGCATTTCCAGTATAAGCTGATCTCGCATTGTATAGGATTTCCGTACAATGCGAGGTCAGCGTAAACAGGAAAATAACAAGCAACATATTAGCATATAGTGTTTTATTTTTTTTATACAATCTATAGATTTTTTGTAAATCGATAATTGCTTCATATTTTGAAATAAATTACCAGCGTTGTGTCGTCGCACTTCTCTTTCTTTTCTATGCAGTCCGAGTCCGACAGTGATCGCGCTTTAGGTGTTGTCAGCCTCTTAAAACTACACGGAAAATATTGTGCTGCGCGGCTTGCAGTTGTGCCAGTCTGTACGAGCCTCTATGAAAAAAATTGTAAATATATTATTGAGATAGTTTAGACAAAAAGGAGTCGGGAAATGTTAGTTCATAATGTAACAAAATAAATTTTAAAATTCAATTCAACGTTTTCAGTTTTTCTAATGTGTAAAAAACACCATGAAATTGTAGCCGCCATATTATTACGTCATACGGCTGTGTAAACTAAAATGTGTCAACTGTCAACTGATAGTTAGATAATAGATCAGCGCATTTGTTTACATAGCCAAGTGACGTCATGACCACAGAGCAACATGGCATCCACTATGTCCAGCGTTTTCGTCAAACTATGCGCGAAATTTGAAAATGTAAAATTTAAATGCATTTTTGTAGCACTTATCGATTGAATAAAAAAATTGTGAATTTTTTGGGGCATATTAGCAGTAATTTAATTAAGACACCTTTCAAAAATGGGTGTAAGACCCTATTCTACATTGTAGCATTGCGATTTAAAATGAATCCTAAGTAGTTCATCTAAAATGCATGTGTGTATGTTATATTTCTTCGAGCTGTTTGAACTCATAAAACATCTGTAATCTCTTAATCTTTTACTAATAATGACTAAACATTTTCACGAAATCTGTATTAAAAATGAATAGGCGCTGAAATTAAAATTAACGAGCTACATGATTGATTGACGTATCACTGATTAATATAATATTACACACTTTTATAAAAGTTTCCAGGCGCGAATCAATCAAAGCGACCCCGATTGAAGATTGTCAGGATTTCACCTACACAAACAGCTTCTCGATATTGCTTGCGGAGGGAGACAGCTTTTTTATTGAAAGGTAATGAAATCACTCACCGGATATCCTGCACCCCAACTGCGTAACAAAATCAAAAGACATTTATTCCAACTAGGAAGAGAATTAGAAGTTTTAGAACGTCTCCCAATAGCGCCCTCTCTTCACCACTTCCTAATCCTATAGCTGGGAAGAAGAAGTGGCGCAAGAAACTCCCCAGCAGCACAGCTGTCTGTTTAGTTTAAAAATGATTCCATACAATACTATGCTAAATAATTAACACTACGAAACACAAAAAAAAAAAAAAAAAATTACTTCCCATGTGTTAGCTAGCACACGCCAATATACCAAAAAACAATGAAAACTGTACTCAAGCAGAAATAAAAATTACAACACAAAAACGGCAATAGAAATTAATACCTAAGTAAAAGCCTCCAGGCATAAAGGGCGTGCCCGCTTACATAAGTCTATAGCTGTAACTCAAAGTCACAAATGATAAACTAGCACTATCAAAGTAAGATAAATAAACAGTTAATTAATAATAACAATAATAAAACCATGGTCAGAATAAAAAAGCCTAAATAAAAGCCTCCAGACATAAAGGGCGTGCCCGCTTACATATAGCTATAGCTGTAACTCAGTCACAAATGATAAACTAGCACTATCGAAGTAAAATAAATAAACAGTTAATTACTAATAACAATAATAAAACCATGGTCAGAATAAAAAGCCCAAATACAAGCCTCCAGGCATAAAGGGCGTGCACACATTTTCTTTTCCTTTCTTCATTCACTTGTTTTTTTTTTCAAGAAATTCCTAATCCATTGCTTCATACAGAGTGTGGCGTTAATAGTGGTCGAACGTCAAGGGGTCGATACACCGTGTATTCAGCTATCACATACCACAATTCGAACCATTTTTACGGTTCCGTACGTTCGAATGAAAAAACGGAATCTTATAGGATCACTCGTGAGTCTGTCCGTCATTTGCTCCGAATTTTCTGGACCGATTAAGTTGAAACTTGGTACACGTATGAATTTCTGTGACGCATATACGGAGGTGTAGCTTAAATAAATGAATTTTTAATATGAGGGTCACTTTTGAGGGGCTAATTAGAAAAAAAAATGCAAACAGAAAGAAAAAGTATTTATTGGTACTTGCACAGGAGATCACAAATTAAACTAAAACACACTCATAGAAAAAAAAAAACAAAAAACAAAGTGAAATGAAAATAAAACAGAAAGTCCAAGGCCAAAAGGCTTCTATCTCAGCATGATGCTGTGAAATTTAAAAATAAGTGTCGCAGCGCTGGTTTTCTGATAGGGCCCGCTGTGATGTCACGGACAGATACAGAAATAAATAATAAAAAGATAGCCATAGCCATACTACGTGGCCATGCTTTTTTATTTTTTTTTTATTTTTCTTTTTTTCGGGTGGGAATTTATCAAATAATTTCTCCCGCTCTGCCTCGGGAGGGTGTGTCAGACTCTTACTGACTAAAACCCACCCGTGTTCTTTCCGTTGCCAGTGTTGCCAGGGGCCTCACCCTCAACCCTTTCGGACTTTCCTGCGACCTCGGCAGGTACGTGGCCATGCTGCCAGCATTTTTGGCACTTTTCCTGTTGTCAGGAATGCGGACGGGTGTCCTATGATTCTTTCCAATCTCTTTTTTGGATTCTGTACCCGAAGGGTGCCAAACGTTACCCTATTATTGAACCTCTGCTGTCCGTCCGACCGTCCGTCTGTCTGTCAGTGGGCTGTATTATATTTCAAAGATTGTGTATTTCTATTGCTGCTATAACGGCAAATAATAAAAATAAAATAAAGTTAAAAATTAAAGGGGGTACATACAAGAACCGTATTTTTTTCGGCGTGTTTTGACTGCCTCGTTGGTCTAGTGGTGACAAGCGCTACTGCTGAGCATGAGGTCCTGGGTTCTATTCCCAGGTCGGTCAAAGTATTATTGCGTTTTTCTATCTAGAATTTCTCAGTAGCAGCCCGGAGTCTGGATTTGTACCCCGGTTGTTGGCAATAGGCTTGCCCCCTAATAGGGGTATTACATGGGACTTAAACATAACTGGCGAAATGTGGGTGTACTACAGGTACACCTCTGCCCAACCCTTCGGGGAAACAAGGCGTGATGTTATGTTTATGTGTTGTTTTGCTAAATATTGTACGGTGGTACGGGACCCTCCGTGTGCGAGTCCGACTAGCACTTGCCCGGCTTTCTTTATTCTATGCTAATAGCTTATAAATGTTGTATTAGCTACATAAACTAAGTTGAAATTCAAACGAGTGTTCCTGAAAAATGACTAAAGTTATTGATTAGAAGTACCTACTCGTAAATTCCACATTAATTTCATCCTTGTAAACAGGATGCCATTTTCCAATTTAAATATTTACTTAACAAAATTCGGATTGATTACAACGCCCACAAGTTTCAGGAACTGGCAAAGTCCAGGTGAGCTACGAGGTTTAAAAGACAATAATTGTACCACACCTGCTTCTTACATAGTAAATGAAGTCATGTTCAATTGTATATTATGTTATTGATTACACCTATTATTGTATTGTTTTATGTTATGTCTTACTTGACATCATTTCTTTGGATTTCTTCTTGAATTCCTTCTCCAAAAAGTCAGTGAATGTGCAGAAGTAAGGATACAGTGTTAGTCTCATGTCTATAAGGATCGAGTTTCAAGGAGGCCTTTAGATGAAATAAATGTCTAAATGTCTGAAATAAACCTATCTTTTCCTCCCTCGCTCCATGTAAAATACTGGTATTCAGCTGCACCCGGTTAGACTGGACGCCGACCTCAACATAGTTGGGAAAAGGCAGGCAGATTGATGACCTTTTTAGGGTTCCGTAGTAAACAAGGAACCCTTATAGTTTCGCCATGTCCGTCTGTTTGTTTGTCTGTCTCCACTGTAGCTCAGAGACGCTTAGTACTAGAAAGCTGTAATTTGGCATAGGTATACATATTAATCATGCAGACTTAGTGCTAAAATAAAATCGTGAAAAAAAAATGTCGAGTACCTCCCTTATACCTACGTAATTTAGGGATGATATTTTGTTTCTCGTCTACCCCATGGTGTGGGGTGTATCGTTGGATAGGTCGTTCAAAAACATTGTGGGGCTGTGAACACCACCAATATTAAGCATGAAAGTGCTTTTTGTTAGAGTCAAGAGTCCCTCCCCCCTGCCAGCGAAATAGTTGTTTATGGAGATGTGAAAAAAAAACATGGCAGTAGTACATATAACGAAATTAAAAGGAAAACTATAACTAACACTTTTTTTTTTATTGATTGGTAAATCATCAAATAACTTCTCCCGCTCTGGGCGGAGTGGGAGGGTGTGTCAGACTCTTACTGACTAAAACCCATCCGTATTCCTTCCTGTTGCCTGTGTTGCCAGGGGCCTCAAGTAGGCTTTACAAGTTAACGAGTAATAGTCGACCAGTTGGAGAATTGACCGTGGCATATATCGATGTATGGGAGAACATGTTTTTCAACTACAATATTAAGTTTGTTTTTGGGATAAATTCATCCCAACTTCCCAACTACGGAACCTCTCATTGTAAGTGGTCCGACACGCACTGGGCCGGTTTTTACTTTACAGTGGGAAAGTGATGAAGCTATACAGGGCTTATAGCTCCATCACTTTCCCACTGTGAAGTAATATTGAAATAATACTGCTATAAGAGGTGATGGTTACCCCCCAGATCTTGTTAGCCCAAAATTTCGCTATTTCTACGGCGGTGGCAGCGCAGAAGTCACGTGGTTGACTGCATGTTTTGGGGCAGAAGATTGGAGGTGGAGTTTGCGACACAGCTCCACATCCACCCCGCTTTACCAGGTTAGAGTTACATCTTCCCACTTAGGATCGGAGACGGTCCAGGGACTATAGGTAGGTACTTTAAATCAGTTTTGATTGTTGGTCGAAATCGAACCGAATTGTTCGAAGATCAAGATTCACGCGACCTACAGGCTCCTACATATTGGCGCGACTTGTCGCGCGACGTGACGCGACACAAAGACACCGCGTGTAGCGCTACAAGCGGTGCCTTTGTGTCGCGACGCGTATGTAGCAGCCTTTATTCTTGCTCGACCATCGCCTTCAAAATTGTTTCTACGTGTAGTCGCTCGGTCAAACACCTCAGTTGCGTTGCGTTCGCGCTGCGGCGAAGGATAGAATGAACTTATAGGACGGCGCAATGGCTTATTTATGTACAGCACATATCCACGTGATTTTATTATTAGCTTTATTGAAGCGTATAGGCAAGAGTGGCCATGACTGCGGCTCTAGTTATTGATCATTGCTTAATTAGTTAAAAAATCTCCTTTTAAAACATGGTTTAATCATCGCCTTCGCCGTCTAGGTATTTTAGATTTTCTGTACTTTATGTAGATGTAGCAGGCTATCCCCGCCAGACAGCAATGTATCGTCGTCCATGGCGCGAGACGTCACGCTACAGAATGAGTGACGAATTCTACCAGTCAACTCCTAGAGTCCTACCGCATACCGCGTTAATGTGACGACCTTATCTAATATGTATTTATCTACACCCAGTCTATAAAACCTCTATAAAAGTTTCTGAAACAGTTAGCTTATTGCCAACATTAAAACAATCAGTGTCGTAGTAACCATAATATCATCCAAACGAGTGTTATAATGTTTCATTATGAAACTCCTTTTCAAAAAAAGAACATTGTCATGCACGCGTGTTTCAAGCCACAGCGCCGTAATTAAAAAAAAAACTTATAGGTTTTTCGAATTCACGACGTATCCCGCCATTTTTTTCGATATTAGTATTGCGATTTGTTACTTTGTTGTTTACAAAAATGAGTCATATAAGCTTTGATAACACCACCTTTCTAATGCAGCAAAGGACATTTCTAACCAATTATTACCAGAAACATTCCATGAATTTACATAGTTCTTACAACACTTTACAACACACTATGGTTTCAGAACCTTTTATAGAGGATTCATATCATGTGTGTAGATAAAGTCTTGTATGCAACTGTACATAATGAGGTATTAAAACACTCAAGTGATACTATTATCGCCTCGTGTGATAAATCCACATTTGTGTTTTAACAGGTACCCCTTATTATACAACAGTTGCGTATAACTATTAGATACACAATTATAATCATCAAAATCATTAATAGGTACATCCTTAAAGTTAGATTTGTTTCATAAGAACTTTTCCATGAGAGATTTGTTCTTATTGAACAAATCTAACTAAAAAAATATTAATAGTATTAGTAGTGATTAGTATTAATGATTATACCACTTAATTCTGTAAATAGGTACATATCTGGTATGGTCGCGAATCATATTTTGATAAGATACTACCAGACTGCCTGCAAATTACAAAAACATAAGAAAAATTGAATTTCGGATTCACCTTTAAGGAACTTGGTACCAAAAAAGTTTACGCTTACGAACATTTTTAGACCTATGAAGACTTAGTTATTAGGGGTAAGCTCGAATTACTTCCAATCTGATCCTATTAAACTTTAGAAAAGATAAAAGCTTGTGGGTAATCCACAAATTAGTAGGCTTTGTTTTTAATAAAAAAAACAACGGATAAAAGAAAGGATATTATTGTGTAGTAAAATAAACTAGGTTAATTGTTCAAATCATTAGGAGAGTGGTTAGGGATCCAGGACTAATCTATTAGCAACAAATTTTAGGTAAAATGGTGCAGGGAGTTTACATAGGCTGGTCATAAGGGAATTTTATTGCTAAGCAATAACGCCAATGGCGTAGGTCGAATATCTATTGAATATTTATAATAATCAGTGTTGAAATAATCTGTGGTGACTAACACTGTGTCCGACTCGATTTCCTGAGTAGGTCTGTAGTCAAAATAAACGTTTGTATAACTACGTTTATTTTGACTACTTATACAATTAGAACTAATAGCGTGATGATGATGAAAGCTGTCAGGCTCGACTGTCCATACCATAGACGCTGCAGGCTGCAGTGACTTGCACGTCACTGTAGGTGAGCAGAGCGCGTCTCTGGTGTGCAAGGTGCGAGACGCTGCAGTGACTTGCACGTCACTGTAGGTGAGCGGGGCGCGTCTCTGGTGCGCAGGGTGCGAGACGCTACAGTGACTTGCACGTCACTGTAGGTGAGCAGAGCGCGTCTCTGGTGCGCAGGGTGCGAGACGCTGCAGTGACTTGCACGTCACTGTAGGTGAGCAGAGCGCGTCTCTGGTGTGCAAGGTGCGAGACGCTGCAGTGACTTGCACGTCACTGTAGGTGAGCGGGGCGCGTCTCTGGTGCGCAGGGTGCAAGACGCTACAGTGACTTGCACGTCACTGTAGGTGAGCGGAGTGCGTCTCTGGTGCCCAGGGTGCGCCACACAGTAGTGACTTTCACGTCACTGTTGGTGAGTGGAGCGCATCTCTAATGCGCAGGGTGCGAGACGCTGCAGTGACTTTCACGTCACTGTAGGTGAGCGGAGCGCGTATCTGGTGCGCTGGGTGCGAGACGCTGCAGTGCCGACGACTGTAGGCGACGTGCAAGTGCACGTCTCCTAAAGTCGTCAGCCATTAATTTAAATGTAGTAAGTACTGTGTTGTTTGTTTTGTATTGTATTGTTTGCGGTAGTGTAAGGTAAAAAATGTTGTATGAGTTATTGCTCGCGCAAGTTTTAGAAATAAGTTAAATTATAATATTTCCGACCGCAGTTTTGAGCTATATTTCCTTCCCTCCCAATTCCCATACAACTGAACGAGAGGCACGCTCGTCGCACGCCGAATCAGAGGCACTTCCTCCGCGGTGAAAGCCAATCACCGCATATATATCCACTGTGGTTTAAAAAAAAAACACTCTCGCATGGATCAGTGTGTTCTACTGCAACCGCTCACGTACCGCGCCGCTCCGCAAATAATCCGCTACTATATCAAAACTCTAAACTCTCTCTATTTATAAGTGTTGGCCGACACAAGTGTAACATTTAAAACTCAAGTGATAGTGCATCACAGTGAAAGGAAGAAAGTCGTGAACATGTGGGACGTCTGCTAAGGCTGCCCCTTGAGTCAACGTGCTTCGTCCAGAAGGTTCTCAAGTAAGTCCATCCATCCCTCTTTCTTACTCATAATCTCATATTCCCTTTTGCTCAATTCTGTGTGTCGTCCAATCTTCCAACCCGCAAAAATAAAATAAATAAATTACATCCCCGCGTATTGGTCCTTCGAAGTCGAAAAAACCGCTTCAACTTATACACCATAAGTTTTTGGTCCTCGAGCCGGATAAAAGAATCAACCCTACCTACCCAGGATTTAAGTCGAAATACCTAAAATATAAAGTTCATAAAACCGCCATATTGAACGCATACTTACGTTCGTACACTTTCGCTAGATACATTAGTCATTGAGAATTACTGTACCAACTTAATATTTCGCCTATTGCATTGAAATAGCATAGGTAAATGTTCTAACCGCTAATTATCGTGAGTTAGTTAAGCTAACTTACCTACAACTTATATTCAAACCGCATTTCTTTGTTATACTCGCTTAGAATAAAATTATTATTCTAAATCTACCCGCTTTATTTAATATTGTGTACGCTATATTTTCAAGGCCTATTCCAACATGGAAGATCTTAAAATGAAAGTTAAATTACTTCAAGCTAAAAATCAAGCAATCTTTGAACGTTTATCGTCATCGTCGTATATGAAACTTCTAAGAAAATAAATACGTCTGGTATCGAGCTTCGTTCAGCGGAAACATTTATGGCAGACTCGGAGATAATCTCAGTCACTCGTCAAGAATTTAGTACCAATTTAGATAAAATAAATACATATTCTTTACAATTAAATCCTGATCATAAAATCGATTACAACAATCTGACATCTTACGACGGAATATATACTCGCGTAGAACGAGTGCGATCACTTATCGCCGCGAAGTGTTCCAGATCATTAGATGACTCAGCATTTCATGATAACGCAAACCCATATAAAGGTGCGATCAAACTGCCACCGATTCAAATTCCGTTCTTTGATGGTAGGATTGACAACTGGCCTGTTTTCTATGAATAATTTAAAGCAAATATCCATAGTAATTTAAAACTTACAGATCTCAACGTGTGCAGTATTTAATAGGTAATTTAAAAGGAAACGCATTGCAAATTATCGCCGGAATTATTCCCTCGGGTGATAACTATACCGCTATTTGGAACAGTTTAGTTCAAAAATATCAAGATAAGCGAGCACTAGGCTCACATTACATGTCTAACATATTAAATAATATGAAACCCGCAATTAATAATTCCGCATCTTTAAATAGTTTCATTGAAAGTTTTCACGCTTCTGTTTCAGCTTTAGAACAATTAAAAATTAACGATTTAAAGGATTTCATTTTGCTAAATTTAGCTTTGAGAAAGTTAGACCCCGCAACCGTACATATATTCGAAATGAATAAGAGACATGAGGAAATTCCTACTTATACGGATTTCGTGGAATTTATAAAATCGCAAGTTAAAATATTGGATCGCACTATTTCATCTCGAACCGCGTTAGTGAGTAACAACCCTAATAAAAATAATTCTTCTCGTAATCAGTCACGTGATAGTACAGTACATGCTTTTGTTGCTTTTGATAATAATCAAACCTGTTTGTATTGCAATAAAATTGATCATTGTAAACTTTACACTTGTCCAATCTTTCAATCACTCTCAGCCAATTCGCGTTTGGATTTTATTAAAAACAAACGTGGATGTGTAAACTGTCTTAGTGTAACGCACACTGCTTCACAGTGTAAATCTATACATACTTGTAGGACGTGTAACAAAAGACATCATTCTCTTTTACATCTAGAACACAGTTCGCAGCCGCCTAGGTCTGTCTCGACTGACGCGGTCACTAGCTCAGCGAATTCGCAACAGGTGGCGCTGTGTGCGTGCTCTCGCGCTGGTGCAAACACACCGCGTACTACTGTACTTCTGTCAACTGCGCAAGTCTATGTTGATAACAAATATAAAAAATACGTTTCTGTGAGATGTTTAATAGATAACGCTTCGCAAAATAATATAATTTCTTCCGCTTGTTGTAAAAAACTACAATTAAACATTATACCGCTTTCAAACTCAATTATAAAGGGTGTCGGATCCTCTTCGTGGCCTCTTGTTGTCGATTGTATCACGGATAACTTACCATCTCACTTTGTTGACACTTCTGCAGTGCAACATTTGTTTGATTTACCGCTCGCTGACCCACTGTGGCACGTACCTGGCGAGGTTGAATTGCTTCTAAGGGCAAAACTGTTCCCGTATTTACTACTTCATAATAAAATTATCTCACCTACCGCTCCGTCCGCTATTGAAACCGTGTTTGGTTACATTCTTATGGGTGAGGTACCCGCTAGTTTATCTAATAATAATTATAGTCCCGCTGAATTAAATACCGCTTCATATTTTTCTACCGCGCTAAATATAGATAATTCACATTGTTTTCTGTCTTTAGACGAATCTTTACATAAATTTTGGAACATCGAAGAAATACCTTCAAAACCTTTTATGAGCCCTGCTGAACTGGAGTGTGAACAGCTGTACGCTTCTACTGTGTCACGTGACTCCAGTGGTAGGTATTGTACCACATTACCATTCTGTAAACGTCCAGATTCACTTGGAAATTCTTATGCTGTCGCTTATCGACGTCTAATTAATTTGGAAAAAACTAAGCTTCGCGATCCTGTTTTGCGCGCTAGTTATAATGAAATAATTCAAGAGTATATCGATCAAAATTATTTAACTGAAACTACACCTAGTTTTGTTGATCAGACTGTAGGTTATTACATACCGCATCACCCTGTTATTAGGAATGATAAACAAACAACTAAAGCTCGTATCGTTCTTGACGCAAGCGCTAAGTCTCATAATGGCGTGTCATTGAATGACTTGTTACACACAGGGCCGAATTTACAGGCTGATATATTTTTATTACTTTTAAATTTCCGCTTGTTCTCTATTACAGTTACAGCTGACATAAAACAGATGTATCTTCGAATTGCTGTTATTGATGAGCATCGAAAATACCAAAAAATATTGTTTCGTTTTAATACCGCTGAACCTATTCGCGAATTTCAATTTAATCGAGTTGCATTTGGTCTCAAGCCCAGCCCCTTTCTAGCCATGCGCACTGTGCGCCAGCTATCAGAAGATGAAAAACACCGCTTCCCGCGCGCATCCATTGTTGCTTCTCATGAGCTATACATGGATGATTTAGCTAATTCGACCCCGTCTCTGGAAGAAGCCAAGATTCTTTCCGCTGAACTTATCGCCTTATTTAAGGCTGGGGGCTTTGACCTTACTAAATGGGCAAGTAATTCCTTGGAACTACTAGAGGCCATCCCACATTCCAACCGCTCTTCTATTAATTTCTCTGATGGGGATAACTTAAAGATTCTAGGACTCAAATGGATTCCTTCTGAGGACTGTTTCACCTTTACTACATCTAATTTGGATAATAGTTGTACTAAACGCTCCATACTTTCCACTATTGCCCGTCTGTGGGATGTTCTCGGTCTTGTGGCTCCTGTAGTTTTATTCGCGAAATTACTCATAAAAGAATTATGGAAATTAAATACAGATTGGGATGAAACTCCACCCGATTCTATTGTACTTTCAAAAATTTAAAGGGCAATTACCTTTACTTTCTTCTTTAAAATTACCTCGCCATGTAGCCGTTACTATGGGTTGCGTGACAAATATAGTGGGTTTTGCTGATGCCAGCTTGAATGCATATGGCTGCGTCATATACTTACATGTCACTGATACAAATGGTAACACACACGTAAATTTGGTGTGTGCTAAATCCAAAGTTGCACCTGTTAAGGTCATATCTCTAGCTCGTCTAGAGCTCTGTGCCGCTGTTCTTTTGTCTAAATTAATTAAATTAGTTTATGACACTTACCGCTCTCGTACCGCTATCAATAATATATTTGCCTTTTCCGATTCTACAATTACGCTTTCATGGATTCATTCCTCACCGCATAAATGGAACATTTTTATTAGTAACCGCGTCGCTAAATGTCAAGAAAATCTTGATCCTAAGCATTTTTATCATATTAACGGAAAGGAAAATCCTAGTGACTGTCTGTCTCGAGGTCTTCTACCTGAACAGTTACTAAAACACGATTTATGGTGGCATGGCCCTGAGTGGCTTCTTCGCCCAACTGATGAGTGGCCTATCACTCCTTTTGTTTCTTCATGCAACGAACAATTGCCTGAATTTAATAATAAAACTCTAACATTGGTACTTACCGTATCAGAACCCAATTTAATATATAGTCTTTCTCAAAAATTTGCATCATTAAATAAAATATTGCGCATAATTGTATACATTCTGAGATTTTTGCGTATTATTCCTTACGATAAGTCACACAAGTCAATTACTGTCCGTGAATTAGCTACCGCTGAAATTTATTTAATTCATTGTATTCAACAATTTCATTTTGAAGATGTTTATGACGAAATAAAAAGTAAAAAACTTCGTTCACAATTTAAAAAACTCGATCTTTTCATAGACGAGCATAATATAATTAGAATCGGCGGCAGATTGTCAAATGCGAACCTTCCTTATAAAGCTCAGCATCCCGCTCTTTTACCTAAACATGATAATTTTACACATGTTATAGTAAACTATTATCACCGTATTTATTGTCATGCCGGTGTAAGCCTTCTTAGCTCTCTGTTACGTCAAAAATATTGGATCCTCTCTTCTAGAGGTGTCATCAGACAAAGATTACATGCTTGTAACTTTTTTTTTAAAGTTTCTCCTTCTCACCCCAGCCCAAAGATGGCTGATTTACCCGCTTGTCGCGTACAGGAGACTAAAGCTTTTGTTCATACGGATGTGGATTACGCTGGTCCCATTAAAGTAACGTTATGTAGACGCCGAGGTCAGAGAAGTCAGAAGGCTTACATATGCTTATTCATTTGTTTCGTTACCAAAGCAGTTCATATTGAATTGGTTACCGACGTGTCATCGGACACTTTTATTTCCGCTTTTAAAAGATTCATTTCCCGCAGAGGACCTGTCTCTTATTTATATTCCGATAACGGAACCAATTTCGTTGGAGCCAAAGCTCAACTGCAAGAACTACTTATTAACCGCTACCGCATAGAGTGGAAAATGATTCCACCCCGCGCTCCCCACTTTGGAGGGTTGTGGGAATCAAATATTAAATCTACTAAAACGCATTTATACCGTATTATCGGTTCTCAACTCCTTACCTATGAGGAGCTTTCGACTGTTCTCACTGAAATTGAGGCAGTTCTAAATTCAAGACCGCTCTGTGTCCTGAATGAGGATCCGTACCCAGAACCGCTTACACCCGCTCATGTTATAATGGCTTCTCCGTTAATTTCGTTGCCTGTCGTGAATGTTCCCGAAACAACGAAATCTCTGACTTGCCGCAAAAAATTGCTTGACCAGATGGTTTGTAGTTTCTGGAAGAGGTGGCGTTTAGAATATTTACATAATCTTCAAGTCAGACAAAAATGGTTGAACGCCGCAGACGATATTAAGATTGGTACAGTGGTTCTCATGCATCAGGATGATGTCCCTCCTTTACGTTGGCCAATGGGTGTGATCACTGAAGTTTTTCCCGGCAAGGATGGGACAACCCGCGTTGCTATGGTGAAGACATGCAGTGGCTCTTTCAAGAGACCCGTTGTCAAACTATGTCCTTTACCTTCTCAATAACATCACCGCGTAATTACCTGATTTAGCTGTAGTTAGCATATTTGAAATATTTTCTTTTCTTAGTCCGCTTTAATATAATTTCTTTCCTTTTGAGAATATTACATATCCTCAAAGCCGGGCAGGATGCTCGCGCAAGTTTTAGAAATAAGTTAAATTATAATATTTCCGACCGCAGTTTTGAGCTATATTTCCTTCCCTCCCAATTCCCATACAACTGAACGAGAGGCACGCTCGTCGCACGCCGAATCAGAGGCACTTCCTCCGCGGCGAAAGCCAATCACCGCATATATATCCACTGTGGTTTGAAAAAAAACACTCTCGCATGGATCAGTGTGTTCTATTGCAACCGCTCACGTACCGCGCCGCTCCGCAAATAATCCGCTACTATATCAAAACTCTAAACTCTCTCTATTTATAAGTGTTGGCCGACACAAGTGTAACATTTAAAACTCAAGTGATAGTGCATCACAGTGAAAGGAAGAAAGTCGTGAACACGTGGGACGTCTACTAAGGCTGCCCCTTGAGTCAACGTGCTTCGTCCAGAAGGTTCTCAAGTAAGTCCATCCATCTCTATTTCTTACTCATAATCTCATATTCCCTTTTGCTCAATTCTGTGTGTCGTCCAATCTTCCAACCCGCAAAAATAAAATAAATAAATTACATCCCCGCGTATTGGTCCTTCGAAGTCGAAAAAACCGCTTCAACTTATACACCAGTCATTGTAACTTGAATGAATAAATTAATAAAAAACGCAAATTAGGTAACCACCACTAATAACCAGCTAACATTTTAAGTAAACTTGTTTAAAGTAGGTAACATTTTAGTAGACAACCTAACTAAACAAATTATTTAAAAATCCCTTTGCTTTTGTCCTCTTTTGTCTCTTCTTTTCTAATTTCGTTATCAAAATCAGTTGATTTTTTAATAACTTGATTCTATTTTCAAACAGAATGAACTTCTTGTATAGTAGACTGCTAACTGGCCATAAATATCATATAATTAAGGTAGAAGCGCACGTTTATGGGTACTAAATTAATTTTACGATTTGATCTGCAGTATGCGGTGCTGTGAATCAATTGTTAACCGCTGTATTTTATTTAATTTATTTTATTTTATTAATTTTAAGAAAACTTACAGCTAATACATTCGAGTAATCAGATGTAATACGTAGAAAAACGCCAATTACAAGTTTCCACTTATATAAACGAATGTATAAAATTGCCAAAACGGTACAAAGTACAAGTACAAAAAGTTTATTTTCTCTCTCACATAGAAATATTCAAGGTATAATATACATAATTCAAAGAGTACATAAGCGAATTATAATCTATGTGGGAGACTGGTTTCTGTACTAGGAGACCTGTATGACAGATTACCAGCCTCTCCAGACTCCGGAAGTGGGTAACAGGTTCTAGGTGTACATCATTCCAGGTAAGTGATATTTTAAATACGTAAAACTGGGTGAAGTTTGACTGTTGTGAGGATTAAGTAAATGAGGGTGTGAGAATCGGGTTTGTGAATGTGTATATGAGGGTGTGTGTGTTTTGTGGGTGTATCTGTGTGTGTGTGGGGTGGGTATATGTGGGTGTATGTGTGGGAGTGGGTGTATGAGTGTGTGTGTGAGGTGGGCATATGTGGGTGTATGTGTGGGTGTGGGTGTATGTGTGGGTGTGGGTGTATGAGTGTATGTGGATGTGAATGAGTGTGTGGGTATTGTCAAGTAATACGTAGTAAGTCTAGGATGGGACTTTAAGCAAATTTTCTGTTTCATCGTAACTGAGGGACTTTAACCAAGTGGTTAAAGTCCTTTTACATTTGACTCGTGTAAGTGGGTAAATTGCAAGCTTCTTATTTATTTTATTGTAAAGATATCCACCTAAAAATTTAAAAAAAATTGCGAGAGAAAGCAGTGTTTCGCTTGGTAAGCGTTTGGCAAACCCTGTGTTTGACTCTCTTGTTATTGTTCAACAAAGGATCATACCCTATTAGTGAGTGTTGTTTTAGAACTGTGCACAATATAAACAGTTGGCGTACTGTCAACACATCAGAGAGCAAGTAGAGATCCTTAGTAGGAAAGAAAAAAGGTAGTGACAAACTTACTTTTAAGACCGCTCTTTGGGCTCTTTCCAGTTTTAGTATGTGTGTCCTACAGGAGCCACCCCACACAGTAGCTCAAGATGGATTGGCATAATGCCATATATACCATTTTAATGACTTCTTTGTCAGCTATGTGCCTCAGACTTTTAAAGAAGTAAATCAGTTTCCTGGTTCTAGAGGATAGTAAGTCAAGGTGATGTTTTAAGCTTAGATTACTATCAATCATGACTCCAAGATACTTTATGCTAGAAGCTATTTCTAAATGTCTACAGGAACAGAGATGGTTGGAGGGGCAGAAGTGAGCTTTTAAGGAGTAGTTTTTGTGAATTGCAGTTGTAGAATTTTTGATGAAAAACGGTATATATTTGGTTTTGTCAACGTTAAGTGTAAGGCCGTTGTCATTGAGCCATTGTATTACTGTGTTGAATCCAGTTTGAGCAAAGCCGTAAACATCATTCCAAGTGTCACCATGGAAGATCAGTGCTGTGTCATCCGCAAACGTCACGATTTTGCCATTTTGTAGAGGAAGATTACACAGATCATTAATGAAGATGAGGAAAAGTGTGGGACCCAAAACACTGCCCTGAGGGACACCATAGGATATATGTAAGTCCTCACTGGTGGTACTCTAACTCTCTGATGTCTATCAGTAAGGTAATCCCTAAACAATTCGAGCTGCGTATCGCGAATTCCCATGGTATGTAATTTAGCTAACAGGAATGGAACAGAGACCGTGTCAAAAGCCTTTGCTAAGTCCAGGAATATTGTTATTACTTTATTTTTATGGTCCAGTTTATTAACAATGTGATCAGTTAATTCGTGAACTGCATCATTTGTCGAGATTCCAGCTCTAAATCCAAATTGAGATCTCGACAGTACGGTTTTGGTCTCAAGATATTTTACTAGACGTTTGTTAATGAGTTTTTCGACAAGTTTTGATAGTGTAGGAAGTATAGAGATGGGGCGATAGTTATTGACACAGCCTCTGTCACCACTCTTGTGTATTGGGATCACTTCCGCAAGTTTGAATTCCCTCGGAAAAACACCTGCGCGGAACATTAAGTTGAAAATATACGTTAAGGGGGGTGCTAAAATGGTGACGTATCTTTTTAGAAAAGCTCCCGAAATATAGTCACGTCCAGCAGTATTAACCTCCTTTAAATTCAAAATACACAGATGAATCTCTGTTTCATCAGTGGGTACAAACAGCGTGAGAGCATACAAACAACTGAAGAACATAAACAAAAAAAAAATACAGTACGCTCTACGTTACTATATTACTCATCAAAGAAATAGTTACAAAACATTTTTTTTAACTTCTGGACACTATTCGTAAATAAATCAAGCTCAACATCTCGGCACGCCATATTAAACATTCGACATGCTCTTAAAATGTAAGTATTTTGCCTATAGATCGTTTTCACAGTAGATACATGTAGGAGATGAGGTCTCCGAAGAAACACAGACGGTACACGAAGTCCAATCTTGGCCACCAGCACAGGGACATCAGTAGACCCTTTCATTATACCAAATAGGAAAGCAAGATCTGCAATTTTTCTTCGCTCGTGTAAAGGAAGAATATGAAATTTCTTACACCGACTAGTATAGTTAGGAAGATAAGTATTAGAACGATATTGAGTGTACCTTAAAAATCGCTTTTGTATACTTTCAAGGCGATTAATATAAACATTGTAATTTGGATTCCAAACTTGAGAAGCATATTCGAGATGGCTACGGACAAAAGCACAGTATAGAATTTTCATGGTTTTGACATTCTTAAACACAGTGGAGAGCCTAAAAACAAAACCCAACGCTTTAGAAGCCTTGTTGACTATATTGTCAATGTGCGCATCAAACAAAAGCTTTGAGTCAAAAGTTACCCCAAGATCCTTGATGACGTTGACTCTGGCGATTGAGGTATTCGATAATTTGTAATTATACATGATAGGACTTGGCTTACGGGTAAATGTACACACATAACATTTTGAAATATTTCAATTCAACCTATTTCGATCGCAGTAATCATGGAACCGGTTCAGATCCCCCTGTAAAAGGTGTGCATCCTCAACGGTTGAGATTTGACTCAGAATTTTCATATCATCCGCGTATAATAAAATTTTAGAATTTAGGAAACAAGAGGCTATGTCATTCACAAAAATATTGAATAAAAGAGGTCCTAATAAGGATCCTTGGGGAACACCCGACGGAATGTACATCGCTCTCGAGGTATAACCGTTGAGGACTACAGTCTGGCATCTATTTTCAACATAAGATACAAACCATCTGTACAAGGTACCCCTCACACCAATCCCTAGCAATTTGCGCATTAGAAGCGCATGATCTATTCTGTCAAAACATTTACTGAAGTCAGTGTATATAACGTCGACCTGAGATCTCCTGGACATATGCTCTGAAAGATAGTCACTACAGACAACAAGATTGGATGTGGTGGAGCGACCCTTTAAAAACCCATGTTGGTGTTCGGAGAAACTTAATTTAAGTGAAGATGAAAGTTGTACGTGTACGATTTTCTCCATAATTTTAGCGAACACGCAGAGTTTGGAGATCGGTCTATAGTTTTCAACTCTGTCCTTAGGTCCTTTTTTATGAATCGGTGTTATATACGCCGACTTCCAGACTGTAGGCACCACTCCCAAGTCAAATGACCGTTTGAATAATAATGTCAATGGAATGGATAGACAACCGGCACATTTGGTTATAAAAATTGGTGAAATATTATCCGGACCAGCGGATTTGTTAATATCGACTTTCTTTAGCAAGCGGAATACCTCCTCCTCCTGGACATCAATAGAACAGATGTCTGATACAGGACCAGTAGACGGATCCGTTCTCGCAGAGGTCAAGAATTCATCTGCGTCGCGTCGCTCTTGGAAATTCGAAAAGAAACAGTCGCCAAACATATTACAGATTACCTCCCCGTGACCGGACGTCACCTCACCATGCCTTAATATAGATGGGTAACAGTTGGTTTGTTGCTTAGATTTAACATATTGCCAAAAAGCCCTAGGGTTTTTAGAAATGGCTAACTCTATGTTTGCTTTATAGTCATCAAACATTCCCTTCTCCAAATCCTTGGATCGTCGACGTAAGGTAACAAAAGAATGATAGTCCGAGAGATTTCCATAGGTTTTAAATTTAGAGTGAAATTTTGACTTTTCTTTAATAATTTTAATAAGAGGGCTTTTGTACCAAGGAGGATATTTACCACTTGGAGCGATAGTTTTAGATGGAATATGTGTATTATGAAGCAAGTTAATGGTGTCATAAAAGAATTTAACGGCTTCTTCAAGAGGCCTACGATTTAGCTCTAAAGTCCAATCAATTGACATCATTTCTTCCATTATGGCGTCATAGTTCGCCTGAGCATACAAGAACTTGACTCGAGGCCTAGAATGCAGCCGATGAAGTTGAACGAAGTCGGCTAAAATACAGAGTGCCTTATGATGTGAGTCCTCGTGCACTAGTGGATCCAGGCTGCAAGTGACAGCTACATCACTGTTAGACAAGACGAGGTCAAGAATCCTATTATTCACATTACAATGTGAGTTGTACTGAAGTAAATTGCAAGCGGTAAGGGTATCACAAAAGCTGGTTTGAATGGGACCATGCAAGTTACCAGGACATAGATGATCACCCTCCGCCGCGGCGAGCCAATCAATATTCGGTTGGTTAAAGTCACCGAGCACTAAAAACAGGTTTTCTATCTATATAGCCTACTAATATTATAAATGCGAATGTTTGTAAGGATGGATGGATGGATGGATGTTTGTTACTCTTTCACGCAAGAAGTACTGAACGGATTTGGATGAAATTTGGCACACAGATAGGTTATAACCAGGAATAACACATAGGATACTTTTTATCCCGATATACCCACGGGGTCAAAACGTATGCGAGTGAAACCGCGGGGTGCATCTACACTGGTCAGCAAATAAACCGAGACACCCGCTACCTAGGAACTCTGATTCGATTTTCTCAAAAAGTATAAAACTTGCAACTATCAAAGTTATACCTACAAAAAGTGCGTTTCATGGTGATTAAAATGACTACAAATTAATTCGAAAGTACCGTCAACTCACATTGTAATCAAGCAACAAACACAATGCTAACGATTTGCTCTGTTTTCACCAGAGTTTGAAATTAGCGTTATTTTACTCTACAAAGAAATATCCGACTACCCTGTCGGATATTTCTTATCATTTCTTTAGTTTTTGGCCATCGTTTGTTCAGACGCGCGTGTTTTTGCTACTTTTTTCGATTAATAATGGATACAACACCTCAGGAAGCAGCTCAAGCTGTAGCATTACTTCAAGCAGGCTTTGCGCAACGTGAAGTCGCTCGAAGGCTTCGAATCAGCAGATCTTCGGTGCAACGAGTTTACAGACGATACCTAGAGACTGGAGCATTCGATCGCCGTTTAGGTACGGGCAGACCTAGGGCTACATCAGCAGCAGATGATCGTTATATCCACCTTACTGTTCTGCGAAATCGCCACCTCAACGCAGTTCAAGTCCAACAAAGTCTGCGTGACGAACGCCAAGTGGTCATAAGTTCAGATACCGTCAGAAGGAGACTTGCTGAACGGAACCTGACCCCAAAAAGAGCTGCAACAGGCCCAGCATTAACGGTAGCACACCCTCGAGCACGACTTGAATTTGCTCGAGAGCATAGGGATTGGACATTAGAGCAGTGGAGTAATGTACTCTTCACTGATGAGACCAGGGTGAGTCTACATGGAAGTGATCGACGTCAGAGAGTATATCGTCGCCCTGGAGAACGTTATTCTCAGTGTTGCATGGAGGAAACTGTTGCTTATGGAGGAGGATCTGTATTGGTCTGGGGCGGCATCTCGTTAACAGCACATACAGCGTTAGTTTTCATCAAACCGACGGGCCGTACACGGGGACTGACTTCTCATCGCTACATTACTGAAATCCTCGCAGACCACGTGGTACCTTACGCAGGATATATCGGGCAGGATATGCAATTGATGCATGATAATGCACGGCCTCATGTTGCTCATGTGGTGACCCAGTATCTACGCGACGTCAGCATTCGTACGATGCACTGGCCAGCTCGAAGCCCGGACCTGAATCCGATAGAACACTTATGGGATGAGCTGAAACGTCAGGTTCGAGCCCGGGTACCTGCTCCAACAAGGCTTCCAGAGCTGCGAATCGCAATTGAAGAGGAGTGGAATACAATTCCTCAAGATTTTATCGTCAGGCTCGTAAGGTCGATGAATACAAGGATGCTGGCAGTTATCCGAGCAAGGGGAGGGAATACGGAATATTGATCAAAAACATTTTTTTTTGATTTTATCTTTGTTTTTGACTTTAATTTTTTTTTTCACTTTATCATTACTAACGATTGTCAGGACTGGAAAACGACTCTTCTTTGTAAAATCCTTAATAAACACTGAAATATTGATTAAACCCAATGAGTTTCCTTTCATTTTAATCACCATGAAACGCACAACTTTGATAATTGTAGGTTTTTTAGTTTTTGAGAAAATCGAATTAGAGTGCCTAGATAGCGGGTGGCTCGGTTTATTTGCTGTCCAGTGTAGTATAATATAAAAATGAATTTACGTTTGTTCGTCTCACAAAAACTCGAGAACGGCTGAACCGATTTGCCTAATTTTGGTTTTGAAATATTTGTAGAAGTCTAAGGACGGTTTAGAAGGTGAGAAAATATAAAGAAATTGCAATGAAAGTAGTAAAAAAGTAGTAACTATGAACTTATCAAAAAGTATTAGGGTTACATGAATTCACGATAGTATTTCAATCGTCTAAACCAGTCTAAAGGTAGGGTAGGTAGGGTAGGTAGGACAGGCAGGGCAGGTAGGGCAGGCAGGGCAGGTAGGGCAGGTAGGGCAGGTAGGGTAAAGCTAATATTGAATAAAAAATATTTGTGGTAAGAAAAGAGATTACTTAATAATACAACTATTCAAATTATTGTCTAATCGAGTTACTCAACACAAACGTGTGTACCTGCTAGAGTTTGAGACGTGAAATGTAATAATTTGCAGATTGATAATCATCAATTTGGATCTAGTGTTCCCTAACAAATCGCACCAAATCAAATATGGGAAATATTTGAGTTGGTGCGGTTTATTAGAGACCACTATCCTATAAGATATCCCGTAAGTTATGGCATTACTTATCATCAAAACTTATGCGAACTTAGGGCAGTATCTTTAGAGGGGGTTGCAATATTATGACGTAGTTTTCCTTGCATTGCAAGATAAACACAAACAAGATTAAACTCACATTAAAACTACATAACATCCGAAAAACATTGAGCATTAAAAAGTCATTTGTGTGAAAAATAAAGGGAAAATTCACGAACGCGAGCACAGTTTAAAAAAGGAATTTACGAATGCAGGTTAAGAATACTTAAAAAGTAAAATAATGAAGACCACAACGTTCTACGTTCGTTCCAAATTCATTTAAATATCCCGCGCGTTGGGATAGCGCCGAATATCTCTAAATAAGCGAGTTTAATATCTAAATAAGCAAGTTTATTAAACATTTAGACTTACAAGAGCTCTATTAAAACTTAGGAGTTCTGTAAATTATCGGGTAATGGCGGCTAATGTTAACATAAAATTAGTTGTTATTTTTGGTTGAAACTGAAATTAAACTTTAACTTTTCAAGGGGACGTCAAACTAAATGGATTCATAAAAAAAATATAAGTCTAGTTATTATTGTAATAAAAAACTAATTAAACGTTATTATTTTATAATTGTTAGCTTAGTTATAAATCAACACCTACTTTATACATTTTTACTGTAAATCATCTAGCCTAGCCTTTTCCCAACTATGTTGGGGTCGGCTTCCAGTCTTACTGGATACAGCCGAATACCAGTATTTTACATGGAGCGACTTACTGGGTATCACGATACCCCTTGGTAATACTGGTTGTCAGACTTTCGAGAATTTTCGCTCTGACGACCCGTGACGACTGTCAAAGATCTACAAATGACAGCCGGGACCAACGGCTTAACGTGCTTTCCGTGGCACGGAGGGGTCTTGGTATGTAAAGATGGTCACCCATCCACGGACCAACCGCGGCAAGCGTAGCTTAACCTGATCGATCGACCCGTGCGGCTGTTATTACTTAGCCACAAGCCCCATTTTCACTGTAAATATCATAGAAAATATCTATCGTAAATACAAATAGTAAATTGAGAAAAATTTTACGTTAATTTGACTTCTCAAGCTGTATATCAAAGATACCTTTGCCTTTTCCCGCCAAAAAGTCTCATTCACATAACTGGACATAATCCTAAAGTCCTTTTCCCGCGTTTTTATTACTTTTTATGTTTTTAACGGCTTTTATGTGTCTTAATTGTGTTCTAAATGTTTTTCTGCGTTAAAATATTAGTATCTAACGGAAGCAAAGTTGTTTGGATACCGAGCTAGGTCAGAAAACCACTTAGCAAATGTTTTCCAGTTATTGACCGGAAAAAATAACGTTACTGCGTAGGTAGTAAGGATATTCAAGAAGCGAGATGGGTCTTGTTTATTAGTAGTACCTAGTTTTTTTCAGCAAAATAATATTACATAACATCACGCGTAATTTCTTCGAAGGGATGGGCAGAGTACACACACTTTTCGCCAGTTAAGTTTAAGGCTCGCCCCCTATTACATAGGTAATAGGAGGCGAGCCTATTGCCATCAGCCGGGCACAAGTCCAGACTCCGAGTTGCTACTGAGATATTCGTGATGGGAATCGACCTTAGGACCTCATTGCCCGACCCGGGAATCGGCCCCAGGACCTCATGCTCAGCAGTAGCGCTTGCGACAGCTAGACCAACGAGGCATGCGGTCGCGGAACAATAGTATTTTGGATTAAAATGACGACTTTTTGTAAAAGCATCGGAATAAATTGTATTGCGAATGTTGTGATAAGTGCGTGATAGATGAATATTGAAGGAAAACATCGTGAGGAAACCGGCATTTCTTTTTTTTTTTTTATTGGAAATCATCAAATAACTTCTCCCGCTCTGGGCGGAGCGGGAGGGTGTGTCAGACTCTTACTGACTAAACCCACCCGTATTCCTTCCTGTTGCCTGTGTTGCCAGGGGCCTCGGTGACCCATTAGTACCTTCTCGCGACCCCGTCAGGAAACGTCTCGGAGAATGTCTCGGAGATATTTCTTGACGGCATGTGAAGCCAAGTCAGAGGCCAATGAGCGGCATAAAACTCTGACACCAGTTTAGTCACTGACCAGACGAAAAAGAAAGAAGATATAGCTAATTGTCAGATTTAGGTAAGTAGGTACAGTGAGCAAATCAAGTTACCACAAACTGTAATTTTTTTTCCAAATGATTTTAAATCTTAAAAGTTTGACAGTTAAGTTCAAAATCTAATGAGAAAATTTGACAGTTTGTGGTAACTTGATGTGCTGGCGACCGTACTGGACAAAGTTTTGCATTCCTTACCTAAAGTCGAATTATTAATTCGCTGAAGTAATCTGATATGTGCTAGCTGTCACTTTGTGTAATAAAAATATATTCTTAGGGATCGGAAGCCTAATCATTTTTTTTTAAAGAAAATACCAAAAGGGCTACAGTTATTTATTTAAATTAGAAAAACCGTTACAAGATAATAATTCAAAATGATCACTAGTACGCGTCCGTCGCATCCGAGCTCCGCAGAAAAAGTGACCGAGGCGAGTGAGCACACGGCTCATGATGTGTCACCCCTTCCACTAACAACGTCATCGCAGCGACCCGATGTCCCCGCCCTCTCAGCTGTCAAATCCTCTAAGAGTATAATAATAAGTGTAAAAGTCTAACATACAATAAATACAGTAAATATGGCCATTTTATTACACAAAGCGACAGCTAGCGCGTGTCAGATAACTCCAGTTAATTAATAATTCGACTGACACAACAGCTGTCCAAATTAATCAATTTATAAATCAAATTTGTGGTTTGTTTTCATAAATTCCTTAGCTTCTCCGGACATGGTGTTACAGAGAAAGAAAGAAAGAATAAAGGCTCCTTCAAACAGGCGCGACACGCGACGCGACACAAAGACACCGCGTGTAGCACTACAAGCGGTGCCTTTGTGTCGCGTCGCGTGTTCGCGTGGCCATTTTATTATACAAAGCGACAGCTAGCGCATGTCAGATAACTCCAGTTAATTAATAATTCGACTGACATTATTGGTAGCAGTGATTGTGAAATTAACAACAACTGTCCAAATTAATCAATTTATAAATCAAATTTGTGGTTTGTTTTCATAAATTCCTTAGCTTCTCCGGACATGGTGTTACAGAGAAAGAAAGAAAGAATAAAGGCTCCTTCAAACAGGCGCGACACGCGACGCGACACAAAGACACCGCGTGTAGCACTACAAGCGGTGCCTTTGTGTCGCGTCGCGTGTTCGCGTGGCCATTTTATTACACAAAGCGACAGCTAGCGCAATTCAGATAACTCCAGCTAATTAATAATTCGACTGACATTATTGGTAGCAGTGATTGTGAAATTAACAACAGCTGTCCAAATTAATCAATTTATAAATCAAATTTGTGGTTTGTTTTCATAAATTCCTTAGCTTCTCCGGACATGGTGTTACAGAGAAAGAAAGAAAGAAAGAAAGAATAAAGGCTCCTTCAAACAGGCGCGACACGCGACGCGACACAAAGACACCGCGTGTAGCACTACAAGCGGTGCCTTTGTGTCGCGTCGCGTGTTCGCGTGACCATTTTATTACACAAAGCGACAGCTAGCGCATGTCAGATAACTCCAGCTAATTAATAATTCGACTGACATTATTGGTAGCAGTGATTGTGAAATTAACAACAGCTGTCCAAATTAATCAATTTATAAATCAAATTTGTGGTTTGTTTTCATAAATTCCTTAGCTTCTCCGGACATGGTGTTACAGAGAAAGAAAGAAAGAAAGAATAAAGGCTCCTTCAAACAGGCGCGACACGCGACGCGACACAAAGACACCGCGTGTAGCACTACAAGCGGTGCCTTTGTGTCGCGTCGCGTGTCGCGCCTGTTTGTAAGAGTCTTAACGTTTATTTGGACACAGTTCGTGTAACATAAAACGCAAATAACAGACTAAATAACACAAAACGCAAATAAAAGACTAAAAATACCCGGCCAAGTGCGTGTTGGACCATGCACAATGAAGGGTTCCGTAATTGGGATTACTTGGGACGAATTTATTCCAAAAACAAACTTAACATAGTTGAAAACCCTGTTCTCCCATACATCGATATATGCCACGGTCAATCCTCCAACTGCAAATTTAAGTTGGTCGACTATAACTCGTTAACTTGTAAAGCCTACTTAGCTGTGATAGTTTTCCTTTTAATTTCATTATATGTACACCATGGGGTAGACGAGAAACAAAATATCGTTGTATTCCACGCGCGCCTCAAAGAGATGTCGTCAGCACAAATGTAGGGGTCCACTAGGGCCGATGCCTGCTGGGGTCGCGGGAAGGTACTAAGGTACGCAACACAGGCAACGGAAGGAATACGGGTGGGTTTTAGTCAGTAAGAGTCTGACACACCCTCCCGCTCCGCCCAGAGCGGGAGAAGTTATTTGATGATATCCCATCCAAAAAAAAAAAGGCATAATATTACGCAAGTGGATCCTTGAATCGAAAAGTGGTGTTCACAGACCAATGCAATATTTTTGAACGGCCTATCCAACGATATCCACACCATGGGGCAGAAGGGAAAAAAATATCATCCCCACATTACGCGCAAGGGAAGTACGCTAAAAAATTTTTTTTTCAAGATTTTATTTTAACACTTTGTCGGTGTGATTAATATGTATATCTATGCTAAATTACAGCTTTCTAGTACTAAGCGTCTCTGAGCTACAGCGGGGACAGACAGACAGATAGACAGACGGACATGGCGAAACTATAAGCTATAAGGGTTCCTTGTTTACTACGGAACCCTAAAAATTGAAAACAATGGTTTAACAACAATAGTGTGTGCCACACGACTGCGCCGAAAAAGTTCATTTCAGCATTAATAATCTGATGCGCCTAAGTATTTATTTGCGACAATTTTGTTGAAAACCTGTACATGCTCCCCATTCATCATACAAACTTTTTTTCTTTCTACCATCTAATCTTCACAATCCAAAAGTTCCCTACAACGACGCTCGAGTAAATCCCCATTTAGCCTCTTGGGCTCCCTTACTATAGCGACTTTACTACACCGCCCAGAATGTTGCTTGAATGGTAGAGTACCTACATTCCTGCCGCGGTGTGTCATTATGCGCCATCACGGGCTACAATGCACACCGCGACAGGAATGTAGGTAACTCTGCGTTCCTGGCAGCGCTGATGATGGCCGAAAGCGCAGCTCCAGGTTAAGACAGCGCGGTAAGCATTGTAGCCCGTGATGGACAAGCTGCAAATAAAACCAGCTTAGTATAGTAAGAATTCGTTTTTGTTTCTTCCCCACGCTTTTGTTTTTTTTTTTTTAATTAGTCTGATATAAAGCCAAATACTGAATAAAATCTTTTTGCACCTGACTCTTTTTGACCTGTAGGGGCCGGCTAGGGCCGATGCCTGCCGGGGTTGCGGAATAGTCCGAAAGGGATACCGTGGCCTCTGGCAAAGTACAGGCAACGAAAGGAACACGGGCGGGTTTTAGTTAATAAGAGTCTGACACGCTGCCCCGTTCCACACAGAGCGAGAGAAGTTCTATAATTTATCACCAAAAAAAGGCCCATACAAGTCCTTTAGGCCCATACAAGTTTCCGACGTTTGACTCCCAAACTGGAGCGGGCAGGCGCTGCATTGAAGCGGGTCCTGCCCAATCTAGGGAGTCCAAACGCCTCCTGCCGGAGACTCTACGCGGGGGACGTGCGGTCCATGGCCCTCTACGGGGCTCCTGTATGGGCGCGCTCTCTGGCGCTGCGGCCAGCCCACCGGTTGAGCGCGGCCCAAAGGGTCATGGCCATCTGGATGGTCCGGGGATACCGCACGGTCTCCTGTGAGGCAGCGAGCCTCCTTGCCAGATTGCCGCCATAGGGTCTGGAGGCAAAAGTCCTCGCGCACGTATGGGAGTGGCGCGAGGAGGCGAAACTCCGCTGCCGCGAGAAATTTCGGCACAGCGGACGGAGCTCCGGTGGGATCTCATGGCGACATGGAGAGTACGGTTGTCGCAACCCAGTGCTGGGCACGCCACGATTGCGGCGATAAGTCCCCTCTTTGAGGAGTGGCTAGAGAGGCGCCACGGCGTCCTCACCTTCCACCTGACGCAGGTCCTCACCGGACATGGCAGCTTCGGGAGGTTCCTGTCTCGGATAAGGCGGGAGGAAACGCTCGGGTGTCACCACTGTGTGGATCGCCTGGAGGACACGGTGGAGTATACGGTGGAGGTCTGCCTGGCTTGGGCAGAGCACCGCCGTGTCCTCGTTGAGACAATCGGCGGCAGAGATCTCTCGCATCCGGCCCAGGTTCAGACCATGGTACGGAGCGAGAGGGCATGGGCAGCCGTCACCTCTTTCTGTGAAGCAGTAATGCTCGCGAAGGAGGAGGCGGGACGGTTGAGGGAAAGGCAAATTTTGCGCTCTCTCGCCCCTAGCCGCCGCAGGAGACGCCCTGGGCGTCGGGAATCCCGGGCGGATTTCCGGCCACCGTAGGCGCGAGCTTGCGGACGGTGAGCAATGGGTAGCTCACTGTCCGGTAAGGACCAGGCCCGGGTCAACGGCGCGTTGTATTCCACGCGCGCCTCAAAGAGATGTCGTCAGCACAAAGGTAGGGGTCCGCTAGGGCTGATGCCTGCCGGGGTTGCGGGAAAGTCCGAAAGGGGTACCGTGGCCTCTGGCAAAGTACAGGAAACGGAAGGAACACGGGTGGGTTTCAGTCAATAAGAGTCTGACATGCTCTCCCGTTCCACCCAGAGCGAGATAAGTTATTTTATAATTTCCCACCAAAAAAAAAAATTCTTTAGGCCCATACAAATAACTTCGAAAAGACAACAAAAAATGTCTTTTCGAAATTATTTGTGCATTAAGTTTGAAATATACTAAGCAAAAAATCTCGGGATCGTAAACTATTAAGGCTCTTACAGATTGGGGTGATATCGCCGGTGCGATATCGCCTCAGTCTGTAAGAGCCTTTATTCATTCATTTATTTCAGTTATAGGGCGGATTGTTTAAAAATTGTACCTACGTTCATTCCTCATTTTTTATGTTTTGTTTTTCGATATGTTTAGTTGAATTCTTATTGTTGATTCTTTGTAAATAATATTTGAATAGCTGTTACAAATTAACCATAATACGTTATTGGAATTCAGTTAGGAGGGTTTTGTGTTCCACTGAATAACAATTTATTACCTTACTCAGTGAGTTAAATAAAAAGGATATAATAAAAAAAACATAATTTTATTAATATCGGATAGGTTTATAAATGCAAAATGATAAACGTTTAGTTCGGACAAAATAATTAAAACATAAAATAATTGTATGTTATCCTCTGAATAACTTGTTGATTAATCAGTTGCGTGTTTTTCTTTAGAACTATTCAAATTGTCATTGATTACTGTTTAGTTATTTGATGATTTCCCACCCAAAAAATAAAAGTCATATAATTTTAAAGTAAAACAAATACCCGCACCGCTACCTGGACCCACCACCGCTCCACCACTGATCTCAACTTTTATTATTATTTGAGCTTGTTGTAAAGCTCACAACTGCTGTGTTATTATTCCTAGTTAGATTTTTATCTATTCTGATAATTTTGATGATTCTGTATCTTTCCTGAGGTAGGTACTTGAAGGACTGTAATATTTTAGGGCATATAAAAATTATAGTTCTAAGACTAATAAGTTGTCTTCATAACAATATAAAAAATATTAAAAACTGAACACAAAAGCAAAAAATGGTTGTCTGTAAAGTCGGTTTACGGACGTTAATATTACGTGATAACGAGGGAGAGGTGCGTCACAAGCCGAACGCTTAGGCCGATCGTGCTTCTCTATCGCTAGTTCCGCGCTCTCGCTTGCACGCTCGGCTCAGGCGGAACGTGATAATGATGACTTTTCGTGCGTGCTGGCGGCGTTCATCGATTTATAAGACGTTATCATGTCAAAAAGTTACATTTTAAAATTATACTAAGAGGGACAGTTACTCATTGGAACTTTGAAATATATAATTTAAGCCGTCTAATACTACTTAATATTAAATCAATCTACATACGGATAACTAAACTGTTATTATGCTTTTAAGTAACTAAGTGACGAGGAGACATGGCAAGAACCTACTTATTAGTAATTTTATTGCATTGAAAAATGATAAATAAACCAAAAAAAAAACAACAAAAAACCAAAAAGAACTAAAAACAACAAAACAACTAAAAAGTTATCAAATATGCTCAATCAAGTGACGTTAAAAAAATATTTGTGCAATAAAAGTTAAATATAAAATTTAAAACACTAGACACTGACAAAAACATCGAAAAAGTAACACAATAATATGTATTGGACCCTAACTTAAAGGGAACAACAATTAACTTTTATTACCTACTTTTTAAGCTTTTATATATTACTAGTAGGTCAGACACGCTGCCATTGATACGTACATCGCCGAAATCTGCGCCCCTGTAGGTATTTTTCCCAAAGTGAAGGTACTTACTAATTTACCCTCATTTATATTTCCTTCTCCATCAGACTCTGATCACCATCTAGCTATAACCTATTTATTGAGACCAGTACAATGAGCCCAAACACGATACCTGCGCTGTAAGTTGCTGAGCGAGTTAAATATCAACTAGAAAAGAGCTAATAATCTTCAAACGACTGAACTGATTTTCTTGAAGCATAGCTAAGGATGCTCTCGATTAAGTCACCTTTCAAACATTCATTCGGGAGCTACGATGCCACACACACACACACACACACACACACACAGACACGTCAAACTTATAACACGCCGTCGTTTTTGCGTCGGGGGTTAATAAAATGGTGTGAGAAAAAAAAACTTAATAGAAATTGTGAAAAATCAAGGTACACTTTTAGAAACATCCGCCTTATGACTAGGCTTCACTTATGAGTACATGATCTTGTTAGGGCGCAGCAAGCTAACTAGGTTAATATTATTATAACATTAAGTATAAAGTAATATAAATTATACACAACATTTATAATTACAGGCTTACAGGCTATTATAGGCTACAGCGCTTCTGAAAATCTGCAATTTACATGACGCCTACCCAACATCGGCTTTCAGTTCAAACTCTCAATTCAATAAAACATACCCGATACAATTTCCAACTACGACCCTTTATCTACGCAAGTGCTCAACTCGATAACACTACAAACTTTGAAAATATACACTTTTTTGTTCAGCTCATTTGGATCCAGACAATAGTCGCACCAATTTACATAAGACTTCCAGAATTTCACGCTGAAATAATATCTGATAACTATGGATTTTTTTTTTTTGTGGATTGGCTTTGTTTGAAGTGAAATTGTAACTGAATATATTACATTTACAAGCTGTCATTTTACGATGCAAAAACCTATTTACGCGGAATACAATCTACCTGTAACTAAATATAAACTTTATCAGTCATTTATTATCACAAAAAATCTTAGTCATGAAAATAATTCTACAACTATTATAATAATAATAATAATTATTATTAAAGAAAATAATAATTATTATTATTCTAAATAATGACTGCTTGCTGCAAACTTTTACTACATGAATAAAAAAATTGCACGACACGCAAAGATATCTTCTGCCCCTGGTATGCTATTAAGGCGCAGATATATGATTTTAGTGACTTTGAAATCTGTTATTACGCCTTTATATAATGCAAGCAAGTTTTGCAAAAAAAAGTATATTAAACTAGAACGCATACACATTAATTCTATACGTGAATATTTAAGTATTGTAGTAAAATACTTTATGAAATAAATTCAGGAAATAATGTCTATCCAATACATAAAAACCCATATTACTTTCAAACTACTTAAGATATTTTTATGTTTTTTTTTCTTTTGTATGAACAGACTATTTTATTATCTATAATTGTATTTGTGATTTTTGTCAAATATTCACATTTTGGATACTAAAAATAAATATTCTCTATGTAACCGAACGCAACGGAGCGGCGGCGGCGTGAGTGCGACGCAGTTTTTTGTGGCCAAGGTCAACAGCGATTACCCGACCCTTAAAGCCATTAGCCCGAAAATAGTTAGATCCTTTGATTGTACGTGTTGAAAAGTTCTCGTTAACGATAGGCTGACGACTTTTGGTATGTCATTGTATGGAAGTTAAAAATAGCGTTGTATTTTTGGATGCGTGGGTTTGTCGGCGACCGCGCGTCGGTTTTTATGAATTAAATAAAAAAGAGTGCAACTATACATTATACATGTTTCTGTGGTGTATACATACATTCATTACCTAGTTTTTGCCCGTATCTATTACCGGGTAGGTACTATAAAAAGTAAGTACCTATCCTATGTTCTAACCCAAGTCATGGTCTACATATTTGTCAAATTTCGTCCAAATCCGATCAGCAAACAAATAAACGAACAAACAAACTAACTTTCGCATTTATAATATTAGTTAGGAAGTGAGGATTTCTGTGGCTTTACCATGGTTTTTGTCCAGCAGAAGAACTATTGGATTATTTTTATAAAAAAAAAATATACAAAACATTCACACAGGTGCACACAACCATCAGAGAGAAAAAGCCATCGACATTCAGACGCATCATCAGCATCATCAGACTAAAGCAGTCCACTGCTGGAGGATTGAGGATTGAGTAAAATAACTAATGTCTTCTTGACTGCACGCAGTCAAGTAGACATTGCCCAGGCTCGGCGTGCCTCACGCAGCTTAGAATAATAATAATAAATAATAAAATTAATTTATTTCGGGTAACTAGGCCCAAAGAAGACAATTTACAAAACATTTCACACTAATAATATAATATACTAAAATAATAATAATAGTAAAATTCATAATAAATGTCAACAGTTCAAAATAAAATAAGATAGTATTAAAACTAAAAGTTAAATAACAATACTTTAAATACATACATAGACACACTTATGCATTAATAATGAAATGAAATGATTTTTATTCCTGTAAGTAGGTTTGTACAAACACTTTTACACGTCAAACATATTATTATTTAAAATAAAACTAGATGAGGTCGGCGTTTTTTATCTGACTACTCTGAGAAGAAAGGCCTAAACAAACTCAGAGGTCACAGTCTCTTTTAAAGTCCAGACATAATCTTGGTCAGTTCCTTTTAATACCATGTAAGTTGGTCTCTGAAATAGTCTTTTGAGGAAAGAACCACACATATTTGAGTGTCCTATCAAGTCAGTGCACGCATTTGTCAGAAATCGTACAGCTCAACTCAGAACTTAGGGAGCTCAACGATTTGACGAACAAACAATAAATGTTACTAACTCTAGTTTATAAGTTTACATTGTTACTAACAAAAGGAAAAATAAATAAATAAACATTCAGAATCGAAATGATTCTGAATGTTTATTTATTTATTTAAAATGTCTCCAATCAGACATTTTACTCACACAAGAACAACAACAACACACAACTCGACAACTCGACAACTCTCATCCAGATTAAGATGTTTCTGACACGTTTGTACCAATATAAGTTGTTTCTTGGTGTCTTAGTTCGTATCTAGTATCTACTCGCTACCAGGGGGGCAACCATCACCTCTTATAGCAGTATTATTATAATATTACTTCACAGTGGGAAAGTGACGGAGCTATGCAGGACTTATAGGTCCATCTCTTTCTCACGCTGAAGTAATATTGAAATAATACTGCTTTATGAGGTGATGGTTACCCCCCGGGTGTACGTGTATAACCAGCGGGGTAATTACGTAACACACTACCAGTAGCAATGAGTTTCATTTTGACAGTTCAACAACATTTATTGCGTTTTTTTTTTTTGCGTTGTTGAGCAGACAAATTTTTCGAACATTGACGGATATTTAAAAATCATTCAGATTGTGATTCAAACTACGCCATCAGGGTGCAGATCAGTAACTATACCATCTGAGGCCTTTTTTTTTTTTTTTGAGGTTGGGATATCATCAAAAAACTTCTCCCGCTCTGGGCGGAGCGGGAGGGTGTGTCAGACACTTACTGACTAAAACCCACCCGTATTCCTTCCTGTTGCCTGTGTTGCGGGGGCCTCGGTGACCCATAAGTACCTTCCCGCGACCCCGGCAGGCATCGGCCCTAGTGGACCCCTACTACTATCTGAGGCCTGTGGAAAATTCATCGGATGGACTACGACGTCAAGCTTTTTTGTAATTCAGAAAGTAAAGGTAAAATAGGTATGTGTACTTAAGACTGTTCAAAATGATCTAAACAACTATGAAAATTAAATATTAACTCAATGACACAAGAACTGTTTTAAAATGAAGAAAGTACACGACAATTACTGTCATTCTGACAAGAATTTTATCAAATCGAGATAAAGTTTAATTTTCTTAGTTCTTGAGATCATTTTGAACAGTCGGTTCGTCCCGATATTTTTGACGCTGACTGAACCAACACTATTATAATTACTGTGTGCATTTTTGGTTATCTATCTAGTTATATTTTTATATATTGAGCGTAGGTATTTTAATGAAAGAAAAAATATTCCTAGGAAAATGGTTATTATTAAATTTCCTCTTTTCGGGCTTTCTGTTAAGCAAAAGTATCAATGACAACATCAAAGTTCGAATTACGAGCCATAGAATTTTCGATGTATGGAATAGTCAAGGTCGCGGGAAGGTACTAAAGGGTTACCGAGGCCCCTGGCAACACAGGCAACATAAGGAATACGGGTGGGTTTTAGTCATTAGGAGTCTGACACACCCTCACGCTCCGCCCAGAGCGGGAGAAGTTGTTTGATGATTTCCACCCAAAAAAAAAAAAAATAAAAAAAATTGCGTAGCCTTTCTTGTTCCATAGAATTTCTTAAATAAGTTTTTATACCAAACAGGTTTGTACTTTTAATCAATGTTTTAAGAAAAAAAAAGTAACTATACAATATTGATGCTACTAACTATTTACACTAGGTAGATACTAAATTAAATTACTAACTATATATACAAATTAATACAAAAAACAAAAGGACACTTAGGCGTCAAAGTATTCGTCCGCATCGCTGTCATCCGGAAACGTGCCCAGAAGACTGGCAGCATTGCCACGTTGAATGGCAATGCTAATTCTTTGGCCAAAGAACGAGCCAGCCCTCTGGTCACGTGAAGTGTCGATCAATCGGCGAGAGATTTCCTTAAAAAGGAGACGCGCACTTGGGCCCCATGACCCGAGCGTTTCGACCCCAAACGGCTCAAAACTGTAGTTTCCTATAAGGTTGCAGTATTTGCGCCGCTTGAGGGTCTCAGCAACTGCAGCAGCGGCGCCAGCACAGCCAGCCGTGCTTGGAACATGAGAAGGCGCAAGGGTGTCGACACAGGTTGCGTCCCACACCAAAGGCCTACCCAACTTAAATTGATTAAATACAAAATTTTATTATAAATTTTAGGTTCCTCTTATGCTCACGGGCCGTCTTGGGCCGGGGGCCCCTTCGAGTCGGAGGCCCGTGGCATTTTGCCCCCTCTGCCATCCTATTGTTACGCCATTCGTGCAGATATATTTATATTGGTAAGTATCGTAATAGTTGGCGTTGTCTAGTCCCTATGGAAAAAAGACGTGAGTATATGTATGTTGTATTGTAGAATTACTAATTCTACAATATTTTTTTTGTTATTGAGCCTTTTTATAATCAGGTTGAACATGAATCAACCTTATTCGCTAGTTTGGATCTTTCTCATCATTATTTTCGTTCTTTTGGAATGTTCGATTTTTTTCTTGTCTAAAAATTTGTTTTGGGCATTCCTCTGCCGCGTTCCGTCATAGTCGGTCGGTATTACTGTGGTCAAATAAAACACCAAAATTTTTACTGTTTAAATAGTGCTCCGTCTTACCTACTAATTGAATGTGGTCAAAACTTCAAGGTGGTATTGTAATTTGATGTGCAATTAGGAGCCTGCTCTAATAGGCCAAGGAACTGGTATGCAATTTTTCTTATTTCTTATTACATTTACTTTATATCTTCAGAAAAGTGGCTTGGTCACTTATTCGCTTTTGTTTTGTTGTAGAAAGAAGTCCCATCAAGCCAGGCCTTTTTTTCTGGTTTTATTAATTATTCCCCATTCCATCCTACCACGTAAAATTTGGTATGATTTCGCTAAACGTCTGCAAAGCTGAGTGATCAGAAGACGTAATTCCAGCAACGATTTCCTGAATTTCGGTAATCCGTGGTGAATCTGGCTTCAGGAATGCTACCAGCTAACTACTTTAATTATTACAATATTTCATTGTTAACTTAATTTTAAATTGCCTGTTACTTTTTAAGTCAGGACCACGAACAAGGTTTAGAGCTTAGCGCCATTTTTTTTGCATTAACTTAATATAATAACCCAATCGTTCAAGCGCTTTCAAAGATTTTTAGGGATAATTATTAAACTTGCAGTTCTAGTTCGAGCGCTCTAGATTTAAATCTGTTAAATAAAACTATTTTTTTAAACTAATATCCAAAGGCATGGGGAATTTTTTAACGAGTAATTTTTGATATTTAATCTGTGATTCATAATTTTGTTTTTTTTTTTAGGATTCTTGTTTTTTTTTTATTTTAAACTAAATTATACGTATAAAATGTCACCAGTGTTTTTATTAATCCTTCCACACACGCTACAGTATGTATCTATTTGGTTTGTTTGTTTTAGGCTATTTGTTATAGTTTTCCCTCAAATCGATTCTATCAATCCTTTAACATCATCATCATCAGCAACCCATTTACCAGACAATAGCCCTTTTACAAGGAGCGGTACCGTAGCAAAATGCATCGGTCGACTAACCAATAATCAGTTTAGTATCTGAGACCCTGTGTTGGTGACAAAGCCCTGGGTGATTTCGTATGCCTCTCAAATGCAAAGCTTTAGAACTTCGTCTATCGGGCCGTGTTTGGTATTCGTGTAGTGTTAGCAACAACGATAAGTGAAGAAATATGGTAGTAAACGTTACATTTACTTTTTGAACTTGTGAAGATTACGTATCAATCATATAAATCCGATATCTGCGACTGCGGAGAAAATAAATGGAAAACCGGCCAAGTGCGTGTCGGACCACGCACAATGAAGGGTTCCGTAGTTTGGAAGTTGGGAAGAATTTATCCCAAAAAACAAACTTAACATAACATCTTTTACTTTTATATCATCTGTGTAATACATATGGAATGCAATAAAAAATTGAGAATTGAGAACATTGAAGTTGAAAAACATGTTCTCCCATACATCGATATATGCCACGGTCAATTCTCCAATTGCAAATTTAAGTTGGTCGACTATAACTCATTAGCTTGTAAAGCCTACTTAGCCGTGATAGTTTTCCTTTTAATTTCATTATATGTACTACTGCCATGAATTTTTTCACATCTCCATAAAGAACCATTTAGCTGGCACTTTACTCTAACAGAAATTAGCCCTTTAAGGCTTAATATTACGCAAGTGGATCCTTGAATCGACAATATTTTTAAACGACCTATCCAACGATACCCCACACTATGATATCTTTTTTCTCATCTATGCCATAGTGTGGGGTATCCACACTATGGCATAGATGAGAAAAAAAACATCATCCCCACGTTACGTGCAAGGCAGGAACCCTAAAATATTTTTTTTCAATATTTTGTTTTAGCAATTTGTCGGCGGGATTAATATGTATACCTATGCCAAATTACAGCTTTCTAGTACTAAGCGTCTCCGAGTTACAGTGGGGACAGACATACAGACAGACAGGCAGACAGACAGACATGGCGAAACTATACGGCCTTGTTTACTACGGAACCCTAAAAAGTTGTCTAAAGTATGCTACGACTCACGGGTTACAACGACACGACTTGCTGTCTGCGGAGCAACGGAAACCGGTGACGCACGCACGTGTCGCTTGACGCAAGTCGCATCCCTCGAGGCCGTGAACCGATATATGATTTTTTGCAAAACGTACTTGCATTATATGAAATTACGCGTTCATATAATGCAAGTACGTTTTGCAAAAAAAGTATGTTAAACAAGAATGCATACACATTAATTCTATGTGTGAATATTTGAATATTGTAGTAAAATACTTTTAAATGAAGTATATTCAGATTATTTTTTCAAATATTCATATTTTCGTTTCTAGAAATAAATATTCCCTATGAAACCTTACGGTGCGGCGGCGCGGCGTGAGCACGACGCGCATTCGTATGGCCAAGGCCATAAGAGGCCTGATTTATACAAGTTAACGTCATTCTTGGAGTCTTCACGAGTGCATCACCCACAATACTACTAAAGCTCAATCTCTTACCAGTTTTTATTTTCATAATCACTACGCTAGGCAAAATTAGTGATCGCAGCAAGTTGTAATTAACTGCCAAGGGGATGCTGCGACTCATCCCCTCGAACTATAGGTACTGGAATGCATTCACTTAATAATTCCCTTTCAACCTCACACCATACATCACCCAATACATCTTTTGTTTTTCCATCAAATCATTTTTACATAATGCGCCATCCATGTTAGGTAATTAGAATTATGTAGCAAATATGTAACGCCTGCATATCAAAACGTCAAACAAATAGTTTTTTGACAGCTGCGCGCATAGACCTAGGGCCGGCGGCGGCGCCAATGTTGCCCTTTTTAATATTTGTATTTATTTCATTCTTTTTTTTCTTATTACAATCTCACTGTGTGCTGCACCGGTCGACGTCATCACGTCAATGCCGGCTATCGCTGAAAACCAGCGCGGGGGCTCTGTCTTGCATGGGTCGCAGCATTATGCTGAGCGTTGGCGGTTTTGCGTGGATGTGACGCATATATTATTAAATAAACTATACAACATTGGCATCCGCGGGAAAAGTTACGAATGGTTTACATCATATTTAAAAAACAGAGAACGAGTTGTAGAAATAGAACACAGTAATCATAAATCAAAAGAAATAGAACTAATACGATCCCAAAGCATACCTACCCGTAAAAGCATCTATACCACAAGGAAGTGTAATAGGGTGCCTGCTATTCCTTGTTTACTTAAATTATCTCCCCAACCATATCAATGAGTCATGCGTATTATTCGCCGATGATATCTCTATTTTAACATCATGTGACAACAATATAAATTTAAATCAAAAACTTACTTCTATACTGGACACTACAACACACTGGATGAACGAACACAACCTTGAAATTAACTTCAATAAGACAAAAATAATAACTTTCCACCCCCCACAAAAAATACCTATAACAATAAATTTCAAATACAATGGATCAAAATTGGAAGCAGTAAATAAATTCACCCTTTTAGGCCTTGACATAGATTCACACGTAGATTGGAAATCGCACATTCAAAAAGTAAGAACAAAATTGTCTAAGTTTTCATATGCCCTCCGTGAAATCAAGAAAACAACAGACCTAAAAACAGCTATAGTAACGTATTACGCATACGCATTTGCGTGGCTCAAATATGGAGTCATTTTATGGGGAAATAGTACCGACGCACCTACACTATTCACTCTGCAGAAAAAAATGATCAGAACATAAATCAATATCAAGGAAACAGACTCATGTAAACCCCATTTTAAAGACCTCAAAATATTAACCCTGCCCTCCCTCTACATACTCGAAATTTGTAAATTTGTACGAAATTATCCCCAATTCTATTCCAAAAGAGGAGATATTCAAAATAAAATTACACTCAGACATGAAAACAGACTAAACATACCACTCACGCCACCACTTCACGATTAAAAATGCACTCTTCTGGTACATATGTTATGTCCATTAAAATATATAACAAGCTTCCGGAAAACATAAAAAATATTGACTAAAATAATATATTTACTAATAAATTGAAACAATTTCTAATAACTAAAAGCTGTTATACTATTGACGAGTACTTAAACGATAAATTTCAACAACAATAATACCATTTTGACATAAAAATTTAGGTGGCATTTCATTTTACATTTTAAATTTAATTTTTAATCAATTACTTATTTTTAAATTGCAAAAATACTATTAAAATGATTAGGTACACTATTGTATTGTATGTATTATATTTTTAGCCTATACCTATGTATTATATTTATAATTTTAATTTGATACTTATTTACTTGCAATAACATTAAACCAACGACTCATATAAATAGCACAAAAAACTATTTTAGGTACTATTTCATTTATTATTTTTAAAAACAAGTAAGCGCCTTCATCCTCTCTCCTAATGAAATGTTTTGTAAATAATTGTAAAAATTCACTTTGCTGTGCCCGACAGGGTCCATAATTGATTCTATGTTTAATATACCAACTGTTTTTATGTACACATTATGGCATGCAATAAAATATTGAGTATTGAGTATTGAGTATTCTCCCCCAAATTGTTTCATTTTTGTATTTGTGTTCCTTCATTGCGTCATGTTTACCGCAAATGAACGTATTTTCTTTCTTTTTTCTTTCTAACCTACAAAAAATTGTCTTAGATTTTCCAGAAAAGTATCTTTAAGATTTCTTTAAACTTGCTGTCAGTACGTCAGCATATTCAAAGCGTCCGGATAACCACCTGCGACCCACTAACTGTCTCGTTACTACTGAACGATAATCTGAAGGAGGAAACTGAAGGATAATCTGACAACAGGCGAACGGAAAATTTTGTTGAATTTCGATATAATCCAGGATCTAGAGACAAAGTTGAGTCCAAGCGATGTTTTCTATACAAAAGTTCACGTATGAGATTACAGCTCGGCTATAGATTTATTATAGATAGAGAGCAGTGGGGGCCCAGTGGTAACGGCCGCGACTTACGAGTTGTAGATCGTAGGTTCGAACCCAGACAGGCGCTTTACTTTGTGTAAATTATTTCGTCACCACTGCTTTCAAAAACGGTGAAGGAAAACATCGTGAGGAAACCGACATATCCTAGAAACAAAAATTCGAAGACATGTGACATCTACCAACCTGCACTGAGCCCACGTGGTGGATTACGGCCCACTCCCTCTCACAGAGAGGAGGCCTGTGTCCCAGCAGTGGGAACATTATAGGCTAATTACGATATATTTATTAAGCAGTCTAAATGCTTTACCTACTTAAATATACACAAAAGGCAGACAAGGCAAGGCAAGGCGTGAGTTTATGTAAGTGTATGTATGAATACAGAATAATTTTTAACACGTGTAAAAATTTTTTTGGTAGTTCAGTATTAGCAATAGATCACCATTATTTGTTCAAAATCATATTTTTTTTTCCGACTTGAAATCAGCAAAATATGGACACATTTATTCGTAATAATATCAATGGGCACGTGCGGAGGCGCCCGCACGTGGTGGGTGTCGGCGGGGAAGAACCCCCTCCCCGGGCGGCCTAAAATTAAAAAAAGTCAAGTTCGAACCTGATAAAATTAGCGACCAGTAAACCGCGTAAATACCTACATCACCTACAAAGCGCAAATTGAGCGAACGCACAGCTGTTTAGTATCTCCGCGCATTTCGCTAGACCGTGCGCCTGCGCCGGCCGGCAAGTCACCATAAAACCAGTTTCAAAGTAAACATCTTTCGTTAACGATAACTTTATTTTTCGTACTAAGACATATCGAAATAAAAAATATATGTTTAATGAAACTCGCTGAAGTTTAATCTGTCAAAATTTGCGCACTAGTTAATTTTTTTCACAAACATTAAAATTACATGTTCAGGCGCATCATACATTGGAAAAATTGCTGTGCCTTAGCAGGGTTTATGTATGAAACCTATAGACTTGTAACAACTTGTAAACATGTGCCGAGCTACAGGTCTGAGCTCAAATGGAAGTCCATTCGCCAAAGAAGAAGCTTGCGCACTCTGACTACTCTTTTCTCCCTTCTCAACTCTCCCACACCTCCTTCTTATCTTACTCTCACTTCCAATATCTATGTTCTTCACACGCTAAAAGTCTGCGTTCTTCCAACAATCTTCTCCTACTCTGTCCTTCTCATACTTCACACTACATTCATACTACTACTAGGTATATATTGTAGTAAATATGTATGTATTTGTATTATAAGTGTAACCAATTTATGTACTTCTGTACCTATTCTATTTATAATCTATTATGTTATCTTTTAATATTTCCTCTCAGAGCACCTGCCATCTCTTCACCACCCTTGGTTCACTGGTCGAGAATCCCTAAGGCATTAAGTCCGGCTTTGTACCTTATTGTGTGCGAGAAGTTTAAATAAATAAACTACATGAATGCAATAAATAATGATTATGAAAACGCATTCATTGGACATCTCAATTAAATGGTAAAAAAGAGTTTAATAAAACAAATTATTTAAAAAACAAAAAACCCGACTGCGAAAACACATACCTAACTGAAAAGAGAAAAACAAGCATTATAATCTGTAGAATTTTGGTATCGCAGGCGGGGGATAAACAAAAGTTACACCATATTTCGGGTTATTGGTTTGTCCCCGATACCAAAATTCCTACGATACCAAAATTCTATAGAAATGCTTGTTTTTCTCTTTTCAGTTAGGTATGTGTTTTTGCAGTCTAATTTTGTTTTTTAAATAATTTGTTTTATTTCAAGCTCTTTACTTTTATTAATATATATATGGAATTGCCTCATTACTAGCTTTTATTTGATATCAATGTTGTTGTAATTAAAAAAAAAAGTTTCCCTACTTTTTTTATTTGTAATTGCAGATGTAATATATAAAAATTATATAGCCTATGACACTCGCACAGTGAAGACGAATCAAACGACACCTCTTATGTTAAAATCCATCAAGCCGTTTAGGCTACAGAGCGTGCCAAAGAAATAGACATACATACATACATACTCTCCAAAAACCCTCCTTCTGGGGCAGTTGGGTAAAAATAGGCATGGCTGTTTGACTAACATCTTGTAATCTTAGTGCTAATCATACTGCTGTACATCCTCTTGTGATAAAATTATCACTTCTTCATAAGTTATCTTGAAAGCACATAATTTCACAATTTCAGTGGCGTCGTGCCATCAAATCAGTCACAACTAATACACAATTCGAACCCAAGATAAAACTGAGGAATTTCTCACAGAAGAAAATCAAATAACTCTTTCTCCAACTGCAATATCAAATCCAGCTAAATCGCAAGGCCACACGGCAATACAATTTCTTTCTTCTCCACATTTCATACTCGATTCCGATAGAAAATATTAAACGTTAGTTTCAGTAAAGCTGTTTACATCGTCGCCATTTCTCTATCGCAAGCCGTTTACTTATTGACCTCTATGGCTCAACAAAGAAACATTGAAACATAAGGGATTTAAATAGGCACGTGGTTTTACAGTAGGTACCCGCGGGGCAATTGGGTAACACACATAAAATGACAATTGATCGCAATCAGTTTCATTTTATTATTATTATTCATTTATTTCAGATTTACAAATACATCCATAAACTTGTTAGTAACACAGAAATGCTTATAAGAAACTAATGTTAGTAATGACAAGACAAGACACTTTAAAAAACACAATACAAACATAAGACTAACGGAAACTCCGATACCCATGCACGTGTTTACTTGACTGCGTGCAGTCGTATCCAGCGCGCGAGCATCGGAGAATCCCACCTGTCCGACAATACACACAGGATGCTCTTGGCACTAGCACGCATGCGTGTTAGGACGGAGGTGCAACGCTTGCGCATGACTGCAGCAAAACTGTCATGTCAACATGCCAGAGGCACTGCAATTCGCGGGAAGGTACTTATGGGTCACCGAGGCCCCCGCAACACAGGCAACAGGAAGGAATACGGGTGGGTTTTAGTCAGTAACAGTCTGACACACCCTCCCGCTCCGCCCAGAGCGGGAGAAGTTATTTGATGATTTCCCACCATAAAAAAAAAAAAAAAAAAAAAAAAAAAAAAAAAAAAAAAAAAAAGAGGCACTGCAATATCGCGGCAGCCCCATCAGCATCCTGAATGCATTGTTGTACTGCACTCTCAGGTCACTGTATGCCCTCTGCAAATAGTCAACCCACAGGCATCTTTGATTTTGACGTTTCACTCACGTCTATTGCATTATTTACGTTGCAGAGCAGACGAATTTTGCAAACCTACGAAGCAATGGATTAGCTATATCCTTCAAAATTCTCGGATTGTAATTCAAATTGTGTTACGCAGTTAGGATACCGGTTATAAAATGATAATCTCGATAGAAAAACATCACGATGACTTCGTGATTCCATTCCTCTAATTTCGAAGCATTGCGGTTCTGCCAACCCCTATGGGAAAAGGCGTGATGTTTATGTATGTATGTAAGATAGGAGAGCTGAATATGTAAGACAAGAGTATTAGTACCTAATTAATTTTGCACCTTTGCGGCATTCACCAAGGGTATTCTGGTGAATACAGCTGTGCGGGTGGAAATTATTTTGTGAGTTTCGTACTCATCATTCACGATACTACATAGTAATAAATACTTTGCTGTAGTGTGGGCCGCTGAGACAGAACCATAAGCCAGTTAAAAAAAAAATTTCAAAATAAGAATACTAATAACAATCTATAGGTAAAAATAACCTCTCGCTAATGAGCCCCTAACTCGAGATTATAATTTTCCTCTGAAAGAAAGAAAGAAAGAATATAAATGTATTTGTCCAGGATCACAATATATACAGTATGTTAGGATAAACGAGGGACTTATTGAGGTAAAAAGAACCTCTCGCTAATGTGCCCCTTACTCGAGATTATGATTTTCCTCTGAAAGAAAGAATATAAATGTATTTGTCCAGGATCACAATATATATGTATAAACAAAAAAAAAACAGATATTAACTTGGTTTCTGCGTCTCCACCCACATCCTCCCTCCGTATGTTTCCACTAATAACGAAAAGAACTGTTTCATAACGAAATAAACAGCATTCCACACGACCCGCCAACTTTATTGTGCTGTTAAGCTGCTTAGGTGACCTTACTTCTTTGATTTTACTCGCAATGCGAAGGATTAGGAGAATCAACGATAGTATTTAGTATGTAGAATTTATTTTGTGACAGAAGCAGATTGCCGGCAGAAGACGGAAATACTTTGGAATATAGAAGAATACTTAAACTGGTTGAGTTTTAATCGAACACTCAGGGAGAATGCATAATTGCATCGAACGCAAGAACACACATTCGCTCGTTCACCACAATGTGGGCCGTTCGAGAGACACGACGTACTCAAAACAATTTACCATTTTATTATTAAATTGTGAAAAATATTCATTTTCATAAAGGTAAAAAAGTATCTAAACACAAGTGACCAATTATTAGTCCTCGCGCACGTATGGGAGTGGCGCGAGGAGGCGAAACGCCGGGGCGTAACTCCGCTGCCGCGAGAAATCGCGGCACAGCGGACGGAGCTCTGGCGGGATCTCATGGCGACATGGAGAGTACGGTTGTCGCAACCCAGTGCTGGGCATTCCACGATTGTGGCGATAAGTCCCCTCTTTAAGGAATGGCTAGAGAGGCGCCATGGCGTCCTCACCTTCTGCCTGACGCAGGTACTCACCGGACACGGCAGCTTCGGGAGGTTCCTGTGTCGGATAAGGCGGGAGGAAACGCCCAGGTGTCACCACTGTGTGGATCGCCCGGAGGACACGGTGGAGCATACGGGCATAGGTCTGCCCGGCTTGGGCAGAGCACCGCCGGCAGAGATCTCTCACGTCCGGCCCTGGTTCAGGCCATGGTACGGAGCGAGAGGGCATGGGCAGCTGTCACCTCCTTCTGCGAAGCAGTAATGCTCGCGAAGGAGGAGGCGGGACGGTTGAAGAAAAGGCAAATATTGCGCCCTCTCGCGCATAGCCGCCGCAGGAGACACCCTGGGCGTCGGGAATCCCGGGCGGATTTCCGGCCACCGTAGGCGCGGGCTTGCGGACGGTGAGCAATGGGTAGCTCACCGTCCGGTTAGGATCAGGCCCGAGTCGACGGCGCGTTGTATTCCACGCGCGCCTCAAAGAGATGTCGTCAGCACAAGCGTAGGGGTCCACTAGGGCCGATGCCTGCCGGGGTCTCGGGAAGGTACCAAAGGGTTACCGAGGCCCCTGGCAGCATAGGCAACGGAAGGAATACGGGTGGGTTTTAGTCAGTAAGAGTCTGACACACCCTCCCGCTCCGCCCAGAGCAGGAGAAGTTATTTGATGATTTCCAACCCAAAAAAAAGTGACCAATTATTTTAAAGTATTATGTGCTTAAAAAGTCGATTTCAAAATGGTTATTGTTCATTATTGTTTCTAATGTAAATTAAGAATTATTGCTATTTGTGTAGAAAAGCTGTGAATTTTGGTACGACAAAATTTGCAATAATGAAATATTTATTTACATTAAATTTACCTGACCATCGGGGTTCAATAAAAAACAATATTTGACATTAATGACACTGTATTCGTTATAAATTACAATAAATGTTCAAATTTTTTGCCACCCACTCTCTCTACATCTACGAATAAATCCTCTCCTGTAGCAGAGCAGTCGCGTGTAGCGTCGTTTCCGTTATTTTCGATGCGGCTGCTCGGATACGGCTACGTAAATCTTCCAAGGAACGGTTCGGCTTTGCGTAAACTTCTTTTTTAAGACAGCCCCGGTAAAAAAAAATCAAGTGGATTTAGATCGGCCGATCCATCTGTTTGGGTATGTGCTATTTAAATATGCACGAACAGATACAGCATAATGCGCATGCGCAGGACAGCCGTCATTTTGCAACCAATAAGATTCTCTCTCCTCCTCGGGCACCTCTTGCAGTAAGTTTGGAAGATCATTTTAAAGGAATTCTAAATAATTTTGGCCAGTTAGGTTCCCTGGTAATTCAAATGGGTCTATTATTTTTCCGTTTATAATTCCAGTCCAATAATTTATTTTAAATTGTGTGACCTGTCTTCACGCATAGCACGAGGGGTCTCTAGTTGCCAGCTATGAAGATTGTTTAAATTCATGTAGCCATCTCTTTTAAGTGTTGATTCATCACTCCATAGAATTTTATTAAAAAACTGCGGGACCTCCATATTCTCGAGCCTTGTTCGGCAGAAACGCAATCTTGCATTAAAATTTCTTGGTTGAAGAGTCTGCATGCACGTAACGTGAAACGGGTGAAATTTGTTCTTTAAAGTATCATGCACAGTCGATTTCCCTTCAGTCTTCTACACCAGCACCGCTAGTATCAGTAGTAGGTGGTACTAGCGATGCTGATGAGACGTGGTGGAGAATCCCTAAGAGTTCTTCCTTCTGAGTAACAACCGTGGACTCTTATAAATACGGTATGGTAGGGATAAAAATCTGAAATGGTATTTTAAGGAAAAAACCATACAGATTTGAGTGGACCTGTCCAGTCAGTGCACGCACTTGTCAGAAATCGTGTAGCACAACTCAGAACTTAACGAGCTCAACGACTCGTCGAACAATACCAAGAAAAGAACATTTGGGTAGGCCGCATAAAGTACTCAGACTGCCAGATTATCATGACCCACATAGTCCTCACATTCACAATAATTATGATAATAATACACTCGCGAGCAAAGGTATGGAATCACTTACGTGGAATTGATTCCGCGCGATCTTGAGTACTTAATAAGTAGTTAAGAATAATAAAAATTATACTATTTTAAACTGTTAACTTAAAATTAATACCAAATTAATTTAAATTACACCAGTATTTAAGGAGCTATCCCGGATTACGTGAAAAAGTAAGGAAAAAGATATGTTTCAATTGTTAGATACGTCGCGAGTTGCGGCCTATTGACCCCCTATAAAAGCACGTGCTATCGGATTTTCTTTATTGTGCCCGATCGTCTCGTGTTCATTTTACGAGACTTCTTGTCAAACCGCACCTTCCGCTATCGCATCGAAGGAGCGCTCAGGGCTCCGTGCTAGCCCCTCTCATTTTCACTCTCTTTACTAGCGACATCTCCAAAAGTAGGAAGGCGCAGTTGGTTCTGTTCGTAGACGACACGGCCATTTACTGCACCGGTTTAGTCCATGATCAGATATCTCGCACTCTCCAGACCGAAGTCAACAAGCTTGGCGCATGGTTTAGAAAGTAGAGAATCGAAGTTAATCGCGACAAAAGTCAGGCGGTTCTTTTCACGGCGTAAAAACCTCCCCCAGACGGCTCACCATGTTCGGCAAGCCTATCCCTTGGGAGAAGCGAGCCAAATACCTAGGCGTGACCCTTGACCACCATCTCTCCTTCTCAGAGCACATTAAGCAAGCGCGTTCGCGTGCCGCTTTCGCTCTCGGTAGACTACAGTCCGTCTTAAATGCACGCAGTAAATTGTCCCTTAAGTGCAAATTGCGCATTTACACAGCGTGCATCCGTCCCTCTATGACATATGCCTGTGCAGTCTTCGCAAAAGCTAGGCCCCACCACTTGCACAGGATGCAGTGCCTCCAAAACCGTTTCCTCCGAAAGGCAACGGGATCCCCCTGGTTCGTCCGAAACGAGATCCTCCATCTCGATCTTAAAATCCCCACCATCAAGCAGTTCATGAAGCGCATCGCGAAGCGATTCTTGGACACTGCCGCCACCCACCGCAACCCTCTGGTTGTGAAGGCCGCTAGTCCTCAAGGCGGCCTCCTCCATTAGCTCTATTCGCCGTCCAAGGCATACGCTCACCGATCCCGATGACCCCATTACCCTCCTCCCGGAAAGCAATAGGGCCACAAGTACAGTGCACAGATCACACAGACCGACCTTCCGGCCGCCGAGGTCCCTCGTGAAAAGCCTTACGTAATTGTCCCCCCCGACCCTTGCTCGATGAAGTGCCAGCCCGCGCCGCAGCTGAGCCCGTAGCTTTAAACTCCCCGTTTAATAATAATTCTGTTCAGATCCAGCCTGTCCCACTTTGCTGTCCTCCCCCAGCGACGCCCTAAGCCGAGGTCCGTACCCCACAGGGGGTGCCCTTAGCGTGCAGTCGCTTAGTAATGTAAGTAATTCACCCCTGGCTGGAGGCTTTGAGTCCGCTTAAGGCAGCCACAGGATAGTCCGGTTGAGTAGTCACGACCTCTCAAGCTCAATTACGAGATGACATACACAAAAAAAAAATTCTTTATCAGTCAGCTTTCAAACGTTGACCGGTACACATCTCCGCTACTTTTGACCCTTGAACTTGGACGACAATGGATACTACACCTACAGAAGCAGCAAGAAAGGCTCAGCCAGCGGGCTGTCGCACGTCAGCTCCACATAAGCCAGTCCTGTGTTTCGAAAGTCTATAAACGCTTTCGGGAGACTGATAGCTTTATCCCGAGACCAAGATCTGGACGGCGCCGGTGCACATCGGAGAGGGATGACCGTTTTATCGTGTCAACCTCTCTCCATTTCGACATTTGACTGGTGTCGATTTCCAATAGGAGCTCCGAAATGTTCGTGGGGTAGCTGCCAGCAAGTGGACAGTTCGTCGAAGACTTAAGCAATCTAATTTGACTCCAAAAAGGCCAGCCACGGGCCCGAAACTGACGGCAGGTTACCGACAAGTACGCCTTCAATTAGCTCGCTCCCATCTTGGGAGGTTGAGCAATGGAGGCGAGTCCTGTTCTCCGACGAGTGCAGAATGTGTTTGCACGGCAGTAACCGAAGGGGTCGGGTCTATAGAGCGGGCCTGGGGAGTGATTTGCGCAGTGCTCTTTCGCTGAGACAGTGGCTTATGGGGGCCGGTTCTTATATGATGTGGGCCGGCATTTCCTTTGACGGTAAAACGGAGCTTGTTTTCGTGCCTGGCGGGGGACGAGGAGGCGGTCTAGCTTCAGACCGCTACATTTCCGATGTTCTGCTGGAACATGTCGTTCCTTATGCGGGATATATCGGTGATGACTTCCTCCTTATGCACGATAACGCTCACACTTCCCGTGCCACAACTTAATATATCGGTATCCCCAAATTGGACTGGCCAGCGCTCAGCCCGAACTTGAATCCCATTGAGCACGTGTGGGATGAACTGAAGAGGAGGGTTCGTTCCAGAAATCCTGCTCGTTCAAGTTTGAATGAGCTGAAATCGGCTTTGATAGAGGAGTGGGAAGGTATCCCGCTAGAATCGATTCAGAAGCTGATCAGGTCAATGAAGAACCGTCTTCGAGCAGTTATTAGGGCGAGGGGAGCGAACACAAAATATTGAAACTTAATTTTAAGGCCAAATATTTTTTTTTATTAATAAATTTTTGTTGTTTTCTTCATTTATAATTTATTCATTATCTTTATGTTTTCCTAACTCCTTCACTCAATCCGGGATAACTCCTTAAATACTGGTGTGATTTAAATGAATTTGGTATCAATTTAAAGATAACAGTTTACCCTTTAACATGGTACCATTTTTATTATTCTTAACTAGGGATGAAGTACTCAATCCATACTTTTGCTCGCGAGTGTATATTAAACTCCACAAAGCAAATATTCAAGTCATTATGTTTAAAATAATCATTAAACGTCAAAGTATTTATAAAATATATATATGTATATCAACATTGAGTATGTAAATATTGGAGCAGCTCAATCCCAAGCAGTTTTGTCCTCAATATAATCTTTAACGGTATAAAAGGCTTTCTGACACAACTTACTTTTAATGAATGATTTGAATTCATTTCAGATCTTGAACGTGGCTTGGAAGTTTATTATAAAAGCGTATATTTAAACCTCATACGTTGTTACGAGTCGTCGGAAACCCGAAAGTCTGTCAACCAGTCTTACCAAAGTGAATAGTACTTGTATTACCCAATTACTGGGTTGTGGATATTAGATAGGCAGTCGCTCTATTTAAAATACTGGTATTCAGCTACATCCAGTTAGACTGGAAGCTGACCACAACATAGTTGGAAATAGGCTAGGCAGATAATGACTTTAGGTATATAAAAATTGTTTTTAAGAATAACTACTTATTTAGTCCATCTTGAACTCTACACATACATTTCCTAATAATTCAATCTGCTACTCCTATCAAATGCAATTTAAAACGTTAATCAACATCGCTGAAATGGTTGAAACTGTATCTGTTATGTTCAATGGTGGATTAAGCATGTCAAAAGCCAGGTACGGCAAAACAAAGTGAGGCCGCGGACGTCTCAGTTTATGTATGTATTTCTAGTAATATTTAGCAAAAACTTAATTTTGAAAAAAAAACATGTATACGAGTAATGTGCATAATTCTACTCCAATTTTAGCACCCTACATTTATATTTTGCACACGTACGGGCCTCCAACTACAAATTGCTTCCTTTGGGATTTTATTTAAATGTTTTATTCTCAAGATTTGGAGGCCCTCTAGGACCGGGGGCCTGGGACCGCCCCTGCCGCCCCCTTAGTCTACCACTGGTTTTGTGGAATTATTCATCATTGTCGCTGCACAACAGTCCGTTACTTTTGACCCAAACGAAATTTTAATAACTGTTCCTTGTAATATTTTACCACGATTTTATTACCCAGAGGGGTGATATCGTCCATTTTTATGTCGAATTCAGCGGTCACACATATTGTTGTTGAATCATAAGGGAACTCTAGTTTTATTTCGAGAAAATGAGATTAAATTAGCGTTTATGTTAGTCAATTCATGAGTATAATCAGCCTATAACGTCCCCACTGCTGGGATGCATGAGCATAATCAGCCTATAACGTCCCCGCTGCTGGGATGCATAAGCATAATCAGCTTATAACGTCCCCGCTGCTGAGATGCATAAGCATAATCAGCCTATAACGTCTCCAGTGCTGGGACACAGGAAGGCCCCCTCTCTCTGAGAGGTACAGCCCGATTCAAACTTTTACTAAACGGCTCGAAATATAAGGAGAGTCGCTGCGAAGTAACTAATTCACGTGTCAGCAGCGGTGAGGGGTGCAGTACTGCGCAGTGAGTAGCGCACTTCAGAATCGCTATCAAGTATGAATCGAGCTATGTAATCCACCATGCAGGCCAGCGGCACATGTTTTCGATTTTTTTGGTTCTTGGACATGTCGCTTTCTCACGACAACCAAACCACGGGTGAAAATTGGATATTGCCTCACATTTTTTTCCCAGCATTTAACTTGATTTATTATGTAATAAAATAAATCGTCTACTGCAATATCTTTCCAATCAATTTTATGGCGTGCCACAATTACAACAGCTCTTAAATATCCCCTCATAGTGAACCATCTCTACCAGTGAAGGAAACGGCCACTAAAATATTATGCAGCAATAAATTATCAATTTAGTCCCTTTAATTATGCGGACATGGTATAATCACCTCTAAAGGGTTAATGGTCAAGTTAGGCTGAGCTCCTCGTGTCATTAATTACTCCCTAAGGTTTTGGTCGAAACTAAATGTGAAGGATTTTCAGCTCTCAATTGTTAGCCTTGATCATTATTGCTGGACTTAGGAATTAGAAGTGCCATGTAACTAGTGAGCAGTGGTGGACAACTTAGGTAGGAGTTGTAGATCGTAGGTTCGAATTCAGACAGGCGCTTTAATTTGTGTAAATTATTTCATCACTACTGCTCGTGAAACATATGACATCTACCAACCCGCACTGGGCCCGCGTGGTGGATTACGGCCAACTCCCTCTCACAGAGAGGAGGCCTGTGTCCCAGCAGTGGGCACATTATAGGCTGATTATGTTGTTGTATGTAACTAGTTTAATAGCCTAATATTCCAGGACTGCCGTTGGTCTCGTGGTCGCAAGCGCCACTGCTGAGCGTGGGGTCCTGGGTTCGATTCCCGGGTCCGGCAAAGAGCTATTGGGTTTTTCCATGAGGAATTTCTTAGTAACAGCCCGGTGTTTGGAAGTTGGCGGTGTGATACCCCTGTGCCTCGGAAAACACGTTAAGCCGTTGGCCCTGCGCTTGATCTCTCTCCGGTCATGTCAGATCGCCGTCCCATCGGCCTATGAGAGTGAGGGAAGAGAAGGCGCACCTGTGTCTGCGCACACACTTGTGCACTACAACATCTTCCGTGCCAAAGGTCTCCGCTGGGATTGGTCGCCATGCCCGAAATTCGTTCTGGAGGAATATATTCCAGGAAAGTTCATTAGGCTTTTTTAGGTCACTGCCGACCTAAATTGTGATATGAAAAGTTTGGTAGAGTAACTCCAGACACAGACAGACACCTCCAGACATCTCCAGAGACAGATAGACATCATCTGCCTAGCCTTTTCCCAAGGCCTTTCCTTTTTATGTTGGGGTAGGTTTCCAGTCGAATCGGATGCACATTTTAGAGTCGTCATTGACAGAAATTAAAACGCAAAATGAAATTACGATATAAATTTATCTATGTCGACTTTATCTGCCAAATATGATGAGTTGCAAAAAGAATTAGAAAGTTCCAGACAGGAACCAAAGGAACACATATCCTACATAAAATTACTAGAAAATAAGTTAGTAAATCTCGAAAAATAGTCGTGCACAACCAAGCTAGAGATCAGAAATATACCTAAATTTCAAAATGAGACCAAAGAACAACTTTATAGTACCTTAAAAAAAATTGGAACCACATTAAACTTACAATTACAAACGCCAGATATAAGAGATGTTTATCGCCCGTACGCTAAGCTGGGCGTCACTAAACCCATAGTCGTCGAATTTACCTCGGTACTCAGTAAGGAAAGCTTAATTAGTAGCCTCAAAAAACTCACACAACAGGAGAAAACCAATAAATTAAATACCAGTTTATTTGGCCCAGAAAACAGTGAAACCACACATAAACCAATTTACATCTCGGAATGTCTTACCCCTAAGGGAAAGCGGTTGTTTTTCCTTGCAAGAGATTTTGCTAGTTCGAATGGTTATAAGAAATGCTGGACATCTTATGGCAAAAATTATTTACGAAAAAAGGAAGGAATGGCACACATCCGCATTGAAGAGGAGGCCGATCTCACTAAACTGAAGGTCAACACAGTATGACTATCTTTAGAAACATATAATTTTACTCCTTATATGCGTAATTATCTTCTCTCATACTCATTACGTATTTTTATGTTGCATGCTATTAAGATTGAAATTGTTATTTTCTATGTTTTTAATTGTGTAATCTATTTACAAATTCTACACTACTCAAACATCTTTCTGAGGTTTTTGTTTTTAAATGTCTCATTCAAGCACAAACTTAATACTTGTTACACCATCTGTAAACCATATTCGTCAGAAAAAAATGTCCAGGAGTTTATATTACAACTATATAGAGATATTCGTTTTTAACTCTGCCACTTTGAGTGATAAATGCGACTGTGACACCTATATCGCATTTCTCCTAAGTAGATTTAATACTTGTTCTCTTATAAATGGACATATGCTATTACTCGCCATCACAAATGTTTGATTTGGCTATGGAATTAGATAAAATATCTGTTTCAGAATCTCGGTCTTGTGATATTGAGGATTGCCAGCATCTTATAACGCATCCCGCCGAATGTCTCACTATCGTAACTCAAAATATACGCAGTATATCGCGCAATTTTGATGGTTTCGTTACAATGTTGGATAGGCTTAGTATTGAGTGTGATATAGTTGTTTTGACGGAGTGCTGGCTATCGTGCTGTCCTACGGTACCACGGCTGGATGGTTATAGCTCATATACATCGAAGAGTTTGTGTAATCAAAATGACGGAGTATCTGTGTACGTTAAAACCACTCTTAATGTTGTTGTTGACGAACCGCCTTGTCTAGATTGTAATTGTCTCATCATAAAAATTGGCACAAAAATGGCAATTCTGGCTATTTACAGATCTCCATCTCATGAAAACCTAGAGAATTTCCTCCACTCATTCGATAATATCTTAGCTGAACTGTCTTCTTTCAAAAATGTAACTATTATGGGAGATATTAACATAAACATCTGCCCCGGTCAAAATTCTAGATTTAAAATGGAGTACCTTAATTTATGTTCATATCATGGCCTTTTACCAGCACATACGCTGCCCACAAGACATGGCAAGGCATGTCTTGATCACGTTATATTAAAAACAAAAATTCCAGCTCTTACTTTAGTCTTGCAATCCACGATAACGGATCACGAGGCAGTTCTCCTATGTCTTAATAATAAACAAAAAAGAGCGTTTGCTCATGTCAATTTTAAAAAGATAAATGCGGAGGGTCTTTCGTTTTTTTTTTTTTGAAGGTGGGAAATCATCAAATAACTTCTCCCGCTCTGCGCGGAGCGGGAGGGTGTGTCAGACTCTTACTGACTAAAACCCACCCGTATTCCTTCCTGTTGCCTGTGTTGCGGGGGCCTCGGTGACCCATAAGTACCTTCCCGCGACCCCAGCAGGCATCGGCCCTAGTGGACCCCTACTATATGTGCTGACGACATCTCTTTGAGGCGCGCGTGGAATACGACGCACCGTCGACCCGGGCCTGGTCCTTACCGGACGGTGAGCTACCCATTGCTCACCGTCCGCAAGCCCGCGCCTACGGTGGTCGGAAATCCGCCCGGGATTCCCGACACCCTGGACGTCTCCTGCGGTGGCTAGGGGCGAGAGGGCGCGAAACTTGCCTTTCCCTCAACCGTCCCGCCTCCTCCTTCGCGAGCATTACTGCTTCGCAGAAGGAGGTGACGGCTGCCCATGCCCTCTCGCTCCGTACCATGGCCTGAACCAGGGCCGGACGCGAGAGGTCTCTGCCGCCGATCGCCTCCACGAGGACACGGCGGTGCTCTGCCCAAGCCGGGCAGACCTCCACCGTATGCTCCACCGTGTCCTCTGGGCGATCCACACAGTGGTGACACCCGGACGTTTCCTCCCGCCTTATCCGACACAGGAACCTCCCGAAGCTGCCGTGTCCGGTGAGCACCTGTGTCAGGCGGAAGGTGAAGACGCCGTGGCGCCTCTCCAGCCACTCCTCAAAGAGGGGACTTATCGCCGCAATCGTGGCGTGCCCAGCACTGGGTTGCGACAACCGTACTTTCCATGACGCCATGAGATCCCGCCGGAGCTCCGTCCGCTGTGCCGCGATTTCTCGCGGCAGCGGACTTACGCCCCGGCGTTTCGCTTCCTCGCGCCACTCCCATACGTGCGCGAGGACTTTTGCCTCCAGATCCCATGGCGGCAATCCAGCAAGGAGGCTCGTTGCCTCGCAGGAGACCGTACGGTATCCTCGGACCAACCGGATGGCCATGACCCTTTGGGCCGCGCTCAACCGGCGGGCTGGCCGCAGCGCCAGAGAGCGCGCCCATACAGGAGCCCCGTAGAGGGCCATGGACCGCACGACCCCCGCGTAGAGCATCCGGCAGGAGGCGTTTGGACCCCCTAGATTGGGCAGGAGCCGCTTCAATGCAGCGCCCGCCCGCTCCAGTTTGGGAGCCAAACGTCGGAAATGTTCCACGAAGTTCCACCGGCTGTCGAGGACGAGTCCCAGGTACTTAATCGTCGACTCGACGCCGATAGAAACCCCTCCTACCGTTATTTGGGACCCCAACGGTGGCGCGTTCCGAGGACCATGAAAACACATGGCCTCGGACTTGTGCAGGGCCACCTCGAGTCCCAATTGCCGGATCCTTTCGACGATTGTCGCAACCCCGCGTGCCGCTAATTCGGCCGCCGCCTGGTGCGACCTCCCCTGCGCCAGGACCAACGTGTCGTCAGCGTAGCACACTACGCTGACGCCGCTAGGGAGGTCGGCGCGCAGCACCCAGTCGTATCCGATGTCCCACAGATGCGGCCCCAGGACCGATCCCTGTGGGACACCGCACGACATCTCTTGCCGGTTCCACACTCCCTGGTGACCGGGGTAGATGACGGCCCTGTCCGTCAAATAGGCCTCGACCACACGACAGAGGTAGGATGCGGAGGGTCTAAAGAATGACTTAGCCAGCATTAACTGGGAACCAATTTATAGCTCTAATGATGCTAACTTTGCCATGGAATACTTCACCAATTCCATCCAACGTGCTATAATTCGTCACTCTGTCATGATAAAGTTATCGAGACGAAATAAAATCATCAAACCGTGGATTACACCAGGGCTAGTACGATGTATGAGACATAAGGACGGGTTCCACAAAAAAGTTAAACAGTGGCCAGATGATGATGCTCCTAAATTAACGTATAGCAGGTATAGAAATTTCAGTAATAATTTATTGAAAAAAGTTAAAATAGCCTACAATAAAAAATTGTTAGAGCAGGCGGGTAAAAATAATAAAAAATATGGGATGCAATAAAAAATATCACAAACTCAACTAAAGTAAAAAATGACGCTTTAGAACTAATAGACACCCCTAGCCCAACACGATCGATTGAAAGTGTGAACGAGTTCTTTGTCACAGTAGGCGAAACTTTAGCCAGCAAGACCGTCAGCTGCCAAAATCCTCAACACCTCGTTGCTTTTAGTCCACAATCTACTAATTCGTTAAACTCTTACAGACGAGTCAGAAGTAGAGCGTCTGATTTTGGATCTTAAAAATGTCTGTTGCACTGGGTAGGATTTTATACCAAATAACCTTCTTATAGAAAACAGAAACGTGCTTATGCTCTGACCCATATTTTTAACATGTGTTTAGATGAAGGAACGTTTCCAACTGTTTTGAAGAAGTCAGTTGTTCATCCTATCCATAAATCCGGCGATAGAGACCGTGTCACTAACTACAGGCCCATCTCTATCCTCCCAGCTGTGTCCAAGCTCTTGGAACGCATCAATAACAGTAGATTTGTCAAGTACATAGAAACAAACAATCTTCTCTCAAACAATCAGTTTGGTTTCAGAGCAGGTAAGTCAACTTGTGATGCTGTCCACGAGCTTGTTGATTACGTGGTTAGGAATATTGACTCCGGTAAAAAAACTGTTGCCATATTTTTGGACCTGGCCAAGGCATTTGACTCGGTCTCAGTACCACTGCTTCTCAGTAAACTGGAAAGGTTGGGCGTAAGAGGTAAACAACTAAAATTGTTTGAAGATTACCTCTCAGGTCGCTGTCAATGTGTTAAAATTGATAAATTTGTTAGCAGTGACTTACGTGTCACTTTTGGTGTACCACAGGGCAGCATTTTGGGACCCAGTCTCTTCCTTGTATACCTAAATGAACTCTGTGGACTTACCTCGGTGGGTGGAAAAATAATTTCTTATGCAGATGACACTGTGCTTCTGTTCTCTGCCGATACGTGGGAACGGGTCTATCAGGATGCTCAACGTGACTTTGATATCGTGTGCCACAGGTTGAGGACTAACATGCTGACACTTAATGCTGATAAGACACAGTACATAACTTTTTCAATGCGTAACTCTAACTCACCTCCAACATTACTTTCTATAATTGCCCACAACTGCTGCAACAGTGGAATCTGCCAATGTCTCACATTGGTCATGACCAAGTTCATAAAATATTTAGCGCTGTTGTCTGAGATACAGATAATTCATTTATCTAGTTAAGACACAGATGTCTTGTCGAATTTTTGGTAGTTATAAGTCTCATTTAAAATTGTTCTTAATTTATAATGTATGCACCTTATTGAATTTAATAAATTATTATTATTATTATTATCATCTGAATACAAATATTTTACACGGTGTGACTAGTCTTTTAGTTTTTTTTTTGAATTTTGGGCGGATGCTTGTGTGGGACGCTACCTGTGTAAACACACTGACACCGTCCCACTTCCAACAGACTACATCTAAAGCGGGTGCAGCGGCAGAAAATGCTGAAAATCTGAAAATGATTAAATATAGACCCCTTAGCAGAGAGTACAACTTTGTGCTCTTTGGCGTCGAGACCCTGGGTCCCAGTGCGCATAAGTTATTTGCGGAAATCGCGAAACGTCTAGTTGATGTAACTGGTGACCGAAAAGCTGGCGGCTTTCTCGCGCAACGCATCAGTATTGTAATTTAGCGAGGAAATGCCGCCAGCATCCTCGGTATAATGCTTCGAGGGCCTTTTTTATGTTTAACTTAGTTTTAATTTAATTTAGTTAATGTTAATAACCATCTTGTAATTTGATTATTTAATTTAATTTAAAGTATTTTTAATTTTAGTTTATTTTTTTATGTCTGCTTGGTTATAGTTTTCATTGTTTTTTTTGGTAGGTATATTGGCATGTGCTAGCTGACTTATGGCAAATAATTTAATTTAATGTTTTGTTTCGTAATGTTCATTACTTTGCATACGATTGTATAGAATCAAGTTTTTATAACTTAACAGACAGCTGTGTTGCTGGGGGGTTTGTTGCGCGTGTGGTGGTGAAGGGCAGACGTTTGAGGACTGTCTTATGTAATTTTAACGTTAAACGAAAAGTGCTGATTTTCAGCCTAGTTTGAATAAATGACTTTTGATTTTGATTCTAACACTGCTTGTAAATTAATTTCTTCCCAATAGAGATCTGCGTTTTAGAACGGGCAACTACGAGTATTGTTTTTAACTTTTTGACTGACACATAGCTATTCAACCAAAACAAACAAACAAGTCGTGTATGTTAATAGTCTAATTGATTGAAAGTCATGCTTTGAATAATTGATTGTTTATTAGCGAGTGTTGAGTCTTGTCCCTCTGCAAGGAAAGGCCAATTTCTACTAGCTAACAACTCAGACCAAATAAAAAACCAAGACATAGCGCTGCGAACACTACAGTGAAGCATGCCAAAACTACACCTCCGCTCTGTGCCTACACCCTCACACGCACACGTTTAAAAACCATTTAAACCAAACTACACCTCGCTAAGTCCACACATGTTTACGTAACTGGCCTCTCGTGACTGTTGACAGCGCTGTCTTGGTTTTTTTTTGGTCTAAGACTAACAACAGCACTTTACTATCATAGACAAGCCACATAAAAATAAAATCTTTTCGTCCTTTATACTTTTGGGCTAAAACTTCTCTTTTCCCAAAGACCTCATCAGTACAAATGTCCTGTTGTGACCCAAACGCGTTATCGTTTCCGTATTTAAGGGTACTAGGGATGGGATGATTTTTCGTTCAATATTCGGTATTCGATATCGTGAAACTTTTAATATTTTTTCTCATCAAGGGTTCCAAAATGTTTACCACTTCAGTAGACACCAGACTTTGACGTTCAAAATTAATCTTGTTTAAATGATAAATGATTTTATTTCTGTAAGTTGTACAAACACTTTTACACGTCAATCATCATCATCTGCCTAGCAACTATGTTGGGGTCGGCTTCCAGTCTTACCGGATACAGCTGAATACCAGTGTTTTACATGGAGCGACTGCCTATCTGACCTCCACAACCCAGTTACTGGGTAACACGATACCCCTTGGTAAGACTGGTTTTCAGACTTGCGAGCTTCTGACGACCCGTAACGACTCTCAAAGATCTACAAATGACAGCCGGGACCAACGGCTTATTAGTCAATCATATTTTTTTTAACTAGATGAGGTTTTGCCTTTGACAATCGAAGTCAACTGCTTTGCAATGCTAGAACGATGACATAAGCACTGGCAACAGCATTAACAGTCTTCTCTTTCCAGTCTCCCTGTTCTGCTTAATGACTAACATTCGCAATTTTTCTTAACACTAGTATCAAAAGCTATTACACAATTTCCCACTGACTCGCACCAATTGCGACAGAATTTCCAGTCTTCAATTCCGACTTCGAATTTTTCGAGTTCGAACACTTTTATCCTGTGTACGAATTTGTTCCATCTCTATTTAACTGAAGGTCACCACACTTGACCTTTTCATACAAAGAAACATTATCCTGCGACCTTCAGACTGCTCTTATTATTTTGGTTCCAGCTCGATATTGTGAAATAGGTTATGTGAAACCGATATAGGGATTTTGGTCATCTTGCGAATTATTTCTCTGACCAATCGGTTGACAATGTGTGTCCTAGAATCCTAGATTCAATGAAAGTATTGATGTTTCTCTTGGTTGTATCTATTTGATGTAGGTAAATGAAAAACTGGCCAAGTGCGAGTCGGACTTGCGCACGAAGGGTTTCGTGCCACCGTATAATTAATATTTAATTACTACCTACATATATTTTTATTTTTATTAATACAATTATTATTTGTTGTTTTACTTAAGAGCATCATTATAGTTATATTAGTTATACGTTTGTATGTATTACCATTAATGCCATTATTAAGATCGAATAAAAAACGCCGAAAAAAGCATGTTTCTTGTATAAAATAAAGTTAAAAAAATATTTTTTTACGTTATTTAATTTTTATTATTTGTTGTTTTAGCGGCCATAGCATAATAACAGCCGCATGGGTCGATTGATTAGGTTAAGCTACGCTTGCCGCGGTTGGTCCGTGGATGGGTGATCATCTTTACATACCAAGACCCTCCGTGCCTCGGAAAGCACGTTAAGCCGTTGGTCCCGGCTGTCATTTGTAGATCTTTGACAGTCGTTAGGGGTCGTCAGAAGCTGGAAAGTCTGACAACCAGTCTTACCAAGGGGTATCGTGTTACCCAGTAACTGGGTTATGGAGGTCAGATAGGCAGTTGCTTCATGTAAAATACTGGTATTCAGCTGTATCCGGTAAGACTGGACGCCGACTCCAACATAGTTGGGAAAAGGCTAGGCAGATGATGATAATCATAGCGACCATAGTAGTACACCCTCAATGGAAATTTGAAGTACTTACATATTACTATTGAAAAGAGACAGACGGACCAACGGACAGCGGAACCTCGGTAATAGGGTCCCATTGGGACCCCTTGGTTACGGAACCCTAAAAAGGAAAAAAAAATGGTTCAGGAGTATCAATTTCTAGTCCAGTTTCGTGTTACTTAATCGAACCGTTTTACGGGCCTATACGAGTATATTGGTTTAGGTCTGCCCTGTTTAAGGCGCAGATATACAGATTGAAATTGAAAACATGAGACAAACTGAAATGGGAGATTGTACTCATCATTATGAACAACTTTTACTAAGGGACCACAGCTGCATTCGCGAAAATAAAATCAGCTGTTTCCTACATTTTGTCGAATTATGCGGACATAAATGTAGGGAACAGCTGATTTTTTTTTCCGCGATTTCAGTTGTGGTCCCTTAGTAAAAGTTGTTCATAATGATGAGTACAATCGCCCATTTAGATTTGTCGCATGTTTTGAATTTCACCCTGTATGATTTTAGTTACTTTTAAACCTGTTATTAGGCCTTCATATCAGCGGTGGGCGTGAATATGTTGACATGTTCAAAATGTAATTTTTACATGGGCGCTATTTTAAAGTTTGACATGTTATCTTAAATCGTGTTATCATTAGATAACACGATTTAACATAACATGTCAAACTTTACGAGAGATACGTAAGTATATTAATACTTACGTATCTTACTTGACTTAAGGAGAGTGTTATACAATCTATCAAATTATAACGAGAAATACGTTTAAACTATTTTAATTTTCGTAATAATAGACTTATCAATTTGTTCACCAATGAGTTATCAATATACAGGGTGACATTGAAAACATGCGACAAATCGAAATGGGAGATTGTACTCATCATTATGAACAACTTTTACTAAGGGACCAAAGCTACAATCCCAAAAAAAAAAACTGCTGTCCCCTACATTTATGTTCGCAATACCTCATCAAAATGTAGGAAAAGCAGATTTTTTTTTTGGGATTACAGCTTTGGTCCCTTAGTAAAAGTTGTTAATAATGATGTATACAATGTCCCATTTCAGTTTGTCGCAAGTTTTCAATTTCAACCTGTATGTATTTAGCACTTTAGTAGGAACAAATTAGGTAGTCATAGGTACGGAATAGGTATTATTATTTTGTAATTTATCTGTTACACAAAAGATTTTTTTATTTTTATTTATAATTATAATCATATCCAAAACAAACATTGTTTTTTTTTGGTTTTGAAAAAAAAAGAAAAACCACTTTGCTAGGTTTTTTTTTGGGTGGGAAATCATCAAATAACTTTTTCCGCTCCGGGCGGAGCGGGAGGGTGTGTCAGACTCTTACTGACTAAAACCCACCCGTATTCCTTCCGTTGCCTGTGTCGCCAGGGGTCTCGGTAACCCTTTGGTACCTTCCCGCGACCCCGGCAGGACTTTGCTAGGTCTAATAGGCAAATTATCAAAATAATATTAAATTTGCCATTAGCAATCTTCTAGATCTGGATCGTCTTCATCTATATCTGAAGCAGTAGGGTTTCAATCATTTATCTTAATCTGTTTATAGAAATTGTGGACAACTTCATCAACTAGCTCCAGAAGATTCATTAAAGCTTTCTTCTTTTCGGCGATGATTGGTAATAGGTACTTAGAATTGGTTCAATCTAAAAGATTCAGCAGGAGTACAAGGCCTTCCTCTTTTCTTAAAACAGTGTACAGTGTTGAAAACGGATTCTCGATCAAGATTATCTTTAAAATGAATTGTGCCGAATCTCGTTTTATTGTAATGCAACTATTTAATCGGTTGCCATAAAAACCTTTGTCCTGAAGCATCAGAGAAAACGTTCCTTTCTTGGATTTGAAATCCTTTTAATGTCATTACTACAACTCTATAGGGATTTAATTTTTTTTTCTTAGCATGTTCTCAAAATAATGCTTTTTACATTATTTTGAGTTATGCAAAAAAAAAAAATAATTAAACTAGAACGCATACACATTATTTCTATGTGAATATTTAAGTATTGTAGTAAAATACTTTATGAAATAAATCCGGGAAGTAATGTCTACCCAAAGCATAAAAAAACAATATTACTTTCAAACTACTTAAGACATTTTCATTTTTTTTTTTGTATGAACAGACTATTTTATTTTATAATTCTTTCTATCTGTGATTTTTACAAATATTCATATTTTCGTTACTAAAAATAAATATTCCCTATGAAACCGAAGGACGACGGTGCGGCGCCGCGGCGTGACCGCGACGCACATTTGTATGGCCAATGTCATTGCGATTATCCGACCCTTAAGAAAACATTTTAACAGCAGTAAAGGTTTCTGATTTCGCCCGAAGCTTTTGCCATCTGAGTCTGTTAAAAGAAATAGGTCAATATTTGCTTCGGGATGTTCTCAAGATATTTGACTAGGCTATATAAAAAAAATATATCGGAATATTGTCGGTACTATACAGCGTGTATCGGAAAGTCGTGGCCATATTTAAGAATGTGGTAGGATGTGGAACAACTCTCCATGGGGCAGTTGATAGTTTTTTCGCGATTACAATGCTGCAGGGCTAACATGACACACGCGACCATTACTCACTCTCGCGTGAGTAATTTTTGTCTACTTCTGTCAATTTTCTCGTTTTCTGACAGCGCTGCCATACAAAATACTCGACTCGTTCTGTCAAACTCGATATTTTCTCGACAAACCCTAACATGGCACCAGTTATCTCGTATTTTGACAATTCAACACGAGATAATCTTCGATTCTGCTGTCTTTTAGTCGTCCTCGATTTTGGCGACGAGAAGAGTAGACAAAATTATAATACAAAAAAATATGGCATTCATGGGGACTGGGCACAGAAATGAAAACTTAAAACTTTGGAATAACATATATAAGTATATATATGCGTATACATGTACGTACACAGGCCGGTCCGCGACGCCAGTCTGATGCACACGTTACATTAGCATGTCGGTGACTTGGGTAGCATGTTGGTGCCGCAGTCTGCATGTCGGTGACGTGGTTAGGATGTCGGTGACGCGGTGTGCATGTTGGTGACGCAAATTGCATGTCAATAAGTGCTTTCAGAATGTCGGTGACGCGGTTATCACGGCGTAATTCGATTGGCATTTCGTAAATCTGCTAGCATTTCGGTGACGCTGTTAGCATGTCGTTTACTCTGCCAGCACGTCGGGCACGCTGCTAGCAGGTAGGGCACGCTGTTAGCATGTCGGTGACTCGGTTAGCGTGTTGGTGACGCATTAAGCATATTGATGACGCATTGAGCATGTGGGTGACTCGGTTAGCATGTCGGTGACTCGGTTAGCGTGTTGGTGATGCATTGAGCCTATTGATGACGCATTGAGCATGTCGGTGACTCGGTTAGCATGTCGGTTACTCGGTTAGAGTGTTGGTGACGCATTGAGAATATTGATGACGCATTGAGCATGTCGGTGACTCAGTTAGCATGTTGGTGACGCAGATTGCATATTCAAGGGATGCTGTTCATATGTCGGTGACGCGGCTAGGATGTCGGTGACGTGGTTAGTATGTCGGTGACACGGTTAAGACGCTGACAACACCTAAACCGCGGTCATTGTCAGATAGCATAGAAAAGAAAGAGAAGCGCGATGACACAACGCTTGTAATTTATTGCAAAATATGAAGCAATTCTCTATTTACTCAAAACTGAGTTGAGTAATCGAAAATAAAAAACAACCAAGTTCTGCATTCAAATAAGACGTTCTTGTTATTAATTAAATACGTAACGTATGTTGATATTTAATGCAGATATTTTGGATTAGAACTCAAGGTAAGAGGTTAGTTTAACGTTAGTTTGTATCGAGATTTTCTTTTCAAAACGTGTTTCGGTAACAACCAAGTTCTGGGAAATATGTTCAAAATTAACATATATTTTTTCCGCTACCACAAACTATAGAGATTTTGCAAATTTGTTTCTTAAGAGAAGCCTATTTTGGTCAATTTGGTGTTGTCAGCGCCTTAACATATTGGTGACGCGAACCCACAGGTTTTTCCCCTAACAAAAATGGCTCACGCGTTTTCGTTTCCGTCATTTTGTATTTTAATTTCGGCATGCCATAGAAAAATATTAAATTTTGATAAAAAAGGTCGGTTACACAAAAAATTACAACATAAATTAATAGAGGTGGATGTAAAATCATTATAGTACATACTAATTCCATGCGTAAAATTTATTGAATGAGCCGATGTTGCTAAAATAAAAATGATTTGTTTTTAATAATTTGCTACATCGGTTTCTCGTCGCGAGATAAAGAACTGTCAAAGTGCCTTTTTCGAGTTTACTCACGCTTAGCGGTCATGTTAGGCATTCGGGTGACGTCAGAATCGTAGACAAATTTCGACAAATCGAGAAAGAGAGCGTTCTCGCGCTTGTCATGTTAGCCCTGCTGGTCCCATAGAGAAAGTTCAGTTTGATGGTCTGTACCTACACACCCATATATATGACCACACCTTTTGATACACGATGTATGATGATTGATATATGATTTTATTTCTGTTAAGCAGGTTTGTACGAACACTTTTACACGTCAACCACATAAAAAAAAAAAACAATGTGAGGTCGGCGTTTCCTATTTGACTTCTTTGAGAAGAAAGGTCGAATAAACTCACAGGTCACAGTCTCTTTTAAAGTCCAGACATAATCTTGGTCAGATCATGTTAAGACCATGTAGATTGGTGTCTGAAATGGTCTTTTGAGGAAAGATCCACACAGATTGAGTGGACCTGTCCAGTCAGTGCACGCATTTGTCAGTAATCGTGCAGCTCAACTCAGAACTTAAGGAGCTCAACGATTCTCTATACTAAAGTGAAGGGGAGGGAGGTCGGGGTTTATATCACATAAACCTGCATGGAATCTTATGAAACGTTAAAAGCTAAGTTACACGGTTTCAATTGGTCGTCTCCTATGGAGAAGAGCCGGCAAGAAACTCCACGGTTACTCTTTCTACAATGTTAGAAAATGAAAGTGAATAACAATAGAAAATAGTCAACAAATCTACTAACACCTACATTTCAAGCTCACGTAAATAAAAAAAGCGGCCAATTGCGATTCGGACTCGCACACGAAGGGTTCCGTAGGTTCTGTACCACCGTACAATATTTAACTATACGTTTTTTATTTTATATATTAGTAAATAAAACATGCTTCTTTTATCGGGACCCCCTTTAGTTTTTAACTTTATTTTTATTATTTGTTGTTATTCCGACAGTAGAAATAGGTAGACAGTTGAATTTTTCACTGACTGTGCAAAATTTCAACTGTCTAGCTATGACGGTTCATAAGATACAGCCCGCTGACAGAAAGACGGACGGACGGACAGCGGAGGCTTAGTAATAGGGTTCCGTTTGGCACCCTTCGGGTATGGAACCCTTATAACTGTAGGCTCTAAACTGAAATCTAAACACATGTCTTCAGTGCGTAAACAAGTCAAGGTCTGTCGTTAAACCAGCAATTCAAACCCCTAGTCGAGAAAGAATTGGACGTAAAATGTTACACGACACGGCTTTTACAAGATGGACCCTATCGTTGTGGTATATAAAAAAGTACTCTGTGGTTGTGGTGAAAACGAGATTTGTCATGTATTTGTTTATTTGTTTTTGTTTTGATTTTTTATATATTGTCATTTGCCAGTGTTGCAACACAGAGGAAATATTACGCAATGTAAATTGTCTTTGGTCCCTGGCCCTCACATCAAGCAATGGACAAGATTATAAAACTTGTATGGCTTGAATATGAGGCTTTTGGCTACTTAGTATGCGTGTATTTTATCTTTTTTTTTGTTATGTATGGCTTGAATACGAGGCTTTTGGCTACTTAGTATGCGTGTATTTTATGTTTTTTTTTTGTTATGTATGGCTTGAATACGAGGCTTTTGGCTACTTAGTATGCGTGTATTTTATGTTTTTATTTTGTTATGTATGGCTTGAATACGAGGCTTTTGGCTACTTAGTATGCGTGTATTTTATGTTTTTTTTGTTATGTATGGCTTGAATACGAGGCTTTTGGCTACTTAGTATGCGTGTATTTTAGGTTTTTTTTGTTATGTGCTTTTTGTTTTTGCAGAATAACCAATTTTTCTTTCTTCTTCTTTCTACGAGTATGTATGTTTTGAGGAGTGATATATAAATGAGTATGGAGGAAAATGTAGTATGTAAGTGTTAATTTTTTTTTTGAGACCTAGTCTTTTCACAAAAACATAATACTAGTAGTTCTGCGAACAGTAGACCTCGCGAGCACAAACTTTAAGATTGAACTGCATATTGAGGAGCTATTCTGCTCATCACGCCGAAGATCCATTTCAGATCTTCACCAAATTTCTATGAGCACAATTTAAAGTTAATACCTTTCAAATGAAAAAAGAAACATTGAAATTGGATCTCATAAGGCGGAGATATCCAGTAGCTTTTTGAAGGCAGTACCCCTCAAATCAAAAATCCCGACGTCAATAAATGTTACACAGTCGTAAAACCTGTACACCAAGTTTCGTCCAGATTGGTTCTAAAATACGACCTGTAGAGGAGTACCAACACACTGACAGAGGAAAGCAAATTTTGTCAGACTTTTAGCAAAGTCGCTTCGCTCGCTCGGTTAATTAGCCTGCCGTTTATGATTTGACCTGTCGATCAAAAACTCAAACCAAGTTTTGTTCAAAAACTGTAATGAAGAGTCTGCTCATTAATGAAATGCTAATTTATTAATGTAGAATTATTTTTGCCGAATACAAAGCGAATCATAGAGGCTTTCTTCGCGGAGTTCGGCGGCATCTAAGCACCTTGGTCATTTTAATTCGTGTATAAATTGTATCAGGCCCTAGACAAGGAACGCTACCTAAAAGTGTGGCGGCATCTACATCCCCACATGCGAACACACTGACAACACACTGACGTCACGCAAAATCCTGCATCGTGCAAGCAGAGTTTACCGCGCAACTAGCATATATACAACATCCCGACAGCAACCGTCGAGCAGTTGCCCACCAGACACGACACCCGTCTGGTCGGAGGATCCTCCCTTTTCTATAGAGGACGAGTGAACTTTACACCCTATTCCTCATGCCTCCATAAAAGTACTTACCTACTTAAGGTCCATTTTTTTCTCGACCCCTCAATTTTGTTAATCATAAAGACTAGAGATGCGCCGAGTACAGGTTTTACCGTGTCTACCGAACATTACACGGTGAGCGGAATACTCTGCCGAGTATCTCTGTTTAGTTTACTATGCTATTCAAATGAAAATAGGACTGTCAAACCACTTTATGGTACAAAGTGGCGGGTTGATAGTCCAATTATTATTTGAAACGAAAGGAAAGAATAGGAGTGTTAAATCGTCATTTTGTACAATAAGGTGATTTGACTATGTGATTGAAATGAGAATAGGACATTTGAATTGCATAGTCCCTAGGCATTGAGCGCGAAAAAGGGTTCGTCCTTCGGATCCTGGCGCGGGCACACTCATCGCGAGCGTCAGGTGACTTGCCTTGCTATTCGTTTTATCTTACGGACGGAATTAGTTGTTACAAAATTTACTTTCACTTTTCATCTTTTCGAGTACCGTGGAGGCGATTGGCGGCAGAGATCTCTCGCGTCCGGCCCTGGTTCAGGCCATGGTATGGTCGTGAGAGGGCATGGGCAGCCGTTCTTCGGCGAAGCAGTAATGCTCGCGAAGGAGGAGGCAGGACGGTTGAAGGAAAGGCAAATTTCGGGTTCTCTTGCCTCTAGCCGCCGCAGGAGACGCCCAGCAGGGCTAACATGACAAGCGCGAGAACGCTCTTTTTCTCGATTTGTCGAAATTTGTCTACGATTCTGACGTCATCCGAATGCCTAACATGACCGCTAAGCGTGAGTAAACTCGAGAAAGGTACTTTGACAGTTCTTTATCTCGCGACGAGAAACCGATGTAGCAAATTATTAAAAACAAATCATTTTTATATTAGCAACATCGGATCATTCAATAAATTTTACGCATGGAATTAGTATGTACTATAATGATTTTACATCCACCTCTATTAATTTATGTTGTAATTTTTTGTGTTTTTTATTAAAATTTAATATTTTTCTATGGCATGCCGAAATTAAAACACAAAATGACGGAAACGAAAATGAGTGAGCCATTTTTGTTAGGGGAAAAACCTGTGGGTTCGCGTCACCAATATGTTAACCGTGTCACCGACATACTAACCACGTCACCGACATCGTAGCCGCGTCACCGACATATGAATAGCATCCTTTGAATATGCAATCTGCGTCACCAACATGCTAACTGAGTCACCGACATGCTCAATGCGTCATCAATATGCTCAATGCGTCACCAACACGCTAACCGAGTCACCGACATGCTAACCAAGTCACCGACATGCTCAATGCGTCATCAATATGCTCAATGCATCACCAACACGCTAACCGAGTCACCGACATGCTAACCGAGTCACCGACATGCTAACCGAGTCACCGACATGCTCAATGCGTCATCAATATGCTTAATGCGTCACCAACACGCTAACCGAGTCACCGACATGCTAACAGCGTGCCCTACCTGCTAGCAGCGTGCCCGACGTGCTGGCAGAGTAAACGACATGCTAACAGCGTCACCGAAATGCTAGCAGATTTAAGAAATGCCAATCGACTTACGCCGTGATAACCGCGTTACCGACATTCTGAAAGCACTTGTTGACATGCAATTTGCGTCACCAACATGCACACCGCGTCACCGACATCCTAACCACGTCACCGACATGCAGCCTGCGGCACCAACATGCTACCCAAGTCACCGACATGCTAATGTAACGTGTGCATCAGACTGGCGATGGCGTCGCGGAGCGGCCTGTGTACGTACATGTATACGCTTATGTATACTTATATATGTTATTCCAAAGTTTTAAGTTTTCATTTCTGTCACCAGTCCCTATGAATGCCATATTTTATTGTATTATAATTTTGTCTACTCTTCTCGTCGTCAAAATCGAGGACGACTAAATGACAGCAGAATCGAAGATTATCTCGTGTTGAATTGTCAAAATACGAGATAACTTAGGTGCCATGTTAGGGTTTGTCGAGAAAATATCGAGTTTGATAGAACGAGTCGAGTATTTTGTATGGCAGCGCTGTCAGAAAACGAGAAAATTGACAGAAATAGACAAAAATTACTCGCGCGAGAGTGAGTAATTGTCGCGTGTGTCATGTTAGCCCTGCTGGGCGTCGGGAATCCCGGGCGGATTTTCGGCCATCGTAGGCGTGGGCTTGCGGACTGTGAGCAATGGGTAGCTCACCGCCCGGTAAGGACTAGGCCCGGGTCGACGGCGCGTTGTACTCCACGCCTCAAAGAGATGTCATCAGCACAAGTGTAGGGGTCCACTAGGACCGATGCCTGCCGGGGTCGCGGGAAGGTACAAAAGGGTTACCGAGGCCCCTGGCAACACAGGCAACGCAAGGAATACGGGTGGGTTTTAGTCAGTAAGAGTCTGACACACCCTCCCGCTCCGCCCAGAGCGGGAGAAGTTGTTTGATGATTTCCCACCCAAAAAAAAAGTCAAATAAAAAGGCCAAGTATGCCGAGTACCAAGTAATAAACGCGTACTCGGCACATCTCTAATAAGGGCAGTTTGAACTCAATTCTGTGGGCCATCCAACCAAACTGGGACGCGTGGCATCACTGTCCTGTAATGTAACCCGTTTAAGTGAACATAAACTGTCATGTACCCTCTCCTTAATCATGACTGCATGCTGATATAACCTCTGAAGGTTGTACACTAGTGGTCAGATTCCCTTGAAGTGTTAACCATAGTAAAGTACTCAGACCTCTATAAAGAGAAGATAAGTCTGCCTGAATATTTATGATGAGACGTTTTTTTGGGTTCCGTAGTCCCTTATAGTTTCGCGATGTCCGTCTGTCTGTCGGTCTGTCCATCTGTCTGTCGACAGACACATCTGTCTGTCTGTCTGTGACCGCCCTTAGCTCAGAGACTCTTAGTACTAGAAATCTGTAATTTGGTATGGGTATACATATTAATCACGCCGACAAAGTGCCAAAAAAACCTTAAAAAAAAATGTTTTAGCGTACCTCCCTTTCACGTAAAGTGGGGTGATATTTTTTCTCGCATGTACTTACCATGGTGTGGGGTATCTTTGGATAGGCCGTTCAAAAATATTGCGGGTCTGTGAAAACCATTTCGATGCAGGGATCCGTTTGCGTAATATTAAGCTTTAAATTGCTATATTTTGTTAGAGTCAAGTGTTTTTATGGAGATGTGAAAAAATTCATGGCAGTAGTACATATTAGGGAGGGGAAAAAGTCTTTTCGCATTAGAGTATGTATGAACTTGTAATAAAATCTCTTTGGGTATACTATTTGTATCTGGCTGATTTTGGTATCATTGAAAGTTTAAATTTTAAAGAACATAATGCCAAATTCAAATTAGGAAAATGTGTGATTTTCATTTGTTTTTCGTACCGTCAAGATGAGTGAATCTAATGAAGAAATTCGATACATTTTAAAATTTTACTACAAAAAATGTAAAAATGCAACGCAAGCCGCGAAAAAAAATTGCGATTTTTATGGGACCTAGTGTAGTCTGTGAGAGTAGCACAAATTTGGTTTAAGCGTTTTCAATCCGGAAATTTTGACGACAAAGATGCACATCGCTCTGGTCACCCTATTACGGATAAAATGGATGCCATTTTTGAAAAAGTGGAGCAAGATCGGCATATCAGTAGTTACGACGTAGCTGAAGAACTGGGAATTGACCACAAAACATTTTTGGCGCATTTGAAAAAAACTGGTTACACAAAAAAGCTCGATATTTGGGTACCTCACGAGCTCACTGAAAGAAACCTAATGAACCGTGTACTCATTTGTGATTATTTATTACGACGTAATGAAACCGAACCATTTTTGAAGAAGCTGATAACTGGTGATGAATAGTGGATCACGTACGACAAGAACGTGCGAAAAAGGTCGTGGTCAAAGGCCGCTCAGGCTTCACAGACTGTAGCAAAACCCGGGTGAACTAGCAAAAAGGTGATGCTGTGTGTGTAGTGGGATTGGAAGGGCATTATTCATTATGAGCTGTTACCACCAGGCAGGACCATCGATTCTGAACTCTACTGCGAACAACTGATGAGATTAAAGCAAGAAGTTGAGAGATAGCGGCCGGAACTAATCAACAGAAGGGGTGTGGTTTTTCATCATGATAACGCTAGATCTCACACATCTTTAGCCACTCAGCAAAAATTAAGATAGTTTGGTTGGGAGGTGTTAATGCATCCGCCGTATAGTCCTGACCTTGCACCTTCAGATTTCCACCTGTTTCGGTCTCTTCAGAATTCTTTAGGCAGTGTCAGGTTAACATCACGAGAGGACTGCCAAAACCACTTGTCGCGGTATTTTGATCAGAAGTCCCAAAATTTCTATAACAATGGGGTCATGTCACCTACAAGATGGCAAAAAGTTATCGAACAAAATGGTACCTACATACTTTAGTTAAATGTAAATAAACTATATTAAAAAATGTTTTGAATTTTCTTAAAAAATGCGAAGAAACTTTTTCCCCAACCTATTATATTGACATTAAAAGGAAAACTATCACTGCTAAGTGGGCTTTACAAGTTAACGAGTAATAGTCGACCAAATTACATTTGCAGCTGGAATGCATGGGAGAACATGTTTTTCAACTACAATGTTAAGTTTGCTTTTGGGATAAATTCATCCCAACTACGGAACACTTCATTGTACGTGGTACGACATGCCCTTGGTCTGTTTTTTAATACCCTTGAAGGAATCTTTTTAAAAGGATTTATGGGCGACACTGATATGTGTCGTCAATTTATTCGCAGATGCGGTAGCACCTGACGGATTTTAATAGTCTTACGAGTTTTATTAGATATTATTAAATGGTTTAATGTTTGAAAGCGTGGCTTGGAAAAGTGATTGCTTAAAGCATCACTACAGCCGGTACATTTAGTACTTGCTGTAGATATTCTTGAATACTAACTGCGCCCCACGGTTTCACCTGCATAAGTCTCGATTCCGTGGGAATATCGGGATAAAAAGCATCCTGTCCTAATACAGGTCATGGTCTACCCATGTGCCAAATTTCATCCAAATCCGTTCAGCCGTTTTGCCGTGAAAGCGTAACAAACAAAAACTCACTTTCGCATTTTACAATTACAGATATTGTAATTACTCTGTTATTTTTTATCGGAATTCGTATATCATTATCAATGAACTTTATTAAGGACATGGTCATTGTCACCACGTCGTCTAAAGGCTTGCTGGTCGCAGTATGTTAAGACGCTGACAACACCTAAACCGCGGTCAATGTCAGATTGCATAGAAAAGAAAGAGAAGCGCGGTGACACAACGCTTGTAATTTATTGCAAAATATGAAGCAATTATCTATTTACTCAAAATTGAGTTGAGTAATTGAAAATAAAAACAACCAAGTTCTGCATTCAAATAAGACGTTTTTGTTATTAAGTAAGTAAGTAACGTATGTTGATATTTAATACAGATATTTTGGATTAGAACTCAAAGTAAGAGGTTAGTTTAACGTTAGTTCGTATCGGGATTTTTTCTTCAAAACTTGTTTTGGTAACAACCAAGTTCTGGAAAATATGTTCAAAATTGATATATATTTTTTCCGCTACCACAAACTATACAGATTTGGCAACTTTTTTTCTTAAGAGAAGCCTATTTTTGTCAATTGGGTCTTGTCAGCGCCTTAAGTAGTAACTTACCTACTCATTAAACGATGACATTTACAAGTATTTCTGCTTTGGTGTAGACGTTTACAGACGACACAGTTAAGGCGCAATTATATGATTTTAGTGACTTTTAAATCTGTTATTAAGCCTTCATATTATGCAAGTTGAATTGTTAAGTTGTTGTAGGTCATAGGTTCAAACCCCGACAGGAGCTTTACTTTGTGTACATTAATTTATCACCACTGCTCTCAAAACAGTGAAGGAAAACATCGTGAGGAAACTAGCATGTCCTAGAACCAAAAATTCGAGGACATGTGACATCTACCTACCCGCACTGGGCCCGCGTGGTGGATTACGGCCCACTCCCTCTCACAGAGAGGAGCCCTGTGTCCCAGCAGGGGAACATTATAGGCTGATTATGTATGTTATGTATAATGCAAGTAATTTATGCAAAAATGTATGTTAAACTAGAACGCATACACAAAAATTCTATATGTGATTATTTAAGTATTGTATTAAAATACTATATGAAATAAATTCAGGAAGTAATGTCTACCCAAAGCATAAAAAACCATATTACTTTCAAACTACTAAAGATTTTTTTATATATTTTTTTTATATGAACATACTTTTTTGTTATCTATAGTTCTATCTGTGATTTTTTTTAAATATCTATATTTTCGTTACTAAGAATCAATTTTTGCTATGAAACCGAACGGCGGCACAGCGCGGCGTGAGGGCGACGTGGATTTGTACGGCTAAGGTCAACGGCGATTACCCGATCCTTACGCTATAGTTTCCTAGAAGAGCAGTGGCTGCCACATAACGGCCGTAGTGACGGCCATCTTGAAACTTATGACACCGAGGTTTGACTTTACCGTCTCAGATTTTGAAAATGTTCGAGCTGACATATTTGCCATATAAGAAAACATTTTTATCATTTTTACAAATTATACCAGTTTTACCAATTTTACGAATTTAATCAAATTTACCAATTTTATGAGTTTTAATTTTTATTAGTCAATTATTATTGTTTTATACTTTAAATGGTAATGAAAACCGCATCAGAATCCGTTTCGTATTTTAGAAGTACATGCAGTCAAACGATATTGCTATGAAGGTACTCTATATATTTTAAATTTTTATTTTAGTTTTTCATTAAACACAATACAACACACACACGAACACATGTATGTCACAACTTTTTATTTTTTATGTTTATTTTTTATATTATATTATATATCTTATTATATTTTTATATTATATTATATAGGCTTTTTTATATTATCACCTTTAATTTCACCTCTTAATTAATTAAAAGCGGGCACACACTTCCCTATCTGTTTATTATTCTAGCGTATGGCACTCGAGGGTTGCAGCTGAAAATCAGCGTCAGGTGGTACATCTTGTGTGTCATCTGACATTATGCTGAGCTGAGGCCCTTTTGGCATTATTGTAATTGTTTTCTGTTTTTTATTAGTTAAGGTGTATTTTTTTTTTGTTGTAATGCCATTAAACGCAATTTTCTTTCTTTAGTTCTTTCTTTCAAAAAACGTTTTCTAGGAAGACACACCAACTTACTAAATAACGTTTCAGTGACGTCATTCGCCGGTAAATTGCGGTCGCGATGTCACCGCAGTCTTAGGAAATCCTCCTGCCGGGGTCGTGGGAAAGTCCGAAAGGGATACTGAGGCCCCTGGCAACACAGGCAACGGAAGGACAACGGGTGGGTTTTAGTCAGTAAGAGTCTGACACACCCTCTCGCTCCGCCCAGAGCGGGAGAAGTTATTTGATAAATTCCCACCCAAAAAAAAAGTCTTAGGAAGTTCTAGCTTTACTTAGGTAGGTACACGAATCCAGAACAGCTATCTTTAGGCCATAATACACATATTTTCCCGGAATCAAACCCAATCACCCGGCCATTGCTTTAACATTTGAATACAAAAAAGTGAATATGTCTGAAATAACAGATTTTCAAACAAACAGTTATTCGAATACTATGTAATTGTTTGACTTATACTAAGTCTTTGATCAGTGAGTGTTGCCAATGATGACCTATGGCACTGAAACGTGGTCGCTCACAATGGGCCTTATTAAAAGGCTAAAAGTCACTCAAAGGGCAATGGAGAGGGCTATGCTTGGAGTTTCCCTACGTGATCGAATCAGAAATGAAGAGATCCGCAGGTGTACCAAGATTACCGTCATAGCCCGAAGAATTCCCAAACTTAAGTGGCAGTGGGCAGGGCACATTGCTCGCAGAACAGATGGCCGATGGGGCCGAAAGGTTCTGGAAAGGCGACCGCGTACCGGAAGACGTAGCGTTGGAAGGCCTCCTACAAGGTGGACCGATGACCTTGTGAAGTCCGCAGGAATCCGCTGGATGCGGGAAGCACAGAACCGGTTGAAGTGGCGGTACTTAGGGGAGGCCTATGTCCAGCAGTGGACGTCTTTCGTCTGAAAGGATGATGAATGATGATGTATTTGTTTTGACTTATGTTCTTCCTGAGCAAATAATTGGCGCGAAGTTCAACTAATGATTTGTTTTTTTCCATTCGTTACTTGTGCCTTATTTATAGTCCACTCCGTGACAGGTTGGTGTAAACAACGGGAATATGCATAGTAGCGACAAAAATTCATTTCTCATATAAATATTTACGTGTTGGTATCATTAATTATAAGGGATGTGGTGTAAGTTGAAAAATAATATAAAATCCAATGGAAAATATTTGGTTTTATAAATGATCTGATCTTATTAAGGATGGTTGTCATACTAGTCTTACTATCGTCATCGGCTATCCTGTTCCCCAGTAACTGTGTTATGGAGGTCAGATAGGCAGTCATTCCATGTAAAATATTGATACTTATTCAGTTACTTCTGGTAAGACTTGAAGCCAACCCCAACATAGTTGGGAAAAGCTAGGCAGATAATGGTCGTGAAATCACAAGGTCTAGTTTTGACTAAAGCAAAGCTGTAGCTCAGATTTTATGAAGATTTCAAGTAGTTTTCAATAAACACGTCTGTGACACACGGACGGACTACTCATAATAGTATCGCTTTTCTTATTAAGGCTTTTTTAACAGATATCTATGGGTTTTTTTTAACAGATATATGATTTTTGTGAGTTTTATATTTGTTATTACGCCTTCATATAATGCAAGTAAGATATGCAAAAAATGTGTGTTAAACAAGAACGCACACACATTAATTCTATATGTGAATATTTAAGCATTGTAGTAAAATACTTTATGAAATAAATTCGGAAAGCTATGTCTACCGATATTACTTTCAAACTACTTTTAGATATTTTCATGTTTTTTTTTGTGTGAACAGACTATTTTATTATTTCTATCTGCGATTTTTTTAAATATTCATGTTTTCGTTACCAAAATAAATATTCCATATGAAACCGAATGACAAGCGGCGCGGCGTGAGTGCGACGCCCATTTGTATGGCCAAAATCAAGGGCGATTACCCGACCGACGAAATTCTAACTTATTTTTTTTTTTGTTTGGGAAATCATCAAATAACCTGCCGCTCTGGGCGGAGTGGGAGGGTGTGTCAGACTCTTACTGACTAAAACCCACTCGTATTCGGTCCAGTTTGAGAGCCAAACGTCGGAAATGCTCCACGAAGTTCCACCGGCTGTCGAGGACGAGTCCCAGGTACTTCATCGTCGACTAGACGCCGATGTAAACCCCTCCTACCGTTATTTGGCATCTCGACGGTGGCGCGTTTCAAGGGCCATGAAAACACATGGCCTTGGACTTGTGCTCTCGAGTCTCAATTGCCGGATCCTTACGATGATTGTCGCAACCCTGCGTGCCGCTACTTCGGCCGCCGCATGATGCGACCTTCCTTGCGCCAGAACTAACATGTCGTCAGCGTAGCACACCACGCTGACGCCGCTAGGGAGGTCGGCGCGCAGCACCCAGTCGTATCCGATGTCCCACAGATGCGGCCCCAGGACCGATCCCTGTGGGACACCGCACGACATATCTTGCTGGTTCCACACTAGGGAATGTGGAACCGGCAAGATATGTCGTCCGGTGACCGGGGTAGATGACGGCCCTGTCCGTCACATAGGCCTCGACCACAATGCAAACTTAACATCTGTAACTTGTATCTACTTTCCATGCAAATAAAGAACTATTCTATTATATTCTAAAGTTTAGAAAAGAGGTTGTTTTGACGTTGGTAGGTTACATTACTTATCTATCATAAATTAGGTAGAACAATTCAGCAACAACCGGTAAATGGGTGTCGTTGAATTGTACGTCCTCTTCCGCTACAACTCGTCGTTTGGACGTACACTTCCCAACGTTTATAAATATGACGTCTGTTAGTTTCATCTCGGACATATCTCAAAGTGTCCGCGCGTTGTCGCTTACTGATGTGCACGTTTATACGTTTTAACTGCAACACACTTTGTTGCGCGTGTTTGTGCTGATTTAAACAGTGTTTGTTGTATTTCAAAGGTGTGGAAAAATACATGTAAGTGAGGACATGAAATTGCAGACGATATATTGAAAGAGCGGCACTTCAAAAGTTTCCCTACATTTTAGGGTATCAGAAAATTAACAAATTGCCACTAAACTATTAAGACGCAAAGTTTATCATAGTTTTCAGCATCATCTGCCTAGCCCTTTTCCCAACCATCTTGGGGTTGGCTTCCAGTCTTACCGGATACAGCTGAATACCAGTATTTTACATGGTGCGACTGCTTATCTGACCTCCACAACCCAGTCACTGGGTAACACGATACCCCTTAGTAAGACTGGTTGTCAGACTTTCGAGCTTCTGACGACCCGTACTTAAAGACTGTCATGATCTGATCTACACATGACACACTGAAAAAAAGGATCTCTTCAGAATAAAGAAGAAAGAATATCAATATTCTCAGAAAAATTGTTTCAATCCAAGTAAATATTTTCTTAACGTAAGTAAATGTACTCAGTCCAAGAAAACCTGTTTACTCAAATTAAGAATAATAAATACTTGGTTTTTATTCTTGACTCTAGCAAATATTTTTGATTCAAGACTATAATAATCTTAATTGAAGAAAATATTCTAAGAGAGAAATAATATTCTTAAAATTAAACTTAATAATTCTTCATTGAAGTATAATGTCTTTGAAGAAGACAATAAAACTAAGACAAAATTTTACTTCATTCAAGAATATATTGTTTTCCCCGTATATGAATCAATATTTGTCTTGACCAAAAGGATATTGTCTTAATTTAAGACATCCTTTTTCCGTGCAGCCGGGACCAACGGCTTAGCGTGCGTTCCGTGGCACGGAGGGGTCTTGGTATGTAAAGATGGTCTGACATCCACGGACCAACCGTGGCAAGCGTAGCTTAACCTCACCGATCCACCCGTGCGGCTGTTATTACTTAGCCACAAGCCCCTATAGTTTTCAGCCTACACCTGATTAATATAGATAAGATTTCTGTTAGTAAAATAATGTTTTAAATACTTACTGTAAGCACTGCGCGTGCTTCTAGTCTCTGCTTCTTCCGCGGAATCTAAGAAGCAATAGGGTACTGCTATAGTAATGGGGTCTTACACCCATTTTCGAAAAGTGTCTTAATTAAATTCTATAGTGCTAATATGCCCCAAAAACAATCACAAAATTTTGGACGCCATGTTGCTCTGTGGTCATGACGTCACTGGACTATGAAAACAAATGCGCTGATCTTTGTATGATAATTGACACGTTTTTGTTAACATAGCCGTATGACGTCATAACATGGCGGCTACTATTTCATGGTGTTTTTAACAGATTAGAAAAACTGAAAACGTTGAATTGAATTTTAAAATTTATTTTGTTATTTTATGAACTAAAACTAACATTTTCCGACTCCTATACTATCTCCTATAATTTGCCTAAACTATCTCAGTAATATATTTATAGATTTTTACTCGTTTATAGTAAAATACCCTATTGGCCGCGCTATAGTAACTGACCACTCATAACAAAAGAGATAGAAACAAGGTAATGCAAGCAAGCCCATGAAAGAAAAGGACAAAAAATATTCTTGTATCTATTGTGTTTTCGTTTTAGTTCACATTACCTTATTTCTACCTCTTTAGTTATGAGTGGCCAGTTACTATAGCATGGCCAATTACTATTTACCCTACTGATTTTTCGCAATTTATTTCAACGGCGGCGTGCTCACTTTTAAGTGCCTATTACATCACTTTTTGTTGTATAAAAACAATCACCGCATAATAAACGTTGAAACTAATTCTAAGGTCACTTGAGTGATCGAGTGTAACCTGAGTAATTTTTCTACCAGCCTGCATGATGTAAGGTTCTCTTTTGCAGACAAAAGCTTTAGTTTTTTCCATTTTACTGTACCTAATAATTAAAGGTTCTATGATGGGGGCCTTCAATACTCTTAAGTGTAGGATTGGGCAACCCGATATAGATTTGTTTGCCAAAAAATGTGAGAAATACCTACGTTTCCTGGCATAAAGATCTGGATGACTATGCTATAAACTCATTCAAAGTCAAAGTCAAAGTCAAATTATTTATTTCAAATAGGCACATAAAAGGCACTTTTGAACGTCAACTTTTACAAAAAAATAGAATTGATTCTAGTCGCCCCTTACAAAAGGTAGTTTCGTATGGAGAAGAACGGGCAAGAAACTCCACCGTTACTCTTTTAAAATGTTTTACAATATTTTGTATATGTACATTAATTATATAATTATATGTAAAGACGATGCACCTAGTATAAAATTACTATACCAAAATAGGTAAAAAAAAAATATTAAAAACTTGAGAGGTGTCAAGGGACACGCGGATGGAACGAAGTTCCTTTCGATTAATTAGTGAAGGAATTGTATTTTTTTTTAAGATATAATATTTATTTATTATTAACAAATTTAATGTAATTATTGTGTGATTATTATTTACAAAAAACCTGTATACAATCAACAAAAATAATCCTCGCGACACCACACTGTTGAATGCGAAATAGAAAGACGCAACGAAAATAACTGGCTTGCTTTCTATGAGAGAGAGAGAGAGAGACAGACAGGAAAACACGCGCACGCCGCAAGGCTTACAACTATAGCAACTATAGCAAAAAGTGTCGTTACAACTTTTGATCTTATTTTTTTCCGTCTAGCCCCCTTTCGCAACGCGCGATAAGGAACTTCGTTCCAATAATGAAGCAGTGACAGATATATTAATTATGTGATAGATACATGATGCTCACATATTTACAAACGTTTTAAAAGTATACGTTTTCCTAAAAAACATAAAGTAATAGGTCAGTGTGTGAGTTAAAGTAGGTAATCACAGAATGTACAATCAACATTGATTTATTATTCTTTCATTTACAATCGATTGGGGGTTTATCTTACTTCAATGCTTCTCCCTTCTTCCCGCCAATTGAAACATCATCTTCAGTAAATTCACTCTGTCTTTGTCCAGGCTTCCTATAAAATTCTACTTCCTCTCCATTATGACGTCATTAGCGAAGGAATCGACTTTTTCCAGACAATTCTCAAACCTTAAAAACGTGTTCAATTATATGTTTTGTAAATTATGTACCCTTTTAGAAGATTATTCTGCGTAAAATCCTTCCCTGAAAATGCTATTACCTCTTTTACAAATGGGTGAATTTTCAAAAAATCCAAAAAGATTCACTTATGTTTTACTATAATTTAAATGCACAAAATTCTACATTACAATATTGTGATAAAAAGCTTATAGGTTACCGTAAAATATCATGATAAATTCCTCCTTAAAAGGGAAAAATATACAGCAGAATGTGCTACAAACTCTTTGACGCTGGTATGTTTTTATGAATTTATATGAACAAAGTTATTCATGGAACTAGTTGGAAGTTTTGGCATATTTATCATTTTATCTGTGGTCGCTTATGTCGCTCGGAGAAAACAAATTGATATGCTGAACTGAGCCTTTTTGGCGCAGCCGTGAGGCACATTTTCCTGCAAATTTCTTACCTACACCGCGCTTTTTATTTGATTTATTTTATTTTTTATATCTGCTGTATATTATATTGTGTGCCTTTTAGTCTGTGTTAAATATGTATTTTTTCTTACTTTCTTTCATATATTTTTTCTGCTTTATTGGCGAGGAAGAATTGCATAAAGATGTTATGGTAATTAGAGGAATGCTTAAACGATCTCTGGAACTCTTGTTCCATTATCTTCGTCTACAGAGTACTGAAGGTCATGCCCGTATTGGAACGTACGAAAACATCTCAGCGACAATAAAAGTAAAAAAAATCCAAATTATACGTAAATTTGAGATATTTTTGACAGATAGTGACGAAGAATAGAAGCCGAACGTTCTGAAAAAAATGGGAATTGCCGGAAAATGTATTTTTAGAGTTCAAACCTTATAGTTTAACCATGTCCGTCTGTCTGTCTGTCCACGGCTTAGCTCAGAAACTTTTATAATAGAAAGCTTTAATCTGGCATGGGTATACATATTAGGTAATTACGCCGACAAAGTCGTAAAAAAAAATCTTGAAACAAAAATGTTGTTGAGTACGGATGATATTTTTTTCCCTCGCCTCTTCCATGGTATAAAGTATCGTTGGATAAGCCCTTTAAAAAAATTGTGGATCTGTGAAAACTATTTTTCGATTCAGGGATCTGTTTGCGTAATATTAAGCTTTAAAGTTCTCATTTTTGTTAAAATCAAGTGTCACCCCCCCCGGCAGGCATCGGCCCTAGTGAACCTCTACACTTGTGCTGACATCTATTTGAGTTGCGCGTGGAACACAGCGCGCCCTCGACCCGGGCTTGGTCCTTCTCGGACGGCGAGCTACCCATTGCTCACCGTCCCAAGCCCGTGCCTACGGTGGCCGGAAATCCGCCTGGGATTCCTGACGTGTGGCGTGCTCAGCACTGGATTGCGACAATCGCACTTTCCATGTCGCCATGAGATCCCGCTGGAGCTCGGCCCGCTGTGCCGTGATTTCTCGCGGCAGCGGAGTTACGCCCCGGCGTTTCGCCTCCTCGCGCCTTTCCCATACGTGCGCTAGGACTTTTGCCTCCAGATCCCATGGCGGCAATCCGGCAAGGAGGCTCGCCACCTCACCGGAGACCGTGCGGTATCCCCGGACCAGCCGGATGGCCATGACCCTTTGGGGCTCAACTGGCGGACTAGCCGCAGTGCCAGGGAACGCACCCACACAGGTGCCCCGTAAAGGGCCATGGACCGCACGACCCCCGCGTAGAGCCTCCGGCAGGAGAAGTTTGGACCCCCTAGACTGGGCAAGAGCCGCTTCAAGGCAGCCCCGGCCCGCTCCAGTTTGGGAGCCAAACGTCGGAAATACTCCACGAAGTTCCACCGGCTGTCGAGGACGAGTCCCAGGTACTTCATCGTTGACTCGACGCCGATGTGAACCCCTCCTACCGTTATTTGGGACCCCAACGGTGGCGCATTTCGAGGACCATGAAAACACATGGCCTCGGACTTGTGCAGGGCCACCTCGAGTCCCAATTGCCGGATCCTTTGGACGATTGTCAAAACCCCGTGTGCCGCTACTTCGGCCGCCGCCTGGTGCGACCTCCCTTGCGCCAGGACGAACGTGTCGTCAGCGTAGCACACCACGCTGACGCCACTAGGGAGTTCGGCGCGCAGCACCCAGTCGTATCCGATGTCCCACAGATGCGGCCCCATATAGCGACGTATATGACGTATATCGGTGTGAACATGTTTTTCAACTAAAATGTTAAGATTGTTTTTGGGATAAATTCATCCCAACTTCCCAACTATTCACTGTTCCCAACGTTTTGCTCCTTGTGTTGTTTTCAGCACAGATGAAGAATAACAACCTGTAGAATTCGCAGATACAATCGTGCTGTTATTTTTGGAATATACCAAATTAATAAAGACAATTTATACGTTCCCTACTTTCGAAAATGTTTAGCAGTAATGTGTAACATCTTTCCTCTCACTTTCTGTGGGAGTGATTTCATGAAAAGGGACGGAAGTGTGTAGACAGGAAATGACAGCTTGAGAATGGAATAAGTACTTTTTAATAGCATGGAATTAGTAAGTACCTTATAATAGCACGGAATTAGTTTACTCATGGTACTTGTATTTTTTTATATATATACAATGACATGAAATTTACTTTTTGAAGTATTATATTTTTTTAAATTATTGTGAATGTGAAAACTATGTGGGTTATTGTTTTTATTATTTCTCTCAGTTAGTTTTAATCTTGGTCTGGCAGTTTGAGTCATTTAAACGGCCTACCCAAATGTCCTTTCTTTGGTATTGTTCGTCAAATCGTTGAACTCCTTATATTCTGAGTTGAGCTGCACGATTACTGACGAATGCGTGCACTGACTGGATAGGTCCACTCAATCTGTGTGATTCTTTCCTCAAAAGACCATTTCAGACACTAATCTACATGGTCTTCACATGATCTGACCAAGATTATGTCTGGACTTTAAAGGAGACTGTGACCTCTGAGTTTTTTTCGGCCTTTCTTCTCAGAGTAGTCAGATAGGAAACGCCGAGCTCATCTAGCTTTTTTTCTAAATATGATTGACGTGTAAAAGTGTTTGTACAAACCTACTTACAGAAAATAAAATCATTTCATCATTTCATTTCATTTCAGTAATTACTATATAGATTGTAAACAGAGGGGGTGAAATTTCGACCAGTGAGATTTCGATTCGAATAAATATTTCAGTATTTAGCTTTTCTAGATTCTGAGACCAATTTCTGTCACTGCTCAGTTGCTTATCACCAAAGTAAAATATCAGATGTTACACAACATATAAGACTACTAAGGGTCACTCGTTTTTTTTCTTCACTTCAGTTCAAGTTTGAAGATTGATATATTTTTTGTAAATTAACACCTTTAAGGAAATGTATAACAGTATTTCATTCCCAGTATTCTAGAAGTTTCTCCCACTCGACATTTTGATGAAAACAATGATCATAGGCGTACCTAACATATCTAACTCAATCCTACTCACTTACGAAATCACTAGAACCAAAGAGCATAAAACCGCGTATTAGCAAAACGCCTTTCACGTAACCCGTTCATCGTAATTTGGTAAAGTGCAATTTGGCAATACGCCTCCCGCAAAGCTTTCGGTGTTAGGTGCCAATCAAGGTTTCAGTTACAAGGTGGGGTTGCCAACCTTTTCAAGCTGAAAGAATTTTGAATAAAAGATTTTTAAAATTAAATTGAGAAGCACTATCACTAATTTTGTCTTGGGATACATAGATTGATGTTGTTCGAAAAAAATACACCAACTTTCTCTCCAAAGGTTTGAGAAATTAAGTTTTTATAATAATATGTATATATAATAACATAGAATTAAAAGCTGGCGGCTTTCTCGCGCAACGCATCAGCATTACAATTCAGCGAAGAAATGCCGCCAGCATCCTCGGTACAATGCCTCGAGGGCCTTTTTTCAGTTTAACTTAGTTTTAATTTAATTTAATTAATGTTAATAACCATCTTGTAATTTGATTGTGTAAATAAAGTTTTTCTAAGATCACAACATAGAGGGGCTTGTGGCTAACACAGCCGCACGGGTCGATCAATTAGGTTAAGCTACGCTTGCCACGGTTAGTTCGTGGATGGTTGACCATCTTTACATGCCAAGACCTCTCCGTGCCTCGGAAAGCACGTAAAGCCGTTGATTGGTCCCGGCTGTTACTAGATCTTTGACAGTTGTCACGGGTCGTTAGAAGCCCGAAAGTCTGACAGCACACTGGCATGTGGAGGTCAGATAGGCAGGCGCTCCATGTATGTAAAGTAGTGGTATTCAACTGCATTCGGTTAGACTGGAAACCGACCCTAACAGGTACTTATATAATATTATATTATTATGAAACCTTTTTTTTTTGGATTAGCTGCGACTAACTTGTAAAATGCTAAACACTGGTGCCGATTCTCTTGTACACCGAACTAAACTAAACTATCACTAAAATATCTTATTTTTGGTGAAGAGCTATTCTGCAAACAAGATTCTCTTAACTTAAAAACAATTTTGACACAACTGTAATCGAGTTTGACAATCGCTAAAGTGAGGAAACCATAGACCAAAATTTGACGAAGTAGAGGTGACATTATGCGTTCGGCATAGATTGTAATCAAAATATTCTACTAAAAACAAAATTTTAAGAATAAAGTTGTCAAAACCACCACTTTTGTATCTGTCGTGACTTTGACAGACAAAGTCAAAAATTTGATAGGAAAATTCGAACTTGATTTGATGCTAGCAATAAAAATAATAAGCTCCAATAAATTGGAGCTACAATAAATAGAATACAAGTGCCTCAAGCTGACCATGTGTAATACCTTGGTTTATAATTCGACATACCTCTTACTTAGAAAAACAACATTTTCACAAAACAGAAACAAGTTAGAATGACACTAAGAAAGTTCTAGGTAGTGGATAATTGGTTAAAAGTCACAATTACACCTGAAAAATAAACCCCTCTTATACAAAACTATAATCAAGCCTATATGAAAATTCAGCAGCTAGTGGCATTCAGCTATGGGGAACAGCATTACACTCTAATTTAGAGATCATACAGCGATTTCAGGACAAGCTTCTAAGAACAACCACAAACGCCACGTGGTTTGTACCAAATTAAGCTCTACACCATGATCTGAAAATACCGACAGTCAAAGAGGAAATAAAAAGCTATATCAAGTCGTATAAAGAAAGAATTACTCGGCACCCAAATATCCTGGCAAACCACCTAATGTATAAAAAAGGAATACACAGTCTAAAACACAAAATTCCACAGGGTTTCATCGGACAAACTTAGCTTGTTGCTTCATAAGCACTAGGATGTGTAATAGTACACATACCAAGCAAGGCATTAGAACACGTCATAAAATGACTGAATGGCCTAATACATAGTGACAGATCGTAGAAGGATTTCTACGGTGAGATGTCAAAAATGGAGAAACGAAATGTCACTTTGTATAGAAAGAGCCGTGTCTATTCTTCGAAGAAATAGAGAGTGTTATGCTAAGCCTGCAGGTACGAGTGTGACTGCTGCTATGAAAGCCACAACAAGCACCAATACTATTTGACCGCGCGAGCTCAAGACAGCGATGGAGGAGACCATTCTATTTGAAAAAAATGAGGAATGAGGGTGGCATGAGAAAAGAATGAGACGTCTTTGGAGGATGAATATTGGAAATCAAAATTTATTGAATTTATAAAAAAAAATGTAGCTTTATTATCTGGCTTTTCTATACGGGCCTTGTAGCTGGCATCACAAGATGGGTACATGGGATAGCACACTGGATAATCACTATCTCCGATGAGGTTCCTCACGAACTCGTTTTTTTTTCAAACCTTCTGAGCCGCCTCCTGATTGAGCTTTCCCTATAAATCCGATTTTTCGTTCATTAAGTTTAAAGAGTCCAGTATTCTCGTCGCCGTAGGAAAGCCCTATCAAGGACATCTTGAATTTGTCCATCCCGATCTGGGGAGTCTTAAAATTTTTTTTTCAGTCATTTGGAATGGGTTGGAACGGTCTCTGTTTCCAACTAAACTCTTTCTTGGTAGTTTAAAAAAAATCTTATTTCACAAAATCTAAAAATGGATTTATCCACTTGTTTTCCAATTCATAATGAAGTCATTCAATGTTCAGTACAAAAATACCTCAAAGTTTTCACGAATGAATTTCGTATTGTATTCTAATAACAATAATGTTGTTATTTAACTTTCTGCCGAATCGACAACAGCTGCAATCACAGCTTCCTTACTGATATAAAATTTTCCAAACTCACGAGCATCCAAACTTTCAAGAAATGTAAGAGAAATGAGAGTGCTTTGTAAATTTTAGTTCATGACAACAAATTTTATTCCACACCTTATAAATCGCGATTAAAAATAGTCTGATTTATTTATAATCAAAATTTTTGGTGAAAAACGTCGAATTCAGAATAGCAAAATTGCCATTTTCACTTAATTGAATAACTAAAATGACATTAGTGCTGTCAAACTATAATATAGTAAATTTGTGTCAGTTTAGTAGACAATTCAGAATGGGAAACGTCGTTTCACTGGAATAAACGAAATTTTGGTGATTTTTAGTCTAGTTTAGAGAATTTTGTGACAAGAAAATCGGCACCACTACCAAACCAATCTATACTAAATACAGTTTACCTAAAAATTGGAACCCCTAAAACCTAACGCATTATCCTCTCCTTTCTATAAATTATTTTGTTGCTACTGGATAGTAACAACAACGAGTAATGTATATATGTAAATCTTAGGCTTATTAATTAAAAAGCTTTGAGGGTTTGTGATACTTAGAATATATTTGTTTTTTTCTATAGTAGGCATTTACCTTCATTCAACAAGCCTATTCTGAGTGCAGCCACATTATCTAATAACTCCCCAAATACACATTTAGATTTTCTAAAAACGCTAATCGATCGTCTTTTTATACTCACCGATAAATGATAAATTATTTTATTTCTGTAAGTAGGTATGTGCAAACACTTTTACACGTCATACATAATATAGGGTTATCCTATTCGAGGTTCCTATATTGGCAACACTGTAATTTTGACAGCTTTTAGTAATGGCGCGTGTTTCAACGTCAAATGTTAGTTTGTAACAATACATTTATAAAATGAATCGCTTTACCGTTGCTCAACGCGTTAAAATTGTTCAGTTGTTGTGTTTGCGTTAAATGTTTTCCGTGAAACTTTCAGAGGTCGCATTATTTCACGTTACAGTAGCGTCAATGGCCGCCAAGATCGTGCGATTTAACGCCGTTGGAATTTTTGTGGAGTTCTTAAGAGTCGCGTCTTTACCAACACACCTGCAACGTTGGAGCACCTAAAAACTTACATCCGCCAAGTTATTGCCGAGATAACCCACGAAATTTGCGAAACTCATCGAAAATTACCTCGAAACAATCAACTGCTGCAGAAGGTCCAGAGACAGCCATTTGCTTGACATATGAATAACACTAAATATTCGATTAAAGAAAAAAATGCTAAGATATTGTTACATTTTGTGTATTTTTTTTAAATAATATTTAGGAACCTCGAACTAGATCACCCTTTATTTTAAAAACTACATGAGGTTAAGAAACACGTTTCTCGTATGGGGTCCCCATACAAGAAACGTGTTTTTAATACGTTCATTCTTTAACTTTTTTACTCTTTAATTTTTTTTTATTTTTATTATTTGCTGTTATAGCGGTCTTAGTAGTACACATTCTGCCGAGGTCGCGGGAAAGTACGAAAGGGTTACCGAGGCCCCTGACAACACAGGCAACGGAAGGAACACGGGTGGGTTTTAGTCAGTAAGAGTCTGACACACCCTCCCGCTCCGCCCAAAGCGGGAGAAGTTATTTGATAATTTCCCATCCAAAAAAAAAATAAGTACACATTCTGAGAAAATACAAGCCTGTTACAGACGAACGGACGGATGGAGAGCGGAGCCTTAGTAATAGGGTCCCGTTGGCACCCTTGGGTACGGAACCCTAAAAATGATTTTAAAAAGCTTGTAAAAACAGTCGAATTGATAATCGCCTCCTTTTTGAAGCTGGTTAAAAAAAAACCAAGAAATCACAAGCAAGCCAAACTAACACATTTAATAAAAACACATCCACAGAAGTTTTCGATCTACGCCATTTAGTTTCAGAAGCGTTTCGCTTGCGTCACAACAAATTGTGTTGGAAAACTTTTAGTTTTTTTATTGAACAAGTTACAATATTTATTCCGAGCACGTTTGACCATCGGAGGCCCTTGTCCGAAGGTCAACTTTAACTAGTTACGAATAAAAATTCAATTTTGAAAATAATAAAAATAATATTGTTGTTTGGTAAGTAGTTTTTAGTGATAGTAGTTTTGCTCTCAGCTTAGTTGGTGATTAACATGTTCTTCACTTTGTTTAGTTTTATTTCCAGTTAAAAAATGACGGTGTATGAACTCAAACTCAAAGCATTTATTTCAATTAAACTATGTACGGGCACTTTTGAATTGTCAAGGAGTCAGTCAGTTAGAAATATGAAGCTCATTTCAATGACCAGGTACTTATGGAGAAAAACGGGAAGGAAACTCCATTGGACACTCTTTTAAATTACAAAAATATTGGTTACAACATTAATTTTGAATTAATAATTAGATGTGAGATCAATGTAAACTATAAAGACGTACACGTTAAAATCGTCCAGAATACAGCGAATAGAAACAAAAATAAAATTAATATAAGCCAGCATGACGGCGCCCGTTCTCGAACATGACGCATGTATCAGCACCATTCAGCTCAATCATATCGAAGGGAGCTAAATGATCCAACACACACGCCACCATTAACGAGACATCTGAGTGAGCATGACATACTCTCAGCCGCCATGGTACATTCAAGTCAATGAAAGACATTACCCGGTAAATGGTAGCTCTATAGTACATAGTACTCACACCTGTGCTATAAAATTATTTGATACATAAGAGCTTGAGTTTATACAATGCAAAGATAGTCTTACAATCTTCAGCAGCTCCAACAGTATTTTCAAATGTTAATCAATTAGTTGTGACAAAAAATGCTTAGCTTAATACTGGTCCTGCTCCACAAGCAGGACCAGTATTAAGCCAAGCATTTTTTCAGTGATGTAATCTCCCAACTTATAATGCCTGCCTGCATAGTGTGCGTTTTATACAAGATTTGAATTTCGTCTCCTTCAGTTGATATTAGATGAATTTTATTGTAATATTTTCAAAAGTATCCTTTGTAAGATGAACAAACATAATATAGAAATAGAGGTCTCTATATATATATAATAATAAATAGAGACCTCTATTTCATGTACTAGTATTATGTCTTTTACCTGTTTTACTAAAAAGACGTAATTTTTTCTTACATACATGATGTTTTCATAGATAAATTGACAAGATACCGTCATGATGTTAATATCCTTAAAAAGTTCTCATAGAAAATTGCGCCTGGGGAGATTATATATGGCTCTGATGGCTCTGTTCTGCAGAATACAAATAGGCTTGATGTCTGCAGCACATCCCCGAAGTAAAATACCGTAACACATGAAAGTAACTAAAATAGACTAGCCTCGAGGTATCTACATCAGTAAATTGACGGATTTTTCTGACAACATATGTTGCTGAACTAAGCCGTCCTGCAAGAGATGTTAAGTGAGGACCCCATTGTAGTCTTGAGTCAAGCGTGGTCCACATAAAAAACAGTTTTATCGACCAATCAATAATATCTCACAATCACTACTTTTGAAATTTGGTACAGAAAATCTTATGCACTTTTTTAGAATTTAATACTTAAGGGCACGTTTGCAAATCAGACGAAATTGTGCTGTTTTTCGGTACATATTGTGACAAAATTAAACCAAATCAAATACTTATTACTACCACATATAAATTGGTTCTTTATCTTCAAATAATAGTAACCATTTTGTTGAAAATTATAGTTTTTATAATGTAAAAAACGATTTTCTGTTCCCATTTTTCACAAAATTAACGATACCGGGTTGAGTTTGGGTACATTTTTTGTTTTATTATCAACATATTTTAAGGGTTCTAAAAATACTAGAAGTAGGCAGACATATTCAATTCCAAAAACTAGTAAAAGAAAATATCAAAATGTCACACATAGTCGCAGAAAAAATAAAAAACTGAACTTATTTTTTCACATATTTTGCTATTACGGATGAATCTTAATCGATTGCATTAGGGGTTATTTTATTTTTGTTCCTGTCTTGCTATATTGCGCAAACATTTCGAATGCGACCTCAGTCCGCGCTTGGCCGCCGTCGTGAGTGGACCCTGTATCGCCTGTTAGCCGCGCCTCGTGTTGAAAAAGATCGCTGTACATATACAAAGTATTCGATAAACCAAATTAGGTACCTGATACGATGTTTTTATAATCACAGGTTTTTATAAAAATATTCTTTTTCGCTAAAAGTAAAGAGGAGTTATAAATGCCTATTCGTCTCAGACTTGATGGAGTGACCTGATGGTGTTTTTCGGTGACTGCTACTGGAATTCGTCGACCAGTAGATCTAGGTGTACCGAGTTTGGGCTCGTTTTGATACTTATGATAAGACCTTACCTCCAGACTTGATGGAGTGACCTAAAGGTGTACTTCGTTGACTGCTACTGGAAGTCGTCGACCAGTAGAACTAGGGGTGCTGAGTTTAAGCTCGTTTTGATAGTAATGATGAGCCCTTACCTCCGGACTTGATGGACTAACCTGATGGTATACTTCAGTGTCTGCAACTGGAACTCGTCGACCAATAGAACTAGGGGTGCCGAGTTTGGGCTCGTTTTGATAGTTATGTTGAGATCTTACCTTCGGACTTGACGGAGTGACCTGAAGGTGTACTTCGATGACTGCTACTGGAACTCGTCGACCAGTATTTATTTTTTATTTATTTCTTTATTTATTTGTTAACATAGGTAAGGAAATACAGATCTTATGATTGATAAACAGAGCGCTATGTTATGCCGGGAGGCGTACAAATATGGTGTGAAAATATAGCCGATGATTACAAATTAAAATTAACTAAAAATATTTGAAAATCATGCATAATTATGATATTAAATTAGAAAATAAAATTAACAATTACATATTATTTAATACTCAATTATGTCAGACCTAAATGAGGAATTATTAAAATGTCAAAAAACCTATATCAAAATAATTAAAATGTCAAAAAGATTTAATGTCAATGCTATTATTAGTTTACTCTAAATTAAATCGTCATTCAGGTATTCGTCAATCGTATAATAACATTTATCGATTAAGAACAATTTATTTATTTTTTTAAATTGTGTTAAATTTAATTATTTTATGGCGTCTGGAACTTTATTGTAAATGCGTGGAGCCATACCCAGGACACTTTTTTTTACTAATGCAGTTTTACATTTATAATTACATAGAGATTTTTTGTACTGACTACGAATTGGAACATTTCGTACCATTGTCATTTTTTCAAAAAGGTTGGGATTTGTTTGACGAAGATACTAATTTCTTATATATATATCGCCGGTAGCGTAAGTAGATATATTGATTTAAAGTACGGTGCACACACATGGCTCTAACGCACCTTTTTTGTGCAAAAAATTATTCCGTATCGTAGAAGTGAGGCTACTCGACCATGATAGGCAACGAGTAACGCGTCTATATTTACTTTTCTGGCCAATTGAAAAAGTGCATAGGCAGATTTATTTATTTTTTTACATAGCTGTTCTATATGAGCTTTCCAATTGAGGTTATTGTCAATATGGATACCCAAAAACACACTTTGATGGAAATGCATTACTTTGGTTTAATTGAGGTTGATTATTAAATTATTCATATTAAGCCAATTAATTATGTCAGTAAGAGTTTTATTAATGTCAAATTGATACGTATTTAAGTCCTTACATTTAACTATTGCAGTGCAAACAAAATCATTTGTTGTTGTCACTGGTGTCACTTTTGGCAAATCATTTATATAAATGAGAAATAAAAGTGGCCCAAGCACGCTACCTTGAGGCACTCCATATTTTATACTTCTGAAATCCGACACATACGTTTGTTCCGTTTTGGTTTTTGCGCACACTCTTGTGATTCTGATTCTGACAGTAGAACTAGGGGTGCCCAGTTAGGGCTCGTTTTGGTAGTTATGATGAGACCTTACCAACGGACTTGATGGAGTGACCTGATAGTGTACTTCGGTGACTGATACTGGAACTCGTCGACGAATGGAACTAGGTGTGCCGAGATTGGGCTCGTTTTGATAGTTATGATGAGATCTTAACTCCGGACTTGATGGTGTGACCTGAAGGTGTACTTCGGTGACTGCTACTGGAACTCATCGACCAGTAGAACTAGGGGTGCCGAGTTTGGGTTCGTTTTGATAGTTATGATGAGATCTTACCTCCGGACTTGATGGACTGACATGAAGGTGTACTTCGGTGTCTGCTACTGGAACTCGTCGACCACTAGAACTAGGGGTGCCGAATTTGGGCTCGTTTTGATGGTAATGATGAGACCTTACCTTTGGACTTGATGGAGTGACCCGAAGGTGTACTCTTATAGTGTGTACTCTTACAGACTCTTACTGACTAAAACCCCACCCGTATTCCTTCCTGTTACCTGTGTTGCCAGGGACCAAGGTGACTCATTAGTACCTATCCGCGACTCCGACAGGCATCACCGCAAATCCGCCCAGGATTCCCGAAGCCCAGGGTGTCTCCTGCGGCGACTAGAGGCGAGAGGGCCGAAATTTGCCTCTCCCTCAAACGTCCCGCCTCCTCCTTTGCGAGCATTACTGCTTCGCAGAAGGAGGTGATGGCTGCCCATCCCCTCTCGCCCCGTACCATGGCCTGAACCAGGGTCGGATGCGAGAGATCTCTGCCGCCAATCGCCTCCACGAGGACACGGCGGTGCTCTGTTCAAGCCGGGCAGACCTCCACCGTATGCTCCACCGTGTCGTCCGGACGATCCACACAGTGCTGACACCCGGGCGTTTCCTCCCGCCTTATCCGACACAGGAACCTCCCGAAGCTGCTATGTCCAGTGAGGACTTGCGTCAGGTGGAAGGTGAGGAGGCCGTGGCGCTTCTCTAGCCACTCCTCAAAGAGGGGACTTATCGCCGCAATCGTGGCGTGCCCAACACTGGGTTGCGACAACCGTACTCTCCATGTCGCCATGAGATCCTGCCGGAGCTCCGTCCGCTGTGCTGCTATTTCTCGCGGCAGCGGAGTTACGCCCCGGCGTTTCGCCTCCTCGCGCCACTCCCATACGTGCGCGAGGACTTTTGCCTCCAGATCCCATGGCAGCAATCCGGCAAGCAGGCTCGCTGCCTCACAGGAGACCGTGTGGTATCCCCGGACCATCCGGATGGCCATGACCCTTTGGGCCGCGCTCAACCGGCGGGCTGGCCACAGCACCAGAGAGCGCGCCCATACAGGAGCCCCGTAGAGGGCCATGGACCGCATGACCCCCGCGTAGAGCCTCCGGCAGGAGGCGTTTGGACCACCTAGATTGGGCAGGAGCAATGCAGCGCCTGTCCTCTCCAGTTTGGGAGCCAAACGTCGGAAATGCTCCACGAAGTTCCACCGGCTGTCGAGGACGAGTCCCAGGTACTTCATCGTCGACTCGACGCCGATGGAAACCCCTCCTACCGTTATTTGGGACCCCAACGGTGGCGCGTTCCGAGGACCATGAAAACACATGGCCTCGGACTTGTGCAGGGCCACCTCGAGTCCCAATTGCCGGATCCTTTCGACGATTGTCGCAACCCCGCGTGCCGCTACTTCGGCCGCCGCCTGGTGTGACCTTTCCTGCGCCAGGACCAACGTGTCACCAACGTAGCACACTATGCTGACGCCGCTAGGGAGGTCGGCGCGCAGCACCCAGTCGTATCCGATGTCCCAAAGATGCGGCCCCAGGACCGATCCCTGTGGGACACCGCACGACATCTCTTGCCGGTTCCTCACTCCCTGGTGACCGGGGTAGATGACGGGCCTGTCCGTCAGATAGGCAACCGTGCGTACACTTGTGGGTGTACCCGTGTCAATGTGGTAGTTGGATTCTATACCTATACATTTTGCAAACGCGTCCTTATCATAATCAGCCTATAATGTTCCTACTGCTGGAACACAGGACTTTCTGTAAGAGGGAGTGGGCCGTAACACACCACGCGGTTGCAGTGCGGGTTGGTAGATGTCACATGTCTTCTAATTTTTGGTTCTAGGACATGCCAGCTTCCTCGCGATATTTTCCTTCACCGTTTTTAGAGCACTGGGGATGAAATAATTTACACGAAGTAAAGCGCCTGCCAGGGTTCGAACCTATGACCTACAACTCTTAGTTACAGGCCGTTACCACTGGGCCACCACTGCTCTCATACTCAATACTTAATTATTGGCTGGGAACCAATTTTGGACCTGAGGCGTTATTTACGTCGTCAAAATTTGCGGCACGTCTATCTACCTTAAAAATTAAGAAAGAATCGTCAGAAAATCACACCATTTGTGGTTGACTTTTTAGGGTTAAGGCGCTGACAAGACCCAATTGACCGAAATTGGCTACTCGTAAGAAAAAAAAATGCCAAATCTGTATAGTTAGTGGTAGCGGAAAAAATATATGTTAATTTTGAACATATTTCCCAGAACTTAGTTGTTACCAAAACACGTTTTGAAAAAAAATCTCGATAAAACTAACGTTATACTAACCTCTTACCTTGAGTTCTAATCCAAAATATCTGTATTAAATATCAACATACGTTACATAATTAATTAATAACAAGAACGTCTTATTTGAATGCAGAACTTGGTTGTTTTTTATTTTCGATTACTCAACTCAATTTTGACCAAATTGATAATTGCTTCATATTTTGCAATAAATCACAAGCGTTGTATCATCGCGCTTCTCTTTCTTTTCTATGAAATCTGAGAGTGACCGCGGTTTAGATGTTGTCAGCGTCATGTCGTGGAATGATATTTTTTTCTCGTCTACCCCAATGGTGTGGGGTATCGTTAGATAGGCCGTTCAAAAATATTGCAGGTTTATGAACACCACTTTTCGATTCAAGGATCCACTTGCGTAATATTAAGCATTAAAGTGCTAATTATTGTTAGAGTCAAGTGTCCCTCCCCCCCTGCCAGCTAAACGGTTGTTTATGGAGATGTGAAAAATGCATGACAGTAGTACATATAATGAAATTAAAAGGAAAATATCACGGCTAAGTAGGCTTTACAAGTTAACGACTTATAGTCGAGCAACTTAAATTTGCAATTTGAGATTTAACCGTGGCATATATCGATGTATGGGAGAACATGTTTTTCAACTACAATGTTAAGTTTGTTTCGGGAATAAATTCGTCCCAAGTAATCCCAACTCCGGAACCTTTCATTGTGCGTGGTACGACACGCACTTGGCTGGTTTTTAATAAATGTAGTAGATCATTAATTGTAAGCTATTCAGGTGCGGGGTAAAATATTTGCCAAATCAAATGAGCCAGCACAATAATTAAAGTCACCAACAATCATCTATTATCACTATACTAACACATAAACACAGAGAACACAATTACGTAAGCTTATCCTAACTAAATACTTTACTTTCCCTAACTAAATATAGGTCCTATAATCTGAAGACTCTATGGGAACAGATGCCAGCTGAGGGCTGATGGACATCTGATGCATAACGCACCGTTGCTAACTGAGTCCTAATGACTACTGTTTAATTTACTATTGATATACACTCGCTACATTATTGCTGTAGTCTTGATTCCATTGGTACAATAGATACATTATTGATACGAGTTGTCGCGTACTATTGCAACATAATTAATATGAGTAATTATGGTGCAATATCTCATGTAATGTTGCAATATAGCTTGCATGAGTAATCATGGTGCAATATTCCATGTACTATGCGTTATTGTGGTTTGAACCAGTCCTGTTTCTGGTCAAAACCTGATCCGTTCGTTCCAGAAGATACATATGTTATCTAAAGGGACCCGACTGATGGTGTTTCATACTAATTAATATTCCAATCAGTCGGGTTTCATAGTTATGAGCATGTCTTGATTACATACAAGGTACATGCCCACAAATGAGATTGCTGTGCTCGCTAACATTAATATACATACACTAAAATGAAGAAAGTACCTAATATCGAGCCCTTAGAACACCCATTTTTACCATTTATTTGAACTTGCTGTTGAACGTAAACGAAGCAAAAGGACGAAACTACAGAACTCAACCTGACCCCCAAAGGAAGAAGGCGTGAGTTTATGTGTGTATGTACCTACCTATGTAATTAAGAATTAAGAAACTTATGAAGATCACTTAAAAAAGTATATTTTTGAAAGCATCTTTTCAAGCTTTTAAATATCATCAATGAATGTTTCCAGTTAACGTTATTTTGACTACCAAATATTTTGTATTGTAAAAATCCAGACTTTACGGAACTCTGCAATCCCAGGGGAAACCCGCAAATCCTAAAACCAGTTTAAGTCGGATTTATACAGTTCGTAAACGTGTGAAATACACGTTGCTGTACTGAAACCGACATCCGGGAAGTTATTTTATTTTACTTTAATTTGATTTGGAGAAACATTTTATACTTATTTCCGCTAAGCTGCGTTGCTTGGCTACTGAATACCGGATTAGAGGGTATGGGTACTGCCGGCAAGCTGAAATGTCTCATGTGTATTACAGGCACATGAGACATTTCAGTTTTGCAAGCTTTGGAGTGACAACACACCTGCGAAACCTCTGATGCCTATTACAGCGGTGCTATTCTGTAAAGGCTTGTGTAGACTAGATATCGCGAAATCGCCCCAGTCTGCAGGAGCCTTAAAAATCTCACCGTGACAACTTAGGTGAAGTGATCTGTTAAGAGTGGCCAAGATAATATAAGATAAGATAATATTTATTTGCTGAATCGGTCAAGGACAGCTAATGAGGCACAATTGATTTTCTATAGTTTTACACCGAATCGGTGTCGCGCGGGGCTTAACAGGGTAACTTGTTATACATACGAGAAAGACATGCATGCAAGATGGTAACAACATTATTGGGTACAGACATGCTTGCCAAATGACGTGACGTGCAAATATCAAGAAATACTATTAATTACAACCTTCTCTTAAAATAACCATTGATTAATTAATTAAATAATAATATTGTAATAAATTTAAATACAAAAATCAAACAGAATATTAAAAACAAAATAAGCTATTAAGTCATTGTCTAGGCCCTCAGCAGGTGGACCATTTGCTTGTGTGCAGCCCAATCCGAGGACCTTGGGAAGGTCACAGGAATCCGCTGGATGCGAGAAGCATAGAACCGGTCGAAGTGGCGGTGCTTGGAGAAGTCTGTGGTGACATTTACATAGCCACACAAATCCGGCAACGCGCAAGCAGAGTTTACCGCGTGACTAGCATATATACAACATCCCGACATCAACCGTCGCGCGTCGGGCAATAGTCCACGAGACACAACACCCGTCCTTCTGCGAAGCAGTAATGATCGCGAAGGAGGAGGCGGGACGGTTGAGGGCGAGGCAAATTTCGGCCCTCTCGCCCCTAGCCGCTGCAGGAGACGCCCTGGGCGTCGGGAATCCCGGGCGGATTTCCAGCCACCGTAGGCGCGGGCTTGCGGACGGTGAGCAATGGGTAGCTCACCGTTCGGTAAGGACCATAGGAACCTACTACGCTTTGGACTATTTTCATATTTCTGACTGACCAGCTCCTTTGACAATTCAAAAATGCTTGTAAATGGATTAATTGGAATAAATGATTTGAGTTTTGTTAAGGTTTTCGTAATTTGACCGTACATTTCATTCTTCCTTGCTTCGATAACTCCAACAATCCTCGCATTATCAGCAGAGTTCTTCAATAATTAGCACATGCTGCGGTCCCCGCTTCTATTAAAACTTGCGTGCTTCAAACTTGCTTCGATTTGCACTTGCAGTTGGCCCATAAAACCAGCGGGTCGACGGCGGGACGTCGACTTTGAAATGTAAGGGGTGCTGCATACGTGTTCGGGTCGACTTGATTCAGCACAGCCGGGCAAACCCTAATGTATATTTTGCCGCCCGGCTATGGCGAATTGCGCCGAATCATGCCAAACCGAAGAAGTATAATTTATCACGCATTAGTCTGTGTTCTTTTGGTTCTTTTCCGATAGACATAATTATAAGTAACAATAGCAACAAACAATAGCTGGTGGATTTTTTATCTATAACGTACAGGGTATATTGGCACTATGCGCGTCCCGTTGTGTAATGTTACTGCTTTGTATAAGGTAATTCTAAGATATACATTTTTTGTCAGTCTACCAATTTGTTTGATGATTCGTTATGCAAAGGGCATGGGTTCGAAGCGAGGCGGGCGCTTTACTTCGTCTAATAAGTTCATCACCAGTGCTCTCAAAACGGTGAAGGAAAACATCGTGAGGAAACCGGCAAGTCTTAGAACCAAAAATTCGAAGCCATGGCTGTGACATCTACCAACCCACACTAGGCCCGCGTGGTAGATTACAGTCCACTCTCTCTCGAAGGGAGGAGGCCTGTGTCCAGCAGTAGGAACATTTTAGGCTGTTTATAGTACTCGTAATGCAATGATTATCATTACATGCAACTGATGTAAAGATAAGGCTGAGATGGTAAGGTGACAATTAACAGGTCCTCACCGGACACGGAAGCTTCGGGAGGTTCCTGTGTCGGATAAGGCGGGAGGAAACGCCCGGGTTTCACCACTGTGTGGACCGCCCAGAGGACACTTTGGAGCATACGGTGGAGGTCTCGTGGAGGCGATCGGCGGCAGAGATCTCTCGCGTCCGTCGGCCATGGTACGGAGCGAGAGGGCATGGGCAGCCGTCACCTCCTTCTGCGAAGCAGTAATGCTCGCGAAGGAGGAGGCGGGACGGTTGAGGGAAAGGCATGTTTCGCGCCCTCTCGCCCCTAGCCGCCGCAGGAGACGCCCCGGGCAGATTTCCGGCCACCGTAGGCGCGGGCTTGCGGACGGTGAGGAATGGGTAGCTCACCGTCCGGTAAGGACCAGGCCCGGGTCGACGGCGCGTTGTATTCCACGCGCGCCTCAAAGAGATGTCGTCAGCACAGAGGTAGGGGTCCACTGGGGCCGATGCCTGCCGGGGTCGTGGGAAGGTTATTATGGGTCACTGAGGCCTCTGGCAACACAGGCAATGGAAGGAATACGGGTGGGTTTTAGTCAGTAAGAGTCACACCCTCCCGCTCCGCCCAGAGCGGGAGAAATTATTTGATGATGTCTCACCCAAAAAAAAAAGTGACAATTAAGCTGCAAAATTACAGAACCGGGCGCACATAGCGCTAACATTCACTTTCACTTATATTGCACCGTGCCAGCTCCTTGTTTCTTGGCCCCACATTTCAGTGCAGCGACTTGAAGTATTTGCGGGTAGTCGCAATTTGCTTGTTGTGCAACTTGGATACTTGCTCTGATGCACCAGTTCGATACACCGCAACCGTTAAGAGCATCGATGGTCACGATAATATGCACAACTTTTAATTCAATTTACTGTTCATTTAACTTGGTAAGTAGATCAAGGAAATGTGGCTTTGGTAAATCTCGGCCAGTTACTGCCTATTACAGGGCTAAGATTTATGTAAAGTCTGGGTAATTGATTTCTGCCGGGTCGCGGGAATGTTCGAAAGAGATACCATGACCGTGGCAACACACAGGCAACGGAAGGAACACGGGTGGGTTTTAGTCAGTAAGAGTCTGACACACCCTCCTGCTCCGTCCAGAGCGGAAGAAGTTATTTGATAATTCCCACTCAAAAAAAGGGTAATTAATTTAAGCAATGTGACTACCATTTAAATCAACAAAACAACCATAATTAGCCTATAATGTTCCCACTGATGGGACACAGCCCACTCCTTTCGGAGTGGGCTGTAATCCACCACGCGAGCCCAGTGCGGGTTGGTAGATGTCACATGTCTTCGAATTTTTAGTTCTAGGACATGCCGGTTTCCTCACGTTGTTTTCCTTCACCGTTTTGAGAGCAGTGGTGATGAAATTATTTACACAAAGTAAAGCGCCTGGCTGGGTTCGAACCCACGACCAACTCATAAGTCGGGCCGTTACCACTGGGCCACCACTGCTCTCATCTCGCTTCATATTTAAATCACAGCTGTCGATTTATCAAAAAATAATTTCCGTATTTGCTCAAAATTTATAAACTTTATTGTTTAGTTAGACAAATCACGTGAAAAAGATTTTGGTCAGTACGATGACGCACATTAGTCCATAATATCTTGAAACTCCACTTACCGCTGCAAATGAATCCAATATTCGAACATTTATAAATTACTTATTCGTAAAAAGTGCTTCCCAATATTTCGCAACACTTTTCTTCAGTGGCTACAAACATGAGGATAATAATGAATTCACATTTACATTAATCGACAGCTACGTTTTAAACAGTATTGAAAGTTGAGTGTTGCAACGTTTATTTATAAAGAACATTATTAGGTGGAGTGTGTGAGTGGTTATTTCAGCGAGTTATTTTACCGAATGAAGAACGGTTTATTTTGAAATGTAATGTAATCTTTTATTTCCAGATATTAATCCACATACAACTTTCAATAAATACACACAGATAACTTAATGACGTAAACACACGGTTAGATACGGATTTTGGATGTGTAAGACAGCTCGTTACAAAATACATCAACTATTTTTCTTTTACAGTTGTCCCTTTTTAAAACACAGCATACGTACAAAATAAACTATACTATTAAGTATCTCCTCCATCAGTATCTTCGAAGTTGTCTGGTTCTGGCAGTCTTTCTGGTTGGTTGTTAACTGGAAAAGACAGAAACCATGAATGGAATTCAACCGGTATAATAATAATAATAACCCCAGCGCCGCGCAGTATCTCTACGTTGACGTCGTGGTGGGGCTTGCGCGCTCCAAACTCCAGGTCTGTGCCGGTAGTTTACTTTGCCGGAACAGGTCTAGGGTAAGGAGCCAAACCAAGAGAGGTACAGAAACCCGCAGGACAGCATGTGGCGAGCTGTTGGGCAGTTGTGACCCCACGGATCCTATCATCTGGGAGAAGTCTTCTCTTGTCTTGTCTTGTTCCTCTGGCTTGCCTTTATTGACCGGCTGGAGTGAACACTGACGAGGAACACAGTTCCCACTTCATTCTTGCCTGTATTGGCCGGCTTGAGTGGAGATTCGCAAGTTGCGTAGCGTCACCCGCATGCCCGTGTGGCACTCGGTGCGTTTAAATCACAGCGGTGCGACGCCGCAACGCACCGGCGACGCCCGTGTGGGCTCACTCTTACCTACCCAAATATTGTCTTCCGAACATTATCCCGGTATTCTTTGTCCAAAGATCTCTTACAGCTCGAAATAAAACTTGCAGACAAATGGAAAATTATCTCAGTGAACATTTAATGACATAATTTATTTGTGGACGATAACAGCCACAATGAGTGATCAAAATGGTGTTCACGTACGAACAGCAAATTGGGTAACTAACCGTGGGGCTCCTGGTAATGTTGCCGCTTTAGAACGAAATGACGGGGATAATAAGTTACGGGTTGCAAGATAAGGGGACAAATACTATTGTGTGTAAAATAGTGGGAGAAAGATTAGGAAGGGAATATTGAGACAAGGAAAATTGGGATCATAAGCAGTCCAGGGTTTATATATCAAGAAGTGTAATATTTTATATAAAGAATACTGAAAGAAACGCATGTTACTTGTTAGTGAGACTCTTTAAAAATTGATAGATGCAATTGTTTGATTGTTGATACAATCCATTATGTATTCACTAACACACGCGGCTGCGCTAAGCCGACTGTTGAGTATCCAACAATTTTTATTTTTTGCTTTTATTCAAGCATTCATTAACTTATGAAGCCAGGCGCCTACCCCATATGGTGCCAAACAATGAAAAATCAATTGTGTTTCATTAGCTGTCCTCGACCGATTAAGGTGTCACATGTTCATTAAGGTGGGTTTTGAAGAATAGAACTAATTCCTATTAGCACTGCTAATTGATGACAGTGATAATTAGAACTTGTTACAAACGACATAGGTATTTAGTTTATAAGAACAACTTTTTTTTAGTTTTCGAGTAGGTCGGTGTACTCACAACAATGAGTTGTGTGCCAATTCCCGGTGCATTACCGGGAATTGGCACACAAAAAGTCGTCGTTATAAACTCAATACCTATGTGTAAGTGGCATTTACCTAGGAGATTAAAATAGTAGAATTCCTATGACTAAAACAATTAGAGTATCTTTTGTTTTTGCTAATGTTAATAGATCCATAATAATAATTAACTATAAAGTATTTCGCATGAGCTTGCAAATCCAAATAATGGTTAGGTATTAACTAATAACCTGAAATCATCTTAAGGCGCTGACAAGACCCAATTGACCAAAATAGGCTTCTCTTAAGAAAAAAAATTGGCAAATCTGTATAGTTTGTGGTAACGGAAAAAATATATGTTAATTTTGAACATATTTCCCAGAACTTGGTTGTTACCAAAACACGTTTTGAAAGAAAAATCTCTATACAAACTAACGTTAAACTAACCTCTTACCTTGAGTTCTAATCCAAAATACCTGTATTAAATATCAACATACGTTACGTATTTAATTAATAACAAGAGCGTCTTATTTGAATGCAGAACTTGGTTGTTTTTTATTTTCGATTACTCTACTCAATTTTGAGTATATAGATAATTGCTTCATATTTTGCAATAAATTACAAGCGTTGCGTCATCGCGCTTCTCTTTCTTTTCTATGCAAACAGACAGTGACCGCGGTTTAGGTGTTGTCAGCGTCTTAATACTGGTTTTTAAAGTGATAGGTAAAAATAAATCATAGCGAACTGGTCGTGTATAAGAAAGTGACAGAGTCAATTACTTCCACATGCGAAAAAAGAGAGCGCAACAATGCGCTGGAACTAAAATAAAACAACGTAAGAGCGCCAAAACAAATAAAAATTGTTTAAAAATAAATTAAGCTATGTATCATAAATATTTTCAGGTAGAGTTTTCAATTACCATACGCACATTTTGAATGCAATGTTTCAATGAAATGAATAAGGATTTTAGAATTAAGAATAAAGATTTTAGAATTAAGAATAGGGATTTTAGAATTACAGAAAAACAAAATAAAAAGTAGAGGTAGTTTCGGAATTTAATTCTAACGAGGAAATTTAACCCAAATGCGTTTTCCTTCAGTCAGAGTATTAATAAAGTAGTCAATAAACATAAATTTTCAAAAAATAAATTGATACTTACCTACACGCTCTGTAAGTGAAATAAATGGTTACGAAAAAGACGCCAATTTATTTTGGTATCGCATTAATTAACATTATAAATTTCTCAAAAGCAATCCTGAGTCTCGAGGGTGCTGTTTTCAGGGAATGGAGGTGCCATTCCCTGAAAACAGCACCCTCGAGACTCAGGATTGCTTTTGAGAAATTCCTCATGAAGAAATCCAATAGCCCTTTGTCCTGGGGATCTAACACAGGAGCCCAGCCTCAGCGCTTTGTTATTCCGTATTTGATGGTATCTAATACGTCGTCATTTCAGCGACTCCTCACAAAATATCACGCTCTTATTTTTACAGAAATACTCTGGCGTTAATGAATCACAGTGCAGTAGTACAAATACACAGTGTTACACATCTTGTGTTAAATATATCACGCTTGCATCGCCAGGTGTGAGCAGAGAGATAATGATGAGAATCGGTTTATGAATAGCATCAGAACTCTTCTTGTGGCTAGATGGCTGATCGGTTGTTTGGGCTAAAAACCAGCATCGAAATTAAACGTTGTGGTCATTACCCGTTTTAGCCCGTTATCCATCAGCAACGATGAGGATAAGTCTATACTTATCTTAGTCTTATGATCGCAATCGCAATCGCGGTATACACCGCGATTTTTTTTTTATGTAGCTGTACCGATTTAATTTGTTTTTAAATCTTGAATTACAAGTTATTAGCTTCGCCCGCACGGAAGCCGAAGAAAATCCCACGTAAACGTACTACCGTAATAAAAAGACCTACAGTCATGATCTACCTGTGTGGCAAATTTTATCGAAATCCGCTCAGCCGTTAAAGCGTCAATTGATAACAGACACTGTTACTTTCACATTTGTAATTTTAACTAGCTTTCTCCCATGGCTTCACCCGCGTGGAGGTCGGAAATTATCCCGTAACACGCACGCCAGTAAGACTCCCAGTCGACATGATTATTTCCGACATTTTCAAAAATCATCGTCATATTTCAGCCAATTTACGCAAAACCTTCCTGAATTACACACCTAAACCTTCCTCATGATCACTCCGTCCATTGGTGAAAACCATATGATAATCCGTTTGGCAGTTTTTGAGTTTATCGCGTTCCGACAGACAGACGCGGCGGGGGGACTTTGTTTTATAATACGTAGTGATGAAAGTATTATCTAACAACCCGTACTTGGGCCGAGTGGTGGATTACGGCCCACTTCCTCTCACAGAGAGGAGGCCGGTGTCTCAGCAGTGGGAAAATTTATAGGCCGATTATGTAAAGTATTAGTATTGATAACTAATTACGTACCTGAAAAGCTACCTCGGCGTTTTTTTGGGTGTATGTAGGAAATGAGTAGGAAGCTACAACTTTCATCTAATAAAAGTTGTAGCTTCGCTTAGCTTCGGGAAGTCGAAGAAAAAATTGCTCAGTTCTCATAAAGTCAAAGTCAAATAATTTATTACAAATAATCACTTAGAACGTCAAAATTTACAAAAAAATAGAAGTGATTCTAGTTGCTCCTTCCAAACGGTAGTTTCGTATGGAGAAGAACGGGCAAGAAACTCCACCGTTACTCCTTTAAAATGTTTTACAATATTTTGTATACATTAATGATATGTGAAGACCTACAATAAAACTACTACATCACAATAGGTAAAATGTAAAAATAATTAAAAACGAAGTAATGACAGACAAATTAATTATGTGATAGATGCGTGGTGATTGTAAAAGTAGACGATTTTCATAAAAGGACATTGACCATCCATGTATGGGAGTTGGGCCAAGTGTTGCCCAGAATGAACACATAGTGCATTATGTACCTTAGGCTAACACTACTCTGTAAACGAAAGCTCATCAAAATCTATTCGAGGAGATATGAGAAAAAAATATTTTTTGTTAAGATTTTTTATTGGTGAAGAATGAAATCCAATGGTACGTACCGCAGTAATTATTTTAAACAATTACTCACTTTATTATTACAATCAAGTATTTCATGATTTCTGACATTCAGAATTGATTTACATTAATTCGACGTGAAAGGCATTCGTTAAAGCCGCAGCGATTTTAAGGTCTGTGAAAAAATGGCTCATGGCTACATTACAATATTCATGACGAAAAATCTTAAAATCACGTTTCAGCCTCCCATTTACTACCTCAACAGGCCACCGGCAAATGGTGCACATTCTTGATTTATTTGCCTGGATTGTACTCAATTGAGTACCTCTTCTTGCCTGAGATTCTGGCATTATGCCAACATATCCATGGGATTCCAACATGGGTATAGAGTCACGAAACCCTCTGTCTAAAATAAATATATCACCGAACTGTAACAGCCAATGAATAACTCTACCTGGACCATCTAAAAGATTATTTAAAATAGTAGCGTCATTTTGAGTCGCTTGATAAGGTCCAGAAATAACGATAATGTGCCCATCACATGTAACAAATAAAAATGGTTTAAGTAGGTTTCTGTACTTGTGGAGACTGTACGTGACTTTTTGAAATGTGAAGTTACTGCTCTTTTGGATGTACATATCAAGTTCCATCGCAGATTATAATAGCTTTCTCATTATTAGCGAACAAAGCATTAGGAACCGCTAGATTTCTTTCTATTATCTGTTCTCTGGTCATGTGATCGAAACCCAAGTGGCGAGGAACAAAATCACTTTCTAGGCATTCCCTAGCTGTTTTCATCTTCCGTTCGAGAGTCGTTCGCGACATGTTAAAAAACGTGGCGAGTCTTTCATTAGATTCCCCAGTTCTAAGTTTAGACAGAAGTATACCTAGTGCTGTCCGTGGACATCGGCATCTTTGTGCTAATTGTGTAGTTTCATTGAACAGCCTTTCGAATTCGTCACGAGTGCGACCAGTCCAATAAAATAATTCGGCATCATGTTGCTGATTAAGATTTTCAAAATCTATAATGTGGCTTCTGGGTAGTTTTAATAATTCCAACATTTCTAAGACTTGTTGGGGATTAAAATGAAAACAACGATTTCGTGCAGTGAAAAGATCATCCCAGGAGTTGTCTTCTAAATGTTCCTGGCACACGCGTGCATGTGCTGGAATAAAGTAATTGTGGTTTATGAGCAATTGCACTTTTAGACTTTTCGGAACTCGAAGACGAGTATTGTTTGTACAATTGTATACCATACAAGTAGTTGATGTGTTCGGGGCTCGGCAGTAATTCTCAGGAAGCCTAAACGTTACGTTTTCCACTGCCGGTGGATCTTCTAGAGCAGGCGCATCTTCCACAGCAGGTATATCTTCCACAGCAGGTATGTTCTCCACAGCAGGCACACCTTCTACAGCAGGCACATCTTCCACTGCAGGCACACCTTCCACTGCAGGGAGCGTTAGCCTTCCTCGTCGAGCTCTTGTCCAACAACCATGGCAGATATGTTCGCTGTTATCGAATGTTATCTGAAAATAAAAATAAAAACTTGAATACTGTAACAGCCAAACTCAAGGCCGTGAAAATAGTACTCAAGTTAGATATCGTGTCGTACACGTCAAAAGTGAATAATTGGGCCTACAAAAATCGCAATCAATCACTTAGTTCAATTAATCACCTATGGCAATCACCATGCGTTACGAAACGATCACGACAGTCGAAAGTCGTTTTGGTAGCCCCTAAGATCATAATAATTAACACGTGACATTTACATGAACGGTCCTGACAGTGTTCAGTGGATTCAATTTGACTACCACTTAGTGATGTTGCACTTAAAAAGTACTTACCTCATGTGGAGTTAAAGCTTGAATTATGTTTTGAACCGTATGATGATGGTTGTTCTGTAGATTACGAGTTAACGTGTGTCTTCTGGTTCTTTCCACAGAATGTGATGCAAGTAATCATTTGGAAGTACTCCCATGTCTGGGCAGCATATGGCCCAGAACCGGTCAATGTCCTTTCAACAAGTAATAAGTCAGTGTGCGAGGTTAAATATAAACTCTAGATAACGTCAAAATTGATTACTTACCCCAAAAATTTTAGTCATTCCTTTACTTTTCTTACTTGACGCCATCTATGGTCTATATTATACAAAAAGTATAGAGGTTCAAGCTATAAACTTTTTTCATTGTGCATCCAAATGGAATAGGAAACTTTATTTATTATTGATTTTGGAACAGTGGATGGGTTGTTTTGTTTTTTTGGCAGACCCATGTTGAGGCAAGAGGTTTTATATTTATAAATAATATACATTTATAGTCTTATTTAGTTAAATGGTTAATTTTAATTGCCCTACCTCATGTGAACTTGGCTGCAACTCGAAATTTGAAAGATGGAATAATAGCAACACGCCTTCAAAAATGATGCTGAAAGGTTATAAAAAACTTTCAAGTATTACTTTATAAGCGTCACAGTCTAATAATCTTGAGAACGTGACGATTTGAAGAATTGCTGAAAATTCAGCCCTTGATTGAAAATTATTTACGACTTTTTTATGATGAAATATAAAAGAGAAAGATCTTAGTCAGGTTGATAAAGTGCTGAGGCCAGCGAAATAAGATTAAAGAAAACTGAAGTTTTTTTGCAAGTTACAATTGATCTTATTGTTCTTTTGTAGATTACACATAAACTCACGCTATCTTCTAGACTAACAAATTATAGAACACCACCTGCTACGATACTTTTATATACCTACTCTTTTTAGTTCGTTTACGTTCATACATCAGGGCCATATTTAATAATTTTAAAAAAATTACAAGTTACAAGTCTGTCATGGTGGAAAACGTCAATTAAAAAAAATCCCCAAAGTGTTACATATTTCTGTTTACAAACATTTTCACTTTACAGGTGTCATTTCTACAAGTTCCTGTTTAACTTCTCCCGCTCTGGGCGGGGCAGGCACCCCACACCGCCCAGAGCGGGAAAAGTTGTCAGACTCTTACTGACTAAAACCCACACGTGTTCCTTCCGTTGCCTGTGTTGCCAGGAGCCTCGGTAACCCTTTCGGACATTCCCGTGACCCCGGCAGGCATCGCCCTAGTGGACTCCTACACTTGTGCTGAACCCAACGCGCCGACTTGGGCCTGTAGGGTTAATAAAAATTACAAGTATATATAAATAAATAATACTCGCGAGAAGGCAAGGCACCATTAACCAAAGTTACTATAATATTTTGAGCCCCATCATCTTCATTTCAGCCGAAAGACGTCCACAGCTGGACATAGGCTCCTCCAAGCGTCGCTACATCGACCGGTCCTGCAATTCTTGCATCCAGAGCATCAAATCCGATATTTAACTATCAGTTTTCTAACAACACATTATTAGTCTTGTAGCAAAGTAACTCTTAATACTTACGTATATAATGAAAACATAATATAACATCGCGCCTTGTTTCCCCGAAGGGTTGGGCAGAGGTGTACCTGTAGTACATCCACATTTCGGCAGATATGTTTAAGTCCCATGTAATAGGGGGCGAGCCTATTGCCATCAACCGGGAACAAATTCAGACTCCAGGCTGCTACTGAGAAATTCCAGATAGAAAAACTCAATAACACTTTGCCCGATCCGGGAATCGAACCCAGGACCTCATGCTCAGCAGTAGCGCTTGCGGCCACTAGCCCAACGAGCAAGTCCCGTACTCACGTATGTACATTATACTCACATAATGACATCATGACATCTGCCTGCCTTTTCCCAACTACGTCGGCTTCCAGAGTAACCGGATGCAGATGAATACCAGTATTTTACATGGAGCGACTGCCTATCTAACCTCCACAACTTAGTTACTGGGTAATACGGTAGCCCTTGGTAAGACTGGTTGTCAGACTTTCGGGATTTTCTTTCGTGAAGGGTGGGCGTTTTGGGAGACGGTCTTATGCAATTTTGACGTTCAAAAAGTGCTGATTCTCAGCCTAGTGACTTTTGATATAGATTTTTTGATTTTCTGACGATCCGTAACGACTCTCAAAGATCCACGAATGACAGCCGGGACCAACGGCTTAACGTGCTTTCCGAGGCATGGAGGGGTCTTGGAATGTAAATATAGTCACCCATCTACGGACGAACCGCGGCAAGCGTAGCTTAACCTGATAGATTGACCCGTGCGGCTGTTATTATTTAGCCACAAGCTGGCTCTCAAAACATAATATGGAAATAATAAACAAATGATCCAGGTTTTTTTGGCTAAGCAATAGGTAACAGCCGCACATAAATAAATGATAAAAGTTTCTGTAAGTAGGTTTGTACAAACACTTTTACACGTCAATCATATTTTTAAAACTAGATGAGGTCGGCGTTTCCTATCTGACTACTCTGAGAAGAAAGGCTGAAACAAACTCAGAGTTCACAGTCTCTTTTAAAGTCCAGACATAATCTTGGACAGATCATGTGAAGGCCATGTAGATTGGTGTCTGAAACGGTCTTTTGAGGAAAGAACCACACAGGTTATTCCAGCAAGTTAAGTTACGCTTGCCAGATTTGGTCTGTGGATGGATGACCATCTTTACATAACGAGACTCCTCCGTGCCTCGGAAAGGACGTTAAGCCGTTGATTCCGGCTGACATTCGTGGATCCTTACGGGTCGTCAAAGGCTCAAAAGTCAACAACCAGTCTTACCGGAGGTATCGTATTATTCACGTACCGGGTTGTGGAGGTCAGCTAGGCAGTCGCTCCATGTAAAATACTGGTACTGTAAGCCGACCCCAAAATAGTTGGGATAAGGCTAGGCAGATTGATTTATCTAGGTTTCTTTATTGTCAAATATTTTGCCTCCTCGAAAAAGATCCTGGCTGATCTAACAAATTCCTCTATAAGTCGGTAACGGAAAGCATCATCACGATATCTCAGTTTCTCACAAAGGCAGTCATTGCTGTGTGCTCTATTCCTGACAAAAGGCGGCCATTGGGGGCCGTGTAACAACTGATATTGAGCCTTCACGGAGGCACGATCTCAGTAGCGCTTACAACTTGATTGAAAATGTATGAAAACTGATGAGCATTCCTTTTGTTTGTAAAAAGTCGGAATTATTGGTTGGCATTTGCTGAAAACATAGTTAAGGCGCTGACAAGACCCAATTGGCCAAAATAGGCTTCTCTTAAGATGAAAAATTGCCAAATCTGTATATTTTGTGGTAGTGGAAAAAATATATGGCAATTTTGAACATATTTCCCAGAACTTGGTTGTTACCAAAACACGTTTTGAAAAAAAATCTCGATACAAACTAACGTTAAACTTACGTTACGTATTTAAATAATAACAAGAACGTCTTATTTGAATGCAAAACTTGGTTGTTTTTTATTTTCGATTACTCAACTCAATTTTGAGTAAATAGATAATTGCTTCATATTTTGCAATAAATTACAAGCGTTGTGTCATCGCGCTTCTCTTTCTTTTCTATGCAATCTGACAGTGACCGCGGTTTAGGTGTTGTCAACCTCTTAAAGCATGAAATAGGAGTAACCACATAGTATGCATAGGTTTTGTTATCTTATTGGTGACTATAGGTTCTGCCCGCGACTTCATTCATGTAAAAGTCGTAAGACACCACAATATACTAAAATATCAGCCACATTTTTATAAAAACTGCCTCGTTGGTCTAATGGTCCCAAGCGCTACTGTTGAGCATAAGGTCCTGGGTTCGATTCCCGGGTCAGGCAGTCTTATTGGGTTTTCCATATTTAATTTCTCAATAACAGTCCGAAGTCTGGATTTATGCCCGGTTAATGGCAATACACCTTTACCGTACAATGAATTGCCCGGCTTGGGCAGAGCACCGCCGTGTCCTCGTGGAGGCGATCGGCGGCAGAGATCTCTCGCATCTGGCCCTGGTTCAGGCCATAGTACGGAGCGAGAGGGCATGGGCAGCCGTCACCTCCTTCTGCGAAGCAGTAATGGTCGCGAAGTAGGAGGCGGGACGGTTGAGGGAAAGGCAATTTTCACGCCTTCTCGCCCCTAGTCGCCGCAGGAGACGCCCTGGGCGTCGGGAATCCCGGGCGGATTTCCGGCCACCGTAGGCGCGGGCTTGCGGATGGTGAGCAATGGATAGCTCACCGTCCGGTAAGGACCAGGCCCGGGTCAACGGCGCGTTGTATTCCACGCGCACCTCAAAGAGATGTCGTCAGCACAAATGTAGGGGTCTACTAGGGCCGATGCTTGCCGGGGTCGCGGGTAGGTACTAATGGGTCACCGAGGCCCCCGCAACACAGGCAACGGAAGGAATACGGGTGGGTTTTAGACAGTAAGAGTCTTACACACCCTCCCGCTCCGCCCAGAGCGGGAGAAGTCATTTGATGATTTCCCATCCAAAAAAAAAAAACCGTACAATTAATATTTTATCAATAATGTTTTTATCCCCCTTTTATATCCTAAGAGCATGTCTTTCCTACCATTATCGCACCCTCCGGTCTAATCTTTGATATGCAATAGTCTCTGTAGTCCCACGAAACATGAGGCTCCAGGGACTAGTGTGAATCCTTGGGTTCATTCGAACAATCGAGTCTGGTTTAACCACGCTGGGGTCGGTACATTTCATTCTTTCATTAATTAATGGCAATACACTTCTGCCTAACTCTTCGGGGAATACAGGCATATTATTTTTATAAAACTTCCCTGTATACTTCGTTTGTAGTTTTGGTCTCAGCAGCCAAAATTTACAGAGACTCAGAACCGGTGACACGGAAGCAAGCGACGCACAATTGTCCGTGTGAGAAGCAGTTAGTCCTGATGTCATCGAATTGGTGATATTCTTCGGAAAGGTCAGGTGCGTAGTACTCGCAAACGGAGCAAAAGGAGTATGTAAGGGTCGTAGCAGGTGGCGTTCTGTAATTTCTGCTTACCCCCATTGGAAAAACAGGGGAGTTTATGGTTGTAGATATGTACATACATACATACATAAACTTACGTCTTTTCCGCCAAAAATCCAGATCGGTTTCTTGAATAGGAAAAGCGATCGTGCGATCGCTAGACAAATGCAATAAAATAAAACAATAACATGTTATTGTTTTATTTTATTGTATTGTAATGTATTGTTATTGCTATTAATTGAATTCTTTTATTTTGTTTGCTGAACTTTTTTTTTACTATTACGCTTTATGGATTATATCTGAAATAAACGTTTTTATTATTATTATTATTTATTATAATTAAATTATATCATTATAATTATCATTAATTATTCGTCCATTTACGTTTGGCAGTTGACTTTCTAACCTACTTATCTTACTAAAAAATAACTGCCGTCTTATCTCCCAACCCGGGGAATACCGAAGTCCCACTGTTATCGGTAATTAATGGGTCGCCGTTTACTAATCTCCAAGTTACGAGTAAGTATAGAATGGTTCATGGCGTCATGGAAAGTACGGTTGTCGCAACCCAGTGCTGGGCACGCCACGATTGCGGCGATAAGTCCCCTCTTTGAGGAGTGGCTGGAGAGGCACCACGGCGTCCTCACCTTCCGCCTGACGCAGGTCCTCACCAGACACGGCAGCTTCGGGACGTTCCTGTGTCGGATAAGGCGGGAGGAAACGTCCGGGTGTCACCACTGTGTGGATCGCCCGGAGGACACGGTGGAGCATACGGTGGAGGTCTGCCCGGCTTGGGCAGAGCACCGCCGTGTCCTCGTGGAGGCGATCGGCGGCAGAGACCTCTCGCGTCCGGCCCTGGTTCAGGCCATGGTAAGGAGCGAGAGGGCATGGGCAGCCGTCACCTCCTTCTGCGAAGCAGTAATGCTCGCGAAGGAGGAGGCGGGACGGTTGAGGGAAAGGCACGTTTCGCGCCCTCTCACCCCTAGCCGCCGCAGGAGACGCCCAGGGCGTCGGGAATCCCGGGCGGATTTCCGGCCACCGTAGGCGCGGGCTTGCGGACGGTGAGCAATGGGTAGCTCACCGTCCGGTAAGGACCAGGCCCGGGTCGACGGCGCGTCGTATTCCACGCGCGCCTCAAAGAGATGTCAGCACAAATGTAGGGGTCCACTAGGGCCGATGCCTGCCGGGGTCGCGGAAAGGTACTTATGGGTCACCGAGTCCCCTGGCAACACAGGCAACAGGAAGGAATACGGGTGGGTTTTAGTCAGTAAGAGTCTGACACACCCTCCCGCTCCGCCCAGAGCGGGAGAAGTTATATGATGATTTCACACCCTCAAAAAAAAAAAAAAGTATAGAATGGTTGAAATTTTTGGTGAATATCACAAAACGGTGCCTTTTGGTGCATGACAACTGGTAACTTTTCATAAAACTCACAGGGCTCTTTTTTAAATAGTTTTTAATAGAATAGATTTGGGATGAAATAGTGTTACAATATACCTAACCTGTAAAACCGAGGTGATGCCGAGACTTTTTTTTAAATGTTCTTTTCATCACGCCTTGTTTCCCCAAAGGGTTGGGCAGAGGTGTACCTGTAGTACACCCACATTTCGCCAGTTATGTTTTTAAGTCCCATGTAATAGAGTGAGCCTATTGCCATCAACCGGGCACAAATCCAGACTCCGGGCTGCTACTGAGAAATTCCAGATAGAAAAACCCAATAACAGTTTGCCCGATCCGGGAATCGAACCCAAGACCTCATGCTCAGCAGTAGCGCTTGCGACCACTGGACCATCGAGGCGGTCTGATAAATGTTTAGATTATAAGTTACCTAGTGAGAGCAATCTGTGGTGGCCAAGTGGTAACGGCTGCGACTTACGAATTTGTAGGTCGTAGGTTCGAACCTAGACAGGCGCTTTACTTTGTGTAAATTATTTCATCACCACTGCTCTCAAAACGGTGAAGGAAAACATCATGAGGAAACCGGCATGTCTTAGAACCAAAAATTCGAAGACATGTGACATCTACCAACCCGCACTGGGCCCGCGTGGTGGATTACGGCCAACTCCCTCTCACAGAGAGAAGACCTGTGTCCCCCCGCAGTGGGAACATTATAGGCTAATCAGCCTAATCATGTGAAGTTATCTAGTACTTACTTGCTAACTTCAATTCATATGATTCTTAGGACCACAGTTATCTCGAAAAAAAATACGCACAATAAAGGTTCCGTAGTTATTGTTGGGATGAGTTAATCTCAAGAACAAAGTTAATATTGTAGATATAAAACATGTTCTCCCATACATTCCATTGTAACTGTAAGTTAATCGACTATTAATCGTTAACTTGTAAAGCCTACTTAGCTGTGATAGTTTTCCTTTTAATTTCGTTATATTTACTATTGCCGTGATTTTTTTCAGATATCCTAAAACAACCATTTAGCTGGCAGAGGGAAGACACGTGACTTTAACAAAAAATTGCATTAAAGCTTAATATTACGCAAACGGATCCCTGAATCAAAAAATGGTTTTCACAGACCCGCAATATTTTTGAACGGCCTATCCAACGATACCCAACACCATGAGATCGACGAGAAAAAAACATCATCCCCACTTTACGTGCAAGGTAACCTCCCTTGCACGTAAAGTAGGGATGGGACCCTACATAAAAATTGTTTCATGATTTTATTACTCTATCGGCGTGATTAATATGATAGTATATACCCATGCCAAATTACAGCTTTCTATTACCAAGAGTCTCTGAGCTAAGCCATGGATAGACAAACAGACGGACATGGCGTAACGTAGACCAGATCCATATAAAAAAAACACATTAACAAAACAATAAGAACACAATAAAAAAGGCATACATATACACAAACAAACTCACTCCTCTACTCTCTCGCACTTAAACAAAATACAAACAATCACATTTACATTTACGCGGCTATTTCCAACCACCGCTTGTAGGTCTGTTGCATAAGGGTTCCTTGTTGACAACGAAACCCTTAAAAGGAAATGACAGTAAGTAAGATACATACTGATACTGGTACAACCTACTACGAACAGTGAAGCTCTCAAAACAAAACACTCAATTCTAGAACCGCAAGTTTCCAAACCTAAAATCCACGATAACTGACTTCGAACATCATCTATCCCGGACAAAAGCGTCTATTCCTGGCCTTAGGACGGCACTTCTGAAGTCCGGGATTCCGGGACACGCCACAACTCCGGGACTTGATTGAAAATCATTTACGATGGATCTTACGGCTTATTGGTGGTTTCGGTTTATGTCGGTTTAAGTGTCGGGTTTGTTACAGTTTGTGGTGTATCTAAAGCTGGGTCCAGACGTGTGTAATGTAATTTATTTATTTCATTATTTATTTAAAAAACAAGTTTTGTTTCTTATAAATAAACAAAGCACACTATTAGACTTTCTGGGGTCTGTCATAGTATGCCATGGTCTGGAATTTACTCAACGCGCTACTGAAAAATGAAGGTAAAATAGAGTTGTAGTATTCTTTGAGCTTGTGTTTTAGGTATTTACTGTTTATTGAGTCGCGAATGTCTAAAGGTAAAAACAAGGGGGTAAGGTATTCTATTCGGGAAACTTAAAGCTAACTTATACAGTGAAATATGAAATTGAAGGTCATTACAAATTTCTTTTGGTAAACACTAAAAATAAAAAAAACATTAATTAGTACACGATCGGCTAATACAAACTAAAAATCGTTTAAACGCAAACAATAACTTTTCTGTAAGGAAGCTTTTCACCAATAAATGCTTAAGCCGAGAAACACTGGTATTGAATATATCCAAATCATCAAGATTCAAGATTCAAGATTATTTATTTGTGAAAACATGAGTACACATACAGAGCATGCAAGTTATTAAATTACATTATAGTTTTAAGATCAGTCATGTTTGACCTTAGTGGCGTACAAATATTTAAATTTTAGTAATAAAAGTTATTGGATAAAGTATTAGATTACATAAAAAAAAATAGTAAATGTCAATTTTGGAAAAAAAAAATATACAGGGTGATTGGAAGATGGGTGCAAAGCTTTAAGGCGAAGATAGTACAGACAATTTAGAACCATTTAAGCCATGGTTGTCTTAGACGAAGTCTTACCAAATATTTTTAACCAAATTTTTAAGTTTTTTTTCGGATATCCTCAAAATTTAATGTAAACTGCATAATTATTGCCAAATTGAATGATAAATGAATTCATTTTTTATTTATTTAATTAAAGTAATGTGTAAGCAATCAAGCAAAACATGTTTTAGGCTTCTGTGTCATTAGACATTTTTTTTTACAGACATTTAAAGCTCAGAAAAAATAAAAAAATTGTACAATACGTCTTTTAAACCTTATTAAAAAAAAAAACGGAGGGTGCTTTTTTTGTTCAAACCTTTTGGAAGACATGCTTGATAATCGCTCTTTCTTTTGAGGTATCATTTATGCGGATATCTTACAAATTATTGAAATTAGGGCCTACAAACCAATTTGAGGGAGAATTTTTTTATTTTAGGCAGACTAATTAAAACAAGATTTGAATTAAAATTATTTATTTTTCATGTTCAAAATGACGGCCGTGATTCCTAATACAAGCACGGCCCCGTCTTCTAACTTCTGTAGTTGTTATTTTCAACATCATCTCCTGCTTCATTGTCTCAAACGCTGAATTTATTCTTTGTATCAATTCTTCTCTAGTGTTTATTTCTATGTTGTTATACACCAGTTCCTTGGCCCGGCCCCACACGAAAAAGTCCAACGGGGTCAGATCTGGGGAGCGAGCGGGCCAAGGGATGGGTCCATCCCTGCCGATCCAGCTATCAGGAAAGCAATTGTTGAGGTGTTCCCTTACATTTAAAGTCCAATGCGCTGGACAGCCGTCTTGCTGAAAAATGACTGTTCGGTCTCTTTCGAAGATCGGGACACCTGATTCCTCTACCAGCAGTGGTAAATCAATTTGCAGAAATTGCAAATAATTTTCGCCATTCAATGGATCAGGCAAAAAGTGGGGCCCAATCAATGTTCTGCCAATTATTCCAGCCCATACATTCACAGAGAATTTCATCTGAAATGACACCTGCTTCTTAAAATGTGGATTGTTGTCTGCGTCGGCCCATTCATGGATGTTGTGAAAGTTTGTAATACCTTCCCTTGAAAATTTACTTTCATCCATCCACAAGATTGATTTCAGAAACCACGCATCTTCGATGTCTCTGTTGAGGAGGAAACGGCAGAACTGAATTCTTCTTTGAGGATCTTGCTCTACTAGACCTTGCACACTCCTGCCATGGAACGGATACTTATCATTTTGGTGCATTGTATGCCACACCTTCCATTGAGAAATGTTTAAATTTCGAGCTACTGCTCTAGTACTGGTAGTAGGATCCGCTTGAAATGCTGCTAAAATGTCTTCGTCGACGGCAGTTTCGTGTCTGCCCGGGTTGACTCCAGGTTCCACGCGGTGAAACCCATCTTGGGCAAGACGACGAAACGTGTTGTAAAACACTCGGACATTCGGTATCCTGCGATTCGGATAGCGCTCTTTGATACATCCGTCGCGCCAAAGATCCATTGCCGTCTGCTCTACCGTACATAAATACGATATCCGTATATTCTTGATTGGAAAAAGTAGCCATAGTCACTTAACAATTAAGAAAAACGGCGTAGGAGCGCACTAAATGTCAACTCAACACAATTAAGTCAAAAATCAACACGTGCAGGAGCGCGAGGCTACAACTGGACACGGTGAAACAAAAAAGTTCAAAACTAACGCAAACAACACGTGCAGGAATGCAAAGGGCTACAACTGAACACGGTAAATTGTGAATCAACACGACAACGTCCACTCACATGGGCAGTAGTTTGACTAATAAGTAAAAGATGTAACGGCTTCATCACAGACCGACTGACCCTGACTAAAGAAAAACGACTTTGTTGCCTCAGTAACTAAGACCATTTTGCTGTAAAAACCAACTCTTATCGCTTTTTGCTATTCATTGGGCGTTCTACCTGGAAATGCCGTCGCACCGCGCTCGGTGGCCATTGTTTAGAGAATCCCCTCAATGGGTTCCCCTCAATTGGTTCCTGCATGTGCCAAAAATTCTTAGAATTGAACAATGTTATCATTTCGAGCACATAAAGTATTCTTTTAAGCAAAAATTTTGTGTTTTGTTAGACTGCCTAAAATTTAAAATTTCTCCCTCGAATTGGTTTGTAGGTCCTAATTTCAATAATTTGTAAGATATCCGCATAAATGATACCTTAAAAGAAAGAGCGATTATCAAGCATGTCTTCAAAAAGGTTTGAACAAAAAAAGCACCCTCCGTTTTTTTTTAAATAAGGTTTAAAAGACGTATTGTACAATTTTTTTATTTTTTCTGAGCTTTAAATATCTGTAAAAAAAAATGTCTAATGACACAGAAGCCTAAAACATGTTTTGCTTGGTTGCTTACACATTACTTTAATTAAATAAATAAAAAATGAATTCATTTATCATTCAATTTGGCCATAATTATGCAGTTTACATTAAATTTTGAGAATTTCCGAAAAAAATCTTAAAAATTTTGTTAAAAAAATTTGGTAAGACTTCGTCTAAAACAACCATGGCTTAAATGGTTCTAAATTGTCTATACTATCTTCACCTTAAAGCTTTGCACCCATCTTCCAATCACCCTGTATATGGTCATAGTTACGTAACAAATATTAAATTTCAATTAAAATTATCATCATAGCAATAATATGGTGCTTTATGTAGATTATGTCAAAGATGTATTGATAACATTGGTTACTACACAGTATTAGATGTCATTAAGAAATTCTAGAATACTGTAGTATGATTTCCCTTCTAGCAGTGTCTTTAATTTATTATTTAATTGACGGACATTGAGCTCCTTCCATCAATATGGGAGTTTATTGAAAATTTTAGAGGCCATACAGAAAACACTCTTGTGCATTAATGCTGTTTTCGATCTATGTAGACAGATAATACTGTCATCGCGTCTACTATGGTTGCGATCACAGATTGCGATCGACCACTTCTGATTGTCGTGGAAATAAGTGTCGATTTGATTTTACAAACATGACAATATGTAAAATGTAACGCTCGGGCTGGCACTCGCGCTGAACCATCAAAATCTAAATCGAAATCAAAAGTCCTTTATTCAAACTATGCTGAGAATCAGCACTTTTCGAACCGTCAAATTAACATAAGACAGTGCCCTTCCGTGTTTGGAAAATCTTCGAAACCCTATTGCCCAGCCAGATAAGCTCACAAATTAAAATCCGCCTGGATGACGCTCAACACGGATTCCGAGTTGGTCGATCTACTGCCCCGATCATATTAACTTTGTAAATTATACACATTCCGAACTCGACACACAGAAAGCGTTCGATAGGGTCGATAATGATGTGCTTCTAAGCAAACTTTCAGCAATCGGTTTTACACCGTAAGTACTCTTCGCTAGTTACTTAGATTACCGTAATCAATACGTTCAACTCGCCGAGTACAAATCTTAGTCCAATTACATTCAAAATCAAAATAAAAACAATAGTCATTTATTCAAACTAGGCTGAGAATCAGCAGTTTTCGAACGTCAAAATTACATAAGACAGTCCCCGAAACCGCCCACCCTTCACCACTTCCTAGTGCTTTAGCCGGGAAGAAGAAGTGACGCAACAAACTCCTCAGCAGCACACCTGTCTGTTTAGTTAGAAAAACTTGATTCTGTACAAATCGTATGCAATATAATTTAAATTACGCAAAACAAAACATTACATTAAATTATTTGCCATTATGTCAGCTAGCACTTGCCACTATACCAACAAAAAAAAACATCGAAAACTATACTCAAGCAGAAATAAAAAATAAACCCTAAAAACATTAACAGAAATATAATACCTAAATAAAAGCCTCCAGGCATAAAGGGCTTGCCCGCTTACATAAATCTATACGAGTAGTTGTAACTCAAAGTCACAAATCTTAAACTAGCACCATCGAAGTAAAATAAATAAACAGTTAATTACTAATAACAATAACAAAACCAAGGTCAGCAAGACGACTAGCCGCCACAAGCAGCGACGGTTTTTAGCGCAAACACAAAGGACTCTTTCGAACCGAATAGAAATCGCCTGTCTACATTTCTCGGTAGAAAACTGTCAACTGTCTACACGGAAAAGTCATTTTTGTCAACTCTTCCGTCGACAAAACACTTTTCTACGATTCCCGTGCCAAGCCTGCTGGTCGTGGCAACTGTGTGGACCAACTGGAATACAGGGTTCGCGTTGAGTTTGTATGCTGTCCACACTATTCGCAGTCGTCTGTAACCAGCTAAGGGAAGCTGTCGAGAGTCGAAAAGTGTCAGTGTTTGTGTGTGCGTTAAAATGTTGATGATTATGGTTCAATTTAATGGGCTTCAACTTTTTTATCGCTGACTAGCTGCGTCCCGCGGGTTCACTCGCATAAGTCTCGATCTCGTAAAAATATCGAAATGAAATGAATTTTTTTTTTAAGGATGTTATTGTACAATCACTTCTACATGTCAATCATATTTAGAAAAAAAACTAGATGAGCTCGACGTTTCCTATCTGACTACTTTGAGAAGAAAGGCCGAAACAAACTCAGAGGTCACAGTCTATTTTAAAGTCCAGACATAATCTTGGTCAGATCATGTGAAGACCATGTAGATTGGTGTCTGAAATGGTCTTTTGAGGAAAGAACCACACAGATTGAGTGAACCTGTCCAGTCAGTGCACGCATTTGTCAGTAACCGTGAAGCTCAACTCAGAACTTAAGGAGCTGAACGACTCGACGAACAAAACCAAAGAAAGGACATTTGGGTAGGCCACATAAAGTACTCAAACTGCCAGATTATCATTAAAACTAACTGAGAAAAGTAAAATTTAAAAATATATGATCCACATAGTCCTCACTTACATGTCAATAAAATTAAAATTAAAAATGTCAATATTATCGACATAAAAGTATCTTATCTCCTAATCCAGCTCATGGTCTACCTATGTGTCAAATATCATCCAAATTCATTCAGCCGTTTTAGCGTGAAAGCGTAACAAACAAACTTAATTTCGCATTTATAATATTAAAAGTTAGGATTAGGATGTTCTGACCAAGAAATCACTTATTAATTTTTTTGTGATGATTATTTTATAGTACTACAACTTTGTATGCGTGTATTTTGTATTTTATATTTTTTATATAAATCTCCAGGAACGAAAGTAGCCTAGGTAAGTCCTTCTCCAAGTCTCGAGCTACCTCTCCGTCAAATTTCATAGCGATCAGTTCAGTGGAGCGAAAAGGTAACAGACAGCCAGACAGAGTTACGTTGAATCGTTTTTAGATAAGCAACAATGATCTATTGCCCTGTTTTAAAGGCTTTTCCAACCTACCTCTTCGCAGAATACAAGCGTGATGTTATTGTGTTAAACAATATACTCAAGTTGAATACGCAGTGGTAGCCCGGGAAATTCAAATGTTCTTACGTTTTTTGCAATTTTCAGGTCAGTGTCGGATTGTATCTTGATCAAAATATGATTTATTCCATAAGAACAAATCTCTTAGGGAAAAGTTAAAAAAGAAAAATACATATGTGTTATTATCGCGAATCATATTTGGTCACGATACAACCTGACACTGACCTGGAAATTGCAAAAAACGTAAGAAGGTCATTAAGGGGACTACAGGACCTAAACGCAAATTTTGTAACTTTTATAATGCGTAAAAGTATATGATCCAGTTCAGTAAACACAATCAGAAAAATATATGATATTCTTCAGAATATATGCTAGGTAGATAGTGTTTTGAAAACATAATATAACTAATTTGATACGATAGAAAAAATTCACGAAGATACCTCTAGAAATGTCTTTTAACGATTAAAAACCATACTAATATACATGTAATCATTCTGATTTTTTGTCAGATTATTCTACAAGCAACATATTAGCAAAATAGTGTTTAATTTTTTTTTATACAATCTATAGTTTTTTTGTAAATCGATAATTGCTTCATATTTTGCAATAAATTACCAGCGTTGTGTCATCGCGCTTCTCTTTCTTTTCTATGCAGTCCAACAGTGACCGCGCTATAGGTGTTGTCGGCCTCTCAACGTAGAAAGGCAGAAACGTAGGTCATTGTTGTTGGCAGCTCAAGGATGGCCCCCAAGATAAACCGGTCACAACTTCCCCAAGTTCAATTTAACGGAACTGCTATTCCAGTAAGCGAAAAGGTTAAGAACATTGGAGTTTGGCTCGACAAACATCTTTCTTGGGGTCCCCAGTTACAGGACGTAAGTTGCAAAATTTTTGCATCTGGTCGTCCCAGAGACGATCGCGGAACTCTCTCCCAACTGCCACTAAAACTGCGCTTGCACAATCCCCTTTTACTTCCCATCCTTGACTACGCTGATGTTAGTTATCTCGATCTCACTGAGGCACAACTAGATAAACTTTTGCATAAGATTTATATTTGGCTTGCGCAAGTATGATCACATTTCTGAATTTCGTACAAAACTCATGTGGCTTCCCATACGTCTTCGCCGGAATTCATATCTTATTTCAGCTCTACAGTATTCTGTTCAATCCTACAACCCCTTCTTATCTTAAAGAACGTTTCAAGTTCCTTCATGATACACATAATAGATACCTGCAGGGTAAACATGACACACGCGACAATTATTCACTCTCGCGTGAGTAATTCTATCTATGTCTATTTCTGTCAATTTTCTCGTTTTCTGACAGCGCTGCGATACAAAATACTCGACTCGTTCTGTCAAACTCGATGTTATCTCGACAAACCCAACATGGCTTCCATTCTTCTGTCATTTAGTCGTCCTCGATTTTAACGACGAGTAGAGTAGACAAAATTATAATACAAAAAAATATGGCATTCATGGGGACTGAGCACAGAAATGAAAACTTTAAACTTTGGAATAACATATATAAGTATACATATGCGTATACATGTAGGTACACAGGCCGCAGCGCGACGCCAGTCTGATGCACACGTTACATTAGCATGTTGGTGACGCACGTCGGTGACTTGGGTAGCATGTTGGTGACGCAGTCTGCATGCTGGTGACGCAGATTGCATGCCAACGGGTGCTTTCAGAATGTCGGTGACGCGGTTATAACGGCGTAAGTCGATTGCCATTTCGTAAATCTGCTAGCATTTCGGTGACGCGGTTAGAATGTCGGTGATGTTGCTAGCAGGTCGGGCTCACTGTTAGCATGTCGGTGACGCTGCTAGCAGGTCGGGCTCACTGTTCGCATGTCGGTGTCGTTGTTTGCACGTCGGTGACGCTGCCAGCAGGTCAGGCACGCTGCTAGCAGGTCGGGCACGCTGTTAGCATGTCGGTGACTCGGTTAGCGTGTTGGTGACGCATTGAGCATGTTTATGACGCATATCGGTTAACATGTTGGTGACGCAGATTGCATATTCAAGGGATGCTGTTTATTGTATGTCGGTGACGAGGCTGGTATGTGACGTGGTTAATATGTCGGTGACAAGTCCTCGCGCACGTATGGGAAGTCCTCGCGCACGTATGGGAGTGGCGCGAGGAGGCGAAACGCCGGGGCGTTAGTCCGCTGCCGCGAGAAATCGTGGCACAGCGGACGGAGCTCCGGCGGGATCTCATGGCGTCATGGAAAGTACGATTGTCGCAACCCAGTGCTGGGCACGCCACGATTGCGGCGATAAGTCCCCTCTTTGAGGAGTGGCTGGAGAGGCGCCACGGCGTCCTCACCTTCCGCCTGACGCAGGTCCTCACCGGACACGGCAGCTTCGGGAGGTTCCTGTGTCGGATAAGGCGGGAGGATACGTCCGGGTGTCACCACTGTGTGGATCGCCCGGAGGACACGGTGGAACATACGGTGGAGGTCTGCCCGGCTTGGGCAGAGCACCGCCGTGTCCTCGTGGAGGCGATCGGCGGCAGAGACCTCTCGCGTCCGGCCCTGGTTCAGGCCATGGTACGGAGCGAGAGGGCATGGGCAGCCGTCACCTCCTTCTGCGAAGCAGTAATGCTCGCGAAGGAGGAGGCGGGACGGTTGAGGCAAGTTTCGCGCCCTCTCGCCCCTAGCCGCCGCAGGAGACGCCCAGGGCGTCGGGAAACCCGGGCGGATTTCCGGCCACCGTAGGCGCGGGCTTGCGGACGGTGAGCAATGGGTAGCTCACCGTCCGGTAAGGACCAGGCCCGGGTCGACGGCGCGTTGTATTCCACGCGCGCCTCAAAGAGATGTCGTTAGCACATACAGTAGGGGTCCACTAGGGCCGATGCCTGCCGGGGTCGCGGGAAGGTACTTATGGGTCACCGAGGCCCCCGCAACACAGGCAACAGGAAGGAATACGGGTGGGTTTTAGTCAGTAAGAGTCTGACACACCCTCCCGCTCCACCCAGAGCGGGAGAAGTTATTTGATGATTTCCCACCCTCAAAAAAAAAAAAAAAAACCGCGAACCCACAGGTTTTTCCCCTACCAAGAATGGCTCACTCATTTCCATTTCCGTCATTTTGTATTTTAATTTCGGCATGCCAAAGAAAAATATTAAATTTTAATCAAAAAAGTCGGTTACACAAAAAATTACAACATAAATAAAAAGAGGTGGATGTAAAATAATTATAGTACATACTAATTCCATGCGTAAAATTTAATGAATGAGCCGATGTTGCTAAAATAAAAATGACTCGAGCTTAGCGGTCATGTTAGGCATTAGGATGACGTCAGAATCGTAGATAAATTTCGTCAAATCGACAAAGAGAGCGTTCTCGCGCTTGTCATGTTAGCCCTGCTGAGGTCATCGGAAAACTTAAGACTAGAGATGCCGATGCAGTCCACCAGCTTTTATGACAAATCTTTTACAGTTCAAGCAGTACGGTTATGGAATGCCAAACTTTGTCCACTTTTTAAATTCAGGTACAAAAACACTTTCTCCCTCCTTAACATCATCATTACTTATTTAATTTAGTTCTTCATCTTATTTCATGTTTAAAATATATGTTATGTAGATAAGTATATGCTTTATGTATGTATGTATGTATGTATTTATTGTATATGTAACTGGTACACCACTGACTACCTGCAGTATTATCTCTCCTTCCCCCTTTAATCCATCCAAAGGTTGTCTGTAAAAGATCGTTTTTAGCGATAAGACCGCCCATTGTGTCACCCCTTGTAAAATTTCAACATTTATATCTGTAATTTTTATGGTGTACATAATAAAGAGTATTCTATTAATAATATATATTAATAAATAATAATAAATAATTTATTGTCACAAAGATCACAAACATTAGTATACACTGATTAACAAGGTGCTAAGTACGTTGCAGAAGTCTGTATACAGATATTGTGAGCCCTGCCTCTCAAACTAGGTATAACCTGTATCTTAAGAGACAGTGTTCAGCGTGAGGTTACTTTAAAATAGGGATTATACAACTGCGGACTGTGCCAATCTATTGTTCGTGTTAACAGTCAGATTTACATTTATACAATATTATATTCTAAGAAAAAGGAAAAATAGTAGATATGGAATACCATCTAAAAACCTATGTAATAGTGAATGGGTGAATGTGTATGAGGATGTGTTTATGATGTATGTGTGGTGAGTTTTTGTATAAGAGTAGTGAGTGTGAGATGTAATGTGAATAAATAAAAGTGCAAAATAATGCACAATTAGGCAATGCATTTGAGTAGTGATTCAGTTTGTGCATAGTCCTGATGTAGAAGCCATTCCATCACCTTAGCTTTTAATTCAAATTTATTGCAATCGAGTATATTTAGTTCTTTATGAATTTTCTTGTAGATTAGTGTACTTAACGTGAAGTATTGGTGTTTGGCAAAAGCGGTTCTGTTTCGTGTACCTGGGGGAATATTGATTCGTTTGCTGGGATTAGACGGTGGGACGCTAGAGTGTCTTCTAAGATCGGATTGCAACACGAAGAGCTGACGAACTGTTAGTACCTTACAATCTGAGTAGAGTTGAGTTGTTGGATAGCGATAAGGTTTTCGTAACTTCACTTTCAGTATTGCTCTCTGGGCTCTCTCCACTCTAAGAAAATTGGTTTTAGCTGCACCGCCCCTACAGTGATGCTGTACCCAAGAACGGACTGACACAGAGCATAGAACACCATTTTTAGGATATCAGGGTTAGCAGACACTCTTAGTGATATGAAGATATATATTAGTCTCAGCGTTCTCGGGGTTAGGGCAACAATGTGTTTATTCCAGCGCAACCAGGAGTTTATTTGAACACCAAGGTATTTGACGTGATCGGTACGCGTGAGTGTTGGACATTGGCATAAAGATGACAATTGTGAGCAAGTGTGCGCTATTATCGAATAGGTGTGGTTTGGTGCGGTGCTTAGACGAATGGCGAATGGTTTATATGATGTCTTGTTACAGTTGAGGGTAAGCAGATTTAGGTTGAGCCATTCTATTATTTCACGTAGTGCCAACTCTGCGCTACTTTTAATACTATCCCATGTTGACCCATCAACTATAACCACGGTGTCATCGGCATATACAAAGATCTTCGAATCAGGGAGGGACATTCTGCATAAGTCATTCACATATATTTGAAACAAAATAGGACCCAAAATACTACCTTGGGGCACTCCGTAGGACAGGCTTTCTTCATCACTGAAGTAATTATCAATTTTAGTTCTTTGGGTACGGTTGTTCAGATAATCCTTGAAGATTTGCAGTGCTATACCTCTAACACCAAGCAACTCCAGTTTGGCAACAAGTATGGGAACAGAAACTGTGTCGAATGCTTTCGAAAGATCTAGAAATATTCCCAGACATTTGGTTTTCCTATCGAGATTCCTAGCAACCAACTGTGTCAAATCAAGTACTGCATCTGCAGTCGGGACACCGGAACGGAAACCATACTGATTATCGGCTATGATCTTGTATCTATCCAAGAAGTTCTTAAGCCGGGTGCTAAGAATCCTTTCCAGAACTTTGGGAAGAGCAGTCAAAACAGAAATGGGTCTATAGTTGTTGACACAACTTCTGCTCCCACCGTTGTGGACTGGGTGCACAATAGCTTTTTTAAGTGCTTATTCTATTATATTAAAAAAAAAAAAACGGATTTAGCGGGCTACCACTGCGGATTCAGGTTAATATGTATGTTCCCAACTCATTAAACTACAATTATAGTTCTCAATGAGAGCTGTTTAAGTTCATCTTAACTTGGTGTTAGGCGAAGTTTAACTGTTCCAACTGAAACTCTTTGTTAAGTTTGAGAATAATAACAGTAGATATTATAGTTGTATATCATTTAAGTTGTACATATTTATAGTAAGTACCTACATGTACGTATTTTTAGTATTATACAACAAGTGAACAAAGGGAATTTAGTTCGAGGGATACAAGGACCGAGATCATTTTTTTTTCATCAGTCGTATACTCTACTTTTTACTATTCACTGCGAGAAAATAAATACCTAGTGGTATAGTATTTATCACTTTTTATTATGCAAAAAAATATCTACTATAATTGCTGCTTTAAAATGAAATTATTGCGGAGTCAGTGGTGCCGATTCCCTTGTTCACAAACTAAATAAAATTTAAGTTCAGTGCATCTTTTTCTTTCTATGTCATTATGAAAAGGACAGAAGATAAATTTTAGTTTAGTCCTGTTAAATTACTCAGCGCTTGACGTAAATTGACGTAATTTTAGTAGGCAAGTTTTTAATCACGTCTAAACTTGTATGGAGTAGCGACAGGCGCTGATTAATTTGACAGGACTAAACGAAAATTTATCTTCTGTGCTTTTCTTAATGAAATAGAAAGAAAAAGATGAACTGAACTTAAATTTAGTTTAGTTTGTGAACAAGGGAATCTGCACCAATGTCTCATTTTCGTCACTAAAATAACAAATTTTATTATAATTATGTTAATAGATTTTCCAATGACATAAAACAACCACGCTAACAGATAGAAAAGAACCTAATTAAAATTGGCGGGATAACAAAAAATGTATAGCTCTATGGAATAGCTCCATTTAGCCAGCCAGTACTTTCAGTACGTTTTATTTATTTTTTGTACATAATTCGTGATTGTTCCAATTTTATTCAAAATGCTTTTATTCACTCAGTGACTAAAAGCGAGTTTTGTTCACTGTTATCGATGAATCAAATGCCCTTTTTCGAGTGGCATTGGTAAAAAAGGTTTTCTATCACAGCGGCATAATTGGAATAGGTTACAATAATAATAATGTAGGATGATTTATTACAGGCATTACTATAAATAAAGCAACTTACGGTGATTTTTTAACACAATTATACAGTGTTTGAACAAATCAGCTCGTGCAACTTCACGACGTCATGAGAATCGTTGAAACAAAAACCTCAGGACAACGCGCCTGGGCTTGCGGACGGTAAGCAATGGGTAGCTCACCGTCTGGTAAGGACCAGGCCCGGGTCGTCATCACAAGTGTAGGGGTCCACTAGGGCTGCGGTCGCGGGATGGTACTAACGGGTTACCGAGGCCCCTGGCAACAAAGGCAACGTAAGGAATACGGGTGGGTTTTAGTCAGTAAGAGTCTGACACACCCTCCCGCTCCGCCCAGAGCAGGAGAAGTTATTTGATGATTTCCCACCCAAAATAAAAGGGCAACGCGCCTAAAGAAGAAATCAATAAAATGATGATTAACTAAAACACAATTTAAAGAAAACACAAAGTAAACTTTTGACGTGGTCAATTTAACTTCACTTACCTACTGCTACTAAGAGCGCAGTGATGGCCCAGTGGTAACGGCCGTGACTTAGGTCGTAGGTTCGAACCCTGACAGGCGCTTTACTTTGTGTAAATTATTTCATCACCACTGCTCTCAAAACGGTGAAGGAAAACATCGTGAGGAAACCGGCATGTCCTAGAACAAAAAATTCGAAGACATGTGACATCCACCAACCCGCACTGGGCCCGTGTGGTGGATTACGGCCCATTCCCTCTCACAGAAAGGAGGCCTGTGTCCCAACAGTGGGAACATTATAGGCTGACTATGTACTATCGGCCAATCATCCGCATGCTCACCTCTATAGCACGGCTCACGACTCGATCGCCCGATGCAAGCGTTTTGGCCAATGGGATGCATGAAGCGTATTTTAGCCGTGTTTGTATTAATGTAATTATGTATAGTGTGTGTGACAGTCACACTAGGCGCGTGCTATGCTCACTTGTTTGTAAGACATTTTTTTAATGGGCACGGCCAGCGAGAGCGCTTTATGAATTGTTATTGTTGACAAGAAGTAATTTCGTACTAATATCTTCCGTTTGGTTTAGAAAATGTATTATTGGTATTGCTATACGCGTACCCTAAAAAAACTTTATTTAGCATTTTTGTTTACCACTTTGCCAAATTACAGCTTTCTAGTAAGAGTCTGTGAGCTAAGCCGGGGACAGACAGACAGACAGACGGTCATGGCGAAACTATAAGAGTTCCTTGTTGACTACGGAACCCTAAAACGAAGCAAGTTACGTAGTTTTGTTAGAAATTGTCATTTGCTATCTCTTTCTTTTATTGCTGTTTTGATTAAAATAGCAAAATTACTTACAGTAGTATTTGAACCATTACTTGGCGCAGTTTATACAATGTTATCAGATTTTTTTATTATTGCTGTCGCAACTTTTGCAACTGCAATAAAAATAAGTTCATTATCTAAGCACCATTGTTATTCAGTGGGAACGTCAGAACATCTGGTTAAACAATAGATCGGCTTTATAGAACGGCCATAAAATACGGTCGCAAAAAATTCATCCTGTATAACGTTCATTTGACCTAATGTTCTTTTGACCTAATTTTCATGTTTAATGGCCCCAGTTCTAAACTAACTCAAATGGCACCTAACCAAACCTTAAAATATTCTATGCATGGTCGAGGGTGGGCTTGGACGACGGAGCCGCGCTTAGCGGGGTTTATAAAAAAATAACCACGAAGGGCCTTCTTATCTAACCTGTCCGAGTCGGGGTGCCCTAAAGTCCAGATTGCATCCAGTTTCTCCTGGTAACAATAGTTGAGGGTGGCAGGAAATTATATTAAAAGTTACTTGGAGATTATGAATAATGTACTAAAGGAATATTTTTTTTTTTCATAAGAAAAACATTATTTTGTTTATTATATTTTTTATATAGGCTGTTTAGCGGTTTTTCCAGCGCCTTTATTTACACCTGCGGCGCGCGGGATAAACAAAACAAGCGCGGTATTTTCCAGAAATACTTGTTAACGTTTTCATTGTGTGGTTAATTATTATCAAAAATGTTGACTTCAATTAGGAAAGAAGAGCGAAGAGCAACGCGTAGATTTAACCCCCCGGAAATACTAATCTAGGCACGAAACGCTAGTGACAGCCTGTTGCCTGCAAAATCTAGAGAGAAATACCTAGCGGCGTACGAAACTAATAACAATACCAGTCTCTTTTTTTCCTCTCAAGTTGAAAACCGTCGTATGAAACGCGCACACACTCGACTCCCTTATCGCGCTCGCTCGCCCTCGGCTCGCGCGAATAATACCGGCTCGTGCAGTGAGTAACCAACATACCACACATATTTATATTTTTTGTTACACGCCCTATACTCACACAAATTCATATTGTCTCTAATTGGACGAAACCAGGAAGGGGTGTGGTTTGTCACTAGCTGCGCTTGCCGCAGAAATATTTTCTAAAGTGAGCATGCTTAAGTTTTGCCAATAGTACTGCTACTACAGCATGTCGGTGACGCGAACCCATAACTTTATCCCGTACTGAAAATCGCTCATGCGGCTAAAGAAAATTTCACTTCAATAAAATAATGATTGTTTTTGAAGTGAAACTTCTTTGGGCGCTTTGAACGTTTTTAGGTGGGGAAAAACTTATGGATTCGCGTCACCGACATGCCCGCGCCGACATGCTGTAAGTGAGGTTAATTGACCAAGTGAAAAGTTTAATTTGTGTATATTGTGTGTTTTTATGTTGGGTTTTAGATAATCATTATTTCATTTAAGTGAAAACTTCTTTAGGCGCGTTATGTGAAAAGTATTCACGTCTGTCAGTCCCTATGACTGCTTATTATTTTTTTTTTGTTTATTTGATAGCCATGACGTCTGTGAAGTTGCACTAATTAATTTAATTTTAACTGTTTCATAGTCTAAAACCACCGTGAGTTACATTATTTATAATTTTATAGTAATGCCTATGCCTCATTAATTGAACCTTCTAGAAATTAACAAAATAATTATAATAAAATAATAAACAAAATAATAATAATAATAGTAGTTTTTATATTTTTCAATGTTTTTTTTATATTCTAATATTTAAAAATGAAATTATAATCTGTATATAATGAAATAAAAGAAAATAATAATAAATAAAATAATGAATAATTATAATTTAATTAATTATTATTAATAACTAATAAATAAATACATTCTTAGACTTTTAGTCTAAGAATGTATGACTTTTTTTTTTTTTTTTTGATGGTGGCAAATCATCAAATAACTTCTCCCGCTCTGGGCGGAGCGGGAGGGTGTGTCAGACTCTTACTGACTAAAACCCACCCGTATTCCTTCCTGTTGCCTGTGTTGCGGGGGCCTCGGTGACCCAAAAAATCAAAATCAAAATCAAAAGTCATTTATTCAAACTAGGCTGAGAATCAGCACTTTTCGAACGTCAAAATTACATAAGACAGTCCCCCAAAATGCCCACCCTTCACCACTTCCTAGTGCTTTAGCTGGGAAGAAGAAGTGGTCAACAAACTCCCCAGCAGCACAGCTGTCTGTTCAGTTAGAGGGAAAAAAAAATGGATTCTATACAACAGTATGCAAAACAATTTACATTACGTGCAACATAAAACATTAAATTATTAGCCATATGTCAGCTAGCACACCACTATACCAACAAAAAAAAAGAAAAGCAAAACACCGAAAACTATTAATTCTCAAGCAGAGATAAAAACGTAAACAGAACTTAATGCCCAAATAAAAGCCTCCAAGCATAAAAGGCGTGCCCGCTTACATATAGCTATAGCTGTAACAGTCACAAATGATGAACTAGGACCATCAAAGTAAAATAAATAAACAATTAATTACTAATAACAAAACAAAACAATGGTCAGCAAGACGACCAGTCACCACAAGCAGCACCCGTTCACGAGCATAACGCAAAAATCAGCCATTACCCCCCTCGCCATATTAGAGGGAAGGAGGTAACCCGACCCCCGACGCTACCGCAAGCAGTGACAACTAAGGGAGCATGACGAACTTGCTGCCGGTTGTAAGAATAATATAATCAGTTATCGAGGTCGCTAGCTAACCACATATTGCAATACAACTCAACAAAAAACATTGTAATGGGAAGATTATGTCAATAATAAACGAAAATAAAATTTAAAATAAATTGACTTATACAGTCAAATAAAATAAACAATTATATGAACTCATATAACCTGTCACTAGGTAGGCTAATTCTGGAGAAAGAACATAAACATTGTCTTGAGTTAATCACAGCGACCAACAATTCTTATCATTTAAATAGTCGTTGATAGAATAGTATGCCCTTGAACAAAGTTTGGATTTTACTTTAGTTTTAAACGCATTAAAAGGCAAATCTAGCAAAGAAGAGGGTAACTTGTTATAAAAAGTAATACCAAGCCCAACAAACGAATTATGAACCTTGTGAAGCCGGTGAAATGGAGCACGTAATTTGTCCTTATTTCTGGTGTTAATATTGTGAATATCACTGTTTTTGATGTATAAGTGTATATTTTGCCTAATATATAAGATGTTGGCGAAGATGAATTGTGATGCCACCGTGAGAATACCAATATCTTTAAAAAAATCTCTCAGAGAAACTCTGGCACCTAGCTGGTAAATTGCTCGAACAGCTCGTTTTTGAAGAACAAATATATTTTGAATGTCAGCGGCTTTGCCCCACAGCAGAATACCGTAGGACATAACGCTATGAAAATAACTAAAATATACTAACCGAGCTGTATTAACGTCAGTGTATTGTCTTACTTTCCTGACGGCGTAGGCGGCCGAACTGAGCCTTCCCGCTAGGCTTGATATATGAGGGCCCCACTGAAGTTTGGCATCTACTGTTATGCCCAGAAAAACTGCCGAGTCTACAGTTCCAAGAACCTCTTTATCCAAGACGATGTTGGGTCCTAGATTTCTAACATTTGGTAAAGCGAACTTTATACATTTTGTTTTCTTAGCATTGAGAACTAAGTTATTTATCGTAAACCAATCCGTCACAATTGAGAGTGCACTGTTTACGTCGTCAAAATCTTGTCTATTCCTTTCTACTTTAAAAATAAGAGAGGTATCATCTGCAAACAGTACAACGTCACAGATACCCTTTAAATAGAATGGTAAGTCATTAATATATACTAAGAATAAGAATGGACCCAGTATTGAGCCTTGTGGTACACCTAACTGTACTAGAAGCTCGGAAGATTTCACACCATTAACATCTACACATTGCAACCTATTATGTAAAAATGAACTTATTACTTTAAGAGCTTCATTTTGGACACCGTAATGATGTAGTTTACGCAAGAGCGTGTCATGTTGCTCGCAATCAAAAGCTTTGGAGAGATCACAGAAAACTCCAATAGCATTTTGCGAGTTCTCCCATGCGTTAAATACGTGTTTCAGCAGTGCAACACCTGCATCTGTAGTCGAACGACCTTTTGTAAAGCCATATTGTGCATTATGAAGGAGGCTGTTTAAATTAAAATGTCTTAGCAACTGCTCGAGTATTAACTTTTCAAATATTTTGCTAAATGCAGGTAAAATAGAAATAGGCCTGAAATTGCCAACGTCTTTTTTATTACCTGATTTAAATAATGGTATGACTTTACTACTCTTCATGAGGTCAGGAAAAGTTCCTAAATCAACACATTTATTAAAAGTAACAGCTAGATAAGGGGCTACAATGTTTATTATATTGCTTAATAGTTTAATGGAGATACCCCAGTAATCACCAGTGTTTTTAGACTTAAGTGTGTTAAAAACGTTAACAACATCACCAGGTGTTACATGTTCGAAACTAAATAAGCGACTACATTTAGGCACACTACTATGCAAAAGGTTTTCAGCTTTAGACGGGGACGAATTTAAGGAGCGAGTCGTAGTTATAGGTATGTTGGCAAAAAACTCATTGAATGCCTCAGCTACGTCAGCTGCTTTATTAACTAATTTGCTGTCGACCATAAGCTCAAGATGTTTTTCTTGTTGGTTAACCGACTTACCAGTTTCATTGTTAATAATTTTCCAAGTGGTTTTTATTTTATTATTGGAATTTTTAATTGTGTCGCTTAAAAATTTAGATTTAGCAAAAACACAAATCTTTTTAAATAATTTTGAATAATTTTTGACATACTCTAGAAAAGGAGTATCAAACCTGTATTTTTTTAAACCATATAACTCGTATAGTCTCGCTCTACTTTTATAAATACCCGGAGTAGCCCATTGGTTAAAGCCAGCGGGGGTGCTATTAATGTTAATGGTTTTGGTCTTGAAAATAGATTGGTGCTCTTTTCGGACAACATCAAAAAGGGCTCCATAGATTTCATTAGGATTCTCGTGTTCTACTATACATGGTGTAATTCTATGAGCTATATTATTTTTAAACTTGTTGCAACGACTAGCTGTATAAGGCCTACATTCTATTTTATACGGCTTTTTATGTAATGGCACAGGGAAGCTAGCTAGTAAACCACAGTGGTCAGACGTTAAGTCACTTAACACTAATTTATTTTTGGCATCACAATTACTAAATATATTATCAAGACATGTCGACGAAGATGCCGTAATCCTAGTAGGTTCAAAAAACAAGTTAAGTAGATTATAGGACCTAAACAAATTCAGAAGCCTAATACTTAATGGAGTAACATCTAAAATATTAATATTAAAATCTCCACATAAAATTATACTTTTATTACTAGATTTTAATCTATTGTGAGTGAATCCTCCATTACCGATTCAAAACAAATAAAATCCCCAGAGGGGGGTCGATAAACGCAAATTATGACGTATCGCTCGAGTTCAACACAAGACAACTCAATAGTGCGCTCGATGGAAAGATTAACTAAATCTAAACGTTGCTTACATTTCAACTTGTTTGAAACAAGAATTAAAGAACCACCGCGAATAGCACTTTTCCTTACAAATGCACTTTGTACAGTAAAATGATCATCATTCACAAACACTACTTCATGTTCTTTCAACCAGTGTTCAGTTAAACATAACACCTGAACGTTATAGTTCTCCATAAATAAACTTAACTCTAACTCTTTGCCGGACAGACCCTGCATATTTTGATGTACAACATTCAACATATGCGGCTTACCCTTTGTCGCCCATAAGTACCTTCCCGCGAAAGAATGTATGACTTAAGGTTATTATAAATTAAAAGATAGAAAACCTTTTAGGTAGAAAATAATAACCTTAAGTTTTATTGACAGGATGTTTCTTTCACACCGAGATACGAGTATGTAGGTACACTAATAACAATTTTTTTCACACTAAAGTTTAAAATAGCTCGTTATTATGAACGAGAGGTCTATCAACAATCCATGGTACACTTTGAGAACAACAGTATTTGATCTCTCCCATAGTTCGTTTTGATCTCTTCAAAAGTATGTCATAAACGCCAGCATTGTTTTGGCGATAAACTATATTCAATATGAATTCTAAACAATAGGAAAGTTTTATAGAGATTCTATATTTACCTAGGTAGGTTTATACTTTCGTTTTTTTAGGTATATTTTTCGATCAGGTGCCCTCTATTAAGCCTGATTTACACGCTGCGATTTAATTGCCCGTGGTATGCCATAAGTTGAAGCAACAATAAAAGTTCTACCCTCTAAACAGTGATTAGACGGTGCAAGTTAGTTGGTGCTTCAATTTTCGGGAGTACGACTCCTATTTGGGGACAACGGGGACTTACCGGTTAATATATGCCACAGGTGAGTTTGCATCGTTTATACTCGTATATGGCTTTAAACTGTCATGATTGCACGATACCATGGGATACCAACTTCCATAATTTAGTTTACCGATGTAATACAGCTGTTAAATGTAGACAGAAGCCCGAAAGTCTGACCACCAGTCTTACCAAGGGCTATCGTTTTACTCAGTAATTGGGTTGTAGAAGTCAGATAAGCAGTCCCTTATTGTCAAATACTGGTAGTCAGCTGCTTTCGACTGGAAACCAACCCCAACGTAGTTGGGAAATTAACCAGTCTTTTAACACTCAAGAAAAGTGGAATAAAGCCGTGACAGAATGGTGCCCCAGACATGGAAAAACTCAAAAAACAAGGTCGCGGGAAAGTCCGAAAGGGTTACCGAGGCCCCTGGCAACACAGGCAACGGAAGGAACACGGGTGGGTTTTAGTCAGTAAGAGTCTGAGACACCGTTCCGCTCCGCCCAGAGCGAGAGAAGTTATTCGATAATTTCCACAAAAAAAAAGAGATGGCAAAAGGAACAGGGGCAGGTAATATAAAAAATGGGAAGACGGATTGAAGCTCACAGCGGTTCCAAATTGGAGATGAGTTGCAAGAGATAGGACTCAGTGGAAGTTGTTAGAGGAGGCCTTTGCCAAAAGGTACATTGAATTAAGTCACATTCTGTAAACTACTGAAAAGACAACAGTGCAAAGATGTTTCTAGAATAAAAAGGGCTTATTATTATTATTTAATACTTATGTTGGAGCATCAACAGCGTCATCATTTGATGATACTGTTATTTTTTTTTGGCTAGTGGTCACGTCATAGATAACAAAACCACTATAAGCTGCCTCAGCTGCTGCAGCCTTGCATTCCATTGGAACTCTGTACTACGCTAGCCCAGGTATGTCTACCTAGGGCATGTCATCCAGCTCGGTAGACACAACTTTCAGGAAGAAGCCGACCGAAGGATCCAGTTGAGTTGGGTAGCGTTTGGAAAACTTCGTCTAGTCTTCTCGTCGGCCACCCCATAGTGACTGAAGACTAAGGTCTTCAACCAGAGCGTCCTGCCCGTCACGACGTACGGTGCCGAACCGTCGACACTTACAGTCGGCCTGGTCTACTTCGAAAATAGCCTGCTCCATAGCGCTGGAGCGGGCTATGTTTGGAGTCTTTTTTAAGGATTAAAACAAGAATGAAATTATCCGGAAAAGAACCGGAGTTACCGACATCGCTTACAAACTGAAATGGCAGTGGGATGGCCATGTTTGGCGAAGGACCGATGGCCGATGGAGCAGACGACTCCTGGAGTGGAGACCGCGTAGCGTAGTGTAGTGTGGGACGCCGCCAGCTAGATGGATCGACGACCTTAAAAAGGTGACTGGGTCAGACTGGATGCGGAAGGCGGAGGACAGGGTGTTGTGACGCAGCCTGGGAAAGGCCTATGTCCAGCAATGGACTGCGATAGGCTGAGTTGACTACGCCAGGCCAGCTTAAGGTCGAAGTGTTACCAACGACGTGCAGTCGACTGTACATATCTAGTTTAAAAACAAGACTCAAACCACTGTATAATACCACATCACTTGCAAATCGAATCCCCAGTGCTTCGAACGTAAGATAAAACATCTCGTTTGTATATCAAGTGACACGATACTTTATTCAGAGGAACAGGTTGACGACCCCTGTTGAATCAAATTTATACACACTACTCTTGAATACTGATGTCAGGGGGAAACAACCTTCGGGTTGTGTAAGGATAATTCTTGGTGGTATTATGATGTTAAAGTTAACAAAGATGAGAGCCGTTTTGATAATATCGGCGTCTCATTGGTGCTAGAGGTCTAGAGATACCTTTAGACCTCTTCTCATACAGGGACAGGCCATTTTGGCACTGACATCATAGCGGTGAAAGAAGTAGCGAGCATTGATTACAACATTTGCACACCGCGTGTTGGCGATTTTGGGCTGTTTTATTTTATAGTGCAAGTTTATTCGGGCCTTCCTGTACTGACGTTAGTCAATTTTAAAATAAACATATAGAACCTAAGCCTAGGCCAAGGGAAGCTTTTAGCTTAATTCTCCAAGAAACTTCTGTCAGGTTTTTTTTGTTGTGTTGGGAAATAATTAAATAACTTCTCCCGCTCTGGGCGGAGTGGGAGGTTGTGTCAGACTCTTACTGATTAAAACCCACCCGTGTTCCTTCCTTTGCCTGTGTTGCCAGGGGCCTTGGTAACCCTTTCAGAATTTCCCGCGACCCTACACTTGCAGGCATCGGCCCTAGTGGACCCCTACACTTGAACTGACATCTCTTTGAGGCGCGCGTGGAACACAACGCGCCGTCGACCCGGGCCTGGTCTTTATCGGACGGCGAGCTACCCATTGCTCACCTTCCTTAAGCCCGCGCCTACGGTGCAGCGGTGGCCGGAAAAAAACCCGCCTGGGGTTTTCATGACAATTCACGCTACCAGTTGGTGCCACTTTGATAAGAGGTCTTCCATTTCAACAATGAATATAAAATATTTGATGACGTTCATCATTCGCTTCATTCATTCGTTCATCATTAATTTACGACTAAAGAAAATATATGCGATTTGACACTTTTGACAGGTCCTGTCCTGTCTAGTGCTGCTAGAAAACTCTTATTATATACAACACCATGGTTTTGGAGTACTGCAGCTAAAACAAGCTTAAAAGAAATCGAAACATGTCAAAATAAAATGAACTAGTATTCCATTACCACTATCTAACTCCCTAACTGTAACTCTAAATTAATGACACTATCGCACATTTATAGAATATAATGGAATATAATACTCTTTATTATGTACACCATAAAAATTACAGATATAAATGTTGAAATAAAAAATGCAAAGTGCAAGTGTTTTAAATATAACAATTGCATACTAATACACCGGCCATTAAAAAAAGATATACTCTAAAATAAAGTTTACAAAAAAAAGGCAAACAAAAACGTATTACTAGATGAAAAAACTACGTCTGCCTAAGACCGCCACGTTCTAATTACGGAAGGAAAAAAATATTGACAGCTTCCTACTTTTAACAATGTGTAATTGCTATTGAATTGCCATCAAGAAATGATATATTATGTAATTGTACACTCACTTTTTCTTGTTACCTACAATACATCAAAGCAAAAAAATAAAAATGTACTTACTATTATAGATTATTTACGAGTACCTACCGTTCTTCATAAGTTCATGTATTTAGTTGTATTTCTCATATTAAGTGAATTGTATTTTTTTTGAGGAATAAATGTATTAAACCGTAACATAAAAGTAATTAGCAATTCCCCCGGTAGGTAAATAGTAAAAACACTAAGCTACTTTTCTCTCAAAAATAGGTCCTGTCTCTCCTAGTTTAGCCATTAAAAAGGCTAACCATTTTGGTTCGCAGCACAATTTAAAATTCTACCCTAATTTAGGTTAATGTAAAATTATATCCTGAGTAGAACAAAGCAGCTATTTCCTTTTTCTAAAATAAAAGCACTTTAACACTGTGTTTATCTATTCATTCATTCATTCACTCTGTCTCATTCAGTCTCGTCTTCGTTCGTTCATTCATCCAATATTCAGTCAACTGAAAGCTTTAAGTTATTTTTAGAGACATTTCACAAAAAATGTGTCCTAGCTGTTCTTGACGAATTTTAAAGGTTTTCTTTCAAATAAAGAAGTAAGTAGGTATGCCTACAGTATTTAAATGCGTGTTCTTTTAGAAAGAAATAAAGAAAAATTGGTTTCTCAGAAACACGTGCATACAATAAGATCCATAATCTGTCTATAACGTTCCTACTGCTGGGACACAGGCCTCCTCTCTGTGAGAGGGAGAGGGCCTTAATCTACCACGCAGGTCCAGTGCGTCACAGTATCACATGTTTTCGAATTTTTGGTTCTGATATCCGGTTTCCTCACGATGTTTTCCTTTACCGTTTTGAGAGGTGATGAAATAATTTACACAAAGTAAAGAGCCTGTCTGGGTTCGATCAATAAAAATCTACAACTCGTAAGTCACGGCCGTTACCACTGGGCCACCACTGCTCCTCCAATAAGATGAACTAACTCGAATTATAAAGAAAAACCGGACAAGTGCCAGTTAAACTCGCGTGGTGAGGGTTCCGTACAGTGAAGTTTTTTATCCCAAGATAATATAAAGTATCTTGGGAAAGTTGTTTGTTGACCCAAGAACAAACTTAACATTATAACATTATAGTAAGGTTTTAATCTATAAGTAATGAACTAATTTCTGTATTAAAAAAAAAATATAGGCTCAGTAGTTTCGGAGATAAGGGTGGGGGGGGGGGGGGGGGGGTATAAATTTTCACCTCTATTCTTAAATAACTTTAAAACGATTTATTTTAAAATTATAAAAATAATGCGTCGAAATGATATGTCACGCGGTACAGTTTGCAAAACTTTTTTTTTTCTAAGTTGTCCCCCAAAAGTGACTCATGTACAAAATTAATTTATTTACATTACACGGTCGTGTTTGGGTCACAGAAGTTCATAAGTGTACCAAATTTTTCCTTTTGAGGTACGGAACCCTAAATATAAAAAACTAAATAGGTACATAGTCGCGACCACAGAACATAAACAAATCGGCTGCTGCACGTCTTGATGACTGCTGAGTTCTTAGAAAGGCTTCCTCAAGAAAGAACGAACCCAGCATGATGCTGTACTATAGGACCCACAGCAAAGCGCTGATTTTCAGTGGTCACCCGATAATGACGTACGGAAACCAAGTCAGGTTTTAAGAGTTGTACACAAACTTATTTTGATATCTACAAGAAAAGCTTTGTTGTTCTTATGCTCGTTTCATTGTAAATACGATAAGTAGACACACACATTTAGAATAGCTGAGGGGTATTATGAATAATGCGTAATGCCCGGAATACACGAGGCCGGTTTTTTAAAGCTAGGATAATAAGCTAGCAAGCTAATAACTCCGGGTTCGTGTATATAGAACTATGGACAGTTTTTTAATCTCGGAGACTAAATTGACAGGTGCAAATGTCAAACTCCATATTGAAAAACCAAATAACAATAATTTGAAATGTCAAATTAGTCTCTGGATATAAAAAAATAACTTTAGCTTCATTTTTAAGCTAGCGGGAGAGCTCAATAGCGTAGCGTGATGGAGAAGGGGAGGCCATGGCCCCGGGCGGCGCAGATATAGGAGGAAGAGCGCGGCGGCGTCGTCAGGTCATCATCACATCAGATAACTGTATTGTCATCGGGACTATATAGGTACAAATTTAAGAAAAAATATGTTGTAAATATGTTATAATATTTTTTTATGTTGTAATTTTTATCTGCTTGAGTACAGTTTTCATTGTTTTGTTGGTATATCGGGGTGTGCTAGCTAACATATGGCAAATAATTTAATTTAATGTTTTGTTTTTCGTAATGTTAATTACTTTGCTTACGATTTGTATAGAATCAAGTTTTTATAACTAAACAGACTGGTGTGCTGCTGGGGAGTTTGTTGCGCTACTTCTTCATCCCAGCTAAAGCACTAGGAAGTGGTGAAGGGCGGGCGTTTTTGGGGGAGTGTCTTATGTAACTTTGACGTTCGAAAAGTGCTGATTCTCAGCCTAGTTTGAATAAATGACTTTTAATTTTGATATCAAGACAGTGAAACAAGTGGAAGTTGTTCAAAATAGAATAGCAGGATTTAACGTCAAAAAATACATTAGAGTTCCATAAACCTATTATTATCATGTGTAAAGTATTCAAATTATGAAATTGAAGTTCATTTTACGAATAAAAACTGAAATCGAACCTGCGAGATGAATAAGGAGGCATATTTTTACGACGAAAGTAGGGATATTGGGTTATCCTACGAAGATAATTTTAAACGAAAATTGTTTTCTCCATTAGATAGAGTAACTGCTGAAATTCCAGAAAGATTCCAACGGTTGGGCAGAAAAATATTGCTCTTTTTTCTGCCCAACCGTGCGGAGGAACCGTGAGAAACAGGGTGTAAATTCACTCCCTCACTCATCACCATAGAAAAGGGCGGATCCTCCGACCAGACGGGTGTTATGTCTGGTGGGCATTGCCCGACGATTGATGTTGGAACATTGTTTATATGCTAGTTGCGCGGTAAACTCTGCTTGCGCGATGCAGGTCGCGATTTTGCGGGTCGTCAGTGAGTTGAGTAGTTCGCATATGGCGATGTAGATGTCGCCACAATGCCTTCCTCTTATTCTAATAGTTAATGGGCATTGATGAAGATCAATGCAACCTCGACCATGCTCCTCATGGTATTGACAGAGAAGAGTTTAAGGTTGAGTGCGTATCTAAGGGTATTCGTAGCTATAGCAGACTGCAAAAGAGAGCTTATTGATTCCAGCCCATTCGGTTTATTGAAGTTATTTTTTACTTCAAACTTTAGGTTTGAAATCCTAACATAATTATGTAGATGCGAAAATATTATTTGCGGCAATTTTAGGGGTTGCCCCGGGTAGGCTTGAGACCTGTTTTGGCTTTATAATAGGAGGGGGTCTATTTTTGAGCTAGTAGCGCACCCGACCGATTTTACTATCCTATAATGTCCCCACTGCTGGGACACACACCTCCTCTCGGTTTGGGGGTTCAATCTTGGCTTTGAAAAACTAGCCTCGTGTATCCCGGGGCATAATATAGATATTATATTTTCTAAAACTAGGTTATTGTCTTAATTGAAAAGTGGGTGTTTCAGGATGCGTTAAGAGGTAGAGCTATAAATATCTTTGTAAACAAAGTGAAAACCTCCGTACGAAATAATATTTGTACTATCTGAATTTAAAGGAGGAAAGTGAAAACTGGGGTTACTGATAAAGATGTCACTATCATTTAAATCAAAATCAAAAGTTATTTATTCAAACTAGGCTGAGAACTAGCACTTTCCGAACGTGAAAATTACATAAGACAGTCCCCCTAGAACGCCCGCACTTCACCACTTCCTAGCACTTTAGCCGGAAAGAAGAAGTGGCGCAACAATTTCCCCAGCAGCACACCTGTCTGTTTACAAAGAAAAACTTGTTTCTATACAAATAGAATGCAAAGTAAAAAAATCGTACGCATTACGAAACACAGAACATTAAATTAAATTACTTGAACGTTTATTTTTTATTACATTAAATTAAATTACTTGAAGAATATTTTTTTATTACATTAAATTAAATTACTTGTAGATTATTTTTTTATTTACATTAAATTAAATTACTTAGACATTTATTTTTTATTAAATTAAATTAAATTACTTGAAGATTTATTTTTTATTACATTAAATTCAATTACTTGAATATGTTTTTTTTACAATAAGTTAAATTACTTGAAGATTTATTTTTTATTACATTAAATTCAATTACCTACTTAAAGATTTATTTTTTATTACATTAAGTTGAATTAAATCTGTCTAGCCTTTTTCCAACTAAATATTGGGGTCGGCTTCCAGTCTATCCGTATGCAGCTGAATACCAGTGTGTTACATGAAGCGACTGCCTATTTGACCTCCTCAACGCAGTTACTGGGTAATGCGATACTCCTTGGTAAGACTGGCTGTCAGACTTTCGGCCTACTGTCTAATCGTAACGACTGTCAAAGATTTACAAATGACAGTTCGTATCTATCGTTCGTATCTAACGGTTTACAGATGATTTAAGCTTGACCGTCATGGCCGCGAGCTGCGTCCGTGTCTGCTCAATTTGAGAACCAAGACTTGGACGAGACACGATGCTGCACGGTATAGAATAAACTGCTTCATAGAAAATGTTCACGTGCCTCGGGGACTACTCTCTAAGTCCGTCAACGAAGATTCGGGCCCATCCGAAAGTAGTTGATCCGTCAAAACAAGTGACAAATTCAACTTTTCGAACGGGCACAAACACATTGTGAGTAGGGACAACTGTCAAATCTTGTTGTCATTCATTCTCAGTTCGGTCTCCGGAAGTAATCTTAGGTCCGTAGGTGAGACGGAGTAGAGAACGCCCTTAACTTTGGGCGAAACTACGGATTTAGTGCTTAGAGAGTAGGGCCGTGCCATGTACGAGGGGTACATGGCTCGGCTCACGCCCGACTGACCGGCCTCTGCAAGCGTACCTTCGATCGACCCGTGCGGCTGTTATTATTTAGCCACGAGATGTAAGGAAGATCATACTTGGGACAAGGGCAAGAGGATAATTCAATGAATATACCATTTAAAATTTAAGAAAGCCATAATACCAATTAGGGTTGCCAACTTTTTTTTTATCAAATATTGTATTTTCGAAACCATTGCATGAAAAATATAGTTGACATCGAAAAAAAAAATGTAGTGGGTATGTTTTTTTTTCATACCTGTTTTGCTACTTTGAGCCTTTATTAACGGTTACTTAATTTTTAATAAATGTCTCATTTCTAATAATAAATTACACTCTAAATTAGGGTTACAAAATACCATTCAGCTTTTATGAGATTAATACTGCCCGTGGTCATCTCGCCGTTTTGCATTGAAATGAAAATATAGTAGTTTCGCCTACTATACAAGGTGTTTTCTTTTATATCCCATAACTCTAGGGTATAAATGTGAGTTTTTTTGTTTATTTGTTACGCTTACCCGCTAAAATAGCTTAATGGATTTGAACGAAGTTTGGCTCATGGGTAGATCATGACCTTTTTTTGGGTGGGAAATTATCAAATAACTTCTCCCGCTCTGGGTGGAGCGGGAGGGTGTGTCAGACTCTTACTGACTAAAAACCAACCGTGTCCCTTCCGTTGCCTGTGTTGCCAGGGGCCTCGGTAACCCTTTAGTAGTACCTTCCCGCGACCCCGGCTGGCATCGGCCCTAGTGGACCCCTACACTTGTGCTGACGACATCTCTTTGAGGCGCGCGTGGAACACAACCTGGATTAGGATATACATAGAATACTTTTTATTTCGATATTCCGACGGGATCGATACTTACGCGGATGAAACCGCGGGCCGCAGCTAGAAAAATTATAAATACGAAAGTGAGTTTGTTTGTTTGTTATGCTTTCACGATAAAACGGCTGAATGGATTTGGATAAAATTTGGACCACTTTTTATCCCGGTTAATACCGTTACGTACATTTAATTCATTTAATTGTTTATTCTGTAAATAGGATATGAGAAAAGTCCGCCTCTGTACATTTGTGTGCTTAATACTTTAAGCACACAAATGTACAGAGGCGGACTTAATGCCATAGGCATTTTCTACCAGTCAACCTTTGGGTGATGCAGAGACAGACAGTGGTAGGTGCAATAATGAGACCACGTCAAAGAATCAATTGGCAAATGAGTTACTTTTCATTTATCTTTTTTTTTTGTTTTCATTTTTCAAACAAAATAATTCGACAAAGTCACGATTATTAATAATAATATATAAATAATATTAATAAATAAATGAATTTTGTTTTATTTATTTATTTTATTAATGTAAAACACTCTTACGTGAAATATGACAACGTCGCATTTTCTTAGTTTTAAATATGAATGATTGCTTTGAATGAAAATTAATTGTTCGTATTTCTTAATTAAACTTAGATACCGACACACATTGACAGTCTAGTGTTAGTATTAAGGCTCCTACATACTGGCGCGACTTGTCGCGCGACGCGACGCGACACAAAGACACCGCGTGTAGCGCTACAAGCGGTGTCTTTGTGTCGCGTCGCGTCGCGCGACAAGTCGCGCCAGTATGTAGGAGCCTTTATGATATCTTCAAAAATATGCAATTTTGCATTTTATTATTTTTACATATAGAATATAACCCCAGAGTTATGGGATATAAAAAAAAAAACATGTTATATATATGTATATTTTACATTAACATTAAACGTTTTAACATACACACACAAAGACTTTTAAAAGCGAATCGACCAGCAGACATTAATCATTACAGGTTTACGTTAAGTAACGTTTATAAATAAGGGGACTATGATTTGTTTTCATATCAGAATCTTATCTGAATCGCTAGACTCACATTTCACCAACATCTTTTATTTAAAAAACAGCCAAATATTTTATTATTTAACTGTTTAACGCCAAGAATCAATTTCTTTGAGAGGCCATTTTGCATAACGATCTCATTGAAGGGATTTCAATTTCAGTGATTTGATCATAAAAACTCATTTGTTCACCATCTCATTGTTTCAATCGCCCATCGTCAGTTTTTGAAATAGCCCTTTTTGCTCGACTGGGCAAGGAGAAATGGCTATTATTTGGTCTATTTTGTTTTATTATCTGGTATTTTAGTAGAATAAATGCCGTGGAAATGCGTTCCTTCCGAAGCGTGTGTGGTGTGACTATAAATGATAGGCTGAAAATGATGTGATATGACAACGGTACGGTTTAAAAGAAGATGTAAAAAGGTAAATTTGCCAAATTACTTAAACAGTTCTTTTTTGGGAGTTTGTAAAGTACCTTCTTTGGAAAGTGGTTTGCATATTGTTGAGGGAGAGCAAATAAATGGTTCAGTGGTTTTATAAGATATAAGTCATTTGATACATATAAGATAAGATATTATCATTGGTATATATAAGTGCAAGAAGTGAAAATTAAGCGTTCGCACTAATAAACCTTTCTTGAAATACTGTTTGTGCTGTTCCCGCAGTCAAACTGTGTTTCAAGAAAGGTTTGGAAAGGTGAAAACGGTTTTTAAAAAGGTATTTATAAATCTGTTGTTTATGATAAATAAAAAAAAAAAAAAATGTGACATAAATTGAAAAGAGTATGCTTAGATGGTTTGGTCATTGTGAGAGGATGAATGAGAGACAACTAACAAAAGGTTACAAGGCAGATGTGAGTGGAAACGCCGTGACGACGGACGAACGGAACATTTGGTGATGTTCTTCAGAAAGGTCAGGTGCGTAGGGCTAACGGCGTGCGTGTATGACCAGATGTATGAACGTAAACGAAGTAGTTGTGAACGAAGTAGTTGTGAACGTAAACGAAGTAGTGTGTTGGATCATTTAGCTCCCTTCAAAATGGTTGAGCTGAATGGTGCTGATCCACGCGTCATGTTCGTGAACGGGCGCCGTCAGTAGAGACTGGTCATCTCTTAGCTGCCACGGCTTATTTTAACTTTAATTTTTGAATTGCTTTTGTTTTTGTTGTAATCTTTTTATTACGAACGCTTTTACGTTTTGCATCGTTCTCACATGTATAATTTCAAAATGAATGATGTAAACAATATTTTGTAACCATAATACGTTGATTTAAAAGAGTGTCCTTGGAGTTTCTTGCCCGTTCTTCTCCATAGGTACCTACTACGCTTTGGAATGGGCAACTAGCTTCATCTTTCTGACTGACTGACCGAACCCTTGACAATTCAAAAGTGCCTGTAATTGGTTTATTTGAAATAAATGCTTTGAGTTTGAGTTTGAGTTTGAGTTTGAGTAAAAGTAGTATATAAGGAGCGTAGCAGTTGGCGTTCTATAGTTTCTGCGGACCCCCATGGGAAGAAAGCGTGAGTTTATGTATTTGATTTTATTTTCAATATCAAATAACATTGTTTGTTAGTTTATCTTCGCTCAGAGCTACATGACAACAGTCGCACGGGTCGATCGAAGATTAAGCTACGTTTGCTGCGGTCAGTTCGTGGATGGGCGACCCTTCATTACCTACATTTCGAGCCCCACAGTTATTAGGAAAGCACGTTAAGCCGTTGGTCCCGGCTGTTATTTCTAGATCTTTGACAGTTGTTACGGGTCGTCAGAAGCCCAAAAGTCTAACCAGTGTTACCAGGGGTGTCGTGTTACCTATAGTAACTGGGTTGTGGGGGTCAGATAGGCAGTCGCTCCATGTAAAATACTGGTATTCAGCTGCATTTGGTGAGACTGGAAGTCGACTCCAATATTGTTGGGAAAAGGCTGGGCAGATTGATTGATAGAGTTTATCTTAGCTGTTCAGTATTTTGTTATTTTCAGTTTCTTCAAATATTATAAACAAAAAAATGATATGGTATCGGTACCCGACATATCTGAGAAGTTTCGTTAATTGAAAATAAACTGAAATTCCTTCTTTCTTTTAAAACAATTGCACAAAAACGTGCGATGTTTTCCAGTTTAGGTACAAATTTCGTCCACTTTCTGTCCACTCTCAAACTAAAAGTTACAGCGACACATACATTACTGTGCCCAATAAGACCGTAATAGTGGTTTTAGGTGTTATTGTCCGGCAAAAAGCTTCTGATTCAGAGGAATGACCTCTCACATTGACCTTCGATGTTAGGGATGTCATACAATATATCGATATTTATACTAATATAATAAACCTGAATAGCCGCACTGGGCCCGCGTGATGGATTACGGCACACTCCCTCTCACAGAGAGGACGCCATTGTCCCAGCAGTGCTCGTATAGGGTGATTATGTATTCTGTAATAAACCTGAAAAGTTCGTTTGTTTGAACGCGATCTCTTGGACTACTAGTCGGTTTTGAACAAATATTTTTGCTTCTAATAGCCCAATTCTATTTAAGATCACGCTACAACTCTTAAGACGCTGACAACACCTAAACCGTGGTCACTGTCAAATTGCATAGAAAAGAAAGAGAAGCGCGATGACACAACGCTTGTGATTTATTGCAAAATATGAAGCAATTATCTATTTACTCAAAATTGAGTAGAGTAACCGAAAATAAAAAACAATCAAGTTCTGCATTCAAATAAGACGTTCTTGTTATTAATTAAATACGTAACGTAGGGCTGATATTTAATACAGATATTTTGGATTCGAACTCAAGGTAAGAGGTTAGTTTAACGTTAGTTTGTATCGAGATTTTTTTTCAAAACGTGTTTTGGTAACAACCAAGTTCTGGGAAATATGTTAAAAATTAACATATATTTTTTCCGCTACCACAAACTATACAGGATTGCCAATTTTTTTTTCTTAAGAGAAGCCTATTTTGGTCAATTTCGTCTTGTCAGCGCCTTAAGAGCTGAGCAAAAAGAAAAATAATCTGAAAAAATGCTAACCGAAAACGAACGGCGATGCGATTCGACGCGGTGGCCGAGAGTGGGTGCCCGACGAGAACCGAACATAACTGAGAAGAGCCAAACTGTGCATGTCTATGTCAACGAGATACCATCCAGGGCAGCTCAGATGCTTAATTATATTAGTTTAGATATTGTGGGGTCTTACGACGTCCAAGCGAATGAAGTCACGGGCAGAAGCTTGTGTAAGAAGTAAAGTTGTAAATAAACAAACATAGGTACTTATTTGTGCCGCAAAAGAGCGTTGCCGTGATAAGCCAGTCTCATCATCTGCCCAGCCTTTTCCCAACTATGTTGAGGTCGGCTTCCAGTCTAACCGGCTGCAGCTGAATACCAGTATTTTACATGGCGCGACTGCCTATCTGACCTCTACAACCCAGTTACTGGGCAACACAATACCCATTGGTGAGACTGGTTGTCAGACTTTCGGGCTTCTGACGACCCGTAACGACTGTCAAAGATCTACAAATGACAGCCGGGACCAACGGCTTAACGTGCTTTCCGAGGCATGGAGGGGTCTTGGTATGTAAAGATGGTCACCCATCCGCGGACCAACCGCGGCAAGCGTAGCTTAACCTGATCGATCGACCCGTGCGGCTGTTATTACTTAGACACGAGCCCCTTCCCTTTCTTTAAATAAACACAAGTGAAGTGAGTTTGAATTCCTATTTGATGCTGGGGATTGACATAATTGATATGATCTAACACTTCAAGCTCACTGCACCTAAGTTTTTACGTTGAGTTTCTTAGACTATGGTCTCCTTTAAGGGTCGTGCAGACTAACGCGATATCACGGGCGCGACAGGCAGCAATACGCCTGTCGCGCCCGCGATATCGCCTCAGTCTGCTCGAGCCGTTATACGCCGTCGGCCGCTTACAGCGTCACGCCGCCGTCGTACGCCGCGTCACGATGCTTACTATAGCAGAGCCGTAACTTTCGCTTACGTGACCCCGGGATCATGACCTTAGAATAACAAAAAATACTGTTTAACAAAGCGGATCAAATCTGAGACAAAGCTTAAAGCTGTGACAGTGACAGGTCATCTATCTCGACGGAGACTGCTAGATAGCATAAAGGCAGGTTCTCAATCGTACAGCTGCACAGCTAATACGCGCGAAATTCAAACGGATGAGACACGAAAATCAAAAAGGAAATTCAAAAATTGTAAAATGATCTGGAATTTTTTTACGGTGCTTTCTCGTAGAAAGGGTGTCAATTTTTTCTCTCTGCCTGCGTGGGCCCTGTTGCCCCTTAGTAGGTCCAGCCCTGTACTACATAAATCTTTTGTTGTGGTCTCTTTCACACGTCGACGTCGGCGCCTTGACGTCGTACGCGGCATTCAAACGCTTTGTGTCGCGTCTCTAGTTATTTCGAACCATTGTTCGACACTCGCGAGCAACGACTAAAACGTCATCGTCCACTGCGGATGGACCTTCAGACGTCGTCGATAGGAACGTTGACGCTGTCAGACGTCGCATATAGCATAAAATATGAAATCAAAGCCTTACAGAAAAGAGTAGCTGGTTTGAATGGAACTAGGTGTCGTATGGTAGGTAACAGGCACAAGAGATATTTCAGCTTAAGGCGCTGACAAGACGCAAATGACCAAAATAGGCTTGTCATAAGAAAAAAAAAATTTTTTGAGTAAATAGATAATTGCTTCAAACTTTGCAATAAATTACAAGCGTTGTGTCATCGCGGTTCTTTTTCTTTTCTATGCAATCTGACACTGACCGCGGTTTAAGTGTTGTCAGCGTCGTAGTCTTTGTGATAGCAACGCAACTGTAATATTTCGGGGATTGATACATCTAGATTGAGAGATCATCTTCGCATGCTTATTTGCCACCAAATGACATAATAGTGAAGATTATGATGATGATAAAATTATATTTATTTCTGCAAATGATATCTTATTTAAAACCAAAATACAAGATGATTATTAAAATTAACTAAATTAAATTAAAACTAAGTTAAATTAAGTTAAATCTAAAAAATGCCCTCGAGGCATTGTACCGAGGATGCAGGCGGCATTTCCTCGCTGAATTGCAATGCTGATGCGTTGCGCGAGAAAGCCGCCAGCTTTTTGGTCACCAGTTACATCAACTAGACGTTTCGCGATTTCCGCAAATAACTTATGCGCACTGGGACCCCACGGACCGAGGGTCTCGACGCCAAAGGGCACAAAGTTGTACTCTCTGTCAAGGCCTCTATATTTTTATAAGTTTCGTTTCTGCAAATTAGTTCATAAAAATACACTCAAAATGTAAATGTTTTTCAGTTAATCCTTAATATTAATATTGGTATTAATATTATTAATATTAATATTAATATTATTAAGTTAATATTAAGATATTGATAAAATAAGCTTGTGTGGAGTCAAATTGATTATTGAGAACAAATTAATTGCCGGGAATAAATAATATTTTTACGGAGTCTTTTAACTTCAAGAGATGGAAGAATACGTGAAAATAACAACTATTTTCCAATAACAAAGAGCTTGGAAGTCATTAGCTCCTACTTTTATCATAACTTTTCCAGTAACAACTAGTAAAGTGCGCTTTTCTTAACGATGGATACCTCTACTTTTGTTATTTTTCTTTTAACGATATACATTTCGTTCGTTATTTTTCTTCTGCTCTCAAAATGTTCAAGGAAAACATCGTGAGGAACTGGCATGCCCTAGAACTAAAAATTCAAACACATATAACATCCACCAACCCTCAATGGGCTTTGTAATGTTTGTTCAACATATATAAACTCAAGCCTCCTTCCCATTGGGGTAGGCAGAAGCTATAGAACGCCACCTGCTACGCTCCTTACATGCTCCTTTTGCTTCGTTTACGTTCATACATCTGGTCATACACGCACGCCGGTTGCGAGTACCACGCACAGCGTAACATTATAGGCTGATTAAGATATACATTTTATCTTACATTGAACAACTTTATTGCGCTATAATTTGACCTTAATATTGCTTTTCAGAATGGTATTTATCATCATAAGCTGCTTTTCCCGATTTAAGTTGCAAAGGCACTTAATCCGTCAAAGAGTTATCGATCAATCTGTGTATAAAAATGTTTAGTGTTCGTGGTTATTTCATTATTTTGGCTTTTATCCTGTGTTATAAACTCAAGCCAACTTTAAGAGGGCAGCCGTCACCTCCTTCTGCGAAGCAGTAATGCTCGCGAAGGAGGACGCGGGACTATAATGTAATTACGAAATGGAAGGAGGAGGCGGGGCGGTTGAGGGAAGGCAAATTTCGCGCCCTCTCGCCCCTAGCCGCCGCAGATGACGCCCTGGGCGTCGGGAATCTTGGGCGGATTTCCGGCCACCGTAGACGCGGGCTTGCGGACGGTGAGCAATGGGTAGCTCGCCGTCCGATAAGGACCAGGCCTGGGTCGACGGCGCGCTGTGTTCCACGCGCGCCTCAAAGAGGTGTCAGCACAAGTGTAGGGGTCCACTGGGGCCGATGCCTGCCGGGGTCGCGTGGAAGTTCAAAAATGGTTACCGAGGCCCCTGGCAACACAGGCAACGGAAGGAATATGGGTGGGTTTTAGTCAGTAAGAGTCTGACACACCCTCCCGCTCCGCCCAGAGCGGGATAAGTTATTTGAAAATTTCCAACCCAAAAAAATAAAAAGCCAACGTATTTAGAGATGATTTGAAGTTTATCCAACGCATCGTCAACAATTGCGCAAAAAATACCAAAACCCTCATTGATAAACATTAGGTACTTTTAAGTAGCTTTTACTTGATGAGGTGGAAAAAAGAAAGGTCACCGAATAAAAACAGGCCAGCCCGTGTCTGAACACACACAATGAACGGTTCCTTAGTTGGAATGAATTTATCTCAAAAATAAACTTAATCAATCAGTCAATTCTCCAACTGCAAATCTAAGTTTGTAATCGCATTTTTTTTATGGGACAAAAAGTACAAATTAACTATTTTGGCACTTTTTCCTTTATGATTCTAGGTCAACGGGAAGTACCGTATAGTTTTATATTTATTTGCGAGCATATGTAAATAAGTCGCATAAATGGCCATATTTTTTTATTTCGTCGATTTAGAAGCTTAATTTTTTTAGTTCACCAAAGGACCGTAGACTTACGTATTTGATATACATTTCAACTTGATACCTCCACGTGTTCCTGAGAAAAAGGGTCTTAGCACACTGACAGACGGACAATGAAGTGATCCTTTAAGGGTTCCGTTTTTTCCTCTTGACGCACGGAATCCTAAAAACTAAATAAATGTAAAGGTGAATCTCGGAGGAAAACAAATTCTTGATTATAATCTTATCTTTAATCAACCTTTTTCTGCTTTCAAATAACGCTTTTAGGGTGTAAACTGTAAAGGTCTTGCAATACACACCGTTCTATGAATGCGAATTCAAATGGTTTTCGTTTTTAAAATTTGTTTTCACCGCCATAATTTGTAAAGACTTTTAAGAATTTTGGCTCTCAGTTAAAAGCTGAATAAAGCTCTGACACCAAAAAACATTTTCCGCGTGAACAATTGCACGGAGTTTTTTTATAATTTTAATTAACGCCCGAAGGTCTCAACTGAAGATAACACGAGTAAAATGTTCTGTGTTTGTATTAACTTTTGTTTTTGCGAGTTTCATGACAAGATTGTGTTACTATGTTTGTAACTTATACTCGTAACAAAGGGTTTGTCAATTGGGTGTCTTATTAATTGTAAAATATACGTGCATAATTATTTTTATACATATATCTCAAACTATATCGGACTTACCAAAACTCGTGCGGATAAGAAAATAAGCTAAACCAGAGAACAAAATAATGGTTTGAAATATAGCTATCGATAGTCGATAAAATACATATTATGCAGCGCATCAGCACATCCCTAACCATTTAAACATTGTTTTACGCATCTACGAGTAGGTGCGACGCTAGCGAAATGCGAGAAAAAGTACGCTCCAAAACAAAATGCCCGACGGAGATTTTCATTTTATTTTAGAACATTTTGAAAAGTACTAAATGAATGGCTGTTGTTTGTTATGCGAAATAAATCGGTACTTCTAGTGTATACCAAGTTTAGTGCAATATTTTATGCCGGGAATTGTGTGTGAAATGTAAAATGGTTTTATTTCTTGCATTTTTTCGGTTGGGGTTGAAACGAAATACACTGATCACAAACGTTTTAGAGCATTAGAGTATATTATTATTTCATTATTATTTTTGGGTGGCAAATCATCAAATCATCACCCGTATTCCTTCCGTTGCCTGTGTTGCCTCGGTGACCCATTAGTACCTTCCCGCGACCACGGCAGACATCGGCCATAGTGGACCCCTACATTGTGCTGACGACATCTCTTTGAGGCGCGCGTGGAATACGACGCGCCGTCGACCCGGGCCTGGTCCTTACCGGACGGTTAGCTACCCATTGCTCACCGTCCGCAAGCCCGCGCCTACGGTAGCCGGAAATCCGCCCGGGATTCCCGATGCCCAGGGCGTCTCCTGCCGCGGCTAGGGGCGAGAGGGCGCGAAACTTGCCTTTCCCTCAACCGCCTCCTCCTTCGCGAGCATTACTGCTTCGCAGAAGGAGGTGACGGCTGCCCATGCCCTCTCGCTCCGTACCATGGCCTGAACCAGGGCCTGACGCGAGAGATCTCTGCCGCCGATCGCCTCCACGAGGACGAAAGTGCCCTTGAACTAAACAGTGCCCTTGAACTAAAAATTTTATCTTGTTTTATTAGAGACATTAGATTACTCCATAAGCTTTTATCAGGCCACTCAAAAAGTATTGCGAAAAAATGTTTTTATGTCTGAGTGACTGGCCAGTTATAACCTATTTTGTAAATATGATTATTTATAAATAAAAATAGGTACGTTCCAATTCCAAAATTTGCCTCCACATTGTTTGCGAGCTAATTTAAATTATCGTTACTCATTCAAAAATGGATCTGGGCCGGGAACATTTTCGTATAATGTCTGGTACAGATTGGTGAAACGTAACTTTAAATTCAACACACATTTCATGTTGCATTGAATAAGTTTGGTCGGCTCATTTGTGTTACATTTAATGTTGCATTGCGTAAGATTGGTCGGCTCATTTGTGTTACATTTCATGTTGCATTGCGTAAGTTTGGTCGGCTCATTTGTGTTACATTTCGTGGTGCATCGAATAAGTTTGGTTGGCTCATTTGTTTAACATTTCATGTTGCATTGCATAAGTTTGGTCGGCTCATTTGTGTTACATTTCATGTTGCATTGCATAAGTTTGGACGGCTCATTTATGATAAATTTTATGTTGCATTGCGTAAGTTTGGTCGGCTCATTTGTGTTACATTTAATGTTGCATTTCGTAAGTTTGGTCGGCTCATTTGTGTTACATTTCATGTTGCATTGCATAAGTTTGGTCGGCTCATTTGTGTTACATTTAATGTTGCATTTCGTAAGTTTGGTCGGATCATTTGTGTTACATTTCATGTTGCATTGCATAAGTTTGGTCGGCTCATTTGTGTTACATTTCATGTTGCATTGCATAAGTTTGGACGGCTCATTTGTGTTACATTTCATGTTGCATAGCATAAGTTTGGTCGGCTCATCTGTGTTCCATTTCATGTTAAGTTACCAATCAGTACCGGGCATGATGTTCCAAAATATGTCAGTTGTGTTTCTAATATCGTTATGGTATCAAAGTCATGTTTTATTCAGATCGTATAGACTTATGTCAGAATTATAAATGTTTTCGAATCAATCGAATGATCGCGTTTGCAGTGTTGCCACAACTGAGTTCCCAAAAGGTACATATCCAGCGCTGAAAAGGTACATTTTGTGTTAAAAAGGTACATCAGCAACACTTTAACTAAAATCACTCACTACTGCTTCTCTCGCTCTCTCACAATGAATTTGAGACAAGGAGAGACTGCCTGCTCGCCAGCAGTAGTTCTATTTTTGGATTCTAAGTGTGAGAAAACTTACCTATCTAATATTATAAAAATCTCGTGTCACGGTGTTTGTGGTCGCACTCCTCCGAAACGGCTCGATCGATTTTTATGTTTTTTTTTTTTAATTTATATTTGGTAGGTATGAGAATAGGTCGTAAAGTATATTTCATACCATTAATAAGAAAAGAAAAAATAGGAAAAACTTTCATTTTAATTTTGACAGGACAACGTCTGGCGGGTCAGCTAGTATTATACGTCTAAAAAATCCCCGCAGTTGTATGATAGGTACTCATTGAATTGTTTCTCGTGGTTAATATAATGGAGAAATCACACGATAAAAAAATCGAAACCGTGATTGTGGTTCCATTTATATCCATAATCTGAACATTAAAAAACAAACTATACATAATATGCTCATAATTGTCAGTTAAAACTAAAATAATACATAAAAATATATTTATTTACATAACCAAACTACAAGATGATTATTAACGTTAACTAAATTAAATTAAAACTAAGTTAAGCTTAAAAAAGGCCCTCGGGGCATTGTACCGAGGATGCTGGCGGCATTTCCTCGCTGAATTGCAATGCTGATGCGTTGCGCGAGAAAGCCGCCAGCTTTTCGGTCACCAGTTACATCAACTAGACGTTTCGCGATTTCCGCAAATAACTTATGCGCACTGGGACCCCACGGACCGAGAGTCTCGACGCCAAAGGGCACAAAGTTGTACTCTCTGCCAAGGCCTCCATATTTAATAACTTTCAGATTTTCGGCATTTTCTGCCGCTGCACCCGCTTTAGAAGTAGTCCGTTGGAGGTGGGACGGTGCCAGTGTGTCTACACAGGTAGCGTCCCACACAAGCATCCGTCCCAAATTCCACGGGACCAAAGACACACCATCAGGTCTTTTGCCATCATCTCTGACAATGCCAGTCGGCTCAAGAAGAGCAGGCACATTGATGCTGGCAAGAGACCGGCGGATTATGTCATTAAGTGTCGCATGTCTTGAAAAGCGGCCTACACGTTTTTGACAACAAAGCCCGTGGTGACCCAGTCGGTCCACGTCCGTGCCACAAGGGCATGTGTGTGGAGTGCATACCGTGACCCCAAGCCGCAGACCAGTCGCCAGACGAGGTCGGATCCAGGAAGGTACCGGTATATGGAGAAGGATGGGCATGTAGCCAATGACCGGCCTCTCTGGTTCCGACCGCCAAAAGTCTTGCGCGATCCGGACCTGAACTAAATAATACATTAATTATGTCACTAACCTTTAGTTAGCTCAGGAGATCTAGGACGTTAGGTATGTATCCTATCCTACTAATATTATAAATGCGAAAGTTTGTAAGAATGGATGGATGGATGTTTGTTACTCTTTCACGCAAAAAGTACTGAACGGATTTGGATGAAATTTGGCAAACAGATAGTTTATAACCAGGAATAACACATAGGATACTTTTTATCCCAATATACCCACGGGGTCAAAACTTATGCGGGTGAAACCGTGGGGCGCATCTAGTTTATCATAATATAAACTTGTTAGTAAGAATAATCATTGTTTTGTTTGAATGACCTGTGGTGTAGCACCACCCCACCCCCCTGAGAGTGTCGTAAGAGTTGACTAAGGGAAAAACCGTAGGATGGACAGCAGCGTTCTTTCCGCGTACCCTGTACCACCACACTGCGTTCGCCAACTCGCAATGCTAAGCATGGCGATTACGGCAAAACCTCTTAACTTGGGGAGGCCTATGCCTTGCAGTGGACGTCTTAGTAGTAGTTAGTAGAAGTAGTAATAGAATTAAAGCCCACAACAAAACAATGCCACACACACACAAAATATCCAGTAATATTCTCAAGGAAGTATTTTAAGGCTCCTTCAAACAGGCGCGACACGCGACGCGACACAAAGGCACCGCGTGTAGCACTGCAAGCGGTGCCTTTGTGTCGCACTTGTTTGTAAGAGTCTTTACAAATTAGCAAGCCCCACAGCAGCGAGCGAATAAAGGCACCGGTCAGCCGCCCGGGGCAGCCACGACCAAATCGAACACAGGATTCGATTAATGGAAATGGGCTTATTCATTTTATTTATTGTACACCTATGTATACAAGAAAGAAAATCACTTCCCCTTATCGCAGAGAGCAATATCTCACGCGCTTGAAAATACAAAACAAAATGTACTTAGCAAAACTATCCTCTTTGCATACAAGCGCCCTGTGAGTAGAGTAGTCACAGAACTCACAGAGTAGTGTGTGTTCTGTATCGTATCTGTGGTACTTTGTACCGAAGATCTATCTCGTTTTCTCGTTTCAAATATTGGATGTTAAGTTGAAAAGGTACGTCAAATGGACCCCATTACACATTACACATGGGAGGCTTAAAAGGTACGTCAAATGTGTAAAATGTACGCTAACGGCAACGCTGCGCGTTTGATGGCATATAGATAGCTTGATTAGGTACCTTATTAAGAGGTAGACATTTCAGGTTGTAGAATCAGGATCCAGGAATACGTAACCAGATGTAGGGTAGTTATCCATAAAGAATATTAATATATAATCCAATACCATCGTACTGCTGAGCAAAAGCTTCTCTTCTCTCTAATTCGTCTCTTCTCGTCATCTTGGGTTGGGTCTTCCACGACACAATTTTTTCCTTTGGCAACCTTTCAGATAATAATTTTGACCAGCAATCCCTACCTACAAGATTTAAATCAAAAGTCATTTATTCAAACTAGGCCGACAATCAGCACCCTTCGAATGTCAAAATTACATGAGACAGTCCCCCAAAAACGCCCTCCCTTCACCATTTCTTAGTGCTTTAGGTGAGAAGAAGAAGGGGCGCAACAAACTCCCCAGCAGCACATGTTAATCGTTAATTACACATATGTTAAGTGCCTATTTCCCATGCCAGTTTCGCCCCTCTTCTTTCTTACCATGAAGACTACCACGCCAGAAAAACCTGTTAAAACCTAGGACAAAGAAGAAACAATTCTACCTATCTAGACCTTGCACCGTGCACCGCAGGCTCCGTATCAAACCTCTGAATACGGAAGCCATTCAGGCGGAGCTGTACGAGGGGTACAGAGCGGCGAAGACCGCCCTCCAAGCGGAGATCCTGCGGGCCAGGGGATTGGCCCACGAGGAGTCGCTGGGGGCTCTGGACAGGGACCCGTGGGGACGCCCGTACAAGGTAGTGCGGGATAAACTCCGCCCATGGGCTCCCCCGCTGACGCAGAGTCTCCGGCCCCAGCTTGTGGAGGACGTGGTGAGCGCTCTGTTCCCTTCGCGAGGGGAACACGACTCCCCACCCATGGCTCCGCCTACTGCAGTGCCCGATGCGGACCACACCGCCGACGACGACGACAACGACGACGATGCTCCGGAGGTGACCGAGGTAGAAATGAGAGCGGCGGTACGCAGGCTTAATGCCAAAAATACCGCCCCAGAACCTGACGGCTTGGCTTGGACCTTGGAAGGCCTGGGTCCTGGCCTTGGAGGATCTCGGGCCTCGACTTAGGGGGGGGCCAGTTCCCACTTCGTTGGAAGACGGGGAAACTGGTCCTCATAAAGAAGGCAGGGCGCCCTGCGGACTCTCCGTCCACTTATCAGCCCATCGTGCTGCTCGACGAGGTGTGCAAGCTCTTTGAAAGAGTCATTGCAGACCGCCTCGTCGGCCAGCTGGTGCGGGTGGGGCCGGATTTGGCAAAGAGCCAGTTTGGCTTTCGCATAGGGCGCTCTACGGTGGACGCCATCATGCGCGTGCGAGCCCTGACGGAGTCATCTTGGCGGTGTCTCTAGACATCGCCAATGCCTTTAATACCCTGCCCTGGAGTTGCATCAGGGAGGCACTCCGGTACCACCGGCCCTACATCTGTCGTGTGATCGAGGCCTATCTGACGGACAGGGCCGTCATCTACCCCGGTCAGCAGGGAGTGTGGAACCGTTAAGAGATGTCGTGCGGTGTCCCACAGGGATCGGTCCTGGGGTCGCATCTGAAACACCTGGGACACCAGATACGACTGGGTGCTGCGCGCCGACCTCCCAAGCGGCGTCAGCGTGGTATGCTACGCTGATGACACGTTGGTCCTGGCGCAGGGGAGGTCGCACCAGGCGGCGGCCGAATTAGCGGCACGCGGGGTTGCGACAATCGTCGAAAGGATCCGGCAATTGGAACTCGAGGTGGCCCTGCACAAGTCCGAGGCCATGTGTTTTCATGGTCCTCGGAACGCACCACCGTTGGGGTCCCAAATAACGGTAGGAGGGGTTTCCATCGGCGTCGAGTCGACGATGAAGTACCTGGGACTCGTACTCGACAGCCGGTGGAACTTCGTAGAGCATTTCCGACGTTTGGCTCCCAAACTGGAGCGGGCAGGCGCTGCATTGAAGCGGCTCCTGCCCAATCTAGGGGTTCCAAACGCCTCCTGCCGGAGGCTCTATGCGGGGGTCGTGCGGTTCATGGCCCTCTATGGGGCTCTATGGGGCTCCTGTATGGGCGCGCTCTCTGGCGCTGCGGCCAGCCCGCCGGTTGAGCGCGGCCCAAAGGGTCATGGGCATCCGGATGGTCCGGGGATACCGCACGGTCTCCTGTGAGGCAGCGAGCCTCCTTGCCGGATTGCCGCGATGGGATCCGGAGGCAAAAGTCCTCGCGCACGTATGGGAGTGGCGCGAGGAGGCGAAACGCCCGGGCGTAAGCCCGCTGCCGCTTGAAATCTCGGCACAGGGGACGGAGCTCCGGCGGGATCTCATGGCGTCATAGAGAGTACGGTTGTCGCAACACAGTGCTGGGCACGCCACAATTGCGGCGATAAGTCCCCTCTTTGAGGAGTGGCTAGAGAGGCGCCACGGCGTCCTCACCTTCCGCCTGACGCAGGTCCTCACTAGACACGGCAGCTTCGGGAGGTTCCTGTGTCGGATAAGGCGGGAAGAAACGCCCGGGTGTCACCACTGTGTGGATCGCCCGGAGGACACGGTGGAGCATACTCTGGAGGCCTTGGGCAGAGCACCACCGTGTCCTCGTGGAGGCGATCGGCGGCAGAGATCTCTCGCGTCCAGCCCTGGTTCAGGCCATGGTACGGAGCGAGAGGGCATGGGCAGCCGTCACCTCCTTCTGCGAAGCAGTAATGCTCGCGAAGGAGGAGGCGGGACGGTTGAGGGAAAGGCAAATTTCGCGCCCTCTCGCCCCTAGCCGCCGCAGGAGACGCCCTGGGCGTCGGGAATCCCGGGCGGAATTCCGGCCACCAAAGGCGCGGGCTTGCGGATGGTGAGCAATGGGTAGCTCACCGTCCGGTAAGGACCAGGCCCGGGTCGACGGCGCGTTGTATTCCACGCGCGCCTCAAAGAGATGTCGTCAGCACAAAGGTAGGGGTCCACTAGGGCCGATGCCTGCCGGGATCGCGGGAAGGTACTCATGGGTCACCGAAGCCCCCGCAACACAGGCAACAGGAAGGAATACGGGTGGGTTTTAGTCAGTAAGAGTCTGACACACCCTTCCGCTCCGCCCAGAGCGGGAGAAGTTATTTGATGATATCCCACCCTAAAAAAAAAAAAGACCTTGCACCTTTTCCAACAGTCTTCATAATACGTAATATTGTCTAGTGACCGACCGAGGCTTCGTTTTCGTTTTCGGCCATTTTCGGGCAAAAAATCATTATTCGGCCATATTTTCGCTAACGACCTTAAACCAGCTGAAGATTCGGCCAAGCCGAAAGAAGATTGAGAATTGTCGCGCGTCATTCAGCCATTTTCGTAAAGCTGATATCAGGTGACGTTCGGCTAACGTCGGGGTTAATCGAGTCTGCTCGTGGTATCATTCAGCTTATTTAAATGGACGCCATTTTGTTTTGAAGTTATGAAGCTATGCTATGTTGTATTTTCCTTCACTCTAATTGACAAAGGTTTGTGAAATATGTGATTATTGAATTATCTCGTTTTATTTCTTTTAAAGCCTTTATTTGTTCTTTCTCTCACTAGGTGTAAAAAAAAACAAACAAGATTTCAGTGTACAACGGAAATATTATTATTTTCTAATGTTTAAATCATTTTCGTCTTCGGCCGAAAGTAAGACTAAAGCCGAATCTTCTTTTCCATTTTCGTTTTGGGCTGAAATGCCCGGGTGTCACCACTGTGTGGATCGCCCGGAGGACACAGTGGAGCATAAGGTGGAGGGCTTGGGCAGAGCACCGCCGTGTCCTCGTGGAGGCGATCGGTGGCAGAGATCTCTCGCGTCCGGCCCTGGTTCAGGCCATGGTACGGAGCGAGAGTGCATGGGCAGCCGTCACCTCCTTCTGCGAAGCAATAATGCTTGCGAAGGAGGAGGCGGGACGGTTGAGGGAAAGGAAAATTTCGTGCCCTCTTGCCCCTAGCTGCAGCAGGAGACGCCCTGGGCGTCGGGAATCCCGGGCGGATTTCCGGCCACCGTAGGCGCGGGCTTGCGGACGGTGAGCAATGGGTAGCTCACCGTCCGGTAAGGACCAGGCCCGGGTCGACGGCGCGTTGTATTCCACGCGCACCTCAAAGAGATGTCGTCAGCACAAGTGTAGGGGTCCACTAGGGCCGATGCCTGCCGGGGTTGCGGGAAGGTACTACAACAAACTTCCCAGCAGCACTTGTTAATCGTTAATTACACATATGTTAATTGCCTATTTCCCATGCCAGTTTCACCCCTCTTCTTTCTTACCATGAAGTCTACCACGCCAGATAAACCTGTTAAAACCTAGGACAAAGAAGAAACAATTCTACCTATCTAGACCTTGCACTGTTTCCAACAGTCTTCATAATACGTAATATTATCTAGTGACCGACCGAGGCTTCGTTTTCGGCCATTTTCGGGCAAAAAATCATTATTTGGCCATATTTTCGCTAACGACCTTAAACCAGCTGAAGATTCAGCCAAGCCGAAAGAAGATTGAGAATTGTCGCGCGTCATTCGGCCTTTTTCGTAAAGCTGATATCAGGTGACGTTCGGCTAACGTCGGGGTTAATCGAGTCTGCTCGTGGTATCATTCAGCTTATTTAAATGGACGCGATTTTGTTTTGAAGTTATGAATCTAGGCTATGTTGTATTTTCCTTCACTCTAATTGACAAAGGTTTGTGAAATATGTGATTATTGATTATTGGCCTAGGCGTCCAACTAGCTCGCTAATTTAACCAGATGGCTGCGACAGAGTTAGGATGTTAGCTAACTGGCTGATTAAGCTAGTTGGCTGCGACATATATATGTCGCTCTGCGTCACGATATTATTAGTGTCGAACCGAAAATGGATTTTCAGCCCAAAACGAAAATGGAAAAGAAGATTCGGCTTTAGTCTTACTTTCGGCCGAAGACGAAAATTATTTAAACATTAGAAAATAATAATATTTCCGTTGTACACTGAAATCTTATTGGTTTTTTTTTTAATTAAATAAAAGGAGATAATTCAATAATCACATATTTCACAAACTTTTGTCAATTGGAGTGAAGGTAAAATACAACATAGCCTCGCTTCATAACTTCAAAACAAAATCGCGTCCATTTAAATCAGCTGAATGATACCACGAGCAGACTCGATTAACCCCGACGTTAGCCGAACGTCACCTGATATCAGCTTTACGAAAAAGGCCGAATGACGCGCGACAATTCTCAATCTTTTTTCGGCTTGGCCGAATCTTCAGCTGGTTTAAGGTCGTTAACGAAAATATGGCCGAATAATGTTTTTTTGCCTGAAAATGGCCGAAAACGAAAACAAAGCCTCGGTCGGTCGATAGATAATATTATGTATTATGAAGACTGTTGGAAACGGTGCAAGGTCTAGATAGGTAGAATTGTTTCTTCTTTGTCCTAGGTTTTAACAGGTTTATCTGGCGTGGTAGACTTCATGGTAAGAAAGAAGAGGGGTGAAACTGGCATGGGAAATAGGCAATTAACATATGTGTAATTAACGATTAACAAGTGCTGCTGGGAAGTTTGTTGCGCCCCTTCTTCTTCTCACCTAAAGCACTAAGAAGTGGTGAAGGGAGGACGTTTTTGGGGGACTGTATCAAGTACTTTTGACGTTCGAAGGGTGCTGATTCTCAGCCAAGTTTGAATAAATGACTTTTGATTTAAATCTTGTAGGTAGGGATTGCTGGTCAAAATTATTATCTGAAAGGTTGCCAAAGGAAAAAATTGTGTCGTGGAAGACCCAATCCAAGATGACGAGACGAATTAGAGAGAAGAGAAGCTTTTGCTCAGCAGTACGATGGTATGGGATTATATATTAATATTCTTTATGGACCCTACATCTGGCTACGTATTCCTGGATCCTGATTCTACAACCTGAAATGTCTACCTCTTAATAAGGTACCTATTCAAGCTATCTATATGCCATCAAACGCGATCATTCGATAAAACATTTATAATTCTGACATAAGTCTATACGATCTAAATAAAACATGACTTTGATGCCATAACGATATTAGAAACACAACTGACATGTTTTGGAACATCATGCCCGGTACGGATTGGTAACTTAACATGAAATGGAACACAGATGAGTCGATCAAACTTATGCTACGCAACATGAAATGTAACACAAATGAGCCGTCCAAACTTATGCAATGCAACATGAAATGTAACACAAATGAGCCGAACAAACTTACGCAATGCAACATTAAATGTAACACAAATGAGCCGACCAAACTTATTCAATGCAACATGAAATGTAACACAAATGAGCCGACCAAACTTATTCAATGCAACATGAAATAAGTGTTGAATTTAAAGTTACGTTTCATCAATCTGTACCAGACATTACAGCGTAAAATACGTGGGACAATCAGAAAGTTTTGCGAAAATTAAAAAAAAAAATTCATAGTACTCTCTACTAGCTTCTATACAAATTTCCATGTGTCTGAAACAGTTTTCGAAACACTTTTTCCAGTTTGCCATAAGCACCGTTTACAGTCTGCTAGAACGCTGACAGCGCATCTTCCGGCGACGAAAATTGTACCAAATTGTGTGAATTTTCGGGAATAAAAAGAAGTAACACGGTGCTAGATCAGGGCTGTAAGGAGGGTGACCCAGGAGTTTGACCAGCGTGCTGTCCAGGAAGTCCCTCGTTTTGAGCGCGGTGTGCAAAGGCGCGTTGTCGTGGTGGAGCAATAGCCCGCGGAGAAATACTTTGGTAGGCGTTGATTCGTTTTGAAACACCCAAACCGTCGACTGGCGCTTCGTTTCTGGATCGAATTGATAAATCCAAGACTCATCACCTGTAATTATGTCATAAACACGCCGAGACGAGCCTGCTTCAAAGTTTATCATATCACGGCACCATTCCACCCGGGCCTGCTTCTGAGCATCGGTGAGGTTGTGCGGCCCCCAGCATGAAACTATCCTCCTCATGCGAAGATGCACGTGTAGAATTTCATGAAGTCTTCCCGATCCAACCTGCAGTATGTGATGAATCTCTTGATACGTAACTCACCTATTGTCATAGATTAAATTGTTTACTGCTAGCACGTTTTCTTCCGTAACAGCCGTCAAAGGGCAACCACTTCTTTCTTCATCCCCGAAAGTTAGTTGACCGCGCTTGTGACCAACCGCGCGCGAGCCGAGCGAGCGAAGTGAGCGGTGCCGCGGCAGAGGCCGGCGAGCGCTACTTCTAACGGGTAGGCTGTTAACTAAACAGCTAATTAATTTGTTGGCTGCGACGTCGGTGCCGGCGTTTAATGAATGGCCCCTAGGCCTACGTCCAATTAGCTCGCTAATTTAACCAGATGGCTGCGACATTATACACTTGATAGTCTGACGTTATCAACTATCACAACGATGACAATATGGTGCGTCTATAACTCTGCAGTGCGTCAGTCATTGATTATACAGGTTTTACCTACAACAGACACCAGTCTCTATTAAGTGTTACCTTGACTTTGTGCTGTGTTTGTAATTATGAGAGAACAATAATTAATATTATTATTATTATAATATTATTGTCTGAATATGCTAATAGTGTTGTGTTTTGTCTAGATTTCTTCTAATCTTTTTAAGGTAGATTACTGGTGTTGTAACAAGATTTAACGCTTCAAGGTCAGCAATCATCTACCATTCAACGTACGAGTATATTGCCTGCCAGTCCTATTTCAGATTCGCCCCTCTTCTTTCTTTTTAATAGGATTACTATACCAAAAAATCTGTAACGCTTAAGACGAAGAAGAAACAAGTGTACCTGTCCAGTCCTTGCTCGATTTCAAACTACCTTCATATACATAATATCGTGACGTAGAGCGACGTACATACACTTGATTGACTGACGTTATCAACTATCACAACTATGACAATATGCTTGCTCTATAACTCATCGTAAAACGCTCTGCAGTGCGTCAGTCATTGATATTGTCTGAATATGCTAATAGTGTTTTGTTTCGTCTAGATTTATTTATTTATTTAATCAATTTGGGAAAACAAACAGTAGTATCTTAAGCATTAAACAGTATTGTCTTAAAAACCCCCGATACTAATAAACACATCTAAAAGTAACAAAATAATACGTACCTATTGGGGCCTTTCAGTTTAATATAAATTTAGGTAATATTTTGAGCCAAGCGTCGTCTAATTGGGGGACGGCTAATGAAAATAGGAAGTTAACAGCGGCTATTCTTTCTACAATAGCATACATTAATTATTGCTAGGTATAAGCCTCGTCTATTTGACGTTTTTTTAGGCGTCCTCCGACTAGACGACGATTGGCTCAAAATATATTCTAAATTTATATTAAACTGCAAGGGCCCAATACGTATTATTTTTTTACTTTTTAGATGTTTTTGTTAGTGTCGGGGGTTTTTTAAATTTTAAATTTAACTTTTATTACCTACTTTTTAAACTTTATTTTTAGTAGGTCACGCTGCCTATCTCGCCGAAATCTGCGCCCCTGTAGGTATTTTTCCCAAAGTGAAAGTAGTTACTAGTTTACCCTCATTTATATTTCCTTCTCCAACATCAGACCCTAATCACCACGCACCACACTGGTCCTATTTATTGAGATCTTAATAATTAATCTTCAAACGAATGAACTGATTTTCTTGAACCACAGGTAAGAACCCTCTCGACGAAGTCGCCTTTCAAACAAAAAAAAAAACTTAACTTAAGTTAACTTAACTTAACTTAAAAATTAAACTTAACAAATATACTACCCACAACATTTTCCACAGATTACTATATTATATAATAAAAACAAGCTGTTAGCAAAAGTTAACTGTAACAGGGTTTATTTAATGAAAAAAAGTTAAAAGAAAAAATATATTCATTTTTTTTTAAAGATAAACAATATTTTATAAAACATATAACTAACAAAAAAACAAACAAAAAATAAAACGATATCGTGCGTGATGTATCATACTAGGTCCCTAGCCTAGTCGCCTGGTGCGTACCTCCTGATCATGTAATGTTCGAAGAACCAGGTAACACAAATTTGGTTTTGCTTCTCTTGCTTTCTTTTAAGGTAAGTTAGAGATCTTGTAATATCTGACAGACTGAGTAGTTACTCAGGGCACTTATTATGTGCGGTGCTAATTTATCATCATCATCAGCTTTCAGCCGAAAGACATTCAACTGCTGGACATAGGCTTCCCCTAAGCATCGACATATGAATGTAGATTTAGAAACCGCTAATCACTTCACTAATGATTTTGGATCAAATGAAAAGTATAACGGGAAAAATTCGGCCTAAATTAAAAGCTTTAATTACCTTCATTTCCTGAGATAAAATTAATTTACGTACTTTTAAAAAAGGGAACAAATAAAGAATCTAGGTAAGATTATTTCCATTTACAAAGCCAAATGCCTAGCATTCTGATAATAGGGCAATTTAAAAGATTAATCATGAACCATTTGTTTCTTCGCCTTAACAAATTGTTAACGGAACAGTTTTGGCTCTTGGCGCCATCGCGCCAGTAGGCTCATTTAAGTCGCTATATCTCAAAGGTGTTTGCTTGTAAAGAAACCACATTGAGTTAAACTAGAAATGAGACGAGCTAAGTAAACTAAAATCCGCCCACTTAGCTGTGATAATTTTCCTTTTAATTTCATTATATGTACTACTGCCATGAATGTTTTTACATCTTCATAAAGAGTCATTTAGCTGGCAGGGGGGCACTTACTGACACTTGACTCTAACAAAAATTAGCTTTAAAGCTTAATATTACGCAGGCGGATCCTTGAATCGAAAAGTAGTGTTTACAAACCCGCAATATTTTTACCTATTTTAGCACTTTGTCGGCGTAATTAATATGTACGAGTATACCTATGCCAAATTACAGCTTTCTAGTACTAAGCGTCTCTGAGCTACAGTGGGGACAGACAGACAGACAGACAGACAGACGGACATGGCGATAAGGGTTCCTTGTTTACTACGGAACCCTAAAAATCCACTCCTAAGTAATTTCAGTACCTCATTTCTGGACGAATGGTTCTGTTGACTGCCTCATTGATCTAGTGCTCGCAAACGCTACTGGTGACGTTGGCTGGGTTTGACTCCCGGGATGGGCAAAGTGATGTTGGGTTTCTCAATCTGGGATTTCTCAGTAACAGCCCGCAGTCTGGATTTGTGCCCGGTTGGTAGCAATAGGCTCGCCCCCTATTACAGTGAATAAAAGGCTGGTGCAGACCGAGGCGATATCGCGGGCGCGACAGGCAGGAATATGCGAAATTGCGCTAGTCTGCACGAGCCTTAAAGCATAACTGATGCAATGTGGATGTACTGTAGGTGTGTCTCTGAGGCTGCGGTCTATCCAACCGCGACCGACGACTTGTAGCCGCCGTCCGTCGCCGACGACTGCCGACTGCTATGTTCGTTAACACGGGCGCGGTCTCGCTCTCATGCCGTCCGCCGGGCAGTTGCGAACCTGCGATGGCGGCAACGAACGTTTTGGCAACCAACGGCCTGTCGGTCGTCCGGCGTGACGTCACCGCACGCTGTCGGTATCGTCTGACATTTTAAGAGACCCTAGCTGTACCGTCCTACTGCATGGCAAAGGGCCTCTTCTAATACAGAGAAACATCGAACATCGGTCACTAAGCTTGTTCGATACCATGTGTCTAACGTGTGTTGGTGATTTCTCAGTCTTAAACCAGTACCCAGCTACCACAGGCGCGGGCTTGCGGATGGTGAGCAACGGGTAGCTACGTCCGATAAGGACCAGGCCCGTGTCGACGGCGCATTGTGTTCCACGCGCGCCTCCAAGAGATAATGAGTGATCGCACGAGTGACGGGGTCCGCTAGGGCCGCAGCCTGCCAGGGTTGCGGTAAAGCCCGAAAGGGTTACCGTGACCTCTGACAACACACAGGCAACAGAAGAAACACGGGTAGGTTTTAGTCAATAAGAGTCTGACACCCTCCCACTCCGCTCAGAGCTGGAGAAGTTATATGATGAAATCTCACCAAAAAAAAAAGTCATAAACCAATAGGGATAGATTACCCAAATGCACTTGATTTGGTATTATTAATTACACTTGATGCAATTTGCGTTAAAGCTGTTTAAAATTGTTCATACTAATGCAGACTCGGAAAAGGCTGACTCGTTTAGTGCTGCTTTCAGCGAAGCATATAAATTAATCAAGCTTAAAATACAAAGCACGTTGCGACTGTTACTGTTAATTAAACCTATGAGACAGACGAGTTAATTATTTACATTCTCTAGAAGCCAAAACTGCTATTTGCATACTGACCATCATCAGCCCAGCTATGGTCGGCTTCCAGCCTACCCGGATGCAGCTGAATACCAGTATTTTACATGGAGCGACTACGACACGATACCCCTTGGCAAGTCTGGTTGTCACTTTGACTGTGACTTTGACTTTTGGACTTCTGACGACAAGTGTTGTTACGATAGCTGCCAAAATCTACAAATACCAGCCGAGACCAGCGGCTTAATTTGCTTTCTGAGGCACCAAGGGGTCTTGGCATACAGACCAAAATCTACAAAATAAAACTCATCATCATCATCATCTGCCTAGCCTTTTCCCAACTATGTTGGGGTCGGCTTCCAGTTTCAGTTACTGGGTAATACGATACCCCTTGGTAAGGCTGGTTCTCAGACTTTCGGGCTTCTGATGACCCGTAACGACTGTTAAAGATCCACGAATGACACGGGATGCCAGGACCAACGGCTTAACATGCTTTATGAGGCAAGGAGGAGTCTTGGTATGTAAAGATGGTCACCCGTCCACGGACCAACCGCGGCAACCGTAGTTCAATCTGATCGATCGACCCGTGCGTCTGTTATTACTTAGCCACAAGCCCCTACAAAATATAATCTTTATATTTTATTAATGTCTAGTTATTGAACAGTGTTTTCTAAAGCTCTATCTACGCGGACAAGCTTCATTTTATGTTTCGTTCTTTTGGTATTGCTGTCAATTTATTAGGTAGTTCATAACCAGCATGTGTTTTTTTGTCAACCCCTAAATCCTGCGAAAAAGGAAGTGCTAATAGTGTTTTGTTTCGTCTAGATTTATTTATTTATTTAATCAATTTGGGAAAACAAACAGTAGTATCTTAAGCATTAAACAGTATTGTCTTAAAAACCCCCGACACTAATAAACACATCTAAAAAGTAACAAAATAATACGTATTGGGGCCTTTCAGTTTAACATAAATTTAGGTAATATTTTGAGCCAAGCGTCGTCGAGTCGGGGGACGGCTAATGAAAATCGGAAGTTAACAGCGGCTATTCTTTCTACAACAGCATACATTAATTATTGCTAGGTATAAGCCTCGTCTATTTGACGTTTTTTTTAGGCGTCCTCCGACCAGACGACGATTGGCTCAAAATATATCCTAAATTTATATTAAACTGAAAGGGCCCAATACGTATTATTTTTTTACTTTTTAGATGTTTTTGTTAGTGTCGGGGGTTTTTAAATTTTAAATTTAACTTTTATTACCTACTTTTTAAACTTTATTTTTAGTAGGTCACGCTGCCTATCTCGCCGAAATCTGCGCCTCTGTAGGTATTTTTCCCAAAGTGAAAGTAGTTACTAGTTTACCCTCATTTATCTTTCCTTCTGCAACATCAGACCCCAATCACCACGCACCACACTGGTCTAATAATTAATCTTCAAACGAATGAACTGATTTTCTTGAACCACAGCTAAGAACCCTCTCGACGAAGTCGCCTTTCAAACAAAAAAAAAACTTAACTTAACTTAACTTAAAAATTAAACTTAACAAATATACTACCCACAACATTTTCCACAGATTACTATATTATATAATAAAAACAAGCTGTTAGCAAAAGTTAACTGTAACAGGGTTTATTTAATGAAAAAAAGTTAAAAGAAAACATATATTCATTTTTTTTTTAAGATAAACAATATTTTATAAAAGATATAACTAACAAAAAAACAAACAAAAAATAAAACGATATCGTGCGTGATGTATCATACCAGGTCTCTAGCCTAGTTGCCTGGTGCGTACCTCCTGATCATGTACTGTTCGAAGAACCAGGTAACACAAATTTGTTTTTATTTCTCTTGCTTTCCTATAGGGTAGGTTAGAGATCTTGTAATATCTGACAGACTGAGTAGTTACTCAGGGCACTTTTTATGAGCGGTGCTAATTTATCATCATCATCAGCTGTCAGCCGAAAGACATTCAACTGCTGGACATAGGCTTCCCCTAAGCATCGACATATGAATGTAGATTTAGAAACCGCTAATCACTTCACTAATGATTTTGGATCAAATGAAAAGTATAATGGGAAAAATTCGGCCTAAATTAAAAGCTTTAATTACCTTCATTTCCTGAGATAAAATTAATTTACGTACTTTTAAAAAAGGGAACAAATAAAGAATCTAGGTAAGATTATTTCCATTTACAAAGCCAAATGCCTAGCATTCTGATAATAGGGCAATTTAAAAGATTAATCATGAACCATTTGTTTCTTCGCCTTAACAAATTGTTAACGGAACAGTTTTGGCTCCTGGCGCCATCGCGCCAGTAGGCTCATTTAAGTCGCTATATCACAAAGGTGTTTGCTTGTAAAGGAACCACATTGAGTTAAACTAGAAATGAGACGAGCTAATTAAACTAAAATCCGCCCACTTAGCTGTGATAATTTTCCTTTTAATTTCATTGTACTACTGCCATGAATGTTTTTACATCTTCATAAAGAGTCATTTAGCTGGCAGGGGGGCACTTACTGACACTTGACTCTAACAAAAATTAGCTTTAATGCTTAATATTACGCAGGCGGATCCTTGAATCGAAAAGTAGTGTTTACAAACCAGCAATATTTTTATCTGTTTTAGCACTTTGTCGGCGTGATTAATATGTATACCTATGCCAAATTACAGCTTTCTAGTACTAAGCGTCTCTGAGCTACAGTGGGGACAGACAGACGGACATGGCGATAACGGTTCCTTGTTTACTACGGAACCCTAAAAAGCCACCTGTAAGTAATTTCAGTACCTCATTTCTGGACGAATGGTTCTGTTGACTGCCTCATTGGTCTAGTGCTCGCAAACGCTACTGGTGACGTTGGCTGGGTTTGACTCTCGGGATGGGCAAAGTGATGTTGGGTTTCTCAATCTGGGATTTCTCAGTAACAGCCCGCAGTCTGGATTTGTGCCCGGTTGGTAGCAATAGGCTCGTCCCCTATTACAGTGAACAAAAGGCTGGTGCAGACCGAGGCGATATCGCGGGCGCGACAGGCATATTCCTGCCTGTCGCGCCCACGATATTGCGCTAGTCTGCACGAGCCTTAAAGCATAACTGTTGCAATGTGGATGTACTGTAGGTGTGTCTCTGAGGCTGCGGTCTATCCGCGACTGACGACTTATAGCCGCCATCCGTCGCCGACGACTGCCGACTGCTATGTTCGTTAACACGGGCGCGGTCACGCTCTCATGCCGTCCGCCGGACAGTTGCGAACCTGCGATGGCGGCAACGAACGTTTTGGCAACCAACGGCCTGTCGGTCGTCCGGCGTGACGTCACCGCACGCTGTCGGTATCGTCTGACATTTTAAGAGACCCTAGCTGTACCGTCCTACTGCATGGCAAAGGGCCTCTTCTAATACAGAGAAGAATCGAACATCGGTCACTAAGCTTGTTCGATACCATGTGTCTAACGTGTGTTGGTGATTTCTCAGTCTTAAACCAGTACCCAGCTACCACAGGCGCGGGCTTGCGGATGGTGAGCAACGGGTAGCTACGTCCGATAAGGACCAGGCCCGTGTCGACGGCGCATTGTGTTCCACGCGCGCCTCCAAGAGATAATGAGTGATCGCACGAGTGACGGGGTCCGCTAGGGCCGCTGCCTGCCAGGGTTGCGGTAAAGTCCGAAAGGGTTACCGTGACCTCTGACAACACACAGGCAACAGAAGAAACACGGGTAGGTTTTAGTCAATAAGAGTCTGACACCCTCCCACTCCGCTCAGAGCTGGAGAAGTTATATGATGAAATCTCACCAAAAAAAAAAGTCATAAACCAATAGGGATAGATTACCCAAATGCACTTGATTTGGTATTATTAATTACACTTGATGCAATTTGCGTTAAAGCTGTTTAAAATTGTTCATACTAATGCAGACTCGGAAAAGGCTGACTCGTTTAGTGCTGCTTTCAGCGAAGCATATAAATTAATCAAGCTTAAAATGCAAAGCACGTTGCGACTGTTACTGTTAATTAAACCTATGAGACAGACGAGTTAATTATTTACATTCTCTAGAAGCCAAAACTGCTATTTGCATACTGACCATCATCAGCCCAGCTATGGTCGGCTTCCAGCCTACCTGGATGCAGCTGAATACCAGTATTTTACATGGAGCGACTACGACACGATACCCCTTGGCAAGTCTGGTTGTCACTTTGACTGTGACTTTGACTTTTGGACTTCTGACGACAAGTGTTGTTACGATAGCTGCCAAAATCTACAAATACCAGCCGAGACCAGCGGCTTAATTTGCTTTCTGAGGCACCAAGGGGTCTTGGCATACAGACCAAAATCTACAAAATAAAACTCATCATCATCATCATCTGCCTAGCCTTTTCCCAACTATGTTGGGGTCGGCTTCCAGTTTCAGTTACTGGGTAATACGATACCCCTTGGTAAGGCTGGTTCTCAGACTTTCGGGCTTCTGATGACCCGTAACGACTGTTAAAGATCCACGAATGACACGGGATGCCAGGACCAACGGCTTAACATGCTTTATGAGGCAAGGAGGAGTCTTGGTATGTAAAGATGGTCACCCGTCCACGGACCAACCGCGGCAACCGTAGTTCAATCTGATCGATCGACCCGTGCGTCTGTTATTACTTAGCCACAAGCCCCTACAAAATATAATCTTTATATTTTATTAATGTCTAGTTATTGAACAGTGTTTTCTAAAGCTCTATCTACGCGGACAAGCTTCATTTTATGTTTCGTTCTTTTGGTATTGCTGTCAATTTATTAGGTAGTTCATAACCAGCATGTGTTTTTTTGTCAACCCCTAAATCCTGCGAAAAAGGAAGTGGAAACCCCGGGAGGGCTGTCGTGGAAGGAGATATAGTGACGTCATTAATGATATTCTTCAGAAAGGTATGGTGCGAAGTATTCGCAATCGGCGTGCGAGAATGACCAGATGTATGGACGTGAACGAAGCAAAAGGAGTATGTAAGGATGATCCTTATATTTCAACAGATGCTATGAACGCTACCTGCTATGAAGCAGCCACCTGCTTCATAGCAGGTAGCGCTCGTTCTGTAGTTCTCTCTCTCTCACTCATGACCCTTTTGCCAGCCAATCTTCATGTTAATCGATAGGTTGCTGCTGTTATCTGCTACAGCTTTACTTAAGGCTTATTTTTCAATAACTTTTGTCTGAGAAATAATTATTATTTAGGTTTGTTGGCTTTTGTACGGCAGCCCGCACGCCAGTGGTAAGACTTTGATCTGAGCTGGCCTAGCGAAGTAGGTTAATAGATAGTTTCAATAGAATAAGGCCAGCTTATACTGGGTACGTTACCAAAACGAACGGCTTGTCTTTTTCTATTCCATAATCAGCCTTTAGTGTTTCCACTGCTGGGACACACAGGCCTCCTCTCTATGAGAGGGAGTGGGCCGTAATGACTTTGAATTTTCGGTTCTAGGACATACCGGTTCCTCACAATGTTTTCCTTCGCCCTTTTGAGAGCAGAGGTTGTGAAAAAAGTCTGGGTTCGAACCTACGACCCTCGTAAGTCGCGGTTGTTTCCACTGGGCCACCACTGCTCTTTTTCTATAGAAAAATTGTACCATGATATTTGTTCCTTAAATAATAATAAATAATTATAATAAATCTTTATTTCTTCAAAAATGCATTCACATTTAGATCTAATAAAAATGGCTTAATCTAGTGTTCCACTATGTTTATGTCGGTACCTGTATCTTAGGAGCCAGTATCAAATAAAAGTAAAAAAAAGTTATCAATTAAAAAAAACAGGTCTTAATCTCCTTAGAACCTATACTTAGCTCACATTTACTCCCATTCACATTTACTCACATTTTCCTATTTACTTTCTCTCCCTCAAAACTAAAGCTAAACGAGAAATGTCTTCTTTCCACTCCGCTTAGTTTAGCATCGTTCGTACAAGCACAATTTAGGGACATTTGTCATTGTCAGAGTCTGACAAACGGTGTGTAGCTATGCCCCTATCTCCGACATCATTGTTTTACTTAATTAATTGCGCAAATAGAGGTGAGACAACGGATTATATTAAGTGTGGTATTCACTTAGTTTATTGTATTTTGTGAAATGGATTTATGCGTAAATATTTTCAACCATATTTAAAGCAGAGTCCGCTGCGTCATGTTTTCGTGTTTTGCAAACATAAGGCATTGTTTGCTAACCGATTTGGGGGGTTTGGCCTACTCGAACTTTTTTATTTATTTATTTCATTTTAAAGAAAGCTTACAGACTAATAACAATCTTGAATATTCTGAATAAGTTTCGACATTGTGTGTGTGTGTGTTTGTTTTGTTAGCAAAAACACAAACACATAACATGTTTACCGCGACGAACGGATAACATCACCCGCGAGGGGCCGGTATTAATTCATTTCATGTTTAATACTCTCCAGACGAAGACGTTGCGTGTCATTTTTTTTTTAATTTTAAGTGCAGTGATGGAGTGGAGTAAAGAAAATACTTTGTTTTTATACAATTAATTCGAGAACGATCAGTGCTATGGGACGCTACATCCATTAATTAATTATAAAATAAACATAAAAAGCAAGATCAAAAAACATCTATTTCTATTTCTTCTTTGGTAGAACTAAATCTACTATTACTTGAACAGCAGACACGTCTTCTTCATCGACACTCATTTTTGAAAGGAGATTTTCTAGCAAAAACATTGTTTACTTAAAAGTAACTGCGGACAAGCTGTTTTGCTAACATACTGTTTTGCTAACATGTTTTGCTAACAAGATTTACTAACATGTTTTGTTAGGAAACATGGCGCAGCGGACCCGGCTTAAAAACTTTAACCTGACGCCTGTAATCCCCGAAGAGTTAGGCAGAAGTGTACCTATAGAACACCCAAATTAATTTCGCCAGTTATGTTTAAGTCCCATGTAATAGGGGGCAAGCCTATTGCCACCAACCGGGTACGGGATGGAGAATCCCAATAACACTTGCTCGACCTGGGAATCAAACCCAGGACTAAATGCTTAGTAGCGCTTGCGACTATTAGACCAACGAGGCAGTCAAAAGCACTTATAAGTGGGTAGCTTGGTAGGTATTCTGCTTTAGTAAGAAAATATAAATCAATAAGAATAGGGTATTTTACTATATACGAGAAAACATCTATAAATATATTATTGAGATAGTTTAGGTAAAAAGGAGTCGGAAAATGTTACTTTTAGTTTATAAAATAAATTTTAAAATTCAATTCAACGTTTTCAGTTTTTCTAATCTATTAAAAAACACCATGAAATAGTAGCCGCCATGTAATTACGTCATGCCGCTATGTAAACTAAAACGTGTCAACTGTCAACTTACTGATAGTTAGTTAATAGATCAGCGCATTTGTTAACATAGCCAAGTGACGTCATGACCACAGAGCAACATGGCACCCACTGCGTCCAGCGTTTTCGTCAAACTACGCGCGAAATTTGAAAATGTAAAATTTAAATGCATTTTTATGGCACTTATCGATTGAATAAAAATTTTGTGATTTTTTTGGGGCATATTAGCACTATAGAATATAATTAAGACACTTTTCAAAAATGGGTGTAAGACCTTATTTTATAACTCTACTCTGATTAACATCATCCATCTTTACAAAGTTCATAGTTTCTTAGTCAAGGACACTTCCACGTTATAATATTAGTATCTACAGGTTCAGTAATGGATTCAGTTGTATCTAATAATAACATGTATGTGACATGACCATAATAATTTAATGTGTTAATTTGTGCATAATATTTTTTGACATTTTATATATATTATTACTTTTGACCTTTTTGTGACATGACATTTTCTTTATTGTAACTGCATTTAAAACTTTATTGATAAAATGAGTTTAAACCTACACATTATGTAAATTTGCACACCTCAATAGGTTATAATACAGTGTACCTACCATACTTTTATAACACCTTATAAACATGTATTATGCAAATAAATGATTTGATTTGACAGCTAATGAGACACAATTGATTTTCTATTGTTTGACTCCGAATCGGTGTCGCGCGCGTGTTAACATAAATTATGCATATCATTTATTTGCATAATACATGTTTATAAGGTGTTATAAAAGTATGGTAGGTACACTGTATCATAACATTTATAACCTATTGAGGTGTGCAAATTCACATAATGTGTAGGTTTAACTTAATTGTTAAACATTACAATTAATATTTATATAAATTAAAATACAAGATATAATACATTGTAATAAATTAATAGAATAGTATATGAATATTACATTAAAACATAAATACATAAAATGGTCAGTCACATGAAATTTGTCAACTAGGAATTCGTCAATGGTATAGTAGCATTTGTTTATTAACATTATATTTAGTTTATGTTTAAATTATGTCAAGTTTAAACACATCGAGAGTCCTCCGTGCCTCGGAAAGCACGTTAAGCTGTTGGTCCCGGCTGTCATTCGTGGATCTTTGACAGTCGTTACGGGTCGTCAGAAGCCCAAAAGTCTGACAATCAGTCTTACCAAGGGGTATCGTATAACTCAGTTATTGATAAATGATAAATGATTTTATTTCTGTAAGTAGGCTTTTACAAACACTTTTACACGTCAAAACATATTTTTTTAAACTAGATGAGGCCGGCGTTTCCTATCTGACTACTCTGAGAAGAAAGGCCGAAACAAACTCAGAGGTCACAGTCTCTTTTAAAGTCCAGACATAATCTTGGTCAGATCATGGGAAGACCATGTCGATTGGTGTCTGAAATGGTCTTTTGATGAAAGAATCACACAGATTGAGTGGACCTGTCCAGTCAGTGCACGCATTTGTCAGTCGTTGTGCAGCTCAACTCATTTCAAATATCTACTATTAGAAAAATAACTAAAGGAGCTCAACGATTCAACGAACAATACCAAAGAAAGGACATTTGGCTAGGCCGCAAAAAATACTTAAAACTGCCACACCATGTTAAAAACTAACTGATAATAAAACAAAATTAAACAATGATCTACATAGTCTTCACATTTACAATAATTAAAACAATATAATACTACACAGAGTAAATATTCATGTCATTGCATAAATAAAATTCATCAATCTCAATGTGTATATTCGGACATAATCTTGGTCAGATCATTTGAGGACCATGTAGTTTGGTGTCCGAAATGGTCTTTTGAGGAAAGACCCCACAGATTTGAGTGGACCTGTCCAGTCAGTGCACGCATTTGTCAGTTATCATGCAGCTCAACTCAAAACTTAAGGAGCTCGATGATTTGACGAACAATACCAAAGAAAAGACATTTGGGTAGGCCGCATAAAGTACTCAAACTGCCAGACCAGAATTAAAACTAAGAGACAAAAAAAAAAACAACAATGACCCACATAGTCCTCACATTCCTAATAATTAAAATAATATAATATAATACTATACAAAGTAAATATTTATGTCATTGTTTATATAGAATGTTATATAGAATAAGAAAATAGCTAGCAAAATAAAAAGAGTAAAAAAACAACATTCACTGTAAGTTTATTGGAGCAGCTCAATCCCAAGCCTTTTTGTCCTCAATATAATCTTTAACAGTATAAAAGGCTTTTAGACACAGTTTCTGTTTTATAAAACATTTGAATTTATTAAGGCTTAGTTCTTGAATGTGGCTAGGAAGTTTATTATAAAAACGTATACATTGGCATCTAAACGAGCTGCCTATTTTTTTGAGCCTGGTTGTAGGAACAACAAATTTGTGTTTGTTCCTAGTATTTACATTATGGATATCACTGTATTTTTTAAACAAATTAATATTTTTATGTGCGTACAAAAGATTTTCATAAATATACTGAGAAGCTACAGTCATTATAAAGGGTGGCCCAGAGAGAAATGCACTTTTGAACATTCAAGAAAAAAAAAACTGTATAATTTTATAGAACTTTATTTATTATAATTTAAAGAAAATTAAATAAAATTTATTTTTAAATTTACTTTTAAAAAATTACGTCGTCCAAGTGATAACCTTGACGGTTACAGCATTCTTCCATTCTGGCATCAAAATCTTGGAAAACTTTTGTTAGAGTTATCCTCGAAATGGATTCCATTTCTTGTCGAATGTTCAGCTTCAGTTGCTACAGAGTTGTTGGATTATTAGAGTATACTGTGCTATTAAGGTAACCCCATGAAAAGAAGTCTCCTGAAATGAGATCGGGGCTTCTTGGTGGCCAGGAGATGTCACCCCTACGTGAAATTAATTTTTGTGGGAACATGTCTCTTACCGCCTCGATGCTCTCATTTGATGTGTGACACGTAGCCCCATCTTGCTGGAACCAAGTGCTCCTGTTATGCGGGCGGGCGCTGCATTGAAGCGGCTCCTGCCCAATCTAGGGGGTCCAAACGCCTCCTGCCGGAGGCTCTACGCGGGGGTCGTGCGGTCCATGGCCCTCTACGGTGCTCCTGTATGGGCGCGCTCTCTGGCGCTGCGGCCAGCCCGCCGGTTGAGCGCGGCCCAAAGGGTCATGGCCATCCGGATGGTCCGGGGATACCGCACGGTCTCCTGTGAGGCAGCGAACCTCCTTGCTGGATTGCCGCCATGGGATCTGGAAGCAAAAGTCCTCGCGCACGTATGGGAGTGGCGCGAGAAATGGCGGCACAGCGGACGGAGCTCCGGCGGGATCTCATGGCGTCATGGACAGTACGGTTGTCGCAACCCAATGCTGGGCACGCCACAATTGCGGCGATAAGTCCCCTCTTTGAGGAGTGGCTGGAGAGGCGCCACGGCGTCCTCACCTTCCGCCTGACGCAGGTCCTCACCGGACACGGCAGCTTCGGGAGGTTCCTGTGTCGGATAAGGCGGGAGGAAACGTCCGGGTGTCACCACTGTGTGGATCGCCCGGAGGACACTGTGGAGCATACGGTGGAGGTCTGCCCGGCTTGGGCAGAGCACCGCCGTGTCCTCGTGGAGGTGATCGGCGGCAGAGACCTCTCGCGTCCGGCCCTGGTTCAGGCCATGGTACGGAGCGAGAGGGCATGGGCAGCCGTCACCTCCTTCTGCGAAGCAGTAATGCTCGCGAAGGAGGAGGCGGGACGGACGGAGGAAAAGGCACGTTTCGCGCCCTCTCGCCCCTAGCCGCCGCAGGAGACGCCCTGGGCGTCGGGAATCTCGGGCGGATTTCCAGCCACCGTAGGCGCGGGCTTGCGGACGGTGAGCAATGGGTAGCTCACCGTCCGGTAAGGACCAGGCCCGGGTCGACGGCGCGTCGTATTCCACGCGCGCCTCAAAGAGATGTCGTCAGCACAAAAGTGGGGGTCCACTAGGGCCGCTGCCTGCCGGGGTCGCGGAAAGGTATTTATGGGTCACCGAGGCCCCTGGCAATACAGGCAACAGGAAGGAATACGGGTGGGTTTTAGTCAGTAAGAGTCTGACACACCCTCCCGCTCCGCCCAGAGCGGGAGAAGTTATTTGATGATTTCCCACCCAAAAAAAAAAAGACCTGCACAAAATGGACCAAAAAAAAAAGAGCTCCTGTTATAACCTCGCGATTCTTGCAGCTTTGGAATCACAAAACTAGCGCTCTGAATTCACGGTCACCGCTTGACTACGATTGTTCTAAAAAAAAAATGGTCCGATGATTCCCCATTTCGCAATTGCGGCCCAAACTGTAACTTTCGGTGAGTGCAACGGCTTCTGATGTTTCAACCGCGGATTTTCTGCTGTCCAATATCTACAGTTCTGTTTATTTACAAATCCGTTCAGGTAAAAATGGGCTTCATCCGAAAACAGGACGTTATTGAAATTATTGAACTTATCGCGCATTTCATTTGCAAATCTCAATCTCGATTCGAAGTCTTCTGCCTTTAGTTCCTGTACTAACTGCATCTTATAAGGATGTAATTTCAAATCAAGCCGTAAAATTCGCTGTAATGTCGATCTAGACACACCCAAAACTCGTCCTCGACAGCCGGTGGAACTTCGTGGAGCATTTCCGACGTTTGGCTCCCAAACTGGAGCGGGCGGGCGCTGCATTGAAGCGGCTCCTGCCCAATCTAGGGGGTCCAAACGCCTCCTGCCGGAGGCTCTACGCGGGGGTCGTGCGGTCCATGGCCCTCTACGGGGCACCTGTATGGGCGCGCTCTCTGGCGCTGCGGCCAGCCCGCCGGTTGAGCGCGGCCCAAAGGGTCATGGCCATCCGGATGGTCCGAGGATACCGCACGGTCTCCTGTGAGGCAGCGAGCCTCCTTGCCGGATTGCCGCCATGGGATCTGGAGGCAAAAGTCCTCGCACACGTATGGGAGTGGCGCGAGGAGGCGAAACGCCGGGGCGTAAGTCCGCTGCCGCGAGAAATCGCGGCACAGCGGACGGACCTCCGGCGGGATCTCATGGCGTCATGGAAAGTACAGTTGTTGCAACCCAGTGCTGGGCACGCCACGATTGCGGCGATAAGTCCCCTCTTTGAGGAGTGGCTGGAGAGGCGCCACGGCGTCCTCACCTTCCGCGTGACGCAGGTCCTCACCGGACATGGCAGCTTCGGGAGGTTCCTGTGTCGGATAAGGCGGGAGGAAACGTCCGGGTGTCACCACTGTGTGGATCGCCTGGAGGACACGGTGGAGCATACGGTGGAGGTCTGCCCGGCTTGGGCAGAGCACCGCAGTGTCCTCGTGGAGGCGATCGGCGGCAGAGACCTCTCGCGTCCGGCCCTGGTTCAGGCCATGGTACGGAGCGAGAGGGCATGGGCAGCCGTCACCTCCTTCTGCGAAGCAGTAATGCTCGCAAAGGAGGAGGCGGGACGGTTGAGGGAAAGGCAAGTTTCGCGCCCTCTCGCCCCTAGCCGCCGCAGGAGACGCCCAGGGCGTCGGGAATCCCGGGCGGATTTCCGGCCACCGTAGGCGCGGGCTTGCGGACGGTGAGCAATGGGTAGCTCACCGTCCGGTAAGGACCAGGCCCGGGTCGACGGCGCGTCGTATTCCACGCGCGCCTCAAAGAGATGTCGTCAGCACAAAAGTAGGGGTCCACTAGGGCCGATGCCTGCCGGGGTCGCGGGAAGGTACTTATGGGTCACCGAGGCCCCCGCAACACAGGCAACAAGAAGGAATACGGGTGGGTTTTAGTCAGTAAGAGTCTGACACACCCTACCGCTCCGCCCAGAGCGGGAGAAGTTATTTGATGATTTCCCACCCTAAAAAAAAAAAAAAAAAGACACACCCAAAGTCGATGAACGTTTGCGCTCCGACATTCGTAGATTCACACGTAAAGATTCTCGAACTCGCTGAATGTTTTCGTCGGTCCGTGCCACTCTTTGGCGACCGCGAGGCCGCATTTTTTGCGACGATCCTGTCCTTTCGAATCTTTCAATCCATTGCTTAATTAAATTAGTGCTTGGACACTCACTGATGCGCCGCAATTTGAATTCAGTACGGTAAAGCCGTCGATCTGTCACATATGATCGAGCATTCTCGTAAAATTCGCGGACACAAAACGCGCGCTGCGCTCCCGTGTAACGACTCATGGTGACTAAAATTACAAAGCCCGCGCTCCGCAATGCTACCATTCTCGCGCCCCGCCATTTTGTTTTTTAGAAAAGTGCGCGAAATCAAAAGTGCATTTCTCTCTGGGTCACCATGTATTAATCTCTTTAAATTTTTCTCTGAGGGAGTATCTGGGACTTAATTTATAAATTGAACGGTCTGGCCTTTTTTTCTTTTTTGATTGGGTTGTGGAGGTCAAATAGGCAGTCACTCCATGTAAAAAAAACCAGCCAAGTGCGTGTCGGATCACGCACAATGAAGGGTTCCGTATTTGGGATAGCTTAGCGTAGTTATTTTCCCGTAGTGTATGAATCTGAGCATGCATGTTTAGTCCTCGTGTTACAAGGTAAGCTTTTTTACATGGTTGAACGCTAGTTTTTTTGTTTCCTAGCCCAGCTATATATTTCTTCCTTGTTTCGCAGTGTTCTTCCATCTTGCTACTGATTACTTATCTATATAAATATACGAAGAAGAAGAAGACCTACTTATATAAAAATAATGCTCACTTTAAATCTGGGATATAGAAGTACAATATATATAGATATGTATGTAATCCATCCCTCCAAGCAAGATGAGACCTTTTGCAAGGGCCGTGCTTACACCCCTGATTTTTTTACTTGACTATCAGAAAGCCTCCCATCCTGATACAAGTTGCTGTGGCCGACTTGGAAAACCTTAAATAGACTTCGCACGCAAGTCAGCCGCAGCAAAGACAATCTCCTCATAAGGTCCGTTCATGGACGGCTCAGATCTCCGGTGCGTATGCGGCATCTCTCCACAGATAATGGGTCACCTTCCATGTTGCGCCGCACACGTGAGGATCTAATGGCTGTATCAGCCAACCGTATTAAGGCTCCTACATACTGGCGTGACTTGTCGCGCGACGCGTCGCGACATAAAGGCACCGCTTGTAGCGCTACACGCGGTGTCTTTGTGTCGCGTCGCGTCGCGCGACATGTCGCGACAGTATGTAGGAGCCTTTAGCGTTGCTGAATATTGGGGTAAACAAATAAAAAAATAAAAAATATTTTATGCATTATTTTGCCATCGATACGCTAAGAAGTAGAATAATCCATCCAACGGTTGTCTTTAAAAGATGGCTTCTAGCAATAAGACCGCACATTGTGTCACCAAATTCTATATCTGAAACTTTTTGTAGTGTACCTAATAAAGATTATATTCTATTCAGGCCAAATAAAAAACCAAGACGCTGTCAACAGTGACATGAGGCCGGTTTCGTAAACATATGTGCACTTAGTGAGGTGTAGTTTCGATGTTGTTGCGACTGACCCGTTTCTGCAGAGCCTCGGAAATGTTTGCTGAGACCCACACAGATGGCTTTCAAGCCATAACTCGTAAAAAAACCGCGTCGCTACTGAGCAGAATGCGAGGTAGTCGCAACTATATCTTGAGGGATATCGCGGAGAGCCTCCGAATATCAGACAGTTTATGCGGAGGTTGCTCCTTCCTGTTGCCTGTGTTGCCAGGGGACTCGGTGACCCATAAGTACCTTCCCGCGACCCCGGCAAGCATCGGCCCTAGTGGACCCCTACATTTGTGCTGACATCTCTTTGAGACGCGCGTGGAATACGACGCGCCGTCGACCCGGGCCTGGTCCTTACCGGACGGTGAGCTACCCATTGCTCACCGTCCGCAAGCCCGCGCCTACGGTGGCCGGAAATCCGCCCGAGATTCCCGACGCCCGGGGCGTCTCCTGCGGCGGCTAGGGGCGAGAGGGCGCGAAACGTGCCTTTCCCTCAACCGTCCCGCCTCCTCCTTTGCGAGCATTACTGCTTCGCAGAAGTAGGTGACGGCTGCCCATGCCCTCTCGCTCCGTACCATGGCCTGAACCAGGGCCGGACGCGAGAGGTCTCTGCCGCCGATCGCCTCCACGAGGACACGGCGGTGCTCTGCCCAAGCCGGGCAGACCTCCACCGTATGCTCCACCGTGTCCTCCGGGCGATCCACACAGTGGTGACACCCGGACGTTTCCTCCCGCCTTATCCGACACAGGAACCTCCCGAAGCTGCCGTTTCCGGTGAGGACCTGCGTCTGGCGGAAGGTGAGGACGCCGTGGCGTCTCTCCAGCCACTCCTCAAAGAGGGGACTTATCGCCGCAATCGTGGCGTGCCCAGCACTGGGTTGCGACAACCGTACTTTCCATGACGCCATGAGATCCCGCCGGAGCTCCGTCCGCTGTGCCGCGATTTCTCGCGGCAACGGACTTACGCCTCGGTGTTTCGCCTCCTCGCGCCACTCCCATACGTGCGCGAGGACTTTTGCCTCCAGATCCCATGGCGGCAATCCGGCAAGGAGGCTCGCTGCCTCACAGGAGACCGTGCGGTATCCCCGGACCATCCGGATGGCCATGACCCTTTGGGCCGCGCTCAACCGGCGGGCTGGCCGCAGCGCCAGAGAGCGCGCCCATACAGGAGCCCCGTAGAGGGCCATGGACCGCACGACCCCCGCGTAGAGCCTCCGGCAGGAGGCGTTTGGACAGGAGATAGATTGGGCAGGAGCCGCTTTAATGCAGCGCCCGCCCGCTCCAGTTTGGGAGCCAAACGACGGAAATGCTCCACGAAGTTCCACCGGCTGTCGAGGACGAGTCCCAGGTACTTCATCGTCGACTCGACGCCGATAGAAACCCCTCCTACCGTTATTTGGGACCCCAACGGTGGCGCGTTCCGAGGACCATGAAAACACATGGCCTCAGACTTGTGCAGAGCCACCTCGAGTCCCAATTGCCGGATCCTTTCGACGATTGTCGCAACCCTGCGTGCCGCTAATTCGGCCGCCGCCTGGTGCGACCTCCCCTGCACCAGGACCAACGTGTCGTCAGCGTAGCACACTACGCTGACGCCGCTAGGGAGGTCGGCGCGCAGCACCCAGTCGTATCCGATGTCCCACAGTTGCGGCCCCAGGACCGATCCCTGTGCGACACCGCACGACATCTCTTGCCGGTTCCACACTCCCTGGTGACCGGGGTAGATGACGGCCCTGTCCGTCAAATAGGCCTCGACCACACGACAGAGGTAGGTCGGCATCCGGAGTGCCTCCCTGATGCAACTCCAGGGCAGGGTATTGAAGGCATTGGCGATGTCTAGAGACACCGCCAAGACGACCTCACCCTGGGCAACAGCATTCCCCGTCGTCAGGGCTCGCACACGCATGATGGCGTCCACCGTAGAGCGCCCTCTGCGGAAACCAAACTGGCTCTCCGCCATCTGGTCTCTGGCGTCTGGTCGTCCTCTGCGTGGAGTGTGTATTATTTTATTTTATATCAGTACCACTACTAACCCTAGAAACTAACACAGTATGAATCACTGTTGTCTGAAAATAAATGAATTTTAATTGTGTGCGTGTGAGCGTGTATGCACAAAGCAAGGTGTAGTTTTAACATGGCTTCACTGTATTGTTCGCAGCGGTCTTTTGGTTTTCTTATTTGGTCTGAGATTATAGTCTACTTATACGTCTTTACGTGGTCTTTACCCATTTCCATCCACTGCTGGTAACAGATCCAAAAAACTCGTTATTAAAATAATGGGAATGCAAAAAGTATGAGCACTCTCAAAAAAGATTTAAAAAATCCGGACGCCAAAAAATACAATTTCCAACCGGCGCGGCGATGATCTAAAAGATTTATGAACATCAAAATGGCAGCCTAGCACCTTAAAATTTTGCCCGAATCCGCTTAAAAGTACCTATTTAAAACCCAAATTTCAAGCGCGAATATTGAAAAAGTTTTTTTAATGCTAATACTGGCTCGTTGATCTACAATTGCAAGCGCTATTCCTGAGCATGAGGTCCTGGGTTCGATTCCCAGGTTCGGAAAAGTGTTATTCGACATTTTTCATCAGGAATTTATTTTTTTTGATGGCATTAGGCTCGCCCTTCTGTTACATGGGACTTAAACATAACTGGCGAAATGTGGGTGTACTACAGGTACACCTCTGCCCAACCCTTCGGGGAAACAAAGCGTGAAGTTATGTACTGCCTCGTTGATCTAGTGGTCGCAAGCGCTACTGCTGAGCACGAGGTCCTGGGTTCGATTCCCATTTCGGGCAGTGTTATTGGGCTTTTTCCATCAGGAATTACTTAGTAGCAGGCCGGAGTTTGGATTTATGTCCGGTTATGGCAATAGGCTCGCCCCCTGTTACATGGGACCTAAACATAACTGGCGAAATGTGGGTGTACTAAGATACGCATCTGTCTAATCCTTCGGGGATGACAGGCGTGATTGTATGTTGAAATGGAGCCCGCTTGCACCACAAGTCACTTAAGACGCTGACAACACCTAAACCGCGGTCACTGTCAGATTGCATAGAAAAGAAAGAGAAGCGCGATGACACAACGCTTGTAATTTATTGCAAAATATGAAGCAATTATCTATTTACTCAAAATTGAGTTGAATAATTGAAAATAAAAAACAACCAAGTTCTGCATTCAAATAAGACGTTCTTGTTATTAATTAAATACGTAACGTATGTTGATATTTAATACAGATATTTTGGATTAGAACCCAAGGTAAGAGGTTAGTTTAACGTTAGTTTGTATCGAGATTTTTTTTCAAAACGTGTTTTGGTAACAACCAAGTTCTGGGAAATATGTTCAAAATTAACATATATTTTTCTCGCTACCACAAACTACACAGATTTGGCAATATTTGTTCTTAAGAGATGCCTATTTTGGTCAATTGGGTCTTGTCAGCGCCTTAATGCATTTAGTGCTGAACGAATTAAAAATATTACAACAGTCGCTAACTAGTGACCTAAAATATGATTAATGAATTGCAATTAGTTATAACACTGAATTTGAAGTTGTAACTGTTTTAGGTATAAAAACCGGCCAAGTGCGTGTCGGACCACGCACAATGAAGGGTTCCGTAATTAGGATTACTTGGGATGAATTTATTCCAAAAACAAACATAACATTATGGTTGAAAAACCTGTTCTCCCATAGGTACATCGATATATGCCACGGTCAATTCTCCAACTGCAGATTTAAGTTGGTCGACTATAACTCGTAAAGCCTACTTAGCCGTGTTAGTTTTCATTTTTATTTCATTATATGTACTACGGCCATGACTTTTTTCACATCACTTTATAAACAACCGTTTAGCTGGCAGTTTTTGGAGTTGAGTGTAAACCCGGGTGGGGTTTACACTCAACTCCAAAAATTTGCACTTTAATGCTTAATATTACGCAAGTGGATCCTTGTTTCGAAAAGTGGTGTTCACAGACCTGCAACATAGGATAGAAGAGAAAAAAAAATATCATCCCCACATTACGTGCAAGGGAGGTACGCTAAAAAAATTTTTTTTCAAGTTTTTATTTTAGCACTTTGTCGGCGTTTTCTGACGCTTGGTACTGCGTCTCTGAGCTACAGTGCTCCGACAGGCGGACATGGCAAAACTCTAAGGGTTCCTTGTTAACCCTAATACAAAGGGCATTTGGAAAGTTTCCAAAAACTTGTTTTACATCTAAAACGTAATATTCGGTGTTACCACAGATAGCTATATCTGTGGGTGTTACGATATTAGTTCACTAGTTAGCGATATTTCATACAATAAAATTGTCAAATTAATCAAAACAGCGATTTTTTGATAGCTACCTTTTCACGGAAAACAATCCTTTTGGCGCATTTTAGACACTCACTTCTTAGTGAAATAATACAATTTCTGCCTTTTAGATGCTTTTCGAGGCACGAAGGGGTCTTGGTATGTAAATGATCACCCATCCACGGACCAACCGCGGCAAGCGAAGCTTAACCTGATCGATCGACCCGTGCGGCTGTTATTACTTAGCCACAAGCCCCTCTCGTTATTTATTTATTGTATGTAAATATTAACCAAATTATTTTTAAATATTTATTATTTTTTAAATTTATTTATATATAAACAAATAAAAATAAAATATTTCTATTAATTTATTTATTTAAATTGTAATTTTATTTTGAATAATTAATTATTACTTATTACTCATAAACCTTCCGCATCAAAATCCGTTGCGTAGTTAAGAAGAACAACGAGGTCATATACGTACAGACAGACACGAAAGCGACTTTAATTTATAATATGTATAGATGCCGCGAATAAAACAGTCATGCCTAACCAGTTTGGTAGGTACTTCAAGTTCGGTAGCACTTAAAGTGCATATTAAGATGCTATCAAACTGGCCACTTAGCTGTAAAATTACTTTATTAAAGAAATGTTTTGATACAGGTTGATGCTTTTTTTAAACTCTTTTTTTTTTTTTGAGGGTGGGAAATCATCAAATAACTTCTCCCGCTCTGGGCGGAGCGGGAGGGTGTGTCAGACTCTTACTGACTAAAACCCACCCGTATTCCTTCCTGTTGCCTGTGTTGCGGGGGCCTCGGTGACCCATAAGTACCTTCCCGCGACCCCGGCAGGCATCGGCCCTAGTGGACCCCTACCTATGTGCTGACGACATCTCTTTGAGGCGCACGTGGAATACAACGCGCCGTCGACCCGGGCCTGGTCTTTACCGGACGGTGAGCTACCCATTGCTCACCGTCCGCAAGCCCGCGCCTACGGTGGCCGGAAATCCGCCCGCGATTCCGGACGCCCTGGGCGTGTCCTGCGGCGGCTAGGGGCTAGAGGGCGCGAAACTTGGCTTTCCCTCAACCGTCCCGCCTCCTCCTTCATGAGCATTACTGCTTCGCAGAAGGAGGTGACGGCTGCCCATGCCCTCTCGCTCCATACCATGGCCTGAACCAGGGCCGGACGCGAGAGGTCTCTGCCGACGATCGCCTCCACGAGGACACGACGGTGCTCTGCCCAAGCCGGGCAGACCTCCACCGTATGCTCCACCGTGTCCTCCGGGCGATCCACACAGTGGTGACACCCGGACGTTTCCTCCCGCCTTATCCGACACAGGAACTTCCCGAAACTGCCGTGTCCGGTGAGGACCTGCGTCAGGCGGAAGGTGAGGACGCCGTGGCGCCTCTCTAGCCACACCTCAAAGAGGGGACTTATCACCGCAATCTTGGCGTGCCCAGCACTGGGTTGCGACAACCGTACTTTCCATGACGCCATGAGATCCCGCCGGAGCTCCGTCCGCTGTGCCGCGATTTCTCGCGGCAACGGACTTACGCCTCGGCGTTTCGCCTCCTCGCGCCCCACTCCCATACGTGCGCGAGGACTTTTGCCTCCAGATCCCATGGCGGCAATCCGGCAAGGAGGGTCGCTGCCTCACAGGAGACCGTGCGGTATCCCCGGACCATCCGGATGGCCATGACCCTTTGGGCTGCGCTCAACCGGCGGGCTGGCCGCAGCGCCAGAGAGCGCGCCCATACAGGAGCCCCGTAGAGGGCCATGGACCGCACGACCGCCGCGTAGAGCCTCCGGCAGGAGGCATTTGGACCCCCTAGATTGGGCAGGAGCCGCTTCAATGCAGCGCCCGCCCGCTCCAGTTTGGGAGCCAAACGTCGGAAATGCTCCACGAAGTTCCACCGGCTGTCGAGGACGAAACCCAGGTACTTCATCGTCGACTCGACGCCGATGGAAACCCCTCCTACCGTTATTTGGGACCCCAACGGTGGTGCGTTCCGAGGACCATGAAAACACATGGCCTCGGACTTGTGCAAGGCCACCTCGAGTCCCAATTGCCGGATCCTTTCGACCATTGTCGCAACCCCGCGTGCCGCTACTTCGGCCGCCGCCTGGTGCGACCTTCCCTGCGGCAGGACCAACGTGTCGTCAGCGTAGCACACTATGCTGACGCCGCTAGGGATTTTTTAAGGTCTAAGCTCCCGTGCGCTGCAAAGATGTTTGAGAAAACAACTGCCTTTTAATTTGCCTGAGACATTGCATATGGGTTTGTGGTATGCTTGAGGTTTTGATGGTGACCAAAATCATAAATAAAAAACACCCATGTTGCTTTCAATTTGAGGAAGAATAAGGCCTTAAATAGACAAAGGCTGGCTCAGAGAAATTTCCGAGATAAAAACTTAAGGGTCGGGTAATCGTAGTTGACCTTGGCCATGCAAATGTGTGTCGCACTCAGGCCGCGCAGCCTTTCGGTTTCTTAGTGAATATTTATTTTTAGTAAAGAAAATATGAATATTTGAAAAAAAAATTGAAATATAATAAAATAGTCTATTCTTAAAAAAAAATCATAAAATGTTTTAAGTAATTTGAAAGTAATATTATTTTTTATGCTTTGGGTAGACATTACTTACTGAATTTATTTCATCAAGTATTTTACTACAATACACCTTATTATTTTTATACATTAGATACTTACATTTACAATACACACATATAGAATTGATGTGTAAGCGATTAACATACATTTTTGCATAACTTACTTGCATTATATGAAGGCGTAATAACAGATTAAAAATTCACTAAAATCATATATCCGCGCCTTAAGGTTATTTTGTGGGGCAGAATTTGATAGTTCAGTCAATAGCACTATGTCTTTCTCGTTGCCACTAAACCACTTATTCAATAAAATTAAAGTCATAAATCCCACTCTCAAATAAAATATGACTGTTAGGATTAAAATGTGAGCTCGACTTACTTTTAAACATCCTGTACAAATTACACATTTTAATCCTTCCCATTAAAAAAAAATATATTAAAATTAATTAAAGAAATTATAAACATAAAAATGTTAAATGGCTTCGTTAATCAGAGTAAATTAAAAAAACTGAGTATGCTTATCTACAATCTTCATGAATAATTAAATGCGTACCATAATGTATTCATACTAACAGGTTATTAAAATATAATATCCTAACATACACATACATAAACTCACGCCTTCTTCCCATGGGGGTAGGCAGAAACTATAGAACGCCACCTGCTACGCTCCTTACATACTCCTTTTGCTTCGTTTACGTTCATACATCTGGTCATACACACATGCCGGTTGCGAGTACTACGCACCTGACCTTTTTGAAGAACATCACCACCACCAATGAGGTCACTATATGTCTTTCTGGAGCTTCCCCTTCGGCGTTTCCACTCACATCTGCCTTGTACCTTTAGTTAGTCTCCTAACCTAACTAAAACTATTTACAAACTAAAATATGGCGTCGAAAAATTCCTCCACATCACTGTCGACTGGTAATGTACCCAAGAGACTGGCGGCATTGCCACGTTGTATAGCAATACTTAGCCTCTGGCCAAGGTAAAAGCCAGCCTTTGGGTCACGGGAAGTATCAACCATCCGTTTGGATATTTCGTTGAACAAACCATGAGCGCTCGGAGAGTTAATGGCAAAAAATTCAATTAATGGAAACGGTATCGGTAAACGGGAGTGTACTCGGCCCGACATTGTTCCTTATTTATATTAATATCCTGTGCAATATGAGTATTGACGGGGGTCGCATTTTCTCATATGCGGATGATACCGCCATAGTCTTTGCTGATAAGAATCGGTCAAAAGTTAGAAGGTCAGCCGAAACAGGCCTTTCAAAGATTGCAAATTGGCTCAATCGTAACCTCCTCACGCTAAATGCCTCCAAGTCCAACTACATTTGCTTCACCAAGTATGCACACACCCAACCTCCACCCGATTTCCAAATTAAGATCCACTGCTGTACCAACCCCCCAATTCCGGACTGCTCTTGTACACAGATTGATAGGTTACAATATACTAGATACCTGGGCATCATGATTGACCAGCGTCTGTCCTGGCACATGCATACTGAACTGATCATGAAAAGGGTTAGGAAATTAATTTGGACTTTTAAAACATTGCGACATGTTGCCTCAAAGAATCTTCTGCAGAAAGTCTACGTATCACTAGCCCAATCGGTTCTTACGTACTGTTTGCCATGCTGGGGTGGGAAAACAAAAATGAAATTTTTGGAACTTGAGAGGGCGCAGCGTTCTCTCCTCAATGTTATGTTCTTTAAACCCTACAGATTCCCAACCCAAAGCCTGTACCTACCTAACCTCTGACCTCCTATCTGTTAGAAAACTTTACCTACTCCATCTTATCCTGAGAAAGCACAAATCTCTACCGTATGATCCCACAAAGACGAGTATCAGTAGCAGGAGAAGCTACTTAGTCGCTCCAATTGTCCCTGTCAGATCTGTTTTTGCTGAGAGGCAGTATGAAAAGCAATCTTCCCATTTATACAATCTTCTGAATAAAGAGTTACGCATCTATCCTTCGAAACTTCGTGACTGTAAACTAGCTATGACTAAATGGCTTACGGAAAAAACCTACGACGAGATTGAGGCCTTAGTATCTTCGCTTCCATAACCTGTCCAATAATTAAAAAGACCGTGGTAGCGAAATTGTTAGTGGAGGAAGCTGTGCCTGGCTTCTTCCGATCCCAAGATATTGTCGCAGGGCTAACTTAAACTTAAACTTAAACTTAAACATAAACCCAAACCTGAACCTAAACCTAAACGGATATCTAAAACTAATAAACACAACTAAAGTTATTGCAATTAATACTCAACCTACACTTAGCAGTTCATTTACAAAACTCACTCACGCCATTACTCTCGCACACACTCACACACGCACACAACAAAAGCACACACAACACACATCGTCACATAAGACACACATCACAGCATACAAGTGCGCTCCTTCCTTTTGTATTTCCTTTTTGCTTTCTTATTTTGTTTTATTTAAAGTAGATTATTTTTATTTTTGTTATTCTTGGCTTAGATTATCAATTGCATACCTGTTATTTATGACAGTGGAAGAGCGGAGTTCACCTACCACAAGCATCTTCTTGCTTAAAAGGTGATCTCCAACTCATTGTGTGTTTTAATTATATGTAATTGCAATAAACATTTTTGTTTTTTTTTTTTTTGGTATCATAACAGTCATTGGTGTAGACAGGATTAGCGATCTTCAGACTGCATATGAGATTATGAGCTTTATTGCCATATTTAGAAGAGCTTTAATCATATTTTCGTCTGTCGATGGATTGTACACAGTCAAATAAGAACTACCAATGTGTCGTTAGGACAGATACTTAATCGTGCGTGTGTGGCTTGTTTCTCACGTCTACGGCAGCTGTCGCTGAAAACCAGCGTTGGGGCTCTGTCTCGCATAGGGTCGCAGCATTATGCTGAGCGATGGCTGTTTTGCGTGCATGTGACGCATATTTTCCCCCAACTTGTTCTTTTTTGTGTTTGTGTTCTTTCTTTGCGTCTTGTTTACCGCAAATAAACGTTTTTTTTTTCTTTCTTATTTAATTTAAATGTTCGCATAGGCTCCCGATAAATGTAACGAATTTCTCCAGCACCGTTTTCTTTTTCTTGTGGTCGCAAGCGCTACGTGGAGTCCTAAGTTAGATCCCCGCGTCCGGCAAGGGGTTTTGCGATCTGCCGGGGTCGCGGGAAGGTACTAATGAGTCACCGAGGCCCCTGGCAACACAGGCAACGGAAAGAATACGGGTGGGTTTCAGCCAGTAAGAGTCTGACACACACTCCCGCTCCGCCCAGAGCGGGAGAAGTTATTTGATGATTTCCCACTCAAAAAAAAATAGGGGTTTTTGCGATCAGGGAAATAATCAGTAGCAACATGTAGTCTAGATTTGACACTGCTAATTGACAATAGACTCTCCCTCTATTCCATGGGACTTTGAAAATTGCTGTCAAAATGCCAGAGTATTATTATTACACTTATGTTTGCCGTTCAGACAAACAACCACAATTCAAACGTGGCCTTTTTCGCTCGTTTTTTTTTTGTACATAGGGCTAAATATAGAGCATTTGCAGTATAAGCTCATCTCGCATTGTCTAGGATTTCCATACAATGAGAGGTCTGCTTATACTGGAAATATATAGCTTAATATGTAGCCGTGTGTACATAGCATATCTAAACATAACATCACGTCATAACATCACACCTGACAGTACTTGCTTATGAAGTGTAACATCTGACATCTCAACTTGGTAATCTCGTAAGTATGTAACTTAGCAGCGACAGAAACTAATCTCAGAATTTAAAAAGCTGAATACTGTAATATTTAACTCGAATAATTATTCATTACTAGTGTTCGGTCACTCGTGGAAATTCGACCCCCTCTATTTACAATCTATATAGTAATGACTAATTCCATGCTATGATAAAGTACTTACTTATTCCATGCTCAACCTGTCACTTCCTGTCTACAAACTTCCGTCCCTTTTCACGAAATCAAACCCACAGAAAGCGAGAGGAAACATGTTACACGTCAAAAATGAAGCTTCGTCTTTCTACTCCAAAATTGTTAACAAAACCCGCACACGTTATAAACATGAATGTGCCAAAACAACTAAATATGCGTCACCTTCAATGGCCATTGAAGGTGTCCCTCGTTGTGCCAAACGATTAACTTCTAACTGCAATAGAATGCCAGAATTAATGGCAAACTTGACATTTAATATTACTCGTCTGTATGCGTAGGGTGTACTCGAATAATATTATGGAAAATATGCATATTTCAGTTGGCTATTTAACGTAGTTATGTTCGGCGTGGCTTTATTAAAATTTTAATAAAATAATGTTTAAAAGTTTTTAAGGGAGCGTTAATACTTTTAAGCATTATTTTATTAAAATTTTCAACATATTGTAGTATGTCTTTAAACGTGGCAATGCTGGTCAGCATTGCCACGTTTAAAGGCAATGCTGATTCTTTGGCCAAAAAATAGGCAGGCCTTCTGGTCACGTTAACGAATTGGTTATTGCCAGGCTGGTTTTAAAGCAGTTAATCTTCAGGGCAAAATTCCTTCTGTTTATATTATTTTAGAAATAGTTTGTAGAATTATTTTGTTTATAACTGCAGATATTGTAGGTTCACCCCCGGACGTGGGTACTCTTTATTGTGTTCTTATCAGTGTAAGCACCTACCTATGCAAATTAACTGGTCTGTTGTTTACATATACCTATTCACTACATTATGTTCTATTGGTTTTCTCTTTTAATATTCTCGCATTGACAAGCTATACAGTTCCAGTATAAGCTGATCTCGCACTTATACAGGAGATTTATAGCTTGATTTGGCTGTGTGTACCTTTTTTTTGTGTGGGAAATTATCAAATAACTTCTCCCGCTCTCTCGGCGGAGCGGGAGGGTGTGTCAGACTCTTACTGACTGAAACCTACCCGTGTTCCTTCCGTTGCCTGTGTATTGTCAGAGCCCACGGTATTCGTTACGGACTTTCCCGCGACCCCGGCAGGTGTGTACCCTACTGCAGCCTTTTGAAAATACTAAATTTTTGTGAGCCTATATTGTGTCCCACTGCTGGGCATAGGCGTCCTCTTTTTCCGTCCAATCCTCGTTGGTATGATCTTTGGTCATGTTGGCCCTGCAACTGTTGTCTACCTCGACAGCGATGCCCTCCCTCAGGCTTCCCGTGAGTGACGATTTTTGCCCATCATCCATTAAATACTTATAAATTATATTTAAATTTTGAATTCAACCTTTTTATTGGTTATCTTAGTGGCAATGTCGGAGTGTTCGAAAGTCGTTAAATTATGATTTTAATGCATCCATACAAACGTGCATTTTAAGATTTATTTATTTCTCAATTAAATGGTACTTAATTTATATTTATTGGTGTTTGAATGTATATAAAGTTATTTTAATGTAACTATGATCTAATTGTCTTTGGATAAATTAATTCATCACCACTGCCCTCAAAACGGTGAAGGCAAACGTTGTGAGGAAATCGGCATGTCTTAGACACTGAAATTTCGAAGACATGTGACAATTTTGAAGACATCCACCAACCCGCACTGGGCCCGCGTGGTCGATTACGACCCACTTTCTTTCACCGAGAGGAGGCCTGTGTCCCAGCAGTGGGAACATTATTGGTTGATAATGAAAATCTTATTGGATACTGAAATGAAGCGGGCAATAGCCTAACGGTTATGACACGATCTGGCAAGAAAGACCTATCGCAGGTATACATAATCAGCCTATAATGTTCCCACTGCTGGGACACAAGCCTCCTCTCTGCGAGAGGGAAGTGGGCCGTAATCCACCACGCGGGCCCAGTGCGGGTTAGTAGATGTCACATGTCTTCGAATTTTTGGTTCTAGGACATGCCGGTTTCCTCACGATGTTTTCCTTCACTGTTTTGAGAGCAGTAGTGATGATAATAATTTACACAAAGTAAAGCGCCTGTCTGGGTTCGAACCTACGATCTACAACTCGTAATTCGCGGCCGTTACCACTGGGCCACCACTGCTCTCATCGCAGGTATGCTGGAAGAGATTTCTTTAGAAATAAGCATCACCTTTGTACGTATTTTTCTGTTCCTTTCTTCTTTTCGGTTTATGTGTGTGTGTGTACATAAACTGTTAAATAAATAAATACAACGTAAGTTCTCATCTCGTAGCATTATTGACGAGAGCCAGTTTCTTTTTTTTTTCGAAAAATTCCCCCGCATCGCTGTCGACTGGTAAAAAATCGTCGCGATAAAAAGTCGCAGCTGCGTACCTGGGCACGTTACATGCTCATTTAAGTTACATCGCTAATGTATAGGTTTACCATAATAGCAAACATAATGTAGATGAAAAAACTTTGTAAGTTCTGAAACTATTGTATCAGCTTCACGACAAGAATAGTTTAATATCTAGTGTGCCTCTGAACATTATGAGCAGGGTAATTACGTAATGCACTTACAATGACAATGCCTTTCATTTGGATAGAGAAAGATGTAATCGTAGTCAGCAGGCAGTGGTGGTCACGAATTTCAACCATAGGGACTCGTTACATACACCTCTAACCCCGCCTGCGCTGTGTGGTCTGTGCGCGGCCATCGTTCGTTTGCAAGGGAAGGCCGCCGGACGCAGGGCAGGCCACATACATACGGAATAGGCATGATAACATTAACTAAAAATCACTAATTTTATGTATTTTTTTAATAAAACTTGAGTCATAGAATACGAAACGCGCATTTATTTTTTTTATCAAGAGTGAGATCGATAATTATTTTGATAAAATAAAACTACAAAATACGGCAATCCGCCATGATATGTAGAACACCAATCAGAGCGACTGACGTCACTTTTGAGTAAACAAACGAACTTCGTTAACAGCACTGGTTGATATTCTATGATTTTATTTCATAATTCTCCTGCTCTTATCCCAATTTAATTCTTATCTTAATTTGCGGTCGGCGCAACATTTCCCGTTCTTCCATACTCCTCTATTAGTAGTCATCTCGGTAATCATCGGTTTCATCTTTCACACAGTCCATCCATCGTTTATTTGGTCTTCCCCTACTCTTATAGCCATCGACATTCATACACAAGACTTTCCTCACGATATTTTCCTCATTCCTCCGCATCACATGCTCAAACCGTGACAACCGATTACCGCACAACTTTTCAGTTACCGGTGGCACTTTCACACTTCCTCTTATGTACTCATTTCTTATATTATCCATTCGTGTCACACCACACATACCTCTTAGCATTCTCATCTCAATTGCATGCAATTGAAGGAAGAATGAATGCAAGGGCATTCATTCTTGTGTGATCCTTCCTTTATGCAGCAACTTATTGAAGAATAAAGTCAGCATCTATCTTCTTTTAAAAACTTCCATACTTCGGTTTTATTTACGCCGACGCCATGACACTAACAAGCGTTTTGGTGGAAATATTATTTTTTTACCGCTAAAGCTTTATTTAATTCGTGCAAAAAATATGTTATTAATTGTAAATAATATACATTTTCGAGCAATATAGTTTTCGGGCAATACAGTTGTTCAAAATTTGTTACCATGCCTATTCAGTTTCGAACTAATTACAAATTGTATGAATATCTGAATGTTTGTCATTGATGGAGTTGCTTTACCAATGATATTGCCTGTCTATTCGGAAAATATCACTGTGAAAACTTAGTTGAAGTGAGCCACCTGACATTGTTAAAAGCTCAGTTCACCTAAGTTTTCTCGGTGAGATTTTTACAGAAATAATGTTAACTAAGTTATTTAGTATTACACTGTAATAAAATAGATAATTCACATTAAATAAACATCCATTAAACAACTAACATTTTCCAACCTGGTTCGCGATTGTCATTCATCTTAGGCAGTATTATACCTACTTTCCTTGCTATAATTTGTTCCCTTTAGACATCGTTTTTAGTCTATATTCTACTTAATATATAATATATGTTATTATGTAAGAATAACATTAACAGCACAAAGTAACATATTTTTGTTTAACACTTTTTTGTATTCACAAAATAATTAATTTATAAATTCATAAAATGTTCTGAAATAAAATGTACGTACTCGTATTTATAGAAGTCAGTAAATTAAAATGCTTAGGAAATCTCTAACACTATCCTTAATGTTTCTAAAGAAATGAAAGCTCTTGTGTAGGTATTCTAAATATTCTCGTTTACAAAAAATATATCTAAAGGTCAATTTAAGCCAATCCAAATATACTAAATCGAAAATTAACCTTAATGAGATGAGTATGAAAATATAAATATATAAAAGCGTTTCATAAAAAAGTGCAATCTACTATTTTCCAAACTGAATTAAAGTCAAATTAAAGTAAAGGCATCGACTTCAAATACTGCACTTTTTTGTATCTTAAAGTTGGTTCTGATTGCTTAAAAAATATATTCGTATGAGAACTTGCAAACAAAAATTGACTTTAGTCAAAAGCTATTAAATAAAGCTGAATTCTCTCAAGGACCATTAACATGGGAACCACGTAGGTATGTGTGCCTTACGCAGAGTGAAGACGTAGTTAAATATTTGCTTATTACATTTATAAGGTGCCTGGCAATATGCTGTATATCTTCTGTAGAGCATGTATCGGAAAGATGAATCCAAAAATAAAATGAAAAATAAAAACAAATGAATGTGGTATTACCCTCTTGACCTATTTAGAGATAAATGGGAGAGAACCGCACTGATAATTCGATATCAGGTAAATATGACGTCGCTATTATTGTTTGCAGTCAGGTGTCGTCAGCTTGCGATATCGCTGGGAAAGGGGTATTCCTTGGAGTACTGAGAATTAGGTGAGCTGGATGGGCTTTGAACGACAATGAGCCTAGTGTAACAGGAGAGTGTAATTTAGTAATATTAACCTCATTTATAAGCAGAGTCATTCGTCACACTTGTGGAGACAGGTGTAGGTGGTGGATATTTCACTTATTCACACGGATCACCATATCTGTGAGTCCTAATAGCAAACCACACTTTCTTTTTTTTCTTCTTTTATAACAAGTTGCCAAAGTCGGTTACAGAACTTAGCGATGGAAAGTTCAAAAGCCAGATTAAACGTGTCCTTATCAAAAACGCATATTATAAGATTAAAGACTACGTTGAAGACAAGGAAGTTTGGCAATAATTCCTTCTGCACATGTGGCTTCCCTGGTACATCAGAAACGGCATAACTATGTAAATGTCTATTGACTGCTCCTAAATTACGATGTTTATTATTATTATTTTTTAGACATACTTTTTTGTCATTATATTTTCATTCTTTGACATTATATACTATTAAATATATTTTGATTTCAGACTTGTTGTAATGGCAAACATGTCATTTGGTTTAAATAGGTTTTTATTTTTATTATTTGAATATTATTTTACATGTATTCTTGTGTACGTTGTGAATGTGAGAACGTTGTAGGCTTAATAGACTAGATCTTTTGTAGAACTTTTTATTTTCTTTTTTTTTGTTAAGTACTTCTCGACAGACCTACACTGTCCTCCCATATCTATTAACACTGTAATTTGAAAACATTGTAAAAGCCAATTATTTTTAAAAGAGTAACCGTGGAGTTTCTTGCCGGCTCTTCTCCATAGGAAACGACCAATTGGAACCGTGCACCTAGCTTCTGACGTTTCATAAGTGCCCATGTATGTTTATACGAAATAAAAATATTTTGATTTGATTTGAAACTCACATGTAAACTTTTATAAAAGCGACAATATGTACATTTAAATTGTTAGATTCAGTAGTTGATTGTGAACAAATTACTTTTAAGATCTTGCGCTTATCCTATACCTAATAATTATGTTGCTCACCACATCTAGTAACCATTATATCTTTGGCTCGAGACTCTCGCCTCCCTTATCAATACACTCGGTGCTCAGTATAAATAGACGTCCTAAAAGTCTAAGAATCATTCGACAACGTCTCTTGAATAATCAACACTTCAAGTAAAATATCAAATATTGAAAATGTTCGCTCTAAAGTTAGTACTAGCGACCGTCTTCGTGGTCACAAGCGCCAGACATCTGCCATGGGATGACCAAGGATACCTCCTCGGATTTGATGAAGAAGGACGCCCAGTTTTCGACCAAGGAGATCTTCTCCCAGAACCAGAAGAATCCTACCATCCCGGAAACTTAGCTAGGATCCGCAGAGCATTAAGCAGCGTCACCCTTGATTCGGACGGTGGTTTGGGCATATTTGGTAAAGTACCAATAACTGGCAACGAGAAGAATAAACTCAGTGCCCTCGGTACTATGGATTTTACTAGCGACGTGGATATTGCCGCTAAAGGTCTTGGTCTGCAACTTGAAAACAAGGGCGGTCACAGCTTGACGATGATGACGCAGAATGTTCCCGGGCGCGAAGATTCTTTGACTGGCGCTGGGAAATTGAACGTTTTCCACAATGATAACCATAACGTTGATGTGCGTGGTTCTTTTACTAGGCACATACCCGCTGTTCCGTATGTGCCGAACTATAACACAATCGGAGGAGGCGTTGACTACATGTACAAGGATAAGGTTGGAGCTTCTCTGGGCATGTCAAGTACCCCGTTCTTCGACCGTAAGGACTACTCCGCAATGGGAAACCTGAATCTCTACAGAAATCCGACCAATTCTTTCGACTTCTCTGGTGGCGTCAGAAGGATAGAGACTCCCCAATTCAGTACTGGCTGGCAACCCAACTTTGGGCTAAGTTGGAGCAAGTATTTCTAGATTTAGATTTAAAATGATTATTAGTACTCTCTCTCGATCTCAGTTTGTTTTCATCATACCATTTTTACAATTGTATCATTTTTGAGTCCTTTTTTGCCATAGCCAGAAAAAAACAGTATTGTGAAAACTGTGCACCCATGTTCATATGTATTGTAATCTTCATATAATATGTATAATAAATGAATAATCATAAAATATTTGTTATATTTTTCTTCAAATATATATAACGGGGCATTTTTCACTGTATTGGCGGACAGACTGATTAGATTACGGTAAGCCTCCACCGAGGTACATTCCGATCCACTAATTGCCTCGAAAGCTTTGACTTTCGATGACTTTTTTTTTTTTATAAATAAAATAAATATTTATTTGACTTAAAAGTACAGTTTTACAGGTTGACACTTAATTTAATCAAATAGTCTGTTACAAAATAAATGATCAATGACCCACATGCTAGGAAAAACCTGTGTTACAGGGGTCATCCATCCGTCCATTATGGATCTATTGGTTACTTGCAAATTAGCAAATGTGCACATTAGGAAAAAAATAAAAAAGTAAAATTAAATTAAATTAACTTAAAGTAATTATTTTTTTAAAGGGATATGAAACGGGAGGAGGAAAGTTAAAGAGGGTTTTAAATGAGTTAATAACAAGGAAAAGGGAGTATGTATTAAGTGCCGGCCATGTGTTGTTAGTGTGAATGTAACTATGTATGTATGAGTGTAGATATGTGTGAGTGAGTGTAGATGTGTATGTGTGAGTGGGTGCCTGATTTGTTTAAGTTTTGGTTTGAGTAATTCTTCCGTGTCGTCATAATTTAGAGTGAGCAGATATTCCTTTATTTTTTGTATGCATTGGAATTTGTTCAAACAATGGATGTTTAATGTGTTGTGCAGTTTATTGTCTACCCGTACAGTACAGTTATGTAATTGTAATATAATAGTTTCTTCGAAGAATTTTTACACAACTGCAAGCTATTTAAGTAGTTATAGATATGTGAAACATTGTTACACTGCAACTTGGAATATAATAGGTGTCTCGATTTAGTGATCTACAGGACTATGGCCAAGTAGATACAATTCATAATACCAAATTTTGGTCATTCTTTTGGTAAGTTCTGTATTAATGACCGTGTACTGGAAGGCACTTACACAGGCAAGGCATGGATAGGCCTCCAACAAGATGGACCGATGACCTAGGAATGGTCGTGGAAATCTGCTGGATACGGAAGCACAAGAGCAGTCGTTGTGGCAATGCTTCGGGAGGCCTATTTATTTATATAACAATTGCTTGCTCCACTTACACCAAAGCGTGCAGCAACCCAACAACAACATAGATTTACCGCTATAGGTACATTAGTATGCCAACATCCGGCTCCTGAGTAATCAGGGTGTTCAGCAGATTGATCCTGGGTTATGGGAGCATATCGAGCAGTATGGGTACGCACTGGTGGAGCCGCGATCAGGCACCGCGAGGCGCGAGACGGCTGCAGCCGGGTTGGAACAAACAATGTACAGTTTATTATTTCTTATTATTTAATAGTAATTACTAGTGCATCAACACCGCACACTTACCTCATACGTCGAAAGTGTAGATGCCCACCATTGCTGCGACAAACAGTGATGGATAAATGCCCGGCAGTGGACGTATTTCAGCTGAATGATGATAACGACGATTATGCATAATCAGCCTATAATGTTCCCACTGCTGCGACACAGGCCTCCGCTCGGTAAGAGCGAGTGGGATGTATTCAACGACGCGGGCCCAGTACGGGTTGGTAGATGTCACATGTCTTCGAATTTTTGGTTCTAGGACGTGCTGGTTTCCTTCACCTTTTTGAGAACATTTTGAGAGAGTTTTGGTGATATTATGACGTCACATAAAATTCAACATAAATAGAACATTTTTTACCCTAAGAAATAAAAGGCAAGAAATATTTAGCAAGGGCTAACTTGCCTAGTAGATTATAGAGAAATAACCCAGTGTTTATAACTCTTAAATTACAAGTTTTTCTGTTAGCAGGCTGAGCTTAATAGATTTGGTTTTGCCCTAAAAGCTCGTGCAGACCAGCGCAATATTGCGGGCGTGACAAGCAGCAATATGCCTGTCATGCCCGCACTTTCACGCCAGTCTGCACGAGCTTCAAATATACGACTATAAAGATTTTATATATAAAAATGAATAAAAACCGACCAAGCGTGAGTCAAACTTGTATTGAATAACGGTTCCGTACTTCGTGCAAAACTTCAAAGTTTACCTTCTTTTTAATATTCGCCGCTATGACTAACGACTAGCCCTCTGTTTGTCTGTGTGTGCGACTAACTGAGCCAAAAACGTGGAAAATCAAGGTACGGCTGGTCCACAAATTCAAGGTCACTTAGCGAGCGATGGACAGGGCTATGTTAGGCTTCAAAACCGAAACTTGGCGATCCGGCAGAGAGCCAAAGTGAAAAACTGTAAACAATGAAATCATGACTATTAGTTAGTTACTGCCTCAGTGGTCTAGTGATCGTAAGCGCAATTATTGAGGCATGATGAGGTCATGGATTCTTAGGTCGGATAGCGTGTTATCGGGTTTTCCCATCGGGAATTTCTCAGTAGCAGCCCGGAGTCTGGATTTGTGCCCGGTTGATGGCAATAAGCTCGCCCCCCATTACATGGGACATAATCATAACTGGCGAAATGTGCGTTTACATCTGCCTAACCTTTCGAGGAGAACAGGCGTGATGTTATATAGTAACAGAATATTTTTTACTTTTTATTGGAGGTGGTGATAGTTAGTGCAGTGAGTTCGGTCCATCTCGTCATTTCCATTGGGTTTTATGCACGAGAGGTTTCTGTCATCAAATCTTATTCTTCCATACTTATCTATTGGCAGTGATCTCCAAAGTCACCTCCTTTCCAACCATATCATCTTTCACACAATCCATCCATAGTTTCTTCTGCTGGAAACAATTCCAATAAAATCCTGGAGTAATATAGAAAGAAAGGAAGAAAGAATAAGTATTTATTGGGCGAACAGGAAGATCCCAATCTCAATTATTCAAAATTTAAAATCGAAATTTAACGTTTGGTATTTGATGACAGAACCCTGGGAGGCAATGTGGACACTGTGTTATCTGACTTATCAGATATTAAAACAAATTTCGAAAATATTGGTTTAGAATTAAATTTTAGCAAATGTAAACTCTTTATTTAAAAAAACTTCTTACGGTTTGGATAATTTAAAACCAAATTAAATTTTCTGGCACCCGATATAAAAATAGTAGACAGAAAGTCACTTTGCCTCCTGGGCTCTCACATCTTTGAAGAATAATTTCCTGATTATATTACTAATACTATTTCCAAATTCACGCAAATTGTTTACTCGAAATCAGTCCGCATTATGCTCTTGTAATTCTAAAGTTTTGCCTTTTTGTCCCTAAATTTACTTATGTGCTTCGATGTAGCCCTTTTTGCAAGCATCCAAATTTACTTGCACCAGTAGACAATTTAGTCAAAACTTGTTTATAAATGATTTTAAATATTCAGCTCAGTGAACCATCTTGGTTACAAGCATCCCTCCCTATTCGGTTTGGCGGCTTAGGAATCCGCAAAATTTCGAGTGTTGCTTCACCAGCCTTTTTGTCGTCCACCCATAGCACGTCACGTCTCATAAGTAATTTCCTAAGGGCTTTGCCCACAAACTATGAGACTGCGGGCTTGGAGGATGCCAAGAATGCTTTTCAAATTGCTTGCCCGAGTAAAGAATTTCCAGACAACCCAAAATCTCAAAGGAGCTGGGACGATATTTATTGCGATTTAACATACAAATCGATTCTGAGCCGCAGTTCAGGTCCGGATCGCGCAAGACTTTTGGCGGTCGGAGCCAGAGAGGCCGGTCATTTGCTACATGCCCATCCTTCTCCATATACCGGTACCTTCCTTGATCCAACCTCGCTTCGTCTGGCGACTGGTCTGCGGCTTGGGGTCATGGTATGCACTCCACACACATGGATGGCATGGATGTGGACCGACTGGGTCACCACGGACTTCGTTGTCAAAAAAGTGCAGGCCACTTTTCAAGACATGCGACACTTAATGACATAATCCGCCGGTCTCTTGCCAGCATCAATGTGCCTTACAAAGAAGAAATTTACGGCAAGAAAATGAGAAATCTCTTCTTGACCCAAATGGCATTGTCAGAGATGATGGCATTGGACCTGATGGTGTGTCTTTGGTCCCGTGGAGTTGGGACGGATGCTTGTGTGGGAAGCTACCTGTGTAGACACACTGGCACTGTCCCACCTCCAACGGGCTTCTTCTAAAGCGGGTGCAGCGACAGAAAATGCCGTAAATCTGAAAGTTATTAAATATGTGGGCCTTGGCAGAGACTACCACTTTGTGCCCTTTGGCATCGAGACCATCGGTCCGTGGGGTACCAGTGTGCATAAGTTATTTGCGGAAATCGCAAAACGTCTAGTTGATGTAACTGGTGACCGAAAAGCTGGCGGCTTTCTCGCGCAACGCATTTCAATTCCGCGAGGAAATGCCGCCAGCATCCTCGGTACAATGCCTCGAGGGCCTTTTTTAGGCTTAACTTAGTTTAAATTTAATTTAGTTAATGTTAATAATCATCTTGTAATTTGGTTATGTAAATTAATAAATTTGAATACACCTAAGTTGGTTTGTAGAATTATTTTGTTTATAACTGCAGATATTTTAGTTTCACCCCCGGACGTGGGTACTGTTTATTGTGTTCTTATCAGGTATAAGTACCTACTTATGCAAATTAACTGGTATGTTGTTTACACATACATACATATCAAAACTTACTCATTACATTATGTTCTATTGATTTTCCTATTTAATATTCTCGCATTGATTTATGTAGGTACACATGGCTACATATCAAGCTATACATTTCCAGTATAAGCTGATATCGCATTGAAGGTATAGGATTTCCCTACAATTAGAGGTCAGCTTATACTGGAAATTTATAGTTTGGATTAGCTGTGTGTACTCTTTTTTTGTTTTTGGTGGCAAAATATCAAATAACTTCTCCCGCTCTGAACGGAGCGGGAGGGTGTGTCAGACTAAAACCTAAACTGGCTAAAACCTACCCGTGTTCCTTCCGTTGCCTGTATGTTGTCAGAGGCCACGGTATCCATTTCGGACATTCCAGCGACCCAGGCAGGTTTGTAATTGCAGCCTTTTAAAAATACTACTTTTTTTGGCCCATATTGTGTTCCACTGCTGGGAAAAGGCGTCCTCTTTTTCCGGCCAATCCTCTTTTGTGCGATCTTTGGTCATGTTGGCCCTGCATCTGATATCAGATCGACAAACTACCGTCGCCGTGGTCTACCTCGACAACGATGCCCTCAGGCTTCCCGTAAGTGACGATTTTGGCCCATCATCCATTAATATTTATAAATTATATTAAACTTTTGCATTAAACCATTTTATTGGTTATCTTAGTGGCAATGTCGGAGAGTTCGAAAGTCGTTAAATTGTGATTTTAATGCATCCATACAAAACAGGTTAAGGACAATTATGCAAATTAAAATTAATTAAAATCTGCGTTTTTAGATTTATTTATGTCTCAATTAAATTAAGTAGGTACTTAATTGATATTTATTGGTATTTGAATGTATATAAAGTAATTTTAATGTATCTATAGTCTGACTGTCTTTAGGTTTTATTTTTTTTAGTAATACGTATAAAGGCTCGTGCAGACTGAGGCGATATCGCAGGCGCGACAGGAATATTGCTGCCTGTCACACCCGCGATATCGTGCTAGTCTGCACGAGCCTTAAATAGGTACTTTTACAAAGTTCGTAATTATTGTAATGTGGTTTTAAAGAAAACGCGCTGTACGAGGCAAATATAACATATAATTTCGAAAATAGGGAGGAGAAAATTAAATAGAATTTGATTTAATAAAAATGAGATCAGGTGTGATTTTCAGTTGTGCTTAGTCAACGACCTAAATGATTGACCAACCCTCAGGAGCGTTGAAGACGCAGCTTAGACGAAAAAATAAAACAAATTGAAGTTATCTGAAGTAAATCCAGTTAGTCACCAACTGGATTTACTTCAGATTGCATTTCAGCAGGGTGAGATGACGGCACGTAGAGACGAACCACGATACGAAGCTCAGCAGCGGAATAGCGAAGTAGACCTCTGCGTGGTGGCGTGAGACTCTTTTGATGGACAGCTGCATGGTGGCAAGCGATGTGGTGTAATTCGGCCTGAGCGTGCAGATGAAAGCCGTCCAAGGTTGTACTCTAGGTGGTTTCTCTAGATAAAAGGTTATGGTTAAATATGGAATTACCAAGCCGAGACTTTCAAAAAAAGAAAATTACATACCAATGCGACGTGGGACTCGAATTTTAACGACGCCTTAAATTCATAGGGACGTCTGCCCGGCTTGGGCAGAGCACCGCCGTGTCCTCGTGGAGGCGATCGGCGGCAGAGACCTCTCGCGTCCGGCCCTGGTTCAGGCCCTGGCACGGAGCGAGAGGGCATGGGCAGCCGTCACCTCCTTCTGCGAAGCAGTAATGCTCGCGAAGGAGGAGGCGGGACGGTTGAGGGAAAGGCACGTTTCGCGCCCTCTCGCCCCTAGCCGCCGCAGGAGACGCCCTGGGCGTCGGGAATATCGGGCGGATTTCCAGCCACCGTAAGCGCGGGCTTGCGGACGGTGAGCAATGGGTAGCTCACCGTTTGGTAAGGACCAGGCCCGGGTCGACGGCGCGTCGTATTCCACGCGCGCCTCAAAGAGATGTCGTCAGCATAAAAGTAGGGGTCCACTAGGGCCGATGCCTGCCGGGGTCGCGGGAAGGTACTTATGGGTCACCGAGGCCCCTGGCAACATAGGCAACAGGAAGGAATACGGGTGGGTTTTAGTCAGTAAGAGTCTGACACACCCTCCCGCTCCGCCCAGAGCGGGAGAAGTTATTTGATGATTTCCCACCCTCAAAAAATAAAAAAAAAAAATCATAGGGATGTACACTGTTATACGCTGCCGAGCAGGATGAGACTTCAAAAATAAACAATGAATCATTATATCGCAGGGGTTTATATATAAATCAACAAACGTTTAATTTTGGTGTTTAATCCGAGACAGACAATGAAAAATACTTTCGTGAAAAAAAAAGCAAACTGAATCTTCAAAAGTTAATATTAACAAAATGACACCCTTCATTATTGTCAAAAAAAAAAATCTGAATTTTTCATACTGATATTCGAACGTTAGACACATGTGTGCCAGTAGGGTTCCGCAAAAGAGGTTGAATGATTGGGTAAGGATGGAGATCAAATACCAAAAAAAAAATGTAGAATTAATCATTCTACAACAGGTCATCACCATGAATTTATCACATACAATTGTTTCAGTTTTAATTATTTTTACCTACTGTGGTATAGTAATTTTATTCTAGATGCATCGTCTTCACATATGTATATTTATATAATTGATGTACGTATACAAAATATTGTAAAACATCTTTAAAAGAGTAACGGTGGAGTTTCTTGCCCCTTCTTCTTCATACGAAACTATCTTTTGGAAGGGGTGACTAGAATCAATTATTTTTTTTGTAAATGATGACGTTCAAAAGTGCCCTTTATGTGCCTATTTGAAATAAATAATTTGACTTTGACTTTGTTAAATTATTTCATCACCACTACTCTCAAAACGGTAAAGGAAAACATTGTCGGGTAACCGGCAGAAACCGAAAATTCGAAGACAAGTGACATCCAACAACCCGCATTGAGCCCGTGTGGTGGATTAAAGCCCACTCCTTCTCACGGAGAGAAGGCCTCTGTCGCAGCAGTGGGAACATAATAGGCTGATTATGATGATGATAGTCTGATTGGATACTGAAGCGAAGGGGGCAATAGCCCAACGGTTAAGACACGATCTGGAAAGTAAGATATCGTAAGTTCTCCACTCGAAGCATTATCGACGAGAGCCAGTTTCTTATTTATTTTTTTCGAAAAATTCCTCCGCTTCGCTGTCGACTGGTAGTATACCCAAGAGACTGGCAGTATTGCCACGTTGTACGGCATTGCTTAGCCTATGACCAAAGTAAAAGCCAGCCCTTGGGTCTTGGGAAGTGGTAACCAGCCGTTTTAAGATATCATTGAATAATTGTCGCGTAATTTTGAAAGTGTGATATCTTTTAAATCATTAATTTAAATTATATGATGTACAGGGATATTTTAATCTAAATTAAATGCCCAATTGAAATAACATATTTTATCGGATAAGGATTAATATAATACCGGTTAAAATAGCTTCGGAAATAACAATTATTTTTTTTATCAAATTCTGAACGATACAAATGGTTACTGTGTACAGTTACTATCCGGGACTTTTTTGTCAAACTTTTTAAGATGTATAATCCATATAACATAAATTTTATGTATCTCATACGGTTTACGCGGCCAACGTCAGTAAAGCTCCCAGTCGGCATGATTTTTTCCGACATCTTCAAAAATAATTGCTATATTTGATGTATGTAATTATAAATTGTATGAATATCTGAAAGTTTGTTATTTGATCGAGCCGTTTTACCAATGATATTACCTGTCTATTCAGTTAAAATATCACTGTGAAAACTTAGTTGAAGTGAGCCACCTGACATTGTGGAAAGCTCAGTTCACCTAAGTTTTCTCTGTGAGATTTTTACAGAAATAATGTTAACTAAGTTATTTAGTATTAGTTTGTAATAAAATATATAATTCACATTAAATACTCAACCATTTAACAACTAACAATTTCCAATCTGGTTCGCGATTGTCAATCATCTTAGGCAGTATTATACCTACTTTCCTTTCTAGAATTCGTTCCCTTTAGACATCGTTTTTAATCTATGTTCTACTTCATTACAATACATGTTATTATGTAATAATGACATGACGCACAAAGTAACATATTTTTGGTTAACACTTTTTTATTTATTCACAAAATAAAAAAAGTGATAAAAGCCTGCTCTTCTTGAGCCGACTGGCATTGTCAGAGATGATGGCAAAAGACCTGATGGTGTGTCTTAGGTACCATGGAGTTTGGGACGGATGCTCGTGTGGGACGCTACCTGTGTAGACACACTGGCAACGTCCCACCTCCAACGGACTACTTCTAAAGCGGGTGCAAAAAATGGCGAAAATTTGAAAGTTATTAAATATGGAGGCCTTGGCAGAGTGTACAACTTTGTGCCCTTTGGCATCGAAACCCTCAGTCCGTAGGGTCCCAGTGCGCATAAGTTATTTGCGGAAATCGCGAAACGTCTAGTTGATGTAACTGGTGACCAAAAAGGCTTACTCGCGCAACGCATCAACATTGCAATTCAGCGAGGAAATGCCGCCAGCATCCTCGGTACAATGCCCCGAGGGCCTTTTATAGGCTTAACTTAGTTTTAATTTAGTTTGGTTAATGTTAATAATCATACGTATATAATCATAATATGTACGTATTTATAGAAGTCATTAAAATGCTTAGGAAATCTCTAAAACTATTCTTAATGTTTTTAACGGAATGAACGTCCTTGTGTAGGTATTCTAAATATTCTCGTTTACATCATATAATCAATATCATTTCATTTCATTTCACATAAAAACATATCTAAAGCTCAATTTAAGCCGATCCAAATATACTAAATTGAAAATTTACCTTAACCAGTATGATAATATAAACATTTAAAAGCGTTTCATAAAAAGTGCAATCCACACCGAATTAAAGTAAAGACATCGACTTCAATTTCTGCACTTTTTTATATCTTAAAGTTGGTTCTGATTGCTTAAAATATACATTTTGAGAACTTTCAACGTAAATTGACTTTAGTCAAAAGCTGTTTATAGTTGTCGCGTTTTAACATGACAATAGCAGTCATTGCCCTTTCCCATATTAGGGAAAGAGAGATACCTATTAGATTAGATTAGATTTCCCTTATTAGAGATATTTCTCTGCGTAGGATCCCAAACTATATACTATGTATGGTTTTTCGTTATTGGGACATGTTGAGGATCACGATAGAAATTGATTCAGGACGTTAACGGATTTTATTTTAATTTTTGAAATAAAAAATGCTAGAAAAAATGTAGGTGGGTCAATGACCGCGATTGCCATGCTAAAATGCGACACCTATTTTAGTCCTTTTATTCTTGCTCCTTTATAGAACTTCAATCATATTTATCAAATCTACTTCAATCTATCCAATTATTATTTACCTCACGTATTCAATTTAATTTTGTAAAATCGCCCACCTGTCTGGCTTACTGCTTAGATCGTTTATCGAATGGTGCCGTTACCGTAAGCCTCAATTCTCATCAAAGTTAAACAACTTAAACCGCCAGGTGAAAGAACCTTTAAGGACTAGCAACGGCATATAGACAACGCTTATGTCTCTCTTAATCGCCGTTGACCTTGGCCATACAAATGCGCGTCGAACTCACGCCGCGCCGCCGCCGCCGTTCGGTTTCATAGGGAATATTTACTTTTAGTAAAGAAAATATGAATATATGAAAAAATCACAGATAGAATTATAGATCGGAAGGTTGTTTCGGAACTGTTCGGGACCTAATTAATATTGCTTGTGAAATCGGAACATTGCAAGCCATTCCCGAACAATACGATCTGTCAAAGGCCTTTGATTGATATCACCGACATTATTGTCTCTGGTGGGAATACGATGATCCAAAGCGTGAGTGCTTTGAATGGTAGGAGGAAGAGGAAGAATGATAGGACAACAGTACCAAGCACAAGGATGACTTGTTTCCTATATCTTACTACATTGCCGGTATTGTTAGTGTTTTTGGTGTGCTGTGCTTTGATAATGGGGTCATCCATGAGGTTCTTTGCGATGAGAGGACTAGTAATACTCTAAAAGTGACGATAAAGAAGAAAGTGATGGTCAGGATGAAGAAGAGTGCTGACCAGAAGGTGTCTGCTTGTGTGAGGCAGACGGCGACCTCTGTGCCATCGTCGTAGACCTCGTACGTGAAGGTCACAACGGCAAGGATAGGGCTGTGGAAGCCGCAGGAGACGCCCTTGGCGTCGGGAATCCCAGGCGGATTTCCTGCCACCATAGGCGCGGGCTTGCGGACGGTGAGCAAAGGGTAGCTCACCGTAAGGGTCGACGGCGCCTTGTATTCCACGCGCGCCTCAAAGAGATGTCGTCAGCACAAATGTAGGAGTCCACTAGGGCCGATGCCTGCCGGGGTCGTGGTGAGGTGCTAAAGGGTCACCGAAGCCCCTGGCAACACAGGCAACAGGAAGGAATACGGGTGGGTTTTAATCAGTAAGAGTCTGACACACCCTCCCGCTCCACCCAGCGGGAGAAGTTATTTGATGATTACTTTGGCCGACCAGAAAAAAAAAAAACCCCTATGGAAAAGAAAACGTTTGTTAATAATAACATAATGTTTTGTTTGGTTAGAACATGAAAGTGCTTAGCGCCACTTTCTTACAACTTATCTACGGCTGCCATTACCGGTGCTGATTTTATTCTAGCATTTTTTGCTCCAAACAGCTGATAAGTGTGCTCTTGAAGCATGAAATATACATACATATCCTGAATTCACTCAAGGGCCATTAACATGGGAACCACGAATGTGTGCCTTACACAGCGTGAAAACGTAGTTAAATATTTGCTTATGTTACATTTATAAGGTGCATGGCAATATGCTGCATGTCTTCTGTAGAGCATATATCGGAAAGATGAATCTAAATCTAAAATTAAAAATAAAAACAAATTAATGTAGTATTACCCTCTTGACCTATTTAGAGATAAACGGGAGAGAACCGCACTGATAATTAGATATCAGGTAAATATGACGTCGCTGTTATTGCTTGCGGTCAACTGTCGTCAGCTTGCGATATCGCTGGAAAAGGCGTATTCCTTGGAGTACTAAGAATTATGTGAGCTGGATGAGCTTGGAACGACGATGAGCGTAGTTTAAGAGGAGAGTGTAATTTAAGAGGGCAACATCATTCATGTTCGTCAAACTTGTGGAGACTGGTGTAGGTGGGGGAATTTTCACTTATTCACACGGAGCTCCATATCTGTGTGTCCCAACAGCAAACTCACATGTGAACGTTTATTAAAACGACAATACATTTAAAATGTTAGATTCAGTAGTTGATTCTGAACAAATTACTTCTAAGATTTTGCGCTTATCCTATAATAAATATGTTGCTCGCCACATCTAGTAACCATTATATCTTTGACTCGAGACTCTCGCCTCCCTTATCAATACACTCGGTGCTCAGTATAAATAGACGTCGGAAAAGTCTAAGCATCATTCGACAACGTCTCTTGAATATTCAACACTTCAAGTAAAACATCAAATATTGAAAATGTTCGCTCTAAAGTTGGTACTAGCGACCGTCTTCGTGGTCACAAGCGCCAGACATCTGCCATGGGACGACCACGGATACCTCCTCGGATTTGATGAAGAAGGACGCCCAGTTTTCGACCAAGGAGATCTTCTTCCAGAACCAGAAAAATCCTACCATCCCGGACACTTAGCTAGGACCCGCAGAGCATCAAGCAGCGTCACCCTTGATTCAGACGGTGGGCATATTTGGTAAAGTACCAATAACTGGCAACGAGAAGAATAAACTCAGTGCCCTCAGTACTATGGATTTTACTAGCAACATGGATACTGCCGCTAAAGGTCTCGGTCTGCAACTTGAAAACAAGGGCGGTCACAGCTTGACGATGATGACGCAGAATGTTCCCGGGCGCGAAGATTCTTTGACTGGTGCTGGGAAATTGAACGTGTTCCACAATGATAACCATAACGTTGATGTGCGTGGTTCTTTTACTAGGCACATACCCGCTGTTCCGTATGTTCCGAACTATAACACAATCGGAGGAGGCGTTGACTACATGTACAAGGATAAGGTTGGAGCGTCTCTGGGCATGTCAAGTACCCCGTTCTTCGACCGTAAGGACTACTCCGCAATGGGAAACCTGAATCTCTACAGAAATCCAACCAATTCTTTCGACTTCTCTGGTGGCGTCAGAAAGATAGAGACTCCCCAATTCAGTACTGGCTGGCAACCCAACTTTGGGCTAACTTGGAGCAAGTATTTCTAGATTTAGATTTAAAATGTTCATTACTCTCGATCTCAGTTTGTTTTCATCATACCATTTTTACAATTGTATCATTTTTGAGTCATTTGTTGCCATAGCCAGAAAAAATCAGTATTGCGAAAACTATGCATCCATGTTCATATGTATTGTAATCTTCATATATGTATAATAAATTAATAATCATAAAATATTTGTTATATTTTTCTTCAAACATATCTAACGGGGCATTTTTCACTGTATTGGAGGACAGACTAATTAGATTAGGGTTAACATCCACCGAGGTACATTCCGATCCACTAATTGACTCTAAAGCTTTGATTTAACCTTCGATGTCTACCCGTAGTGCTAACCCACTACTTTAAATAATTTCTTAATTTCGTTTGCGAGTCACAGTTATGTAATTGTAATAGAATAGTTTCTTCGAAGTATTTTTACACAACTGCAAGCTATTTAAGTAGTTATAAATATGTGAAACTTTGTTAAATTACAACATGGAACATAATAGGTGTCCCAATTCAGTGAGTAGGTATCTACAGGAATATGGCCCAGCATATACAATTCATAATAACAAAGTTTGGTATTTTTTTTGGTAAGTTCTGTATTAAGGACTGTCCAACAAGATGGACCGATGACCTGGGAATGGTCGTGGAAATCTGCTGAATACGGTAAGCACAAGAGCGGTCGTTGTGGCAATGCTTGGGGAGGCCTATTTATTTATTTATATAAGAATTGCTTGCACCACTTACACCAAAGCGTGCAGCAACCCAACAACAACAACATAGATTTACCACTACAGGTACATAAATATGTCAACATCCGGCTCCTGAGCAATCAGGGCGTTCAGCAGATTGATCCTGAGTTTTGCGAGCATATCGAGCAGTATGGGTACGCACTGGTGGAGCCGCGATCAGGAACCGCGAGGCACAGGTGCGTGACGGCTGCAGCCGGGCCGGAGCAAACAATGTACAGCTAGAGCAGTCGCGTCAGCGATCTTATTATTTAATAGTATACTAGTGCATCAACAACGCACACTTACATCACACGTCCAACGTGTTGATGCCCACCATTCCCGCGACAAATAGAGGCGGATAAATGCCCACCAGTGGACGTATTTCAATTGAATGATGATAACAACGATTATGCATAATCCGCCTGCTGCGACACAGGCCTACTCTCGGTAAGAGCGAGTGGGGCTTAGTCTACGACGCGGGCCCAGTGCGGGTTGGTAGATGTCACATGTCTTCGAATTTTCGGTTTCAAAGACATGCCGATCACCCGACAATGTTGCTGGTGCACGTCCTAGAACCATCCTTCCCCTTTTTGAGAACATTTTGAGAGAGTTTTGGTGATATTAAAACGTCACATGAAATTCAACATAAATAGAACATTTTTTAGGGTGTACCCTAAGAAATAAAAGGCAACAAATATTTAGCAAGGGGCTAACTTTCCTAGTAGATTATAGAGAAATGAATGAGTGTTTATAACTCATAAGCTTATTACAAGTTTTTCCAATAGCAGGCAGAAGCCTGAGCTTAATATGTCTAGATATGGTTATGGCCTAAAAGCTCGTGCAGACCAGCGCGATATTGCGGGCGTGACAGGCAGCAATATGCCTGCCACGCCCGCACTTTCACGCCAGTCTGCACGAGCCTTAAATATACTACTATAATGATTTAATATATATGTATAAAAATTAATAAAAACCGGCCAAGTGTGAGTCAGACTTGTATTGAATAACGGTTCCGTACTTCGTGCAAAACTTTAAAAGTTTACCTTCTTTTTTAATATTCGCCGCTAAGACTAACGACTTGCTGACTCTGTCTGTCTATCTGTGGGACTAACGGAGCCAAAAACGTGGAAAATCAAGGTACGGCTGGTCCAAAAATTCAAGGTCAATTAGCGAGCGATGGAAAGGGCTAAATTTCGGATTTGATCCCTAACAGGGATCAAATCCGAAATTTGGTGATCCGGCAGAGAGCCAAATTGAAAAAAACTGTAAACATGGCAGTGACATAATGACTATTAGTTAGTTACTGCCTCAGTGCTCTAGTGATCGTAAGCGCAATTATTGAGCCATGAGGTCCTGGGTTCAATTACTAGGCCGGATAAAGTGTTATTGGGTTTTCCCATCGAGAATTTCTCAGTAAAAGCCCGGAGTTTGGATTTGTGCCCGGCAATAAGCTCGGCCCCCATTACATGGGACATATTAATCATAACTGGCGAAATATGCGTTTACATCTGCCTAACCTTTCGAGGAGAACAGGCGTGATGTTATATAGTAACAGAAGTTTTTTTACTTTTTATTGGAGGTGATGATAGTTAGTGCAGTGAGTTCGGTCCGTCTCAACATTTTCATTGGGTTTTATGCATGAGAGGTTTCTGTCATCAAATCTTCTTCCATACTTATCTATTGGCAGTGATCTCCAAAGTCACCTCCTTTCCAACCATATCATCTTTCAAACAATCCATCCATAGTTTCTTCTGCTGGAAACAATTCCAATAAAATCCTGGAGTAGTATAGAAAGAAAGAAAGACGACAGAAAAAGTACTTATTGGGCGAACAGACCTCCTCGACAAGCTAGACCGTCTTCTCAATAACTGCATTCGATTCGTTTTCAATCTGCCTAAATATAATCATGTCTCTGCGCAACGATCGCTTCTAAAGTGGTTGCCCATACGCCAGCGCAGAGAGCAAAGGGCGCTGACCACCTTGTTTTCATTTCTTGACTCTCCCTCTTCCCCTAGTTATCTCGCCCCCCACTTTCAGTACATTTGCGCTAACCTTAGGTAGTAAAAATCTACGTTCATCACATAATCGTCTTCTTCAATGTCCCACTCACCGCACTGACTTTATTCACTCTTCCTTCTTCGTTCAGTCTATCTCTCTGTGGAATGCGCTCCCCCAGGAAATCAGGATGGCAACCAACCGATTATCCTTTAAAGTTAAAGTTCGCGAGCACATTCGTAAGAAGCTGGCAGTATCATCACAACGGTAATGTTTTCCCATTGTTTGTTTTACTTTTTAGTATATTCGTGTATTTATTTGGTCTTATATTTATTTATAATTAGGTATATCTATTATATATAATGTTTTTAATAGGTATATGTATGTATATACTTATATTTTAATAAATATTTATTTCACTGTTTTCGTTATTGCACCTACCGCTGTCTGTCTCTGCATCACCCAAAGGTTGACTGGTAGAAAATGCCTATGGCATTAAGCCTCTGTACATTTGTGTGCGTAAAGTATTAAATAAATAAATAAATAATAAATCACAAATAAAGCTAAACACACTCTTAGAAATACGAGTGTGTGAAGAGAGCCTTGTGGATAAATAATAACAGCCGCACGGGTCAATCGTTCAGGTTAAGCTACGTTTACCGCAGTTAGTCCGTAGATGGGTGACCATGTTTACATACCAAGACCCCTCCGTGCCTCGGAAAGCACGTCAAGGCGTTGGTCCCGGCTGTCATTCGTAGATCTTTGACAGTCGTTACGGCACGTGAGAAGCCCGAAAGTCTGACGACCAGTATTATCAAGGGGTATCATATTACCCAGTAACTGGGTTGTGGAGGGCAGATAGTCAGTAAATGCTTATGTAATGCTTATGAATGTAAATACTGGTATTAAGTTCTCCACTCGTAGCATTATCGACGAGAGCCAGTTTCTTATTTATTTATTTTTTCAAAAAATTCCTCCGCATCGCTGTCGATTGGTAGTATAAATACCCAAAAGACTGGCAGTATTGCCACGTTGTACGGCATTGCTTAGCCTATGACCAAAGTAAAAGCCAGCCCTTGGGTCACGGAAAGTGTCAACCAGCCGTTTTAAGATATCATTGAATAATATGCCATGAGCACTAAGGTCTCACGGCCAGAGGGTTTCAACCCCAAACGGCATGAATATATATTTACCGATGAGATTATTATACTCACGCCGCATGAGGTGTTCCGCAGCCGCAGCAGCAGCGCCAGCACAGCACGCTGAGCCAGGAAGACGGGATGGCGCCAGAGTATCGACACACGTCGCGTTCCACACTAAAGGCCCACTTTCCACGGAAATAAAGTCATGCTGTCCGGTCCCTTGCCAAAGCCGCGAGCCAAGCCATTGCACGGTGGTCCAAGCGCCCTACAAGCGCGGTCATAAATACCTTACTTTAATAAATGAGATTTTTCTGAAGGGTAAATAATAAAAAATTCTTCACAAATGTGTATTAATGCTTTTTTTAGATAATTTAATACATAATATACAATAAACTGTACAATATGTTATGTTTATATATACATTTAAATAGTCAATATTTGAGATTCATTGTCCCTTGTTCGGAAATACATCTGAATATGATATTAATGCTATTCATGAAGGGGACATAATTAAATGTGTATTATTTTATATATTATACATATTATATACAACAAAAAGCAAGAAAACTAAAACTAAAATTTATTTACAAACGTAATCATAACCACAACTAAGTTAAAATAACCACAGCAACCAACCTAATTTAAATTTAAACTAAATTCGTGATAAATCTAAAACCTGCCTCCACATATCGCTCTTTTTCTTACGGGGAAGTTTCCGAAGAATAGTAATTAATGGGTCTGAGCTGAGTAAAAGTCTGTTAAGTAAGTCCGTATTCGTAAGTACTCGCGACATTTTTCTCGTGTGATTCCGCCTGAAGGCTTTATAATGTTTGTTGTTAGATTCTGCTGCCTCTTCGGAAAATTCCCGGATAGATAATAGAGCGCGCGGTTTCCAAAGCTTATTCATTAAATTTATCCGAATCAATACAGAACATACATTTTATATTTCTCATATGGTTTACATGGCGCACGCCAGTAAAGCTCCCAGTCGGTATGATTTTTTCCGACATCTTCAACAATAATTGTTTTATTTCAGCCAATTTACATAAAAACTTAATGAATTGTAAACATAAACCTTCCTCATGAATCACTCCGTCCATTGATGAAACGCTTTGAAAGTCCGTTCAGTAGTTTTTGAGCTTATCGCGTTCAGACAGACCGACAGACGCGGCAGGTCGCTTTGTTTAATAATATGTAAGGATGACGTCTTACTCCGATAAATAGCAATTAATTAAAAATATTTCACTTTGATAATAGGGAAGACCTGGTTCCAGCAATATCGTACTTACTTTTATTTAGATATATGGTTTATCATGTTTTATAAACTGACTGGCTCGTTGGTCAAGTGGTTACGTGCTTACTGCTAAGCATGAGGGCCTGGGTGCGATTCCTAGGTTGGACAAAAAGTTATTGGGCTTTTCCGTCAGGGATTTCTCAGTAGCAACCTGGAGTATGGATTTGTACCCGGTTGATGGCAATAGGCTCGCCCTCTGTTATATGGGACTGAGGCTGTACGGTAGGTGCACCTCTGCCTTTCCCTTCAGGGAATGCAGGTGTGATGTTGTGCATATTTATAATGATCATAATATGAAGCCTTTAATCTCCAAAGTGTAAGGCAGAGTTACAGAGTACTTCCATATGAGAGGTATCTAATAACACTGCCCGACCTGACTTGGGGATCGAACCCAGAACTGACGAGGCAGTCTCATGAGAGTCGCAAGGTTATCGGAACTTAACGGAACGTGGATAGATGAAATTAGGGAAAATTTACTGTTAAGCATATTGACTATCAACTTAAATCCCCTTATTCATAAAACTTAGCATGCCTATTTTAGTTAAAATAGGTTTTGTCACTTTCTAACAAACTCAAATGTCAAAGTGACAGATAAGGACAAACGAACGTTAGCAGCGTTTTAACTAAAATATGTTTGATGGACGTTTATGAATAAGAGCCAAATTGTCCAGACAGGTATTTTCAAATGACAACTTTGCTTCTTCGACATTTTTATGAAATCTCTCTAACTCGGCAAATTGACGAAGGTTTTGGAAGGAATTGGGAAGGTACTTATGGGTCACCGAAGCCCCCGCAACACAGGCAACGGAAGGAATTCGGGTGGTTTTAGTCAGTAAGAGTTTGACACACCGTCCCGCTCCGCCCAAAGCGGGAGAAGTTATTTGATGATTTCCCACCCCCAAAAAAAAAAGTGTGTCAATTTGATTAACAATTAATTTACCGGACTGTACATCAAATACCTCAAACAGTCAGGGAATCAGGGCAGTGATGCCAACTTATAGTTTCATATGGCGTAGAACGTTAAGCCGTAGTAGTTGGTTCCGACTGGCATTCGTGGATCTTTGACAGTCTACACAGGTCTGCTGTTCTGTTCGTGTTTCTTGTTCAGGCAGTTACTCCATGTAAAATACTGGTGTTCAGCTGCATCCGGTTAGACTGGAAGCTGACCCAAAAAGTAGTTGGGAAAAGGCTGCGCAGATGATGATGGCATAGAAGGTAGAGGGCTCTGTGCCAAGGGAGCGCCACACTTACACAAATCTTGTCACACATCCGTCCTTTTTTCACACTAGGTAAATGCATAAGCATAATTAGCCCACTGCTGGGCCTACGGCCTACGGCCCACTCCCGTGCTAGGCCCGCACTGATCCCGTGTGGTGATTTCACCAAGCGGGCCCAGTGCGGGTTGGTAGATGTCACATGTCTTCGAATTTTGAATTCTAGGACATGCCGATTTCCTCACGATGTTTTCCTTCACCGTTTTGAGAGCAGTGGTGATGAAATAATTTACACCTTCGAACCTATGAATTTAAAACTTGTAAATCGCAGCCGTTACCACTGGGCCACCAGTGCTGTCTAGGTAAATGAAACACAAACATTTAAATATTACATGTATTTTCAACTTTGCACATAAACAGGCATTAAGTGAATACAATTTAATTACACTCAGCTTATTTTTGTGATTGTGAGAAGACACCATTAACAGTTTTCTAGTACCTAGGTAAATAAATGAAACTTAATCAAGAATAGTTTTCTATAAAACTTCTTCTTTACTATATAAATAGGAGAGCTGGGTAATTATTAATTTTATGTTGAAATAAAGTCCAAAATTAAAATTCTTCAATTTGATTCTAATCAACATTTCAGCCGAAAGACGACTACGTCCACTGCTGGACAGGCCTCCTCCAGGCACCACCACATTTCGACCGGTTCTATGCTTCTCGCATCCAGCGGATTCCTGCGGCCGCGGCCTTCGGCTTTCGGCTGAAATGGTGGCTCCTACTGTAAACGCATGTTTTATATTATGGATAAATACATTAAATATTTTAATTCTTTATTGTCATCAAGCCACCATGCAGGTAAAAGACAAACGTAGAATCCCTCAATGCTCTTATTCAAATTCAAGAGAAAAAAACAAGAAGTTAGTACTAAATCTAGGTTTCCCTAAGACCGCGGTGGTCGCTACATAGCGTTTGCAATTGACTGTCAAATGACATCACTGAAAAGTTATATGAAAGGAAGTTGGTGTGTCTTCCTAGAGTGTGTTTCATGATACCGTAAAGTCCAACCCCGGTGCCGTCATGTTCATGACGGACGTCACCGCGGACGTTATGTGAGGGCCACCGGTCTTCTAGGAAACCGAAGCTTTACTGTTTCGGTCTTTTCACAATCAACGTAATCAAATTAACACATAATTGTAATATTTTATTAGACTTCTCATAGTTCTCATACACTATAGCCTTCATTTTGGCACATTTCATTCTTCCAATACATATTTATATACATATTTTCGTTATTTTAAACTGACTAAAAATTGTTGAATGACCTAAATTCGACCGGTAGAGCTTGAAAAAGTCCTTCAAAATTCTACGTTTATTGTTTTACATGTTTTAATTAAAATACATGATTTCTGATTTAATTATCTTCGTATAGGATTGAGTGTCAAACGTAAAGGATAATAAAAATATGACTTTTGAGCTGTAAAAGTAATTTTCTCATTTTTTATACCTACTTTGAAGTTTGTCATCCTTAGCCCTCGTTCCCACGAGTGATTTATTAACGCGGCATTTTTTGATCACGCACTGTATTTTCAACATACTGCTTAGCGCTGAGAGTTGAAATTCCAACGGTACATTTTTTGAACGCGCTGAGATGCACTCTGTTGGATTCTGAATGCTTAAAACCGAGAATTGAAAACGCATCGCGCGAAAAATATCGTCGCGTTAAAAAATCGCACCTGGGCACGTAACATGCTCATTTGAGTAACATCGCTAATGTATAGGTTTACCATAATAATGTACATAATGTAGATGAACAATCTTTGGAAGTTCTGAAACTATTGTATCAGCTGCACGACAAGAATAGTTTAATTTCTAGTGTGCCTCTGAACATTATCAGCAAGGTAATTGTGTAACACACAATGGCAAAGCCTTTCATTTGGTAATCGTAGTCAGCGGGCAGTGGTGGTCTCGAATATCAACCATAGGGACTAGTTACATACACCTCCAACTGTGCGCGGCCATCGTTTGCAAGGGAAGTCCGCCGAACGCAGGGCTGGCCACATACCTACATACGGAATTCCGTTTCAATGCAAGATAAATTGCAATGAGAGATAAATTGTATGAATATTTGAAAGTTTGTTATTTGTTCGAGCAGTTTTATCAATGACATTGCCTTTCTATTCAGTTAAAATCTCACTGTGAAAACTTAGTTGAAGTGAGCTGTCATTTCACCTGACACTGTTGACAGCTCACTTCACCTAAGTTTACACGGTGAGATTTTTACAGAAATAATGTTAACTAAGTTATTTAGTATTACATTGTAATAAAATATATAATTCACATTAAATACACATCCATTAAACAACTAAGATTTTCCAACTTGGATCGCGATTGTCAATCATCTTAGGCAGTATTGTATCTACTTTCCTTTCTATAATTCGTTCCCTTTAGACATCGTTTTTAATCTATGTTCTACTTAATATATGTTATTATGTAATAATAACATTAATAGCTTAAAGTAACATATTTTTGTTTAACACTTTTTTATTTATTCACAAAATAATTAATTTATAAATTCATAAAATATTCTGAAATAAAATGTACGGATTTATAAAAGTCAGTAAATTAAAATGCTTAGGAACTAACACTATCCTAAATATTTTTAAAGGCTCCTACAGAATAGCGCGACATCGCGGGCGCTACAGGCAGCAGTACCTATGCCTGTCGCGCGCGCGATATCGCCTCAGTCTGCGGCAGCCTTAATCGGTCAAGGACAGTTAATTGATGTTTTATTGTTTGACGGCGAATAGGAGACGCGCTGGGCTTAACAGAAATGAAAGCTCTTGTGTAGGTATTCTAAATATTCTCGTTTACATAAAAAAATTAAATATTTCGCAAGCTCACTTTAACCCAATCCAAATAAACCAAATTGAAAATTAACTTTAATGAGATCAGTATTAAATTATAAATATTTCAAAGCATTTCATAAAAAGTGCAATCTGCTATTTTCCAAACTGTGAAGACAAGCTGAATTAAAGTCAAAATAAAGGCATTGACTTCTAATACTGCACTTTTTTGTATCATAAAGTTGGTTCTGATTGCTTAAAAAATATATTCTTATTTACTTTCAACGTAAATTCACTTTAGTCAAAGCTATAGTTGCCGTGTTTTAGCATGACAATAGCGGTCATTGCCCTTTCCCTAATAACTCTTCGTAACGAAAAACCATACATAGTATATTGTTTGGATTCCCCAAACAATATACTATGTATAGTTTTTAGGGTTCCGTAGTAAACAACCCTTATAATTTCGCCATGTCCATCTGTCTGTCTGTCTATCTGTCTGACCCCGCTGTAGCTCAAAGACGCTTAGTATGAGAAGGTTTTTTTTAGAGTACCTCCCTTGCACGTAATGTAGGGATGATATTTCTTTTTATTATTTATTTTATACTTTACGCACGCAAATGTACAAAGGCGGACTTAATGCCATAAGTATTTTCTACCAGTCAACCTTTGGGTGATGCAGAGACAGACAGCGGTAGGTGCATTAACGAAAACTGTGGAATAAATATTTATTAAAATATAAGTATGTATATACATATACCTATTAAAAACATTATATATAATACATATACCTAATTATACATAAATATCAGACCAAATAAATACACGAATATACTCAACAGATAAGTTGTGATGATACTTTTTCTCGTCTATCGGTGTGAGACATCGTTGGATTAGTACTAGTTTTTGTTATAGTCAAGTGTCCGCACCTCCCCCCCCCCCCCCCCCCTGCCGGCTAAACGTTTGTTTATGGTGATGTGAAAAAATTCATGGCAGTAGTACATATAATGAAATTAAAAGGAAAACTATCACAGCTATGAAGGCTTTAAAAATTAACGAGTAATAGTCGAACAACTTAAATTTGCAGTTGGAGAATAGAATTGACCGTGGCATATATCAATGTATGAAGAGAACATGTTTTTCAAATACAATGTTAAGTTTGTTTTTGGGATAAATTCATCCCAACTTCCCAACTACGGAACCCTTCATTGTGCGTGGTCCGACACGCACTTGACCGGTTTTTCGTTATTGGAACGTGTCGAAGATCACGATAGAAATCGATTCAGGACGTTAACGGATTTTAATTCAGTTTTTGATATATAAAAATGCTAGAAAATTAAGGTAGGTCAATGACCACTATTGCCATGCTAAAACGCGTCAACTATATCTCCTATAGTCCTTTTATTCTTGCTTTTTTATAGAACTCCCATCATATTTATCAAATCTACTTCAATCTATCCAATTATTACCTCACGTATTCAATTTCATTTTGTAAAATTGCCCACCTGTCTGGCTTACTGCTAAGATCGTTTATCGAATGGTGCCGTTACCGTAAGCCTCAATTCTCATCAAAGTTAAACAACTTAAACATATCGTCAGGTCAAAGAACCTTTAAGGACTAGCAACGGCATATAGACAACGCTTATGTCTCTTTTAAGGGTCTGGTAATCGCCGTTGACCTTGGCCATGCAACTACGCGACGCGCTCTCGCCTCGCTGCCGCTGCCGTACGATTTCGTACGGTGTAAGGCGTAATTACAGATTTAAAAGTCACTAAAATCATATATTTCCGCCTTAACTAACCGCTTATCAAAATTTTCATTTTCATATAATTACTATTGCAAAATTGCCTCGTTGGTCTAGGGGTAGCAAGTGCTATTGCTGAGCGGTCTTGGATGAGGTCTTGGGTTTGGATTTCCCAGGTCGAGAAAGTGTTATCAGATTTTGCTATAAGGAATTTCTCAGCCGCAGCCCGGAGTGTAAATTTGTGCCCGGTTGATGGCAATAGGCTCGATCCCTATTACATGGGACTTACACATAACTGACGAGATTTGGTTGTACTATAGAAGTTGGTTTGGTTGTACTTACGCTTCGGAAATTACAGGCGTGATGATATGTTAAGTGCAATATTGAAAAAAATATAGAGCAAAACTATTATTAAATAGTTTTACTCTATATTTTTTTTGAAACGAACTGTAGCTTATTAAAGCTACAGTTCGTTTCAAAATGAGTATAAAAGTAGGATCTTTGGGCTGAAAAAAAAGACTATTATAACTGAACTGAAACTGAATATTATAACGCTAACAGAGCTATGTTACACTGAAATTAATGAACGAACACTTTCATAAAAAGTAAGAATGTAACAAGTTGCCGTTGCTCCGTTTGCATTGCATTGAAAGTTAAAATACCCTTGACTCAATCAGGGCTTGATTTTTATTTATCACTACACCTCTACACAATTCTTAGAACATAATCTTTACATCTTGACAGGTTTGGTCCGTTTATTATGGATTCTATATTTCACACCACAATATTAAGGATCAGTTATATCAATGCTACATACAGACTCAATTGTTATGTAGAAAATGCAAATCTTATGTGTATTATGTGGAAAATAATTTTCCGTACAACAGTTTGGGTTGATGCATTACGAAATATAAACTCCATAAACCAAAGAATCTTTAACACCAATTTCTGTATCAACTAAAATCGTAGACATTTGTTCAGCAAAGCAGCAAGTATCGGAAATGTAACAAACTAAAAGTACCTAAAACGAGGAATAAACTCTGGAGAAATAAACTGTTCCCATGTTAGGCCATTTATCATTGAATCTATGAGACAAATAGGCAGTACTATATCAAACTGCCAGGGATAGAAGATAAATATGACGGAACGAGATAACTTGAGCTTTCTTTTCTCTTAAGGATGGAAAATTCTAATAAAAAGGATCGATTCGTACAGCACTGGTCAATAATCGTGTTTTAGGACGATTAATTTATTTACTTGCTTTAATTATTATTAATAAAATCTGATTTTGAAACATATGCAACCGGATTTTGGAACGAAAATCAACAAACAAATTGTCAAGCGCGCGTAAACTGCTGTGACTGATTGAATGATATATCAACAGCCAATCGAATCACTTGACTTGCTTTTATTTTTGACACTTCGATGATTTTCGTTTCAGAAACTAACCATATTGCAAACAGAAATCAAAACAAATTATTTTGGATACTTTAGTAGACATTTGTCCAATGGTTGCAAATAAAGGGCAATTTACGTAAACCATATAACGCTGAAGTACAAAAGTATCATACTTAAAATTAAGAACATGTTTGTCTAGTCACTAGACAATCATGCTCATATTTTTAAGTATGTATGTACTTTCGTCTAGTCTCAAAAATTCTAAAATGTCTTTAAAACTTTAATTTTCAAACTCAATTTTAAACCTTGATATAGCTTCAAGAATATTAAAGCCTATCTACGTAGTACATTATATACTAGCCAAATAATTAGGTACCATTAATTAATAACTATCGGAAGGTTGTTTCGGAACTGTTCGGAACCTAATTAATGGTCCCGCAAATTGCGTGTGAAATTGGAACATTACAAGCCATTCCCGAACAAAACGATCTGTCAAAGGCCTTTGATTGATATCACCGACTAAATATATACATAGTAATATGATGCCAAAACTTTCATATCAATGGCACAAATAGATTTTGTGTTAATAGAAGTACACAAGAATCTATTCAGGTCATTTTAGTACGATTATCTTTGCCCAGTGATGTATGAATCGATTGTAAATATATTTGCTTGTCTTAAGTAAATGCACTGAACTGCCTGGCTCCTAGCCAAGCTCGCTACATCAAACGAGACATTTTATACAAAGCTCTCCTTAGTTCTGTAATCGTATATAAATATATTATTCTCTCTATCAAGTGTTGGTATACAAACGAATTTGTTTCTACCCTCTACTGTATCACTTACATCTAAAGTTATTGAATAAACATTGTTAGTCTTTACATCTAGGTTCAATATTTGTATTTGTTTATTGTTCTCATTGGTAGTGTCTATTGTTAATTCATTAGAGTAATTGTTATCGTGTACTTCTGCATAAATATCGTTGTCGGTCTCGTTTAGCGCTGCTACCATTTTCATACTGTTTCGTCTTGTGTTCTCTACGTTAATGATTTCTCCTACTTTCATTTGTTGAACGGTCTCCTCTTTAACTTTTTTACTTTCTCTCTTGGCGAAAATTTTCTGAGACGACGTCCTATTACTATATCTTCTCCAAAAAGAATCTGATGTATTCTGACTGCTAGAAAATCCTGTTGAAGTGGTCGTGTTGAAAGTATCTCGTCTCTGCATTGTTTCTCTTAAAGTCCTGCTACACCTCATCAACTTATTAATCTTTAACAGTTTCACGAATCCCTCCCTAAACTTAGACGACATCAAATTGTATAATATTGGATTGATCGCCGAATTTAAATATAGCATTACCCTACAAAAATATAAAAGTATATAGTAACCATCTATACCTAATGACATTATTGTCTCTGGTGGGAATACGATGATCCAAAGCGTGAGTGCTTTGAATGGTAGGAGGCAGAGGAAGAATGATAGGACAACAGTACCAAGCATAAGGATGACTTGTTTCCTATATCTTACTACATTGCCGGTATTGTTAGTGTTTTTGGTGTTCTGTGCTATGATGACGGGGTTCTCCATAAGGTTCTTTGCAATGACGCTGTAGAGGACGAGTAGTACTCCGAGAGGGACGATAAAGAAGATAGCGATGGTCAGGATAAAGAAGAGTGCTGCCCAGAAGGTGTCTGCTTGTGTGAGGCAGACGGGGACCTGTGTGCCATCGTCGTAGACCTCGTACGTGAAGGTCGCCACGGCAAGGATGGGGCTGTGGAAGAGAAAAAGCTTTGTTAATAATAACATAATTTGTTTGGTTAGAACATGAAAGTGCTTAGTGTCACTCTCTTACAACTTAACTACGGCTGCAATTACCAATAGGTAATCCTATGCTGAAAATTTTCACAAAAATATCTCATTTTTTCTGCGAACAGCTTATAAATGTGTTCTTGAAACATAAAATATACATACGTATTATGAATTCTCTCAAAGACCCATAAAATGAATTGCTACTTCAGAAAAAAGCTTTATCTAAATTGAACATTTCATCCCTATTGTACGATTCAACAAAAATTGCCTGTCCCTAGCACCAATCCATCGTACTGATGGATCAAAGTACCATTAACATACGAACATGTATATGTGCCTTACAAATAGTGAAACTGTAGTTGAATGTGTGCTTATTTTACATTTATAAGGTGCTTGACAATATGCTGGATGTTTGCTGTAGAGCATGTTTCGGAAAGATGTGGTACGAACCATCAAACTGTTACCAATATGGTTATCTCGAAAAAAATATCAACTGTCCCATACGTCACTTCTATACTCAACCCTAATGACTATTTACTAATTTTCACGATTACGATATCGGACGCATGAAGAAAGTTGTTCAGTGTGATAGTTTATATCACACTCTTAGATATGACACCGTTCCGAAATATACTGTATAACCTTATCCCCTCCAAATTAAATCAAATAAAAAATGAAAAAAATGCTGTGACCCTCTTGACCTATTTAGCGATAAACGGGAGAGAACCGCACTGATAATTAGGTAACTTTTACGTCGCTATTATTGCTTGCGGTCAACTGTGGTCAGCTCGCGATATCGCTGGGAGCAGGGGATTCCTTGGAGCACTGAGAATTATGTTAGCTGGATGGGCTTTGAATGACGATGTCAACAACAGAAGATTGAAATTTAAGTGGGCAACATCTCCGGTTCGACGTCTCCGCCCAGACCTCGGACGCGCCAGTCCGACGGGCCCCGAGTGGTCCGCGGTGGGCGCTGAAGCAGCTGGACCGGGAGCTCCTCCTGGAAGCCTCGATCGTGCAGGCCTGGGTGTCACCACCGGACAGGCCTGCCGACATCAACGACGAGGCGGAGTGGTTCCGGGAGGCCATGTCCGACATATGTGACGTGGCAATGCCCCGGGTCCAGCCTGGACGTGCCTCGCGCCAGGTGTACTGGTGGTCGCAGGAGCTGACGGCTCTGCGCACTGCGTGCGTGGCTGCGCGACGCCGGTACACCAGGCACCGCAGGCTCCGTATCAAACCTCCGGATACGGAAGCCATTCAGGCGGAGCTGTACGAGGGGTACAGAGCGGCGAAGACCGCCCTCCAAGCGGAGATCCTGCGGGCCAGGGGTTTGGCCCGCGAGGAGTCACTGGGCACTCTGGACAGGGACCCGTGGGGACGCCCGTACAAGGTGGTGCGGGATAAACTCCGCCCATGGGCTCCCCCGCTAACGCAGAGTCTCCGGCCCCAGCTTGTGGAGGACGTGGTGAGCGCTCTGTTCCCTTCGCGAGGGGAATACTCCTCCCCACCTATGGCTCCGCCTATTGCGGTGCCTGATGCGGATCACACCGCCGACGACGATGACGATGCTCCGGAGGTGACCTAGGGAGAAATAAAAGCGGCGGTACGCAGGCTTAATGCCAAAAATACCGCCCCAGGACCCGACGGTCTACCTGGGAAGGCCTGGGTCCTGGCCTTGGAGGCGCTCGGGCCTCGACTTAGGGGGCTCCTAAGCGCATGCATGGAGAGGGGCCAGTTCCCGCTTCGCTGGAAGACGGGGAAACTGGTCCTCATAAAGAAGGCAGGGCGCCCTGCGGACTCTCCGTCCGCTTATCGGCCCATCGTGCTGCTCGACGAGGTGGGCAAGCTCTTTGAAAGAGTCATTGCAGACCGCCTCGTCGGCCAGCTGGTGCGGGTGGGGCCGGATTTGGCGGAGAGCCAGTTTGGTTTCCGCAGAGGGCGCTCTACGGTGGACGCCATCATGCGTGTGCGAGCCCTGACGACGGGGAATGCTGTTGCCCAGGGTGGGGTCGTCTTGGCGGTGTCTCTAGACATCGCCAATGCCTTCAATACCCTGCCCTGGAGTTGCATCAGGGAGGCACTCCGGTATCACCGGATGCCGACCTACCTCTGTCGTGTGGTCGAGGCCTATTTGACGGACAGGGCCGTCATCTACCCCGGTCACCAGGGAGTGTGGAACCGGCAAGAGATGTCGTGCGGTGTCCCACAGGGATCGGTCCTGGGGCCGCATCTGTGGGACATCGGATACGACTGGGTGCTGCGCGCCGACCTCCCTAGCGGCGTCAGCGTAGTGTGCTACGCTGACGACACGTTGGTCCTGGCGCAGGGGAGGTTGCACCAGGCGGCGGCCGAATTAGCGGCACGCGGGGTTGCGACAATCGTCGATAGGATCCGTCAATTGGGACTCGAGGTGGCCCTGCACAAGTCCGAGGCCATGTGTTTTCATGGTCCTCGGAACGCGCCACCGTTGGGGTCCCAAATAACGGTAGGAGGGGTTTCTATCGGCGTCGAGTCGACGATGAAGTACCTGGGACTCGTCCTCGACAGCCGGTGGAACTTCGTGGAGCATTTCCGACGTTTGGCTCCCAAACTGGAGCGGGCGGGCGCTGCATTGAAGCGGCTCCTGCCCAATCTAGGGGGTCCAAACGCCTCCTGCCGGAGGCTCTACGCGGGGGTCGTGCGGTCCATGGCCCTCTACGGGGCTCCTGTATGGGCGCGCTCTCTGGCGCTGCGGCCAGCCCGCCGGTTGAGCGCAGCCCAAAGGGTCATGCCCATCCGGATGGTCCGAGGATACCGCACGGTCTCCTGTGAGGCAGCGAGCCTCCTTGCCGGATTGCCGCCATGGGATCTGGAGGCAAAAGTCCTCGCGCACGTATGGGAGTGGCGCGAGGAGGCGAAACGCCGAGGCGTAAGTCCGCTGCCGCGAGAAATCGTGGCACGGCGGACGGAGCTCCGGCGGGATCTCATGGCGTCATGGAAAGTACGGTTGTCGCAACCCAGTGCTGGGCACGCCACGATTGCGGCGATAAGTCCCCTCTTTGAGGAGTGGCTGGAGAGGCGCCACGGCGTCCTCACCTTCCACCTGACGCAGGTCCTCACCGGACACGGCAGCTTCGGGAGGTTCTTGTGTCGGATAAGGCGGGAGGAAACGTCCGGGTGTCACCACTGTGTGGATCGCCCGGAGGACACGGTGGAGCATACGGTGGAGGTCTGCCCGGCTTGGGCAGAGCACCGCCGTGTCCTCGTGGAGGCGATCGGCGGCAGAGACCTCTCGCGTCCGGCCCTGGTTCAGGCCATGGTACGGAGCGAGAGGGCATGGTCAGCCGTTACCTCCTTCTGCGAAGCAGTAATGCTCGCGAAGGAGGAGGCGGGATGGTTGAGGGAAAGGCAAGTTTCGCGCCCTCTCGCCCCTAGCAGCCGCAGGAGACGCCCAGGGCGTCGGGAATCCCGGGCGGATTTCCGGCCACCGTAGGCGCGGGCTTGCGGACGGTGAGCAATGGGTAGCTCACCGTCCGGTAAGGACCAGGCCTGGGTCGAAGGCGCGTCGTATTCCACGCGCGCCTCAAAGAGATGTCGTCAGCACAAAGTAGGGGTCCACTAGGGCCGATGCCTGCCGGTGTCAGACTCTTACTGACTAAAACCCACCCGTATTCCTTCCTGTTGACTGTGTTGCGGGGGCCTCGGTGACCCATAAGTACCTTCCTGCGACCCCGGCAGGATATAGATTGGTTAAGGGTCTAATTGAATACAATAGCGACCTGCCTGATGTAGGTTTATTCAAACCTGTGTTTCAGGCCATCACTTAACAACGCCGAGTGCTTTAGTGGACAATATGTTACTGTACATAGAGCTAGCATTGATACATATTAATTATATTTTAAAATAAATATTGAATTAACACTAATAAGCTTATTGCATTACATCTAGCAATTTTCCAGTGTCTGAGTAATTGAATGTCGCTAAATATTCACACAAAATTTTTTTGCGACTTACACTATATATACTTAACAATACGGACACAATACACAACACACACACAACAAAAACATAACACAACACACACAAACACACACACACACACACAACTAGACAGACGTAACAATATAATTTAAAAGAGTGTCCATGGATTGTACGCCTCTGGGCAAAACATAGAAGATCTACCTATCTGTAACATCTCACACTCTGTTGTAATTTGACCTTTGTTTACAAATAAAGCATTCTGATTCTGATTCTGATTCTGATTCTGATTAGAGTTTCTTGCCCGTTCTTCTCCATAGGTACCTACTATGCTTTGGAATGGGCAACTAGCTTCATATTTATAACTGACCGACTCCTTGACAATTCAAAAGTGCCTGTATCATTACTACTCTCTCTCGATCTCAGTTTGTTTTCATCATACCATTTTTACAATTGAATCATATTTTAGTCATAGGTTGCCATAGCCAGAAAAAATCAGTATTGCAAAAACTATGCATCCATGTTCATATGTATTGTAATCTTCATATATATGGACGTAAGTAAACAACCAATTAAGATAAAAATCATTCAAACTTTTTTTATATTACTTTTCCGTATAATATATGTAATATTGTACGCTTTTTGTAGTTACTATAATTATTCTTACGATATCAGTGGAGTCGTCTTATATTATTTTAAAGTGTTTAAAAGTCTCAAACTATTTTTTTTAAGCGTAACTTATAATTTAATTTTGATAGTTATTAAGAATCATGGTTACAAAGTAGTGGTGTATTACAAATTGCAGCGATGTTTTTTTTTTTTTAGGATTACCCGAAACTATTATTTACTTAACTTGTTTACACTTTTTGTAATCTAGCTAATTAATATAATGCACTATAACAGTATATCGTTGTACTATCAGAACTGCAGAGGAATTCGAACCAAATTACACACATTGTTCATGAATATTTTGTCGTATTCGTTTGACGTTATCATACTATCCGAAACCTGGCTTACACCTAGCATTGCTGATAGCGAGTTTATTGATGACAGATATTTAGTTTTTAGAGAAGATCGTAATCGTGTTGCAACAAACAAGCGAGAGGGTGGGGGGGTTCTCATAGCAGTGCGACGTGAGCTCCGACCGATGAAAATAATGACACAGCCTGCTCACGCGAGCATCGAACATGTTATGATCCAGCTGCCTGCGTCGCGGGCCAACACCCGCCACATTATAAGTGCTGCGTACATACCACCGCGGTCTCCTGACGATGTGTATGGTTGCCACTTTGATATGCTGCAGGACTTTCTTATCGACACCAGTACCGAATCGTTTTATATAGCTGGGGATTATAACCTACCAGATATTGAGTGGCAAGACCGCGACAATTCAACACTTGCGAGGCCAACGAATACCGCAAGCCATCATCATTTATTTAATTTTATGTCCACCATCAATGCTACACAATATAACACAATTAAAAATAATCGAGGAAGAACACTGGATTTATTTATGTCTAACGTAGACTGTCAATTACAATCGGACGTTGAGTTGTTACAGCAGGATAGTTACCATCCCCCATTTTCCGTTTTGAGTTCTCTTGAATCTCAATTTACACCAATGAAGCGTCATACCACCACGAAATATAATTACTATAAGGCCAACTATAAAAGTATTAATTGCGAACTCTTAAAATTAAATTGGGATGAATTACTTTCTCACCTAACGGCCGAACAGGCGGTCTCTAAGTTTTATGATTACATATATGGGTTAATTCGTAACGATGTTCCTCAAATACGAGCGAAAACTTCTCGTTTTCCCTCCTGGTTTAGCCCATCGCTTATTAACATCTTTAAGAAAAAGGAACGTGCTTGGATAAGATGGAAAAAAAATTGTAACTTGTCTGATTATGAAACCTTCTCAAATAATCGTAAACGTTTCAAATTGGGTTGCGGTGAGTGTTTTAAACGGTACATAAACTCGGTCGAAGACAGTATACATCTCAATGTCAAACACTTCTGGTCATATGTTTCCAACCGCAAAGGTAGGACGGGTATTCCGGCTACTATGCACTTCAATAATATTCTTTCCAGTAATCCTACTGAAATATGTAATCTTTTTTCAGCTTTTTTTAAGTCTGTTTATGAGCCCTCAGATTTTGTCCCCGAAAATTGGCAACCACCCAAAAACTTTGCTGATAAATCTATATCCCTCCCTAATATTTATCTTAGCAAGGATGAAGTGCATAGAGCGCTAAAAGCTTTAGACCAAACCAAAGGACCTGGTCCAGATGGTCTCCCGCCCATCTTCTTTAAAAATACTGCGATTACCATTCACTTGCCACTACATATAATTTATAATAAATGCTTAACAGAAGGATGTTTCCCCGGTGTATGGAAGAGTGCCTTCATCACACCTGTGTATAAAAGTGGCGATAAGACAGACATTAAAAACTATCGCCCTATTTGGATACTGTCCACTTTGTCTAAGCTTTTTGAGAGTCTTGTGCATAGCTCCCTATATCCTCATCTGCGTAATCTTATCATTCCAGAACAGCACGGTTTCGTTAAATGTCGATCAACCACCACAAATCTTATGATTTTTACAAATTTCTTATTTGAGAAGATGGACAACCGCATCCAAGTGGATGCTGTGTACACAGATTTTCGAAAGGCTTTTGACAGGGTGGACCATAAATTGCTTTTGGATAAAATTGCTTTCAACGGCATCAGAGGTAGTTTGCTTAGGTGGTTTGCTTCTTATGTAGTTAATAGAACTCAAAAAGTTGTTTTAAATGGTTACGAGTCAGACTGTGTTGTCGTGGAGTCTGGTGTGCCCCAGGGATCAGTGTTGGGCCCACTCCTCTTTATTCTATTCATTAATGATATGAAATCCTGCTTTATTAACTCAGCCTTCCTAATGTATGCCGATGATATAAAAATTTATAAATCTTGTTTGAATATTCATGACTGCCTACTGCTTCAAGAGGATCTCCATAGGCTCTCTCAATATTGCCTAGATAACAAGTTACAACTGAGCATACCTAAATGTAATTCTTTATCATTTACCAAAAATAAAAATACAATTAATTTCACATACACCCTGCATGGCATCCCTTTGATAAAAGTTGAGTCCATACGAGACCTTGGAATATTGCTGGATTCCAAATTACACTTTGATATTCATATCGATAATGTTATTAACAAAGCCTTTCGGATGTATGGTTTCGTCATGAGATCTTCCAAGGACTTTAAAAAAAAAACTACTTTCTTATTTTTATACAAGACCCTGATTCGCTCTCAGTTAGAATATGCTGTTCCTATTTGGAGTCCTTTCTATGACAAATACTCATATAGACTTGAAATGGTTCAAAAAAAATTCCTACGTAACGTGCAGTATAAATTTTATAACTCGAGAATTTCTTATTTAGAACTACTCAAACAGCACAATCTCTTGAGTTTAGAGTCCAGGCGTACGCTCCTCATGGTCATGATGTTGCATGGCATTTGTAATAATAAGTTCGATTGTAATGAACTTACCAATAAGTTATGTTACGTAGTACCTAGAAGTATCATACGGCGGGAGGTGCGCGTTCCTCGTCTGTTTCACACTGAGAAGTGCAAAACAAACGCCGGTGAGCGGGCACCTCTCCGCCGCCTTGTAGTAACTTATAACACACACTTTACTGATACCGATATTTTTGCGTTTAATCCTGCACGATTTAAAAAAATGGCTATAGCTTTACTTATTGACAACCTTTCATAACTTACTTTTCTTCTTTTAATATTTTAAATATGCGGCCGTCCGTCCTTTCCTCTTTTAAGTATTTTTTTTTAATGTTGAATCCGTGGACAATAGTGTGGGTTATACGTTTATTAAAGGAACCTAATTAGCTCTGATATACAAATTGTAACGTGTAACTGTTTTTTGTCCCTAAATAAATAAATAAATAAATAAATAAATAAGTATAATAAATGAATAATCATAAAACATTTGTTATATTTTTTTTTCATACATTGTTCACATTATTGGAGGACAGACTGATGGGTTAGCCTACACCGAGGTACATTCCGATCCACTAATTGCCTCTAAAGTTTTGATTTAATCTTCAATGTTTACCCGTAGTACTAACCCACTACTTTAAAGAATATCTTCATTAAGTTTGCGGGTTACAGTTAATTGTAATACAATAGTTTCTTCGAAGTATTTTTATTTGTTGTCGATAAGCTCTTTAAGTAGTTATAGTATTATGTAGTTATATATGTATATAAGTGAAACTTTGTTACATAAGAAGCTGGAAAATAATAGGTGTCTTGATTCAGTAAGTAGATAGAAGTCATAATACCTAAGTTTGGTCTTTTGGTAAGTTCTGGATTAGTCTGTGGGCAAATGCAAGGCCTGGATAGGCTTCGAACAAGATGGTCCGATGACCTGGGAATTGTCGTGGAAATCTGCTGGATACGCGAAGCACAAGACCGGTCGTTGTGGCAATGCTTGGGGAGGCCTATTTATTTATATAACAATTGCATGCTCCACTTACACCAAAGCGTGTAGCAACCCAACAACAACATAGATTTACAGCTATAGGTAAATAAATATATCAACAACCGGCTCCTGAGCAATCACGGCGTTCAGCAGATTGATCGTGGGTTGTGGGAGCATATCGAGCAGTATGGGTACGCATTGGTGGAGCTGCGATCAGGCACCGCGAGGCATAGGCGCGCGACGGCTGCAGCCAGGCTGGAGCAAACAATGAACAGCTGGAGTAGTCGCGTCATCGATCTTATTATCGCACATTTACAGCACACGTCAAACGTGTTGATGCCCACCATTCCCGCGACAAACAGAGATGGATAAATGCCCAGCAGTGGACGTATTTCAGCTGAATGATGATGACGACGATTATGCATAAACAGCCTATAGGTAATGTTCCTACTGCTGGGACACAGGCCTCTTGATAGACAGTGGGCCGTGGCAGTAGGTGTTGGTGGATGTCACATCTTTCGAATTTATGATTTTAGGACATGGCCGTTTCCTCACCATGGTTTCCTGCACCGTTTTGAGAGCATTTTGATAGTTTTGATGACATTATATCGTCACATAAAATTCAACATCAAAACATAATGTAGTGTACCCTAAGAAATAAAGCTGAATGGTGCTGATACATGCGTCATGTTCGTGAACAGATGCCGTCAGTTGAAACTGGTCATCTCTTAGCTGCCTCGGCTTGTTTTAAATAGTTTTGTTTTTTGTTTATTTTGCTGTATTATGGACACGTTTTATTTTTTACTTCGTCGTCCTCACATTTAGTTATACATTCAGCATTATTTATACTAATAAAAAATAGTATTAATAATGTTGAATTTATAACTGAACACACACATGAACACTCTTTTAAATTATATTGTTACACAAAGATGTAACAATATAATTTAAAAGAGTGTCCATGGAGTTTCTTGCCCGTTCTTCTCCATAAATACCTACGCTTTGGAATGGGCAACTAGCTTCATCTTTATAATTGACCGACTCCTTGACAATTCAAAAGTGCCTGTAAATGGTTTAATTGAAATAAATGGTGTGATTTTGGGGGGCAACAAATATTTAGCAAGGGGCTTGGCTTAGATTAAAGAGAAATAACTGAGCGTTCATAACACTTACGTACGAGGGTGACACTGAAAGGTCTTAGAAAATCAAAAACTGAACAAACTAGCAAGTTATTAGTTTTATTATATCTTTTCAAAATAGTGTCCATTTACATCAATACATCGCTGCATCCGATGGAACCACTGAGCAAAGCACTTTACCCACTCGTCCTTAGGGGTCTTTCGACGGCATTTTGAAACGCAGCCACTGCTTCCTCGGCGTCCATGAAACGTTTTCCTCGAAGTTTTTATTTTATTTTCTGAAATAAATACAAATTGCAAGGTGCGAGGTCGGGGCTATAGGGAGTGTGGTTTATTATATCGTTTACAAGTGGCCAGTTCTAAAAACATTCAGTGTCGCCCTCGTATAAATGCTTACTACAATGTTTTTCTATTAGCAGACGGAAGGAAGCCTGAACTTAATAGATATGGTTTTGGCCTAAAGATCCTACGATAAACCCATCATTCTATATGTTCTATATGTTCTGTGTTCATAAGCATAAATCTGTTTTGTTTTATTATTTATAAGAATTACCATAGCTTTTATGTGCACGTGCTTCTGTGACATATAAATCTATTTTTCTTACTTTCTTATTTTTTATTAAATCAAAATCAAAATCAAAAGTCATTTATTCAAACTAGGCGGAAGATCAGCACTTTTCAAACGTCAAAGTTACATAAGACAGTCCCCCGAAAATGCCCGCCCTTCACCACTTCCTAGTGCAAGAAGCTAGCTGGGAAGAAGAAGTGGTAGAACAAACTCCCCAGCAGCACATCTGCCTGTTTAGTTGTATAAACTTGATTCTATACAAATCGTATGCAAAGTAATTAACATTACGAAACGATTAAAATTTTCTGTTCTATTATGATTTGTATAAAAATATATAATAACCGGCAAATTGAGTCAGACTTGAGCAATAAGGGTTCCGTACAATGTACAAAACTTCAAAAGTTTACCATCTTCTTAATCTTCGCCGGTAAGACACGGACTAACCCTCTTTTTTTTTTTTTTTTTTTTTTAGGGTGGGAAATCATCAAATAACTTCTCCCGCTCTGGGCGGAGCGGGAGGGTGTGTCAGACTCTTACTGACTAAAACCCACCCGTATTCCTTCTTGTTGCCTGTGTTGCGGGGGCCTCGGTGACCCATAAGTACCTTCCCGCGACCCGGACTAACCCTCTGTCTGTCTATTTGTGCGACTAACGGAGCCAAAACGTGGAAAATCAAGGTACGGCTGATCCACCAATTCAAGGTCACTCAAATCCGAAACTTGGTGATCCGGCAGAGAGCCAAAGTGAAAAAAACTGTAAACAGTGACATAATGACTGTTGGTTAGTTACTGCCTCAGTGGTCTAGTGGTCGTAAGCGCTACTATTGAGGTCCTGGGTTCGATTCCTAGGTCGAATATAGTGTTATTGGGTTTTCCCATCGGGAAATTAATAGTAGCAGCCCGGAGTCTGGATTTGTGCCCGGTTGATAGCAATAGGCTCGCCCCCTATTACATATAGAACTTGATAATAACTGACAAAATGTGCGTTTATATTTGCCTAAGCTTTCGGGGAAAATCGGCGAGATGTTATGTAGTAACATAAGTTTTTTACTTTTTGTTCGAGGTGATGATAGTTAGTGCAGTGATTTCGGTCCATCGCCTCCATAGCCATTGGGTTTTATGCATGGGAGGTTTCTGTCATCAAATCCTCTTCCATACTTATCTATTGGCAGTGATTTTCAAAGTCACCTCCTTTTTAACCATATCATCTTTCACACAATCCATCCATAGTTTCTTCTGCTGGAAACAATTGCGAAAAAATTCTGGAGTAGTATAGAAAGAAATAAAGAAAGAAAAAGTATTTATTGGGACTCGCACAGGAAGATCATAAATTAAGCTAAACACAACAACACAACACACGCTTAATTCAACTAGCGTTTGTGTATACAAAAAATATATAAAAAACAAAAGTATAATGAACATTGAATCAGAGTCCTGTTGGAGGCCAAAAGGCTCCTACCTCAGCATGATGCTGCGACATTTCAAAGTATGATGTTTTCTTTCATGAATAAAAGACATAGCATGCCTAACAAAAAGCTTGAAATTTCTTTTAAACTTTGTAGCTCCCACGATATTACCTTGTTTAAATATCTTTCCGTAATGAAGCCTATTTCTCTATTTGTCGGCGCAAATTAATTTAATTCATCATCACAAGTGCTACAGTCTCTGGGAATAAAGAAATATATTTCTTCATTATGAAAATTCCTTTCATATTTTTTGCAATGCGGCTACCATTTTTTTATAGTTGACCGTTCTGACTCATTCTTCAAATTTTCACTGTTTTGTCGAATGCTATGAAAATTTATGCAGGTCAGATAGGCCCGTGGTCGTGGTCCGTGGATGGGTGACCATCTTTACATACCAAGACCCCTCCGTGCCTCGGAAAGCACGTTCAGCCGTTTAGGGTTCCGGCTGTCATTTGTAGATTTTTGACAGTCGTTACGGGTCGTCAGAAGCTCGAAAGTCTGACAACCAGTCTTACCAAGGGGTATCGTGTTACCCAGTAACTGGGTTGTGGAGGTCAGATAGGCAGTCGCTCCATGTAAAATACTAGTATTCAGCTGTATCCGGTAAGACTGGAAGCTGAACGCAACATAGTTGGGAAAAAGGCTAGGCAGATGATGAATAGGGGGCGAGCCTATTGCCATCAACCGGGCACAAATCCAGACTCCGGGCTGCTACTGAGAAATTCCCAATAACACTGCCCGACCTGGGAATCAAACCCAGGACCTCATGCTCAGCAGTAGCGCTTGCGACCACTAGACCAACGAGGCAGTAAAATAAAGCAGTAAGTATGTATATGAATGCATGATTGTAAAAACCCACCTCAGACCACTTTTTCCGAAATCCTATTTATGACGGATTTATTTTCTCTATGACAAAACACACCTTTTGAGTTTAAAAACACACCTCGTTTATACAAGCGGGTGCTTATATAGTTGTATAGTAAATATTTAAAATAAATTATTTAAAAAACAAAAAACCCGACTGCTAAAACACGTAACTGAAAAGAGAAAAACAAACATTAATAATCTATAGAATTTTGGTATCACCGGGGGGGGGACAAACAAAATTTACACCATATTTCAGGGTTATTGGTTTGTCCCCGCCTGCGATACCAAAATTCTATACATTTATAATGCTTGTTTTTCTCTTTTCAGTTACGTGTTTTAGCAGTCGGGTTTTTTGTTTTTTAAATAATTTGTTTTGTTTAAAGCTTTGAGTTCTATTAATATATATAATATATAGAATTGACTCATTATTAGATATTATTTGATATAACTATTGTTGCAATTTATTTTAAAAAAAACATTCACTGCCCTTTTTTTTGTATTTGTAGATGCAATATATAAATATTAAATAGCATATGTCACTTCCACAATTATGACGAATCTAACAACACTCTTATGTTAAAATCCATCAAGCTGTTTAGACTACAGAGCATTCCAAAGAAATAGACATACATACATACTCTCGAAAAACATTACCCTCCTTCTGGGGCAGTCGGGTAAATACAGGTAAACCAAAACAGATATGCGCTTTGGTAATATTCGTGTTTTCGAACTAGCACGAACGTCTCGCCACCGAGTAAAAACACAGAGGCAAAGCTTCTAAGTTTTAAATTTTGTAGTAGTATCTATCATAGCACATTTGTACGAAATTTTCTCTGTTGGATTACCTACTCCGGTTGCAGATTTTCACTCCGATCTATCACTCAAAATTTAGTCGAAAGTAAATTTTCTAGAATGGCATAGTAATATGTATACTTGTAATCATGGTAATACAAAATAACAACTTACATTGTTATTACAACTCTATATTATATCTCATCATCGCGTGTTCGTATTTCCGAAGATAGACGATGATTCCCGAAGCGCATATTATTTTTGAGAAATCTATACTTACACCTTTATTTATTTACAAGAAAAAATGTAGTGCATCTTACACAAGGGTTCCTAATTAGGTACTATACTTCCTGAAGGACGCATATAGGAGCTAGTGTTGGACATAGGCACCGACGTGGTGTCCTGTATATACCCCGAGACATATGATTTGAGCGTGTGTGTACCCTTGAACCCTCTGCAAACAGCCATAAGTTTAACTTGGTAAACAAATTGTATAATTCAGTGGCTGCCTTCATGTTCAACACCCACATTATAAGGGTTGTCACCGCTTTGAAGATCTGACTTTGATGCTGAAGCTGTGAAAATGTTTGTGTAGAAATGAGTAATTTGATTTTCAAAGTGTTTATTTTTCTTTATTTTGCGCTAAACCTACTAGACTATCTATTGCATTTCGTTGCAATAGTTCAGGGTGCCTCAATATCTACGATTTTGTTACCTACTTCTATAAAAAAATAAAAAATGTTTGCGTATCCTGCATGGATGCTTAGGCCGTTTGTCCACTGGTACCGTCAACAGGATGTCAACGGACGTCAACGAGTTTACTAAGGCCGTGTGTCTACAGCACTTTACATTCGGGTCGAATAATCTCGTTTCTCTTTGACGTGCCGTTGACGATGGCGGGGACAAAAAATTTCATTGTGAATGTTACCTACCTACAATCGCCAACATTTTAAAGTCTCGGGAATACTACGTTTATCTGAATTAATCTACTGAAAACCTGTCGTTGTTATTGCGCTGTATGTTTTAAACACACTTAACTACATACATATTTGTTTGGTAGCTGAGTTTTAGACGAAACTTATTTTGGATGTTTTAACGCACAAAGTTATGTTTTGTCCACATATTTCACATCGATCACGTAGCAACCCTATACTCCCATTGTTAGAACACAATGTGCAATAACTTAAACTTCACCATAACTTAACAGGCTGTGATAGCGTGCATTGTCTGCTAAATCTTCCAGATGAGCTATACAATATAGCTATAGCATCATAGCTTTTGGTGTGCTTATTGTTTTAGACTTCATCATTCATGTTGTTCTCATATTGTTTTAGCATATGAGGATTTAGTGTTTGTCGTCTTCTCTATGTCCCCATACATATTATTATAAATTAAAGTCGCTTTTCGTGTCTGTTTGTATGCCCGCGTTGTTATTCTAAACTTCGCAATGGATTTTGATGTGGAATTAGAATTTACGATGGACGGTATAATAAAGAAATCTCTATGTTTTGTCAAGTCTTAAAACCTGTGTGAAGCAGGGGTCGCTAGTTAACTTATATAATATACATAATTATGTATTTAGACCCTTAGATAACAACACCGCATAAGTCATTTTTACCAACTTTACAGGAAACGAAAAACTTGTGCGGTATTGAGAGGCCAACCGACTTGCTGCTTGAAATCTACATATATCATGTGACCAATGGTTAGACGCGCAATGAGCAGCTCCATCTAAAGGCATTCAAATGTGAAAACCGCCAATTTTCGACTTGAGCGGTGGTGTAAGCTAGGGGACGATTTATCACAATCATAAGACCCTCAGGTCAGGTGGACATCGACCTTCGAAGAAAGACTGTTGATGGATGATGAGGCTGGCAGAGGATGGAATTAATTGAAGAGACTGCACTTTAGGCTGATGATGATAATGGTATGCACCATTATCATTAAGATAATCCATCCAATTTTGTATAATAGCTATTTGCTTGGTCTCACCCACGTGGAGGTCGAAAAGTATCCCCCGGGAACATACTACCGGGACATTAAGTATCCTAGTATAGTTTATCTAATTAAAAAGACAGGTGTACTGCTGGAGAGTTTTTTTGCGCCACTTCTTCTTCCCAGCTAAAGCACTAGGAAGTGATGATGGGCGGGCGTTTTCGTGGGACTGTCTTATGTAATTTTGACGTTCGAAAAGTGCTGATTCTCTGTCGACTTTGAATAAATGACTTTTGATTTTGATTTTTATGTCTGAACACAGGTCATGGTCTAACCATGTACCTACCAAATTACATTGAAATCCGTTCTAGCGTTAAGGCATGATCAGGTAACAGACAGACAAACAGAGTTACTTTTGCATTTATAGTTATAAAAGGCGTATTAGACTTGAATAATCCGTTCTAATGAATGGATTATTGTTGGAAAAAGTCTTTTATAATATCTAGCCAATGGGCTATGCATTTGTCAAGACTTTTATTCATGATTACTTTTATAGGAATTAATACTTCCCCAACCTCGTTGACTGTAACAGTTGCTCTACAAATTAAATATTTTACAGCTCCATAAAATATAGTGATTGTTTTTATGGCCACCAGCCCATGTGACACAATTTAATAGATTATTAGGGGAGTTATAAGCCTTATTCCTTACAATCAGGATGTGGAAATATATAAATAATTACTACCCGGTTGCTGAAATGCTGATCACTATAAAATTAATTAGCACGCTGTCAAATCTCATGTCAACTGCTATGATAGGTTGATATAAATATTAACAGCTGCAAGGTTCGTTCAAAGATTAAGCTACGCTTGCCGCGATCAGTTCGTAGATGGGTGATCGGTCATCCATTACATGCCGAGACCCCTCCGTGCCTTGGAAATCACGTTAAGCTGTTGGTCCCGGCTGTCATTCGTATATCTTTGACAGTTGTTACTCAGAAGCCTAGAAATCTGACAACATGTGTTACCAAGGGGTATCGTGTGACCCAGTATTTTATATGGAGCGACTGCTCCATATAAAATACTGGTATTCAGCTGCATCAGGTTAGACTGGAAGCCAACCCCAACATAGTTGGGAAAAGGAAAAGCAGATTGATAGGTTAATCAAAATAACAACAGCTAATCAAATCATTTGTGAGATTAGAATTTCATAAAACTGACTCATTTATTAACAAGGTAAAATAACAAAACACATCTACTTTGGCACTTATTATATTAATATCTCGTTTATTTTCTTTAATATTTTAATAAATAGGCATTTTCAATCACATTTATAATAGGGGCAAACATTTAAATACAATTGTCATAATATACTCTTCAAAATAGATTTATAAAGTAAAGTATAGCACCGGACGTTAATATGGCACATCGAGCTTAACAGCGTTTGCCCACTGCCACCGTCAACAGGACATCAACGAAAAACGAGATTATTCAAACCAAACGTGACGTCCCGTTGACGGACGTGCGGTGGATACGCGGCCATAGTAAATGTATGAATCGCTACTTCGGCGTCGTCATCTCGTTCTTGTTGACGTCCCGATGACGGGGCGGTGGACAAACGTCTTTAGAAAGAGACTGCCACATAGACTGTGGCAGAGACGAAGCTCTTAAAAGCCGACATTTTTCTTTAGCTTGATATGCCTTATTGTCGGCTGGGTACTAGGTAGGTATACCTACCTTTTTATTTATAAAAGGTGTATTTTTATTGAAATAACTGAAAACCTCTTAAGGCCAACTTTAAGTTACACTGTGGGAAAAAATAAAACAACTTTAACTATGGGACCACTGTAAAATCGTGATTAAAATCAGCTGTTCCCTACATTTTGTCGAGTTATGGCGCCCATCGGTTTTGACACTATGACAAATTCCTAAATTTAATATATGTAAATTATAATTTGTATACAAGGACATAGCCGAAGAATTGGCAAACTTATGTGACAGTGGACAGGGCACATAGCTCATATAGGCACATAGTTCTGGAGTGACGACCGTGTACCGGAAGACGTAGCGTTGCAAGGCCTCGTACAAGGTGAACCGATGACCTTGTGAAGGCCGCAGGAATCCGCTGGATGTGGGAAGCAAAGAACCGGTCGAAGTGGCGGTGCTTGGGGAGGCCTATGTCCAGCAGTAGACGTCTATCGTCTGAAATGATGATGATGATGATATGGTGTACATAATAAAGACTCTTCTATTCTCTTCTATATTCCATGCGAACATAAATGTATGGAGCAGCTGATTTTTATCGTGATGTAGAATTGAAACTGACATCCGTTCTTCAATTCCGTTTTTTATGCTGTTCATAATGATGAATGCAATAAAATTGCCCAATAGGAGTTTTTCAGTTATTTGAATTACACCTTATTATGTATATAATTAAGAGTTATTTACTTTCTACTGGCAGGTATGACAAGATTGGTTCTTTTAAGTATAGAAGCTAGGTTTACTAAATGCTACTACAAGCTTCTACATATTTGATTGTAGCTACAACATAAAATAATTTGATAAATAAAATCATATTGGATACATAATGAATTAACTAATAGGGTTTTCAACACAATTGGAAAATAAAGGTGCATTCTGACAAGTACTGATCACAATATTATAAAAAAAAAAAACTAAATAAAGATTCAGACAAAAGCAGAATATACAGATTGTTAATAGAATTTAAATTACCTACTCCATAATTTGTACATCATCATAATTCCTCCATTTAGAAGCATAATACTTAAGAAATAACAGTTATTCAATAAAAGCATTGCCATTTTAACACGTACACCTGTGTCTCAAGAATACTTTATAAGTTATCTGTTAACTTTATAACACATCAAGGATTACTTTATTACTAAAAATATACATTTTCATGCAAAATTAATTAATGTAACTTTGTTTTTTACACCTTTTCTTACATACATTTTTAGCTACGACAGTATGCCCTTTGACAAAAATAGTCTACGCACACAGACTCAAGCCTAAAACTACAAAGAAAACACATTATCCCTGTGACACACAAAAAAACATCATACAAAACTTTCTGGAAATTCGTAGTCAACACTTTTAGACTTCTGAAAAGCGACCACACAGTCGACTTTTATCTTTTGGTACGACACGAATTTCTTTTCACAATCCATGCTTCTAGCTTTGGCACTGTTTATTAAGACACTACGTCTCAAAGAGAGGCTTCGACCCAAATTATCAACCTCACTGTCTGACCTAATATTTTTACTATTGGAATGACCGATAAACTTGGCAGTATCACCTCCCCTACAATCCTCGCGATCAATTTTATGTTCAACGTCAACCACTTCAGATATCTCAATGTTTCCTTCGCTCCTCATCCTGTTTATGATTGGCTTTGTATTTGAACAAACAGGCGCCGATTGCTGTCTTACAAATGTTCTGTTGGGAAATATTCTATCAAATAGGCCCTTTTCTGTATCATCTTTGCTTTCTGACTCTGTATCAGTACGGTCGATGCTACTTCTTTGGCTGAAAAGTTTCTTCAGACTATTTGTTGTTCGGGTCAAGCTGCTGCTCGTCGTGGATCCATTTGTAATTGTCCTCTGAGCTTGCCTTGTCTTATCTTCTAACTTTCTCTTATAACACATGCAGACCTTACAGAACCCGATGCGGAATTTCGATGACATTAAGTTGTAAAGTATAGGATTGATCGCCGAATTTATATAGAGCATGACTCTAGCAAAGTACAGTATGTTATACCATTTCTCAGGGCTGAAATCTTCGTAGAATTCTGGTGGTGTTATTATTATCCATAGTGTGAGAGCTCTATAAGGCATGAGACACAAAAAGAAACATAAAACAACAGTTCCAAGCATCAGAATAACCTGCTTTCTTGCTCGTGTGTTGTAAGGATCCACAGTTTTGTTCATGACAACTTTAGAAGCAGCAGTGATTAAATTTTTGGCTATAACGCTGTATAATACTATGAGGATGATTAGAGGTAGTACGTAAAGGAGGATGATGATGGCGATGAAGAACGTGATCTGCCAGAAGGTAACGGCTTGTGTGAGGCACTGGCCGTAGGCGGTGCCGTCGTGACGAGTGACGGTGTGATGCTCCGCAATAGCCAGGATAGGACTGAAAAGAATAAAGATTACGATCATGATATCTACAAAGCTAACAAAAAAAAACTACGGATGATTTTAAAACAGAAGAGTCTATCTACGAAAATAATAGGTGGAGTTCTAATAATGATGCGTCGCTTTCTCTAATATTTATGTGTTATGCAATCAACCTACATACTAGTCCATTATGCCCTGCAAATAATATTAAATCATGCAGACGTTTATGATATGTAATTTCCTGTAGATCATTCAAATTCTTCATTAAAATTTTATGCGTAGAATTAAATGACACGTTATATTTTATTAATATTAATTAGATATAACTCTTAGCTGCAGTGTATAAATCTGGTAACAGTCTAATTTATGATCTGTGTTTAATCGACCGTTTTTATTAACTCCTTATTTTTCGCATCGCGGACACGTGTAGAAATAGTCCTACCGTTTTTAGCCTGAGTATTTTGTGTATTCTGTGTATTTATATGAATTTGATCACAAGTTAAGTTAATATTACCTACAATACCCAGGTATATTACGAGTATAACAAAAGATAAATTAACCACATCTTTTTATTAATTATTTTTCAATAAATAAGAATTTATTCTACAGTTAAAACTGACTATTGAATCAACAGATTGGAATATTTTCTATAGGCATAAAAGCTGTCAGACGTCAATTTTTATTCGTCACATAAATGATATCTACCTTTCCCATAAATACCTACAAGAATACTTGCATCTGCAGTATCTGAAATCTGATTTAAGGAATCCTAAAAGTGACAGTATGTAGAAAGCTTTTTTTGACAGATAGATCTTAGTTTTTTTATTAAAACTGTAGTAGACATAGCGCTTTAATCACCTTCCTATATATTGTTTAAAATTGCTTTTAAAAACCAATTAATCAAATAAAATGCCTCTCGTTATTCAAGCTCGTTGAACATGACAGATAGTCCTCATAACCGAAGCATCTATGTTTATTGTTTTTATTTAATGGATGGGCCTTAAATATTTTAGCAAATAGAAAGTGGGTCGTGCCCAATTTGGGATGCTAATGACTCAACTGCCCATGTATTAGATGTCGGTCAGCAACTTTTGGTACAGTATCCGCCCACTCTTTGTTCTGCTCAATAGGAATGAATAATAGGAATTAATTCTTTTTTGTTTTCTTTACTAATTCATTGTTTTTGGTTTCGATTAAATTTAATTGATCGAATGTTTTTGTTCTTTACAATATATATAGAGTATATATAGAATTCTTAGAATAAAGTGGTGGAAATACCTCAGGATAAAATAATTGTACGATTTTCATTATTCTTTTCTAAGTAACGTTTTTGATGTGTGTAGGTATAATACCTAATCAGTTTTTATTTTTTTTTATTTTTGGCCCTTACGTTTAAATGCTATCTATGGTTTGAACTCGATAGATATTAGAACCTTGTAACATTTTAAAATAAACTCATTTAAATAAATATTTCTTTCTTATGTATAAAAACTGAAAACAGACAGTTGAAAGTTAAATTTACCTGTCACATTACTTTGAGTATTTATGGAAGCTTTCTGCAAGCATTATGTTTGATTTAATGTTCTTATCGTATTTAAAAATAACAATTTTCAATATTTATTTTTCAGCAGGAAAATATTTGTTATTCTTTGCATTTTGACAGGTCAAGTTATTTTTTATTTCTTTCATAAATCAATTTTATTTTGCTATACATCATAAAACACAATTCATAGATAAATAATTCAAGAACTCGTGCATAAAAACCCAATGTAAATGAAATATGTTAGTGCGACACAGGCAGTTAGTGGAAACACGAAAACATATTAAGCATACGTCTTAATATAATAATGTCATAACAACAAGCCACAGCAAGGTAATGATTTATTATTTATAGCTAATGAGGTACAATTGATTTTCTATTGTTGGACTCCGAATCGGTGTCGCGCGGGGCCTAACAGGTTAAATAGGTGCCTACAAGACTTTTTCATTTTCAGATACATCATCCCCACATAACGTGCAAGGTAGGTAATTTTTTTTTTTTTTGAGATTTTATTTTAGCTCTTTGTTGGCGTGATTAATATGTATACTTATGCCAAATTACAGCTTTCTAGTAGGGTAGTTTAAAGGTTCCTTGTTTACTACGGAACCCTAAAAATTATATAAATATTTTCTATGATAATATTAAATAGGGAAGTACAGTCAACAAAAGAGTTTGATATGCTGGAAAGAAATAACTATCTTTGGAACACCTACACAATAGTTTATCTCCTCTTCTTTTTTATCTTCTTTATTTAGCACATGGACAACATGAGCTACAAGTAGTCTGTTTATCTGTTTATTTTGATCACTGTACCTGTCAACTATTTGAGCACCAATTAAAATTAATAGGCCACATACTAGGTGCTCTATCTCTAATTCTTATTTGTACAAAAAGCTTCGTAAGAGAACTTCAATTAATATAGTCATAGTTCAATTTTCATTTGTAATGGCGACGTGCAAAAAACACACTTATCGTGCAAAAGATCGCCGCGGGCTCAAATGGGGAGAGGTCGCGAACCTATTGCTTATTAATTTCATTTCAAAGCTTTCAGGTCAGTTGACTGACACTACATGATACATGGCGTTAATTGACTTTGCAGTTTTTTATATTCGTAAGTACAATTGAAATATGTGTGTACGTAAGTACACACATGTTTCAATTGGGTATTAATAGAAAATTTAAGGTGTATAAAACATTGAAGAAACTTTCAAGGAAAAATCCTTGATTTAAATTACTGAGGGTTTGCAGTTTTTTTACAAATGATTAGAGTCAAACAATAGAAAATCAATTGTGTCTCATTAGCTGTCCTTGATCAATTAATGCAGAATGGCAGAATGTTAGGCCACAAAAGGGATGAATGAAAGGCATTTGCATGCAGCTGAGATGAGAATGCTAAGAGAGATGTGTGGTGTTATGAAATGAGAATAAAAGAGGAGGGCTGAAAGTGACACCGGTGACTGAAAAGTTGTGCGGAAATCGGATGTCATGGTATGGGCATGTGATGCGAAGGAATGAGGAAAATGTCGTGAGGAAAGTGTTGAGTAAGAATGTCGATGGCTATAAGAATGGGGGAAAACCAAAGAAACGAACGATGGACTGTGTGAAAGATGATATGGCTAGAAAGGGGGTGACTACCGAGATGACAACTAATAGAGAAGTATGGAAGAAATGGACATGTTGCGCCGACCACAAATAGATTGGGATAAGGGCAGGAGAATGATGAATGATTAGTCTTGTGTAGTGCAATATTAAAACACAAATTAGCTAAAACAAAACCCTGTACACTGATTAATACTGGCACAATTTAAATCTACTGAAGCGTATGCTAAATACGTTTCCAGTGCAAAAACAAACAAACAGACAAATAAAGCACAACACACACAATAGCTGTCACAAGCATTCATATAGTAAAGCGTAAAACTGTACGAACCTTGTTTCTCAAAGGGTTAGTCTGTAGTCTGAAATATGTTTCTTTTTATCACAGTAAAATATGCTTACATCTTACATCTAAAAAAGAGATTTAAATTTGAAAAAAAAACCCCACTGGAGTTTCATAATACCGCCATTATAAAATTAACTCCGACAACCGACTTTTCCGAATGTTACTTTCTCAATTTAAACTTCTTGAAGTCAATTCTAAGGTATGTTTTACTAATTAAAAAGAAATTCCGAATAACCTAAAACCTTAATAAATAATATTTAATTTAAAAGATCAATTGGTCCTTCTGGGCGAGAATAAAGAAAGCAACGACAAATCTGTCTATTCCAAGTATATTTGTAGTTATAAAAGAGTACTATTATAAGAATGTCAATAACAGAGCTGTATCAAAGAATAAAATATCTATAACAATAATTTTCCTCAACAACATCAACGGAATTTCAAATTAAAAACAGTTCAATTCATTCATTCATTCAAACGGAACGCTCAAACAATTGAACTGAACGAACGACAGACGGCCAATATGGCGACTGAACGAAGGATTTATTACAAAACGCCATCTATTATTTAAACTCGGAACCAATATAGGGGACAACGTCGCGTGTAGAACTCCAATAAGCTGTGGTATTAAAAATTCTTTAGAATAATGTACTAGAGAACCTAGTCTACTAGTTGTAAGGATTCTTTGTGGAAAGAATATTATGTTTGCTAGAAAATGTAAGGCGTTTTATTTAGACAGCCTTTTGTGGAACGACTGAGACTTTGAAATGGTTTTGAAAATAAATAAGAAATATGCCCAGTGGTAATAATATAACAGTAAGTAGGTACTACCTACTGTTGCTGTGGATGGCTTTAAAAATGACAGATGTCATTTTGTTTTAAAGCTCTCTGTTCTCATAATTATAAGAGCGCAAAGTTAAATTCTCAATTACATTTACGGTACCTACTAATACGAGTAACTACTATTTAACAGTACCTAACTGTGTGACAACTCAAATATATTTACTCCTATCTAAACCCTAACAAAACTAATAATTTTCTACTAAATAACAGCATATTTGTAAACTTTTCCCAACTATTATGAACATTTAGGAACAATTCTGTGAATGGCGGCAACCCTAGCTTTTATGGTTGCCAGCCAATAAAATGCAAAGCGCAGAAACTTGCAAGTAACGTTATGACAAGCGTCCAGCTGTTTTATAGCTCACCGTAATATGTAGCCGGCGCTCGTTCAGCTATGAAACTATAAACCACCTCACAAACTATGCGACATACGACTGCGACACACGACGACAAGACGCTGACCTGTTGCATGCGATTTGCATCGGGTGTGCACGTCTATTAGACGCTGCGACATAAGTTATAGCGAGAGCATGCGGCTCCCCTAGCCTGTCGATACGACTCTGCAACTATCTCTACGCCAAGTGTGCGGCAGAGTTTTGAACATAATATACTCGTATGTATGTAAATTGTCGGTCGCAACCTGTCATTGCTTCTAGTCGCCGAGCTATTGCAGTCGCATGTCGCACAGTATGCGCCATCTCTAAACTAGCTCGGACAATATGTCCGAATTGTTCACAAGGACCAGAAACTTGAGGTTTATAGCTCAACTCGTTAAACTGTTCGAGCAATATTTTAGATTAACAGAAATATACGAGTAGGTCAAATGAAAAAGTTATTGTTGTAGAAGCTGAAGCAAAATTCTAACTTTAATTTCAAATAGACTTAGAATAAAAGGATTTAGGAAATGTAACTCAGTATAATGGGACGTGGGACTCATTGCTCCGTGAAGTCCAAAATATAGGCTTAAAGCCTTTTTGAGTTAAAAGTGAGGACAAAACATTTTCACTCAACAACAATATGTCCCCATGTTTTTTATTCTTTAGAATTTTATGACAAAAATCGTAATATCACTCAAGGTTTACAGAAACAAAAACCATTTTGAGAATTTACTACGAAACACTTATGGATACCGACGGAGAGAACAACCTTACATAGGTACCTTTAAATAATAAAAAAAATATGATTTGAATTCAATAGCCTCGCCTACTCAAACCGTGTCATAGTCCTGCCTTGTCAAGAATATCTAGACTTACAAATGAAAATACAAACAGCTCTTTCCAGAAACATTTTCCAGGAAATAGAACGCAAGAAGAAATAAGCCTCTTTTCAACTAACATGACCAACAATAATACGAAGTGTAACAACATTAAACCTTCGGGACCTGACTCAAAGGAACACCAAAAAGTTTTCTCCATCGGAAACAGAATTACTGTCAGAAATAGAGTTGGTTCGAAGTACTAGACAAACAACATTTTTGGCGTTGACACATTTTTTTATATGGTTATTGGACGTGTTATTTTTTACCCGACTGCCCCAGAAGGAGGGTTATATATGTCTGTGGTTCTACGGATCAAAGTTTTATTGAAAATCTTAGTTTAGGGGCTCAACAATATATTACGTAGGAAAATTCGAAATCCTGCGTTGCAAAATATATCGGATAAAATTGATGACTAAATGATTTATTGGAAACTAGCTGCGCCCCGCGGTTACACCAACGTAAGTCACGATCCCGTGGGAATATCCGGATAAAAGTATCCTATGTCCTAATCCGGGTCAAATGTCTACCCATGTGCCAAATTTCATCCAAATCCGTGCAGCCATTTTAGCGTGAAAGCGTAATGAAAAAATAAACAAACAGTTTCGCATGTTTAATATTAGAATTGCGTCCCACTGCTAGGCAAAGATTGCCCATACTCTTCCAATTCTCTTTAACCTTCGCTTTCTCCTCTATTGGTAAGGAACGGGTCCAAATCATCACGCCAGCATTTTTAGGACTTAGAGTTCGACCTTATACGGCTCAAAAAATGCTGTGATTTATTTGCAATTTATTGATATACTCGTATATACCTTAGCAATGCTTCTTATATCGTTCATACCAAATTGGATTTATAAGACTTTTTTTTTTGGGTGGGATATCATCAAATAACTTCTCCCGCTCTGGGTGGAGCGGGAGGGTGTGTCATGACGTTACATGAAATTCAACATAAATAGAACATTTTAAGGGTGTACCCTAAGAAATAAAAGGCAACAAATATTTAGCAAGGGGCTAACTTTCCTAGTAGATTATAGAGAAATAACTCAGTGTGTATAACTCTCAAGTGCTTATTACAAGTTTTTTCTTTAGCAGGCTTTTTTTTTGGGTGGGAAATCTTCAAATAACTTTTCCCGCCCTGGGCGGAGCGGGAGGGTGTGTCAGACTCTTACTGACTTAAGCCCACCCGTATTCCTTCCGTTGCAGCCTGTGCTGCCAGGGGCCTCGGTAACCCTTTAGTACCTTCCCGCGAACCCGGCTGGCATCCGCCCTAGTGGACCCCTACACTTGTGCTGACGACATCTCTTTGAGGCACGCGTGGATAACAACGCGCCGTCGACCCGGGCCTGGTCCTTACCGGACGGTGAGCTACCCATTGCTCACCGTCCGCTAGCCCGCGCCTTCGGTGGCCGGAAATACGCACGGGATTCCCGACGCCCAGGGCGTCTCCTGCGGCGGCTAGGGGCGAGAGGGCGCGAAATTTGCCTTTCCCTCGCCTGCCTCCTCCTTCGCGATTACTGCTTCGCAGAAGGAGGTGGCTTTATTAGACTTGGATCAACAGTTTAAACAAAGTATTTCAACCATTATCTTAACTACCAAACTATTTCACATTCCAATCCAAACTGTTAAAGAATGTATCAAATATACAGCTATCATTTCATATAACTGAAGTTAAACTAAAAACGTTGTTACAAGAATCCATTTCGTATTGGAAGTGGGAATTGCAATACTGGAAATAGTAACAGGATGGCTGAAACGACGTTATATTGAACATTGGTTGCCTTGAACGACTTGCCAGGAAATAATCAAGTCACATTCGGTTTTTTGTCTCTTTCTTAGACCAGCTGTGATGTTGTATGATGAAGATTCGAGTGAGGATTAGTTTTGCAGAGAACATATTCTGCAGTAACATAATGACTGCTAAAAAAATAAACCAAATGCATTCCTCTAAGCTGAATAAATGAATGAAAAAACGAATAAATGAATTATTAAAGAAACAATGTGTTGTCAAAAATCCATCTGCGAACGAGGCCGAATTTCTGATTTGTTTGATTTATTATCTATATATATAAATACAAATCCTGAAGAATGATTGTTAATTTACTTAATTGTCAGAATTTTCCAACGGTGAAGGACAAGAAAGGACATTGCTCTGCGTCCATACATTGTTGGCCCTGGAGCCAAGAGCATCGGATAATTATGTATTGTATTCTCTATCATTAGTAGATTCTTAAAAGATCTTGTATTTGTAGCGGACTAGCTGCAAAAAAGGTATATTTCAAAACAAGTATCAGATTTTGAGGTTATAATCTAACCATAACAACGAATATTAAATGTAGGTACCTACGATTTTTCATAGCTCTGAGTGATTTTTAAGAAACTGAAAGGTAGGTAATATCATAATACCTACCTATATAATTAGGTACCTATGCAGTTGTTTTTCTAAAAAGTGGATTTAAGCGCAAAATTAAAATGCATTTAAACTAATTAACATAGGTAGGTAACTGAATTCTTAGCATTCGTTTGATGAATTAGAATGAATTAGATAATCAAAATAAAAAGTTTTGATTACTGTATAATATTATTCTTACTACCTATTTAAAAATTGGAGTATGACTGCATACATAAAGTATTCTTATTAGGTTTTTAAAAATACACTTTAGAAAAGAAAACACAATCGATCGATTAATAATTCAATCAATCGATTATAATTGATTGGACATCCCTATTTCACTTCTGACACGACATGACATTATGCGAAGATGGCGATCTAATGTTATTAGTCGCGTTAAATTCTATTAAAAGTACATTTTGGAATACAGCTAGTTGGAATACTTCTGTATCACGATACAGAAGTATTTGCAACTTAAATAATAAAATAGGCGATTAATTATCGTTTAATCTGATACTCTTTATTGCACAGGGCCAATTTGGACATTGTCTTTTGACTGGTGAAGGACAAGACGCCTCAACCCTATTATTGATAGCCTTCACACCAAAATTAACTCCATTATTATAGAGTTAAAATGATGCTTGTTTGTTAAACTTTGACAACGCCTTTCCCAAGTCATAAAATAATTTGCTCTCCTCGCTATGAAAGCGTAGGTGTAAGCTGTCATTCACTTCTAAGTTTAGTTCTCAACAATTGAAAACAATGAGTTTTCATAATAATAAATCTTTGTTGGTGCCCAATAATAATATCAATTTCATAGGTTTTGTCCCGTAATGGAGTTGTTTTTGTAAGACTTGCAAATGACGTCTGATAATAGGAAGATCGTCTTTAGATGTTGTCAATCAGTTCTTTGTTCCACAAGAAATACAAAATGTCTATTCCTTTTATGAAAAGAGATGTCTCTTGGTCTATCTTCTTCTTCGTCGATTCAACTATAAATTGCTCGTCGATTCAAAAAGTCAACTTAGATAAAAATGGATGCTCGAAAAAGCTCAATTGCTGCAGCGCCGTTATTGTGTAACACACTTTTAATTACAATCCGAGGGTTTTGAAGTAAATTTCTAATCCATTGCTTTATAGATCTGAAAAGTTTGTGTGCACAACAACGGACATAACGCAATTAAAGTTGCAAAACTGTCAAAATTAAAGGCATTGCGATCAATTGCCATTTCATGAGTGTGGTAACGGTCGCCACTTACATAGGTCGTAGGATCGAACCCTGGTAGGCGCTTTACTTTGTGTAAATTATTTCATCACCACTGCTATCAAAACGGTGAAGGAAAACATGAGGAAACATGCATGTCCTAGAACAATAAATTCGGAGACAAGTGACATCTACCGTGCAAGCGAATTGCACCTCGGAGGTGGACCGCAGCGGTCTTTGCTACCGCTGCGGTCTGCCCGGGCACAAGGCCGGCTCGTGCAATGCCACGCCGCACTGTGCCGTATGTGCGGCGGCTGGCAAGCCGGCCGAGCACCGGATGGGGGGCAAGGCCTGCGCCCCACCCACCAAAGCCAGGACCAGAGGCAAGCCCTTCGCCACCGCCGTCACCGCCGCAGCCGCCACCACTGCCACCGCCGCTGCCGCCTCCAACACCGCCGTCGTCGCCGTCGCCACCGTGGCCGCTGCGGCAGGCCCCTCTCAGGGGGCTGGGAAGGAGGCCCAAGAGGGGGCTGACATGGAGTGCCATTAATGGCCCCATTACGCCTCCTCCAGGCGAACATCAACCACTGCGCCGCCGCTCAGGATCTGTTGCTCCAGAGCATGGCGCAGTGGTCGATTAACATCGCCGTGGTCGCTGAGCCGTACTTTGTCCCGCCCAGGGATGACTGGGTGGAGGACCTGAGCGGCTCAGTGACCCTAATTTCGTCGGCCGCCGCCGGTACCCCGTCCCTCGAGGCCGTCAAGAGAGGACGGGGCTGCGTAGCAGCACAGTTCGGGGAGATTGTCGTGGTAGGGGTCTACCTCTCTCCGAACCGAACTCTGGCCGAGTTCCACAACTCCCTTGCGGAGTTGAGAGACGTCGTCGTCGGTTTTGGTTCCCTCCCCGTGTTCGTCCTCGGGGACTTCAATGCCAAGAATTTGGCTTGGGGTTCCCGGTTAACGGACACACGGGGCAGGATGGTGGAGGACTGGGCTCTGGAGACAGGCCTGGTCGTCCTAAACCGGGGTTCTGTCCCCACGTGTGTGCGGATGCGGGGTGAATCAGTGGTGGACATCTCGTTCGCCAGCCCCGCTCTGTCGCCGCGTGTAGTTGACTGGCGTGTCATGGAGGGGGTGGAGACCTATTCCGATCACCGGTATATCCGGTTCGACGTCTCCGCCCAGACCTCGGACGCGCCGGTCCGACGGGCCCCGAGTGGTCCGCGGTGGGCGCTGAAGCAGCTGGACCGGGAGCTCCTCCTGGAAGCCTCGATCGTGCAGGCCTGGGTGTCACCCGGTGGTGACACCTATCCGGTGATAGGCCTGCCGACATCAACGTATAGGCGGAGTGGTTCCGGGAGGCCAAGTCCGACATATGTGACGTGGCAATGCCCCGGGCCCAGCCTGGACGTGCCTCGCGCCAGGTGTACTGGTGGTCGCAGGCTCTGCGCACTGCGTGCGTGGCTGCGCGACGCCGGTACACCAGGCACCGCAGGCTCCGTATCAAACCTCCGGATACGGAAGCCATTCAGGCGGAGCTGTACGAGGGGTACAGAGCGGCGAAGACCGCCCTCCAAGCGGAGATCCTGCGGGCCAGGGGGTTGGCCCGCGAGGAGTCGCTGGGGACTCTGGACAGGGACCCGTGGGGACGCCCGTACAAAGTGGTGCGGAATAAACTCCGCCCATGGGCTCCCCCGTTGACGCAGAGTCTCCGGCCCCAGCTTGTGGAGGACGTGGTGAGCGCTCTGTTCCCTTCCCGAGGGGAACACACCTCCCCGCCTATGGCTCCGCCTACTGCGGTGCCCGATGCGGACCACACCGCCAACGACGACGACGACGATGCTCCGGAGGTGACCGAGGTAGAAATGAGAGCGGCGGTACGCAGGCTTAATGCCAAAAATACCGCCCCAGGACCCGACGGCTTACCTGGGAAGGCCTGGGTCCTGGCCTTGGAGGCTCTCGGGCCTCGACTTAGGGGGCTCCTAAGCGCATGCATGGAGAGGGGCCAGTTCCCGCTTCGCTGGAAGACGGGGAAACTGGTCCTCATAAAGAAGGCAGGGCGCCCTGCGGACTCTCCGTCCGCTTATCGGCCCATCGTGCTGCTCGACGAGGTGGGCAAGCTCTTTGAAAGAGTAATTGCAGACCGCCTCGTCGGCCAGCTGGTGCAGGTGGGGCCGGATTTGGCGGAGAGCCAGTTTGGTTTCCGCAGAGGGCGCTCTCTACGGTGGACGCCATCATGCGTGTGCGAGCCCTGACGACGGGGAATGCTGTTGCCCAGGGTGAGGTCGTCTTGGCGGTGTCTCTAGACATCGCCAATGCCTTCAATACCCTGCCCTGGAGTTGCATCAGGGAGGCACTCCGGTATCACCGGATGCCGACCTACCTCTGACGTGTGGTCGAGGCCTATTTGACGGACAGGGCCGTCATCTACCCCGGTCACCAGGGAGTGTGGAACCGGCAAGAGATGTCGTGCGGTGTCCCACAGGGATCGGTCCTGGGGCCGCATCTGTGGGACATCGGATACGACTGGGTGCTGCGCGCCGACCTCCATAGTAGCGTCAGCGTAGTGTGCTACGCTGACGACACGTTGGTCCTGGCGCAGGGGAGGTCGCACCAGGCGGCGGCCGAATTAGCGGCACGCGGGGTTGCGACAATCGTCGAAAGGATCCGGCAATTGGGACTCGAGGTGGAAATGAAATGAAATGAAATGAAATGAAATGAAATGAAATGAAATGAAATTGAAATGAAATTGTTTATTCTGTAAATAGGATATGACAATCACTTTTACACGTCATATTAAAAAATAAGCTAGATGGAGTCGACATTTCCTATCTGACTACCCCTGAGAAGAAATGGCGAAACAAACTCAAGGGTCAAAGTCTCTTTTAAAGTCCAGACATAATCTTGGTCAGATCATGTGAGGACCATGTAGATCTATGTCTGAAATGGTCTTTTGAGGAAAGAACCACACAAATTTGAGTGGACCTGTCCAGTCAGTGCAAGCATTTGTCAGTAATCGTGTAGCTCAACTCAAAACTTAAGGAGCTCAACGACTCGACGAACAATACCAAGGAAAGGACAATTGGGTTGGCCGCATAAAGAACTCAAAATGCCAGACCATCATTAAAACTAAGAGAAAAAAAAACAACAAGAAATAAATAAAAATTACCCACATAGTGCTCACATTCACAATAATTAAAGTAATACTCGTATAATACTTTTTAAGGTGGCCCTGCACAAGTCCGAGGCCATGTGTTTTCATGATCCTCGGAACGCGCCACCGTTGGGGTCCCAAATAACGGTAGGAGGGGTTTCTATCGGCGTCGAGTCGACGATGAAGTACCTGGGACTCGTCCTCGACAGCCGGTGGAACTTCGTGGAGCATTTCCGACGTTTGGCTCCCAAACTGGAGCGGGTGGGCGCTGCATTGAAGCGGCTCCTGCCCAATCTAGGGGGTCCAAACGCCTCCTGCCGGAGGCTCTACGCGGGGTTCGTGCGGTCCATGGCCCTCTACGGGGCTCCTGTATGGGCGCGCTCTCTGGCGCTGCGGCCAGCCCGCCGGTTGAGCGCGGCCCAAAAGGTCATGGCCATCCGGATGGTCCGAGGATACCGCACGGTCTCCTGTGAGGCAGCGAGCCTCCTTGCCGGATTGCCGCCATGGGATCTGGAGGCAAAAGCCCTCGCGTACGTATGGGAGTGGCGCGAGGAGGCGAAACGCCGGGGCGTTAGTCCGCTGCCGCGAGAAATCGCGGCACAGCGGACGGAGCTCCGGCGGGATCTCATGGCGTCATGGAAAGTACGGTTGTCGCAACCCAGTGCTGGGCACGCCACGATTGCGGCGATAAGTCCCCTCTTTGAGGAGTGGCTGGAGAGGCGCCACGGCGTCCTCACCTTCCGCCTGACGCAGGTCCTCACCGGACACGGCAGCTTCGGGAGGTTCCTGTGTCGGATAAGGCGGGAGGAAACGTCCGGGTGTCACCACTGTGTGGATCGCCCGGAGGATACGGTGGAGCATACGGTGGAGGTCTGCCCGGCTTGGGCAGAGCACCGCCGTGTCCTCGTGGAGGCGATCGGCGGCAGAGACCTCTCGCGTCCGGCCCTGGTTCAGGCCATGGTACGGAGCGAGAGGGCATGGGCAGCCGTCACCTCCTTCTGCGAAGCAGTAATGCTCGCGAAGGAGGAGGCGGGACGGTTGAGGGAAAGGCACGTTTCGCGCCCTCTCGCCCCTAGCCGCCGCAGGAGACGCCCTGGGCGTCGGGAATCTCGGGCGGATTTCCAGCCACCGTAGGCGCGGGCTTGCGGACGGTGAGCAATGGGTAGCTCACCGTCCGGTAAGGACCAGGCCCGGGTCGACGGCGCGTCGTATTCCACGCGCGCCTCAAAGAGATGTCGTCAGCACAAAGTAGGGGTCCACTAGGGCCGATGCCTGCCGGGGTCGCGGGAAGGTACTTATGGGTCACCGAGGCCCCCGCAACACAGGCAACAGGAAGGAATACGGGTGGGTTTTAGTCAGTAAGAGTCTGACACACCCTCCCGCTCCGCCCAGAGCGGGAGTAGTTATTTGATGATTTCCCACCCTCAAAAAAAAAAAAAAAAAAAAGTGACATCTACCAACCCGCACTGGGCCCGTGTGGTGGATTACGGCCCACTCCCTCTAACCGAAAGGGGGGCTGTGTCCCAGCAGTGAGAACATTATAGGCTGATTATGCAATTACCCCGCAGAATATTGAAACATTTATACCTAAGTCAATTGTGTCCACCGCCGTGTCCTCGTGGAGGCAATCGGCAGCAGAGATCTCTCGCGTCCGGCCCTGGTTCAGGCCATGGTACGGAGCGAGAGGGCATGGGCAGCTGTCACCTCCTTCTGCGAAGCAGTAATGCTCGCGAAGGAGGAGGCGGGACGGTTGAGGGAAAGGCAAATTTCGCGCCCTCTCGCCCCTAGCCGCCGCAGGAAACGCCCTGGGCGTCGGGAATCCCGGGCGGATTTCCGACCACTGTAGAAGCGGGCTTGCGGACAGTGAGCAATGGGTAGCTCACCGTCCGATAAGGACCAGGCCCGGGTCGACGGCGCGTTGTATTCCACGCGCGCCTCAAAGAGATGTCGTCGGCATAAAGGTAGGGGTCCACTAGGGCCGATGCCTGCCGGGGTCGCGGGAAGGTACTTATGGGTCACCGAGGCCCCCGCAACACAAGCAACAGGAAGGAATACGGGTGGATTTTAGTCAGTAAGAGTCTGACACACCCTCCCAGTTATTTGATGATTAACCAGCCTAAAAAAAAAAAAAAGTCAATTGTGTCGACTATAGAGCAATGTAAAATAAGCAGCTAAAAAGTACCAATTGAATTGTTAAAACCCATATGGAAAAGTTAGGATTCCAATAGGAGCAATGCAAGTAATAGCATCCGAATCGTATAGACGAAGAATATGAAATGAAGACACCAATAAAATGCCAAGAAAATGCTGAATATGTGAATTTTAGTGTGTGGGAACGACGTTGAAAGTTTGGCGGAGTTCGAAGTGGCGTTCCATGAGAAACTTATTATAGAGGCAAATGAACCGATGTGTGGGCCACGCCGACCAAAGAGTTACGAAAAGTGGTGCTTTAAAAATAAAGCTTTAATCTCACTTTAAGTTCGATATAAACTTTTCAGCACAGTTTAGCATAAACTTTTTCACGTTCTTGAACTATCTTTTAAGAAAGATTGTTTCTTTGATCCCGAAACTAGAAATTCGGTATACTGAAAAACAAAAAACCCCGACTGCAAAAACATAACTGAAAAGAGAAAAACAAGCATTATAATCTATAGAATTTTGGTATCGCCGGCCGACAAACAAAAGTTACACCATAATTCAGGTTATTGGTTTCTCCCCGCCTGCGATACCAACATTCTATAGATTATAATGCTTGTTATTCTCTTTTCAGTTATGTTTTTGCAGTCTGGTTTTTTGTTTTTTAAATAATTTGCTTTATTTCAAGCTTTTTAGTTTTATTAATATATACAGGGTGTCCAAGAACCTGGCGTCCAACTGGATTCCCACGATGCCCCAAGTTCTAACAGTACTCAGAAAAATATTTTAAAAAATCCACCCCATGTACTTACAGAATTATACTGATTTCAAAAAAAAAAGGGGAAATGAGCACCCTGTGACATACTTTTGAATGCTGTGACTGCTAATGCTGATAATTTCGATATTTCTTGGAGGTTTTGTAATCTAGGGTATTGCTGTGTCTAAATAGAATGTAAAAATAAAGTACTTATTGTACCATTTTAAAATAAAATATTATTTTAACTAAAGGTGATATGGAAAACTATTGAATTTCGCAACTTTGACCGACTGTAGTGTAAAAAAAATGTACCAAAATAGTATGGCAAGTGACGTCAAATTTTGACGCGTTTATTCCTCTTTTTAAAAAGGTATAATACTTACACATTAATTTGAAAAAAAAAATTTTTGATAATATTTTTACTCAACAACCCAATTTTTACGATGTCTTACAGAATTCTTAGAAAGAAAAATTTACGACGAATTGAATCTAACCTCTAAAGAATTACTATTGTATGCTCATAAAAATAACAACAGGCCTCTCAAAAAACAGGTTAGACCGTAAGGGACGGTATGTGCATGCATCTCACCATAGTGATTCGTTATTACAACAGGAGGGAGCAAGACAAACTATCTTTGCGATTTGCTGGTTCTTCTTTATGGTACCCCATTATTCAGGTAAGAGTGAGGGAGAAAAAGGTTAGAGGTGCGAGTGAGATAGATAGTGACGCTATCTGGGATCGTGCTATTTAGGATAACAGTACGGTCAGTACGCGTCACTGCCTCCTGCCGTTACTACGCACCTCTCTCTTATTGTTACCATTGATCACGTACTACGATTTAAAGCTTTGTTTATTGGACTCGATTACTCTTTGTGCTCTGGACTTTGAAACGAACTCTTTACGACGACCTTTGCCTGTGTTTGGACAGTTTGTGTTTTGTGTGTGCTACCATGGCGACCTACACTCCGCAAGAATACGCAAATATGCACTACATTTATGGAGAATGTAGAGGTAATGGACGAGCTGCAGCGAGACTTTACAGAGAAAGGTATCCGAGGGCTACGCGATATCCCGACCATCGAGTTTTCATTAATGTGCACAGATGACTATGTGACGGGCGGTTCCCCAATCAAGTAGCTGGTGAAGGACGACCCGTAAATGACTTCATACGCGATGAAGTTTTAGAGGCGGTGTCGGCAAATCCAAGCATCTCTGTGCGAGGAATAGAAGCTGATACGGGGATACCGAAGAGCACAGCACACAGTATTCTCCAAAAAGAAGAATATCATCCGTACCACGTACAGCGAGTGCAAAGTCTTTTACCTCGAGACTATCCGAGCCGAGTCGCGTTTTGTGAAACAATCCTGCAAAAACATCGAGAAGACGAAAACTTTATCGACAAAATTTTGTGGTCAGATGAATCAACATTTAAGAAGGATGGCTACATGAACCTACACAACTTGCACGAGTGGCATGTGGAAAATCCGCACTTGATGCGAGAAGATAGATCCCAGTACCGGTTCAAAGTGAACATGTGGACCGGTATTCTCTGTGGGAATATTATTGGTCCATTTGAGATGCCCGAGAATTTGACTGGCGAATCATATTTAAATTTTCTTCAAAATGATTTGCCAAACTTACTAGAAGAGACCCCACCAGATATGTGGTTCCAACACGACGGCTGTCCAGCACATTTTCGCGTATCCGTTAGAGAGTTTTTGGACGAGCAATACCCGAACAGGTGGATTGGGCGATCAGGAACAATCCCGTGGCCAGCCCGCTCACCTGACTTAAATCCGCTGGATTTTTTTTTCTGGGGAACTATGAAGGAGCTCGTTTATGCGAAGCCCATTAATGACATCGCTGACCTTCGTGAGAAGATAACACAAGCAGTGCAGGTGATACGTCAAAAAAGTTACTCGCGAAACATAAAGCGGTCCTTTTTAAGGAGAGTGAGAGCTTGTATTGCCGCGGGTGGTCAACATTTTGAACATTTATTGTAATAAAATATCTTTAAACTAACATTCTTTGCTTTTATTCTACTGGGAACCCATCTACCTGTGTGTATTTCCTTCTTGCTCACTCTTGGAACCGAAGTAAATAATAGTAGTAACATAACAGTTTCTAAGATAAGAAAGGGTCCGACAGTTACCGTTAGTAGGTAGGCACTTCGTAAAAATTGGGTTGTTGAGTAAAAATATTATCAAAATTTTTTTTTTCAAATTAATGTGTAAGTATTATACCTTTTTAAAAAGAGGAATAAACGCGTCAAAATTTGACGTCACTTGCCATACTATTTTGGTACATTTTTTTTACACTACAGTCGGTCAAAGTTGCGAAATTCAATAGTTTTCCATATCACCTTTAGTTAAAATAATATTTTATTTTAAAATGGTACAATAAGTACATTATTTTTACATTCTATTTAGACACAGCAATACCCTAGATTACAAAACCTCCAAGAAATATCGAAATTATCAGCATTAGCAGTCACAGCATTCAAAAGTATGTCACAGGGTGCTCATTTCCCCTTTTTTTTTGAAATCAGTATAATTCTGTAAGTACATGGGGTGGATTTTTTAAAATATTTTTCTGAGTACTGTTAGAACTTGGGGCATCGTGGGAATCCAGTTGGACGCCAGGTTCTTGGACACCCTGTATATATATGGAATTGACTCATTACTAGCTTTGATTTGATATCAATATTGTTATAATTTGTTAAAAAAAAAACCTTCCCCCCGTTTTTTTGTATTTGCAGATGCAATATATAAATGTTATATAGCCTATGTCACTTCCACAATGAAGACCAATCTAACGACCCCTCTTATGTTAAAATCCATCAAGCCGTTTAGGCTACAGAGCGTGCCAAAGAAATAGACATATATACATACATACATACATACATACATATGTATGTATGTATGTATGTATGTATGTATGTGTGTATGTACATACATACATACTCTCGAAAAACATTACCCTCCTTCTGGGGCAGTCGGGTAAAAAGATGAAAATTCTATCAAGGGTTCACTTATCATGATTTATGTTCAAATGATTTGACGGATCCACATATTGGGATTTAGGAAGACAGGGAAAATGTATTAGCTTTCACATTCACATGCCAATAACTCGTCACGATGATTGACACATGAATAATGTTTTCTACCCTCAGGGATATGAAGCCCAATTTCAGATAATATCGGGTCCTTAAATCCGCGAAAAGGATAAATAAAATAGATCCGCGCTTTGAAAATGATAAATTGCTTGTAAAATGTCGGTTTTGATACAAATTTATTGTACACAATATTATTTAAATCTTAGCTTAAAGCAAAACCAACGCCCATAGTCCATTGTGGGTGTATAGTTAATAGCGAAAGTGTAAAACTTGTTAGGAAAGCGACAGACTCAGCGTTTTCACGCTGCGTTCCGAACGTGGCAGACGAACGCGCACACTTAACATCTTGTATTGTTAATCACTGTAGCACCAGGCTTCACGATACAAAAACACAGTTTCAAAGCTCTTGAAGACTGGGGCGATATCGCGGGTGTGACAGGCATATTTCTGCCTGTCGCGCCCGCGATATCGCTCCAGTCTGTAAGAGCCTTTATGCAAATTTTTATTGGTTTAAAGTCTTGCTTGTTATAAATAGCAATTTTGACCAAAAATCACTGCACATTTTTACATTGTAACGTATGCTTATAACTACGATAAAATTGTCAGAGATGGTCATTATTTATTCAAAACAATCTCAATACGAGTAGAAGGATTGTTTTGACAAATAGGATATACTCAAAGCTGAGAAAAAAATAGGATTTTTTCAATAACAGACCAGACAGCACGTTAAATTTGCATACCCGTTATTATTAAGAAAAAAATATATAATCCCGAGTACCATCTCTGACCACTCGTCACTAGAAGTACCTGGTGAACAATGCCGCGAAGAACCACACAAGTGCGCAGATCAGCGTCGCCCTGGTCTTGGTGCAGACGTACCCGGCGCGCAGGGGCTCGCAGATCGCGTAGTACCGCTCAAAACTGATCGCGAGGATGGTCAGTACTGATGCATGAGTCACCGTCAGCTCTACAAATGGTACCGCTAGACCTGGAAAAAAATGCAAACGTATAAGTAAAATTTGGTCCTTAGTTCTAAATATATAATGTTTAGAAGAGTGTGGTCATGGTCTTTGGGGCCAGAGGTAAGTACCCAGAAGCTGTACCTTCAGTGAAGTTAAGCGGTAGACCCGTTGTGAGGGTGGACCCATTTAAATATCCGGGTCACTTATTGACCACTGGCCTCTAAGATGATGACGATATTGACAGGGAGAGGAGGGCGGTGTGTGTGAGAGCTAACATGATTGCCCGCAGATCCAGGCGTGCCTCTAAAGAGGTCAAGCGCACTATATTTAGTGCTTACTGCACGTCTTTTTACTCTTGCAGTCTGTGGGCTCATTATACTCAGAAATCTTACAGCGCCCTTCGCGTTTAATACAATAACGCATTCAGGGTGCTAGTGAGGTTGCCTCGATACTGTACAACGCAATTTTAAGCAAACATCCCTGAAGCGCATCAGAGATGTTTGCTGAAGCTTGCGTTGACTGCTTCTACACTGTGATGTGGAAGCGGTGTACATCCCTCGTTAGTAAGGTGCGGGGCAGCACCAACAGCATCCTGTCTATGGTAGCAAGCAGGCTAGATTGTGCGTTTGTGAACCACTGCTGCAGGGTATCGGCTGGGCCTGCCACCTTCCAGCAGTGATGTCACATATTGTTTCTGTGTCAATTTTTTGCTAACACAGTTTGTAAGTATACTTGTATAGTGTTACTTGAATTAAATGATTATTATTATAATTAATTTATTTATAAAGTTAAAAGTTAATAACTTGAGGGTTTTTTGATTCTTAACTTTGATTAAAACCTTCAAATGTGAGAAAAAGATAGTCGTTGTACAATGATTCCTCATTGTATGTAAGGGGGGACTTCAAAATTTTCGTTTTTCCTCATTATTTTAAATAACGGCTTAGGGTGAATTAGGAACAGTCACATGTATTTAGCCTTAATATAAAAAATACAGCGTGTATTATGTGCTAGAGAGAATAACATCGCCATTGAATAGTATCAGTTCACAAGGGCAACAAATTATCTTAATAAAAGACAAGCAATTCATCACTTATTAAATATTTTAGCAAAATAAATAGACTAGTAATTACGAGCTTCGTGTGGCCAAAATCTTAGTGTTGTTTAATCCTACTACAATATTTATTTACATAAGTAACCAAATTACAAGATGATTATTAACATTAACTAAATTAAATCAAAACTAAGTTAAACCTAAAAAAGGCCCTCGAGGCTTTAACGAGGATGCTGGCGGCATTTCCTCGCTGAATTGCAATGCTGATGCATTGCACGAGAAAGCCGCCAGCTTTTCGGTCACCAGTTACATCAACTACGTAGACGTTTCAATATACTACAATTATATTTATTCACACGACATTTGAATATTTCCCTCGTTTCACTACGGTACGAAATAACCTAGCCGTGCCTGACCGTATTTATTTTACCTTTCTATCTCTTAACCAAACACTATACATAATTCAGCGCAAAATCATGTTCCATAAGTTATTTTTTGCTTTTTAGGTAACTCGCGCGCAAAATATACGTACATTTTTGAAGTCTGACATACAAGACCCCCTGACGTCTTGCATAAGCAAAATCTATTGGCAGGGTGAGGAATGATGTGATAAGGCAACTTTGCGGTTCAAAAGAACATATAGTGACAAAAATTTAAAAGAGTATGCTTAGACGGTTTGGTCATGTTGAGAGGATGAACGAAAGGCTAATAATAGTAGATTGTGTCACGAGGGACCAAAATAATGTATTGAGGGTGGGAGCGATTGTTTGAATCCAGAGCGAAGCGAAGGATTCTAAAGTAGAATTCTAAGCGTAGCGAGGGATTCAAAGTACGTCGCTCGACGTTAAATAATTATGGTACCGTGTGGCAAATTCTGCTTTTCATCATTGCTTTTTCATTTTTGAGAAAAATAAATAAGATATGCTTTTAGTAGTGACGAATATTTATATTTATATAATCAAATTACAAATATATATTAATATTTATTTTTTTATTTTTTTATCCAATGCAGCGTCGGCAGGCGCACTTTTTTTACTACCGCCCAGGACTTTATCGAAGCGAATTGCGTTGAAACGTTTTAATTAAGTAGTGTTCCAAATTCAAAAGTAATTTCGTCACTTTTATTAAGTGCGCCGGAATGACATATTTTGCTCGCACTTATCGAGGAACCCTTCGCCTCTTTCCGAACAGATGGGATAAACAAGATATTTATAAGGCGGAAGGAAACGCGAGGAGGGGACGCCTTAGGACATAATTTTATTTATACTGTACTTTAGCAATATTATATATATATTTTTTTTAATTATAATAGTAACGTAATAGGTGATATTTTTAGAAAGGTCAGGTGCGAGGTGCTCGTAACAGTCGTTCGTGTATGACCAGATGTATGAACGTAAACGCAAAAGAAGTATATAAGGAGCGTAGCAGGTGGCGTTCTGTGGTTTCTGCCCACCGCCATGGCAAGAATGTGTGAATTTATGTATGTATGTACTAATAAGTCGCGTCTTCACGTCACTCAACAAGCTACGCAGTGCAATTTGCATCGGAACAACATCTTTAGGCTTCATGTACATGACGCCGAAGCCGCACCGGCGCGGGACTCGGGACCGCATATTTGCGTAAACGAGTGAATATCGCGCTTGCGCCGCACCGCCGCACAGTGTATCGAAAATCGGCTGTAGAAGACATAGGATCTCGATTTCTTAAATGTTATTTTTTTTGCTGGAAATGACTTCTGCTGATCATTACTGTTCTATAAAATGTCATATTAAGTAATTGTGTGCACAAATGGAAGAGTTATAATTTTTATAAGAAAAAATGTATGAAGCTGACACGAAAAATGAGGATATCTCTGGAATCGCAAGGTTGGCCGTTATATTCTAGCACACTGTTATAGTACTATTTATTTGTGAATTTTTGACATACTTAATATCGCGGCATCACCTGCGATTTTTTTTTTTAATCTTCATAATTAAAGAAAAATAAAGTATATGATACATTTTAATGCTTAAATATGGCTATACCAAGTGTAATTTACAATATTTTTTATGCTTAGACCAAAACATTCTAAGAAATCACAAAGTCGTATTACCTACTTATTTGAAATGACATGGTAATTATGAATTACGTAATACGTAATCTTGTCTAATGCCTCAAGTCCACATTAGCTAATGATTAATAAAACTTAATACCTATATACTTAGTTAAAAGGATACGTACCAAAATAATTTGGGGTACTCGCTAATTTAGCAATTAGTGCAGGATTAACTTAGTGAAAGTAATTAGATAAATGTGATACCATCATTAGTCAATAACAATAAATAGTCAAACATTGGATTCACAACTTCAGTTCATTTAGAGCATTTCTAATACTAACATCTATCCTACCGTGTCTTTTTACTCAGTGATCGTGAATAATGGAAAGCATTATTACAAATTTGGATTTGTTTGTTATTCTGAGCAATCAGGATGCTTCGTCTTTCGATCATGAAATATTGTTCAACACACTTGTTATCGAAATCTTGTTAGAAATCGAGATCCTATGTCTTCTACAGCCGATTTTCGATCCACCGTGCGCCGTCGCACTGCCGAATATTTATGTTTTTGAGAAAATGTATGATTGTTGAGATAAAATTCTGTTTTAATTTTGCTCATAATTATTATTGTATTCCCTTTCAATAGAAAATTGTATGATATGACTTTAATCCTTTGTAACAGGGTGCTAGACGGCAGATAGGACAAACTGGAAACATGAGTTTGAATAGTAAACGCACAGATAGGACGTTTTTGTTTTGTAGGTAGGCGTGAAAAGGAAAAACACTGTATTATGAAAAATTTGATTTTGAGAAAATGGTAGGTACAAATAAAGTTTAAACAGTTTTTGGGGTCTCAAAATCTAAGAAATGGACATCATAAAATGAATTTGATACCATTTTAAACATATTTTAAATGTGATTTCAGCTATTTGTATATAATTGTTTTTGGGTTTGTGATCTGGTTAATAAAACTAAAAATGTCCTTTCGTTTGACATAAGGGCATAGCTGTTTTACAAAGTGAAAAATTAACGTTATAAAGCAAAAACAATGTATCCTAGATTACAGTATTTTGCCTTGACACGACATTGTGTTGCCATGGTGCCAAATAAGCAAAAAAAGTAAAAATACCTAAAGATGTCAGATAAGACCTTTATGCTTAGTAAGGCAGAATACTAAGGCAACGATCACAGTTCATTGACGATATTCATTCGTATACGCAAACATGCGATCCGGTCCCGGTGCGTCTCCGGCGTCGTGTACAGGATACGCTATTCCATGCTCAATACTCAATTCTTTATTGCATTCCATATGTATTACATAGATGTTATAAAAAGTAAAAGATCAATATGGATCCTGTCGGGTACAGCAACATTAGAAGAGAGGAAGAGGTAGCCCTCTTCCTCTCTCCAGTAGCAATTCAATATTATTATAAATTATTAGATGAGTTTAATTGGGTGTATAATTGTGTATATATTATTAGGTTTGTGTGTATATGTATAGTACCTATATATTAGATATTTTTAATTAGTGTATTGCATAAGAATAATGTAGGTAATTATTATGAAATTCTTAGGAAGTATTTTCATTATGATTAAATTATGTTATTATTTATGTATTTATATTTGATTCTTGCGTCTACCTGCATTGTATAATGATAAATTCCCAACATTAGACCCCTTCAATACCACGCAGAACAGATTTAAAAAACATGAGGAGACCGGCATGTCAGAACAAAAAATTCGGAGACATGTGACATCTACCAACCAGCTTTATTTTTGGGTGGGAAATCATCAAATAACTTGTCCCGCTCTGGGCGGAGCGGGAGGGTGTGTCAGACTCTTACTGACTAAAACCCACCCGAGTTCCTTCCGTTGCATGTGTTGCCAAGGGCCTCGGTAACCCATATACGATTCTGTCAGCTGTGAAGCTACCTTATATTAAATACATAAAATCAAAAAATAATGTTCATTCTTCACACATTGATTTGTTCGCGAGTACAATTCTTCCAGATTCACGTTGACTTGCATTTTGCGTTGCATATATGTATGTAGCTACCCTTGCATTTAAATATGCCTGTGAGTCTATCCATACGACTATTTTTGGATCTAGAGCTACCAGTTCGGGAGCCTTTTGTTCAACTTTTCCTTTAAACTACTGAAGCGATTTTCAACGTTTTTGGTAGAATGTAGTTTGATATGTAAGACTGGATTTGTATCGTCACAGTTAGGAAAATAAAATACGGCCATACAACGATTGTGGAGATCATACATGATATCACGCCTGTATTTTCCCACATTTCGCCAGTTATGATAAAGCTCCATGTAATGGGGGCGAGCCTATTGCCATCTACCGGATAGATACTTATACAGACTCCGGGCTGCTACTGAGAAATTCCTGATAAAAACCCAATAACACTTTAGCTGCCCTTTTTTTTTTTTGAGGGTGGGAAATCATCAAATAACTTCTCTCGCTCTGGGCGGAGCGGGAGGGTGTGTCAGACTCTTACTGACTAAAACCCACCCGTATTCCTTCCTGTTGCCTGTGTTGCGGGGGCCTCGGTGACCCATAAGTACCTTCCCGCGACCCCGGCAGGCATCGGCCCTAGTGGGCCCCTACCTACTTTAGCTGCCCTGGGAGTTGAACCCAGAACCTCGCGCTCAGCAGTAGCGTTTGCGAACACTAGACCAATGAGGCAGAGATTTCGGAACTTATCAGAATAAATTTTGTTTTCATCCCCCCGTAGTCTGGCGTAGGTATAATGTACCTCATGCTCAGGATTACCACTAGACCGACGAGGCAAATTTTTAGTAAAAAATTTACTTGATTATTTCTAAATACCAACGGAACTGTTTATTTTAGAAAATTGAAAATCTACATTTGGGTGTAGCCTCAACAGACTAGGGAATGCATAGCCATATGCGAACTCCTCCGTCCTTAAGGACCTCGGTGGCGGGCTGTCACTAACATGGCAACCTGTCCAGAGGTCACATACGACATGGGAGCTTGCCAAAAGCCCCCAAATTGGCACGTTGTGTTGAAAAATGAATGGCGAAAACAAAAAGTTTTACCCCCAAGGGAAGCCTTTCAATGACCACCTGACCCACTTGAAATAGAAATAATATTTATTTGCAAAAAACATGGTGTATATAGTTGTTTTAGGAAGACAATAAAGGGCATACTTGTTTTGCTTATATCAAAGCATGGAAATCGTTTGTTCTTACTCGTTTCGTAAGATTTCTTTATTTACATTTTAACAAAGGTCTATCATGCGTCCGTCTCATTTATTTATCAGACTTATTATTGTTTTGTTATCAATTTTATTTAAAATCACACTATTTGTGTACATATTCGTTATTATTTCTATCTGACACAAGTTTATTTTATTTAAGTATGCATACACACGTTGCAGTATAAAACTGATTTACATCCGTCACCTCACACTTCAGGTCCAGTTTAAAACCAGTGTCAGGCACTAGTTGTCTGGCATTTTTGGTGAACGGGGCCTTTTTGGCCTGCGCCAAAAAGGCCCCGTTCACCAAAAATGCCAGAAATTAGCAGGAAAGTGTGCCTTACGGCTGCCCGTAAGGCACACTTTCCTGGTAATTTCTTACATCGTACTTTACACTTTTTATTTGTTTTTTATATATATTTCTTTTATCTTTCTTATTTACTGTATATTATATTGCGTGCCTTGTAGTAAAATAAATAAATGTATTTTCTTTCTTTCTTTCTTTCAAATATTGGAGGCTACATTACAAAATGTTTCCCGTCAACAAATTCTTTTATGCTGTAAACATTATTGGTGTTTAACGATTTATGTAGTATTTCTGAAACAATCTAAGATCTAAAGTTTTAAATCACTTGGAATTTTATTATATATTTGAACATATATGGCTAAACAGCTTTTATTATAAATATGAGCCTATGAGGATCTGGCCTGTTACGAGGATAAACTTCATCAGCCTTTTTAGATAAGTAATTATGTTTCTTATCAAACATGCACACTTCCTAAATATTTAGATAGGGTAGCGATAACAAAGCAAGTTCTTTAAATATTGGCCTTTTCTTTATGTGTGGGAAATTATCAAATAACTTCTCCCGTTTTGGGCGGAGCGGGAGAGTGTGTCAGTCTCTTACTGACTAAAACACACCTGTGTTCCTTCCGTTGCCTGTGTTGCCAGGGGCTTCGGTAACACTGTCGGACTTTCGCGCGACCCCGGCTAAATATTGGCCTGCGAGATTCATCAGGTTGAAGCCCATATATTGCACTTATCCTTAGGAAACTTTACATTTTATAAGTTAATGCAAAATTCCGTTCCTTTCATAAAATGAATTGATGCAAATTATACACAAATGCAACAGAGAAAACCTTGTGGGTAGTACTCGTACTTCATGTTTCTTAATTAGTTGTCCACCCACGTTCTCTAAAAGTCAGATGCCGAGGGAATAACTTTGTTTTAAAAGCAGAAGTGGCTTTTATTTCTGATGTGAAAGGCCAGTGCAACTTACTGAATATGACATCATTTGGAACTTCAGTAAATGCATATGGAAAAATTGTCTTGTTTGGAATTTAGGAAAACGTATTGGCTTCTTGAACTGCCTCATTGGTGTTGTGGTAGGAAGCACTACTGCTGAACTTGAGATCTTAGGTTCGATTTCTATGGCAATGTGTCATTGGTTTTTCCATCGGGAATTTCATAGTAGCAACCCGGAGTCTGGATATGTGCTCGGTTTATGGAAATAGGCTCGCTCCATATATGGGACTTAAATAAAACTGGGGAAATGTGGGTGTACTATAGGTACCTACACCTCTGCCTAACCCTTCAGGGATTAAAACGTGATTTTATATTACGTCATGTTATAGATTTGCTTCATTTGTTATTTACAGATGGACACCAACTAAACTACCAGCTGAACTACAGAACCTGTAAGAGAATTCTCAAGGAGGCTCTCCAAAGTATGTCATACGAAGATACAGAGAATTTATTAACTGTGTTAAACTAAATATGTATACTCACCTACGATAAGTACTTATCAAATTAAGAAACTAAGAGTTTAAGCTACTCAACATAATTATAATTTATTGGTCTACTGTCAACTTTTAGATTATTTATTAATTTTATAAGACTATTTTAGCACTTTTTGCCTGAAACACGGGATTAAATAGTTCAGGCACGTAAGTCTTAGGAATATAATTTACATTTAAGCAAAACTGTACTAATATTTATGCTTTATAATTTTTTGAATAAATATTATTATTATTACCACAACCGCTGGTGATAAGGTAGGGCGGGTAAGGTATTATGTTGCCAAAAAAACAAAAAAGTTTCTCTATCGCCCTCATCGAAAATATAAGCAATTTACTGATGTTGTCCAAGATCTAAAATACAGCCAAATTACCGTCCATATCCACAAAAACATACTAAAATATGTGACAGTTTAGCCCATAAAGACTAACATAGGGCTAACATAACTTCAACAACCGAAACTAATGTCCATTACAACAAGAGACACTATTACGAGCCGATCTGGTATCGACGATTCTCGATACGAATTTTGCAGGCCATAAAATCCAGTACATTTTGACCAAGGCCAATTTTTCCAATGAATAAAATCGAGGAAATACAATAAATACAGACCTACTTCTTCATTATGATGTATCATCGATAGTGTCCCAAAAAGTTGGCGTTTAACTGCTCCCAGACTCGGCGCCAAAAGAACATCTTAAAAAGGAATGTAGTGGATAAACAGCTTTTGGTCCTTCTGGGCGCAAGAATTTTGGCGAAGGTTAGCACAAATTGAAATGTGCGCATTTCGGTAGAGGTGAGAAAAGTCTTTGGCAATTTATTGGCAGTTTCGAAGCCATTATTGCGATTTAAAGGTCGGGTAATAGCCATTTACTTAAGCCATACAAATATGCGTCGCACACATGGCGCGCCACCTGCCGTTCGGTTTCATAGGGAATATTTATTTTTAGTAACGGAAATATAAATATTTGAAGTAAAATAGAATTTTAGATAATAAAATAGTCTGTCGATACAAAAAAAAACAAGAAAATATCTTAAGTAGTTTGAAAGTAATATCGTTTTTAATGCTTTGGCTAGGCATTACTCCCTGAATTTATTTCATAAAGTATTTTACTAAAATACTTAAATATTTACATAGAATTAATGTGTATGCGATCTAAGTATACGTATATTCTATATATGCATATCTTACTTTCATTATATTAAGGCGTAATTACAGATTTAAGTCACTAAAATCGATACATATATATTTAATATATCTGCGCCTTAAGAAGTTACTATTAAATTAAGAGGTGCCGTAAATTTTGATTCAGGAAAAGTATAGGCTACCCGTTTGCACCTGTGGGTGTCGTAAACGGTGACCACGGTACTAAATTAACTCTTGCCTGCCTGCTAACCACAACATACTGCGTTCAGTAATCCGTAAGTATGTCAAACGTGATTAAGTCAGTAGGTACGTATTTCAATGCTCTTTTAATTTTACGACATTAAGAAGTCCCGGCGATAAGAACCCTTGTTTTCGGAATGTTAGTATGGAACTTGAGGGGCCTGTGGCTAAGTAGTAACAGCCGCAAGTTTCGAGCAATCAGGTTAAGCTACGCTTGCGGCGATAGGTCCGTGGATAGGTGACCATGTTTACATACCAAGACTCCTCCGTGCCTCGGAAAGCACGTTAAGCCGTTGGTCCCGGCTGACATTCGGGGATCTTTGACAGCCGATCCATGTACAATACTGGTAGCTGACCCCAAGTTAGTTTAGTTACTTTAGGTCTTCTAAAGTTTTTTTTTTTTTTAATAAAGAGTTCGAATTTGATAATAAGTCACATGAAACAAACCACGAGGCCCGTCAATAAAATAGATTTTATGTGACCCAAAAATACGTAGATAGCAGGCATTAATAAATCCTACCCGCATTACTAGTAATAGTTTTTACATTATCCACTAAGTAGAGGCTTTTCGGTTCAACGTGATTTATTGTTCACAGATAAATGTGTTTTTTTGTTAAATAGATACGGTTCCTATATTGAAACGAATCGTTTTCCGTACTTACTAGTGGTAATTCCATTGAAGCGAAACTAGTCCTTTGGAACGAATCGATTTTTCTATGAATTGTTTATAACTTTTGAAGTTAAGGTTTGTTCTTTTTTTTTTGAATGGGAAATTATCAATTTACTTCTCCTGCTCTGGGCGGAGCGGGAGGGTGTGTCAGACTCTTACTGACTAAAACCCACCCGTATTCCATCCGTTGCCTGTGTTGCCAGGGGCCGCGGTAACCCTTTTGAACTTCCACGCGACCCCGGCAGGCATCGGCCCTTGTGGACCCCTACACTTGTGCTGACATCTCTTTGAGGCGCGCGTGGAACACAACGCGCCGTCGATCCGGGCCTGGTCCTTATCGGACGGCGAGCTACCCATGGCTCACCATCCGCAAACCCGTGCCTACGGTGACCGAAAATCCCCCCGGGATTCCCGACACCCAGGGCGTCTCCTGCGGCGGCTAGGGGCGAGATGACGCGAAATTTGCCTTTCCCTCAACCATCCCGCCTCTTCCTTCGCAAGCATTAAGTACTACTTCGCAGAAGGAGATGACGGCTGCCCATGCCCTCTCGTCCCGTACCATGGCCTGGACCAGGACATGAGAGATCTGTGGGGTAATTCCGCAACACACATAAAATGGCAATCGATCACAATGCCTTTAATTTCGACATCCACTATTTCGTAGGTTTGAAAAATTCGTCTGCTTAACAATGTAAATAATACAACGAACGCCATTTTAAGTGTATTACGCAATTACGCCAGTGTTTGTTGGAGGCACTTTATTAGAGCGAAAATGAAACCAAAATTAAATTACGAATGCCAAAAAAAAAATGCGAGTCACCTAAAATTGTTTTAAAGAGTCCTCTTTAAAACAATAAAAAACTCATGGGAGAAATATTTCCCAGCTTCACAAACTAGATACCTACCTTATTACTTTATGGGTCGGGTAATCGCCGCTGACCTTAGCCATACAAATGTCCTTTGCGCTCACGCCGCGCCGCCGTTTTATTTCATAGAGAATATTTATTTTTAGTAACGAAAATATGAATATTTGAAAAATCACAGATAGAATTATAGATAGTAAAATAGTCTGTTCATACAATGAAAACCATGAAAATATCTTAAGAAATTTAAAAGAAATATCGTTTGCTTTTATGCCTGGAGGCTTTTATTTAGGTATTAAGTTCTGTTTACGTTTTTATGTTGTAATTTTTATCTGCTTGAGTACAGTTTTCATTGTTCTGTTCGTATATTGGCGTGTGCTAGCTAACATATGGCAAGTAATTTAATTTAATGTTTTGTGTTTCGTAGCATACGAATATAACTAAACAGACAGGTGTGCTGCTGGGGAATTTGTTCCGCCACTTCTTCCCAGCTAAAGCACTAGGAAGTGATGAAGGGCGGGCATTTTTGGGGGACTGTCTTAATATGTAACTTTGACGTTCGAAAAGTGCTGATTCTCAGCCTAGTTTGAATAAATGGCTTTTGATTTTGATTTTGTGTTTGTAATATTTTTGCTTTGGGTAGACACACAAAGCAAAAATATTACAAAAAAAAAATATTTTGTTAAATTATTTTACTACAATTCTTAAATATTCACATATACAATTGATGTGCATGAGTTCTAGTTTAACATACATTTTTTGCATAACTTACTTACACTATATGAAGGCGTAATAACAGATTTAAAAGTCACTAAAATCATATATCTGCGCCTTAATAAAGTAAATTAGAAACAAACTTTATTAGCTGTTCATCTCAGAACTCTATTAGTTACATTTATAATACAGTTCATGCAACCCTCTAAATTTATATCTTAAAATTCCAAAATTAATTTAATCCAAGTTATTCCTCCTACGCAAAGTGGACCAAAGAAATAAGATACTGTAACTAAAGTCTTGGGACCAAAATATCTTGTTTCTAAATGTAATACTATTATATTTTAAGTTAAAACATCCTTGAGTTTTAGTTTGTTTGTTTGTTACGCTTTCATGCTTAAACGGCTGAACGGATCTGGATTAACTTTAGCACATGGTTAGCTTATGACCTGGAGAAGGACATAATTATGCTACTTTTCACCCTGGATCCTGTGATCCAGGATGAAAAGTAGCCTAGGTCTGTACGCAATCGCGGGTAACAGCTAGTAGTTTAATAAAATTATGTAAACGGATCTCTGTTCGCGTCACAAGATATTGAAATGAACAAAAAGATATTGGATGACGTAAAACAGCCATTTTCGTTCCTAAGACACCGAATACCTTTAAAAATACAAAATCTCATCATTTGATACCGGTGATGCCGGTAATGCCGGTCTCTTGCCAGCATCAATGTGCCTGCTCTTCTTGAGCCGACTGGCATTGTCAGAGATGATGGCAAAAGACCTGATGGTGTGTCTTTGGTCCCGTGGAGTTTGGGACGGATGCTTGTGTGGGACGCTACCTGTGTAGACACACTGGCACCGTCCCACCTCCAACGGACTACTTCTAAAGCGGGTGCAGCGGCAGAAAATGCCGAAAATCTGAAAGTTATTAAATATGGAGGCCTTGGCAGAGAGTACAACTTTGTGCCCTTTGGCGTCGAGACCCTCGGTCCGTGGGGTCCCAGTGCGCATAAGTTATTTGCGGAAATCGCGAAACGTCTAGTTGATGTAACTGGTGACCGAAAAGCTGGCGGCTTTCTCGCGCAACGCATCAGCATTGCAATTCAGCGAGGAAATGCCGCCAGCATCCTCGGTACAATGCCCCGAGGGCCTTTTTTAAGCCTAACTTAGTTTTAATTTAATTTAGTTAATGTTAATAATCATCTTGTAATTTGGTTATGTAAATAAATGATATTACTTTGATACCGTAACAAAGCTTCAAAACTCACACACCAATTGTCTAATAATAGACAAGACCCGTTTTCTTGTTTATAAATAAGGTATTTTGGAGGTAAACAAATAAATCTATTGACACCGTTTTCTTTTGAATTTTGTTGTACTTTTAACTGTTTTACTGATTTGGTGACATGGAAGTGTATTATATGCAAACAACATTTTATTTTTCAAAAATTGCCTTCTTGGTCTAGTGGTTGCAAGCGCCACTGCTGAGCATGAGGTCCTGGGTTCGATTGCCGGGTCGGGCAAAGTGTTAGTAGATATAACTCAACTTTCCTTTTTCCCAACCTTATGTTGGGGTCGGCTTCCGTACCTGGGATTGGTGCTCGACAGCCGGTGGGACTTCAGCCCCCACTTTCGGCCGCTGGCGCTCAAGTTGTTGGGTGCGGCTGGGGCGCTATCAACGCTGCTTCCCAATCTGGGGGGCCTGAGCGCCGCCTGGTGGCGGCTCTACGTGGGGATCGTGCGATCGATGGTCCTGTATGGGGCCCCGATCAGGGCGGCTGACCTGACGGTCGGCAGTCGCTGTCTTACGAAAGCCGTAGAGAGCGATGGCCGTCAGAGTCATTAGGGGATATCGCACGATCTCCATCGAAGCGGCTTATGTGTACTGGCCGGATCCCCACCCTGGGACCTCGAGGCGAAAGTACTTGCGTCATTGTATCGGTGGCGCGAGGAAGCGAGGCTGCTAGGCGAGCGGCTGATGCAGCCACAAATGGAGCTGCGACGGTCGCAGCTTCGCGCAGCCCTGGTGGCGGAATGGTGGGACAGGCATTCACGCCCTACCTCAGTGATACTGATATCGGGTTCAATATTTGAACATTTGGTTGGTATTAAAAATAAGTTGAACTAAACATTTTTGAGTAAATGAACTTTCATTCATGCTTCATCCATGCTTAGGACTGGCTATAAATTAGTTTAGCCTTGAGTTCCAGTTTGTATTATTTCGGCAGCGCTCGGCTCGGACCGCCCGCGAACTGTATCGGGCATCAATCGGGTGCTGTCGCTAGTATTCGGTAATTCGTTATCGCGTATCAAGCCAATCAAACTCAAACTCAAAGCATTTTTGAATTTTGTTCTAGTTGCCCATTCCAAAGTGCAGTAGGTTCCTATGGAGAAGAACGGGCAAGAAAATCCACGCACACTCTTTTAAATTAAAATATTATTACAACAACATTGGTTACATCATTCATGTTGAAATTATACATGTGAGAATAATGTATTATAAAAACAATTTAAAAATTAAAAGAAAAATAAATAGTTTCACGCAATACATAGTTATTGTGGAAGCGAATACCATATTAATTATGTATATAATACATAGTTATTGAAACTATTTATGGTTTAAACCACCCATCTCTATTTAGAAGCCAATAAAACTATTGTTTTCACCAAACACAATTCATGGCATCCTACAGCCATACGTTATTAAATTCCTAAACCCAATTGAATGCATTTCCAATGACCCGACTGCTGTTCAAGTGTCCCCCGGTAATGTTGCCAAATATACCGATATTGCCAAATATTCCTGCGAGTATTTGCGTAACACACTATCAGTAGCGATCCAGGGTCGCGGGAAGGTACTTATGGGTCACCGAGGCCCCCGCAACACAGGCAACAGGAAGGAATACGGGTGGGTTTTAGTCAGAGTCGGTAAGAGTCTGACACACCCTCCCGCTCCGCCTAGAGCGGGAGAAGTTATTTGATGATTTCCCACCCTCAAAAAAAAAAAAAAAACAGTAGCGATGGGTTTCAATTTGACAGTTTAATAACATTCATTGCGTTATTTACGTTGTTGAGCAGACAATTTTTTCGAACATATGAAAGAAAGAAAGAAAGAAAAAGTCTTTATTGGGACTCGTACCGGAGATCACACATTAAACTTAAAAACACTCATAGAAACATAAAAAAAAACAAAGTAAAATTAAAATAAAAACAAAAAGTGCTGTACGAGGCCAAAAGGCTCCTATCTCAGCATAATGCTGCAGTACTTAAGAAATAAGTGTCGCAGCGCTGGTATTCTGATAGGGCCCACTGTGATGTTACGGATAGATACAGATATAAATAAAAAATAAAATAGTTATTGGACAAAATTCATATAATTATAAACCGCGTGTCATATGAAGCAAAGGATTAGCAATATACTTCGAACTCATTCAGATTGTAACTGACCGTGTGTTAGGCATAACACACTGTCAATCAGAAATTCACAATCTCAACCAACCAATATTAAAGACTAAAGATCTTACGGGACCAGCACCCTACTTGCAATAGGGTATTTTACTATATACGAGAAAAAACATATAAATATATTATTGAGATAGTTTAGGCAAAAAGGAGTCGGAAAATGTTAGTTTTAGTTCATAAAATAACAAAATCGGCAGATATCGTACAGCTTACTTTTTTTGTTGTTTTGTTATAGAATTTGTACCACATATTAAGGCAACTAAGCCATTTATTTTCATGTAAGTGTACTATTTTTAGAAGTTCGGATTAATTGATATTATTAAAAAAAAGACTTTTATAACTACACGTAATTTAGTCGTAAACTAAGCGCAGTTATGTTGGTATTTAAGCTATGCTCGCCATGAGGGTATTACCCGACCTGCCCCCTCCTTAGATGAAGTCATTTACGAACTAATTAATTATAAATAAAATAAATGTACTTAAAAAAAAACTATTATCTGTATTGTTTTATTTACCTACACTCAAAACCCCATCAGGACATCATTATTATTGCACTCCGCTGAGTAGGTACGATCCTCATCTCAATTTACCTACTTGATAGTAAGTAAAACACTACAAAAATAGCGACAAGCAATCGAGAACATATACTTTATTACCGAAACAATGTTTATGTGCCTATAAGTAACAATATACATTGGTACACTAGTACTTAACCTTAAAAAATAAAACTGGCTATAACTTTTACGTCCCAAGTTCTAAAAATCCAAGAATTTAAAAAAGGCTTGTATATCGTATTAACTACCAATTAAAATAAAAAATATCCCAAAACACGAAATTTTATTAGCTGTACGAAAGTCCCATACAACCCTGCCGTTCGCATTTAAAATTCAATTCAACGTTTTCAGTTTTTCTAACCTGTTAAAAAACACCATGAAATAGTAGCCGCCATGTTATTACGTCATAGGGCTATGTTAACAAAAACGTGTCAATTATCATACAAAGATCAGCGCATTTGTTTTCATAGCCCAGTGACATCATAACCACAGAGCAACATGGCGTCCACTGCGTCCAGCGTTTTCGTCAACCTACGCGCGAAATTTGAAAGTGTAAAATTTTAAATGCATTTTGATGGCAAATATCGATTGAATAAAATTTTTGTGATTATTTTTGGGGCATATTGGCACTATAGAATTGAATTAAGACACCTTTCAAAAATGGGTGTAAGACCCTATTACGGTGCTGGTCCCCAAAGATCTTTAGTCTTTAATATTGGTTGGTTCTATTTCTTACCTACTAGAAGAGGTATCAAGAAGCTTAAAAGTATATCTAAATGAAGGGTACAACGGTCTCGTTCCGCCTGAGCCGAGCGTGCAAGCGAAAGCGTGGACCCAGCGATAGAGAGCCACGATCGGCCTAAGCTTTCGGCTTGTGACGCAATCTCTGTCGTTATCACGTAAAATTATCGTCCGTAAACCGACTTTACAGACAACCAATGTTTTTTTTTACCTTTAACTTGTTAGTTACAATTATTGAAGCTGGTATGTAAATAAAATTAGCTTTCGCGCTTCTTACATCGTTCAAATGAAGATAAGGAGATTACCTTTATTTTTTGAAAACAATAAAAGATGTGCATACTTTTTATTTTTAAACAGCAACAGGAAATGAATTCTTTAGGTATATTAACTCTACCTATTCCGATCACTGACAATAACACCTTATTTATAAAAGAAATCTCGATGTGTTTATTTAAGACGCTAACAACACCTAAACCGCGGTTACTGTCAGATTGCATAGAAAAGAAAGAGAAGCGCGATGACACAACGCTTGTAATTTACGAGTATTGCAAAATATGAAGCATTTATCTATTAAATCAAAATTGAGTTGAGTAGTCGAAGTCAAATAAGACGTTCTTGTTATTAATTAAATACGTAACGTATGTTGATATTTAATCCAGATAATTTGGATTAGAACCCAAGGTAAGAGGTTAGTTTAACGTTAGTTTGTATCTTAAGAGAAGCCTATTTTGGTCAATTGGGTCTTGTCAGCGCCTTAACTTAAATTTAACGAGCGAAGCAAGGGCGGTCGCCAGTTAGTATGAAAGGAAGTTCGCACTTTGCTTTAAAAAAACACGCTTTCATTGAAATTCAGCTGGGTTGTTAGGAACAACCCAGCTGAAATTCAATGAAAGCATTTTTGCTAAAAAAATACGATAAAAATTGGAAGGAAATACTTGGAATTCTATCAATGAGGATGTCATTGAAGACAGAAAATTATCACTAAGAAAGCGAGAACGACTTATTCAATGTTTTCAACCATATTCGTCATGGTCTATTTTTACGAAAGCTATCCTCATATTTAGGATCATATATCATACGAGTATATTAAAAATCTCGTGTCACGGTGTTTGTGGTCGCACTCCTCCGAAACGACTCGACCGATTTTTATGATTTTTTTTATGTATATTTGGTAAGTATGAGAATAGGTCATCCCGATATTATGACGGGATCGAGAGTTACGCGAGTGAAACCACGGGGCGCAGCTAGTAACCATATAAAAACAGTCGCTGCTAAGGAAAGTTCTCCGAAATTCCTGGGGCTCTGTCTCGCATAGGGTCGCAGCATTATGCTGAGCGTTGGCCGTTTTGCGAGGATGTGACGCATATTCTCCCCCAAATAGTTTCTTTTTTGTATTTGTGTGCCTTCTTTGCGTCATGTTTATCGCAAATAAACGTATTTTCTTTCTTTCTTTCTTCTTTCTTTATGGCTTGAATACGAGGCTTTTGGCTACTTTGTATGTGCGTATTTTTATGTTTTTAATGTGCGTTTTCTTTGTGCAGAATAAACAATTCTTCTTTCTTTTTCTTTATATCCCATGACAACCGATTTCTACACAACTTTTCAGTCACCGGTGTTACTTTCAGAGTTCCTCTTAAGTTCTCATTATTTATTCTATCCATTCGCATAACACCACACATCCTTCTTAGCATTCTCATCTCAGCTGCCTTTCATTATCCCCTTTGTGGCTCAACATTCTGATGAAACATAAGAAAATCAATCCATCAGTTATAATTATCAGTTATATAATAGTAAAAGAAGATAAAGGCCAGACAATAAATCCAGACAATTTATTGAGAAGTCTCAACTGAATTTAATTCAATCGTCCCAATGGATTTATTCTTTGACAAATCCGCATTTTCTATGTCAAGGCAATTTTGTAGTCACCGCGGAATTTAATATTCTTTGCGTTCTTATTAGGTACTGGATTGGGCCCGCAAATTCGTCCGCGAGAAATTTCTTGCTCTCCCGACCCATCCCGTCGCATCACATCGCATCGCCCGCCCGCCCGCTGTTACTTCGTTTTTGCTAAGCTTCTTTCTAACTTTTTTCTTTTTGCTCGGCTCCTAAGGGTCGTAGCGTGATATTAAATAGCCTATAGGTACCTTCCACAAGAATTAAGCTGTCAAATGCAAAAAGGGCAATATCAAATTAAAATCTGACTGATAATTCCAGAGATTAGCGAGTTCAGACAAACAAATTCTTCAGCTATATTATATTAGTACAGAAATGTCTTCAAAAATTTGTTCGTATCGTTTTTATAATAAACTTCCTAGCCACATTCAAGAACTAAGCCTTAATAAATTCAAATGTTTTATAAAACAGAAACTGTGCCTAAAAGCCTTTTATACTGTTAAAGATTATATTGAGGACAAAAAGGCTTGGGATTGAGCTGCTCCAATAAACTTACAGTGAATGTTGTTTTTTTACTCTTTTCTTTTTGCTAGCTATTTATATTTTCTTATTCTATATAACATTCTATATAAACAATGACATGAATATTTACTTTTTGTAATATTTACTATATTATATTATTTTAATTATTAGGAATGTGAGGACTATGTGGGTCATTGTTTGTTTTTTTGTCTCTTAGTTTTAATGATGGTCTGGCAGTTTGAGTACTTTGCGGCCTACCCAAATGTCTTTTCTTTGGTATTGTTCGTCAAATCATTGAGCTCCTTAAGTTTTGAGTTGAGCTGCATGATAACTGACAAATGCGTACACTGACTGGACAGGTCCACTCAAATCTGTGTGGTCTTTCCTCAAAAGACCATTTAGGACACCAACCTACATGGTCCTCAAACGATCTGACCAAGATTATGTCCGAATATACACATTGACATTGATGAATTTTATTTATGCAATGACATGAATATTTACTCTGTGTAGTATTATATTAATTATTGTAAATGTGAAGACTATGTGGGTCATTGTTTAATTTTGTTTTATTCTCAGTTAGTTTTTAACATGGTCTGGCAGTTTTGAGTATTTTTTGCGGCCTAGCCAAATGTCCTTTCTTTGGTATTGTTCGTTGAATCGTTGAGCTCCTTTAGTTATGAGTTGAGCTGCACAACGACTGACAAATGCGTGCACTGACTGGACAGGTCCACTCAATCTGTGTGGTTCTTTCATCAAAAGACCATTTCAGACACCAATCGACATGGTCTTCACATGATCTGACCAAGATTATGTCTGGACTTTAAAAGAGACTGTGACCTCTGAGTTTGTTTCGGCCTTTCTTCTCAGAGTAGTCAGATAGGAAACGCCGGCCTCATCTAGTTTAAAAAAATATGTTTTGACGTGTAAAAGTGTTTGTAAAAACCTACTTACATAAATAAAATCATTTATCATTTATTTATCATTTATCATTTTATCATTTATGTATTGTTGCCAGATACAACTTTTTAGCTTAAAGTTATTTCAAGAAGTTACGAAGAAGCTTGATAGATTGACGAACTGCATGGTAAAGAGGCTCTAAACTACATATTATTTTCTTTTGTAGTCTTATATAGCAAATACTAGCTTTTGACCGCAGCTTTACGTGTGGGGGTCGGAAATTATTCCACGGGAACGTCCAATAAGTACTACCGCGATAAAAATATCTAACCTAACCCAAGTCATGGTCTACCCTTGTGCAAAATTTCATTCAAATTCGTTCAGCCGTTAAGTCTCCGTGCACGAAACAAACCCTGTTTTTTCAACTTTTGCGCTCTCAAAAATATAGTATATTTCGTCTTTGATTTACTTAATGAAGATTTTGTATTATTATAAAATATAATTTTATTCTTATTTTAATTATTTTGTATTATTATAAAATATAATTTTCAGTCCTGATAGAGCTAGCGAGTCTCTTCAACTCCGTCATCCAAGAGGATACAACGCCGGAGGCGTGGAGCAGAGGTGCGGTGGTTCTGTTCTTCAAAAAAGGCGACAAAACCTTGCTGAAGAACTATAGACCCATCTCACTTCTGAGCCACGTTTACAAGCTGTTCTCGAGAGTCGTCAAGAACCGTCTCACCAAAAGACTTGACGAGTTCCAGCCACCAGAACAAGCTGGCTTTCGAAAAGGCTTCAGTACCGTGGACCACATCCATACTGTTCGGCAGATTGTACAGAAGACCGAAGAGTACAACCAGCCGCTGTGTATGGCATTTGTGGACTACGAGAAAGCCTTCGACTCCATCGAAATATGGGCAGTTCTGGCCTCTCTGCAACGATGTCGAATTGACTGGCGTTATATCGAAGTGTTGAGGTGTTTGTATGACGCTGCAACGATGACTGTCCAGATCCAGGACAAAAAAACCGGCCCTATCCAACTGCATAGGGGGGTGAGACAAGGGGATGCGATATCCCCGAAACTTTTCACCAATGCGTTGGAGGACGTTTTTAAGACGCTGGACTGGACTGGACAGGGTATCAACGTAAACGGCGAGTACATCTCACATCTTCGTTTTGCCGATGACATCGTCATAATGGCAGATACACTGGAACAGTTAGACCACATGCTGCACAGCCTAAATGGAGCCTCTCGGCGGAACCTCTCGGCGGAGCCTCCAAATTCATGCCGAGGCCAACCCTCGTCATGAATTTGGACAAGACGAAAGTCATGTACAATTCGCACGTCTTGCCGAGTCCAATCCATATCGAAGGGTCGCTTCTCGAATGTGAAGAAGTACGTCTACATAGGACTAGTTATCCAGCTCGGTAGACACAACTTTGAGAAAGAAGCCGACAGGAGGATCCGATTGGGTTGGACAGCGTTTGGAAAACTTCGTCAAGTCTTCTCGTCGCCAATCCCGCAGCGTTTGAAGACTAAAGTCTTTAACCAGTGCGTCCTGCCCGTTATGACATACGGTGCCGAAACGTGGACACTGACAGTCGGGCTGGTCCACAAATTCAAGGTCGCTCAGCGCGCCATAGAGCGGGCTATGCTTGGAGTTTCTCTGAAGGATAAGATCAGAAATGAAGTTATCCGGAAGAGAACCGGAGATACCGACATAGCCTGCAGAGTAAGCAAGCTGAAGTGGCAGTGGGCTGGCCATATTTGTCGAAGGACCGATGGCCGGTGGAGCAGACGAGTCCTAGAGTGGAGACCGCGTATCGGCAAGCGTAGTGTGGGATGCCCCCCAGCTAGATGGACCGACGACCTTAAAAAGGTGGCTGGGACAGACTGGATGCGGAAGGCGGAGGACAGGGTGTTGTGGCGCAGCCTGGGAGAGGCCTATGTCCAGCAGTGGACTGTTATAGGCTGAGTTGATTGATTGATTGATAAAATATAATTTTATTCTTTTTTCAATTATGTAACACCTGCATGTCAAAACGTCAAACAAATAGTTTTCTGACAGCTGCGCGCACAGATTAATTTAGGCCAGCGGCGGCGCGTACGTCGTTCTCGTTGGTACGAAATGTTGCCATTTTAAATATTTGTATTTATGTAATTCTTTCTTTTAAATATTTGTATTTATGTTATTCAAATTACAATCTCACTGTATGCTGCACCGGTCGACGTCTTAACGTCAACGCCGGCTATCGCTGAAAACCAGCGCTGGGGCTCTGTCTCGCATAGGGTCGCAGCGTTATGCTGAGCGTTGGCCGTTTCGCGTGGACGTGACGCATATTCTCCCCCAAATTGTTTCTTTTTTGTATTTGTGTTCCTTCCTTGCGTCATGTTTACCGCAAATAAATGTATTTTCTTTCTTTCTTTTCTTTCTATTTTAAGGATAGCTGAAGTTCTCATGGAAAATCACTCGCTAATTCACTAATTTTTTGGATAACTTGTTGCAAGTATTAGTGATTTTCCATGAGAACTTGAATTTTTGGAATCACAAATAACTTTGTTTTAATTATTTATGCCTTACTCACAAACAATGAACAAAATTGATCAAAATCAGTCGATTTCGAGTATGGGTTTAGGCGTAAAAATGTAACAAACAGACAGAGTTACGAGTACTTTCTCATTTATAATATTCGTAGCATGAATTGCAGCTGAGTATTTAATAACCAAGGCACGTTTATGTAATTTTTTTGCAATTATTTTTAATTGTCATGCAATTAGTATAAGTCGTCCCACTTTAACTATCCCGAGACTCGCTTTTACAATAGACAAATGACATGGCCAATTGGCCACCCACAAATCAATTTATCTGAGCAGTCCAATTCTTATTATTAACACTAATTACGCAAAAAATTGACGAATCGTTTTTATTTGAAGTAGATACAACTATCTTTGGCCTAAGGCTTTACCGTTGCAATTAATCTTTTGCTTGCCTATCCGGGAACATAGTTATCTTCCATGTTGAAAGTACAAAATATTTTTTTTTTGCGACGGAAGGTACCTACTTGGGTTAGGACCAAGTTTTTGACGTAATTGCACAACGGAAATCACAACGGAAATGTATCACACTGGAAAATAAATGCAGCGTAATATAATTATTATGGTGTGTGTAAATCGTCGGAATATTTTAGGCAAGTGTAATCAATAAGATTGCCTAAAATATTCATCCACCCTTATAATTATACTTATTGTACTGCATTTATTTTCCAGTGTGATACATTTTCTCCTGTGAGGCAGCGAGCCTCCTTGCCGGATTGCCGCCATGGGATCAGGAGGCAAAAGTCCTCGCGCACGTATGTGAGTGGCGCGAGGAGGCGAAACACCGGGGCGTAACTCCGCTGCCGCGAGAAATCGCGGTACAGCGGACGGAGCTCCAGCGGGCTCTCATGGCGACATCAAGAATAAGGTTGTCGCAACCCAGTGCTGGGCACGCCATGATTTCGGCGATAAGTCCCCTCTTTGAGGAGTGGCTAGAGAGGCGCCACGGCGTCCTCACCTTCCGCCTGACGCAGGTCCTCATTGGACACGGCAGCTTCGGGAGGTTCCTGTGTCAGATAAGGTGGGAGGAAACGCCCGGGTGTCACCACTGTGTGGATCGCCCGGAGGACACGGTGAAGCATACGGTGGAGGTCTGCCCGGCTTGGGCAGAGCACCGCCGTGTCCTCGTAGAGGCGATGGGCGGCAGAGATCTCTCGCGTCCGGCCTTGGTTCAGGCCATGGTACGGAGCGAGAGGGCATGGGCAGCCGTCACCTCCTTCTGCGAAGCAGTAATGCTTGCAAAGGAGGAGGAAGGACGGTTGAGGGAAAGGCAAATTTCGCGCCCTCTCGCCCCTAGCCGCCGCAGAAGACGCCCTGGGCGTTAGGAATCCCGGGCGGATTTCCGGCCACCGTAGGCGGAGGCAGTCTGGGCGTCCATGAGGATTTCCCACTCCCGCCATAACAAAAAAAAAAAATGGTTAGCTCACCGTCCGGTAAAGACCAGGCCCGGGTCGACGGCGCGTTGTATTCCACGCGCGCCTCAAAAATATGTCGTCAGCACAAGTGTAGGGGTCCACTAGGGCCGATGCCTGCCGGGGTCGCGGGAAGGTACTAAAGGGTCACCGAGGCCCCTGACAACACAGGCAACAGGAAGGAATACGGGTGGGTTTTAGTCAGTAAGAGTCTGACACACCCTCCCGCTCCGCCCAGAGCGGGAGAAGTTATTTGATGATTTCCCATCCAAAAGAAAAAGTGTGATACATTTCCGTTGTGCAATTACGTCAAAAAATTGGTCCTGACCCACTTATCTCTCTATAAGTTTTAAACTTTTCTGCTTCATCAAAGTTCTTTAGCTAAATCATAAAAGCATAACAATCAATGTCACGTATTTACAAAATCAGATAATACTATTGATCGATTACAAATAACAACGGACAGCATAGCGGAGGCAATTTCGTCTGATCGAGTAACACTAAATTGTTTTGGCTATAAATTCTTATGAACTTATATCGATCGCAGTTGTCTTGATTAATAGGCTTAGGAACAGACCTTTGTCTGGCCTGGCCAATCCTGACCTCATTTTGCCACAATAGTGACATGGCGGTGAAGTTAACTGCCTACTAGCATCCAAATACTGCTATTAAAGTGGTATTTTTGGCATAATAAGTAAGTAGTTAAACTATTATGTAATTAGGCCTGTTTTTTTCGCAGTAGTTAAAAGTCTTCATCCAATGAGAAAATAAGGTTTTACGATAATCAGTGCCTGATTAAGCAAGCGCGGGGCCCGTAGCAAATTCTATCGAGGGGCTCTTTATCTGCTACGGGTTCTTAAGTGTCATCTGCCTAGCCTTTTCCCAACTATGTTGGGGTCGGCTTCCAGTCTTACCGGATACAGCTGAATACCAGTATTTTACATGGAGCGACTGCCTATCTGACCTCCACAACCCAGTTACTGCGTAACACGATACCCCTTGGTAAGACTGGTTGTCAGACTTTCGACCTTCTGACGACCCGTAACGACTGTCAAAGATCTACAAATGACAGCCGGGAGCAACGGCTTCCGTATTTGGGTCATAAAAATTTATATGTATACCAAATTTCTATTTAATCGGTCCAGTAGATTCGGAGCAAATCGGCTGTGACAGACAGACACAAGTGATCCTTTAAGGGTTCCATTTTTCCTTTTGAGGTACGGAACCCTAAAAACTGACAAATTACGTAACATCATAGCAACTAGTGGCTATCTAGCGTGAAGAACATTAACTTAACGATGATGTTGCTAAATCCGTGGCCACCTCATTATTTCCACTTTTATACCTGAAAGAATATAATGGCCACTTAATAAAAAGCTCGTTAAAACAGCACTTCGCTTCCAGGAACACTTGTTTTGATTTCATTCGGCCATGTGGCTCGGAGCATACTTTGATATAAAACAATCGTTCCGTCATTGTTTTGGATACAAATTTAGAGTAGGTAAATATAATTAGGTAAAGAGAGCAGTGGTGGCCCAAAGGTAATGGCCGCGACTTACGAGTGACTTACGGTAAAGGATTAAAAATTCGAAGACATTTGTGACATCTACCAACCCGCACTGGGCCCGCATGGTGTATTACAGCCCTCTCACCGAGAGAAGGCCTGTGTCCCAGCAGTGGGAACCATTAAAGGCTGATTAAATACACACATCAAAAAAGTCTAAGCAACATGTATGGTTTTGAACTTTTGAACGATGTTTACTGTAATATATTTATATTTCTTTTATAAATAATAACTAAGCATTTTTTGATGCATTCGTGACTAAAGCAACAAAATCCTTCATTCAACTGTTCATTTAATAACAATAATTAACAATATGTGTAAAATAAAAATAAAACGAAATTAAAATTTTTATTTTTTCCAAAATTAAATAACGATTTTTTTTTAATTATTTGGTAATTCAATACAAAGTGTGACCGCCTCTGTTGTAGGTATAAAACTTGTCGGCAACGATTTTTCATCGAATTTATAAGATTGTTTATCTGATCCTGCGGCAATCGCTCCCAATGGAATTTTAACAAGTCTTACAGTTGTTGGGTTGTTGACACTCCGTCCAGGTTCTCTAGAACATGTCTCTGGAGCATGTCCCATGCGTGCTCGATGGGATTGAGGTCTGGCGATTGTGCTGGCCACGGCAATACCCGGATGTTTTCCATTGCCAAGTACTCGCTGGTCCTCCGAGCTGTGTGCGAACGCGCATTGTTATGCATCAGCGTGAAATCTGAGCCAAAACTTTATGTAAATGGGTGAACATAAGGCCCGAGGACATTTTCAACGTAACTTTAAGCGTTCATATTGCCATCTACAAAAACGAGCTCAGTTCGTCTGTTCTTCATAATACCCACCCATCATCACTGTGGAGCTGTTCGGAATTTCTGGGACTCATCGCAAAACAAAATTTTATCCCATTGCTCCTGGATCCATGTCAAGTGTTCCCTAGACCATTCGTTTCGACGGGCGCGATTCCCATCGCGTATTGGTGGGCACCTTATTGGGCGTCGTGCTCGTAGGCCGTATTCATGCAGCCTATTTTTCATGGTTTGGTATCTCCCGAGCGGTTAACATCGGCTGACGTCTTGCAGTCAATTGTATGTATCGGTCCTGTCGAGCAGTTGTACTCCTTCCACGTCCTGGGTGCTGCTCAGCAGGATCCCCTGCATTAATGTAACGCTGCCAAAGACGTCAAATCACGCTCCTATTGACACCAAAATGCCAAGATACCTGGGATTGATTTCATCCCGCTTGTGCATTCCTACAGCTCTCAGCTTTTCATAAGCAGTCAGATGGCGTCCCTGCATGACATAAAAAATTACTCTTCACTCAATTTAAAAAAAAAAAAAACAATATCAAAAAGTCAGTCTCAAAATGATAAAAGTGAGATAAATACCAAATTTATCAAGCGACGAAAACACATGAAATCGGCAAAAAAAATATTAGCTTTTATTTTAATGAACATAAGACACAATCGAAAAGTTTCTCTTATCAGCCAGTATATGTTTCCGAGAACAAAAAGATTGTATACCAATCTAATTTGTTAAGAAAAACATAAAGTATCAATTAATAAAACATGCAGTTTTTGCAAATGATGCGTGTTGCTTAGACTTTTTTGATGTGTATATTATGTAAATACAAGGTGTCGTTTTGCATCCTCGTGAAATTCAAGGAGGTAACTATGCTATTGATTCTCGACACGAATCAATAATAAAATAAGTAGGTCTTTTTTTTATTTTTTTTATTTTCGGAAATTGACATGTGTAGGACATGCATGTTAAAACGTGGCATGTATAATACCGCACTGTAACTGCCCTTTTACACACACACTATCGCATACGCAACGGAGTGATTCTGTTCTGTGAAAGTGGTGTATTCTAAAATACTGTCAAACTTAAATAACTAAAAAAACAAGAATGTATTAACTATTGAGTAGGTATCTTAATTTTATTTGATTATACATGCCTTTCATAGCAGCCTCCTTAAATTCGACGAGCATGCAAAACGATACCTTGTATAATTATATGTGAAGACGATGCACCTAGAATAAAATTACTATACCACAATAGATAAAAGAATTAAAAATGAAGCAATTACAAACAAATTAATTATGTAATAGATACATGGTGCTCACATAATTATTTACAAGCATTGTAAAAGTATTCGTTTTCCTAAAAATATTAAAGTAATATATTAAAATATATATAAAAAAATCAATACCTATCACAAAAATAATAAATTAAACAATTGCAATAGCAACCAGTTTGATTTTGTTGTATAATATGCTTGTTTACAAAGTGTGCTTATAATATGAGTTTAAAATTTTCTTACATTTAATTGCAACATATCACAAGGTATTTTGTTGTAAAATTTAACACAGTACCCCATAAAAGGTGTATGTACTTTAGATAATCTGAAAAATGGTTGATCTATGTTATTTTTATTTATAGTATTAAAATTATAGCTATCACTTATTTTATTAAAAAGATGTCGATTTTTTCATACATACATAATATTTTCATAAATTAATTGACAGGTGCATTTCTGCCGGACCCTTTGGAAAACAAGGCGTAATGTTATGTTTTGTAGTCATAACATTACATAACCCTTCCTGGGCCAGTCGGGTAAGAACCGTGCCGATCTCTTTCAACAGGAACGTGGAAAACCAAACACTATTTGGCTACGGTCCCCGCTCACGTTTTTAATATAAGTGGTGAGCCAAACGATAGTAAGGTACTGCTTTTACGTGATTTGTGTGTAGAACTATTCAGATATCTGGATAAGAAGTTATATCTTGAAAAGCCATGTGTTCGTTGCGATTTCCCACCGACAAAAATGACGACCCTTTATACAAACTTTCACGGAAAAATCAAGCTTTAGCAAAGTATCGATTTACATAACATACATACATAATCAGCCTATAATGTTGCCACTGCTGGGACACAGGCCTCCACTCTGTGGAGGCCCAGTGCGGGTTTTTTGATGTCACATATCTTCTAACTTTTGGTACTAGGACATGCCGGTTTCCTCACGATGTTTTCCTTCAACGCAGTGGTGATGAAATAATTTACACTAAGTAAAGCGCCTGTCCGGGTACGAACCTAACAACTCGTAAGTCGCGGCCGTTACCACTGGGCCACCACCGAAGTACCGATTTGGCACGGCTAACTTTATACGGCTACAAATAACCAAGACGTATTTAAAAAGTCCTATACAGCTTTGTTAATATCAAACAAGGAAGTATTTCACTTGTTTAATTCTAGCAACGAACTATGCAGGCTCTCTCCGAACCAAGTTGCTCGGTTGTAAATAGCAACAACTTGTTTATTTCTAGCCGCTACGTTTTTTTACATGTTCCTACCGTATTTAATTTAACACCTACCTGAATTTTCAGAAATCCTTCCTTAGCACAATTGCTCAAGCTCACTTTCGCTACATAAGGAACCCTAAAAATCAGCTGTTTAAGCTTTGCGTTGTTTGTCAATGAATGAATAAATAAAGCTTAGATTTATATTACATACATTTATGCTATAGCTGCGCCCCGTGGTTTTACCCGCATAAGTGTCTATCTTGCGGGAATATTGGGATAACAAGTATCCTATGTGCTAATCCAGGTCATGGTCTACATCATCATCATCTGCCTAGCCTTTTTCCCAACTATGTTGGAGTCGGCTTCCAGTCTTACCGGCTACTGCTGAACACCAGTATTTTACATGGAGCGACTGCCTATCTGACCTCCACAACCCAGTTACTGGTAACACACGATACCCCTTTGTAAGACTGGTTGTCAGACTTTCGAGCTTCTGACGACTCGTAACGACAAAGATCAACAAATGACAGCCGGGACCAACGGCTTAACGTGATTTCCGAGGCACGGAGGGGTCTTGGTATGTAAAGATGGTCACCCATCCACGGACCAACCGCGGCAAGCGGGTCTACATCATATGCCAAATTTCATCCAAATCTGTTCAGCCGGTTTAGCGTGAAAGCGTAACAAACAAATCTTATTTTGATTTTCTGAAAATCACAACTACAACAACAAGAAATGATTGCAGGACTCACAATAAAGGCATTTATTGTGAGTCCTGCAATCATTTCTTAAATTTTCCTAAGAGTTTAAAACATATTCTGACGTGGCTGGCTCATCGCCTTTAACGTAAACCTTTGAAGTCTCTAGAACGAAACATATTTTTTATAGTTTTCGATATTGTATGAAGGTGGTGGTACCTATTGATTGTGTGTGGGCTGGCCATGTTTGTCGACGGACCAATGGCCGATGGAGCAGACGAGTCTTGGAGTGGAGACCGCGTGTCGGCAAGCGTAGTATGAGATGCCCCCCAGCTAGATGGACCAAGGTGCCTGGGTCAGACTGGATGCGGAAGGCGGAGGACAGGGTATTGTGGTGTAGCTTTTTTTTTTGGGTGGGAAATTATCAAATAACTTCTCCCGCCCTGGGCAGAGCGGGAAGGTGTGTCAGACTCTTACTGACTAAAACCCACCCGTGTTCTCTCTTGTTGCCTGTATTGCCAGAGGCCTTGGTATCCCTTCCGGACTTTCCCACGACCCCGGCAGGCATCGGCCCTAGTGGACCCCTACACTTGTGCTGACGACATCTCTTTGAGGCGCGCGTGGAACACAATGTGCCGTCGACCCGGGCCTGGTCCTTACCGGATGGTGACCTATCCATTACTCACCGTCCGCAAGCCCGCGCCTACGGTGTCCGGAAATATGCCCGGGGCGTCTCCTGCGGCGGCTAGGGGTGAGAGGACACGAAATGTACCTTTTCCTCAACCACCCCGCCTCCTCCTTCGCGAGCATTACTGCTTCGCAGAAGGTGGTGACGGCTGCCCATGCCCTCTCGCTCCGTACCATGGCCTGAACCAGGGCTGGACGCGAGAGATCTCTGCCGCCGATCGCCTCCACGAAGACACGGCGGTGCTCTGCCCAAGCCGGGCTGACCACCGTGTCCTCCGGGCGATCCACACAGTGGTGACACCCGGACGTTTCCTCCCGCCTAATCCGACACAGGAACCTCCCGCAGCTACCGTGTCCCGTGAGGACCTGCGTCAGGCGGAAGGCGAGGACGCCGTGGCGCCTCTCTAACCACTCCTCAAAAAGAGGACTTATATCTGCAATTGTGGCGTGCCCAGCACTAGGTTGCGACAACCGCACTCTTCATGTCGGCATGAGATCCCGCAGGAGCTTTGTCCGCTGTGCCGCGATTTCTCGTGGCAGCAAAGTTTCGTTTCGCCTCCTTGCGACTCTCCCATACGTGCGTGAGGACTTTTTCCTACAGATCCTATAGCGGCAATCCGGCTAGGAGGCTCGCTGCCTCACAGGAGACCGTGCGGTATCCCCGGACCAGCCGGATAGCCATGACCCTTTGGGCCGCGCTCAACCAGCGGGCTGGCCGCACCGCCAGGGAACGCGCCCACACAGGAGACCCATAAAGGGTCATGGACCGCACGGCCCCCACGTAGAGCCTCCGGCAGGAGGCGATAGGACCCCCTAGATTGGGCAGGAGCCGCTTCAAGGCAGCACCGGCCCACTCCAGTTTGGGAGCCAAACGCCGGAAATACTCCACGAAGTTCCACCGGCTGTCGAGGACGAGTCCTACTGCGGTCGGTACTTCATCGTCGACTCGACGCTGATGTAAACCCTTCCTGCCGGTATTTGGGATCCCGATGGTGGCGCGTTCCGAGGACCATGAAAACACATGGCCTCGGACTTGTGAAGGGCTGATGCCGCTAGGGAGGCCAGCGCGCAACACCCAGTCGTATCCGATGTCCCACAGATGCGGCCCAGGACCGATCCCTGTGGGACACGGCACGACATTTCTTGCCGGTTCCACACTCCTTGGTGACCGGGGTAGATGACGGCCCTGTCCGTCAGATAGGCCTCGACCACACGACAGAGGTAGGTCGGCATTCGGTGGTACCGGAGTGCCTCCCTGATGCAACTCCAGGGCAGGGTATTATTCAAGACATTGGTGATATCTAGAGACACTGCCATGACGACCAACAACAGCATTCCCCGTCATGAGGGCCCGGGAGTGGCTTATGTCCAGCAGTGGACTGCGATAAGCTGAGTTGATTGATTGTATGTAGGTTGCATTATGATCATGTACCTACTCAAAACGATACTTTAAGGTTAATCCAGTAACTGTCCTGCCTTGTCTGTAAATTGTGTCCACAATTTGTAAATAATAATGGTTATAAGCTCATAATACCATTTGTAAAAATAGTGACTTAGTGCTTTTTATGTTACAGCACTCTAATTAATGGTCACATACTTCTGTTTGCTTAATGAAAATAAGAACGAAATGAAAATAAAATAATACCTTTGAATGCCGTAGAGTCAATAAGTGGTCAGTAATTACGTTACTGCGTGCCCAAAGCATATTATTTTCACATTTTTACAACACAAAAAACCGGAAATATATTAACGTTTTTATTTCTCTGTGAACTCGAAATGAGATCACTATAAAATAATCAAAAATAACTTGTTAAGTGACGGCACTTTTTAATTCCAAAAACAATGGAAAGAAACGAGTTTCGTGTGTTGATGGAACATTGTTTTTAAAGGGACAAAACACCATTCAAGTAGGTACAGAAGTGGTTTATAAAGTGTTATCCGGAATCTGCTCCGTCTAAACCAACCATTTGTCGGTGGTATTTTTTTTTTATGGATGGGAATTCATCTAATAACTTCTCCCGCTCTGGGCGGAGCGGGAGGGTGTGTCAGACTCTTACTGACTAAAACCCACCCGTATTCCTTCCTGCTGCCTGTGTTGCCAGGGGCCTCGGTGACCCTTTAGTACCTTCTCGCGAGTATGCCTTTTTCAAACATGGTCATGTGGACGCAAATGATACTGAACGCTCTGGTAGTCCAAATGAAGCAGTGACTCAACAAAACATAAACCAAGTCCTGAAAATCGTGAAGGAAGATCGAAAGTTGCGCGATATAGCTGAGATAGTGAAGATTTCAACTGGTACGAGTAGTGTTTTCAATTTAAGTACCGGTTTTACCATCATTAAAATCTTGCACTAATGGCTATTGTCAGTCTCCATCATTATATCAGCTTTGCGACATTGCAAAATTGTACTGTCATCAGAGCAACACCAGTTAGCAAAATTCCAACTTATTCAGATTTATGGGTAGTAGTGAAAAACCTATCAAAAGATTTCAACTAGATTAGTTAAATAGACGAGCAATAGTACTCGAATTTACGAACCTACATAAGTGACTAAATTCCACAAGTGATCGCCAATTAAAAATCGTATGATAAAAGTCGCGCGTGCAATGTTTGCTGAGCGTTTACTTTATTACACTTAATTAGGGCGTCTCGTGGTCGACTTCCGAACCGATTTACAAAGGAATTCCCACCTTATTGCTCGAGAAATAAGAGTAGTTTTTAGTTGTGGTGTTGTGTTTGTATCTGGTTCTATCGGTCGTTTATCACATAGTCGGCATGTGCTTCGAATGGTCACCTATTTAGTGGGTGTTCATTACAAGCGAGTAGCGAGTTTTGTTTTTTTTAAGGTTCCGTACCTCAACAAGAAAAACAGGGTTCCCACTTATAGGATCACTCGTGTGTCTGTCTGAATGCCTGTCCGTCTGTCACAGTTGATTTGCTACGAATCTACTAGACCGATTATATTGAAATTTGGTACACACATGATATTCTGTGACCCAAACGCGGACATATAACGTGAATTTTAAATATAAGAGTCACTTTTAGGGTGCAAATTAGAAAATTAAAAAAATATTGCAAACTACCGTTTTAAAATAAACACTCATAAAGTTATTTAAGAAAATATATGAAAATTGACCATAACCCCCCCCCCCCCCCCTTTATCTCCTCCTATCATATATCCTAAAATTTGAATAAAAATACAGAATATAGTTCTTTACTTATAGATAACCTATAAGAAGTTTATGGTGTTAAAATAACATAGTAAATCTCTCAATATTATGCGTACAAACTTAAATTTGCAGTTGTAATATATGAGAGAATATGTTTTTCAAAAACAATGTTAAGTTTGTTCTTGGGATCGTACGGAACCACACGAGTTCAACTCGCACGAGTCCGGTTTTTGTTGGCTTATTGCTAGTCATATTTTTTTTTAAATTTGGGTCGTCAGGGAAGTTTAAAGTATGAATATGTATGGCTATACGAGTAGGGGATGAAAGAAACGATGGATGGACTGTGTGAAAGATGATAATATGATAAGGCGAGAGAGAGGGTGACTACCGAGATGACAACTAATAGAGAAGTATGGAAGACAGGGACATGTTGCGCCGACCACAAATAGATTGGGATAAAAGCAGGAGCGTGTTGATGATACTAGTTTATTTTTTTAAGTCACATGATATTTTATGAACAAAATGCTTTGTCATTTGTGAGCATACTATATTCATTCAGTCTATTTTTTACTTCAGTCTTACAAATAATGCTAGACATACAGATACAAATGGAATAAATGCTTTTTTATTGTCCATCGCGGTTAGCTACATTTTTATTGTTTTATTTCACACATCTAGTTTTTATTCTATTTAAATAGCGGACCCATCAGAATACCAGCGCTGCGACACTTTTTTTAAGTGTCGTTAATTCAGCGAGGAAATGCCGCCAGCATCCTCGGTACAATGCCCCGAGGGCCTTTTTTAAGCCTAACTTAGTTTTAATTTAATTTAGTTAATGTTAATAATCATCTTGTAATTTGGTTATGTAAATAAATGATATTAGTGTCGTTGCATTATGCTGAGATAGGAACCTTTAGGGCTCACACAGGACTTTTAGTTTTATTTTCATTTTACTTTGTTTTTGTTTTATTTTTTGTTTCTTTCGGTGTTTTTAGTTTATTTTGTGATCTACTGTGTGAGTCCCTATAAATACTTTTTCTTTCTATCTTTCTTCTCAGTAGAGCCATTGAAAAGTTACTTACCTACTGCTAATAACTGTCCAGACTCACATAGCATTCAGTCTGATGCCTTCTTAATACATATCTCTTCTTAGAATTCTCTTATTATCATAATACATCTCTTTTATTTAGTTAGATTTGTTTCATAAGAACAAATCTCTTATGGAAAGTTTATTATGAGACAAATCTAACTTAAAGATACGTTTTAATGATTATAATTCTGTAAATACATATTTAATAGGGTCGCAAATCATATTTTGATCAACATACAACCTAACACTGACCTGCAAATTGTAAAAAACTTAAGTTAATTTGTTTTTCATTAATTTTATTAAATCAAAATTTCACTGAATTAAAAACCTATACACGGAAAAAAAGGATGTCTTAAATTAAGACAATATCCTTTTGGTCAAGACACAAATATTGATTCATATATGGGGAAAACAATATATTCTTGAATGAAGTAAAATTTTGTCTACATATATTTATTTACATAACCAAATTACAAGATGACTATTAACATTAACTAAATTAAATTAAAACTAAGTTAAGCTTAAAAAAGGCCCTCGGGGCATTGTACCGAGGATGCTGGCGGCATTTCCTCGCTGAATTGCAATGCTGATGCGTTGCGCGAGAAAGCCGCCAGCTTTTCGGTCACCAGTTACATCAACTAGACGTTTCGCGATTTCCGCAAATAACTTATGCGCACTGGGACCCCACGGACCGAGGGTCTCGACGCCAAAGGGCACAAAGTTGTACTCTCTGCCAAGGCCTCCATATTTAATAACTTTCAGATTTTCGGCATTTTCTGCCGCTGCACCCGCTTTAGAAGTAGTCCGTTGGAGGTGGGACGGTGCCAGTGTGTCTACACAGGTAGCGTCCCACACAAGCATCCGTCCCAAACTCCACGGGACCAAAGACACACCATCAGGTCTTTTGCCATCATCTCTGACAATGCCAGTCGGCTCAAGAAGAGCAGGCACATTGATGCTGGCAAGAGACCGGCGGATTATGTCATTAAGTGTTGCATGTCTTGAAAAGCGGCCTGCATTTTTTTGACAACAAAGTCCGTGGTGACCCAGTCGGTCCACGTCCGTGCCACAAGGGCATGTGTGTGGAGTGCATACCGTGACCCCAAGCCGCAGACCAGTCGCCAGACGAAGCGAGGTCGGATCCAGGAAGGTACCGGTATATGGAGAAGGATGGGCATGTAGCCAATGACCGGCCTCTCTGGTTCCGACCGCCAAAAGTCTTGCGCGATCCGGACCTGAACTGCGGCTCAGAATCGATTTGTATGTTAAATCGCAATAAATATCGTCCCAGCTCCTTTGAGATTTTAGGTTGTCTGGAAATTCTTTACCCGGGCAAGCAATTTGAAAAGCATTCTTGGCATCCTCCAAGCCCGCAGTCTCATAGTTTGTGGGCAAAGCCCTTAGGACATTGCCCTATGAGACGTGACGTGCTATGGGTGGACGACAAAAAGGCTGGGGAAGCAACACTCGAAATTTTGCGGATTCCTAAACCGCCAAACCGAATAGGGAGGGATGCTTGTAACCAAGATGGTTCATTGAGCTGAATATTTAAAATCGTTTCTAAACTAGTTTTGACTAAATCGTCTATTGGTGAAAGCAAATTTGGATGTTTCCAAAAATGGCTACAGCGAAGCACATAAGTAAATTTAGGGACAAAAAGGCAAAACTTTAGAATTATAAGAGCATAATGAGGACTGATTTCGAGTAAACAATTTGCGTGACTTTGGAATCTAAAAATAGTGTTAGTAATATAATCAGGAAAAGATTCTTCAAAGATGGGAGAACCCAGGAGGCAAAGTGACTTTCTGTCTACTATTTTGATTTTAAATTATCCAAACCGTAAGAAGTTTTTTGAATAAAGAGTTCACATTTGCTAAAATTTAATTCTAAATTTTGTCTTAGTTTTATTGTCTTCTTCGAAGACATTACACTTAAATGAAGAATTATTAAGTTTCATTTTAAGAATATTATTTCTCTCTTAGAATATTTTCTTCAATTAAGATTATTATAGTCTGGAATCAAAAATATTTGCTTAAGTCAAGCATAAAAACCAAGTATTTATTATTCTTAATTTGAGTAAACAGGTTTTCTTGGACTGAGCACATTTACTTACGTTAAGAAAATATTTTTATTATTACTTGGATTGAAACAATTTTTTTGAGAATATTGATATTCTTCGCTGAAGAGATCCTTTTTTTCCGTGTAGGTGCACCTTTACGGAGCGAGAGGGCATGGGCAGCCGTCACCTCCTTCTGCGAAGCAGTAATGCTCGCGAAGGAGGAGGCGGGACGGTTGAGGGAAAGGTAAATTTCGCGCCCCCTCGCCCCTAGCCGCCGCAAGAGACGCCCTGGGCGTCGGCAATCCCGGGCGGATTTCCGGCCACCGCAGGCCCGGGCTTGCGGACGGTGAGCAATGGGTAGCTCACTGTCCGGTAAGGAGCAGGCCCGGGTCGACGGCGCGTTGTATTCCACGCGCGCCTCAAAGAGATGTTGTGAGCACAAGCGTAGGGGTCCACTAGGGCCGATGCCTGCCGCGGGTCGCGGGAAGGTACCAAAGGGTTACCGAGGCCCCTGGCAACACGGGCAACTGAAGGAATACGGGTGGGTTTTAGTCAGTAAGAGTCTGACACACCCGCCCGCTCCGGCCAGAGCGGAAGAAGTTATTTGATGAATTCCCACCCAAAAAAAAAAAAAATGGGGCACCTCTGCCGAACCTTTCGGGGAATACAGGTGTGATGCTAAGTTATGTTATTATAAAAGCCTGTATTAGGGTGTTTCGTAGCCACGAATTTTTCCTTCCACCAGCTATTTTATTAAAGTCTAGTATTTCAATATCGCCGACACTGTTACCCCAATCTCCACGATTTCGAGGACTGTGATAGGCCAATAGGGTCTTACACCCATTTTTGAAAAGTGTCTGAATTAAATTCTATAGTGCTAATATGCCCCAAAAAAAATCACAAAATTTTTATTCAATCAATAAGTGCCATAAAAATGCATTTAAAATTTTACATTTTCAAACGCGCGTAGTTTGACGAAAACGCTGAACGCAGTAGACGCCATGTTGCTCTGTCGTCATGACGTCACTTGGCTATGTAAACAAATGCGCTGATCTATTAAATAACTATCAGTTGACGGTTGACACGTTTTAGTTCACATAGCCGTATGACGTAATAACATGGCGGCTACTATTCCATGGTGTTTTTTAACAGATTAGAAAAAACTGAAAACATTGAATTGAATTTTAACGCTTATTTTATTATTTTATAACCTAAAGGTAACATTTTCCGACTCCTTTATGCCTAAAATATTTCAATAATATATTTATAGATTTTTTCTCGTATATAGTAAAATACCCTATTCACGGTCCGCTCCTCTCCACTTCGCCCAGCTCCGCGTCAGTGGAAACGCACCCTTAGGTCTAAATATCCAATCTGTGTATGAACAGCTTTATTCTGATCGCGTAACTGTTGCACTATCGTTACAATATAGGGATGTTGGTTATATCGCTTTACTCAATGATGTCACACTGTTCTATGCACCGGTGCTTTTTAGTTGCATGCGAAACTTTATTGAGGGGCTTGTGGCTAAGTAATTACAGCCGCATGGTTCGATTGAAAAGGTTACGCTACGCTTGCCACGGTTGGTCCGTGGATGGGTGACCATCTTTACATACCAAGACCCCTCTGTGCCTCGGAAAGCACGTTAAACTGTTGGTTCCGTCTGTCATACGTGGATCTTTGACAGTTGTTACGGGTCGTCAGAAGCCCGAAAGTCTGACAACCAGTCTTACCGTGAGGAAGGAGAAGGGGAGGGTATCGTGTTACCCAGTAACTGGGTTGTGGAGATCAGATAGGCAGTCGCTCAATGTAAAATATAAAACTATATCCGGTTAGACTCGAAGTCTACCTCAACGTAGTTGGGAAAAGGCTAGACAGATTGATTGACTTTTCCTGCGAACATCGCTTGCCACGGCCAGTTTTTGTATAGGTAACCAACTTACCGGGTCTTTTTTGACCCGGAATGGCTGTAGGTACAAGGACCTTGTGGCACGTGGACAAAATAGGAACTAACGCCACCATCTTGTTTTTAGGGTTCCTTAGTCAACAAGGAACCCTTATAGTTTTGCCATGTCCGTCTGTCTGTCTGTCTGTCTGTCTGTCCCCGCTTTCGCCCAGAGGCGCTTAATACTAGAAAGCTGTAAAAAATACCGTTCAAAAATATTGCGGGTCTGCCAAAACCATTTTTCGAATCAGGGTGCCGTTTTCGTAATATTAAGCTTTAAAGTGCTAATTTGGTGGCCCCCCCCCCCCCCCTGCCAGCTAAATGGTTGCTTTTAGACAGTAGTACATATAACGAAATTAAAAGGAAAACTATCACAGCTAAGTAGGCTTTACAAGTTAATAAGTAATAGTCGACCAACTTACATTTGCAGTTGGAGAATTGACCGTGATCGATGTATGGGAGAACATGTTTTTCAACTACGGTCCGACACACACTTGGCCGGTTTTTTAGACAGGTTTACAAATCATTATTACCAACAGCGCCCTACTGTCAATGACAGTCAAGTGCTAAAACATCCTTGTAGCACATTAGTCGGCTCATAGAATATGGGCTAATTTCTGATTTTCTGAAATATAAAAAAGAGCTGCCAAGTGGGAGTTGGATTCGCTCACGAAGGGTTCCGTACCGTATTATGATCGAGCAAAAAACGCCGACAAAAAAAAAACGTTTCTTGTATACAAAAAACATCTTTTTTCGGCTTTTAATTATTAACTTTGTTTATTTTTTACTATTTATTTTTTAATATACATCAACAAATAGATTTCAACTGTCTACCTGTTACGGTTCATGAGATACTGCAGCCCGCTGACAGACAGACGGACAGACGGACGGACGGACAGCGGGCTTCTTAGTGATAGGGTTCCGTTTGGCACCCTCCGGGTAACAAACAAACTCTTCATAACAGCAGTCCACTGCCTGACATAGGCCCCTCCAATCGCACGTCATTCAACTCGATTCTCGGTAATTCTCATCCAGCTGCTACCAGTAGGCTTAGCACGAGCAACGTTTTGTCTACGGAAGAATAAACAAAAATGACGAAGGTACGACGACAGCAAAGTTGAAAGAGTCAACTGCACTTTTTACGAAATTCACTCTTTTACATAATTCGACTCAGAATTCTTTGTTTTGTCGTACGATTTTTTCTGTTTGATTCTCAATTTTTACTGATTTTAAGTCACGTATATAAAGACAACTACACATCATTCATTCATTCATTTTTTCTCAAAGTGTCAAAAAATATTATTTACTATAATATTTTTTGACACTTTGAGAAAAAATGCCCAAATTAATATTTGGGCATTACCAAGGAAATGGTGAAGGGTAATCCCTTCACCATTTAAGTAATGTTCTATTAACTAAATAATGTAAAATAGGAGAAGATAGCCTTGTTCTTCTGTTAATTATTACAGTTTAGCTTTTAAAACGCTCTCCTGTAAAATCATGATTTTGTAGATAACCGTATACGAGTATACATTGTGGCCGTCGAATAGGAAAATGCAAATTGTCTTGACTTCCTTAAACAATTGTCAGTTGTCAGTGTGATTTTGACAGTTTGGGATAGAAACTTTCTTCTGAAATAGTCTACATAAAAAGGACAAGACAAAGATCGTTAGAAACGAAAGACAAAATGACAGATTGCAGAAGCATTTCTACGGTGCGATGTCAAAAATGGAGAAACGAAATGTCACTTTGTATAGAAAGAGCTTTGTCTATTCTTCGAAAAAATAGAAGCCGCTATGCTATGCCTGCTAAACTAATGATGCAGATGATTTTTAACATTAAGGATCGGGTGACCGTAATAAATACGCGTCGCGCTCACGCCGCGCCGCATTTCGGTTTCATAGGGAATATTTATTTTTGTAACAAAAACAAGAGTATTTTTCAAAAATCACAGATATAATTGGACATACTTACACGAAAAGGATCCACAAAAATACCAAAATTGAGTTAAGTATACCAAAAAGAGCGTAAATGTTTATAAGGTCTCTTTGGCATACTTAACTCAATTTTCATATTTTTGTGGATTAGGTCCTTTTCGTGACTGCTGGGACACAGGCCTTCTCTCGGTGAGAGGGAGTGGGCCGTAATCCACGACGCGGGCCCAATGCCGATTGGTAGATGTCACATGTTGTCGAATTATTGGTTCTAGGACATGGCCGGTTTCCTCACGACGTTTTATTTCACCGTTTTGAAAGCAGTGGTGATGAAATAATTTACTCAAAGTAAAGCGTCTGGCTGGGTTCGAACCTACGACTTAAGACTCCCTTTACTACTGCTCCTTTATAACTACTTCCGTGTAACTACGTCCAATTATAGATCAAATCAAATCAAATCAAAATATTTTTATTTCACATATGCACTTATGAAACGTCAGAAGCTAGGTGCACGGTTCCAATTGGTCGTTTCCTATGGAGATAAGAAAATAGTCTGTTCAAACAAAAAAAAACTTGAATATATCATAGTTTGAAAGTAATATCGTTTTATAGGTATGTTTTGGGTAGACAATGGCGCCGATTCCCTTGTTCACAAACTAAACTAAATTTAAGTTCAGTGCATCTTTTTCTTTCTATTTCATTAAGAAAAGGACAGAAGATACATTTTAGTTTACTCCTGTCAAATTAATCAGCGCTTGACGTAAATTGACGTAATTTTAGTAGGCAAGTTTTTATTCACGTCTAAACTTGTATAGAGTAGTGACAGGCGCTGATTAATTTGACAGGACTAAACTAAAATTTATCTTCTGTCCTTTTCTTAATGAAATAGAAAGAAAAAGATGCACTGAACTTAAATTTAGTTTAGTTTGTGAACAAGGGAATCGGCGCCATTAATTCCCGAATTTATTTCTTAAATTATTTTACTACAATACTTAAATATTCACATATAGAATTGCTGTGTGCGTTCTAGTTTAACATATATTTTTTGCATAACTTACTCGCATTATAAAATATGAAGGTGTAAAAACAGATTTTAAAGTCACTAAAATCATATATCTGCGCCTTAAATATCACAAGAAAATAACTATTCCAGTTCCAAGAAAATGAAACCTCTTTCGTCTCGCAAGCCTCGATCCGTAATACAATAGATTCCGTTACACATGACCTCTTGACCCTGGAACATTGTCCTGTCTGTCTCACAATAAGCAATAAGTGACAATGGTTCAAATATGGCGGTTTGGCACAATATCGTGCTTTGAAATGTGGTCCCGTTTTTATTTGTGACTATTTTTTTGAGAAGACGATTGTTGTTTCGGTTTTCAAAATAGTTTTTGGCTTGACCAACTTTTAATGACTAACTAATTGATAAATTAACTTACACAAAAATTAACTTAAAAACCAGCCAAGTGCGTGTCGGACCACGCACAATGAAAGGTTCCCTAGTTGGGAAGTTGGGATGAATTTATCCCAAAAACAAACTTAACATTGTAGTTGAAAAACATGTACTCCTACATCGATATATGCCACGGTCAGTTCTCAAACTACAAATTTAAGTTGGTCGACTATAACTCGTTAACTTGTAAAGCCTACTTAGCCATGATAGTTTTCCTTTTAATTTCATTATATGTACTACTGCCATGATTTTTTTCACATCTCCATAAACAACCATTTAGCTGGCAGGGGGGGGGACACTTGACTCTAACAAAAATTTGCACTTTAATGCTTAATATTACGCACTTTTCGATTCAAGGATCCACTCCTTGAATCGAAAAGTGGTGTTCACAGACCCGCAATATTTTTAAACGGCCTATAGCTAAATTTAGTTTATTGACAATACAACAATAAATGAAACTGCGTACCTATGTACAATGACGTTCCCGGTCTGCATACTCACATTCAACCAAATATATTCCATACTCTATTCACTATACATATCGGGCCCTATCAGAATACCAGCGCTTTGGTATTTATTTTTTAAATATCGCAGCATTATGCTGAGCCTATAATCTGGCAAACGACCCAAGAGCTAGACTGACCCGACACTACACCGAAGACATCCCGGACGTCAGCTTGTACGAGATTAGGATGGCTCTGAAGCAGCTCAAAAACAACAAGGCGCCGGGTGATGACGGAATTACGGCTGAACTTCTGAGGGCCGATGGAAAACACGTTCTCAAGGCCCTCCAGAAGCTGTTTGGTTCCGTCATACTCGAGGGCAAAACGCCACAGGCATGGATCAGAGGTGTGGTGATACTGTTCTTTAAGAAGGGCGACAATACCCTCCTTAAGAATTATAGGCCCGTCTCACTTCTGAGCCATGTCTACAAGCTGTTTACAAGAGTCATCAGGAACCGTCTCGCGCGCAGGTTTGACGACTTCCAGCCTCCCGAACAAGCCAGATTCCGTAAAGGCATTAGCACTGTAGACCACATACATAAGCTGCGGCAGGTTATACAGAAAACCGAGGAGGCCTCTCTGCTTAGCGTTTGTGGACTACGAGAAAGCCTTCGATTCGATCGATATATGGGCTGTACTGCAGTCTCTTCAACGGTGCCAGATCGACTATCGGTACATCGAGGTGCTTAAGTGTCTGTACGAAAACGCCACTATGTCAGTCCGACTCCAGGACCAGACCTCGAAACCTATCCTTCTGCAGCGAGGTGTGAGACAGGGAGACGTTATCTCTCCGAAACTGTTCACCGCTGCACTGGAAGATGTCTTCAAGGTTCTGGACTGGAAAGGGCCAGGCATCAACATCAATGGCGAGTACATCAATCACCTTCGGTTTGCCGACGATATAGTTGTCATGGCTGAGACTATGGAGGACCTCAGTACAATGCTCGATGACCTCAGTAGAGCTTCCGAAAGAGTAGATCTTAAAACGAACATGGACAAGACAAAGATCATGTCAAATGCCCATGTTACACCCACTCTCATGAAAATCGGAGACGCTACGCTCGAAGTTGTGGACGAGTATCTTTATCTAGGACAAACTGTCCAGTTAGGTAGGTCCAACTTCGAGAAAGAGGTCAATCGTTAAATCCGACTCAGCTGGGCAGCGTTCGGGAAGCTGCGCAGTATCTTCTCGCTCCGCATACCACAGTGTCTCAAGACGAGAGTCTTTGACCAGTGCGTGTTGCCAGTGATGACCTATGGCACTGAAACGTGGTCGCTTACAATGGGCCTTATCAAAAAGCTAAAAGTCACTCAAAGGGCAATGGAGAGGGCTATGCTTGGGGTTTCCCTACGTGATCGAATCAGAAATGAAGAGATCCGTAGGCGAACCAAGGTCACCGACATAGCCCGAAGAATTGCCAAACTTAAGTAGCAGTGGACAGGGCACATTGCTCGCAGAACAGATGGCCGATGGGGTCGAAAGGTTCTGGAATGGCGACCGCGTACCGGAAGACGTAGCGTTGGAAGGCCTCCTACAAGGTAGACCGATGACCTTGTGAAGGCCGCAGGAATCCGCTGGATGCGGGAAGCACAAAACCGGTCGAAGTGGCGGTGCTTGGGGGAGGCCTATGTCTAGCAGTGGACGTCTTTCGGCTGAAATGATGATGATGATGATGCTGAGCCTGAGTACAAATAGCCTTTTTGGCGTCGCACAAGTAGTTTTTTGTTTTTTTTTTTTCTTGTTTTTTGTTTTCGTGATTCGAACAAATGCGTAAATTTTGTTAGTTTTAAATGCTCCTTTTTTCTTATTGTATTTCTTGTGCGTGTCCCAAATAAAATATTTTTCTTTCTTTCTTTCTATACTCGTAGCTAATCAAACATTGCCAAACCTCGTAGTCGGTTTAAATTTCGTTTTTAGGATACTATCCTAACTTCCTAATTAACATTATAAATGCGAAAGTGAGTGTTTGTTTATTTGTTTGTTTCTTACGCTTTCACGCTAAAATGGCGGAACGGATTTGGATGAAATTTGGCAAATGGGTAGACTATGACCTGGAGAAGGCTACTTTTCATCCTGGATTGCAGACTAAGTCGAGGGCAACAGCTAGTATTTGATGTTCCAAAATACTCCTACAGCCAGTATTTTCATTTATTGTCTCCACATAGAAAAAGTTGAAAATCATGATGCGTTTTATAAAGATTAGATTATTATTCTAAAATAAAAAAATGTTTGTGCGAGCTTTTATATGACCTAACTACATAATATTATATCTACAGCAAGGACATTTTAATAGCCTATTATAAAAATGAGCCTCCCAAGAGATTGCTACCTTATTAAATACCGAATCAATTTTGAACTGCGCAACCGAGAACCACTTACATGGCTAGCCAAACATAGCTTAGAGCTCTTTTTAAAGTCTATTATTAAAATAATTGAAATTATTCGGACAGGAAATGAAACATCTCTTTCAAAGTCCCATTTACATAATAATATGCAATCATACGAATAAAATTATAAACAATGATTTTTTTTTTAACTACTTCATATTCAATGTTGAAGTCCGAAATGTTGTATGTGAAATTGCATACTTACAGGATCATTAAAGGTTTTTGGCAATACAAAATAGTACATTACGATACGTGTGACTTAAGGGGACTACAGGACCTAAACGCAAATTTTGGAAGTTTTATAATGCCTAAAAGTATATGATCTACTGCAGTAAACTAAATCAGAAAAATATATGATATTCTTCAGGAAAAATGCTAGGTAGATAGTGTGTTAAAATATAATACAACCGATTTGATACCATAGAAAAAAATTACGAATATTCCTTTAAAAAATTATTTTAACTGTTAAAAACCATACTAATGCAGTTATTCTGATTTTTTGAAGGATTATTCTGCGAGCAACATATTAGCATAATAGTGTTTTAATTTTTTTATCTAGTCAATAGATTTTTTGTAAATAGATAATTGCAATAAATTACCAGCGTTGTGTCATCGTGCTTCTCTTTCTTTTCTATGCAGTCCGACAGTGACCGCGCTTTAGGTGTTATCAGCCTCTTAAGTAGTCCAGTATGCATGGGCAGCCGTCACCTCCTTCTGCAAAGCAGTAATGCTCGCGAAGGAGGAGGCGGGACGGTTGAGGGAAATGCACGTTTCGCGCCCTCTCGCCCCTAGCCGCCGCAGGAGACGCCCTGGGCGTCGGGAATCTCGGGCGGATTTCCAGCCACCGTAGGCGCGGGCTTGCGGACGGTGAGCAATGGGTAGCTCACCGTCCGGTAAGGATCAGGCCCGGGTCGACGGCGCGTCGTATTCCACGCGCGCCTCAAAGAGATGTCGTCAGCACAAAGTAGGGGTCCACTAGGGCCGATGCCTGCCGGGGTCGCGGGAAGGTACTTATGGGTCACCGAGGCCCCCGCAACACAGGCAACAGGAAGGAATACGGGTGGGTTTTAGTCAGTAAGAGTCTGACACACCCTCCCGCTCCGCCCAGAGCGGGAGAAGTTATTTGATGATATCCCAACCAAAAAAAAAAAAAAAAAAGTAGTCCAGTATTGCCCGGCACGAAGTTGCTAAACGCGTTAATAGACTTACTTATGTTACAAGTATCGTATACTATTTTATAGCTTGTGTGACATAAACCCGCCATATTTTTAATTTATTGAAAAGATTTATTGTAAATAGTATATTATTGAAGTAGAGGGAAGGACAAGCATGCGGCCTACACGTATACTATTCAAACCTGGACTAGGGGGTTCGGGGAGCGGAGCCCTTGAAAGACACTGTTAAACAGTGACTTTTAGGTGTTAAAAGTCACGTTAATATAACGCAAATAAAATATCAATACACACTGCAGGTTAAATACTCGAAAATATTTTGAAAAAGTCACGGTCAAGGTTAATTAGAGGTCATCTATTAACCTGCACTTTTTTTTTTTTTTGGTTGGGAAATCATCAAATAACTTCTCCCGCTCTGGGCGGAGCGGGAGGGTGTGTCAGACTCTTACTGACTAAAACCTACCCGTATTCCTTCCTGTTGCCTGTGTTGCGGGGGCCTCGGTGACCCATAAGTACCTTCCCGCGACCCCGGCAGGCATCGGCCCTAGTGGACCCCTACTTTGTGCTGACGACATCTCTTTGAGGCGCGCGTGGAATACGACGCGCCGTCGACCCGGGCCTGGTCCTTACCGGACGGTGAGCTACCCATTGCTCACCGTCCGCAAGCCCGCGCCTACGGTGGCCGGAAATCCGCCCGGGATTCCCGACGCCCTGGGCGTCTCCTGCGGCGGCTAGGGGCGAGAGGGCGCGAAACGTGCCTTTCCATCAACCGTCCCGCCTCCTCCTTCGTGAGCATTACTGCTTCGCAGAAGGAGGTGACGGCTGCCCATGCCCTCTCGCTCCGTACCATGGCCTGAACCAGGGCCGGACGCGAGAGGTCTCTGCCGCCGATCGCCTTCACGAGGACACGGCGGTGCTCTGCCCAAGCCGGGCAGACCTCCACCGTATGCTCCACCGTGTCCTCCGGGCGATCCACACAGTGGTGACACCCGGACGTTTCCTCCCGCCTTATCCGACACAGGAACCTCCCGAAACTGCCATGTCCGGTGAGGACCTGCGTCAGGCGGAAGGTGAGGACGCCGTGGCGCCTCTCCAGCCACTCCTCAAAGAGGGGACTTATCGCCGCAATCGCGGCAGCGGACTTACGCCCCGGCGTTTCGCCTCCTCGCGCCACTCCCATACGTGCGCGAGGACTTTTGCCTCCAGATCCCATGGCGGCAATCCGGCAAGGAGGCTTGCTGCCTCACAGGAGACCGTGCGGTATCCTCGGACCATCCGGATGGCCATGACCCTTTGGGCCGCGCTCAACCGGCGGGCTGGCCGCAACGCCAGAGAGCGCGCCCATACAGGAGCCCCGTAAAGGGCCATGGACCGCACGACCCCTGCGTAGAGCCTGCGGCAGGAGGCGTTTGGTCCCCCTAGATTGGGCAGGAGCCGCTTCAATGCAGCGCCCGCCCGCTCCAGTTTGGGAGCCAAACGTCGGAAATGCTCCACGAAGTTCCACCGGCTGTCGAGGACGAGTCCCAGGTACTTCATCGTCGACTCGACGCCGATAGAAACCCCTCCTACCATTATTTGGGACCCCAACGGTGGCGCGTTCCGAGAACCATGAAAACACATGGCCTCGGACTTGTGCAGGGCCACCTCGAGTCCCAATTGCCGGATCCTTTCGACGATTGTCGCAACCCCGCGTGCCGCTAATTCGGCCGCCGCCTGGTGCGACCTCCCCTGCGCCAGGACCAACGTGTCGTCAGCGTAGCACACTACGCTGACACCGCTAGGGAGGTCGGCGCGCAGCACCCAGTCGTATCCGATGTCCCACAGATGCGGCCCCAGGACCGATCCCTGTGGGACACCGCACGACATCTCTTGCCGGTTCCACACTCCCTGGTGACCGGGGTAGATGACGGCCCTGTCCGTCAAATAGGCCTCGACCACACGACAGAGGTAGGTCGGCATCCGGTGATACCGGAGTGCCTCCCTGATGCAACTCCAGGGCAGGGTATTGAAGGCATTGGCGATGTCTAGAGACACCGCCAAGACGACCCCACCCTGGGCAACAGCATTCCCCGTCGTCAGGGCTCGCACACGCATGATGGCGTCCACCGTAGAGCGCCCTCTGCGAAAACCAAACTGGCTCTCCGCCCAATCCGGCCCCACCCGCACCAGCTGGCCGACGAGGCGGTCTGCAATGACTCTTTCAAAGAGCTTGCCCACCTCGTCGAGCAGCACGATGGGCCGATAAGCGGACGGAGAGTCCGCAGGGCGCCCTGCCTTCTTTATGAGGATCAGTTTCCCCGTCTTCCAGCGAAGCGGGAACTGGCCCCTCTCCATGCATGCGCTTAGGAGCCCCCTAAGTCGAGGCCCGAGAGCCTCCAAGGCCAGGACCCAGGCCTTCCCAGGTATGCCGTCGGGTCCTGGGGCGGTATTTTTGGCATTAAGCCTGCGTACCGCCTCTCTCATTTCTACCTCGGTCACCTCCGGAGCATCGTCGTCGTCGTCGGCGGTGTGGTCCGCATCGGGCACCGCAGTAGGCAGAGCCATAGGCGGGGAGTTGTGTTCCCCTCGGGAAGGGAACAGAGCGCTCACCACGTCCTCCACAAGCTGGGGCTGGAGACTCTGCGTCAGCGGGGGAGCCCATGGGCGGAGTTTATCCCGCACCACTTTGTACGGGCGTCCCCACGGGTCCCTGTCCAGAGTCCCCAGCGACTCCTCGCGGGCCAACCCCCTGGCCCGCAGGATCTCCGCTTGGAGGGCGGTCTTCGCCGCTCTGTACCCCTCGTACAGCTCCGCCTGAATGGCTTCCGTATCCGGAGGTTTGATACGGAGCCTGCGGTGCCTGGTGTACCGGCGTCGCGCAGCCACGCACGCAGTGCGCAAAGCCGTCAGCTCCTGCGACCACCAGTACACCTGGCGCGAGGCACGTCCAGGCTGGACCCGGGGCATTGCCACGTCACATATGTCGGACATGGCCTCCCGGAACCACTCCGCCTCGTCGTTGATGTCGGCAGGCCTGTCCGGTGGTGACACCCAGGCCTGCACGATCGAGGCTTCCAGGAGGAGCTCCCGGTCCAGCTGCTTCAGCGCCCACCGCGGACCACTTGGGGCCCGTCGGACCAGCGCATCCGAGGTCTGGGCGGAGACGATTAACCTGCCCTTAAGAATCCCGGGGGTATCAGGTAAAAATCTCGAAAATATTTTGGATAAGCTCACGGTGAAGGTTAATTAGAGGTCATCCATTAATCTGTACTCAAGAATTCCGAGGGTATCAGGTCAAACAATAGAAAATATTTAGAAAAAGGTCACGGTCAAGGTTAATTAGAGGTCATCCATTAATCTGTATTTAAGAATTCCGGGGGATGTTGACACAAGAGGGATAAACATTTCATTATTTTTGACCTAGGACATCTAGTGTTTGAGATATTTGCTAAAAACTCAAAAGGGATTCCAAGTTAGGACGCAAATAACGATTTCACTTTTCTGAATTCATAGATGACATAACTATATATTTAGGCGCGTGACCAAAATCGGTACTATGCGTCCACATTGTCGCGTAGATTCGAGTCGAGTTTTCGCAATAAAACTACATGTTTGATCTACGACGAACTATATTGGTCACATTGTTAAAAAAACTTCGGTTAAAAGACGCGGGGAAATAAATGATAGATATATTTTTGCACGGTGTAAAAATAGAGTACTTAGGTCACGGAGAAACGTGGCTTAAGTGCGGGTTTAGGTCACAGTGTTATAAACGTTATTTTGTATAACGATGCGTCACATAAACCTTCATGGGTACTTATGAAACGTCAGAAGCTAGGTGCACGGTTCCAATTGGTCGTTTCCTATGGAGAAGAGCCGGCAAGAAACTCCACGGTTACTCTTTTAAAAATAATTGGCTTTTACAATGTTTTCAAATTACTGTTAATAGGTTTGAGAGGACAGTCAAAATCGAGCCAAGCATCAACATGTCGAAGGCACGATTGGCAACTGTGAGGTCATAAGTTCGATTCCTTGTCGAGAAAAGTGTTCCTGTAACAGTTATAACAGTCCGGAGTTTGTTTTTTTTATAGTATATTTATTTGGCACTCTGGATGTAGGGAAATAATGATGAATATGAATGTAGCTGAAGAATGAGCAGTGGAGGTCCAATGGTGACGGCCCCGACTCACGAGTTGTTGATCGAGGCTCACCCGGGCAGGCGCTTTACTTTGTTTTAATAATTTCCTCACCACTGCTCTCAATACGGTGAAGGAAAACATCGTGAGGAAACCGACATAATATCCTACAACAAAAAATTCGAAGATATGAAACATCTACCAACCCGCACTGGGCCTGCGTGGTGGATTACGGCCCACCCACTCTTGAAGAGCGGGGCCTGTGTCCCAGCAGTGGGAACATTATAGGCTGATAATTTATTATACATGAATGTAGCTAAATAATAACAGCCACGCGGCTGTTACCGTCGTAGTCAATCGAAGGTTAATCTACGCTTGCTGCGGTCTTTACATATCGAGAACCCTCCGTGTCTCGTAAAGCACGCTAAGCTGTTGGTCGCGGCTGTCATTTGTAGATCTTTGATAGTTATTCCGGGTAGTCAGAAGCTCAAAAGTCTGACAACCAGTCCTACCAAGGGGTATCGTGTTACCCAGCAACTGCATTGTGGAGGTCATATAGGCAGTGGCTCCATGTAAAATACTGGTATTCAGCTGCGGTAAGGCTGGAAGTCGACCCCAACGTAGTTGGAAAAAGGCTAGGCAGATGTTGAGTATGGAACTTGTATAATGAGTTACTTTTGGTATTCCAAAGTTTCCAAACACTGGAACGTCCCAGCTACCATAGTAGCTGGGACGTTCCAGAAAAACACTTTCACGACGCGTCCGGCTACCATGGTATCCTGGACGCTTGACTGCAAACTAAGCGATTTCGTGCCGCAATCACACTGTACGGCTTTTAAATGATTTTACGAGATGGCGCTGTATTAAATTCCGCTTCTTTACGTATGCAACACTCGGTATCAGACCAAAGAGAACATTTAAAAAAAAAAAGATTTCGTCGTTCAGTTGGCTGTCATTGACATAATGAAAACATGCTCCTTTTTATTTTTTTAACTTATTTAATTAGAATATAGTGAATAATCCAGTGTACGAGTGTTATATTCCATAAGAAACCTCTTTAAACAAGGTTTACGAATATCTACAAGTGTCCAAGGTTGTGAATGTGTTGTGTTGTGATAAAATCGTCAGGAAAAATATGGCGCATGGCGACACGCTGTGCTTCGGCATTTTCGTATTAATTACGTAAGTTTTACTAAATAATGTAATAGATTAGTGCTTATTTTAAGGACATATGTTCATAATTAGTATTTAAACACGTTCACACCGTTAAAATACTACAAAAATAGTTACGATTAACCTGATTTACTTCGTCCCGCTGGACATTTTTTAATCAAATTTGTGAGGGAATGGGGGATTGTTTTGATTTACTGTGTTACTCTGAATAAACCAATTAAGGGCTTAAGGGTATCAAAAAATGCTTAGATAGTCTAGTTTAATTATAAATAGGACCTTACTGACCCAAACCAAAAAATTCTGAACAAAAATTCTGCAAGAACAAATATTTTACGGAAATTCACACACGTTCTCAAGTTTAACTTTTTTTTACGGTACTTTGGGCTATGAAGTAGTAATTAAGTTTTAACACCTATTGATTATGTATACTTTCAGCTATACACATGATTTTTTATTAAGGAATAGCTACAGTAGTTTTCTAGTTATTACGTTTTATGCAGGACATTTGTTATAGGCGGTATCAAATTGGTGAGGGAATGGGGTGTGTGTTTTGGTTTACTGTGCTACTCTGAACAAACCAGGGTATAAACATATGGGTATGAAAAGAAAGCTTAGATAGTCTAGTTTAATTATAAATAGGTTTTACTGACCCATACCAAAAAATTCTGAACAAAAATTCTGCAAGAACAAATATTTTACGGAAATTTCAACACGCGTTCTCAAGTTTAACATTTTTTTACGGTACTTTGGGCTATGAAGTCGTAATTTAGTTTTAACACCTATTGATTCTGCATAGTTTCAGCTATACACTTGATTTTTTATTAAGGTATAGCTGCAGTAGTTTTCTAGTTATTACGCTTTATGTTGGAGATGACCGACGCGGAAACCGCGCGTGCGCGCTCGTGAGAGTTGGGACGCGTCGGAGGGTAGTTAGGTGCAAAACTGGGACGTTCCAGTGGATAAAGAGGTCGATCTTGACCTTTTTACCCTATCTAATCAAACTCTGCTTTCGCTTACTTTTCCGTCTTACCTTACTTTCGTCTCTCGTCTTTACCTTTATCAATATTTTCAATCAATTGATCCATGGAAATAGGTTGGATTTCGAGTGGTTTATTAACCGAATTCATGAAAAGGATTAGATTCTCAATTCGGTGATTTTAATGTTTTTTACCTCAGAACGTCGCTTAGAAAATATTTTTTTTTATTTTATTATGTTGTGTTTCATGACAATCATGACCTTCATTAAATAAATTATATATTTTATTATTATATATATTATAGTAGGACATGGGAACATCATCCTTTTTTCCATTATGATATGCGCTAACAAAAAAAAAAAAAAAAAAAAAAAAAAAAAAAAAAAAAAAAAAAAAAAAAAAAAAAAAAATATCCGGCGCTTTATTTTCGAGTGTAGATTATTTTGGTGCATGTGATTTTCCTATGTAGGTATTTACACTACATATCACGCCTGCTTTTCTCCAAAGGTAAGACAGACGTGTAGGTACATTTCGTACAGCAACGTTTCCTCAGTCATGTTTAAGTCCCATGTAATAGGGGGCCGGGGGCGAGCCTGTTGCCATCAACCGGGTACAAATCAAAACTACAGGCTGCTACTAAAAAAACTGATGGAAAAACCAAAAAAAAAATTGCCCAAATTAGAAATCAAACCGAGGACCAGCTCAGCAGTAACGCTTGTCACCACCAACAAGGCAGTAAAATAGTCGATTAGGTAAGGTATTTAGTAATTAAAAAGAAAAAAGAAAGAAAAAGTATTTATTGTGACTCGGGGACTGCATCGTTGGTCTAGTGGGCACAAGCGCTACTGCTGAGCATGAGGTTTTAGGGGTCTCTCTCGTTTCGCGATGTGTAAGCCCCTAAACAAGACTGCCTCGTCTGGTTGTAGAAGGTTACGGGTCCATTAATTAAAGTCTTTCGTCAAGTTAATAATGTTTGTATTTATTACATTGAAAACCCTTTAAGACAACCTTCTACGCGGACCGATGTAGTGTCACTGGCGTCCATTCATACTTCTCGCTTGTATACCTTTTGCTTATCAAGTGTTCTGCCTTTCATGTTTACATTGTGTCCCTACACTACATCCCCCCAAAATTTGTAAAAATAAAATTTTATTTAATTACTATTATCTTAAAAGTAGGTACTAAAACATAATACAATTTATACTTATGAATAGGTACTAGGAATTTGTATCGTAGTGTTATTTATAAATAACGTATACTGTTACATCCTGTAGGGACAGAGAACAACGAATATTAAGGTTACCTTACAACTATGGTCCCTTTGTTAACATTGTTGATATAATAGAAATTTGTTTCATATGAATTGTTTCATTGTTATCTTATATTTATATCTTTGTTCTTAGTATTTACAAAGAAATTGCTTATCGACAAATGAGTACGTGTGACCGTTGATTAATTTAGTAATAATGCACAAGTTGTTCTTTGTTATATTTAGTTTGATCAATACTAGTTATTGTACGGGCTTTGTTCGTCATTCATTTATTTATTTTAACAATAATAGTCACTGTTGTTTGTTACACCACCGGTCCTTCATTTATTTATTTAAAAGAAAGAACAATGGTCACTGTTGTTTATTACAACATCGTACGTTAGGATAGTGTTTACAGGTTAAATCTGACTGGCGGCTTAACAGTACGTCCACTGCTGGTTTTCGTGTACAATATAGACTTCTCATTATTCTTATCTGGAGGTACTATGCTATGGTCTGGATTTGTGCAAACATTGCTAGTTTCTGAATGCTCATTAAGTACATATGCAGGCTTTAACCTATCTATTGATATACTACTTTTCCTGTTTGGTAGCTGAATTACGTATACTTTGGGTGTTCTTTCTATAACGCGATAGGGACCATTGTACTATTGGCAAAACTTAAGCATGCTCACTTTAGAAAATATTTCTGCGGCAAGCGCAGCTAGTGACAAACCACACCCCTTCCTGGTTTCGTCCAATTAGAGACAATATGAATTTGTGTGAGTATAGGGCGTGTAACAAAAAATATAAATATGTGTGGTATGTTGGTTACTCACTGCACGAGCCGGTATTATTCGCGCGAGCCGAGGGCGAGCGAGCGCGATAAGGGAGTCGAGTGTGTGCGCGTTTCATACGACGGTTTTCAACTTGAGAGGAAAAAAAGAGACTGGTATTGTTATTAGTTTCGTACGCCGCTAGGTATTTCTCTCTAGATTTTGCAGGCAACAGGCTGTCACTAGCGTTTCGTGCCTAGATTAGTATTTCCGGGGGGTTAAATCTACGCGTTGCTCTTCGCTCTTCTTTCCTAATTGAAGTCAACATTTTTGATAATAATTAACCACACAATGAAAACGTTAACAAGTATTTCTGGAAAATACCGTGCTTGTTTTGTTTATCCCGCGCGCCGCAGGTGTAAATAAAGGCGCTGGAAAAACCGCTAAACAGCCTATATAAAAAATATAATAAACAAAATAATGTTTTGAATAAGCAAATTAAGGTTAATATGTAGTGAAAAATATATAATTTTATGAAATGATGATAATTTTGATGATTGATTTATCTGATGTAACGAATTTTTTTTTCTCAAAAATATTCATTGTTTTTGGACAAAAACTGCGTATATTGAAAAAAGAAATGTTAAGTAAAAATACTTCTATATAATAAGCTGAATTTCTGAGTCACTTTACAAGCAAGTGTGTTGAAGAAATATTTCGTAATTTTTTGCGACCGTATTTTATGGCCGTTCTATAAAGCCGATCTATTGTTTAACCAGATGTTCTGACGTTCCCACTGAATAACAATGGTGCTTAGATAATGAACTTATTTTTATTGCAGTTGCAAAAGTTGCGACAGCAATAATAAAAAAATCTGATAACATTGTATAAACTGCGCCAAGTAATGGTTCAAATACTACTGTAACTAATTTTGCTATTTTAATCAAAACAGCAATAAAAGAAAGAGATAGCAAATGACAATTTCTAACAAAACTACGTAACTTGCTTCGTTTTAGGGTTCCGTAGTCAACAAGGAACTCTTATAGTTTCGCCATGACCGTCTGTCTGTCTGTCTGTCCCCGGCTTAGCTCACAGACTCTTACTAGAAAGCTGTAATTTGGCAAAGTGGTAAACAAAAATGCTAAATAAAGTTTTTTTAGGGTACGCGTATAGCAATACCAATAATACATTTTCTAAACCAAACGGAAGATATTAGTACGAAATTACTTCTTGTCAACAATAACAATTCATAAAGCGCTCTCGCTGGCCGTGCCCATTAAAAAAATGTCTTACAAACAAGTGAGCATAGCACGCGCCTAGTGTGACTGTCACACACACTATACATAATTACATTAATACAAACACGGCTAAAATACGCTTCATGCATCCCATTGGCCAAAACGCTTGCATCGGGCGATCGAGTCGTGAGCCGTGCTATACGATTATCGCCTTAGAGGTGAGCATGCGGAAGATTGGCCGATAGTACGTAGGCGTTAATGGTGGGCGTATGGCGTCATTGCGAACAAATACATACTCACAATTTTTTAAGTCATTATGCACAAACAGTGCGCGTGAGTTCGTGAAATACGGGGTACAGGTTTGAGTTTACTAATGGTATTTTTAATGTTTTCCAATAGTGTATGGTTGTCGTACTGTTGCATGTCAGAGATATTGTAGAAATCTCCTGGTAAGCGAAGCGTTTGTCCGTATACGTATTCTGCGGGACTCGTGCCATTGTCGCTTCTTCCTACTGCGCGTAGTCCTAATAATACTGTAGGCAGTTCATTACACCAGTAATGGTTGTTTTCTAGTCGTGCCGTTAATGCTGATTTCAATACTCTATGCCAACGTTCTACAATACCATTACTCTGTGGGTGGTATGGTGTAGTACGCAGTTTCTTAATACCCATTAGTTTCATTAATTGTTTAAATAACGCACTCTCAAATTGACGACCTTGGTCGCTTGTAATTCTTTCAGGACAGCCAAATCTGCTAATCCATGTGTCGTAGAATACCTTAGCTACTACTTCTGCTGTGATTTCTTTGACTGGTATCGCCTCAGGCCACCGTGTACACCGGTCAATTATAGTTATTAAGTACCTATTTCCATCATGTGATAATTTTAGAGGTCCGACTATGTCGATATTTACATGTTCAAAACGTTTACTTTCTGAATATTGCTGTAAGTCTGAAACAGTATGTCTAATTATTTTGCACTTTTGGCAAGCTATGCAATACTTTGCCCACCGGGTGACGTCTTTATTGAGGCCGGGCAAAAAGAACCTTTGTGCAACTAACTTGCGTGTTGCCCTAATACCGGGATGACTAACATTATGTATCGAGTCGAATGCAATTTTTCTATAACTTGGTGTTAAATACGGTCTACATGAATTAGTTGAATTTTCGCAATATACAGCTGTTTCGCAATTTGGCATAAAGTATTTCTTTATACATAAATTATCGTTTGATCCTTTCAATAGCTGTGTGAGCTCGGTGTCATTCACCTGAGTTCGTCCTAATTCCGCAAAATCAAGTACAGTCGGGCAGTCGATTGTTTGAATGCGCGATAAGAAATCTGCGCCTGCGTTTTTCTCGCCTTCTATGTACCTGATTGTTGTAGTGAATTCGCTAATGAATAAAAGTTGTCTTGTACGTCTAGGTGTTTCGGAGTCACTTTGTAGTTTGCTAAATGCGTATATTAACGGCTTGTGATCCGTGAATATAGTCGGATTATTACCTTCAAGTAGATATCGAAAATGCTTAACTGCCAAGTAGATTGCTAATAACTCCCTGTCGTACGTAGAGTACTTTTGTTGGGCTTTTGTGAACCTCTTTGAAAAGTAGCCTAATGGTTGCCAGGAGTCGTTAATTTTTTGTTGCAATACCGCGCCTGCACATGTGTCTGAAGCATCGGTCATAAGAGCTACAGGCACATTGGACTTCGGATGAGATATCATGACAGCATTCTTTAAACCTAGTTTACACTGTTCGAAGTCCTTAGTCGCCTTGTCGTTCCAATCGATAATAGTCTTATCCTTTCGTTTAGCGCCTATCAGGAATTCATTTAAGCTTGCTTGGTGACTAGCAGCGTTGGGTATACTCGCCCTATAGAAGTTTACCATACCTAAAAATTGTCTGAGCTTCTCTACCGTTTCCGGTCGTGGATAGTCTAGAATAGCCTTAACTTTACTTTCTAGGGGTTTGATACCCTCTGTTGAAACTTCGTAACCTAAAAAGTCAATTTTAGATTTACCAAATTCGCATTTTGCCAAATTTATGGTGATACCAAACTGTCTAAATCTCTCGAATACTTTACGTAACTGCATTTTGTTCTCGGCTATACTATCGCTTGCTATGATTACGTCATCGACGTAGCTGAATAAGAAATCTAGGCCATATAATACATTATTGTTCATGAACCGTTGGAATGTTTGACTCGCGTTTCGTAGTCCGAAGGTCATACGCGGGAATTCGAACAATCCAAATGGTGTGATAATTGCTGTTTTTTCTATGTCTTCCTTAGCTACCCTAATGCAATGGTATGATTTGTTGATATCTAGTTTGGTGAAGATTTTTTTACCTGAGAGCACGTAAGTAAAGTCATGTAGGCGTGGAACGGGGTATCGGTCCGGCTTGGTGATGGCGTTTAGACGCCTGTAGTCACCACATGGTCGGATGTCCCCATTTTTCTTTGCTACTACATGCAGAGGTGTCGCCCACTCGCTTTTGGACGGCCTGCAAATGCCCATCTCCTGCATGCGCCTAAATTCTTCCTTTACTTGGTGATACCTGTTGGGAGGAAGTGGCCTAGCCCGTGCATGTACTGGAGGTCCAGTAGTTTCAATGTGATGGAAAATGTTACAACTATTATTGTCTGTCTCATCATCCTTGAATGGCCTAGGTTTAGTAACGTCTGCATGCTCCGATAATAAATCGTGATACTTATTATTACTGTCTACGATGCTAATTGTGGGTTCTGTGCATTTTACTATGCAACCTATCGTATTCAAATCGGTTCGCTTATCTATTAACTTATGAGCATTCAGATCTACCAATAAAGTGTGATATTTTAAAAAATCAGCTCCAATTATCGGTTGTGTTACATTTGCAATTATAAATGTCCATCTCAATGGCCTTCTTAAACTAAGATTTAATTCTAATGTTTTTGTGCCGTATGTCTGAATTTCAGAACCATTTGCTGCATATAACTTGTACTTATAATTATAATTATCTTTTACGCACCTTTGTCTTTTGGTCACTGGTATTACACTGACGTTCGCACCTGTGTCGATGAGGAAACGTATGCCGGAAGTAATGTCCGTTACACATAGGCGGTGATTTGATGTGTCGATGCAGTTTTCCGCCGCTGACTGCATCGCTCCTAATTTCCCGATATCTGTGCTGACGATGATGATTTCTCCTGTTTCCAGTTGCAGGGCTGTACGCATTTGTTCGCCTTGTCGCCAAAACGGAAATGGTAGTAACAGGCCCAGTCTGATGTCTGCGGGTTACGTCTTTGCGCTGAAACATTGTACCGTCTGTTTCCCGATTGCGATCGTTGTCTAGCGCCATGCTGCTGCCTCCATGTCGATCTACCTCTCTGTATCTCCTCAATTGTTTCGCGTAGTTTTGCTATTTCCGCAATAATTAGATAGTTGTTACTTGGTGACGTGGTCGTGCTCACTCCAGCTATTGATACATCGGGTTTCGCCATTTCCATCACCTTGTCAGCCATCTGTGCTAATTTATTGATATCTGCGATTTCACTTACGGTCAGTACCGCCCGTACTAAAGCTGGTAAGTGTCCGATCCATAGTATCCGTAGTGTGTCCTCTGGAAATTTGTCTTGTGCAAGATCCTGCATTTTTCGTAGCATTTGTGATGGTTTCTGTTCCCCAAGTTCTATTTCGCTGAGTAATTTTTGTACCTTACCAATTTCCGACTCTCCGTACACGGTCAAGAGCCTTTCCTTTAATGTTGTGTACGCTTTTTTTTCTGGTGGGTGTAGGATTAGATCGGCGACCTGTTGTACGTTGTCTTTGCCAAGTTTTGCCACCACGATATTAAACTTTGTGCGTTCCCCTTGCTTTTGATTCGCCATTATCGCTTCGAATTGACCGAACCATAGTCGTGGTTGGTCTGTCCAGAAGTCAGGAATTTGCGTCTTAAACGTGATTTGTGCTATCTCACTGTCTCCCTCCTTGCATTGCGGTGCCGGTTCTTGACCTGACTGCTGCTCTAGACCCATGTTTACCCGTAACGTTTACTGATTGTTATGTAAAAATATGGTACGCGTACGCGTATGTACGCGGCACTCACGACGTTAAAACGTATTGCACTAACTATTTCACTATTGTTCACGTGTAACTTTTAACGCGGGTCACCACTTTAGGGGTCTCTCTCGTTTCGCGATGTGTAAGCCCCTAAACAAGACTGCCTCGTCTGGTTGTAGAAGGTTACGGGTCCATTAATTAAAGTCTTTCGTCAAGTTAATAATGTTTGTATTTATTACATTGAAAACCCTTTAAGACAACCTTCTACGCGGACCGATGTAGTGTCACTGGCGTCCATTCATACTTCTCGCTTGTATACCTTTTGCTTATCAAGTGTTCTGCCTTTCATGTTTACATTGTGTCCCTACAAGGTCCTGTGTTTGATTCCCGGGTTGGGCAAAATGTTACATTGTTTTTTTTCTATCTGGAATTTCTCAGTAGCAGCCCGGAGTCTGGATCTGTGCCTGGTTGAGGGCAATAGGCTTGCCCCCTATTACATGGGACTTAAACATAAGTGGCGAAATGTGGGTGTACTACAGGTACAACTCCACCCAACCCATCGGAGAAACAAGGCGTGATGTGTCCGTGGCATCACAGCGGGCCCTATCAGAATACCAGCGCTGCGGTATTTATTTTTTAAATATCGCAGCATTATGCTGAGATAGGAGCCTTTTTGGCATCGCACAAGTCGTTTTTATTGATTTTCTTTGTTGTTTTTTGTTTATTCGAAGTTTAGTTTTAAATGTTTCTTTTTTTTATTTTTGTATTTCTTGTGCGTGTCCCAAATACAATATTTTTCTTTTTGATGTTATGTACTCGTAAAAACTTTACGTATAAATTCAAACCTTTATATTTATGTTAAGCCCGCGGAATTCAATTTTCTTACGTTTTTGGCAATTTGCAGGTCAGCGTCAAGTTGTATCTTGATCAAAATATGATTCGCGACCATTACAAATATTTATTTACAGAATTATAATAATTAAAATCATTAATACATCTCTGTAAGTTGGATTAAGAAAATATTAATTTCGCCGGATATCACTACGGATCCACCTTTTGTCCTGCTCTAAAATATCTGTAACATCTTTTATATAGGAAGGGCCAGAATAAAACTCACTTTTCCTTGGCAAATAGGTCGCTGACCGCGAAGGGTAGCGGGGTGGACGGGGTGTGATCGGGTCACGCGTCTCTCGCAATTTTAGTCGCCATCAGGATATATATGTTCTGTGGTCGCCATGAGTCAGTTCACGGGACAGCATCGCGCGTTCGCTGTTCGAGCGTTTTACGAAAATGGTCATTCTTACATTATTGTACGGCGTATGTTGAGAATTAAATTAAAACCTAGTATCTGGCACTGTCCTAGCACTCAGTTACTTAAACAATGGCTGAAGAGGTTCAACAATGGCTGAAGACGTCAAGGTCGCTCCCGTAGGTACTTCACACATGGAGCAAGCGATTCGCGAGGTTAATCGATAGTTACCACATTTTATGCAAATAAATATAGTTAGTTACTTACTCACTGTGTAAAATAGAAGAGAATAGAATACTCCTTATTATGTACACCATGAAAATTACAGATACAAATTGGCACAATGAGCGGTCTTATCACTGAAAGCGATCTTTTAGAGACAACTTTTGGATGTATTAGGGGGGAAACGAGAGACAATACTGCAGGTAGTCTGAAGTGTACCATTTACTTAGATACAATAAAGTAATACTAAAACATATTAAAATTATCTGTACTTATATTATATATACAGAACATACATGAACTCACGCTTTCTTCCCATGGGGGTAGGCAGAAACTATACATGGGACTATATTTGCTTCGTTTACGTTCATACATCTGGTCATACACGCACGCCGGTTGCGAGTACTACGCACCTGAACTTTTTGAAGAACATCATTAATGAGGTCACTATATGTCTTTCCCGGCATTTCCACTCACATCTGCCTAGTAAATACCTTTTGTTAGTCGCCTTTCATTCATCCTCTCAACATGATCAAATCATCTAAGCATACTCTTTTCAATTTTTGTCACCACATCTTCCTTTAAACCGCATCGTTGCCTTATCACATCATTTTTCAGCCTATCGTTTATAGTCACACCACACATGCTTCTCAAGGAACGCATTTCCACCGCATTTACTCTACTTTCATGCTTCTTCTGCCACACCCAACAGTCACTTCCATACATAAGTGTAGGCACCAGCACACCATTATGAATAATATCTATATAATCTATAAAATGTAATATATTATTTAGATTATATAGATCATCATCACTCTCCTGCCCTTATCTCAATTTATTTGGGGTCGGCGCAACATGTCGCTTTCTTCCATACTTCTCTATTAGTTGTCATCTCGGTAGTCACCCCCTTTCTAGCCATATCATCTTTCACACAGTCCATCCACCGTTTCTTTGGTCTACCCCTACTCTTATAGCCATCGACATTCATACTCAAGACTTTCTTCACGACATTTTCCTCATTCCTCCGCATCACATGCCCATAGATTATATAGATATCATTCAATAATAATCATAAAACTAGTGTTAACTGTGTACTTAGTATTCAGATACTGATGGTGACAATTCTTAGTAGGTATAATACTTACGGTAAGTATCTACTTTAATTAAGTAAGTACTCTCTGTAAACAAAAATGTGTTGCCGCTCAACCACCTGATTTCAATCCATTAGTCGCCTTTTACGGTTTAAAATACACATTACAGAGAGGACTTGATATTAATTTACAGTTATTCATTAATTAAAATAAGAACGGTTCAAAATTACTTGGAATGCAATTCATATTTGTTTATGGAAACATCACATTTATTCCCCAATTTGCGCAAAAATCATAATTAAGCCTTCCCTTATAAGGGAATTTAATGTTAAAACGTAATAAAAATAATGCATTTTTCCAAAGTATTAAAAAATGTGGGGTGGTCGGTGCCAGTCGAACGTGTAAATTATAACTATCAATTTTTCAAAAGACTTTTATGGACATTCCAAAAAATAAAGATTGCGTTTTAATGTTATTATAATAAAATTAAGAGCATCTGTGACTTTATCTTGTAACGATGTCAACCGGCAATCGATTGTGGATAAAATCTTAGTATAACGAGGGACTGTTAATTAATCGCAAGCCGATTTTAATAAAGTCTTTATTAACTAGAATTCACTGTCCGTTGAATTCACTCAACAAATCACAACAGTTTACAGACGCATGACAATTTGTTCGTAAATATTTGTGTTCCTGCCGGGGTTGTGGGAAAGTCCGAAAGGGATACCGAGGGCCCTGGCAACACAGGCAACGGAAGTAACACGGGTGGGTTTTAATCAGTCAGAGTCTGACACACCCTCCCGCTCCGCTCAGAGCGGGAGAATTTATTTGATAATTTCCCACACAAAAACAAAAAACAAGGCAATAGTTGTTCTAAGAATAACAATGTTATACATAATTATATCTATTAAGCCTGCCATGTCTCACCTCACTGCTAGGCAGCGATACAATACAACGATCATCATTGCCTAGCCTTTTCCCAACTATCTTGGGGTCGGCTTCCAGTCAATTCTTCGTCAAAGCTTCCAATACCAGTACTTTACATGGAGCGACTGCCTATCTGAGCTCCAAAACCCAGTTACGGGTAATACAATATTTTATACCCTTTGGATATTTTTTACCCTTTGGTAAGACTGGTTGTCAGATTTTCGGGTTTCTGACGACCCGTAACGACTGTCAAAGATCCACAAATGACAGCCGGGTTCAACGGCTCAACGTACTTTCCGAGCAGCTGAATACCACCAGTATTTACATGGAGCTTATTATATATTGGACGATATCACCGAAAATATATTGATACATATATACATACATGGGAGCAGTGGTGGTCCAGTGGTAACAACCGCGACTTACGAGTTGTATGTCGTAGGTTCGAACCCAGACCAGGCGCTTTACTTTGTGTAAATTATTACATCACCACTGCTCTCAAAACGGTGAAGGAAAACATCGTGAGGAAACCGGCATGTCCTAGAACCAAAAATTTGAAGACATGTGACATCTACGAACCCGCACTGGGCCTGCGTGGTAGATTACGGCCCACTCCCTCTCACAAAGAGGAGGCCTGTGTCCCAGCAGTGGGAACATTATAGGCTGATTATGTTATACATACATAAACTCAGGCCTTCTTCCCATGGGGGTAGGCAGAAACTATAGAACGCCACCTGCCACGCACTTGACCTCTTTGAAGAACATCACCAAAGAGGTCACCATAAGTCTTCCTGGGGCGTCCCCTCCCGGCGCGGCGTTTCCACTCACATCTGCCTTGTACCTTTTTTTAGTCGCCTTGCATTCATCCTCGCCACATGACCAAACCATCTAAGCAAAATTATTGATAATCGTCCTTAATGCTGTATAGTAAGTACCATACATCCTATATACACATAAATATACTTTTAGAATCGGCGCCGCATTTTTTTCCATAGATTTTCAGTAAGGCGCTGACAAGAGGCAAATGACCAAAATAGGCTTGTCTTAAGAAAAAAAATTGCCAAATCTGTATAGTTTGTGGTAGCGGAAAAAATATATGTTAATTATGAACATATTTTCCAGAACTTCGTTGTTACCAAAACACGTTTTGAAAAAAAAATCTCGATAGAAACTAACGTTAAACTAACCTTTTACCTGGAGTTCCAATAAAAAATATCTGTATTCAATATAAACGTACGTTATGTTTAATTAATATCAAGAACGGCTTATTTGACTGCAGAACTTGGTTATTTTTTATTTTCGATTACTGAACTCAATTTTGAGTAAATAGATAGTTGCTTCCTATTTTGCAATAAATTACAAGCTTTGTGTCATCGCGCTTCTCTTTCTTTTCTATGCAGTCTGACAGTGATCGCGGTTTTGGTGTTGGCATCGTCTTAACCGTCGTCCAACTGCTCCCATCCCATCTCTTTTGGTGATATTATATTTTACAGTATACAGGTAATTTTATTTTTGGCAAGGCACAAGTACTGTAAAGGCGCTATTCCACCAGTGTGCGGTACTGTGCGGTACTGTGCGACACTGTGCTGCACAGTGTAAGGTACAAATGTTTCTTTCAGAGGACTCACTCAGATACACATTTACAAATGTGCTACACTGTACGCTTACAAAAATTTCGTACAAATGAGATGGCTCAAAATCCATACACTAAAAACCCAGAATCGACAGCAATTAAATGTTTACCAACGGGATAATTATAATAGACATTTGTTGATACCAAAGGGAAATCCCGGAAGTCCGTGGGGTATAGGAGCTATATCATATCATAAAAAATAATAAAACTATTTTGAATTGATGTTGTAATTGTGTGTAATTGATTGTAAAATCATTTTTTTATGAACACATTAAGCCCATTCAGAACGCACATAAGAAGTTTTTGTCGACTCTGGGTTTTTTTTTTGGCCATCTCCTTTGTCGGTGGAAACGGATCTGCGGCTCAGTACGTGCACTGTTGTAGTTCTGCACAAAATGTTTGTGAAAAAAAATGTACTGAATACAATTTTGGTGGAATACCTGTCCAATCTTAACTTACGGCAAATAACCGCTAATTATGTCAGTAATTAAGAAGCTTGTGGCGGCATCTACATTGCCACATGCGAACTACACAACACACTGACGTCACGCAAAATCCTGCATCGCCCAAGCAGTTTTTTTTTTTTTTACTATGGCGTCTCGTAGTTGACCTTGAGAGGTCGTCTACTACTCAACCGGACTATCCTGAGGCTGCCTTAAGCGGACTCAAAGCCTCCAGCCAGGGGCGAATTTCTTAAAATTTCTTAAATTACTAAGCGACTGCACGCTAAGGGCACCGCCTGTGGGGTACTGACCTCGGCTTAGGGCGTCTCTGTGGGAGGACAGCAAGGTGGGCCAGGCTGGATCTGATCTGTATTATTATAATACGGGGAATTTAAAACTACGGGCTCAGTTGCGGCGCGGGCTGGCACTTCGTCGAGCAAGGGTCAGGAGGGACAATTTGGAGCATTTCCGACGTTTGGCTCCCAAACTGGAGCGGGCGGGCGCTGCATTGAAGCGGCTCCTGCCCAATCTAGGGGGTCCAAACGCCTCCTGCCGGAGGCTCTACGCGGGGGTCGTGCGGTCCATGGCCCTCTACGGGGCTCCTGTATGGGCGCGCTCTCTGGCGCTGCGGCCAGCCCGCCGGTTGAGCGCGGCCCAAAGGGTCATGGCCATCCGGATGGTCCGAGGATACCGCACGGTCTCCTGTGAGGCAGCGAGCCTCCTTGCCGGATTGCCGCCATGGGATCTGGAGGCAAAAGTCCTCGCGCACGTATGGGAGTGGCGCGAGGAGGCGAAACGCCGGGGCGTAAGTCCGCCGCCGCGAGAAATCGCGGCACAGCGGACGGAGCTCCGGCGGGATCTCATGGCGTCATGGAAAGTACGGTTGTCGCAACCCAGTGCTGGGCACGCCACGATTGCGGCGATAAGTCCCCTCTTTGAGGAGTGGCTGGAGAGGCGCCACGGCGTCCTCACCTTCCGCCTGACGCAGGTCCTCACCGGACACGGCAGCTTCGGGAGGTTCCTGTGTCGGATAAGGCGGGAGGAAACGTCCGGGTGTCACCACTGTGTGGATCGCCCAGAGGACACGGTGGAGCATACGGTGGAGGTCTGCCCGGCTTGGGTAGAGCACCGCCGTGTCCTCGTGGAGGCGATCGGCGGCAGAGACCTCTCGCGTCCGGCCCTGGTTCAGGCCATGGTACGGAGCGAGAGGGCATGGGCAGCCGTCACCTCCTTCTGCGAAGCAGTAATGCTCGCGAAGGAGGAGGCGGGACGGTTGAGGGAAAGGCACGTTTCGCGCCCTCTCGCCCCTAGCCGCCGCAGGAGACGCCCAGGGCGTCGGGAATCCCGGGCGGATTTCCGGCCACCGTAGGCGCGGGCTTGCGGACGGTGAGCAATGGGTAGCTCACCGTCCGGTAAGGACCAGGCCCGGGTCGACGGCGCGTCGTATTCCACGCGCGCCTCAAAGAGATGTCGTCAGCACAAAGTAGGGGTCCACTAGGGCCGATGCCTGCCGGGGTCGCGGGAAGGTACTTTTGGGTCACCGAGGCCCCCGCAACACAGGCAACAGGAAGGAATACGGGTGGGTTTTAGTCAGTAAGAGTCTGACACACCCTCCCGCTCCGCCCAGAGCGGGAGAAGTTATATGATGATTTCCCACCCTCAAAAAAAAAAAAAAAAAAAGGAGGGACAATTACGTCGGGGTTTACGCGAGGGACCTCGGCGGCGAGGTTGGAAGGTCGGTTTGTGTGATTTGTATTTGTGTACTGTACTTGTGGCCCTACTGCTTCCCTGGAGGAGAGTAATGGGGTCATCGGGGTCGGTGCTAAGCAGAGTTTACCGCGCAACTAGGATATATACAACATCCTGACATCAACCGTCGGGCAGTTGCCCATCAGACACGACACACGACTAGTCGGAGGATCCTCCCTTTTCCATGGAGGATGAACTTTACACCCTGTAGGTACACCCAAGCGCGGATTTTGTTGCATTTGGAACAACAACAGGTGCAAAATAAAGATTAAGTATCTTCTTTTTTTTTACCCACTAACGATGATATTAGGAAAGGGAAACATTTTACTTATCCTCTAAAACTTATTGACCTTCAAATGATGCATGCTTTTAAAAAATAGTTAATGATCCATTATAATACTTTCGGTCTTCTAGTGATGCACTATTAAAATAAATAAAAGCCTCTTTTTTAAGTTTTGGGCCTTTTCTATTAGTTGGTCACAGTAACAAAGCTAAGGCACCCCGACTAAATAGGTTAGGTTACGTTAGAACAGTGAACAAGCGCGCGAGCCGAGCGACCGTAGCAAGCGGTACCGCAGCATCGGTCGATGAGTGCTACATCTAAATTGGTTGCAGTTACTTGGCTATTTAGTATTTTTAAGACCCCAAAATAGGAATTATTTGAGGTATACAAATAGAGGCGCAATCATTATAATAGAGTGTTCAATAATATATAGAGGAACGCAAAATGGGAATTATTCGAGATTTAGTTAAATGCATGCCATTAGCAAATAGTAGCAACAGAACTCCACAACAATAGGGATGGCGATTCTTTCCGAAAAATATCGATTCTTAAAGTGTTTCGAATCGAAATCTGATAAATCAATACATAAAAAATTGAGGTTTAAAAATCGATATTCCAGAAACCGATCTTATTTCGATTTGCTTTTCGAGCTTGTGTTATTTTCTTTATTAATGTTGAAAAATACGTAATACAAACGTATTTTGATATTTATTTCTTTTACCTATTTACGAGCGACGAAGAAAACTAAGCACACAGCCATCTAGCGAGTTTTTGAGTAATTAAGTGAATAAGACATTCAACTAAAATAATTTATTTAAACAATTTACGGTTCAGGTTCTTATCAGAACAGAAAAATCGAATCTCGATTTTCTAGGGTGAAATATCGATTCACTGGATTGATTTCGTACTGGATATCGATTTTTTTGGTCCAAGAAATCGATTCTTCGATTAATCGATCTCAGATCACCATCCCTACACAACAATTGCAATTGTAAAGATACACTACAAACCCACCAGCTTTAAAATGTTCAATGTGGGAGAAGTGCAAAGTGTTTGTATGCCTTAATGTTTATTTAATGGCCCCTAACTGAGGAGATTGACGGTGTGTATGCTAATGTACTTACATTGACGAGCTTTGAATATACAGTACTTGAGGACGAAGCTTTTGAGAAATATACTGTTGAACATAACGGGACAGGAATAATAGCATAACATTACGCCTGTTATCGCCGAAGGCAGAGGCAGAGGCAGTAGTGTATTATTACTTTAGTTAGAATGAACATGTGTTTTTTTTTTACCATTCTGAGTTTATTGAATGGGAGCAATGGGACTTAAAAATAAAATGACTAAATTATTCCCTTCGTCCCACTAACAAAATCAGTGGGACGAACGGGAATAAATTTTATATTATTTATTAAATTCCCGTTCTTCCCACCAGTCCGTGGGACGACGGTAGTTTCGTGTATTCCATGCACACTAAAAATTTGATTAAGTTTGGAATACATTTAATAGCTAAATAAGTAACAAATAGCAAACATGCATGATTTAATTTTATTATTTTAGTCATACGTATTTTAATATTTTATTGCATCGGATGTTCGGCATTTGAACTGAATTTCGGCCGGATGTCGAAGTTTGGTTCAAACCGCCGAAGTTCGGTTAAACCGAATGTGAAACGAATTTCGGCCCATCCCTAGTAAACATGTAACTGTTACCGTAGAATGTAAAATAAAATGTTTGTCATACACCAAGATACGTTTCCACTTCAGTATCTCGTACTGGGTATATCAAGTCTCAAACACAATTTTCGGTAGGTACATATGGATGGAAGTTGCAATTCCCTTTAAAATGAAATGAAAGACCCAGAGGTATTCCTCGCGCTTTCAGTATCAAGTTTCATTCTTAAGGCGCAGATACATGATTTTAGTGACTTTTAAATCTGTTATTACGCCTTCATATAATACAAATAAGTTATGAAAAAAATGCATGTTAAACTAGAACGCATACACATCAATTTTATATGTGAGTATTGTAGTAAAATACTTTATGAAGTAAATTCAGTAAGGATTTAGACCCAAAGCTTAAAAAGCGTTACTTTCAAACCACTTAAGATATTTTTGTTTTTTTTTTTATGAATAGACTATTTTATTATCTATAACACTATCAGTGATTTTTTTCAAATATTTATAGTTTCGTTACTAAAAATAAATATTCCCTATGAAACCGAACGGCGGCGCGGCGTGAAGGCGACGCGTATTTGTATGACCAAGGTCAACGGCGATTTCCCGACCGAGCAATCCCTGAGTATATCTGAGTTTTGTATGGTTGTGATCAACGCTTGTATTGACTCAGTATTGTCTTAAATCGTTTAAAATACGAGTTTTAATATCTGTCCATCTAGATATTACCTACATCTTGAATAGCTGACTTAGTTTTATACAAGGTGTCGTTTTGCATCCTCGTCAAATTTCAGGAGGCTGCTATGGAAGACATATACAGGGTTACTGGTAACTCGACGTATTCCTTGCAGGACGTCATAGTAGGGTTAAAATGCAACAAATTAAGCCACCAAATGTTCTACCGAAATTCAGTAGTTTTTGAATTAGTTAAGAGTTTAGTTTTTTAATGAAAAATCCCAGATTAAACCATTTGAAACCAATTTAAAAATGATTTACGGCGCGACTGTACTGAAATTTAAGTTATTACGAGTATCATAGTTGACGCCGTAGCAGACCTTTGTTAATAATTAAAAGTTCAATAATGCCTAAAACTTTGGCAAATATCACTAACAAAACATTAAATTTTTTGTAATTTTTGCTATTACTTCATAAAAAATGTAGTCTAGTGCAAAAAAAAAATACTACACCTGGTGTACAAATTACTAAGAAAATATCCTTGTCTTATCAGCTATCCAAAAAGGTATGAAAGTTAATACAAAATCATGGACTACATTATGAAAATCGTTTTTGATTTAGTACAGGCGTGCGTTTCACAAAAAGGTGATTATTCGAAAAATCAAAAACAAAATCGTGAACATTATTATTCTTTTTAATCAATATTAAAAACTTTAATTACACACATTTCACACGTCTAGTTCGATGTGCTGCCCTCGGTTTCGAATACATGTTCTTATTCGCTTCCTTACTTCGGTTTTTGTTATTCTTAAGGTGATTGTTGCCCTCATCTGGTCCGCCGCATTTGTAATTCTCTCCCTTAGTTCTTCAATTGAATTTACTGGGGTCACATAAACTAGATCTTTCATATGACCCCAGACGTAAAAGTCTAGCGGCGTCAGATCAGGGCTTCGTGCAGGCCACGGAATCGGCCCACCGCGCCCTATCCATCGGTTTGGATAGTTTTCATCCAGCAATTGTCGAATTGTGATTCGGAAGTGGGCTGGACATCCGTCATGTTGGTAAATCATGTTTGCTCTTCTTTCTTCCGGTACATCCGTGAGCAGTGCTGATAAATGATTTCTGAGGAAATCTTCATAAAGTTCCCCATTTAGTGTTCGGGGTAAAAAATGTGGGCCAATTAATTTGTCGTCAATAATACCCATCCAAACATTAAGCGAGAACCTTCGCTGGGATGCGGTTGGTTTCAGTTTTTTAGGGTTTGCTTCTGCTTTCGGTGCCCAGTAGTGTAATGTGTTTTTAGTTGTGGTAATTTGTGATACCATCACGATCAAAACATGACTCATCGGTCCACAGAATGTTTTTTAAAAAGTTTTCGCTGTCGGCGTCGGCACTTAGCATAAAACGACAAAATTCAAGCCGTCTCGGCGGATCTCCTTCTTCTAATGACTAGACTGGTTGGTAATGGTATGGATGTCGGCCTGACAAGTGAACTACAGACCAGACTTTCCACTGTGACATACCAAGCTCACGCGCTTGTTTGTCTTTAAATGTTTGTCGATGTGTTAGGATCGGTTATAAAACGTTGAAGAATAAGCTCCTCGTCCTCAGCCGTGTATCTCCGGGAACGACCAGTGTCAACTTGCCTGCTTCTTTGGACGCTGCTAGTTTCAGATATTCGCCGATAAGTCGATCCAAGGACACTAACGTGGGGGAGTCGGCGGTTGGGAAAGCGAAGTTGATATTCTCGCCGCGCCTCAGCAGCGTTACCGTCACAAAGTCCGTAACAGTACATTATGTCAGCGTATTCAGGATTAGAATATGCAGCCATAGTCAGTGCTTATGAAGGCACAGCTCAGCACAAGAGCAAGATACGCAGCAACAGTTAGGGAAATAGCCAATAACAAAACACGAGCTTGCGCGACGTAGAGTTGAAACTAACTAACGCTGACGACCAAATTTTGCAAAATCGCACCCCCTGTCATGCCGAGAGAACAATAGCGACCAATCACAAAGCTCCCCGAGTGGTTGGAGTTCAAGCGCAGGTAAAAACTACGAATAATACGAATACGAAACAATAGGTTGACCGTCTCGCAATTTTACCTGCCCCCCATAAAACTCTTCTCTTCCCTGGCACACATGCAAAAGTATTGACAATCATACCTTTCTGAATAACTGATAAGACAAGGATATTTTCCTAGTAATTTGTACACCAGGTGTAATATTTTTTTTGCACTAGACTACATTTTTTATGAAGTAATAGCAAAAATTACAAAAAATTAAATGTTTGGTTAGTGATATTTGCCAAAGTTTTAGGCATTCTTGAACTTTTAATTATTAACAAAGGTCTGCTACGGCGTCAACTATGATAATAACTTAAATTTCAGTACAGTCGCGCCGTAAATCATTTTTAAATTGGTTTCAAATGATTTAATCTGGGATTTTTCATAAAAAAACTAAAACTCTTAACTAATTCAAAAACTACTGAATTTCGGTAGAACATTTGGTGGCTTAATTTGTTGCATTTTAACCCTACTATGACGTCCTGCAAGGAATACGTCGAGTTACCAGTAACCCTGTATAATCAAATAAAATAACGACACCTGCTCAATAATTAATACATACTTGTTTTTATAGTTATTTAAGTTTGTCCGCATATTAGAATACACCACTTTCATATAACAAAATCACCCCGTTGAGTATGCGATAGTGTGTGTGTAAAAGGGCAGTTACAGTGCGGTATCACACGGGCAGCGTTTTATCATGTATGTTTCCAAAAAAATAGAAAAATTAAGAAAAAAAAAGGTCTACTTATTTTATTATTGATTCGTGTCGAGAATCATTAGCATAGTTACCTCAGTGAATTTGACGAGGAGGCAAAACGACACCTTGTATATATTAAATAGAATGGTACATAAATTTTATGTACCATTCTATTTTCTTCTCTGGAATGCTTTGTGTAATGCTGCTAGGCGTTAGGTCATTAGTGACTTAAGAGCTCGCTGCCACTTCCTTCATTCATGACGATAGAACACGTTTCACATTGTATGAAGTTGTCACTTTTTGCTGTTGCATTCATTGTGGCAGAGCAAGAAGATTCGTAAGTGTATAAAACAGAGTTGCATTGTACTCAGCGCACACGGTCAAGGTAAGGTGTTGCTTCGTGTTGAAACACTTTTGTAAAACAAAATATCTATGACGAATAAACGATGTTACTCCCCTCTTACGTGGTATAGTGACATTGTAATTTGAAAACATTGTAAAAGCATTTTTAAAAGAGTAACCGTGGAGTTTTTTGCCCGCTCTTCTCCATAGGAAACGACCGATTTGGAGCCGTGCACCTAGCTTCTGACGTTTCATAAGTGCACATGTTGGTTTATGTGAAATAAAATATTTTGATTGATTGATTGATATTTTCTTCAGAGTCAAAGTTACCTTGGATTGACAAAAATACTATCATTATGTTAGTATTTGTGATACATTTTCATACATAACCCCAAATCGCAAATACTGTAACATACACTTGAATGAGTAATTATGATCCCAGAAATAAACACAGATACAGTCATCATAAAAATAAGCACACAGGATTTCCATACAATAAACATCAAAACTTTTATCTCTTCGCTCAATTTCCTCTCAAAGTGTCTCCATCAAGATTATATTCCCCCAACCTTGGAAACTATTCAGAGATGGACCTGCCTAATGTCCCAACATCGTGCTAATTGGTCCATAGTCTAGACCCGTATGTTTATGTGATATAAAATATTTTTATTTTCATTGATGAATCAGTACTCCGTCTAATTTGTTATCTAGAAATGGATGAAAAGGTACCAGAGTTTATTTGTAGTCGCAGACCAAAAGACCATCATTTGTTTATACCTATCATTCCCAACGCTGATCAAAAGAACAGATTATACTCTCCTTTCTTATATAATATAATGAAATGTATTTTTTATTGAGGCACATAAAGATTTTGAAGTACATGAGGTACTTAAACAGTATGCATTAAGGCGCTGACAAGACCCAATTAACCAAAATAGGCTTCTCTTAAGAAAAAAAATTGCCAAATCTGTACAGTTTGTTGTAGCGGAAAAAATATATGTTAATTTTGAACATATTTCCCAGAACTTGGTTGTTACCAAAACACGTTTTGTAAAAGAATCTCGATACAAACTAACGGATTAGAACTCAAGGTAAGAGGTTAGTTTAAACCTCTTACCTTGAGTTCTAATCCAAAATATCTGTAATAAATATCAACATATATTACGTTACGTATTTAATTAATAACAATAACGTCTTATTTGAATGCAGAAAATGGTTGATTTTTATTTTCGATTACTCAGCTCAATTTTGAGTAAATACTCGTAGATAATTGCTTCATATTTTGCAATAAATTACAAGCGTTGTGTCATCGCGCTTCTCTTTCTTTCCTATGCAATCTGACAGTGACCGCAGTTTAGGGGTTATCAGCGTCTTAATACTCGTATAACATGGTGTAGGTACATCGAATCGTTGGGTGAATTGCTGCTCTCCTAGCTAGATTACTGAGTAATCTGAATTTAGGAGGATCATCTATAATATATAACAATACTCACATAACTCCTTTCCCAGCACCCACGTTTCTGGCTTAGAGTTGACCTCCACCAGCACCGTCGGCGTACACACCAGGAGTACCATCAGATCCGCAATACTCAAGTTCACCAGAAAAATGTTCGTCGAGTTCCTCATATCCTTCGTCTTTAGTATCACTATTGGTACCATCACGTTCCCTATCACACCGAGACACATTATCACTATACAAAAAGTCATCGACGTCGCTTTTATGTAATACGGGATCTCAGCGTATTCCGTAAAATTGTCATTCGACATCGCGTACGTCGCATTAGTGAAATTCGTCTTTTCAAAACCCGAATTTTCGTAGTCATCCGAAGTTTCGTATGTACAGTTTTGTGTTGCATTTTTGTAGTTAAATGTTATGTTCCTACAGTCGTAATGTAGTGAGCTCACATCTGTCGGTGTGTGTGTGAAGTTAGTTGTTGAAATCATGTGTGTGTGTCAGTTCATAATTTCACATTGTTTCTCTTTAATGTCTGTTATGACGGTGACATTTTTCGGGACATCTGTAACAAGAAGAAAAAATATATTAATATAAGGCCGACTATTGCCTTTATCTTCAAAATGTCTGCGAGAAATAAGATAACGGAAATAAGATGAACCCTAATCGTTTAGAGATATGGTCCCATCGACGCCTGATTCTAACATTTCTTACTACTGCCCAACTTCTGAATCTCGATCTGGTACAGTCGACCGCAGGTTGATGGTAGCATTTTGACCTTGAGCTGGCCTAGCCTTGTAGGTACGGAGATTCAATAAAATGCGAGGCCAGCTTATACTGGTTTTGCTACTACTGACATGAGGCTTACTGAGCCACCTACGTAAACGCAAGACATGCTGCAATAAACTGAATCAACAAAAACAGGAATATTAAACATATTTGTTAAATTAATATTTTCACCAAAAATACGATTCGTGACCATAACAAATATGTCGCTCCCCCCACCGAATAATATGGTAATGTGGTACTACGACAGTTTTCGTTTTATTGCCTAAACGGTGTTTATAGCATTAATTACCATCTTGTATTTTTTTTGTATTTTTCTAAGTATATTTATAAAAGAACAATAATTTCAATGGTATCGTAATGAACACAACAATATTATTCCCTTAAAATCTAAACACACTTTTTGCACGAATAATTCCATAACAAATTATTACAGATTATGTAATCATTAAATTTTTCGGTAAGCGACGATTACCATTATATTCGCGTAAGAAATGCATATCTTTTTCCGCGTAAACTATAAAAACAATTATATTCATGTGTTATTTTGCAAATATATAATGTCTTTTTACAAAATGTGTTTGTTATTTATGCAAAATCGTAACGTCGTTCACTGTCTTATAGTTAATATTTTTGAATATTATATACCATCGCTTGGATTTCACCCGAATAATATCGTAATATCATATTGCCGATAGGTTTTTTGACACCGTATTTCAACGAATAATACTATAATGATTGACTACGATATCGTTGTGTTTACAGGCGAATATTATGGTGATGATGCGTTGCATACTATACTTTTGCCCTTTAATTTCAGTAACATTATTTTTATCAATAACTTAATTTTGTTAAACTATTTATAAAAAATCATAATATAAAATATATTGTTAAAAAATAGCTGTGTTTTGACGTATAAATGTCTATCTTACGATCTACCCGTGCTGAAATATACGCATAAAACAGTTTTTATTTTTCCTGTAAAATTTAGATTTATCGATTACCATTCGGTGGGGGGAGCGATGTATTCACAGAATTATAATCATTTAAATCATGAATACATCTCTCTAAGTTAGATTTGATCCATAAGAATTTTTCCATAAGAGATTAGTTCTTAAGGCGCTGACAAGACCTAATTGACCAAAATAGGCTCATCTTAAGAAAAAAAATTGCCAAATCTGTATAGTTTGTGGTAGCGGAAAAAATATATGTTAATTTTGAACATATTTCCCAGAACCTGGTTGTTACCATAACACGTTTTGAAAAAAAATCTCGATACAAACTGACGTTAAACTAACCTCTTACCTTGAGTTCTAATCCAAAATATCTGCATTAAATATCAACATACGTTATGTAATTAATTAATAAAAAGAACGCCTTATTTGAATGCAAAACTTGGTTGTTTTTTATTTTCGATTACTCAACAAAATTTTGAGTAAAAAGATAATTGCTTCATATTTTGTAATAAATTACAAGCGTTGTGTCATCGCGCTTCTCTTTCTTTTCTATGCAATCTGACAGTGACCGCGGTTTAGGTGTTGTCAGCGTCTTAAGGAACGGTCGCGAATCGTATTTTTCTCAAGATGCAACCTGACACTGACTTCCAAATTGGAAAAAACGTAAGAAAATTTTAATTTCGCGGGCTACCATTGCGGATTTTATTCTATAATTTTATCAAATTTTGTAAGTTTTATAATGCCTAAGAGTATATGGTCCACCGGAGTAAACAAAATCAGATAAATATATGATATTCTTCAGGATATATGCTAGGTAGATAGTGTGTTGAAAACAATAAAACTAGTTTGATACAATAGAAAAAAACAACACAAAAATACCTCTAAAAAATATTTTAACGATTACAAACCATACTAATATACATGCAATAATTCTGATTTTTTGTAATTATTATTCTACAAGCCACATATTAGCATAATAGTGTTTTATTTTTTTATTCAATCAATAGATTTTTGGTAAATAGATAATCGCTATATATTTTGCAATAAATTACCAGCGTTGTGCCATCGCGCATCTCTTTCTTTTCTATGCAGTCCGACAGTGACCGCGCTTTAGCTGTTGTCGGCCTCTTAAGTTAATTAAGAAGTTGTAACAACAATTATTCACAATGCTTCAACTACAAGTTACTCGACAAATTCTGACTGAGACTGTTTCTCCTTATTGTGTAAATAATTAAATCGCAAAGCTGTTACATTTAGATGTTTTGGACAAACTTTCTTTTCCTTTTTGTTTGTTTATTCATTCTTAATTTGGTCCTTAGAAGCAATGTTTATGCTATTTAGTTAGTTACTTTGTAAATTAAATTATTGTCATCTCTCAAATACAACGACATATATTATATAATCCGTAAATTCTTTTAAATTTGTGAATTTAAAAGAATTTCAATTTAAATTTAAAAGAATCCAAAATGCTCTTGATATGTGTATCAAGAGCATTTTGGATTAATAATATTAGTTACCGCGTGATTAAAATTAAATAGTTATTAGTATTTTTTTTACTTTTTTTTTATTACGCCACAGTATGGCGTATTTAAAGAATCTAAATAGAATAAGGTAACCCTTTCATTTTTGAACTAAACACGAAAATTCTACGAATTATAGAATGTTTTACAACCTCTTCTATCTAAGGCCACGTATGCACATACATACATCACAGTTATTTCAACCCAATTTCAACTAGAATTTCCTTCTTGCATCGCTCCTAAAAACGAATAACTCAACTTAAACGTTTAAATTACAAAATTCTACAGTAAATAACAAAGGAAATTAGAGTAGCTACCGTCGACCGCACGTCGTTAGTAACACTGACTTTGAGCTGGCCTACCGTAGTACGGAATTTCAATAGGATAAGAGGCCAGCTTATACTGTTTTTTTTTAACACTGCCGTGCGGCCTACAGTGCTCGCAATAACCCCAACATGAACGGAGTGTATTATCATACAAATTAGTTTGAGAATTTTGCGCATTACGATGGTGAAATTAATCTTGCTTAGGTATAACCTGCAGGCCTTTTTTTTTTTTTTGAGGGTGGGTAATCATCAAATAACTTCTCCCGCTCTGGGCGGAGCGGGAGGGTGTGTCAGACTCTTACTGACTAAAACCCACCCGTATTCCTTCCTGTTGCCTGTGTTACGGGGGCCTCGGTGACCTATAAGTACCTTCCCGCGACCCTGGCAGGAACCTGCAGGCTTAGCATGACGCTTTCTTTCTAGACACGGCTCTTTCTATATAAAGTGACATTTCGTTTCTGCTTTTTTGACATCGCACCGTAGAAATCCTTCTACATAAAAAAGGACCTAGACAAAGATCGTTAGAAACGAAAGACGAAATGACAGATTGTAGAAGGATTTCTACGGTGAGATGTCAAAAATGGAGACACGAATTGTCACTTTGTATAGAAAAAGCCGTGTCTATTCTTCGAACAAATAGAAAGCGTCATGCTAAGCCTGCAAGGGGCCTACTCCCTAAACACGAAATCCGTGGTTTCAGCCGAAGTTACGGGAGTTTCCTACTCCGTATCACCTACGGGCATAAGATTACTTCGGAGCCCGAACTGGGAATTAATGATAACACGATTTGACAGTTACCGCTACTCGCAATGTGTATGTGCCCGTTCGAAAAATTTAATTTGTAAATTGTTTTGACGGATCAACTATTTTCGGACGGGCCCATATCGTCGTTGACGAACTTAGAGAGTAGTCTCCCAGGCTTGGCGATAATCTGCGAGCAACGGAAGCATTTAGGTTTGTTTATGTTTTAAACATGGGTTACATTTTTGTGTAGACGTTTATCTTGGAAGGCTTTTTGCTTCCTGAATAAAAAAGCATGCAAATAAAAAGCTGTTGGTCATTCTATTCCTAGTTTCTTAAAGGGTCGGTCATTGTAATAACGTAATTAATAATAACAAAATCGTTGTTATAACGTGATAAAAGCCATATTTACAGCAGCCAACAACAAAATCGTTGTTAAGACGGTGACAACACCTAAACCGCGGTCACTGTCAGACTGCATAGAAAAGAAAGAGAACCGCGATGACACAACGCTTGTTATTTATTGCTAAATATGAAGCAATTATCTATTTACTCAAAATTGAGTTAAGTAATAGAAAATAAAAACAGCCAAGTTTTGCATTCAAATAAGACGTTCTTGTTATTAATTAAATGCGTAACGTTGATATTTAATACAGTTAGTTTGGATTGGAAATTAAGGTAAGAGGTTAGTTTAACGTTAGTTTGTATCGAGATTTTTTTTCAAAACGTGATTTGGTAACAAACAAGTTCTGAGAAATATGTTCAAAATTAACATATATTTTTTTTGCTGCCACAAACTATACAGATTTGGCAATTTTTTTTTCTTAAGACGAGCCTATTTTGGTCATTTGCTTCTTGTCAGCGCCTTAAAATTATGATTTATTACCCGACTCGACTGAAAATTTCAAATAGAAATTAATGTTACCTAGTCTGTATTTCTGTTGTTCCTATGTTATAAAATTGGTTACACCCTTGATGAGTAGACTGAATGAATTATGGGCTATTGTTGGATTTATTCTGATTCAGAAAGAGTAAGTACTTAGCAATGACAACACAGAAAATTCATTATGGCGTATGTTAGACGTCACAATGAGAAATTTTGAATCAAAAGTCCCAATGTTGTTCACTACAACAATCTTTTCACAATACGTACAAAGTTTTTGCCCTACTCAAGCCACATAATCTATACTACAGCATAATTAATTACGTTATGTCCTACAATGAAAGGTGCTTACGAAATTACTCATTCACCGTCGCGAACCTTTACAACGAAACTTGTTTAATTTGGGGTCCCTCGAATTGCGTGAAAACTCACCAAGTGACATTACAGTAAGTCATTTAGGTGATATATTCGTGAATACGGTGACGTGCCTCGGAAAACACAGTAAGCCGTGCGTCCCGGCTGTCATTTGTAGATCTTTGATAGTTGTTACGGGTCGTCAGAAGCTCGAAAGTCTGATAACCAGTCTTACCAAGGGGTACCGTCTTACGCAATACTGGGTTGTGGAGGCAGTCGCACCATGTAAAATACTAGTATTCAGCTGCAACTGGTTCTACTGGAAGCTGACCCCAATATAGTTGGGAGAAGACTAGGTAGATGATGATGATGACGGTAACCAGACCGTGTCGGCGAATCTTGAAGGAATTAGCCTTGGAACTAAATTTTGTCTGCAAAGTAACTTTAGTCGAGGTGATGTATGAAATGTAGTGTAGGTAAGTATAATCTAAGTTTAAGTTCTCTTTGTAATGTTATTTTGTAAATCAATAGTCCAAAGAAAGAGCGGGAAAACTGCTGCGTAACTATTAATACATGATGTTATTATCGGTCATTCAGTTACCAAAAAAAGTAAATTGACCACTGTTACCTGTATGGTAACTCTTCAGAAAGTAACTTGACCACTGTTACCTGTATGGTAAGTCTTCAGAAAGTAACTTGACCACTGTTACTTGTATGGTAACTCTGCAGAAAGTAACTTGACCACAGTTACCTGTATGGTAATTCTTCAGAAAGTAACTTAACCACTGTTACCTGTATGGTAACTCTTGAGATAGTAACTTAACCACTGTTACTTGTATGGTAACTCTTCAGAAAGAAAGCATCATTACTTTTTGGTTACAAGATTCTAAATTCAACTATTGTGCTTTTTCAAAAATAATAAATGTTAGGTTTCATCTCAAATAAACCCCAAGGTACTAAAATCTTGGTTTATTTTTAGGTAGAGGTCATAAGACCCGAATGTATATTCAAAGAATCTTTTGATCTAGTCAGATAATCAGATAATAATATGAATCAACTGTAGACTAGTGTCACTTCCTTACAAACGCCTTCTTCAAAACAGATTAACTAACTGATAAGAACAGTAACCATTAAGATTAATGAAGGATCTACGTATGAACGCCTACTCGTTTCAACGCTCCTCAATTTCAAAGAGATGGTATTACAATCTTTAGTACTAGGTAATGATAAACATCACTCGTCGTAGGACGCACACGCCTAAGTAATTTTTATCATTTTTTCACATATGTATAGCAGCGGTTTGTGCACATACTCTTTGTTTCTGGGCCTTTTCTTCACAGATTTCTTAAATATCAGCCAGCAAACGGCCATCGTCATAATTGAGACTTGTTTCACCCACTGCTGATTATGTTCAGGCCTTCTTACCAAACCATTGCTCTCTGAGAGCAGTGGTAACGGCCCCGACTTACGAGTTGTAGGTCGTAGGTTTGAACCAGAACAGGCGCTTTACTTTGTGTAAATTATGTCATCACCACTACTCTCACGACGCGACGGTGAAGGGAAACATCGAGAGGAAACCGGCATGTTCTAGAACCAAAAATTCCAAAAAATGTCTACCAACCCGCACTGGGCCCGCGTGGTGGATTACGGTCCACTCCCTCTCACAGGAAGAAGAGGCCTGTGTTCCAGCAGTGGGAACATTATAGGCTGATTATGCTTCTTATGACATGCTTTTTTTTATGGATGGGAAATCATCAAATAACTTCTCCGCTCTGGGCGGAGCGGGAGGGTGTGACAGACTCTTACTGACTAAAACCCACCCGTATTCCTTCCTGTTGCCTGTGTTGCGGGGGCCTCGGTGACCCATTAGTACCTTCCTGCGAGCCCGGCAGGCATCGGCCCTAGTGAACCCCTACCTTTGTGCTGAAGACATCTCTTTGAGGCGCGCGTGGAATACAACGCGCCGTCGACCCTCGCCTAGTCCTTACCGGATGGTGAGCTACCCATTGCTCACCGTCCGCAAGCCCGCGCCTACGGTGGCCGGAAATCCGCCCGGGATTCCCGACGCCCAGGGCGTCTCGATGTATTAATGATTCTAATTATAATAATATGAGTTTAGGAAGTAGGTAAGTTTGCACAAAACGAACTGATTTTATAAACTGATATTTCAAATGACCACAATATCTGAGTTCGATAACCCCACAAAAAAAAATTTTTTTTTAGCTTGATTTGGATGAATTACAAATTTATCATGCACCATCTATGCCAAAATCAACACACCCTGCAAATTAACATGATACGATTTTATAGCCTCCCAACTGTAGCCTTATGAATATTATAGTCTAGTAGCAAATTCCTTCTATTTTTCAAGGAAATCTCATGTATTCAGTACTTTCCGAGTAAGTGAGTGTGCGTGCCGACTAATGTAGAGAGATAGTTATCCGTGTCTTGGGTGTCCCGGATTTCCGGCCAATTAGCACGATGTTGGGACATTAGGCAGGTCCATCTCTTAATAGTTTCCAAGGTTGGGGGAGCCTAATCTTGATGGAGACACTTTGAGAGGAAATTGACCGAAGAGATAAAAGTTTTGATGTTTATTGTATGGAAATCCTGTGTGCTAATTTTTATGATGACTGTATCTGTTTTTCTGGGATCATAATTACTCATTAAATTCGTAGTAGTATTTGTGTTTAGGGGTTATTTATGAAAATGTACCACAAATACTAACATAATCATAGTATTTTATCCAATCCAAGGTAACTGTGACTCCGAAGAAAATATCAATCAAAATATTTTATTTCAGATAAAGCTACATGAGCACTTATGAAACGTCAGAATTTAGGTGCACGGTTCCAATTGGTAGTTTCCTGCGGAGAAGAGCCGGCAAGAAACTCCACGGTTACTCTTTCAAAAATAATTGGCTTTTACAATGTTTTCAAATTACAGTGTTAATAGGTATGGGAGGACAGTGTAGGCCTGTCAAGAAGTACCAGGTACTTAACAAAAATAAATGGTCTACAAATAAATAAATAAATCCTTCAATCATTTGTCTAGCCTTTTCCTCCCCTTTTCGCCTTCCAGTCTAACCAGTATTTTACATGGAGCGACTGCCTATCTGACCCAGTTGTTGGGTAATACAATACCTCTTGGTAAGACTAGTTGTCAGACGTTTGGGTTTCTGACTACCATTAACGACTGCAAAGATCTACGAATAACAGTCGGGACCAACGGCTTAAGACTCGTGCATATAGCGGGTGCGACAGGCAGCAATATGCCTGTCGAACCCGCGGTATCGCCCCAGTATGCACGAGCCTTTAACGTGGTCTCCAAGGCACGGAGGAGTCTCGATATGTAATGAATGGTCACCTATCCACGAACCGACCGCGGCATGCGTAGCTTAACCTTCAATCGACCCGTGCGGAAGTTATCATTTAGCCAAGAGCCTTCTAAAATAAATATCCTTAACAATCACATAATAAATCAAGCATTATTTCTCCAACAACAACAGAAAAATAAGCATTTTCTTGGACTAAATAAACACATGAACAGTTCTACCTGGACACAGATAGAACATCGAATTAATTCACTATCGGCAACGCCTCTTTGCCTAGTAAATACAAACGAAGTAAGTAAATATATGCGCAAAGGGAATAAAATACACCAAACACAACGCTTCCGGAGTGGTCGCAATTGTGACAGGAAAAATGCTCTGAAACTTTGAGATGAGATGTTGTAACACTAATACTTTGTTATAGAGAACAGTCATGTAGCCTGTTTTCAGTTATATTGTAGTTAACTTCAATCTAAATAAGGGTCTCCCTAACTCTTGGAGTTCTAATATAGCCTCTACGAATACGACCATACTGAAGATAAATGATGATTTTATTTCTGTAACTAGGTTTATACAAACACTTTTACACGTCAGTCATATTTTTTAAACTAGATGAGGTCGGCGTTTTCTATCTGACATCTGACTACTCTGAGAAGAAGGCCGAAATAAACTCAGAGGTCACAGTCTCTTTTAAGGTCCAGACATAATCTTGGTCAGATCATGTGAAGACCATGTAGATTGGTCTGAAATGGTCTTTTGATGAAAAACTACACAGATGGAGTGGACTGGTCCAGCCAGTGCATTTGTCAGTAGTGGTGCAGCTCAACTCAGAACTTAAGGAGCTCAACGATTCAACGAACAATACCAAAGAAAGGACATTTGGGTAAGCCGCAAAAAATCCTGAAACTGACAAAATATGTTAAAAAATATTGAGAAAAAATGATGTCTGAATGTGTGACATAGTCTTCACATTTACAAAATAAAAAAATTGCATAAATAAAATTCATCAATATCAATGTGTACATAACAATCCGGACATAATCTTGGTCAGATCATTTGAGGACCATACAGGTTGGTGTCTGAAATGGTATTTTGAGGAAAGAACCACACTGTACCGATTTGTGTGGACCTGTCCAGTCAGTGCACGCAAAAATCAACTTCATGTAGAAATCCTTGCAAATCATAGCCGTGCTAAGCTTTTTAGTGCTAAAATAACACTAATAAGATAAGCTATGGACATAGCTCATGTCAAAACCATCGATGAAGAAGAAATTATGATGACCCATGCAACAGTTACTAGAACCCTGGGAACACCGAAATCAAAGTTATTATACAGCACATCACTATACACTAACCACGCCAAAAAAAGAAGCACTTCACTAGATATTGCAATACCTAGCAGGTTACGACAACTACGTGATTCCTGGAACCTGTATCGTGGATGATTGAGTAGTATCCACATACAGGATGCTAACAGGAATCACTCATGCATATACTGGGTGACTTAGAATTCATTAGCATACTTCTAGTGTTGAAAGTAGGTTCTCATGAATATGAAGACGGTTTACTATGAGACCAACTCTGATAGAGCGAACGCCTTCAGCCCTTGGAAGGATGCTAATGAATTGAAAGTATACCTACAAACGTGTTCCTGTTTAGATCACACTTCCAAAAGAATATATTTTACATAACATCTCGTTTGTATTCTCCAAAGGGGTGCACAGTACACCCGCCAGTCAAACAGTTCCATTCGATTCGACTACAGCAACAAGGCATTGGAAAAATAAAATAAGAAAAAAACCGGCCAACTGCGTGTCGGACCTCGCACAGTGAAGGGTTCCATAATGGGGAAGTTGGGATGAATTTATCCGATAAACAAACTTAACATTGTAGTTGAAAACATGTTCTCCCAAACATCGATATATGCCACAATCAATTTTCCAACTGCAAGTTTAAGTTAGTCATCTATTACTCGTTAACTTGTAAAACCTACTTAGCTGTTATAGTTTTCTTTTTAATTTCATTAATGTACTACTGCCATGAATTTGTTCACATCTCCATATACAACCATTTAGGTGGCAGGGGGGGAGGGGGCACTTTTTTTTTCGTTGGGTAGGAAATTATCGAATAACTTCTCCCGCTCTGGGCGGAGCGGGAGGGTGTGTCAGACAGAATAACCCTTTCGAACTTCCGAACCAGTAATCGTATCGTAGTAACAGTAACGAAACCAGCAACCTTTTCGAACTTCCACGCGACCCCGGCAGTCTACACGAGGGGGGATACACTTGACTCTAACAAAAATTAGCACTTCAATGCTTAATATTACGGAAACGGAACCTTGAATAAAAAAATTATGTTCACAGGCCTGCAATAGTTTTGAATGGCCTATCTATCGATATCCTACGCCATGGGATAGACGAGAAAAAAATATCACCCCCACATTATGTGCAAGCGAAGACCTAAAAAAAGCACTTAGTCGGCGTGATTAATATGTACACCTATGCCAAATTACAGCTTTCTAGTGCTAAGAGTCTCTGAGCTACAGCGGGGACAGACAGACAGACGGACATGGCGAAACTATAAGGGTTCCTTATTTACTACGGAACCCTACAAAATCCAATTTACAGGGAAACAAATGCTATTTACCAATCCTTAAATTTCATTCTATTCTCACATAAATTGAAACAAAACCTTGTGTATCTTCCTAAATCACTAATTTCCGAATAAATCCTTTTAGATTGAAGTCAACAAGTAAAACCACAGAACGGTATCCTAAATAAATTTTATTCTAAAAATAAGTCTTCAGCCTATCCTAACTGTTATAATTGCGAAAGTGAGTTTTTTGTTTATTTGTTTGTTACGCTTTCACGCTCAAGCGGCTGAACGGAGTTAGATGAAATTAGGCCATGACCTGGATATAAGATACTTTTTATCCCAATATTCTCACGAAATCGAGACTTACGCGGGTGAAACCAAGAGGCGCAGCTAGTATAACATAAATAAGTTAATTTCAGTTGAAATCAAGCTTGTTATCAAACACGTTGTCGGACTTTGTTAGCGACGTTTATGGCATGTGTTACATTGGTAGCGATTGGCGAGTCCATAGCTATTATTGTCTTATATTTAGCAAGAGACGCATTTCAAAGGCCGTGTAATTGCTACCATCCCTTTTAAAATCAGAAGACTGTATGGTGACGGCAACAAAGCTTCGCTATATGGTGCACAGTCCATTCCATAGATATAATGGTCCACCCAAATGCACAAGGTTTCGGAAACACCATCATTGTGTGCACAGCTAAGGAATTAAACTTTTGCCCAAGTCTGTGCATCCCGACAGATATAACCCGAGAGTCTCCAAATCTCGACCGCTTTGAAAGACAAAAACATTTATACATTATTTAGCACATACTAAAAGGCACACGTGGAGTTGGTCAGGACATATGATGCGCGATAACTTGGGGAAGTGGAGCAAGAGAGTCACTGAATGGTACCCAAGGGATGTCAAAAGAAGACGAGGAAGACAATACACAAGGTTGGAAGTCGAAATAAAACTGACAGTAGGACCAAACTGGAGAAGGGTTGCTCAAGACAGGCAACAGTGGAAATCGTTGGAGGAGGCCTTTGGCAACAGGCACGCCGAAATAAGAGACATTTTTCATATTTAGATATTTTAATTATTTCCTGAGTATAAGTGGAAATGGTAGTATTTCGGAATAAAGGGCTTTATTATTATTATTATAAAAGACACAAAAAAATATTAAAACCAAATAAAAAGTGTAAAGTGAGATGTAAGAAATTAGCAGGAAAGTGTGGCTTATGGCTGCGCCAAAAAGCTTACAATCCATATAAGCGTTATCACTTACCATCCTATAAGAGAACAAAATGTGTAGTTGAAGTGGGAGCGGATTCTATATAGAAAGACTAAAAATAAATCCGACAACTCTTCTTATGTCTAACAACATGGAATTTCGAGTTTACTTCTTATATAACACACATCACATTACGACTGTACAAAATCCCCGAAGGGTTAGGATGGGTAGAGTCTCTTCCACTCACCCTACCCGCAGCTGGCACACCGTGCGCCGGAGGGCGGACAACACTCTCTTCCAGCCCCTAAATGCGTCCCGGGGCGATGGACTCGGGATCGTCCCCCACACAGCAGGACCCGAGATGGCGGCGCGTAGTATTTCACGCGCGCCCCTATTGGACGTCTCGAGTGGAGTTTTACACCTCATTCCCCACATCAGGCCCGTGGACCTAAGATGGCCCACAGTGGGGGGCCGCCACCAGACGGGGATCTTTTTAGTCAATAAGAGTCTGACAAACCCCTACGCCTGCTCCAGAACGGAGGACATCCATGAGGATTTTCTGACCCAGAACAAAAAAAAAGAGGTTAGGTTAGAAACCCGAGGTAGCGGCGCGTAGTATTCCACGCGCGCCCCTATTGGTCGTCGCGAGGGGAGTCTTACACTCCCCCCACGGGCCTGACAAGATCAAATGATCCCGGTGCAAGTGTGGGAAAGGAACACCGGGGTAGTTTTTAGCCAGTAAGAGTCTGACAGACCCCACTGCGCAACCCAGGGCGGAGGACATCCATGAGGCATTCATCCATGTACCATACCAGAACAAAAATAAAAAAATATTAGGTTAGAAGAAAAAAATCTAGATAACATAATGGAGCTCCTGCGGGCTTCATTATATTTTCAAGATTTTTTAATCCATACTGTTCCTACTACAACAAACCGCCACTTTTACAACACCCACTCACCAATAACTTGTTACAATTAATTCGCCTACAGTCTGACAACTTCCTAACTTAAAGACCTGCCCAGACAATGTTAAGTGTATTGCGTAGGCGAACTATGTCTAGACGAGACCCTGCTCATTCAAAAAGCTGTTCCAACAATTGCAATAGTCTAATCCGAAATTAAGTCTTTGTTGCTGCGGTTTTAAATAAGTTGGCTGGTAAAGGGCAAGAACTTATTAATCCTTGTTATATAGTAAAAAATAATTAAAAAAATAGGAGTTTTGCTGAAGATTGGGCAAAGGTTGCGTTATTTTGTCCTTTCATTTGGTACTTAATTATTTGGTTAGTCTATGAATGGTTAGTGCGTCCATCGATTGTAACTAAAAATCACCACAAATTCCACCATACAGTCAGCATATAAGAAAGTGGGCTCCGCGATATTAGGTGAGCGTTACAAACAAAGTAGCTTCCAACCTTTTTTTTCTTACATAAGAACCCCTGACAATAACAAACACAAAAAAAAAAAAAAATTAGCGAAATCGGTCCAGCCGTTCACGCGTTTTGCCGTGACCAAAGTATATAGATTAAAACGGTAGAAACCATTATTACTTTGACAATAATTATGTTGTATATAATTTAATCTAAAACTAACAAGTAACAGTGAATTGCCTTGCATACTTTCTCTCACAGAACACCAGACATATACGCATAATTTTACTTCATTCATCAGCAATCACATCACATTCAGAGTTGGCAGTCAGGGCATTTAGCATCTTTAGAGTACGACAGACTGGGGATTAGCCTCTGGCGACAGTTTATATATGTATTATGTATCCAAATTCTTACTGCGACGTAGTTCAGTCAAGGCTCGTGCAAACTGGGGCGATATCGTGGGCGCGACAGGCGCTATATGCCTGTGTATCGCGCTAGTCTGCACGAGCCTTAATACGTTTATCTTGTTCCTATGATCGCGAACAATGTCAGCTGCGTGGATTAGGTTAAACGGCGGAATCGCAACATCACTAAGGCCACTAAGAGTAGGCTCGTCCGTACACTCGTATTCCCCATATTTTTCTGTACGCAGCGGAGACGTGGACATTACGAGAACTGGAAAAGAAAAAAGTAGACGCACTAGAAATGTGGTGCTGGAGAAGAATGCTTGGGATCTCATGGACAGGACAGAATTCCGTACAAACGTTTCCTTAAGCGTCTATCAGCCTTAGTACAGTCTCAAATACTAAAGTTCTTTGGTCATGTCGCAAGACGGAATAATGTCTCCATAGAACGTCTAGCAGTGCAGGGCAGAGTAGAGGGTGACAGGTCACGCGGGAGGTCAGCGATGAGGTGGACCGACCAAATTAAATCCGCGGTTGGAAGCCCTGTTAATGAATGCACCAGACTGTCAACTACTAAAATCAGGTAGAGAGAGATCGTGAGATGAGCAGCGACCACACCCGCGATTGGACACACTGCATCTTGACCACGACCGCTCTGTCAAGAGCGAAGCGAAGAAGAAGAGAAGATCCTATATCCTTACAGTGCAAGATAAAAGTATTCCTTGAATCTGAATCTGAAGCTGAATCGCAGCTACAGCTATTCGTTATTATTTTTATCTGACACAAGTTTATTTTATTTAAGTATGCATACACACGTTGCAGTATAAAACTGATTTACATCCGTCACCTCACACTTCAGGTCCAGTCGAAAACCAGCGTCATTGTCTGGCATTTTTGCTGAACAGTGCCTTTTTGGCGCAGCCATGAGGCACACGTTCCTGCTAATTTCTTACATCGTGCTTTACACTTTTTATTTGATTTTATATATATATATATTTATAAATATATATATTTATCTGCTGTTTTTTATATTGTGTGCCTTTAAGTCTGTGCTAAATAAATTCTTTCTTTACTACAATACTATACTCTCTAAATACTCTGTAGGTTCAGTAGGGCGACCGCGTACCGGAAGACGTAGCGTTCGAAGGCCTCCTGCAAGGTGGACCGATGACCTTGTGAAGGCCGCAGGAATCCGCTGGATGCGAGAAGCACAAAACCGGTCGAAGTGGCGGTGCTTGGGGGAGGCCTATGTCCAGCAGTGGACGTCTTTCGGCGGAAATGATGATGATGATGAAGTGTAAAATACCTTGAAACTAATCGATGCAGTTTCGACTATTGAATAGGATAATGCCACGTTGACACAATCAATTTACACGCTTGTACAGTCGCTAGCACATCAAGTAACTACATAACTACTGTAAGTAACTACATACTGAACAGACAGCTGTGCTGCTGGGGAGTTTGTTGGCCACTTCTTCTTCCCAGCTAAAGCACTAGGAAGTGGCGAAGGTTGGGCGTTTTGGGGGACTGTCTTATGTAATTTTGACGTTCGAAAAGTGCTGATCCTCAGCCTAGTTTGAATAAATGACTTTTGATTTTGATTTTAATTTAATGTCAAATTTCTCCAAATGATTTTAAACCTTAAAATGTTGATGGTTAAATTCAAAATCGAATGAGAAAATTTGACAGTTTATAACGACTGTACAAAGTAGATTTGACAAAGCAGCTGCAAAAGTTGAACGCTAGGACCAACAACTTTTGCAGCTGCTTTGTCAAATCTCCACCTCTACGCCGCGTCATCCAAGTGTGCTTTGATCAGTGTTGCCACGATCAAAAAAACGTCCAAGTAGTCGTCAAATCTACTTTGTCCAAACGCATTTTGATTGTGTCAACGCGGCTTAAATTGTTACGTGACATCACTTTTCTTTTTTTATAGTAAAACGTCTGAGGAAGTTGTCCTACCGTATCTATTTCTGCCACCTAACATAACCTTGATGAATTAAGCCTACGAGTTCTTGCACAGTAATAAGCTGAATCTACCACTCAACTACATAGCCTTTGCCAGTCACTACGAGAATTAAAATCCATCGCAACTCTAGCTATACATTGCATAACTGCGAACACGCGCGCCACAATGACCGGGCCATCGCCGTATTAGCCGGTTGATCGAGTGATTCACTGCCGGCCGCAGGGAGCAAGGGTTACTTGGATCATTTAGCTATATTTATTAGCTGGCCACACCACTCCAGAGGGATAGTATTTTCTTATTTTTTTCCTTCAGTAGTTATATGTAGATGGAAATTGGATGACCCACTTCGGGTTTTCGAGATTGCACTTATGTTTAAATCTGTTTTTAAGCTGATGGGCTAAGCGTCTTCGATGCATCTGTAGCAAAAAAGCTTTGATTATGACTGTTTATTCTGAAGTATTGATAAATGAAATAGCCTCGAACTGCCTCGATGGTCTAGTGGCCGCAAGCGCGACTTCTGAGCATGAGACCCTGGGTTCGATTCCCAGGTCGGGCAAAGTGTTATTAAGTTTTTCTATCTGGAATTTCTGAATAGCAGCTCGGAGTCTGGATTTGTGCCCGGTTGATGACAATAGGCTCGCCCCCTATTACATGAGACTTAAACATAACTGGCGAGATGTGGGTGTACTACAGGGTACACCTCTGCCCAACCCTTCGGGGAAACAAGGCGTGATGTTATGATAAATGAAATAGCTGATGAGTGAGTTATTTGGTTATATAGTTGGTTTTTCACCTCACAAAAACGAAACATAACAAAAACTACGTTTCGTGAACCAGGGCAGTCGTCTTTTTACTAAATCATCAGATATTTCCCTACTTACGAGGGTGCGACTACATCGACAACATCATCATTATCATCAGCCCATAGCAGTCCACTGCTGGACATTAGCCTCTCCAATTGCACGCCATTCAACTCAATTCGCGGCAACTCTCATCCAGCTGTTACCAGCCATTCAGCGAAGATCGTCACTCCACCTAGCATTTTTTTTTTGCTGGGAAATTATCGTATAACTGGGGGTGTGTCAGACTCTTACTAACTAAAACCCATCCGTGTTCTTTCCGTTGGCTGTGTGTTGCCAGAGGCCACGGTATCCCTTTCGGACTTCCCCGCGACCCCGGCAGGCTCCATCTAGCCCGAAGGCATCCTCCCTTACATCCACAACGCTACAAAGTATTTTAGCGCGTGGCCTAAATTGGATCTAACGCCGCCATCTTGTTATGTCAATACAATTACTGTGACAACTTCACAAATGTTTACTCCTGTCAATTTCCACCAGAGAAACCAAAATAATGATGAATTTACAAAACACATACATACATACATACATACATACATACATAAACTCACGCCTTCTTCCCATGGGGGTAGGTAGAAACTATAGAACGCCACCTGCTACGCTCCTTACATACTCCTTTTGCTTCGTTTACGTTCATACATCTGGTCATACACGCACGTCGGTTGCGAGTACTACGCTCCTGACCTTTTTGAAGAACATCACCAAAGAGGTCACTATATGTCTTTCTGAGGCCTTGTAAATACCTTTTGTTAGTCGCCTTTCATTCATCCTCTCAAAATGACCAAACCATCTAAGCATACTCTTTTCAATTTTTGTCACTACATCTTCCTTTAAACCGCACCGTTGCCTTATCATACCATTTACAAAAAAAAAAACATTGTGGAATAAAACTTATTCTACCCAAAAAAAGGTAGCCGTATTCTGGAGGCCGCACAAAAAGTTCAAAAGCTTGTCTTAACATAGAGAAGGAGATACGGAGCTTACTTAAAAGTTTTCAAAGCCTAAACTTTATCTATGTATATCAATTCTTTCAGAAGGAAAGTAACAATTTAATGTTACCAGAACAATTTCGTTAAAGAACTTTTCAAGGGTCTTCATTATTTGCGGGGTCAATTAAAAGAGGTTTACTAAAGAAACAATATTTCCTAAAATGAAAAAAAACACCTCGGTAGTGAAAAAAGTCGGTAAACCAATACAGAATTTGGAGACATGTGCTTCTGTGGGCCTAGCACGAACGGTCAGAGTAAATATATTATAACGTAAATTCGAACGATTTTAAAATACACAAAAAAAAATAGAACAAAATGAAAAATAACTTTAATTTGGAAGTCGGTGTCTTTGGTTCTGTATTATAGTTTTTTGCCACCTACTTCCAAAATTAAAGTATTTTTTTCACTTAGTAGTGTTTTTTTGGAAGACGGGTGTTTTTTTTTTTTTGTTATAAAATTTTATTTTTCACTTTTTAGTTATGGTACCTACCCCACACCAATTCGTATACAACTACTCGCTACACAAAGTGGATTGAACACGTATTATCGAAGCTAACTCAAAAATTGCCGGAGGAGACTTGATAAAATTTATATAGAACCACCGTGCAAGCTTGCTTTACCAAATGAAAAAAACAGAGTCGGACAATTGACGAAAATATCGATGAACCTACATTCAGACAAACATAACAACCTCCTCCTTTTTTGAACTCGATTCAAAATACTCGTTTCGTACATAATATTTACGTAGTGCAGACCAGCGCGATATCGCGGGCGCGACAGGCAGCAATATGCCTGTCGCGCCCGCGATACCGCCCCAGTCTGCACAAGTCTTAACAAACCTGAATTAATATCCTGTCCTAAATAATAAGGCAGGCAGACAAGTAAGCGTATCAAACATCTGTTACGTAGGATCGTTATCTAATGCAATATGGTCGGAATTTTAGTAAACCCCTGGACCAAGGGTTTACTAAAATTCCGACCAATATGTAGCGTCAGCACATTTCTCTGTGAAGTAAGTATGTAGTATAAGTTGAACTGTCCAAAACTAGTGATAGATTGCTGACCCTTGCAGTGGGCATTACAATAACCTTTGAAACAATCTTGCTCTTTGGGCAGTGAGAATATACATCAGCACTCAAACATGTTTGGAAATAAATATGTATTTGCATGATCAGTGAGCTAGTAACTATAATGAAACCCGTCGTCCACGACGCTACTCAAAAAAAAAAAATATATATTTATTTGACTTAAAAGTACAGTTTTACAGGTTGACACTTAATTTAATCAAATAGTCTGTTACAAAATAAATGATCAATGACCCCCATGCTAGGAAAAACCTGTGTTACAGGGGTCAAAAAATACCAGTTAAACGTAACCAATCACAAAATAGTTATTAACGCGATATTAATTTACGTTGGGTACGGACCGCCTCAGGGGCTGCATTGAAGAGTGCTTAAGAGACTGATGCCAGATAAAGCGCGCTCACTGTCGGACTGCATAGAAAAGAAAGAGAAGCGCGATGACACAACGCTGGTAATTTATTGCAAAATATGAATCAATAATTTTTACAAATATCTATTGATTGGATAAAAAAATTAAAACACTATGTTATGTTATGTTATAAGGTTTGGTTTCCGCACTTAGTCCTTCAGGTGGACCATTGTGCGTGATTATTAAAAAACTCTATTGTTGCTTGCAGAATAATCTCTAAAAAATTCAGAATGATTGCATAGTATGGTTTTTTCAAAGACATTTTTAGAGGTATCTTCGTGATTTTTTTCTATCGTATCAAATTAGTTGTATTATGTTTCAACACATTATCTACCTAGCATATATCCTGAAAAATATCATATATTTTTTCTGATTTTGTTTACTGCAGTGGATCATATACTTTTAGGCATTATAAAACTTGCGTTTAGCTCCTGTCCCTTAAAGTGCCTTAAAGAGTGCAAGTGTGCGAGGGGAACACGGGGTGGTTTTAGTCAGTAGAATTCTGACAGAGCCCTCCGTCCGCCCTAAGGCGGAGGACATCGATGAAGATATACGCTCCGTCACCAGAAAAATAAAAGAGGTTACGGACCGCCATTGAAATACTACATTCTGGCTACACATTGATGAATTCAGTTTGTAGCACGTTACTTTTGAATAGCGTTGGGCCTTATAGCTAGAAAAATCAGTGATTTAGTCACTAGTGTTTTGACACCATTTTTATCATCCATCTTAGTTTTTGCTACTCACAGCATTTTGTCTTTACAAGGCAAATGTCTTTCTTTTCCTCAATAATTGCAGCGTTACGAAGTGTCATTACAAGTCACCCCTACGAATTGAACAATATTTGGACCTGACCTCTCTTTTATTTTATGATTTTCCATGTACCTATGCTTTTAATGTGTTAACGTCTTTCCTCTCGTCTCTGTGGGAGTAATTTCGTGAAGAGGGACTGGAATGTGTAGGCAGGAAGTGACAACTTGAGCATGGATTAAGTAAGTACTTTTTAATAGCATGGAATTAGTAAGTAAGTATAGTTATACACATAATGACATAACAACACGCCTTGTTTCCCTGAAGGGTTGGGCAGACGTGTACCTGTAGTACACCCACATTTCGCCAGTTATGTATAAGTCCCATGTAATAGGGGGCGAGCCTATTGCCATCAACCGGGCACAAATCCAGACTCGGGGCTGCTACTGGGAAATTCCAGAAAAATCCCGATAACACTTTGCCCGACCCGGGAATCGAACCCAGTACCTCATGCTCAGCAATAGCGCTTGCGACCACTAGACCAGTCAGCCAGGCAGTCAGTACTAAACACTTTATAATAGCATGGAATTAGTGTGCTCATGGAATTAGTAAGTACTATATATGTAGATTGTAAGTAGAGGGGGTCGAATTTCGACCAGTGGACGACCACTAGTAATGAATAATTATTCGAATAAATATTTCAGTATTTAGCTTTTTTAAATGTTGAGGTTAATTTCTGTTGCTGCTCAGTTACTCATTACCAAAGTGAGATGTCAGATGTTACACATCATATTTTTTATGAGATTATAATACAGAGGTGTTACTTAATACGTTTGATGGCAAGAGGCTCACTTTTACATAAAAATGAACCACCTTATGTACATACTTACTACTTATATATTATATTGTTATGGTTTAATCTTATAAAATGTACAAATGCATTTAGTTCTGTTTACAATCCTGTACGAGTATAATGTATTTTTTAATTTTGTCTTAGGTGATCCTTTGCCAATTTTTACTTTTTCTCTTAATATATTTATTAAGAGAAAAAGTAAAAATTGTATTAAACACTTTCGGCTCCAAATACTTAGATGTTCTCTTACCATAACAATTTGTTGTCTGTGGTGCATGCGACTACTGTAAAGACTCTTATAAACAAGCACGATACGCGACGCGACACAAAGGCACCGCCTTTCTGTCGCGTCGCGTGTCGCGCCTGTTTGAAGGAGCCTTAAGGCTCGCTCGTTTTTGATCTATGGGTACCTAATGGTGTTTACGTTTTAAGGACCAAAACAGTCCAACCAGCTAAGTAAGCTATTCCTACAATAAATCAAGCTATACGCAAACATTGACCACAAGTACACATTGCTGACCAAGCTAACTTTGTTTTCTTGCAAATACGAATAAATTAGCCTTTCATATATCTTACTGTTGACTCCAGGAAAGGGGACGATTGAGTAGAATTTATGGACGGAATCAAATAACAAACCAATTTTTTTTTGGTTGAAAATAAGTGATATTAATGGCACATTTACATGTACCCAGGTACATTTACATGGACTCCCTCGCTGGTCTAGTGGACGCAAGCACTACTGCCGAGCATGAGGGTTCAAAATCAAAAGTCATTTATTCAAACTCGGCTGAGAATCAGCACCTAAACGCAATTTTCTTATAATGGCTCGCTAAAAAACAGTGAAAGTTTTTTCTCAAGCGTTCTCTATGGCCATAATAAACAACACCATGTAACTCTTTACTGAAAAATAAAAATCCTAAAACTTCAATCTCTATACGTACATGTATTTAAAAATTTCGTCTCTTAGATACTTCATTATTTTTAAATGCGTCTAAGTAGACTTATTACAGGATACGCAGAACAATCGTTTCAATACCTACAGACTGTCAGTCAAAAAATCAAAACCAAAATCAATAGTCATTCATTCAAACTAGGCTGAGAATCAGCACTTTTCGAACGTCAAAATTACATAAGACAGTCCCCTAAAACGCCCGCCCTTCACCACTTCCTAGTGATTGAGCTGGGAAGAAATGTCGCAACAAACTCCCCAGCTGCACAGGTTTGTTTCCCTCACGGGAATTTCTCAGTAACAACCCGGAGTCTGACTTTGTGCCCGGTTGATGGCAATAGGCTCGCCCCTTTGGGCACGCCACGATTGCGGCGATAAGTCCTCTCTTTGAGGAGTGGCTAGAGAGGCGCCACGGCGTCCTCACCTTCCGCCTGACGCAGGTCCTCACCGGACACGGCAGCTTCGGGAGGCTCCTGTGTCGGATAAGGCGGGAAGAAACGCCCGGGTGTCACCACTGTGTGGATCGCCCGGAGGACACGGTGGAGCATACGGTGGAGGTCTGCCCGGCTTGGGCAGAGCACCGCCGTGTCCTCGTGGAGGCGATCAGCGGCAGAGATCTCTCGCATCCGGCCCTGGTTCATGCCATGGTACGGAGCGAGAGGGCATGGGCAGCCGTCACCTCCTTCTGCGAAGTAGTAATGCTCGCGAAGGAGGAGGCGGGACGGTTGAAGGAAAGGCAAATTTCGCGCCCTCTCGCCCCTAGCCGCCGCAATAACTGCCCTGGGCGTCGGGAAACCCGGGCGGATTTCCGGCCACCGTAGGCGCGGGCTTGCGGATGGTGAGCAATGAGTAGCTCACCGTCCGGTAAGCACCAGGCCTGGGTCGACGGCGCGCTGTATTCCACGCGCGCCTCAAAGAGATGTCGTCAGCACAAATGTAGGGGTCCACTAGGGCCGATGCCTGCCGGGGTCGCGGGAAGATACTAATTCTCGCCCCTATTACATGGGACTTAAACATAACTAGCAAAATGAAGGGTTAGGCAGAGTTGTACCGAGTAATATACATAACACACATACAAACATAATCAGCCTATAATGTTCTCACTGCTGGGACACAGGCCTCCTCTCTGTGAGAGGGAGTGAGCCGTAATCTCCACGCGGGCCCAGTGCGGGTTGCTAGATGACAAATGTCTTCGAATTTTTAGTTCTAGAACATGCCGGATTCCTCACGATGTTTTCCTTCACCGTTTTGAGAGCAGTGGTGATGAAATAATTTACACAAAGTAAAGCGCCTGCCTGGGTTCGAACCTACGACCTACAACTAGTAAGTCACGGCCGTTACCACTGGGCCACCACTGCTCTCACTATAGTTACAGCTCTGCCTAACCCTTCGGGGATTACAGAGGTGATGTTATGTTTATTTACATGAGTAAATAAACATAACATCATATTATGGCTTATGAGCTCGTATGGCATTATTGCATTCATGAAAGCTCTTGGAAAACAAGGCTCAAATTGACCTGTCAACTTGTTGGAGGTTCTCGACCTCACTGCCCGATCAGCTCATGAATGGGATCCATTTACGCTTATAAAGTAGTCAAATACCCAAAAATGTGCATAATATGAATAAAACCGTAAACTATCATAAACTTTTAAGTAAGTATTTAGTTTTAGGGTTCCGTTCCTCTAAATTTGTCCATGAGTGTAGGTATGTACTAGGATTACAGGCTTCCTAAGCTTGTAATTTCAGGCAAATTTAGGACATACAGCTACATTAACTGCCACAAATATGCGGTTTTTAGGGTTCAGTACCCAAAGGGTCAAACCGGACCCTATTACTAAGACTCCGCTGTCCGTCTGTCCGTCCGTCTGTCACCAGGCTTTATCTCATGAAACGTGATAGTTAGACAGTTGAAATTTTCACAGATGATGTGTTTCTGTTGTCGCTATAACAACAAACATAAAAAAGCAGAATAAAATAAATATTTAATGGGGCTCATGGGAGCACTCTTAAATATTCATTTTATTCTGCTATCACTCGTAATGTTGATATTTGTTTAAGTGGAAACTACGAGTAGATATATTGGAACTAACCAAGGTACTTAGTTTTAATTTATGTATCAAAATAATTCCGTATCTTCGTGTGTTGGTGTGTAATCCCCAATAGTGAAAATGCTATGTACTTGTTCGGTATGTTAAAAACGGCAAAGAAATAATGTCTGTTGTAAGGACAACAGACACGATTTCTTTGCCGTTTTTTTATAGATAATGGTACGGAATCCTTCGTGCGTGAATCCGACTCGAACTTGGCCGGTTTTTACACTTGCGCCACAAATCATCAACATATTTAAAACATCATTCTGTATCATCTTCAGAAAATTAAAGATTGAGTCCAAAAAACTCCATTCAGAACAACACAAAAATAATCAACGACAACAATCTACGAGAAAACATTTAACAAAAATAAACCAAGAAATTTATCTATTTATAAGACTGCCACAAGATAAAACGTTTACAGGAACACAATATCGTGAACACCAAACCAAATTAAAACACAATCATTTAACAGCTGAACTAACAAGATAAACTGAAACTTAAACAATTAACAAGTTTGAAAAACTAGATTAAAACTGAAACAAGTATAAAAGCAGTTGTTCGTACTTCGGACTGCGCAACTGTGTCAAAAGCCTAACTCATTTCTATTGCAAGCTGCATTTTTTAATTCTGACTGTAATGTGATTTGATTTGGATTTTCTACTTTAATCCTGATCCTTTTCATTTGAATGCGGGCCGTGCTTTTTTTTTTTGGGTGTGAAATCATCAAATAACTTCTCCCGCTCTGGACGGAGCGGGAGGGTGTGTCAGACTCTTACTGACTAAAATCCGCCCGTATTCCTTCCGTTGCCTGTGTTGCGGGGGCCTCGGTATCCCTTTCGGACTTTCCCAGAACCCCGGCAGTTGGTGCGCTCCTAAGAGTCTTAGCCTGGTGTGTTATAGCCTATAATCTTTTGACGAATGAAAAACACCTTCCCGCGACCCTGGCTGGCATCGGCCCTAGTGGATACTATGCCGATACCTACATAGGCCGGCTGTGCTGGGGCAACTGCTGCAGTTGCGGAAAACCTCAAACGGTGCAAATACTCCAATCTTATTGCTTAAATATTCTTACTTACGAGTATATATTCGAGCCGTTTGGAATTGAAACACTAGGGTCCGAGTGCCCACTTAGTTTTTCGAGACATCGCCAAGCGATTCATCGACTTGACACATGACCAGAGGGCTGGCCTACTTTTTCGCTAAAGAATTAGCATTGCCATACAACGTGGCAATGCCAGCCTCTTGGGCACTTTTCCTGTTCACAGCGATGCGGATTATTTTATAGGATATGATTCCTATCCTTTTTTATTTTCTTGTACTTATTACTATTTTAAGACTGTTAGCTTTTTAAATTATCTAAACATTACTCGTATCTTGGAAAATGCAATAAAACGTGTAATTAAATCCATTCTTTTAAAATTAATTTACTTATGAATTATTTTTTTTGGTCTTTTTTTTGTGGAAAATTATCAAATAACTTCTCCTTGTTGCCTGTGTCGCCTCGGTATCCCTTTCGGACTTTTCCAAGACCCCGGCACGCAGCACAAGTGTAGTGTACACTTGTGCTGACATCTCCTTGAGGCGCGTGTGGAACACAAAATCCTTGGTTTTTGGTCTTGGCTTCACTTTTATGCTGGTCCTAGAACTGCCTAATTTAGGTAGGTAGATACTTATTTATTTGATTTAGAAGAATTATGACATATGGAAATAAGTCATATGGAAATGAGAAAATGGTATTTTGACATATGGAAATAAGTTAACACTGTTATGACGGATGTAAGGTGTGATGAAGAATCTTATATGGAAGAAAAAGACGAATAGCTCGGTGTGCCCTGTGTCCCGCATAGCACAGCATCACGCTGAGTCATCACCTTATCACTGTCACGATCACAACGTGCAGCTGCCTACTATTTAAGATATGTTCTGTGCTTGTGATTAAAAGCTTGCGCAGACTGGAGCGATATCGCAAGCGCGACAGGCAAATTGCTGCCTGTCGCACCCGCGTTTGTTTTAATAAAAAAATATTCGAGGTAGCTTTTCGACAAATAAATATATTTTCCTTTCGTTCTTTTTACCCGAGTGCCCCAGAAGGAGGTTAATGTTTATATAATATATTGCATCTGCAAATATAAAAAAGCGAGGGAAAAGTTTTTTTTTTAATAAATCACAACAATAGGTATTGATATCAAATAAAAGCTAGTAATGAGTCATTTAAAAAAAAACAAAAAACCTGACTGCAAAAACACATAACTGAAAAGAGAAAAGCATTACAATCTATAAAATTTTGGTATCACAAGCCCCCGGACGAACCAATAACCTGAAATATGGTGTAACTTTTGTTTGTCCCTCGCCCGCGATACCAAAATTCTATAGATTATGCTTGTTTTTCTCTTATCAGTTATGTGTTTTTTGCAGTCGGGTTTTTTGTTTTTTAAATTATTTGTTTTATTTTCTACTTTATTGCAACGGCCCAAATAAATTGAATTAGCAAAGTATTGTTTTATCTGAGGACCTTTAAAAGTTTGGTAAGAAATGTTAACTTATAATACTTCCCGAAATAAGGTAGGTATAAACAATTAAGAGCAGTGGTGGCCCAGTGGTAACGGCCCCGACTTACTAGTTGTAGGTCGTGGGTTCGAACCCAGGCAGGCCCTTTACTTTGAGTAAATAATTTCATCAACACTGCTCTCAAAATGGTGAAGGAAAATATCGTGAGGACACTGGCATCTCTTAGAACCAACAATTCGAAGACATGTGACATCTACCAACCCGCACTGCAATGGGCCTGCGTGTTAGGTTACAGCCCACTCCCTCTCGAAGGGAGAAGGCCTGTGTTCCAGTAGTGGGAACATTATAGGCTGATTATGTTATGCTTATGCTAAACAATTAGAAGATAACACGAACAATGAACATTAGTTCAAGTATATAGCCACCAAACACAGTTGCTGTATAACTTAAACAATCACAATCACTTTAACAATATTTGACTTAGAAACGCTTTATTCAAGCAGTAACGAGTATAAAGTATTCATTCAGATCGCTTAACTGTATAAAGCTTTTCTTAATTTAAACTGCATTCTCAATTCAAAAAAATCTAATTTGTCGTTTACAAAGGAGGTCGCATAAATCCTCTTTTCCCCGACCTCTGTCTCACTATGCCCCACTTTCTTATACTTATTCTTTTTTATTTTTTCTCGCAATAAGGGAAATCTTCTTATTACTTGAGCTGTTCTATACAAAGCCTCTTCATAGTCCTGGGAATTGGCAAATACGAAGGGCCTGATAACTTAACCTGTAATTTTTCCTTGCTGAGATCTATTTTTAAACAGAGAAAGATGCATTAATGGGACTACAGGAGCTAAACGCAAATGTTATAAGTTTTATAATGCCTAAAAGTATATGATCCACTGCAGTAAACAAAATCAGAAAAATATATGATATTCTTCAGGATATATGCTAGGTAGATAGTGTAATGAAAACATAATACAACTAATTTGATGTGATGAAAAAATTCACGAAAATACCTCTAAAAAGTCTTTTAACGATTAAAAACCATACAATATACATGAAATCATTCTGATTTTTTGTCAGATTATTCTACAAGCAACATATTAGCATACTAGTGTTTTATTTTTTTTATCCAATCAATAGTGTTTTTGTAAATAGATAACTGCTTCATATTAAGCAATAAATTACCAGCGTTGTGTCATTGTGCTTCTCTTTCTTTTCTATGCAGTCAGACAGTGACCGCGCTTTAGCTGTTATCAGCCTCTTAAGTCCGCCCTTGCACAGTATTTTACTTGTGCATAAAGTTTTAATAAATAAAGAGTTTTCTTTTTAGGGTTCCATAGTAAACAAGGAACCCTTTTAGTTTCGCCATGTCCGTCTGTCTGTCTGACCCCACTGTAGCTCAGAGACGCTTAGTACTAGCTGTAAAGCTGTAATTTGGCATAGGTATACACATTAATCACGTCGACAAAGTGCTAAAATATATTTTTTTTAGCGTACCTCTCTTGTACGTAATGTGAGGATGATATTTTTTTTCTCGTCTATGGTGTGGGGTATCGTTGGATAGGCCGTTCAAAAATATTGCAGGTCTGTGAAAACCACTTTTCGATTCAAGGATCCGCTTGCGTAATATTAAGCATTACATCCGCTAGATGGCGCTGATAGTGTAAACATCTAAAGTTTAGCTCTCTATTTACTAAATTACTTTAAAATTGTTAAATTACCTAAAACAACAATTAAATGGTGTTTAATATATCGGTTACGTGGTGAAGTACGTGCACAAACGTTATCTACGTAAACTATGTGGTATTTACTAAATAAGTGAAGACAAGTTATGTGAAGTGCTAAAAACTGAATAAAAGACTAAAAATCATTGTTTAGAGTAACAAACCAATTTTGTTGACATAAAAACGCTATTAACTAAGTGACAAAGTGTTTACAAACAAACAAAAACTTTTGTGATAAGTAAAAACGAACTTGTGATGTGAAGAAAAAATTCCACTCTGATGAATCATGTTTAACGACTCCTTGACCATTTGAAATAAGTACCAGCGTGCAGTCACATTTTTCGTCATTTTACATATCGTACCTATGGCCTGTCTATCTTAAGTTGGATTGACGAACGACTGAGTGCCGGTTCGGATCTCACGAACTGCGATTCTTTTTGTGTTTTAATAACATAATTTAAATTGCGAGTACTCCTTCATAATTTAGTACGGGTAAAGAGTACTGGTGTTGCCACCAAAAAACAGGTCTGACAAAGTTAACTTAGTGTTGTACACGCAAAAAAAAATACCCCGATTTGGGGAAAACAAAAATTAAATAAAAATAGTTGCAGACATTATGGGGTCAAAAATTAAATGTACTAACAGTGGCCGCAAGGAGCCGCTATTTGTTACTTGTTTTAGATGCAAAAAACAAGTTGATCACAAAAGCACATTATTATGCACTACATGTAACAATCATTTTGAATTTGATTGTGCTGGCTATCCGGAGAAAGTGTATCGCTTAAAAAATATAGAAGAAAGGAAGAAATTTAAATGGGTATGCAGATCATGCATTCAGAAAGCAAAAGAGCAGAATACGATCAGTCCCGGAGTATCCAATGTGACTTTCAGGAAAAGGCACTCGTCACCTAAAACAACCGGATATGTCACACCTAGCGTGTCAGAGGAGTCAACACCCTGGTCCACTCCAAAGAGTACAACCTCGGAAACACATGACTCACACATACTGACAATGGAAATGGATCATATATACGATGAGTCAACTGCCATGACTGATAAAACAATGTCAAAAAGTATGGACCATACAATAATCGACTCAATGCAAAGCAATGATCTCAGGGAATCGATTGAACACCTTCAGATGGAACTAAAAAGTTCGCAGAACGAACTTGAAAATGTCATACTTGATAACAATGAGCTCCGAAAACAGAATGATAAATTATTAAAAGATAACATGACATTAAAAGGATTCTTACGCCAATCTCCACAAAAAGAATATTACGTCGACGAAGGGGCAAAAAAAGCAAATGCATGTTCTTTGCTGCTCTCAAATATGCAGGCGTTCTTTACGCCTCCTAGAAACGTATTGACACGTACATGTAACGCTTCAGATACAAAGTTACAGCTAAGTGAGAGTATTGTAAACCTCCACAAAAATGTCGAATATTTGGAGAATCAGCTAGAACTAGCTAGAAACGAAATTGCAAACCTCAATAATCAAATTCGAAAGCTTCAAATACAATTAGAATCAAGCGAAAGAGATATACAACTTCAGAAAAATATGACTACATCTGACGTACTGAATGATGAGCACACGAACAAGGTTTTCATCTATGGCACACAACAAAGTGTCGGACTTTCATCTGTGTTGATGCGGTCAAGAGCGGCTACGTCGTATGTTAAATACGTTGTGACGTCAGAAACGAAGCCACACGCGCTCGCTAGTGAAGTAGTTAAGAATTGCAAAAATAGTTCAATATCAAGTAGTGATAAACTCATCCTTTGTGTGGGTGAAAATGACTATGACATCAAGATCTTATCTTCACAACTACGTCAAATTCTTAATATTTTCAGTGATAATCATGTAATAGTTTTGAGCCCATTAAAGAATATGTATCTAGATATTTATACCTTGAACCAAACTATACGTAATATTTGCAATGAATACAAACATTGTAACTTTATTGACTCTGAACATAAATTGTACAATACATGTAAATTAATAAACCATGTTATTGACTGTTATGACTACGAAAATAAGTATTTGAATGTTAAGGAACTAAAGAAATTAATATTTCGGAATCAATTAAATTGTAAGAAATCTGACGTCAAGGGAAAAACTACTCTAAGGGGTACAATCCCTTATTACTTTGCACGACGCCAGGCAGAATGCGATGCTGCAAATGGCCCTGATATTGTTTCTACTAAAGCAAAAAAAGGTACTATTCCACATTACTTTAAAGTTTTAAACAAGAAACAGCTTTTTCGTGAATAACAACGGTGCTACAGGCAAACAAAAAACTTTCAAAATAATGCATCAAAATATCGCTAGTATTCAATCAAAAAAGGAGATACTGGAACTAACTTTGCTAGAATTACGAGACGAGAATAAAGAACCAGACATATTATGTTTGTCTGAAACCTTTATGCGTGCGGGGAATGAGAAATATTTAAAACTTAATAATTACGCCTTAGCAGCAGCATTTAGTAGAGACAAACAAAGAGGGGGAACTTGTATTCTCGCCAAACAGGGTATAATATATAATGAGCCTCCTTATATAAAAAAATACTCAACACAAAATTCATTCGAAGCATGTGGAATTGAAGTCCCTTTGTACAAATTGCTGATAGTGTGTCTATATAGAACGCCAAAGTCTGACCCCAATATATTTTTAGAAAAGTTCGACCAATTAATGTGCGAAACCTCTAAAAGATATGGGTCACGTACAAAAATAGCGGTTACTGGGGATTTTAACATAAATACCTTGAAACCAAGTAAGGTCACTAACTATTTAAAAGATTTATGTAGTAACTATAACTTAAAGATGCATATTAATGTTCCCACTCGAAAAGATTCTTGTATAGACCACATACTTAGTAACATAAAAACTACATCTGCTGATGTTCTACCTTTGTACTTATCAGACCACGACACAGCACAGTTCTTAGAGTTTCCAATAAAAGAACAAAGTCCAAGAACCATATCATATTTCATTTATAAAAAGGATTACTGCAACGAAAACTTGAAAAAATTCAAAGACTGCCTTGCAAGCATATCGTGGTCAGAAACGCACCTCGAAACGGACTTAAACAAGGCATTCAATAAATTTCACGAGTTTTTATGCCTATTATATAATTTATGCTTCCCTAAAATTAAAATTAAAATTAATAACTCTATTGCAAATAAACAAAAATGGATCAGTAAGGGTCTTAGAAATAGTTGCAAAACTAAACGATCGTTACGGTATCTCTATTACAAAAATAAAAGGCGGTCGTACTTAATAAGATATAAAAAATATTCATCGATTCTCAAAAAATGCATTATGAAATCAAAAGTGAATTCAAACATTAATTATATACAAAATAGTCAAAACAAATGCAGAGCAACGTGGTCTGTCATTAACCATGAAACTGGGAACATAAAATGCGACACTAATATTTCAGAAATAGAAGTAGATAAGAAAATACTGACTGATCCCACTGACATAGCGAATACGTTTAATGATTATTTTATCGACTCGACTAACATTGTGACATTTAATAACTTACAAGTTTATAATAAGTTTAATAACGCTTTAGTTCCTAATTCTATGTTTCTTAGTGCTATGACTGAAGATGAAATAAAAAAAGAGATAATGGCTTTAAATAATACTAACTCGGAAGGATATGATGGACTTAGTACAAGAATAATTAAAGCGTGCAGAGAAGAATTAACTCCTATATTGACATATCTAATTAATCTTTCATTTTCGACTGGAACTTTTCCTGATGCTTTAAAGTTATCAGTTGTAAAACCCTTGTACAAGAAAAGCGACAAAAAGGACGTTAAAAATTATCGTCCAATTACCCTTATACCTATCTTGTCCAAACTGTTTGAGAAATGTATGCACAAAAGGCTTATCGACTTTTGTAGCAAATACAATATTATAGCAAAGGAACAGTTTGGATTTCAAAGGCACAAGTCAACAACATTAGCCATATATAATCTTTTGAGCCGTACCCTGAAGTCTTTAAATAACAATCACTTCACGACAGGACTCTTTTTTGACCTATCTCAAGCATTTGACTTTGTGGCACATAATATATTATTGGGAAAATTAGAAAGATATGGAATAAGAGGTGTAGCACTGCAGTGGATTGCATCTTATTTATGTAACCGCAATCAATACGTTGCTATTAGTAAAGTAAATGAAGATTTACTAACCTCATACTCCTCTGAGCTCAAAGTAAAAAATTGCGGTGTACCACAAGGGAGTGTATTAGGCCCTTTATTATTTCTATTATACGTAAATGATTTACCACAGCAGGTCAATCATAAATGTATATTATTTGCAGATGACATTTCAATCATAGTGACATCTGATAAAAAGTATAAATCAAAATTTGATCACGAAATTGACATAAATAATACTATTGACAACATTTTAGAATGGCTACAGGTAAATAAATTAAAAATCAATCTAGATAAATCTATGTACGTACAATTTAATAAATCTAAACATGCCAAATACAATTTCAAACTTAATATTGATCGATTAAAAGAAGTTTCACATACAAAATTTCTGGGTATACTCATAGACCAAGATTTAAATTGGAAAATACATGTAGATAATTTGTGCAACAAGTCTAATAAGTTTGTTTATGCTCTCAGGCAAGTCAAGAATGTGACGAATAAAAAAACCGCCATTATAACCTACCATGCTTACATAGAATCGATTTTGCGATATGGACTTATTTTTTGGGGTAACAGTACAGATAAAAACAGAGTGTTTATCGCGCAAAAGAAATGCATCAGAGCCATTTGTGGGATCCGTACTGACGAGTCCTGTAAACCGCATTTTAAAAGGCTTCGCTTATTACCACTTCCTTCACTGTACATCTACGAGATATGTAATTTTGTATATAATAATAAGGAATTATTCAAGAAAGTCGATCAAATATACTCTCGTAATAGGGATCCATGTAGACTTGTATTGCAGGATACTCCTAAATCAGCCAAGTACTCTAAAAGTTTTCTGGTGATGTGTGTACGCATTTATAATAAAATTCCAAAAGAAATGAAATTGTTATTTAATATTAATTCTTTTAAAAACAGACTCTTTAAATGGCTGAATGAACATAATTTTTATGACATTAAGGATTTTTTTGACATTAAATTATATAATAATTCACAAATAATGACATACTGGATCGTCGATAATGTTTATAATATTGACATTTTTAATTTTATAGTTATTGATTTTATTGATTTCCTTTTTTTTACTTTAAGTTATGTTATATAATGTTATGGAACTGTTGCGAATAATGTTTACTTTTATAATGTTTTCTTTTATTGTTACTTTTGATTTTGTTCGTGGAGATTAATTTCTGACATTAATTAATATTATGTTATGATGATTGTATTGTGGTGAATGTTTTATAGCTTTGAAATTTAATTTCTACTTACTAATTAATTCTATGTATTTTGCATGCAATTGATACACGATGTTGTATAGCTAAACATGTGGACTATATTATATTACCAAACTGTAACACCTTTTATACCATGTTTAAGGCAAATAAAGACTTACTTACTTACTTACTTACTTACACTCCTGAAAACGATCACCGCTAAGTAGGCTTTACAAGTTAATGAGTTATAGTCGACCAACTTAAATTTGCAGTTGGAGAATTGACCGTGGCATCTAACAAAGTATGGGAGAACCGTTTCAGTTACAATGTTAAGTTTGTTTTTGGAATAAATTCGTCCCCAGTAATCCCAACTACGAACCCCTTCATTGTGCGTGGTCTGACACGCACCTGGCTGGTTTTTTTAGACTGGTTTTTAGTCAAACCTGATCTTTTGTTTTGTTTTTTGCTGTCGAGGTGGAATACCTCATGGATGTCCTCCACTCTGGGATGGGCAAAGGTGTCTGTCAAACTCGTACTGACTAAAACCACCACGGTATTCCCTCGCACATTTGCGTCAAGGGGCTGCGGGTGCGGATGCGACTTTCGCTGTCCTGGACTGATGACGGCCCACGCTAGGCGGGCCCCGTCCCATACGGTGAAGGATGTGTTGAAGTCACGCGTCTCTCTAAGACGTAACGGGGAGACCGTTACGTCTTAGACGCGCGTGGTGCACTACGCACTGCCATCTCGGGTCCTATGTGAATCTAACTTAACCTAATTCAATGACAACTTACCCAGTTTTACTAAATAGGTACTTAATGAGAGAAAAAGTGAGGTTGATTTTATTGCGTCCCGGATTTCAAACCTGCGACTTGTGTCCTAGATTTAACTTTGCCGTTGGTATATTCCCGTCCCAACCCATTTCCGACACAATTTAATAATATCTACGTCATTTAGGCACGTTCGTAATTATTTCAACCTAGTACATAATAATTAAAGGCTTGAAGGTGTAAACTTTTTACGACGTGGCAAAATATCAATTTAGTGCGGAAATGTCAGAGGCTGTAATTTAAAACATGGCCTCATATGTAAAATGGATGTAAGCCCGTAATTTATATGTACGGTAAACAACTTTAATTATTATGAAAATTACTTTATCTACTCTAATACCGTAAAATTCGAATTACAAGCTTCAAAACGAGTTTATATTTACATACTTTATAAACGAAATTTAAAAATAGAATCATATTACGAGTATACCTAGAGTCTGTCTCACGAGAGAAGTCCCGCAGCAATAAGTGGAAGTGAACTAAATCCTTATATATACTAATATTATAAAGCTGAAGAGTTTGTTTGTTTGACCACACTAATCTCTGGAACTACCAGTCGTATTTGGTAGTCCCATTAGGTAGTTCCTCGATGTGACGCGGTGGATATGTGGCTGTTACTTTCCATGACTGTAACTACGCGTCTGCGAGACTTCTTTCGTGAGACAGACTTTAACACTTTTTCTCTAGCAAAATAATGTTATAAAACATTTTTTTTTACCAATACGATACAGGGTAAGAAGTTATGATCACCAAGCAGTTTCCATCAAATATTGACGTTTTACATCTTTCCTCTGGCTTTCTGTGGGAGTAATTTCGTGAAAAGGGATGGAAGTGTGTAGACAGAAGTGACAGCTTGAGCATGGAAAAAGTAAGTACTTTTTAATAGCATAGAATTAGTAAGTACTATATAGATTGTAAGTAGACCCTGGTCGAATTTCGTCCAGTGGGTGACCACTAGAAATTAATAATTATTAGAATAAATATTTCAGTATTTAGCCTTTTTAAATTCTGAGGTTAATTTGAGTCGCTGCTCAGTTGCTTACTATCAAGGTGAGATGTCAGATGTTACATATTACATGCAACTACTGTAACGCTCACTGTTTTTTTTTTCGCGCATTACAAAAAAGTTTTGTAAAATATAAAGTACACTTGCATTCTCTCTCCTTAAGCATACTTTTTATTTTCTTTGTTCTTTGCACTTGTTTTGATTCTTAGCGCTAGTTATGATGAATTATTATTGAATATATTATATACGGTAGATAATTTTAATATATTTTATGTATGTATGTATTTATTGTATATACATATGTGAATGGTACACCACAGACTACCAGCAGTATTGTCTCTCCTTCCCCCTTAATCCATCCAAAGGTTGTCATTAAAAGATCGCTTTTAGCTATAAGAACGCCCATTGTGTCACCCTATGTAAAATTTCTACATTTATAGCTGTAATTTGTATGGTGTACATAATAAAGAGTATTCTATCTATCTATCTATCTATCTATCTATCTATTCTCTCATCCAGCAAATTTGAACCAAAAAATCTAGTCCCCAAACTTTGTTGTTACTCTACAACGTACACAGAATCAACTAACGATACAGCCGGAAGACATAATCGTCTAAAACGATGGTTCCAGCGAAGCTGCTCCAGCGGACCGGCTGCAGCGCTGCAGCCACTATCCAATTTTGTTGCTGTAAGTGCTGCAATCACTCCAAGCCAATCCAGCGGATAGCTGCAGCGCTGGAACGATCTAATTTTGTTGCTGCACCGGATAATCCTAATGAGATTTGCGTCTAACGGATTTTACTAGAATTTTAGCTCGAAATAGTTAATAGCTTTTAAGTTCGGCGAAGACCCATTAACGGGAATGTTGTAAGGTTAAAATGCTAACAATTTATCTTGAGAAATATTTTAAGGTGAAAAAAATCATCTTAATGAAGTCGCTTTTCGTGTCTGTCTGTTTAACGCGTTGTTCTTCTAAACTCCGCAAAGGGATAAAGTGTGGTTTTCACCACGGTTTTTAAAGAAATCTCTAAGGGGCTCGTAAATCGAAGGTTAAGCTACGCTTGCCGCGGTCGGTTCGCGGATGTGTGACCATCACATATAGACCCTCCGTCTCGGAAAGCACGTTAAGCCGTTACACTTTGGTCCCGGCTGTCATTCGTAGATCTTTGACAGTCGTTACGGGTATTCAGAAGCCCGAAAGTCTGACAACCAGACATACCAAGGGGTGCCGTGTTACCCAGTAACTGCGTTGTGGAGATCAGATAGGCAATCGCTCTATTTTTCATCAATCTCTATTTTTTATCAAGTCGTGAAATACCGTGCGAAGCAGGGTGGATCATCAGTTATCAATAAAAATAAGCATATAGCATAGTGACTGAGTATATTGTGAGTAAGTAGTTAATTTTCCCACTCTGCAATCGGCATTTTATTTTTGTTTTGTTTGTTTGTTTGTTATAATTTGCCAGTGTCACAACACAGAGCAATGCAATGTATGTGGTCTCATTATATATATATATTAGTCTATAGTCTGTGGTTCCTGACCTTGACATCAAGCATTGGACAACATTGTTAATATAATGGTTTAAATACGAGGCTTTTGGCTACTTTTTATGTGTTTATTCTATGTAATTTTTTTTGCAATGTGCGTTTTGTTTGTGCAGAATAAATAATTTTTCTTTTCTTTATTTCTTTCTTTCTACTGTGGTTCAGAGTAAATAAAATAGAATAATCAAATTATTAACTCTAAAAATAATTTAAAACTCAAACGCTAATCATCACCATCATTTCAGCTGAAAGACATCCACTGCTGGACAGAGGCCTCCCCCAAGCACCGCCACTTCGACCGGTTCTGTGCTTTCCGCATCCAGCGGATCCCTGCAGCCTTGACATGGTCATCGGTCCACCTTGTGGGAGGCCTTCTAAATATGCTGATAAAAAGATATTAATTTTCGTTTTGAGCCAATATCAAACTTCATCTCAGTTGACATTTAGGAGCTTTTGTTAATTAACATAGCGCTGAAATGTCAATTTGAATTTGAATTTGAAATATCTTTGATAGCAACCGGAAAAGGGACACACTCACTAAGCAATATGAAAGCGGAAAGGTCACAATAAAATCAATATCATCCAATCAAAATTATGTAAACATATTTCGCTGTAAATAAAGAGTAGATTGTGTCACAAGGGAGCAAAATAATGTATTGAGGGCGACAGCGATTGTTTGAATCCAGAGCGAAGCGAAAGATTCTAGAGTAGAATCCTAAGCGTAGGGATTCAAAGTACGTCGCTCAAGGTTAAATAATTTTGGTACCGTGTGGCACACTCTGCTTTTTATCCTCCTCTATGAAAATAATAAATAATATATGCTTTTAAGAGTGACGAATATTTATATTAACATAAAAAATTACATTAATATGTAATTAAAATTGCCTGTAATATTTTGACAAAAAGTAATGAAAATACGAATAAGAAGATCCTGCGTATTTTTTTTTTTTATTTGGGAAACCAATGTCACGTCGGCAGGCGCGCTTGTTTTTATTCCCGGCCAGGAATTTATCGAAGCGAATTGCGTTCAAACTTTTTAATAAAATAGTGTTCCAAATTAAAAAGTAATTTCGTCACTGTTATTAAGTGCGCCGTTCATTTAGGTGGAACGCTACAAAATGTATGTAGTGCAAAATAACTTTTATGGTAGAAAATGTTTAAGTGGTAAATCAATTATTATTATTAGGTATTACTTCACATAATTTAAGTATTACTAATCGACTTCGAGACTTAGAGTAGAGGTGGCCCAGTGGTAACGACGTGACTTACGAGTTGTAGGTCGTAGGTTCGAACCCGGACAGGCGCTTTACTTTGTGTAAATCATTTCATCACCATGGTTCTCAAAATGGTGAAGAAAAACGTCGTGAGGAAACCGGCATGTCCTAGAACCAAAATTTCGAAGACATGTGACATCTAGGAAGCCGCACTGGGCCTGCGTGGTGGATTACGGCCCACTCCCTCTCACGGAGAGGAGGCATATGTCCCAGCAGTGCGAACATTATAGGCTGATTATGTAATCGACTTCGATAGCGAATCGAGCAGTTGTGAATAGTTATTCGGGTGCTTTAGCAGTTGCGCTAGGAACCGCTAAACCAATGAGGCAGTGATCTAATCTACAGTATTCTAAACTTTCGCATTTAGTATCCAGGGCTAACCCATGCCTCGTTTATACACGGCGAAGCATTTAATCACCATTTGCCAGCAAAATGAAGCAACCACTAAAACAAAAGCCTGCCTGAACTAAAAGTTGCAAAATCTGCAGAACTGTCCAGCAAAGTTGGTAACGAAACGGTACAAATAATTCTCTCACAGTGAAGTTTGTTGTATTTTTGTTACGTAAATGCAGCCGTGCAGACGTGTAAGTTTAATTAATTAATATCTTTCATACACTGATGTGGTAAGCAAGGAGTAATTTGGTGAAACTTTAGATGACTCTGGCTTTTTCTTTTTTTATAATTATGAGGGGAATAAAATGCAATTCCTCTCCTTTTGTTGTTGTTCGCACCTCTGTATTTTTCGGTGTCGGATTAACAAGATATCAAAATTCGATGTCAAATGCCAAAAGAATTGACGCGTACCCTGGTCAGTAAGTGCAGTAACTTAGGGTCAACTTGTTTGAGAGTTTGAGGAAACATTATTATTAGCTTAGTGCTACAAGGCACAGGTTTTTCTTAATGAATTCCTGTCTACTGTCTTTTGAAGCCAACCCCCAAACACAGAAGTTCATTAAGTTCGTTACGGAAAACATAATTATCCTATACTGTTCCCAGTGCTAGGTCTCAGACCTTATTTATTTACTTATTTAACCATTTATGTACACATACATATATATAAACAGAAAAGAAGAACAGAACAGGGGGGTTACCATCACCTCTTATAGCAGTATTATTATAATATTACTTCACAGTGGGAAAGTGATAGAGCTATACAGGACTTATAGCTCCATCTCTTTCTCACGCTAAGTAATATTGAAATAATACTGCTATAAGAGGTGATGGTTACCCCCCAGAAAAATATGTACAAAGGTGATGCTTATTTCTAAAGAAATCTCTTCCAGCATACCTGCGATGTCCTATCGCAGGTATGCTGGAAGAGATTTCTCTACGTAGATAAAGAGATGTAGACACCGTGTGTAAGAGTGGAACAGAAATAGAATACATACATAAAATCGAAACAATTCACAAAACAAATAATATGGGAATATACTACCATACATACATACAAACATACGAGTACATACATTCTTCTAAAATAAATATGACTCATCATCATCTGCCTAGCCTTTTCCCAACTATGTTGGGGTCAGCTTCCAGTCTTACCGGATACAGCTGAATACCAGTATTTTACATGGAGCGACTGCCTATCTGACCTCCACAACCCAGTTACTGGGTAACACGATACCCCTTGGTAAGACTGGTTGTCAGACTTTCGAGCTTCTGACGACCCGTAACGACTGTCAAAGATCTACAAATGACAGCCGGGACCAACGGTTTAACGTGCTTTCCGAGTCATGGAGGGGTCTTGGTATGTTAAGATGGTCACCCATCCACGGACCAACCGCGGCAAGCGTAGCTTAACCTGATCGATCGACCCGTGCGACTGTTATTACTTAGCCATAAGCCCCTCAAATTAGCATTACAAATTAAAATAAATATGACTAGAATATTAAAATATTACAGCGTAATTTTAAATAAAAAGTACATACGCAACTCTGACGAAGTGGAAAGATAGTGTTCTTTTAAATACCGCAACAGTTCACTGCTGAACTGTTACGGTATGCCTAATGTCCAGCGGAAGACCTTCTTTCTGTGAGATTTAGAGTTAATTTCGGTATGCCACATCCAAAATTTTATTTTGCTCTGCCATAGTTTGAAGTTCGTATGTCCCACTTGTTGTTCCCCGTCGTGCAAACGTTTATTCACTCGCTAATTAATTTTAAATATTATCTGATGTCGTTGCAATCTACATACCTGCATGACGTCGGAGTTAGCCTAGGGGCGCCTTAACATCGCGAGCATTTGTTAGCGAGCAAATGCAACTAGCATCAACTTTCTGACAAACTGGCCTACTCCGTGTCTTTTCAAAAGTGGCTGTGAACGGTTCAATTGAAATAAATGCTCTAGTTTGCTCGAAATGTGAACGTGCGTGGTTGTGAAAATTCTATTGCAAGCCAAACATGTCCAGTCTAAATACCATAGGGATAGTGAGCCGAAATGCCTGTGTTCGTTTGAACGCCCTAACTAAAGTTACTTCGTGCATTCGCGTTCGTTTTGTAATGCTCAGTTCCACGCAACCGATGCTCAAATGGTCATAAGCAACTGCTCGTGTGGACGCATCTTTAAAATGCTTAAATATGGATTACATAGGTATAGAATTACTTAAGTGGCAGTGGGTAGGGCACATTGCTCGCAGAACAGATGGCCGATGGGGCCAAAAGGTTCTGGAGTGCGTTCTAGCGTTAGAAGGCCTCCTACAAGGTGGACCGATAACCTTGTGATGGCCGCAAGAATCCGTTGGATGTGAGAAGCACAGAATCGGTCGAAGTGCAGCAGTGGACGTCTTTCGGCTGAAATTATGATGACGATGGTGATGAGAATTACTCTATAGAGGTATGAGGAACAGAGTGTAAAGTTCAGTCAACCTCAATAGAAAAGGGGGGATCCTCCGAACGGGTGTTGTGTCTGGTGGGCTACTGCCCGACGGTTGATGTCGGGATGTTGTACATATGTCAGTCGCGCGGTAAACTCTGCTTGCGCGATGCAGGATTTCGTGTCTTTGGTGTGTAGTTCGCATGTGGCGTTGCAGATGCCGCCACAACTCTTCAAAAATATTATGTATCATTTAGATATATGTCCAAAAACAATAAGACAACGATATATTTTTGCTCTTAGAAAACATTTATTTCCAGGCTACTTCACTGGTTACTCGTAATGATTTTGAGAGATTAGACACGCACGGGTAAGGTTTTCCGGCTTACGTGTCATTGAACTAAGAGGGCCCGGTATAAACTTGCCTAGAGTATCAATAGACTGTTTTATGATTCCTCTTAAATTGGATTGCCAAGTATTTATAGTGCCCGAATTTGGTAAGTGAAATAAAAAACGCAAGTGTTTTTTTTACTCTAAGTAAGAATCCAATTCTTAGGAATCGTGGAGCCCTTGTTTGTGGGATCCTTTCTTCTTTCTAATAGTGGATATAAAAAATCGCATATTTGAGGCAAATAATCTCCAACTATAGGTACTAAATTTGAATGAAATTACAAGCTTAGGAAGCCTGTAATCCTAGTCACTCATGGACAAATTTAGAGGAACGCAAAAAAAGTGTGTGTAAAACAAAATATCATGGATGTTGTGACAAATAAATTTGGATTGTGCTTATTATTCCTCGATTGAAAATTGAAACACAAATGACCCAAATTAAGAAAAAAACCGGCAAGTGCGAGTCGGACTTGCGCACGAAGGGTTCCGTACCATTATCTACAAAACGGCAAAAAAAAAACATGTCTGTTGTATGGGAGCCCCTTTAAATATTTATTTTATTCTGTTTTTTTAGTATTTGTTTTTTGGGCGTTTTCTCTTTCTTTTTTTTTGCGTTCCTCAAAATTTAGAGGAGAAACAAACATCCATTGTTTATTACTCAATCACGCAAGAACGGCTGAACGGATTTCGATAAAATTTGGCACACAGATCATTTATAACCTGGATTAACACAAAATATATTTTAATCCCGTTAGTGCGTTCCCGTAGACTATTTTCCGACAAATACGCGGGCGAAGCCACGGGCAAAAGCTAGTTTTAAAATAGATGTAGAAACCTTTTTTTTTGGGTGGGCAATCATCAAATAACTTCTCCCGCTCTGGGCGGAGCGGGTGGGCGGGTCAGACTCTTACTGGACTAAAACCCACTCGTATTCTAAATAAATGTGTGTATCTAAGTAAATGTAGAGCTGGTGGTGGGGCTTATGGCTAAGTAATAACAGCCGCACGGGCCGATCGATTAGGTTAAGCTACGCTTGCTGCGGTTGGTCCATGGATGGGTGACCATCTTTACATACCAAGACCTCTTTGTGCCTCGGAAAGCACGTTAAGCCGTTGGTCAGGGCTGTCATTTGTAGATCTTTGACAGTCGTTACGGGTCGTCAGAAGCCCGAAAGTCTGACAACCAGTCTTACCAAGGCGTATCGTGTTACCCAGTAACTGGGTTGTGGAGGTCAGATAGGCAGTCGCTCCATGTAAACTACTGGTATTCAGCTGCATCCGTTTAGACTGGAAGCCGACCCCAACATAGTTGGGAAAAGGCTAGGCAGATGATGATCTAAGTAAAATTAGAAGCCTGGATTACCCATAACGGTGCCAACATAATATTTTATTAAACATCATAACACTAAGCTCAATATAAAATAATACTAAAGACAGTGGTGCCGATTCCCTTGTTCACAAACTAAACTAAATTTAAGTTCAGCACATCTTGTCTTTCTATTTCATTAAGAAGAGGACAAAAGATAAATTTTAGTTTAGTCCTGTCAAATTAATCAGCGCCTGTCACTACTCCGTACAAGTTTAGACGTGATTAAAAGCTTGCCTATTAAGATTACGTCAATTTACGTCAAGCGCCGATTAATTTGACAGGACTAAACTAAAATGTATCTTCTGTCCTTTTCTTAATAAAATAGAAAGAAAAAGATGCACTGAATTTAAATTTAGTTTAGTTAGTGTACAAGGAATCGGCACCAATGTCCCCATACATCAAAATTACGCACATTTCAAAACTGGAACACAGTCATGATCGTTCCAATTTGTCGAACAACAGAAGATCACAGTATATCACTGTTATTTGACAGGTGTTGTTGTTGTTGCCTATCCTTATCGACTGTATGTTCCTAACAACTCTCTAGAGAATCTACGGGTTCAGTCGATTTAGAGAACTACACGGATTTTACATTAACTTACTTGACTTTATAATTGCTTTTAGTACTCGTAGTTGCGGAAGACGTGGTTGTTTTTGGAGTTAAAATGCACCAGTTTAGAATGATCATATGTATGCCAGATAATTAATTGATATCTTATATGTTGTTTAGGATTGCAAGCTGGACTTTAAGGTTACACGATGGAAGTTTCTTGACTAATAAAATTGAAGCAACAAATGACTCGCATCGTCTAAACACTGTTTAGAAGGTGTAAGAAAAAAGAAATAAAGAATAACTTTTATTTGGACACAGTTCCTGAAACACAAAATAAAATAAAAAAACAGAGTAAAAATAATGTGCAATTTACTGTGCAACAAGGTGCAACTTTTATTTATGCTTCCAATTATGGTATGCCTCAGGTTATTAAGTTAAACCCTGTAAATCGTTCTTAAGGCGCAGATATATGATTTTAGTGACTTTTAAATCTGTTATTACGCCTTCATATACTGCATATAAGTTATGCAAAAAATTTATGTGAACATAGAACGCATACCTACATCAATTCTATATGTGAATATTTAAGTATTATAGTGAAATATTTTACGAAATAAATTCAGGAAGCATAATAAAATCAAAATCGTTTACAGAAAATCAGATAGCACATGCCAATGTATTTTCTTTATATAAAATAACATGTTATTTTTCTTTCAGTGGTATACGTTGTTTGTGGACCGTCTGTCAATCAGAAAGTTAAGTATTTTTTTATTTATTTTTCGGATTTGACAAATACGCATATGCGTACTTACTTGCGAAATCGGTACAGCCGTTCTGAAATGAAGTGCTTACCAACGAAGAGCATTTTCTTTTTATTATATAGATTCATAAGCTGGCGGCTTTCTCGCGCAACGCATCAGCATTGCAAGTCAGCGAGGAAATGCTGCCTACTTCCTCGGTACAACTTAGTTTAATTTAATTTAGTTCATGTTAATAATCAACTTGTAATTTGGTTATGTAAATAAAAACTATCCATTTAAAATTAAGGTGAAATTTTATTTAGTTAATGTTAATAATCATCTTGTAACTAAGTTATGTAAATAAATATTATCCGTTTCAAATTAAGTATGCTTGTTTACAAAGTGTACTTTTAATATGAGTTTGAAATTTTATTTAATTAAATTACAATATATCAAAAAATGTATTCATAAACAATTTACATTGTGTTTGAACTCATTCTAAGTCGTCATTCATCATCATCATTCTCCTGCCCTTATCCCAATTTATTTGTGGTCGTCACAACATGTCCCGTTCTTCCACACTTCTCTATTAGTTCATCTCGGTAGTCACCCCCTTTCTAGCCATATCATCTTTCACACAGTCCATCCATCGTTTCTTTGGTCTTCCCCTACTCTTATAGCCATCGAAATTCATACTCAAGACTTTCCTCACGACATTTTCCTCATTCCTCCGCATCACATGCCCATACCATGACAACCGATTTCCGCACAATTTTTCAGTCACCGGTGCCACTTTCAGACTTCCTCTTATGTACTCATTTTTTATTCTATCCATTCGTGTCACACCACACTTCCCTCTTAGCATTCTCAACTCATTCTAAGAATATAATAAAAAAAAAAAACATTCGTAATAGAGTAACACATTAAAAAAAATACGATATAGCTCCTATCATCACCAAAATTAACACCACGATAAAAAACAAAAACAAGATTATTCGATGTCAATACTCACTAAAATTAAGTTTAGAAATCATTTAAATATTATAACCAAATAAAAAAAGTTTAATTTCAACTCAAATAATATAATTAATAGAAATAAAATAATACATTTGTCACATACATAAAACAATTATATTCGTTCGGCTCTAGCAAAATACTTACTTAAGTTGACAGGAGTATTGTTTTATTTTCTGTTTACCTACTCTATGTAGATCTTTTTGTATGCACGTGTTTCAGTGACAAATAAACTTTTTGACATGATAACGTCTTATAAATCAATGAACGCTGGCTGCACGCACGAAAAAGCATGTCTCATTGTCACGTTCCGCCTGAGCCGAGCGTGCAAGCGAGAGCGCGGAACTAGCAATAGAGAGGCACGATCGGTCTAAGCGTTCGGCTCGTGACGCATCTCTCTCTAGTTATCACGTAAAATTATCGTCCGTAAACCGACTTTACAGACAACATTTTTTTTTCTTTCTTTCTGTCGATGTCGTCAACAGAGTAGTGACACTTATCTATGTACTAGGAATGCTTGAAGCTTTGTTTTAAATACAGATGTATAAATCAAGCTTTTCAAGAGTAATGGTGGCTTGTTGAATATTTTCACCGCTTCACCGTTGAAGTGAGAACTTGTCTTATTTCTCAAATCCTTCCTACGTTTCCTCTCCCTAACCTGTCTTTCCTCATCCGTCTCATATTCATGTATATACTTTTTAAGATTAGTCAGGAGTATCAGAACGTAGAGACTGGGTACTGTAAGGATACTAAAAAGTAGAAAATTGTGGACGACAGCTTCCTCATTGTGAAATAGGGACACTGTTACGTATGAATCTTTTATGATGTTAAGTCATTTCAAAGGATTGATGAAAGAGATAGACATTTTTCATGGAAACAGACACTATCTCTGTGCCTACTTTGGTAGTCCATCGTTCTTTCATACATAATAGGGAATATTCCAGTAATTTAAAACTTATTCATAATTAGGTATTTAAACATACAGTGGTGCCGACTCCCTTGTTCACAAACTAAATTAAATTTAAGTTCAGTGCATCTTTTTCTTTCTATTTCATTAAGAAAAGGACAGAACATAAATTTTAGTTTAGTCCTGTCAAATTAAGCAGCGCTTGACGTAAATTGACGTAATTTTAGTAGGCAAGTTTTTAATCACGTCTAAACTTGTATGGAGTAGTGACAAGCGCTGATTAATTTGACAGCACTAAACTAAAATTTATCTTCTGTCTTTTTATTAATAAAATAGAAAGAAAAAGATGCACTGAACTTAAATTTTATATGAAAATTCATTGACGGAATAAAAACACATGTCTAAGAGCCAAGCAAAAATCTTACGTTTAAACTTATTAACTGGTAACATTCTCAGGGCAGGTGGTAATTTATTATAAATTTTAATTGTCATACAACTGGCATTTCTACTGTATAATTGCAACCTCTGAGCAGGTACTAGTAATTTTCCGGCATTTTTTTTGTTCAGTCTTTCGGAGACTTGTTCATTCAATTGAAACAAATGCTGGTATTTTTTTACAAATAGACAGACTTCTAAAATATACAAACATGGGAGTGGGAGAATTTTCAATTCCTTAAATAATGGCCTGCAATGATCCAAACATTCTGCTCCACTCATGGCTCTGACACATTTTTTTTGTACTATGAATGCTCTTTCCACCTCCACTGAATTACCCAGTACATTGTACATTGTGTGTGAATTACCCAGTACATTGTACATTGTGTAGGAGTCAAGAAACGAATTCCTATTCTTTTCACATTTTCTAATGCTTTACTTATTTTAATTTTAATTCATTCATTTATGTTGCGTTTTTTTGGTGGAACGGAACGCAAACTCAAAACGCGTCGTCTTCGGAAGTGACGAAAGAAACTATGTTAATAAAATCTATTCTTAGCAAAGTGCTTGAAATCTCACTAAGGTAAGTAACTGCTATTACTGCTTGAATATAGTACAACAAATAATTTAATTTATATGATTTGGGGCTACAAACAGATGCAAACAAAGAATATTCGTGGTAAATGACGTCACATCATGCCCGCGACAGAAATGGTCGTTTGAACTGTAGTAGAAAATTGTTGTAGTTTCATATTTTTTTTAAAGCAACAAGCACTAGTTGAATTTAACTTTTAATACTTTTCTTGGGGTTATATTACTGTCTATTGTTGATATAGTGAAAAAAAAAATTACAGCATATTCCTGGATATTGGTACAGCTTTATCATATGATAAACAGAACGTATCAGCTACAGAAGAATAGCCTAACTGAATAAATACGTAGTTCCTCCAGCAAGCTCGGATTTCCTCCCCCTCCCCTTCCACACTCCCCCTTAGTCGTCCTCCAGACGTCATGTAACACTCAGCAAATGTTGACCGACTCAGTAGCAAGGAACTACCTTTCTTGGGAACCTACTGAGTACACTTGAGGCCGTGAAAAGTGGTCTACGATTTATTGAAGAAGAAATATTGCAGGTACAAGCGTGTGGCTGGCTGGTTTTACTTGATAAATAAATCAATGGTAGGTAAGTACACTTTAGGCCATACAAATCTAACACCTTTAAATTAAAGGTATTTTTAATGACATTAATGGGACGGGTTTTATTATTTATGAATAAAAAATATAGTTTGTTTGTTAAAATTAACATTGCATTATTCGAGAAATCGAGTAGAGACATTACAAACAAGTATCATTGTAACAAGACCAGAAAAGCCAGAATTCACGCTAATTAGTTACAAATTGACTCAAAGGAAAGTTATTTTTGGCGGAATTATGACTCTTCATCTTCATCAAGCCCAAGAATATATAGATCAAATAAATTTGTTGTGAAGTAATCATCATGAAATTATTTTTAAGCCAAAATTAATTAATACTCCTCTTAATTATACTCATCATCTGCCTAGCCTTTTCCCAAATATGTTGGGGTCGGCTTCAGTCTTACCGGATACAGCTGAATACCAGTATTTTACATGGAGCGACTGCCTATCTGACCTCCACAACCCAGTAACTGGGTAACACGATACCCCTTGGTAAGACTGGTTGTCAGACTTTCGAGCTTCTGACGACCCGTAACGACTGCCAAAGATCTACAAATGACAGCCGGGACCAACGGCTCAACATACTTTCCGAGGCACGGAGGGGTCTTGGTATGTAAAGATGGTCACCCATCCACGGACCAACCGCGGCAAACGTAGCTTAAGCTACGTGATAGATCAACCCGTGCGGCTGTTATTACTTAGCCACAAGCCCCCTCTTAATTACACTCAAATTCACATTTATCACTACCTGTTTTCTAAGGCAAACACTCCGATTAAAGTAAGGCCATTATTCCTGCGTAATTTGTCGAATGGCAAAACATAACAATTATATTATATTTGCTCTAGATCTTTTGTAATACAATTTCAGAAGAAAACAGGTGTATAATAACGAGAAACAACAGAATAAAAGCTCAAGAAACTTAAATTGTGTTTGTAGACATTTAATAAGAAAATATTAGAGTCGCATAACAGTAATTCAGTGGATAATCTTAAAAATAGGCGCCAACAACACTTAATTTTGGATTGTTTTATAAACCGCTTGCGGATGGCGGTCCACAAGTCTACCTTTTTGTTTTGTTTTGCTTGGGAAATTATCAAATAACTTCTCCCGCTCTGGGCGGAGCGGGAGGGTTAGAATGTGACTCTTACTAACTAAAGCCCACCCGTGTTGCTTCCGTTGCCTATGTTGCCAGGGACCTCGGTAACCCTTTCGTACCTACCCGCGACCCCGGCAAGCTTCGGCCCTAGTGGACCACTACACTTGTGCTGACATCTCTTTGAGGCGCGCGTGGAACACAACACGCCGTCAACCCGGGCCTGTTCTTTATGGGACGGTGAGCTAGTCATTGCTCACCGTCCGCAAGCCCGCGCCTACGGTGGCCGGAAATCCGTCTGGGATTCCCGACGCCCAGGGCGTCTCCTGCGAAGGCTATGGACGAGAGGGCGAGAAATTTGCTTTTCCCTCAACCGTCTCGCCTCCCCCTTCGCGAGCATTACTGCTTCGCACGAGTCTCCCTGGAGATTATATATATTCATAAGGATTTTGTGGTAATAGTGCTTAGAAGTGGTCTGTGAGCCCTTCCCTGGTTGTTAAAAGGATATTCTCGATGATCCATGGATATTTATTACAGGATTCCAAATAGCGCATACACAGACCCCTGTCCAGCCAGTCGAGGATCTTACAGTCAAGTGCTTTTTCCCTAAGCCAACCGTGAGTATTTCACCTGCTGACTATTTGCCATAGATATGCCATAGGATATTCCTCAGTGTTAACAATGGTATTAGATTCTTGTTCAGGGGAATGCAACAAGTCCTTGTTGTGGAGTTGATGGATGCCACATGGGTAATCCTCATTCCTATTGTCCCACTACTCAGGATCAGGCAAACAGAAGTCGTAACTCCTTATGATGTATTTGAAACAAGGCCATGTTAACCGGCTAATGTGTTAGCCTATTAGATTTCCAAGCTCAGTCACCTCCAGGAAGGTTAATTACCTTCCCTTATATTATTAGGTCTCCGTATTGTCAATTCCAGGAGAGGCACCTCGAGAGATACGTCTCGCCGCCAGAATCTAGAGGAGAGTCTGGGGCCTGGACGCGAGATCCATTCCTCGAGTCAGCTTGAAGTCTCCTGCGGAGACGACTGTGCGGCTGGCAGAGCCCGTCTAGCGATAGCGCAGGCGGGACGGTTTTTTTTTAATACCCTAATTATTTATTTTTTTATAATACGGTTTCCGTAGGAACCGATCGTCTACCTAGTCCGGTTTTCCATAGTGGAAACTGGTCTTCAACCAAATTTAAATAAAGGATCTTGGGTTCGACATTATATTCATCCAGAAGTATATTGGACACCTTCGTCGGCTCCAGGATCCGGGACTCTCAAAGTCCCTGGCGCCCATTTAATAAATATTAACATTTATAATAACTGGAAGGTTAAACAGAAGGTTAAACAATAATATTTAAATTAATAATATTAATTTAGAACTTTTAAAACGGAACAGTACTGGGTTTATCTCCAACTCCCCACGACCGTAGCTTTATCTACTGAATTATTAGCTGGCTGGCAATAGTAGGCTTTCACAATAGTCACCTACCTTATTTTTAAGACGGTAGACCCGTATCGGCTACTGTGTGTTATATTGTGAAGAATTAATTTTATAATTATACTGTGTTTAAGATAGTTTATTGTTTCTTTACATTTCTATACCCAACCACCTGGCCTCTGGGCTTATGTTAGTCTGTCGCTAGAGGGGACAAAAAATTAAATATAACAGTATATACTTACTTGGAGAAAAGAAAATATGATGGTTGGTTATTAGAAAAGTGATTGAATCTTGTATACAATTAATTATATATTGATTTCTTTGTACCTACATTGCTTTAGGTAATTGAAAATGTATAAGCAAGTACTTACTTGGGCCAGCGTTTTTTAAGCAAAACTTAATCCGTCTTTTATTACACTACGAGTTCTTACTTTAGTCTAAGCCCAAACCATCGAGCCTGTTACTGTATTCTGAAGTTTATTCCGACAGTTGCAAAGGTTTTAATATGAAATTATCAACAAAGATTCAGTTCTAAAGTCAGTTATTGTACTTTATGTTCACCGAAATTAAGTTCAAAATACAATAACTAGCCCGAAGCCTTGGGCCTGGACTAAAGTTAGAACTCGTTTTGTAATTCGACGGAATAGGTCCCATTGAGAAAAGGCTAACCCGTGTATTCACGTAAAAACAGCGATTGTTAAAATTCAGTTCACTAATTTGACAAACATAACATTTTCAAAACTAATCATTTCAAAAACATCTCATTTCGCAAACATATTACTTTATAAGTAATCATTTGACAAGATACAGATTTCGCAAATGCTTTACTTTGCAAATATTTCAAATGTTAAAATATCATTCCAATAATATTCATTTGACCAAGTACTTCGTTTGTCAAATTTGCGATTTTACAAAACGACAGTAGATAAATATTGTTACTTAATAAAATTTATTGAAGTACCCACATATTGTCGTAACTATTTCATTTTATTGCACTGTCATTTAAAGTGAGAGAATCGTTTTGAAAACATAAAATTACATGGTTGCAATTTTCGTCTAGGACAGATAATTTATAGGCTAATACAAATTTAATACAAATACTGATACCATTTGATTGATAGTCAATTTAAATAACTACACGCTGCCGTAACCAAGTAAAATATGTAGGTAGAATTCGGTTGTGGTCGCAATTCTACCCTAACCTAAGCCTAGCCATAGTAGGGTAGGTCAAATGAACAGATCATTTGACCTACCCTACTAATGACTGATGATTTCATACTGAAAGTATCCTACCCTATAATTATGTATAAGTACTTTATTTTTTTTTTTATTTTAAAAACTTTCATTTATTAGAAAAATATATATTAAGTAAGTAATTATCAAGCAATGCATTTTGTCAAACGTTATTTATGCTTTGCGTCGTTTTACCGAATAACATGATTATAAAAAAAAAATGTTTGTCAAATGGTGTTTTTGATATAATGAAATGTTGTCTTTCAAATATTATTGTCAAATGAGTTATTTACAGAAATAATAGTTTGTAAAGTTATAACTTTATCAAGTAAAAATATACCTAACGGTATTTTAAAAATGAAGATTTGTAAGCCTACAAATCGTACATGGGACTTAAAAACATGACTGGCGAAATGTTCGTGTACTACAGGTACACCTCTGCCCAACCCTTCGAGGAAATGAGGCGTGATGTTATGTTATGTAAGATTTATTATTATTCGTCTTTTGTCAAATGACACGACACCTAATCATTCGTATACATAAATTGCGATTAAAAGTCCTCTCAAAAATATAACACATAAAAAACTCATCTCGATACTTACCTGTCAGCACACAAAATATCCCTACATACAAAAACAAGTGTACGAAGTCTGTTGTATGAATAAATGAATAGAAAAACACGTAAATAACAGAATAAAGTCAAAGAAAAGCAATAAATAACTCAGAATGAAGATTATTTGCTCACGAGACATTCAATTTAACAATTTCGTATCTAATAGAGCGCTAAATATTGTAGCGTAACTTTATTTCACACATAATTTATGATCATGGCCGTGTTTTCGCGGCAAAATGTTTTGATTTTGGGGCAATTTGAAAAATTTTATTTTATATTGTCCTTTTTCATTGTATATGTCAGACCTATATTTAATTTAATGTTATTTTTTCAAAAGAAACCAATTTCTTAGATTATTTAGGTGAATTTCTAAAATGAGAGTACGGCAAAAAATTACGATTTACAGAACAATTTTTTTGAGTAAAAATATATACAAGTATGTCGAAATTATGTTATGGGTTTTTTTTTGTTGGGAAATCATCAATTAGCTTCTCCCGCTCTGGGCGGACCGGGAGGGTGTGTCAGACTCTTACTGACTAAAACCCACCCGTATTTCTTCCGTTGCCTGTGTTGCGGGGGCCTCAGTGACCCATAAGTACCTTCTCGCGACCCCGGCAGGCATCGGCCCTAGTGGACCCCCCACTATAACATAATTTGTGCTGACGACATCTCTTTGAGGCGCGCGTGGAATACAACGCGCCGTCGACCCGGGCCTGGTCGTTACCGGACGGTGAGCTTCCCATTGCTCATCGTCCGCAAGCCCGCGCCTACGGTGGCCGGAAATCCGCCCGGGATTCCCGACGCCCAGGGCATCTCCTGCGGCGGCTAGGGGCGAGAGGGCGCGAAATTTGCCTTTCCCTAAACCGTCCCGCATCCTCCTTCGCGAGCATGTTATGGGTGTGGTGGTATCTCACGTATTCTATAATTTAAATATGTAAGTACATACCTACATAATCTTTACATTACCAAAAATAATGTAAAACCCGATGACACACATCACAAGATAAAATGCAATATACGTCTTCATAAGTTTATTGGCACAATAGGAACTAAATTAATTTATGGCAAACAATTAAGAGCAATACTTTTACGACTTACTGTGAGTACTTTGTCACTTACAGCTCAACTTTGTGTAGTTTTCGGTCATCTTTTTCCTTGACCGAGACATTTTATATGATGTCGTTAAGTGACGCTCATTAAATTCGAGTGTACTTTGCGATGGCTGATCTATAAAGATATTCTACTTAAACTGCTACTGTGCCATAAAATGAATTATCTAAAAGTGTCTAATAAAATATTTTACTAAAAATACTACGTATCTATGGTTTAGAAATAAATCATAAAACACACCAAAACGCAATTCACAATTTAGACGGGAATAGGTAATTGATTGACTAATTTCAGCTACAGTAAAATAATCACTTACACGCAAAACAACGTAGGTAAATTTATTTGGCCTCAAGTGTACACAAAAACACACACACATTACGAAACAACCAAATTGGTAATATCAACACAATATACCAAAAATGTTCATAAAATATTGGCTGTCCCATTTCGTAGGCCAGACGTGTAACGTAACAAAGCGGACACAGTAACGCACTTAACTTGAACGTAACTAGCCACTGTTAACAGTGTACCGACTGGGTCAATATTCTGTACACTTGTCTTAATGATTATATAAGGAGGTTTTGTATTTTGATTTATGTGGATTATGTTTTCATGAAAATTGGGAAGAAAATACAGAAACACCCAGCCTATTACAACCAGATATATTCCTTCACATATGTGCCTTGTCACAATAATTATAGTCAAATAGACTATAACAACAATTTTTATTACAGTAGCACGAACAAAAGTTGGGCACGAAACAAAGCAAGCACCCGAGGCGCGCGCTCCAGGCGCCGCGGTCCGTGCGCTCAGTCAAATTGTATAGAATTGTTTGACGGAGCGCATTTCGATTGCGGCGGCGCCTCGTACGTTTCCTATGCTTCGACACCATAGAAACACAAAAAACAAACTTCTTTCTTACATCTATGTTTGTCACAAACAATTCTATACAATTTGACTGAGCGCACAGAACGCGGCGCCCGGAGCGCGCGCCTCGTGTTCTTGCTTTGCTTCGTGCCTTATACTAAAAACATAAGACGAAATCTGACACAATATTTTTTTTCAATTTCAGCCAACTCTGCTGACCGATTCAAATATGTTAAATAATGTGAAATAAACTATTTTTGGCCTAGAACAGTTGGGGACTTAAAATATACCCAGTTTGGTTTTGACAAAAATGATACATTAATTGGTTTAATGTGAGCTTGATACAGACAGTATGTAGATATGAGCTTAGTGATTAAATCTGCAGTAATAACTAAAGTTACACCCAAGCATGTAACACATTTATTTAGATGTCCTTAATTGGATCCATAACCAAGTTTCAAACATAATTATTAAGATGTTTTGGACAGGATCTCTATTTGTAATCGGCGTCATTATTAAAAATACAAACTTTGTTTTATTATGGTTTACTTACGCCCGGTTTCTGGAACCAAATTTATCGACTCGTCAAAATTATCGACTTGTCAAAATTATCAACTCGTCAAAATTATCAACTTCTCAACATTATCGACTCGTCAAAATTATTAACTTGTCAAAATTATCGACTCGTCAAAATTATCGACTCGTCAATCTTATCGACTCATCAAAGAGATTAGCGCGTTCAAACAAACGAACGCTTCAGCTTTAATATATGAGTATAGATGTTGTTCTAAGATTTATGTCTACGCTAGTTACTATGTGAAATTATCAACAGTGTTTCGTAGAAACATACATAGATATAAAATGCTTCAGTAAATCATAAATGACGATAGAATAGGTAGGTACAGCCCGATTCAAACTTTTGGCGGGTCGGAACACGAGGCGAGGCGATTCGCACTAACGAATTCACGTGCCAGCGGGGGTGAGAGGTGTGGTACGGCGCAGTGAGTAGCGCACTTCAGAGCAGCCATTAAGTTTGACGCGTACTATACCTAACTTCGCTGCAAACACATTATTATAAAATGATACTGAACTAGACAGGGAATCCTAATGTGATTCATTAATTTTAATGTTTTAAGTTTGATACCCCCGTATCAAACTATGATCATCAAAACGTGTAACTCTCAACAACAGACACTTGCACTGGTTCCAACCTTGCTTATGTATAGGTCACATAGCAACAAAACTATTTTAGATACGTAGCTGAGTCATCATCTGCCTGCCTTTTCCCAACTACGTTGTGGTTGGCTTCTAGTCTAACCGGATGCAGCTGAATGAAAAAAAAAGAAAAAAGTCGCTCTATGTAACATAGTGTTTTTTTTTCATATTTTTTTTATAGGCAGTCGCCTATCTTACCTCCAAAACCCAGTTACTCGGTAACACGATACCCCTTAGTAAGACTAGTTTTCAGACTTTTGGGCTTCTGACGACCCGTAACAACTGTCAAAGAAATACAAATGACAGCCGGGACCAACGGCTTAACGTGCTTTCCGAGGCACGGAGGGGTCTTGGTATTTAAAGATGGTCACACATCCACGGACCAATCGCGGCAAGTGAAGCTTAATCTGATCGATCGACCCGTGCGGTTGCTAGTGCTTAGCCACAAGCCTTCCTAGGTAATAGGTAGCTGAGTCCATAAATAAATTAAACATACCTTCGAAGAACTACTCAAACGTTATATTCCTAACTAAAACGATGTAACAAAACACGCGATATCCACTTTGATTTATAAACACTAGATATTAAAGCCAAACTACGCACGGGCGTCGCAGGAAAGTCCGAGGGTGGCAACACAGGCAACGGTAGGAACACGGGTGGATTTTAGTCAGTAAGAGCCTGACACAACCTCCCGCTCCGCACAGAGCGGGAGAAGTTATTTGATAATTTCCCATCCAAAAAAGAAAGGTACGCACGGGTGATTTTTTATCGCGAACTGGATTTTCTACTCTCGATGTTTGCGCCGAGAATTGCGAATCAAACAGAGTGTAACCCAGCGCGTCAAAAACTTTTGGATTTTAACTCTCGGGGGCGCCAAGAAGTGCGTTTAAAAGCCAGTGCGCGACAAAAATCGCTTGTGGGTACGAGGGCTAAAGCCAAGTCCTTTGTAACAAAACCCAAGCTGGTCACCGATGACATTTATTTCCTCGCAAATAATATTAGTGAGCAGTGGTAACGGCCGCGATTTACGAGTTGTAGGTCATAGGTTCGAAGCCACGCGCTTTACTTCGAAATTCTTTCATTACCACTGCTTTCAAAACGGTGAAGGAAAACATCGTGGGAAACAGGCATGTCCTAGAAACAAAAATTCGAACACATGCGACGTCTACCAACCCGCACTGAGCCCACGTGGTGGATTGCGAATCAAACAGTGCAACCCAGCGTCAAAAAAATACACTGTTGGATTTTAACTCTTGGCGCCAAGAAGTGCGTTAATAATCCAGTGCGCGTCAAAAAATCGCCCGTGAGTACTAAAGCCAAGTCCTTTGTAACAAAACCCAAGCTGGTCACCGATGACATTTATTTCATCGCAAATAATATCGCCAAGAAGTGCGGTTAAAATCCAGTGCGCGACAAAAAATCGCCCGTGAGTACTAAAGCCAAGTCCTTTGTAACAAAACCCAAGCTGGCCACCGATGACATTTATTTCCTCGCAAATGATATCGCCAAGAAGTGCGTTTAAAATCCAGTGCGCGACCAAAAAAAAGCCCGTGAGTACTAAAGCCAAGTCCTTTGTAACCCGCCGCAGGAGACGCCCTGGGCGTCGGGAATCTCGGGCGGATTTCCAGCCACCGTAGGGGCGGGCTTGCGGACGGTGAGCAATGGGTAGCTCACCGTCCGGTAAGGACCAGGCCCGGGTCGATGGCGCGTCGTATTCCACGCGCGCCGTCGTCAGCACAAAAGTAGGGGTCCACTAGGGCCGATGCCTGCCGGGGTCGCGGGAAGGTACTTATGGGTCACCGTGGCCCCTGGCAACACAGGCAACAGGAAGAAATACGGGTGGGTTTTAGTCAGTAAGAGTCTGACACACCCTCCCGCTCCGCCCAGAGCGGGAGAAGTTATTTGATGATTTCCCACCCAAAAAAAAAAAAAACAGTCCTTTGTAACAAAACCCAAGCTGGCCACCGATGACATTTATTGCCTCGCAAATAATATCGCCAAGAAGTGCGTTTAAAATCCAGTGCGCGACAAAAATCGCCCGTGAGTATGAGTACTAAACCCAAGTCCTCTGTAACAAAACCCAAGCTGGCCACCGATGACATTTATTTCCTCGCAAATAATATCGCCAAGAAGTGCTTTTAAATTCCAGTGCGCGACGAAAAATCGCGCGTGAGTACTAAAGCAAAGTCCTTTGTAATAAAACCCAAGCTAGCCACCGATGACATTTATTTCCTCGCAAATAATATTAAAATATTGTTCTAAGATTTATTTCTACGCTAGTGTCTATGCGAAATTATCTGCGGTGCTTCGTAAAACCATAAATATAAAATTTTACAGTAAACTAGTGCGTGAATAATTGGCTCTAAATTCTAATGAAACAGCTGTTCCAGACAGATTTACTGTGATCCAGTGAAATTGTAACACTAGTTGCTAAATTAGCATTATAACTACAGACTTTGTTAAGAGCATTGTACTAACCCGGTTTCCGAATTGAGATTTTGAAGTTGAGAATTTGAAGTTGAGAATTTGTTAAACTCTACTTAAGGCATTACTTAAAGTGAAAGACGGCGAAATTCAAATTCTTTGCAGAAAAAGAATTTTTTTTTTTTTTGTATTTCGCGAGCTACATCGAAGGAGTCACCTCAAATAATGCTAAAGAAACCTCTCGCGTCCGGCCCTGGTTCAGGCCATGGTACGGAGCGAGAGGGCATGGGCAGCCGTCACCTTCTGCGAAGCAGTAATGCTCGCGAAGGAGGAGGACGGTTGAGGGAAAGGCACGTTTCGCGCCCTCTCGCCCCTAGCCGCCGCAGGAGACGCCCTGGGCGTCGGGAATCTCGGGCGGATTTCCAGCCACCGTAGGCGCGGGCTTGCGGACGGTGAGCAATGGGTAGCTCACCGTCCGGTAAGGACCAGGCCCGGGTCGACGGCGCGTCGTATTCCACGCGCGCCTCAAAGAGATGTCGTCAGCACAAAAGTAGGGGTCCACTAGGGCCGATGCCTGCCGGGGTCGCGGGAAGGTACTTATGAGTCAGCGAGGCCCCTGGCAACACAGGCAACAGGAAGGAATACGGGTGGGTTTTAGTCAGTAAGAGTCTGACACACCCTCCCGCTCCGCCCAGAGCGGGAGAAGTTATTTGATGATTTCCCACCCAAAAAAAAAAAAAAAATGCTAAAGAAGAGTTTGAATTTCAAGGTCTCAACTTGAAATTCTCAATTCAGAAACCGGGTATGAATTTAAAAATAATTTTATATTTGGAATAAATTCGTGAGGAAACCGGCATCTAGTAGAACCAAAAATTCGAAGATATGAGCCCATAATCGGCTTATAATGTTCCCTACTATTGCTGGGACTCAGGCCTTCTGTGTTGTGAGAGGGAGTGGACTGTAATCCACCACGCGGGCTCAGTGCGGAATAGTAGATGTCACTTGTCTTCTGACTGTGGTTTTAGGACATACCGGTTTCCTCACGATATTTTCCTTCACCGTTTTGAGAGCAGTGGTGACGAAATAATTTATACGAGTATAAAGTAAAGCGTCTGTTAAAAATCTCATTGTGAAAACTTGAGCGAAGTAAGTTGTCGTTTCACCTGATGCTAGGGATTAACACTATTATTATAATAGTTATTTGATAACTTCCCACCCAAAAAAAGGGGATTAACGCTTTTGAGCTCACTTAAAAGCTCGTGCATACTGAGGCGATATCGCGGGCGCGTCAGGCATATTGCTGCTTGTCGCGCCCGCGATATCGCGCTAGTCTGCACGAGCCTTTAACCTAGCTTTAAAAAAGTCTTCACGGTGAGACTCACAGAATAGACCGGTTGTGCTTCAGCAGTGGGAGTATTGTAGGCTGACTTCGTTGAGGTTAAAAGTTTTTTTTTAATTCATGATGGCCCAGTGGTTAAGGCCTCGCCTCTTACGGACAAGTTTGTGTGTATAAATCCGGGCAACTACCAATGTGACTTTTACAATTCATATGGAAAAAGACCTGATGGTGTGTCTTTGGTCCAGTGGAGTTTGGGACGGATGCTTGTGTGGGACGCTACCTGTGTACACACTAGCACCGTCCCACCTCCAACGGACTACTTCTAAAGCGGGTGCAGCGGCAGAAAACGCCGAAAATCTGAAAGTTATTAAATATGGAGGCCTTGGCAGAGAGTACAACTTTGTGTTCTTTGGCGTCGAGACCATCGGTCCGTGGGGTCCCAGTGCGCATAAGTTATTTGCGGAAATCGTAAAACGTCTAGTTGATGTAACTGGTGGCCGAAAAGCAGGCGGCTTTCTCGCGCAACGTATCAGCATTACAATTCAGCGAGGAAATGCCGCCAGCATCCTCGGTACAATGTCTCGAGGGCCTTTTTTTTAGGCTTAACTTAGTTTTAATTTAATTTAGTTAATGTTAATAATCATCTTGTAATTTGGTTATTCATATGTAGTTTCTGAGTTTATCTTGGACATTACTGACATCGATGATGTAAAAACATCGCAAAGAAACCTGGACTTATAGTTAATATAAGTCAATGCTCGTGCCTCCCCTGTTTGAGAAGAGGCCTTTGCCCAGCAGAGGGACAATTATAGGCTGGTATTGTTATTATTACGCGCTTTACTTTATGTAAACAATTTCATCACCACTGCTCTCAAAATGGTGAAGGAAAACATCGTGAGGAAACCGGCATGTCCTGGAACCAAAAATTCGAAGACATGTGACATCTACCAACCCGCACTGGGCCCGCGTGGTGGATCGTAATCCACCACGCGGGCGGGAGAGGGAGTAGGCCGTAGCCTACTCCCTCTCACTGAGAGGAGTCCTGTGTCCCAGCAGTGAGAACATTATAGGCTAGTTATGTTTTATTATTATTTTTTTTGGCACACTTTTAAATTATGTTTAGAAACGTTTCCCTGAAACACTACAATATTTACTCGAAACTTGTTCCACGGAATCTTTAAAAAGAGTACTTATTCACTTTACTATATTTAAAATAACATTGACACATTCTATTCTAAAAACAAAAGCTGTCGATTCACTACAAAAGAATGCCGATAAATTCTAAAATTCCACAGACTCAACAACTTTTGTAGTCGATCCAACATCGAACTCAACTTTATGAAGCGCAGACACGCTGATTGATGTTTTGGCAAAAATACCAAATTGGTCTCACAACTCGGTGTAAGTTTTTTTTACACTACACGACATGACACGTAGATTAGAAAAAATGACGGGTGACAACACAGAAATAAACTGGGAATGGATAGTGATAGACTTCGGCTACGGTCGTGTGTTTTCGGAATGTTTCGGATTTTTTCGAATATTTTTTTAATTGCCTCGTTCGTCTAGTGGTCGTAAGCGTTACTGCATGAGGTTGGTCTAAGTGTTATTGGGTTTTTCGATCAGAATTTTCCCAGTAGCAGCCCGGAGTCTGGATTTCTGCCCGGTTGATGGCAATAGGCTCGCCCCCTGTTACATGGGACCTGTGAAATGTGGGTGTTGGTACTATAGGTACACTTCTCCCTAACCTTTATTCAATAGGGTGTTTTACTATATACGAGAACAAATCTATAAATATATTATTGAGATAGTTTAGGCAAAAAGGAGTCGGAAAATGTTAGTTTTAGTTCATAAAATAACAAAATAAATTTTAGAATTAAATTCAACGTTTTCAGTTTTTCTAATCTGTTAAAAAACACCATGAGCCGCCATGTTATTACGTCATACGGCTATGTAAACTAAAACGTGTCAACTGTCAACTGATAGTTGGATAATAGATCAGCGCATTTGTTTACATAGCCAAGTGACGTCATGACCACAGAGCAACATGGCATCCACTGCATCCAGCGTTTTCGTTAAACTACGCGCGAAATTTGAAAATGTAAAATTTAAATGCATTTTTATGATCGATATGACTTATCGATTGAATAAAATTTTGTGATTTTTTTTGGGGCATATCAGCACTATAGAATTTAATTAAGACACCTTACAAAAATGACCCTATTGAGGCAGTAGTCGAGTTGACTATCTAAATTGCGGATTCTGGTTCAGCAGTGACAAAAGATTTTTATAAAATCCAAATTGGGTTTGAAAGCTATGTTTGTGTTAGTAAACAAACCCACGATCCAAGAGAAATGTTATTTTGGACAAAATGTCATCCAAATAGCATAATCATCATGTTTTCACTGCTGGGACACAGGCCTCCTCTCTGCGAGAGGGAGTCGGCCGTAATCTACCACGCGGGTCCAGTGCGGGTTGGTAGATGTCTGAACAAACATTTTTTCTTTATTTTATACGAGATATATAAGAATATATCCTAATATTATATATGGAATTTCTCAGTAGCAGGCTGGAGCCTGGATTTTTGCCCGGTTGATGGTAATAGGCTCGCCCCCTATTACATGGGACTTAAACATAACTGGCCAAATGTGGAAATGTGGGTGCACTATAGGTACATCTCTGCCTAACCCTTCGGCGTGATGTTATGATGTTATGTAATATTATAAATATATAATGTACAAATGAGCCCCAATATCCTAACTAATATTAGAACTGCGAAAGATAGTTCATTTGTTTGTTACGCTTTTTTTTTTTTTGTGGTAAATCATCAAATAACTTCTCCCGCTCTGGACGGAGCGGGAGGGTGTGTCAGACTCTTACTGCCTAAAACCCACACGTATTCCTTCGGTTGCCTGTGTTGCCAGGGGCCTCGGTAACCCTTTGGTACCTTCCCGCGACCCCGGCAGGCATCGGCCCTAGTGGACCCCTACGCTTGTGCTGACGACATCTCTTTGAAGCGCGCGTGGAATACAACGCGCCGTCGACCCGGGCCTGGTCCTTACCGGACGGTGAGCTGCCCATTGCTCACCGTCCGCAAGCCCGCAAATCTGCCCGGGATTCCCGACGGCCAGGGCTTCTCCTGCGGCGGACGCTGTCACGCTAAAACGGCTTAACGGATTTGGATAAAATTGGGCACAAGGTTAGACCATGACCCGCGTTCGAACATATGATACTTTCATCCCGATATTCCCATGGAATCGAGACTTATGTGTCTAAAACTGCGGGGCGCAGCTAGTAACAGAATAAATAGAAGAGATTTTCATAGGCATCAAAATATGTAACTCGTGCTGAAATATGAAGTGTCGCGTGTAGATCGTTCCTAAAAGGATGGATGTAATAAAACTGGGTCGGAAAACGGTAAGGAATATTAGAGTATAATTTTACTTTGATGGTTCAAACCTACACTCTGGTTAAAGAGGATGATATCATTAAAATCCTTGTCCTTGCTTTATAGGAAGGAATTTTAAAGAAAATGTTGCTTGGAAATGTGAAATATAATTTGTATCTTGATAAATGTTTAAGTAAAATTTGAATTATAATTTACTCACATACGTAGGTACGTACGTACGTACGTATGTTTATTTTTGTGCTTGGGGCGAGTAATAACAGCCACTTGGGTTTATCAATCAGGTTAAGTTTCGGGTGATCCAGCTTTACTTGCCGCGGTTGGTCCGTGGATGGGTGACCATTTTTACATACCAAGACCCCTGCGTGCCTCGGAAAGCACGTTAAGCTGTTTGTCCCGGCTGTCATTCGTGGATCTTTGACAGTCGTTACGTTTCGTCAGAAGCCCGAATGTCTGACAACCAGACTTACCAAGCCGTATCATGTTACCCAGTAACTGGGTTGTGGAGTTCAGGTAGGCAGCTACTCCATGTAAAATACTGGTGTTCAAATGGATCCGGTTAAACTGGAAGTCGACCCCAGCATAGTTGGGAAGGGGTCCACTAGGGCCGATGCCTGCCGGGGTCGCGGGAAGGTACTAAAGGGTCACCGAGGCCCCTGGCAACACAGGCAACAGGAAGGAATACGGGTGGGTTTTAGTCAGTAAGAGTCTGACACACCCTCCCGCTCCGCCCAGAGCGGGAGAAGTTATTTGATGATTACCCACCCTCAAAAAAAAAAAGCATAGTTGGGAAAAGGCTAAGCAGATGAGATGATGTCGCCCTATTTATGTAGGATGCAGTTATTCGAGTAATTGATATTAAAAACATCATTTTTTTCCCGACTGCCCCAGAAGAAGGGTAATGTTTTTCGAGAGCATGTATGTATGTATGTATGTCTATTTCTTTGGCACGCTCGGTAGCCTAAACGGCTTGATGGATTTTAACATTAAAGGTGTCGTTAGATTCGTCTCAATTGTGGGAGTGACGTAGGCTATATAATATTTATATATTGCATCTGTAAATACAAAAAACTAGGGGGAAGGTTTTTTTTTAAATAAATTATAACAATATTGATATCAAATCAAAGCTAGTAATTAGTTAATTCCATATATATATTATTAAAACTTTTTAAAAATCTTGAAATAAAACAGATTATTAAAAAAACAAAAACCCGACTGCAAAAACACATAACTGAAAAGAGAAAAACAAGCATTATAATCTATAGAATTTTGGTATCGCAGGCGGGGAGAAACCAATAACCTGAAATATGGTGTAACTTTTGTTACACCATATTCTGCCTGCGATACCTACCAAAGTTCTATAGATTATAATACTTGTTTTTTTCTTTTCAGTTATGTGTTTTTGCAGTGGGGTTTTTGTTTTGTAGGATGCAGTTATTTGAGTCATTGATATTAAAAACCTCTTTTTATCTACATTGTTCAGGTACAGTCGATACCACACACTGTCAAATTTTTCATTCGATTTTGAACTTAACCATCAGCATTTTAAGGTTAAAAACCATTTCGAAAATTTTACTGTTTCGTATAACCTCTTGATTATAGACTTTTTTTCAGAATAGTCGATTTCATTGGCATTGAGAGTAATGAAGACAACTCGTCTTCATTTTCCGCAACGGTTTCGTTATTATTGTGATTATGTGGGTCACTATTTTTTTTTTCTCTCAGTTAGTTTTAATGATGGTCTGGCAGTTTGAGTAATTTATGCGGTCTACCCAAGTGTTATTTCTTTGGTATTGTCCGTCGCATCGTTGAGCTCTTTAAGTTCTGAGTTGAGCTGCACGATTACTAACAAATGCGTGCACTGACTGGACAGGTCCACTCAATCTGTGTGTTTTTTTCCTCAAAAGACCAATTCAGACACCAATACTACATGGCCTTCACATGATCTGACCAAGATTATGTCTGGACTTAAAAAGAGACCTCTTTTTTTTGGATGGGAAATTATCAAATAACTTCTCCCGCTCTGGACGGAGCGGGTCAGACTCTTACTAAAAACCCACCCGTATTCCTTTCGTTGCCTGTGTTGCCACTTGCCAGGGGCCTCGGTATACCTGTCGAATTTCGCGACCCCAGCAAAAAAAAAAACTTAAAAAGAGACCTCTGAGTTTGTTTCGGCCTTTCTCCTCAGAGTAGTCAGATAGGAAACGCCGACCTCATCTAGTTTTTAAAATAAGATTGACGTGTAAAAGTGTTTGTACAAACCTACTTACAGAAACTGCCTTCAGGACTGCCTCGTTGGTCTAGTGGTTGCAAGCGCTACTGCTGAGCATGAGGTCCTGGTTTCAATTCCCGGGTCGGGCAAAGTGTTATTAGGTTTTTCCATCTGGAATTTCTCAGTAGCAGCCCGGATTTTGGATATGTGCCCAGCTGATGGCAATAGGCTCGCCCCCTGTTACATGGGACTTAAACATAACTGGTGAAATGTGGGTGTACTACAGGTACACCTCTGCCCAACCCTTCGGGGAATAGAAGCGTGATGTTACGTGTTATGTTACTTACAGAAATAAAAATAATTTATCATTTATCGTGTTGTTTTGCAAAGATCAGCCAACACGGTACTTTTTATCCCGATATTCCCACGAGATCAAGACCTATGTGGGTGAAACCAGTCACCAATATTGGTTATTTCCAAGTCTTATTTGACTGAATGCTCTCTTAATGTAAAGCTAATCCTGACCACTGTGACCACACGTAAGTCTTTACCATTCCAACATGTTTAAGGCGCTGACAAGACCCAATTGACCAAAATAGGCTTCTCTTAAGAAAAAAAATTGCCAAATCTGTATAGTTTGTGAGATAAGTAACATATTTCCCAGAACTTGGATGTTACCAAAACACATTTTGGAAAAAAAATCTCGATATAAACTAACGCTAAACTAACCTCTTACCTTGAGTGCTAATCCAAAATATCTGTATTAAATATAACGTTACGTATTTAATTAATAACAAGAGAGTTTTATTTGAATGCAGAACTTGGTTGCTTTTTTTTTTCGATTACTCAATTCAGTTTTGAGTAAATAGATAATTGCTTCATATTTTGCAATAAATTCCAAGCGTTGTGTCATTGCGCTTCTCTTTTTTTTTTTCACACTGACAGTAACCGTGGTTTAGGTGTTGTCAGGGTCTTCCATTTTTCTTGTCAACAAATACACTACACTTTTGACTTTGTTCATTATTCCTTTCATATTCAGTCCATTCTCATTACATATTCGTCTGAATATCTCTCTCTAGTACAACAAAAAAAATGTAAAACTTTGTTTTAGGGGGCCTTTTTTTTTGGATGGGAAATCATCAAATAACTTCTCGCGCTCCGCGGCGGAGCGGGAGGGTGTGTCAGACTCTTACTGACTAAAACCCACCCGTGTTCCTTCCGATGCCTGTGTTGCCAGTGAATATCTCTCTAGTACAACAATTAAAATGTAAAACTTCGTTCTAGGGGGCCTGGTGACCTGACATACAGGTTTTGTAAAAACTTAGTTTAGGCACCAGTCTTCTACAAATTAATTATAGAATTGTATCTGTAGACTTTGTACTGACATTCTCTGTAATTTGTGGTAGGAAATAAATAAATAATAATTATTGTTATTATTATCTTTTATTTCATTATATACACATTATAATTATATTTTTAAATATTAGAATATATAAAAACATTTAAAAATATAAAAAAAATAGTAGCCCACCGCTATCGGGAACAGGGTCCAAGCTACTAGGGTCAGGGCTCCAGAGAGAGGAACCTCCTAACAATGCGAGCCGTGTCCAGAAGTACCGCTTTCTGAATTAAGTCCTTAATCCAGCTGTCCAACGTGAGCCTCCTTAGGTGTTGGTCGAGGCTCTTATTATTATTATTATCTTTTATTTAATTATTTACACATTTTAATTTTATTTTTAAATATTAGAATATAAAAAATATATAAAAACATTTAAAAATATAAAAAAAAATGGTAGCCCACCGGTATCGGGAACAGGGTCCAAGCTACCGGCGGTCAGGGCTCCAGAGAGAGGAACCTCCTGACAATGCGAGCCGTGTTCAGAAGTACCGCTTTCTGAATCAAGCCCTTAATCCAGCCGTCCAACGTGAGCCTCTTTAGGTGTTGGTCGAGGCTCTTGGCAATTAAGCCATTGGCTGATACGACTATCGGCACAATGATTGCTGAATCCACATCCCACATGTCGACAACCTCGCGAGCCAAGTCAAGATACTTGATCTGTTTATCTTTCTCGGCTTTCACGAGATTCCCGTCATGAGGGACTGTTATGTCAACAATCATTGCGCGCCGCTCTGTTCGATCCACCACCACTATATCAGGCTTATTGGCAACAATAGTCCTGTCAGTGATGATGGATCGGTCCCAGTACAATGTGATATTTCCATTGTCGAGAACTGGGTCGGGCACATACCTGTAGTACGGCACTTCAGATTCTACAAGGCTGTATTTCAGAGCAAGTTGCTGATGGATAATCCTGGCTACAAGGTTGTGTCTATGCAAATACTCTTCGTTAGCTAGACGAGAACACCCGGAGATAATGTGTCGGATTGATTCTCCCGGACGGTGGCATGCCCGACACACGTCAACCGTGCCGTCCTTCACAATAAATCTCCGGTAATTCTTCGTCATGATAACTTCGTCCATAATTGCACAGACAAAACCTTCGGTTTCCCCAAAGAGGTCACCAAAACGTAGCCAGGCTACGGACGCTTGGAAATCTACATCGGGTTCATGTAGGGCCCGGAAAAAAGCGTCCGTGAAGCTCCTTACTCTGCCATACCTCCCTGCGATCGTTAGTGTCAAGCACTACAAGCTTGCGCCAGTTCTCTTTAGCCAAGGAGAGTGGGGTGAGGCCCTTGTCCACCGCAACCACATCTCGATGCATCCCCACGTCGACTTCTAGGAAATATTCCCTGAGACTGCATACCTCGCGATTGTGGAGGATCTTAGCGTTTAAAAAGCCTCGACCTCCACACTTTCGCGGGATATACAGTCTCATTACCGACGACCGTGGGTGATGCATTCGATATGCAGTCAGCAGCGTACGGACCCTCCTATCCAGGGCGTCGAGTTCAGTCTGAGTCCATTTGAGTATGCCGAAAGAGTACATCAAAACGGGCATGACCCAACCGTTGAAGGCGCGCACCTTGTTTCCGCCTGACAGAAGACTATTAAATACTTTCTTCAGGCGGCCAAAAAAGCGCTCCTTCAACGATTGCTTCATGTCAGTAACATTGATGCCTAACGCTTCCGACATACCCAAATACTTGTAGGTTTCGGATGCGGAGAGGGTTCTAAGGTTTATGGAATCCGAGAGTTGGGTTCCCACGGATTCCACAATCTTCCCTCGCTTTACATGCATGACCGCACATTTATCCACTCCAAATTCCATCCTGATGGCGCTACTGAAACTTTCAGTTATTTTCAGTAGCTCCATCAGTTGCAAATTATTGGAGGCAAAGAGTTTTAGGTCATCCATGTAGAGGAGGTGAGATATAACCTGACCACCTCTCCTCATACGATAGCCTAGACCAGAATCTTCCAGCAGTGTGCTTAGAGGATTCAAGGCTAAGCAGAACCAAAGCGGACTCAAACTATCGCCCTGAAATATGCCCCGCTCGATCCTTATCGGTTCGCTATTCCTCTGGATATTTCGACATCCTGGATAGCGAAGGACCGTCCTCCATTGCCCCATACACGAAATCAGGAAGGTGCGCAGAGTTGCATCTACTTTATACAACTCCAGCACCCTCACGAGCCATGTATGTGGTACCGAGTCATAGGCCTTCTTATAATCTATCCAACATGTCGACAGATCCTTTCGGGAACGACGAACTTGTTGGCTAATGGTCATATCAATGAGGAGTAACTCCTTAGTACCGCGGGATCCGTTCCTACATCCATTTTGAGAGGCAGACATGATGGAGTTGGTGTCTATATGTTTGTTAATTTTAGCTCTCAAAATAGATGTAAGAAGTTTATAGACCGTCGGTAAACACGTGATCGGCCTATAATTTTTGGGTTCCGCGGTGCTACCTGATTTATGGAGCAGGTGGGTAACTCCTGTCGTTAGGAATTGGGGTAGCGATCCAGACTCCAAAGCAGTCTGGTACTGAGCTGCCAAGCGAGCGTGCGACCTTAAAAACCATTTGAGCCAGAAGTTGTGCAGTCCGTCCGGCCCTGGGGACTTCCAGTTAGGTAACGGACGGACTGCACGAGCTACATCTTGGGGGCAGATGGTAATAGCCCCCGTTTCTGGTATTGGATCGCAGGCTCGCTCGACTTTTCGAGCCCAATCACCTTCGGTGTGACTGACAGGCACCGACCAGATACTGCGCCAGAAAGAACACATGACATCATCATCCGGTAGGCGCGTGTCAGTCACATCTTGGTCCGGTCGCTCCCAACCCCTATAAACCCACCTTTCATCGCTCTGGAAGGTACGATTCTGAGTGTATCGCTCTACTCGCCGCTTATACCTACGAATACGGTTCGCCCATGCATACACTTTCTGCTTCAGGAAGTCGATGCGCTCTGTGACACGGGTCATATAGTCCTGAGGGCCGATATCAGTCCCTGAGAACGCTCGCCTCACAAAGCGCATCACTCTAGGGCGAGTATTGCCCTCCCTGAAGCAGATTAATTTGCCAATGAGCGCTCTGGCCCCACCAATACGGCTTTCAATTCTGCACTGCCAAGCTGGTACGGTTGGTTTCGGTCGTGTAGTTCTAGAGTCTTTAGCAAATTTCACGTGAGCTACACGACATACCGCTACAGCCGCGCAGTACAGAATCGAATGAGTATCAGTGAGGTCTTCGCAGTCATCAAAATAATTTGACAACTGCGAATCCAGAGCTGCCACCAGCGCCCTGTTTTTTTTATGCATGGGTAAACGAGGTAAGCGTGGTCTTAGTTCGGGCGACATGAGCCGATATTCTCGAATCGCATCTTCCAAAGCACTCCTCAATTCCACATTGCACTGGGTACTTACATTTGTAGCCCTGTCATCACTCCCCTCGTCAGCTTGATTCGTGCTTAATTGAGGTGAATGTACAACAGTCTGCGACGGGGGGACGATGACATGGCTACGCTGCATTTCACTTCGTAGGCGATCAAGTACAGTGTCATCCAACATATGATTACGCTGGATAACCCGTACCTGATCCGACAGTCGTTGTGCCGAAACGTTGACAGCTGGCTCAAGCACCTGAAAAAGAGAGAGCATCCGAACACGGTAAGCAGTCAGATTGTTTCCCCCCTCTGTAGCCCCATAGTATGAGCGCATGACGTTCTCATTGACAGATTGTGTCCATCTCATGCGCTTCACACTTCCGCCGGGAGCTGGGACCCTATCAGAGGCCGGCAGGCCTCGAGATCCTAAGCCGTCCGGCGGCCGGCGTCCTCCCCGTCGACGAACAGGTGGTGGCGTCGTGGGCGGAGAGAAATACTCGTCGCTCGAGCTCGACGCAACTGCCGCGGTCGGTGTAGTCACAGCGCACACGGTGGGGCTGGGTACCGGTGGCGGCGAGGCGGAGCTGAGCGAAGAGTCCGGAGGTGGTAGGCGTGCTCTAACTGCAGCTGATCTCGTCAACATTTCATTTGTATACGTATTTGTTCTGTTTTATCGGAGGTGACATCTGTCATGTCACCTCCTATCCGGAAATTTTTGGTGAAAATCTAGAAGATTATGCTTCATTTTGTAATTTTTTAAATATGTCGTTATTATTTGGATTTAGTTTTGTCGATTTCACAATAACAAGAAAAAAAAACTGCGTCGAAAATTATTATAACTGAAAATAAATAAGGGAACGTATTTCGTGTTGACGTTGGTGTTGCCAGCTTATTATTATTATTATTATTATTCTTCTTCTTCTTCTTTGGAATGCGCTTCCTCTTGATATCAGTACGGCCACCAGTCGGTATGCATTTAAGCGGAAATTGCAGATTTTTTCAAAATAAATAGAGTAGGTTCAGCTCAACACCTCTCTCCCTTGAATTTGTATATATATATGTATATTTATAATATAGTTATATGTTAAAGAAAATATGTATGTATGTAAGTAAGTATATAAGTTTATATATAAGTTTATAATATATTTATGTTGCTTGCGCGCTGATCGACTGATATTATGTATTTTCATTTCTTTAGTTTTTTTTTGTTGGTATAACTAATTAATGGAATTAGTTTGGTTTTACTGAACTGCTCTCCCCTTATCCCATTCCTGCACATTGCCTTTCACCCGCGTGTGAGCGAGACCGCTACACCAATCAGCGCCAACCCGAGGAATGTCGTCGAAAATCAAGATGGATTCGGTTTTCGTCCGTCTTCGCGTGCGCATCCCATTGCGCTCAAAATTCATTTAACCAAGTGAAAATTCGTGGAAATCGCTTGTATCGTCGTGACAGTGCATCATCATCGCATCAAATAAGGTATCGTGCCACCTTACTTTCGCCAACTACTGATTTGCTACCTAATTTCTGTCCTAACAGTGGTTGTGCATTCGTCCATACTTTTTTGTCGTAAAACCAATTCCAAAACTATCGATTAAGTGTTGCCCCGCGCATCCATATGTACTTGTGCACCTATTTCATTTACAACTCATTATGATTTAATTTTAATAAAAAAATCTCTTTGTTCCTCTCAAACAGAGCACCTGCCATCTAATATCACCACCACCCTTGGTTGACTAGTGCAGAATGCCTAAGGCTGCCCGTATTTATACTTTTCACACACAAAAACGTACAAAACCTTGTTGTGTGTAAAAAGTTTAAATAAATAAAAAAATAAACAAATCCCAGTAAATTGATTTTCAAACTGTGATCTACGTCACACGACCTAAATTACTACGTTTCAAACATTTAAATATCAATCATTTTTTTATGCGCAAGATACTGGTGGGAAATGTAACAAAATTATTTCACGTATGTGACAGTCGGACACACAGTTGACAACCGGAAATGGACTAAAGCGAGGAATATTTTGTAAATTATTTTTGACATAAAGCAGTTAGCGTTATGACATGTCTAGACGTCGCAAACGACTGTCAACACAGAACATATATACTCTAGGGAGACTGTGAAGGTCTAGGTTTGAATCCCAGCAGGCTTAGCATGACACTCTCTACTTCTTCGAAGAATAGACACGGCTCTTTCTATACAAAGTGACATTTCGTTTCTCCATTTTTGACATCTCACCGTAGAAATCCTTCTACAATCTGTCATTTTGTCTTTCGTTTCTAACGATCTTTGTCTAGGTCCTTTTTTATGTAGAAGGATTTCTACGGCGGGATGTCAAAAAGGAGAAACAAAATGTCACTTTGAATAGAAAGAGCCGTGCCTATTCTTCGAAGAAATAGAAAGCGTCATGCTAAGCCTGCTGTTGGCTGAATATCATCATCTTTTTCAGCCTATAGATAGAAGTCTACCTCTCGCTAAATACCTGTACAATTCATCTGAACTCAATCCGGTGGATACTCACATAGAGATACTACCCTACTAGCAACATTGCGAAATATGTTTTGTTATGCTACTCTTTTTTTTTTTTGAGGGAGCGGGAGGGTGTGTCAGACTCTTACTGACTAAAACCCACCCGTATTCCTTCCTGTTGCCTGTGTTGTGGGGGCCTCGGTGACCCATAAGTACCTTCCCGCGACCCCAGCAGGCAATGGCCCTAGTGGACCCCTACTATATGTGCTGATGACATTTCTTTGAGGCGCGCGTGGAATACGACGCGCCGTCGACCCGGGCCTGGTCCTTACCGGACGGTGAGCTACCCATTGCTCACCGTCCGAAATCCCGCGCCTACGGTGGCCGGAAATCCCGACGCCCTGGGCGTCTCCTGCGGCGGCTAGGGGCGAGAGGGCGCGAAACTTGCCTTTCCCTCAACCGTCCCGCCTCCTCCTTCGCGAGCATTACTGCTTCGCAGAAGGAGGTGACGGCTGCCCATGCCCTCTCGCTCCGTACCATGGCCTGAACCAGGGCCGGATGCGAGAGGTCTCTGCCGCCAATCGCCTCCACGAGGGCACGGCGGTGCTCTGCCCAAGCCAGGCAGACCTCCACCGTATGCTCCACCGTGTCGCTGCCGTGTCCGGTGAGGACCTGTGTCAGGCGGAAGGTGAGGACGCCGTGGCGCCTCTCCAGCCACTCCTCAAAGAGGGGACTTATCGCCGCAATCGTGGCGTGCCCAGCACTGGGTTGCGACAACCGTACTTTCCATGACGCCATGAGATCCCGCCGGAGCTCCGTCCGCTGTGCCGCGATTTCTCGCGACGGCGGACTAACGCCCCGGCATTTCGCCTCCTCGCGCCACTCCCATACGTGCGCAAGGACTTTTGCCTCCAGATCCCATGGCGGCAATCCAGCAAGGAGGCTCGCTGCCTCACAGGAGACCGTGCGGTATCCCCGGACCATCCGGATGGCCTTGACCCTTTGGGCCGCGCTCAACCGGCGGGCTGGCCGCAGCGCCAGAGAGCGCACCCATACAGGAGCCCCGTAGAGGGCCATGGAGCGCACGACCCCCGCGTAGAGCCTCCGGCAGGAGGCGTTTGGACCCCCTAGATTGGGCAGGAGCCGCTTCAATGCTGCGCCCGCCAGCTCCAGTTTGGGAGCCAAACGTCGGAAATGCTCCACGAAGTTCCACTGGCTGTCGAGGACGAGTCCCAGGTACTTCATCGTCGACTCGACGCCGATAGAAACCCCTCCTAACGTTATTTGGGACCCCAACGGTGGCGCGTTCCGAGGACCATGAAAACACATGGCCCCGGACTTGTGCAGGGCCACCTTAAGTCCCAATTGCCAGATCCTTTCGACAATTGTCGCAACCCCGCGTGCCGCTAATTCGGCCGCCGCCTGGTGCGACCTCCCCTGCGCCAGGACCAACGTGTCGTCAGAGGCGGTCTGCAATGACTCTTTTAAAGAGCTTGCCCACCTCGTCGAGCAGCACGATGGGCCGATAAGCGGACGAAGAGTCCGCAGGGCGCCCTGCCTTCTTTATGAGGACTAGTTTTCCCGTCTTCCAGCGAAGCGGGAACTGGCCCCTCTCCATGCATGCGCTTAGGAGCCCCCTAAGTCGAGGCCCGAGAGCCTCTAAAGCCAGGACCCAGGCCTTCCCAGGTAAGCCATCGGGTCCTGGGGCGGTATTTTTGGCATTAAGCCTGCGTACCGCCGCTCTCATTTCTACCTCGGTCACCTCCGGAGCATCGTCGCCGTCGTCGTCGTTGGCGGTGTGGTCCGCATCGGGCACCGCAGTAGGCGGAGCCATAGGCGGGGAGGTGTGTTCCCCTCGGGAAGGGAACAGAGCGCTCACCACGTCCTCCACAAGCTGGGGCCGGAGACTCCGCGTCAGCGGGGGAGCCCACTTTGTACGGGCGTCCCAACGGGTCCCTGTCCAGAGTCCCCAGCGACTCCTCGCGGGCCAACCCCCTGGCCCGCAGGATCTCCGCTTGGAGGGCCGTCTTCGCCGCTCTGTAACCCTCGTACAGCTCCGCCTGAATGGCTTCCGTATCCGGAGGTTTGATACGGAGCCTGCGGTGCCTGGTGTACTGGCGTCGCGCAGCCACGCACGCAGTGCGCAGAGCCGTCAGCTCCTGCGACCACCAGTACACTTGGCGCGAGGCACGTCCAGGCTGGACCCGGGGCATTGCCACGTCACATATGTCGGACATGGCCTCCCGGAACCACTCCGCCTCGTCATTGATGTCGGCAGGCCTGTCCGGTGGTGACACCCAGGCCTGCACGTTCGAGGCTTCCAGGAGGAGTTCCCGGTCCAGCTGCTTCAGCGCCCACCGCGGACCACTCGGGGCCCGTCGGACCGGCGCGTCCGAGGTCTGGGCGGAGACGTCGAACCGGATATACCGGTGATCGGAATAGGTCTCCACCCCCTCCATGACATGCCAGTCAACTACACGCGGCGACAGAGCGGGGCTGGCGAACGAGATGTCCACCACTGATTCACCCCGCATCCGCACACACGTGTGGACAGAACCCCGATTTAGGACGACCAGGCCTGTCTCCAGAGCCCAGTCCTCCACCATCCTGCCCCGTGTGTCCGTTAACCGGGAACCCCAAGCCAAATTCTTGGCATTGAAGTCCCCGAGAACGAACACGGGGAGGGAACCAAACCCGACGACGACGCCTCTCAACTCCGCAAGGGAGTTGTGGAACTCGGCAAGAGTTCGGTTCGGAGAGAAGTAGACCCCTACCACGACAATCTCCCCGAACCGTGCTGCTACGCAGCCCCGTCCTCTCTTGACGGCCTCGAGGGACGGGGTACCGGCGGCGGCCGACGAAATTAGGGTCACTGAGCCGCTCAAGTCCTCCACCCAGTCATCCCTGGGCGGGACAAAGTACGGCTCAGCGACCACGGCGATGTTAATCGACCACTGCGCCATGCTCTGGAGCAACAGATCCTGAGCGGCGGCGCAGTGGTTGATGTTCGCCTGGAGGAGGCGTAATGGGGCCATTAATGGCACTCCATGTCAGCCCCCTCTTGGGCCTCCTTCCCAGCCCCCTGAGAGGGGCCTGCCGCAGCGGCCACGGTGGCGACGGCGACGACGGCGGTGTTGGAGGTGGCAGCGGCGGTGGCAGTGGTGGCGGCTGCGGCGGTGACGGCGGTGGCGGAGGGCTTGCCTCTGGTCCTGGCTTTGGTGGATGGGGCGCAGGCCTTGCCCCCCATCCGGTGCTCGGCCGGCTTGCCAGCCGCCGCACATACGGCACAGTGCGGCGTGGCATTGCACGAGCCGGCCTTGTGCCCGGGCAGACCGCAGCGGTAGCAAAGACCGCTGCGGTCCACCTCCGAGGTGCAATTCGCTTGCACGTTGCCCACCTGGTGGGTTCCAGCAGTTTTACCTGCGCGGAAACCCAGCCCACCAATAGCCGTTGGCCCTTCCCGGCAATTTTTCTGGCCGCCGACACGGGGCAGCTCACCATAACGGTTTGCAGCCCCGTGGAGTCAGGACGGATGGTGCCTGCCTTTACCTGCTCGGCAGAGCACCCCCCGGTCCTAACCACCGCGGCGACCACCTTGTCCTCCGTTACGGAATCGTCCAGGCCCACGATGCGCATGCTAGCGCACTTGGTGGGCCTGGACACTCGGACCTCGTCCGCATTTAGTGATGCCCTAAGTCTTTCGGCCAGGGCGTCAGCGGCCGGGCCGCTAGCCGCACCAGGGACCTGCACCATTCGGGCCCCAGTCGCCGTAATTTTCATTTTCAGGCCCCTGGCAGTGCCGAGTTCCTCGAGGCGCACCACCTCACCCACCTTCTCAAGGACGGTCTTGTAAGACACGCCCTTTTTTTCCGCATCCGGCTGTAGTGTAATCACTACGGCTGCGGAATTCGGGGCGCGGAGCCTAGCCGCGGCGGTGCGCTTCTTGCGCTGCTGCCGCCTCTCCCTCTTTTTGGCCGCCCTTGCTGCCTTACCCGCCTTCTTCTTCTCCCCGGCCACTTGCCATTCGGCATCGGCCGGAAGAGATTCAGGAGGCGGCGGCGGCCGTCTCACCACCAGGGCCGATGCCTTCGCTGCCAAGGCCGGAGCCCTCTTCGCCTGGACTGGAGCTCTCGCTGCTGGGGCTGGAGCCCTCGCCGCCTGCGCTTTTGCCGCGCCATTGCTCTGCCCCGACGACCTCGGTTTGGCCGTGACACCCGCGGCAGCCGAGTATGAGGCGGGCTTCTGCTTGCCCGAGGCCGGCTGGCTCGCCGCCAATGGGGAGCGCAGGACGATGGCCTCCAGGGCGGAGAAACGACTCCGCAAGGAAGCCATTTCCTGCCGCACCAGGGTCAGAACCCGGTCCTCCCTAGACACGGGACGTCCCTGTCCCTGCTGCTGCCCCCCTTGCGGCTCCATCTGGAGGCCGGATCCTCGGAGCCCAGCCAGGTCCGCTCGGAGCTTCTCATTCTCCTTTCGGAGAAGCTCCATGGCGGCTGTCAAGCGGGCGACCTCCGCCCGCATCTCTGACATGCCGTCCGGAGGAGGCCCGACGTGGAGGGCCTCCGCTGCCGCCACAATAGAGGCCGTGGCCGCGGCTATGGCCTGATCCTTAGAGGACCTGAGCCTCTTAACGGATACTACCTCCGCAAACCCATTCACATGCTACGCATGTTATGCTACTCTTAAGAGGCTGACAACAAAGAGAAGCGCGATGACACAGCGCTTGTAATATATTGCAAAATATGAAGCAATTATCTATTTACAAAAAATCTATTGATTGGATAAAAAAATTAAGACACTATTATGCTAAGACATATGTTGCTTGTAGAATAATCTGACAAAAACTCAGATGACTGCATTTATAAATATTAGTAAGGTTTTAATCGTTGAAAGACAATTTTAGAGGTATCTTCGTGATTTTTTTCTATCGTCTCAAATTAGTTGTAATTTTCAACACACTATCTACCTAGCATATATCCTGAAGAATATCATATATTTTTCTAATTTGTTTACTGCGGATCATATATCATATACTTTTAGGCATTATAAAACTTATAAAATTTGCGTTTAGCTCCTGTAGTCCCCTTGACCTTGGCCATACAAATGTGCATCGCTGTTCGGTTTCACAAGGAATATTTATTTTTAGTAATGAAAATATGAATATTTGAATAAATCACAGATAGAATTATAGATAATATAATAGTCTGTTCATACAAAAAAAAAACATGAAAATATCTTAAGTAGTTTGAAAGTAAAATCGTGTGTTATGCTTTGGGTAGACATTACTTCCTGTTTTTCTTTTATGAACACACTGTTTTATTATCTATAATTATAATTGTGATTTTTTTCAAATATACATAAGTATATTTTCGTTTCTAACAAAAATTTGACCCTATGAAATCGAACGGCGCGCGGTGGCGCGGCGTGAGTGCGACGTGGATTTGTATGGCCAAGGTCAACGACGATTACCCGACCCTTAACAGTCCGATCTACTTCTCCATTACTTTGTACGAGTTAACCGAGATACTGAAAGTCGTTCATCGTCCTAACCTAACCTAACAAGAATCAATAAGTACGGAAATCCTATACAATGCGAGATCAGCTTATACTGGAAATGTATAGCTTGATGTGTAGCCATGTGTACACTCAAGCAAAACAATCCCCATATCTTCACCCACCATAAAAACGGATATAAAGATGATCAGAACAGTAATTGTGGTAGTAAGTCGGTACAATCGCGTACAATCGTCTAGCCAACGCACTAATTCACGTCACCTTTAATATTTACAAGATCTGCGGAACTATTAATTGACTGTGACGTACAGTTGAGAGCAAAAATGCTGAGCCATATAAACAGAACGTTTTTCAATTTTGCAAATATATTATATTATTATTAGCAACTTCCCGCGGCTTCGCCCGCGTGATGTTTTCTAAAACAAAATTAAGTAAACTTAAGTTACACCTTATATCATCAGCTATCTTGCAGTGAAAGTCCCGTCAAAATCGGTCCAGCAGTTTCAGGGATTAGCCGGAACAAACAGACAGAACAGACAAAGAGACAACATTTTTTTTTTAAGTACCGATTATGCTTTTATATGCTTTTAGTAAAAAGCTGTTGTATAGTTGCTGTGCAAACTTTTCAGAGTAAATTTTCTCGCATGAACGAGTAGGCCTATTAAGTGGCATGTTTTTGATTGAAAATATTATTATTATTTTTGAAATAGCCTTGACAAAATCTCGCTACCCCTCTCGTACTCCTATGGAAGGCGTACAAGAGGCCGAAACCAACTAACAGGACCCCGGTATACACTATTAATGAAATTAGGTACTTTTAATATTATTTAAAAGAACCGATTCCAAATCGATTCCTATCGCAGGTATGCTGGAAGCAGCCGGGGTCGCGTGAAAGTCCAAAACGGTTACCGAGGCCCCTGGCAACACAGGCAACGGAAGGAACACGGGTGGGTTTTAGTCAGTAAGAGTCTGACACGCCCTCCCACTCCGCCCAGAGCGGGAGAAGATGTTTGATAATTTCCCACCTAAAAAAAAAAGAAAAAGGTATGCTGAAAAAGATTTTTTTTAGAAATAAGCATCATCTTTGTATGTATTTTTCTGTTCCTTTCATCTTGACTGTATAGATGTGTGTACACACGGCTACAAATCAAGCTATACCTTTCCAGTTTATGCTGACGTCGTATTGTACGGAAATCCTATACAATACGAGATCAGCTTATACTGGAACTGTATAGCTTGATGTGTAGCCGTGTGTACAGAAACTGTTAAATAAATAAATAAATACCTTACTTTAGAAAGTATATTTAATTTGTAAGGCAAGCGACCCTTTCTTGTCAAGAGATTTGATTGGCTATTATTATTAAGGACGACCAATAACAACAGGAAACATGAGACAAATTCAAGCCTTACAGAATCCAGCGTTAATGTGAACTTGAAACCCAAAATTATTCATGTATGAATTAATTAATTAAATCGGAGCGGGTATCGCGTGGAAGCACGCCGATAATAATCAGAAACTTTGCTCAAGGACACGCCAACGAAAACTGAGAACCATTTTTCTTAACAATGTTAAAACTAACGAAGTAGGATCAACAAGATAAGCATTCTGCTTTCATCTTGTTTGTCTTAGTAAAAATGTAAAAGGCTTTTTCAAACCTAATAACTTTCTTCATGTTTTTAGTAGTAAGAAGCAGTTAAAACATATTATTTATAAACGCTGCGTTAGTAAAAATAACCATAAGGGGCCATCCATAAATTATGTCACACGTTAAGAGGCGGGTCAACAAAGTGTGACATCGTGTGACAAAAGGCCCCCCCAAGTCATAGGATTCATAACGTCACATGTAAAAATCCAAAGTAGGTAGTACATACTCAAAACTTCAACTCTAACGAAAACCTTTAAAATATAACCAACTTTAGCAATATTATCATAAGGTTCTTTTTAAAGTTGCAAAATATGTGCCGTCACACCAGAGGTGAGGGGATCACACAAATAGGACTACTTGTGACAAGCAGGGGGAGGGGATCAAAAATGAAATGAAATTCGTATGACCTAATTGGATGGCCCCTTCGGGGACCTATACTTTGTTAATTGGTCAAGGACAGCTAATGAGACACAATTAATTTTCTATTGTTTGACTCCGAATCGGTGTCGCGCGGGGCTTAACAGGTTAAATAGGTACCTACAAGACTTTTTCATTTTCGGATACATAGACTGAAAATATATATTTATTTAATTAATACTTTAAGCACACAAATGTACAGAGGCGGACTTAATGCACTAGGCATTTTCTACCAGTGAACCTTTAGGTGATGCAGAGACAAACAGTAACAACAAAATATTTTTCATCATGTGGCATTTTTTCATATTATTTTGAGTGCCTTCCTGATGAAATACTGTTACATAGTTTCACGAAAAATCATGATTTAACCCAGCAATCATTTGAAAAAATGATTCAGTGAAAGTCCCTCTCACAGAGAGGAGGCCTGTGTCCCAGCAGTGGGAACATTATAGGCTGATTATGTATTCAGTGAAAGTATACAATGCAGAAATATTTAATAACTACCCGTTGAAAGGCCAAATTCCGGTATAAAATATTTTTTTCACTTCTCATGCTTTAAAAGTTCGTCTTTATGTTGTGCGTAGGCGACATAAAATCGCTTTTTATGCTCTAGTGCATAATGTACTTTTTTTTTTCTAAGACAGATATATCGAAGATAATGAGGCACATGCACAATAAAAATATAAACGTCTAAGGGTAAAATGGCTTCTTTTATGCACTAGTTGCACAATCTACTATTTATCTTTATTATTTGAACGCCAACATATGTTGTCAGCATAGTAATATAATTTAAAAAACTGGTGGAAAGAATTCGCTCTTGATATTACAAATAAAGCTGTATTATTTCTGAGTGTTAATGAACATGTTACGAAAGGAAATAAACTTGTCAACAGCTTTAAGATTGCATAATATTGAATAAAGATTTTTTCATGAAAATCAAAGAATGTTAATGAAATGTTTGCTTTTGAATGTTTGAGAAAAAACCTATAACATAATATCACGCCTGTAATTCCCAAAGGGTTAGGCAGAAGTGTACCTATTAGTGTATCCACATGTCGCCAGTTATATTTAAGTCCCATGTAATAGGGGGCGAGCCTATTGCCATCACCCGGGCACAAATCAAACTGAGAAATTCCAGATAAAACACCCAATAACACTTTGCCCGACCTGGGAATCGAACCCCGGACCTCATGCTCAGCAGTAGCGCTTCCGCTAGACTAACGAGGTAGTCATTCAAAGTTTTACATTGATAAAAATACAAGAAAAGATGTTTACTATTGAATCTGAGAAAAAAGTATGTATGTATATAAAAAGTCGAAATTAATTCCGGTACAGTTGATGAGTCTAAAAACATTATTTTGAAATAACTAAGGATTTCTCATTTTTGCCACTTTGATTTGATATGAAGATATTTTACGTTAAGCCCGAATAAACAAACCTTTTGCTTCAATATTTAATTTTGTATATAATTGTATTAATTATGATCACTAAGCTTTAATTACTTTCAGGTTTCAGCTAAGAGCTACTAAAAACATCACTTAACTTTATCCTCTTAAAATAATTTGCTACCATTAATGGTAGCGAATTATTTTTTTATTAATACACCTCCATTTTTAAAACTTAACAATACTGTGAATTTCCTTAATATAACCGAATTACACGACGATACGACTTACACTTAATTTAAATAAATGTGTAAGTAACACTTATCTAATAAAAAACAGTCAGGTGCGAACAAAATAATTTCCAGTCTAATAATACTCAAGAATTTCATACAAAATTAAACAGAGCATTCTAATTTTGTACAAAAAAATATTAAAGCACGAACCAGTTCACACAAAAGAAAAAACAATAAAAACACTCATTCCGCCAGATCAAAAGGATCGCAATCAAGCATTTTCAGACAGTTTTAACCTTTCGAAAGCGTTGTATCGCGTTAAAAGTCGCATTACTATCGGCATGTATATTTTATTGGCACATTTGCACATATCGCTTTTTTCGTGATAACCATCGCACGCGACTGTACCAACGACAGACTGGCGATCGGCCAACGCTTTGATGTCGCCGAAACGATAATCTAGCCAAAAAACGGGCCTTCCATGCGTATAGGCAATTGTTTTTTTCTGCGGCTGAGTGGATTGAAATCGGTTCGGTAAAGTATTAATGGTATTTGTGAATTATATTTATATTTCTGGACAATATCGTCCGGAGTCAGGATTTGTGCCCGGTTGATGGCAATAGGCTCGCCCCCTATTATATGGGACTTAAACATAACTGGCGAAATGTGGGTATACGATAGGTACATCTCTGCCTAACCCTTCGGAGAATACACAAACTAAACATAAAATATGTTATTTTAATTTGTGTGTACATAATCAGCCTATAAAGCTCCCACTGCTGGGACACAGGCCTCCTCTCATCGAGAGGGAGTTGTGTGTGTTTCGCCAAAATGGCGAGGATTAGAGTAAGATTAAGTGTTTTGTGGTGAGAAGTTGGCAGGCCATTCGTTTCAATTCCTAGGAATTGGATCATTGTTATATGATTTTACATAACCAACAATTTTTTTTATTTTTTTTTAACTTTTACACACAATAAAGGTACAAAGGTGGACTTAATGCCTTAGGCCTTCTTTACCAGTCAACCAAGGGTAGTCAAGAGATTTGATGGCAGGTGCTTTGTTTGAGAGGAACAATGAGAATACAATTATGATTATATTTTATGACATTTGTATTACTTTGCTGTAGTGTTTCATGCTTCCACCGCCATCTTTACATACCGATTCGACTACCGGGATTCTGGCGACCCCTCCGTGCCGTGCCTCGAAAAGCACGTAATTCGTGGATCTTGACAGTTGTTACGGGTCGTCAGAATCCCGGAATTGTGACAACCAATCTTTTCAGCTGCATCCAGTTTAACTGGAACCCGACCCCAACTTAGTTGGGAAAAGGCTAGGCAGATGAAATTAGTGTTTCATGCTTTAACCTGTGAGTTCACAGATGACCCCAAGTTATCTGGTATGACAAGTTTTATCATACCAGATAACATTTATTCAAGAGTAGGTAATCAAGAAATAAAGCAGCTACTGCAAAAATAAATATTTAGAGATCTACCACCAGTCCAACTTGAACATATCGCATGCTAAATAGAATAATGACCTATTAGAGCTTGCGTCAAAGTTTGGATTTCTGCAATTTTTTTTGCACAGATTTAATCAATGTTTTTTGAAAAGTAGGTATTATATTTAACTGTAGGTAAATTACATATTTATTACATTGGCTAATAAGCTGACTAGACCCCACCCCAATCGCAAAACATTTAACGGCGGTTTCCAGAAACCTACATTTTTGAGTTAAGCCAGTATTCTATTAAGCATGCGATATATCTAATATACATAATTCAGCGACCGACGCAAAAGAAACGTTCAGATAATATGGATGAAAATAAAAACTATTATGGCTCTATCAAAAGATATCAAAGCCACACTGAATGACTTTACATTTATTGGAAAAAGTATTGGAACTTCTTATGAAAACCTTTTTTATCTAACAAATACTTTCACACTTAAATAAAAATATACTGCTAATTTATTTTTACAAAACAGCTCAATTTAGCGATACTTACGTCGCTAGATTTTAAAAATAAAATACAAAAACGTACCTAAACGCAATTTTCTTATAATGGCTCGCTAAAAACAGTAAAAGCTTTTCTCGAGCGTTTTCTCTATGGCCATAATAAACAACACCCTGTAACTCTTTACTGAAAAATAAAAATCTTAAGCATCCTGTAACTCTTTACTGAAAAATAAAAATCTAAAAACTTCAATCTCTGTAAATTTATTCAAAAATCTCGTCGTTTAGTGAATACAAGGTTTTCGGCAGACTTAGACACTTCATTATTTTTAAATGCGTCTGAGTATACTTATTACAGTTTACGCAGAGCAATCGTTTCAATACCTACAGAATGTCAGTCAAAAGATCAAAACCCAAAACCAATAGTCATTTATTCAAACTAGGCTGAGAATTAGCACTTTTGGAACGTCAAAATTACAAAAGACAGTCCCCCAAAAACGCCCGCCCTTCACCACTTCCTAGTGCTTCCTAGTTTTAGCTGGGAAGAAGCGGCGCAACAAACTCCCCAGCAGCAAACCTGTCTGTTCACTTAGAAAAACTTGATTCTGTACAATAGTACCTATGCCAAATAATTTACATTACGCACCACCAAACAGAAAATTAAATTATTTGCCATAAGTCTAGACACATTCGTATTCCCAAAAGAAAAGGCAGTTGTGTTTAATGCACTCACATTTCGCCAATTAGGTATGTTTCAGCAGACCCATGTAATTGGGGGCAAATCTATTCCAATCAATCATGCCATATTTCCAGCCTCATATTAACATTATCAGCCTATAATGTTCCCACTGCTGGGACACAGGCCTCCTCTCTGTGAGAGGAAGTGGGCCGTAATCCAACAGACGGGTTCAGTGCGGGTTGGTAAATGTCACATGTCTTCGGATTTTTGGTTCTAGGACAACCCGGTTTCCTCACGATGTTTTCCTTCACCGTTTTGAGAGCAGTGGTGATAAAACGTTTCCTGCCTCCCAGGATGTAAACTTAGAAATTCCGTCCATTTATGAAATAGTTATATTAAAATAGAGTCATACAACTTTTTAGTTAGTTAAATCAAAACTACATTTATATCTAATAACCCCAATTTTACTACCAACACAGCTTTCCCGTGCAAAAAATCTAAACCTTGTAAACGTCAAAACTTCAAACACGCTCATAAACAATTTCGCGATTTACTAAACGTTTGCAAGCGCACGAAACCGATGTAAATGAGGGATAAGCAGAACTCGAGGTTCCACGGTCTGTATTCTGTACCAACTTGTACTCTCTGTACCGTCAGAATGTTTCGTGAATTGTGGTGTACGGTTATAACCGTATGGTGTAGGCGGAGGCGGAGCGATTATTGATTAAATCGCTTATTTGGTTTGCAGCAGATTTAGCATGCTGCTTTCTATTTCTTCGAAGAATAGACACTGCTCTTTCTATACAAAGTGACATTTCGTTTCTCCTTTTTTTGACATCCCACTGTAGAAATAATTCTACGTAAAAAAAGGACCTAGACAAAGATGGTTTGAAACGAAAGACAAGATCTGTCATCTTGTCTTTCGTTTCTAACCATCTTTGTCTAGGTCCTTTTTTATAGAAGGATTTCTACGGTGAGATGTCAAAAATGTAGAAACGAAATGTCACATTGTATAGAAAGAGCCGTGTCTATTCTTCGAAGAAATAGAAAGCGTCATACTAAGCCTGCAGTGTGACATTAGTAAGATTTTGTTTTGTATACATCATCATCTGCCTAGCCTTTTCAAACTATGTTGGGGCTGTCTTCCAGTCTTACCAGATGAAGCTGAATACCAGTATTTTACATCGAGCGACATCCTATCTGACCTCCACAATCCAGTTACTGCGTAACACGATACCCCTTGGTTAGACTTAATCAGCCAAAAGACGTCCACTGCTTGGCATGGGTCTCGCCCAAGCTTCTGGTAAGACTTACTAAATGATAAAAGAATTGCAAATAAATAGCATTAATGATTCTGCATTTGAAAAGATTTCTCTTACACTGTTTGTCCACCGCACCGTGAACGGGACGTAGACGAGAAACGAGATTACTCGGCCATAGTAAATGTACTGTCGCTACTTCGGCGTCGTCATCTTGTTCTCGTTGCCGTCCCGTGACGGTGCGGTGGGACAAACGGCCTTAGAGCAAATAAAGTCGTTCGTCACTAAGAAATCGCAGCGTACTTCCGTCTTTGACGCCTACGCAGAATCAACGTTCATTGCAAAAGCTCCCTTCGAGAAATTCCGCTTAATTTTTTTTTTGTCCCAGGTACTGAACCCACGCAAAATACTACTGTGTTGTAAGAATATGTGAAGATATAAAACAATTTTTCTTTCTTTTTTTACTGATAAATCTTTTCTCCTTTTGATACGCTCATACTTTGCACAAACGATTATAGAAAGACGTCTTCGGATAAATCCACAATAAGATCGCTATCCGCCCTCGCTCATCCACCCACCATGTCCCAGCCTTCGAACTAACCCAGATACAACAAAGTAATAGATCTAGTACTACGATAACATCGAGCTACTCATATATTTGTGGAAGTTTCCCGAGTTTCACCCGTTTATCATATGCTGTGCATAACGCTAAGTGGTATTGCCTATACTGAAGATAAGATTCGGGGAATCGGTGCTATTGACTAAAGTATTATTGTCAGGGGAAAGCACTATAAAACACCGTTTTACGTAAGTGTGTATGTAAAACATAAGATTTTTGCTGTTCAAAATACCACTTGGTTTAACAGGTTCACTGTCCACAGACCACATACGGTGTGTAGAAAGAATTCCATACCAGTCCACAGACCGTACGTGGTCTGTTCGCCGGTACAATTTCTAAGCCCTCTGACACTGTGGACGTAAGAAGAAAGTCTCATACTTAATTCGGACTTGGCAGGACACATACATATACATTAACAAATAATTAAAGAACATTAAAAAAAAATATTTTAAAAAAATCGGTAAAAAAACGAAAATAAAAAGGAAAGTATGTGCATGCCACCTAAGGGCTGTGGACTCACGAGGTGATTTTTACCGTCCTAAAGTTAAATAAATAAAATAAATAACTAAATAAATAAATCCGATAAATAAAAGGCTATATATATTTTAAAATACTTATTTATAAATTTTAACCACAAATATACCGACTTTTAATAAAAACATAACTGGGCTTATGGACCATTCCCACTCTGGAGCCTGGACAGTGAACCTGTTAATAATTATGTAAAGCCAAACCTATCGAGAATGTTAGCGGTGGTTATTGACTAGGGTACTATAGAGGCATGACGAACAGGATGTAAAGTTCACTCACCCTCCTTAGAAAAGGGAGGACCCTTCAACCAGACGGGTGTCGTGTCTGGTGGGCTACTGCCCGACGCGCGACGGTTGGAGTCGGGATGTTGTATATATCCCAGTCGCGCGGTAAACTCTGCTCGCGCGATGCAGGATTTGTGTGACGTCAGGTCTTTTAGGTAGTTCGCATGTGGCGTTGTAGATGCCGCTACAGTATTAAAAAAGTGGTCAAATGTGAATCAGACTCGAACACGAAGAGTTCCGTACCACCATACAATGTACCACACTTCATTTTTTTTTATCTTTAGAAAAAACATGTTTCTTGTTTCTTCTTGATTTAATTTGAAACTTTTTTTGTAGATCTATAAATAAATATCACCTGCCTCTCCACAATTCTTTTGCCTAGAATGCATATCCGGTACGGGCTAAAAATCCTTCCATATCCTAAGGGCACGTCTTCCCTACCATTACTGCGCCTCCTGGTCTACAACTTGATATGTAATGGTCTATCAACTTAGACCATTACATATCAACTAGTAGAGCATTACATACCAACTAGTAGACCATTAAATATCAAGTAGTAGACTTGCAGGCGCAGTAATGGTAGGGAAGTCATGCCCTTAGTCGTGCATGGATAGCCCCATGACTTCCCATGGGACTAAACATGAGACTCTAGGGGCTAGGTAATAGGGTCCCGTTGGCACCCTTTGGGTAAAACCCCATAAAGAATTCTGACACTATTACTGTATCCGGTTATCTTATCTTATCTAGTTTTGTTTGTCCATGTAAGTTATCTCTGTTGAGAATAAACCTCTTGTTCTGCTAACGATCGGCATATTATTTCTTTATATGCCAACAATTTTGAGGTCGAAAGCGATCCGTGTATGACTTCTGCCCCCATCATAGGTAAAAGGAAGCGCCATAAACGTAGCGTCAATCGTTCTGAAAACCAACTGGTTTACCCGCGGCGTAAATGCGTAACACACTTAAAATGACAATCTGACTGATCGCAATGGGTTTCATTGTAACAGTTCACCCATGTCCATTGCATTATTTACGTTGTGAACAGACGAATTAATCAAACTTATGCAGCAATCGATTAGCAATATCTTTCAAAAACTCTCGGATTGTGATTCAAACTGTGTTATGCAATTAGGATGCTGCTTATTGTCTATATAGAGGCATGAGGAACAGAGTGTAAACTTCACTCATCCTCGATAGAAAAGGGAGGATCCTCCGACCAGACGGTTGTCGTGTCCGGTGAGGAGTATATTTGAGTGTCTACTTAAGCAATTAGGGACCTTGTTCCTTGTTGTGAGCAGACGAATTAATCAAACTTATGCAGCAATCGATTTGCAATATCTTTCAAAAACTCTCGGATTGTGATTCAAACTGTGTTATGCAATTAGGATGCTGCTTATTGTCTATATAGAGGCATGAGGAACAGAGTGTAAACTTCACTCATCCTCGATAGAAAAGGGAGGATCCTCCGACCAGACGTGTGTCGTGTCCGGTGAGGAGTATATTTGAGTGTCTACTTAAGCAATTAGGGACCTTGTTCCTTGAGCAATAAATGTTAATCTCGTTCAATGTTTTTGCGTCGAGTTGATACATTGCAGGAGTAGGTCGACACATGGCGGTTGTGTCTTTTGGGCTACTGCCCGACGGTTGATGTCGGGATGTTGTAATATGATAGTTGCGTGGTAAAGTCTGCTTGCGTGAAGCAGGATTTTGCCTGACGTCAGCGTGTTGTGTAGTTCGCATATGGCGATGTAGATGCCGCCACATCTGCATAGGTAGCTAATTCTCAACTTGATGGCTATTTTCAAGTGTTTAATATTTGGCGCTGATAGCCCAAATACAGGCTTTCGCCTAGTTCGGTTACAGATCTCTAATTCATTTACACCAAGAAAATATAACCGTAAACAATTATTGTTTTTTTTTTCTCAATTTTTAAGCTGACTTTTAGATAAATTTAGGGGTCAAAGCTAAGTTAATGCAGCGTTTGGTTAATTTTACGGTAAGAGTGTACTTTCGTCTAACTTTTTTTTTTTTTGAGGGTGGGAAATCATCAAATAACTTCTCCCGCTCTGGGCGGAGCGGGAGGGTGTGTCAGACTCTTACTGACTAAGACCCACCCGTATTCCTTCCTGTTGCCTGTGTTGCGGGGGCCTCGGTGACCCATAGGTACCTTCCCGCGACCCCGGACTTTCGTCTAACTGGATAAAATTCCTAACGATTCTGCATGTGTTTAGGATGGCTCCTTTCTGCATATTGATGTAAAGGGATTCTTCTAGATCTATTAATTTCAGGCTACCGAGGAGATGGTTGGGAATAACACCTGTCTGGGAGAGAACTACTGGAACATACACTTTATCTAGTATCTAAATTCCTGTAACTTCTACTTTAAGCTCAGCGTATTTGCTTATTTTCATCGTTTGTTTTGGGTTTATTATGGGTGTAGAGAACTACAATGTCTATGAGGTAAATTTTATTTTCTTTTATCCTGTAGGGTTATATCTGGTCTATTATAGTGCATGGTCCTATCTGTAAGTATGGCGTGATCGTAATACAGTTTATGTGAGTAATTTTCTAGAATAGTTTGTGGCGTACTTACAGTGTCCCTGTTAGTGTTTTGTATGAGACTGTTTTTGAGTACTAGTTTTTGATGGATGATGTTTGCGATGAGTGTAGTGTGTCTGTGTGAGAGTATTACATGCTCCGGTTATGTGTTATATATGGTTTCTGATTGAAAGTGGCATCGGCCCTGGTTCAGGCCACCTCCTTCTGCGAAGCAGTAATGCTCGCGAAGGAGGAGCCGGGACGGTTGAGGGAAAAGTAAATTTCGCGCCCTCTCGCCCCTAGCCACCGCAGGAGACGCCCTGGACGTCGGGAATCCCGGGCGGATTTCCGGCCACGGTAGGTGCGGGCTTGCGGACGGTGAGCAATGGGTAGCTCACCGTCCGGTAAGGACCAGGCCCGGGTCGACGGCGCGTTGTATTCCACGCGCGCCTCAAAGAGATGTCGTCAGCACAAGTGTAGGGGTCCACTAGGGCCGATTCCTGCCGGGGTCGCGTGGCAGTCCAAAAGGGTTACCGAGGCCCCTGGCAAAACGGGCAAAGGAAGGAATACGGGTGGGTTTTAGTCAGAAAGAGTCCGACACACCCTCCCGCTCCACCCAGAGCGGGAGAAGTCATTTGACGATTTCCCACCCAAAAAAAAAGTTCTTTATTAATACATTTTCTGAAGTTCTTGGTGTTGATGATTTGATCCTGCATAGCTATGATAAAGCCTTCTGTTTCAGGGAACAAGTTTCCTATTGTAAGCCACTTATTTGATGCTAGTTTGTTTTGTTATTATTGAAACACATCGTGACAGAGACATAGACAACCCGACTTAAACATTTCGACATTTCAAAATTGGCTATGTGCTATATATAATAACTTCTCCCGCTCTGGACGGAGCGGGAGGGTGTGTCAGACTCTTACTGCGCTCAGGCTACGCTCATCATCTGCCTAGCCTTTTCCCAACTATATAGGGTCGGCTTCGAGTCTAACCGGATGCAGTTGAATACCAGTATTTTACATGGAGCGACTGCCTATCTGACCACAATTATAATCTGAAAATCAGTCATACCCCTTGGTAAGACTGGTTTTTTGACTATCGGGCTTCTGATGACCCGTAACAACTGTCAAAGATCTACAAATGACAGCCGGGACCAACGGCTTAACGTGCTTTCCGAGTCACGGAGGGATCTTGGTATGTAAATATGGTCTTCCATCCACGGGCCAACCGCGACAAGTGTAGCTTAACCTGATCGATCGACCCGTGCGACTGTACTAAGCCACAAGCCCCTCAACTACGCTAGGCTACGCTACACCTAAGTAAAAAAATATTTAAGTTGGCATATAATAGTCAAAGTTTTTGAAGCAAAAGAAAGTTTTTGAAGGAAGTCAAATAAATAGGCCTTTTATGTCATCATAATATTGGAAAATAAAGTTTTTAAACGAAACAAGTTTTTCCACATTGTATAGGCAATAAAATGACATATTTATTTGACTTTGAAATTAGTTATAAATGTTTTACGATTCGCTAGTGTACCTACTCAAAGGCGTTTTAAGACCAGATTAAATTGGAATAAGTAAAAAAAAAAGTTTGATCAAATGTCTATTATGTGCTCAATAATCAGATTCAGTGACCAGGGCCCCAAGTCTGCTATTACAATAGTGTCAGAATGGTCTATTATTGATTTCATAATTGTTGATTTTGACAAGTTTGGTAATCTACTAATATAATGGCGTCATTAATGAGGATCGGAACAGACCATTATGACACTATTGTAATAGCAGACTTGAGGCCCAGCACCAAGGCGCAAACATAAAACCCTCAACAGACGATCATCACGCCATATCACACACATCCCTTTACGATGTAGTCAAAACCAGAGACATCGTCAAACATATCTCAGTACTTTTACATCGAATTTAACGACAGTTATAAACAAAGAGAGACACAATAAAAAAACCATGTGACTTTATCTCCTTCCAATGAAATAGCTTGATGTATTTTCTCTCAGTTTATTGTATTGATTGCCTTGTTGGTCTAGTCGTAGTTCAATACACACTTATCTCCTGCGGGAAAGTCCGAAAGGGTTACCGAGGCCCCTGGCAACACAGGCAACGGAAGGAACACGGCTGGGTTTTAGTCAGTAAGAGTCTGACACACCCTCCCGCTGCGCTCAGAGCGGGAGAAGTTATTTGATAATTTCCCACCCAAACAAAAAATACACACTTATCTGCATTATGAACGAAGCAATTACTGACAGTTGATTGGATAGTAAAGAAAAAATAATAGGTACAGTCACGAGCATAACCTTACAGTTACACAAAATTCAAAGGCATTTTTCTCGATAAATAAAAGTTGCAACTTTGTAAAAAGACTTATTTCATGATAGAATAGAATAGAATTCTCATTATTATGTACACCATAAAACTTACATATATAAATGTAGAAATTTAACAAGGGGTAACACAATGGGTGGTCTTATCACTAACGGCAATCATTTACAGACAACCTTTGGATGGATTAAAGGGACAAGGAGAGACAATACTGCAGGTAGTCATTGGTGTACCATTTACAATAAATAAAGCATATAATTATCTACATTAATATATATACATATACAATCATAAACATGAAATAAGAGCAAGAACTATGATAGGTAATGATGATGTTTAAGGAGATAGTATGGTTTCGTAATACCATAGAATATCTATCAATACTTCAGGAGAAACGCTTTTTAATAGTGGTGGTCTGGTGGACAGTAGTCGTGGTCCAGTGATAACAGCCGCGACTAACAATTTGTAGGTCGTAACTTGCCGTAGGAGACGCCCTGGGCGTCGGGAATACCAGGCGGATTTCCGGCCACTACGACCGTGGGCGCTGGCTTGCGGACGGTGAGCAATGGGTAGTTTGCCGTCCGATAAGGACCAGGCCCGGGTCGACGGCACGTTCGTTGTGTCCCACGCGCGCCTCAAAGAGATGGCGCCAGCACAAGTTTAGGGGTCCACTAGGGCCGATGCCTGCCGGGGTCGCGGCAAAGTCCGAAAGGGATACCGAGGCCTCTGGCAACACAGGCAATGGAAGGAACACGGGTGGGTTTTAGTCAGTAACAGTCTGACCGACCCTCCGGGCACTTAACTTTGTGTAAATTATTTCATCACCACTGCTCTCAAAACGTTGAAAGAAAACATCGAGAGGAAACCTGCTGCATGTCCTAAAACATTATTTTACATTTTACGATTTATTTTTGATTTTATTTAATTTAATTTGATTTATTTAATTTATTCTGATTGTAAATGGTTGACATAGATTTTGGAGTTAATTTGATTTAATTTGTTACGTTTTGATTCTATTTAATTTAATTTTAGTTGATTGAGTCTGATTTTATTTTATTTTATTGTAATGATGTTTTTATCTTTTATTTCTTTTATTAATTTTTATTTGGCAATGGGTGATAATTACCTGAAATAAATGAATTTTATTTATTTATTATTTATTTTATTTAAAACCAAAAACTCGAACACATGTGACATCCGCCTACCCGCACTTGGTGGATTAAGGCCCACTCACTCTCACAGAGAGGAGGCCTGTGTCCCAACAGTGGGAACATTATAGGCTCATTACGAAGGTACTTGTGCTCGTGAATGTACCTAATAATAGTACAAAGGTAACGCGGGTACCGTATTTTGGTGTTCCATGAAAAGAAGAAAAGCTTGAAATTCAGGCTTTCTCGTTCAGTTCCTTTGAAAGATTTATTAGCAATACGGGTTCGACACACAAAAGTAAATCAAACTGCTGTTGGAAATAGACAAAGTTAAATAAAGGAAAAAAAAACCGGCCAAGTGCGTGTCGGACCACGCACAATGAAGGGTTCCGTAGTTGGGATTACTTGGGAAGAATTTATTCCAAAAACAAATTTAACATTGTAGTTGAAAAACCTGTTCTCCCATACATCGATATATGCCAGGGTCAATTCTCCAACTGCAAATTTAAGTTGGTCGAGTATAACTCGTTAACTTGTAAATCCTAATTAGCCTTGATAGTTTTCTTTTTAACTTCGTCACATTTACTACTGCCATAATTTTTTTCACATATCCATAAACAACCATTTAGGTGGCAGGGGGAGGACACTCCTGCTGTGGTCGCGGGAAGTTACTAATGGGTCACCTAGGCCCCCGCAACACAGGCAACAGGAAGGAATACGGATGGGTTTTAGTCAGTAAGAGTCTGACACACCCTCCCGCTCCGCTCAGAGCGGGATAAGTTATTTGATGATTTCCCACACTCAAAAAAAAAAGCGGGAGGAGGACTTCATTCTAACAAAAATTTGCATTAAAGCTTAATATTACGCAAACGGATCCCTGAATCAAAAAGTCGTGTTCACAGACCTACAATATTTTTGAACGGCCTATCCAACGATATCCTCACATTATGGGATATACGAGAAAGAAATATATCATCCCCACATTATGTGCAAGGCTGGTACGTTAAAAAAAAGCACTTTGCCAGTGTGATTAATACGTACACCTATGCCAAATTACAGCTTTCTAGTACTAAGCGTCTCTGAGCTACGGTCGGGTCAGACAGAACGACAGACGGACATGGTGAAAATATAAGGGTTCCTTGTTTACTATGGAACCCTAAAAATAGGCAATTTCAACAGTGTACGTATTACTGAAAGAGATACACTTCCGTCTAGATTCAAAATGACAAAGATTTATAGAGTTATGAGGAACAGGGTGGAAAGTTCCACGTCCTCCATAGAAAGGGTAGGATATTTCGACCAGATGAGTGGCGTGTCTGGTGGGCCAAATTCAAAGAGAAATTATTTATTTCAAATAGGCACATAAAGGGCACTCTTGAACGTCAACATTCACAAAAAAAAAAGAATTGATTCTAGTCGCCCCTTTCTAAAGTTAATTTCGTATGGAGAAAAATGGGCAAGAAACTCCACCATTACTCTTTTAAAAATGTTTAACAATATTTTGTATAGGTACAAAATATTATAAATATTGTACTGTATTGTATTTTTGTTGTTGTTAGGGCCCTTTTATATGGACGATGAAGAACTTTCCACCCTGTTCCTCATTAATCTATACTAGTGTGTAGCACCGTCCATGCGTTCAGTGCACGGTTATAATCACGTCGGGGTCATCAGTATGGAGAATGAGGAACTTCCCACCCTGTTCATCTACAGATTTAACGACTAATTCAATGTAATTGACACCAGCAGGCTTAGCATGAATAGACACGGCTCTTTCTATACAAAGTGACATTTCGTTTCTTCTTTTTTGACATCCCACCGTAGAAATCCTTCTACATAAAAAAGGACATAGACAAAGATCGTTAGAAACGAAAGACAAAATGACATATTGTAGAAGGATTTCTACGGTGCGTTGTCAAAAATGGAGAAACGAAATGTCACTTTGTATAGAAAGAGCCGTGTCTAAATACAAACCGTCATGCTAAGCCTGCAGATAGTTTTGTGTTTGACCATGACCATATTCAGCGAAACTATTTTAAACCCATAAAACCCAGCAAGCGAACCGGATTGCCAAATCTTGATCAACCAATGTCCTTTACTAAAACAACCTTCACTTTGACCATATCGAGCACATCCAAATAAGCTCAGCGATTTCGCTAAAGATGACACAAATATACATACGTCAAAACCATGACCCTTTTATTCATAGTCGGTCAAAAACACATTTGAAATCCCACTGACCTACTGCTGCTAATAGAAATAAAGATAATACTATAGATTATGGAATTGTTTGCGTCAGAACATTTGAAACCATGTTAAGGGCTTGGACAAAGATGGCGACATATGATACTGACTTCTGCCTGTGACTTTATTCGCGTATAATTTCTTGTTTTAAATCAGGATGGCAACCAACTGATTATACTTTAAAGTTAAAGATCGCGAGCACATTCGTAAGAAGCTGGCAGTATCATCACAACGGTAATGTTTTCCCATTGTTTGTCTTATCTGTTTAGTATATTCGTGTATTTATTTGGTCTTATATTTATGTATAATTAGGTATACATATATATATTTAAAGTTTTTAATAGGTATACGTATGTATATCCTTATATTTAAATAAATATTTATTCCACAATTTTCGTTATTGCACCTACCACCGTTTGTCTCTGCATCACCCAAAGGTTGACTTGTAGAAAATTCTTACTGCTTTAAGTCCGCCTCTGTATATTTGTGTATTTAAAGTATTAAATAAATAAATAAATAGACATAAAATACATCATACTAGCTTTTTCCCGCGTCTTCGACGAAAGTTATTACACGGGAACGTACTACCGGGATAAAAAGTATCCTTTGTTCTAACTTAGGTCATGGTCTACCCATGGTCCAAATTTTATCCAAATCTATTACGCCGTTTTAGCGTGAAAGCGTAACAAACAAACAAACTCACTTTCGCATTTATAATTTTTCTAGCTGCGGCCCGCGGTTTCACCCGCGTAAGTCTCGATCCCGTCGGAATATCGAGATAAAAAGTATTCTATGTCCTAATCCAGGTGATGGTCTACCCATGTTCCAAACTTCGTCCAAATCTGTTCAGCCGTTTTACCGTGAAAGCGTAACAAATAAACAAACAAAAACTCACATTCGCATTTGTAATATTAAGTAAGGATGTAGGTAGGATTGAGGAGGACACTCGGCAAAACGGCAATACGGCTTCCCATTAGTGAAAGATTTTTGAAATCGGATCAGTAGTTCCGAAGATTACTCCATACATACAAACTCACAAATTTATACAATTAGTATGGATAACCGAACAAATGTAGATACTTTGTTGTCCGTAAATGGCTGACGATTTTTGGTCGAATTAACAATTTTTTTATGCATATGTGATTTGAAACAGTGGTTGTCGGTTAAGTGAACTGAAAATGTTTCAAATGGATTGTCAATAACAACAATGTAGATAGTTGGTCGATCAAACAGTAAATTGAGTCGCTTATAAAGAGAACAGATGAAACATAATTATTAATTTAAAACCAGTTTAATTGCAATTCTAACGAAACGAAACCACTACGTTTTCAAAGATATATTTGGAATTATGGAACTATTACATAAACGAAATTTAATATACCTAATACCTATGCTAATTTAATAATCACGTGACATTAACAGGCTACCTCTGCTTGTGTGGTATAGTTGATAGATTAACCAAACTTAACTTGAACTGTCACTAACAAGACAAATTCTATCCTAATGGAAAAAAAAATCTGCAAAAAAACGCGTCGACAAAACGCAAGTCCATCCTCCGCCTTAGCACAGTAATGGAATGACACTAAAGTGGATAATGCACGTCACGCAGATCACTTTACAAATTCGCTTGTTGAGTGGTCACACAGATTCCCGATAGTGTTTACTGTGCCTGAATGCTTGTTTCGGGAACAATATTGGATATTGTTTTTTAGTGGGTATGGCAAAGTAAGGAAAAAAGTGCTTAGACTATCAGCTGTTTTTTTCGCGGGGTTAGTTACTTTTCGTGAGATTGAACCCAAGCAGGAACATTTCTGTGTGTAAACAATTTCATCACCACTGCTCTCAAAACGGTAAATGATAACATCGTGCAAAACCGGCATGTCCTAGAACCAAAAATTCAAAAACATGTGACATTTACCAACCCGCACTGGGACCGCGTGGCAGATTACAGCCCACTCTCTCTCGATGAGAGGAGGCCTGTGTCCCAGCAGTGGGAACATTATAGGCTGATTATGCTTTTTACTTGGGAAAATAGTCGCAAACTTAACGGGATTTATAACAGACTTCAAAAAAGAAGGTATTAATAATAACTCTAGTACTATAGGTATCAATATCAACCCAGCTTACATGGTAAAATCGATTGGTATAAACATAGCCAGACATTGCATCTTAAACTGTCAATGGCATTTGATTTCCCATTAACTCCTCATTATGAACAAAAGGATAAACAAAAAATCACTTGATTGAAATAAAATCTTACCGTCAAAAACGCAAGCTTGCTCCCCGCCTTACCACAGTAAGTGAATGACACTAAAGTGGATAATGCACGTCACGCGGATCACTTTACAAATTCGCTTGTTGAGTGGTCACACAGATTCCCGATAGTGTTTACTGTGCCTGAGTGCTTGTATCGGGAATCATATCGGAGCTTGTTTTTTGTTGGATTTGGTAAAGTATGGGAAAAGCTTACATTATCAGCTGTTTTTTGGGGAGATAACTTACTTGTACAAACAAGTTTGCTTGGGAACTGCAGCTAACTTTAATTGAAGATATATTTTCATGTCAACTATGTGCCCATAGAGAAAAGGATCTTGGGTGTATATAAGCATGACCGATCCATTCTAGGCTTAATTCTGGGTGTTCGAAGAACACTCATTGACAGTCACACTAAGTAATTAGGAAACGTGTAGGTAAGAGAATCATCATCATCATTTCAGCTGAAAGACGTCCACGGCTGAATATAGGCCTCCCCCAAGCACCGCGACTTCAACCGGTTCTGTGCTTCACGCATCCAGCGGATTCCTACGGCCTTCACAAGGTCATCGGTCCACCTTGTGGGAGGCCTTCCAACGCTACTACTGTCTTTCGCCACGCGGTTGCCACTCCAAAACCTTTCGACCCCATCGGCCATCTGTTCTGTTATTTATTAATAACAAATAAAACATAAATAATTTAAAAACACGCCTGCTTTGTCAAAAAGTTAATTACAAAAAATTAACTAAAAAATTAAAAACAAGCTAAATGATTTTGAACTGAATACCAATCTTTTCAGCGAAGTCGGGGGACTTGTAAAGAACTGTTCCAAGGAACCGTCCCCCGACTGCAATGAACAGATTGGTGTTCAGTTCAAAATCATTTAGCTTGTTTTTAATTTTTTTGTTAATTTTTTGTAATTAACTTTTTGACAAGGCAGACGTGTTTTTTTATTATTATTTATTTTTTTTTTTTTAAACCTTTCAGTGATAAAACGATATTTTTGTTATAAGTTTTTCTATGGGGAGGGGCTTGTGGCCAAGTAATAACAGCCGCACGGGTCGACCCATCAGGTTAAGCGACGCTTGCCGCGGTTGGTCCGTGGATCGGTGACCATCTTTACATACCGTACCAAGACCCCTTCGTGCCTCGGAAAGCACGTTCAGCCGTTGGTCCCGGCTGTCATTTGTAGATCTTTGACAGTCGTTACGGGTCGTCAGAAGCCCGAAAGTCTGACAGCCAGTCTTACCAAGGGGTACCGTGTTACCCAGTAAATGGGTTGTGGAGGTCAGATAAGCAGTCGCTCCATTTAAATACTGATATTCAGCTGCATCCGGTTAGACTGGAAGCCGACCCCAACATAGTTGGGAAAAGGCTAGGCAGATGATGAAGTTTTTCTATGGGATATTGAATAGTACCTACCGTTATATTTATTTAATTTCGTTTTTTATGTTATTAATGAATGAATGCATGTTTAATACTACTGTTATATATTTTCCTCATGAACTAAGCAAGCTCTAGACGATGGTAGTAAAAATAGTATTTTTTTTTATGAAAAAAAAGTATTTTTCATGAACCATGGCTCCCCCCCATTATATTGTTTAAATTTTCACCAGCCTATGTTACCCGAGATAACGCAACGCTTCTAACGAGACCACATACATTGATATCCGTTAAGCCGTTTAGAAGTTATAGTGGAATAAAGAAACTCACAAACACACATGAACCCTGAAAACATAACACTCCTTTTTTTCGGCAGCCGTGTAATAAGAGAATGCTCCATCTTAAATATTAATATTCATGGAAAATTTTAAGCTAGAATGGCAGAGAGATTATACGCCTGTTTTAAATTAAAAAAGTAAACTAATCATTTTACTCACCCTCCAAACTTTTCTCAGAAATTCCCTTAAAATAAACCTAGACATTACCTTCCCTCATAAATTAAACCCAAAAACATAGACACCTCATTAACTACATTTATGTAGGTACCACAAAGAAAAAATACACCAACCCCCATTAAAACTTTAACAAAACTATAACGTCATAAAAATATGTCGCTTAAATGTCTCACAAAAGCATTATAACCTTCATAATATTCTTCCAGACATTATTCATGGGCAATAACGATTATCCCAATCTCCTGCGAAGTAAAATTTCAGCATACTTCTATTTTACAGGAACACGTTAACTTAATGTCGTGGAAAGACAATATATAAACATTATGGTCGGTAGCGAAAACTTATCGTCAGCTAGCTTCGAACATGAGCAAGCTGTTAAAATCAATCGTGGGAGAAATTTTTGTGTGTGCTATGTTTTGGTAGGCTGTCCAAATAAAAAGTTGTAATTTTTGTTATTTCCTGCTGCAAAAAAAAAAATGCCATACTTCATTCAAATATGACCATAACTCATACATACTTACGTACTTACAATATACTATCTTAAGGCGCAGATATATGATTTTAGTGACTATTTAATCTGTTATTACGCCTTCATATAATGCAAATAAGTTATGCAAAAATGTATGTTAAACTAGAACGCATACACATCAATTCTACATGTGAATATTTAATTATTGTTGTAAAATACTTTATGAAATAAATTTCGGAAATAATGTCTACCCAAAGCATAAAAAAACGATATTAGTTTCAAACTACTTGTGATATTTTAATGGTTTTTTTTTTGTATTAACAGACTATTTTATTATCTATATCTATTATCTATCAGTGTTTTTTTTTTTCAAATTTCCATGTTTTCGTTACTAAAATGAAATATTCCCGAATAATATTGAAACCGAAAGTCGCGGCGCGCGGCGCGCGGCTGTGCGGTGCAGCGTGAGCACGACGCACATTTTTATAGGTCAACGGCGATTACCCGACCCTTAATGCTTTTTACCATCACATCGCGACGAATCTTCGACCTAGTCGTACATAAGAAATCTTTAATGTTTACGTTTTTTTAAATTGTCAATGTGACAATTCAAACTCGCAACTTGGTGATCAATGTGATCAAATACCAGGTTCTCCTACCAGCAAACAAATACACATTAAAAAAAACTGCTGTTTTCTATAAAAGTGCAATACCCACAAGGTCAAAATGTATGGAACAGCAATTTATTTTTAATTGACTTCGAAAAATTTTATCACACGGGGTACTGAATCCTGGCAACCGATTATGCGTCGATGTCCCTGCTACCCTGTAAAGTTGTGTTTCACATGATCTGACCAAGATTATGTCTGGACTTTAAAAGAGACTGTGACCTCTAGAGTTTGTTTCGGCCTTTCTTCTCAGAGTAGTCAGATAGGAAACGCCGAGTTCATCTAGTTTTTTTATTCTAAATATAATTGACGTGTAAAAGTGTTTGTACAAACCTACTTACAGAAAATAAAATCATTTCATTACATTATGGCTTTTTATAATATATGTACTTTCTAAGTGTATCTTTGACATCACTGGCATTGTGAGAAACGTAACTTATAGTTAATATAAGTCTGAAATCGCCAACCTGTCTTGAGCAGGCATGGTGATTAATGCTCGTGCCCGTGCCTTTACTGTAGGAGAAGAGTTTTATTTTGTAATGTATAATCGAGTGTACAATTAAGTAAACATAAATAAATAATGAGAGCAGTGGTGGCCCAGTGGTAACGCCCTCGATTTACGAGTTGTAAGTCGCAGGTTCGAACCTACAGGCGCTTTACTTTGTGTATGTTATTTCATCTCCACTGCTCTCAAAACGGTTAAAGAAAACATCTTGAGGAAACCGGCATGTCCAAGAACCAAAAATTCGCCCGCACTCGACCCGCACTGGGCCCGCGTGGTGGATTACGGCCCACTGTCTCTCACATAGAGGAGGCTTGTGTCCCAGCAGTGGGAACATTATAGGCTGATTATTATAATTTTGTTTAAACGTCTTTGATATATTTCGGGACCCCCCAGGGTCCCGAAATATCACACGGGGTCCAGAATCATGTCCTGAATCCTGGCAACGTGCGTCGATGTCCCTGTCACCGTGTACGAGTTTAGTAAATTTTTAAAGGCCCAATGGTAAAGACCTGGGTTCAAATCCGAGCCAGTACGAATATGGCTTTTTCAATTATATTTCCGGAACTTAGGAAAACGTACTATTATTACAGTATCTTTTTAGGAGTATCTCCAGCAGGCTTAGCAGGACGCTATCTATTTCTACGAAGAATAGACACAACTTTTTCCATACAAAGTGACATTTCGTTTCTCTATTTTTGACATCACACCGCAGAAATCCTTATACATAAAAAAAGACCTAGACAAAGATCGTTGGAAACGAAAGACAAAATGACAGATTGTTGGGGAGGATAGGTAAGGATTTCTACGGTGCGATGTCAATAATGGTAAAACGAAATGTCACTTAGTATAGAAAGAGCTGTGTCTATTCTTCGTAGAAATAACGTTATACTAAGCCTGCTGATGCAGTGCAACAAAATCAGAAACAAAACATTTCAGTTCAGTAAACATGATAAACACACACTTTAACTTATATTTACAAATATCTTTTATATTTCCAGTCCGCTGAGTAAGAGTACACCGTTTCCAAAGAAAATAACTAATGGATAATCCATTAAGAGAGATGGGAAGCTGCACCCGCTTACACTGATAACATCATGCTGTGACATTACTTACAGGGACTATTGTACGTTAAAGTAGCAAGTTATTTTGATTGTATTGCATATTGTCTTGGCACGATGGCAGCTTTAAACCTATAAGTATTATACTGTTACGTAAGCTTCCTAAAAACTATTTCAAACGTAAAATAATGCCTTTTTTATAACTTTTTAACAGGAATAAAGAAATAACCCCTTTTTTTTCGGTGGGAAATTATCAAATAACTTCTCCCGCTTTGGGCGGAGCGGGAGGGTGTGTCTGACTCATACTGACTAAAACCCACTTGTGTTCCTTCCGTTGCCAGTGTTGCCAGGGGCCTCGGTAACCCATTTGTACCTTCCCGCGGCAGGAAGAAATAACCCTTAACGTTTTAAATTAGAGATAGGCTATGTAAAAATCATGCTGCCGAAAGTACCTATTTAGACAATATGAAACACCATCAATAATTTAATTATATAAGAACTAGCTGCACCCCGCGGTTTCACCCGCATAAGTCTCGATCCCGTGAAAATATCGGAATAAAAAGGATCCTTTGTTTTAAACCAGGTCACTGTCTACCCATGTGCCAAATTTCATTCAAATTCGTTCAGCCGTTTCAGCGTGAAAGCGTAACAAACAAACAAACAAACTCACTTTCGCATTTGTAATATTACATAGTTAGGATGTTTTAGCACTCTGCGTACACGCATTGAATGTTGCAAAAACCGGTGGCTTCGAAAGTAAAAACGCACATACCAAAGTTTTCTTGACGTGTTCTTCGCATATTCACATAATTATCGACTTCATACTTGACTTAACCTTGAAACGATCTTAGCGTTAGGCACATGGCATTCCACCTTAATTTCCCAAAGGGATAGGCAGAGGTCCTAATGAGCATTGTCTGCAACAAACAGTAACCCATTTACCCATTTACTCAGTACTCCAGCACGCTCACTTAACAAGGTCAAGGACACAGCGTTCAGTGCCCTTGACACTGAGTGTCAAGTGTATGTCTCGTTAGACATAATAGATGTTTTATTGTTATGACGCCTATGGGCGTTACATAAGCAGCCTACAATGTCCAACTCAAAAAAAAAAAATGTCTATAAAGTCGCTTTACGGACGATAATTTTACGTGATAACGAGAGAGAGATGCGTCACAAGTCGAACGCTTAGGCCGATCGTGCCTCTCTATCGCTAGTTCCGCGCTCTCGCTTGCGCGCTCGGCTCAGGCAGAACGTGACAATGAGTCATGCTTTCTCGCGCGTGCAGACGGCGTTCATCGATTTATAAGACGTTATCACGTCAAAAAAAAACAAAGTAATTTTATTCAAACTAGGCTGAGAATCAGCACTTTTCGAACGTCAAAATTACATAAGACAGTCCCCTAAACAACGGCCGCCCTTCACCACTTCCTAATGCTTTAGCTGGGAAGAAGAGGTGGAAACTGCGGGGACACAGGGGAACATGGACGTTCAATGTCCTTCAAAGTATTAATTATGCAAGTATGTCAAAACGGAAAAGCCCCTTAACATTATCACCAACTAAATGTCAAACATATCCTCACACTACATATCAAGACGTAATGCCCTGTTATCAGTAACATTCCTTATCACTTTGTCTTGTTACAACGAGTTTTACGTGTTTTTAAGTACTGTAACATTCAGCTTCGGAAATGGATAATGTTTTGATAAAAATGTGGAAGTCGGATATTTATTGGTTTGAACTATTGTTGGTATCTTTGGTTGTATTTTTAAGTTTTATGGTGTGTTGATTGTGGTGAATTTTTCAAAGAAGGTGGTGTAATGATGGGAGGAGGCAGTTCCGAAAAGTTTAAATAAGTTTTCCACTAACTAGGATCTATTTGCTTTATCCGTTGGAAAATTTAGAAACATATTGATTGACACAATCAAAAAAATATTAATAATATCAAATCTCTCTAATGCACCTTAGCAGTAGCTGTAATTTATGTGCATTTTATTTATTTCACTGTCCGATTTTTACTTTTTTCTGACTGCCTCGTACCAACGAGGCAGTCAGAAAAAAGTAAAATGGTTGCAAGCGCTTCTGCTGAGCATCAGGTCCTCGGTTCGATTCCTGGGTCGGGCAAAGTGTTATTGGGTTTTTCTATCTGGAATTTCTCAGTAGCAGCCCGGAGTCTGGATTTGTGCCCGAATGATGGCAATAGGCTCGCCCCCTATTACATGGGACTTAAACATAACTGGCGAAATGAGGGTATACTACAGGTACACCTCTGCCAAACCCTACGGGGAAACAAGGCGTGATGTTATGTTATGTGTTATTTTTACTTTATCAATATATTCTTTGTCTTTTTGTGTATCTGTGGAGAACGTTGTTGGTTGCACATTTATATAACTCCTAGGATTATATTTATTTGTAATATAGAATGTGTAATTGTTTGTTCTTCTGAATAAATACAATTTAAAATATAATGATTTATCTGATCTACAAAATCCTCCGAAAAGCTTCGCTTAAATCGTCTTGCTAAATCAAAATTCTGGTCCATTAAAATATATTATTTTTGTATGATGATTATGATGAATGATGAAATACGGTGTCTTAGTTTTCTTGAAATTTACTTAAAATAAAAGACATTCTGTAAAGCGAGCTTGCATTCAATTATTTCTGATTTTGGGTACAATATTATTTATAGGAATTATTTCAAAATTTAACATTATTTCACATACTTACTTGTAACAAGAAACAAATAATAACGAAATAACATACAAAAAGAAACAAACAACCATCATAAAATTAAACATAACGTTCTAAAATCAAACTTCAAAAACCCGCCAAAAATATCCCACATTGTATATCTAGGGCAACTCTAATAAAAGGCAAAGGCGTTTGAATATACTTCTTAGATCTTTTCCAGTGCATCGGAACGAGTTTATAATAAAATTGTCCGATGTCCAGGGAAATCTGCAACTTAATTGCTGGCCCGGGGCATTCTGTGCACTCCGGGGTTTATATCAGCTGGTTTATTAAAAAATGGAAAGACTAACTTAAATTATTTTTGGTAGAGAGTAAGTACTCTCTACTAAAAATCATTAAGGTCTTTCCATTTTTTTTTTCATCGTGACAATGTTGCCGTAGCATAATGGTGGGTACACATAACGTAAAACGTAACATAATTATGTTGAAACAGAAACGAACATAAGTACAGCCCAACTTTAGGTATTCAGTGTAACATGAAATGTAACGTAACTCAACAACTAGGCGAATTTGTTTCAACATGTGTTACATGTCATGTTACATTGCAAACATTAGTCAATGTCCAACCATTACAAGTACAGACTTTTTGAAAAAAAACTGTTTTAACTTTGAAACCGGTTTTTTTTTTCTTTTTTTCAAAAAGTCGAAGTTGGAACAAATTCGCAAGGACATCAAGTTACTACAAACTGTCTTTCTCCAAATGATTTTAAACCTTAAAATGTTGATAGTTGAGTTCAAAATCAAATGAGAAAATTTGTCAGTTTGTGCTAACTTGATGTGCTGGCGACTTACCTAACTAGGTAAGACTGACAAGTGTTTAAAAACGTCAAATCGGTTTGATCCTATTATTCAGTTACATGCAGGGGCGTGCCGTCCATAGAGGCAATTAGGCCTAGCCTAACAATGCCAAATGCATTTATTTTAACTATTGTCTATTGTCGTCAATTTGATTACAAAGATAAACTGCTACGTTGATGCACGAAATTCAGCCAGAATAACAGCAGCCTTTTGCGTCTGATTTCTGTAAAATTCACAAAATATTGATTACATTTTATAATAATTATGTTATATATTTCAAAACGTTCAATCTTTTTAACTTAAAAATACTTCCTAACTTAAAAATAACTCCTATTATTTTTTGAAAACTTTTGTTTTATTTATCCAAAAACGTCTTCTCCGTTTACCACTCAAACAAAAAAGCCAACGACCGCTTCAAGCCAAAAAAACAAACGAATCCATTTAAATCGAAGCCATCCGTAACTAAACCAAGTAATTAAAACTTGAACCATAAAAAGATATCGCCAGAAATTCCGGGTCGACCATTATTTTAAGTAAATAATTATCAGAACTTCTTAATTTGTAGTCAATATAAAACAGAAGTTTGCTAACCTAACCTTCAACAATAAGGCAAAACTAGATGGTGACAGAAAATGAATGATTGCCAGCTTTTGGTGATTTATTTACCGCTGTTACTCATCGCAAACTTTGATTTTTAATCTATTTCTTATTACAATTTCACTGTGTGCTGCACCGGTCGTCGTCATCACGTCAACGCCGCGCCGGCTGTCGCTGAAAACCAGCGCCGAAGCTCTGTCTTGCATAGGGTCGCAGCATTATGCTAAGCATTGGCCGTTTTGCGTCGATGTGACGCATATTTTCCCCCAAATTGTTTCCTTTTTGTATTTGTGTTCCTTCTTTGCGTCATGTTTAACGCAAATAAACGGATTTTCTTTCTTTTTTCTTCTTTGATAGCACATTTAGATACCTACAGGTTTTAATAAGATCAACCCATATTATTTTATTTTCACACCACCTGCTCTCTAATGTCAAATTATATGTCATGCAAAGCTAACATAAACATGGCAACCCGCGAAAACTCATTTTATTACGTTTTTTGCAATTTGCAGATCAGTTTCAGGTTGTATCTTGATCAAAATTTGATTCGCGACCATCACAAATATGTATTACAGAATTATAATTATAACCATGAATGATTCTAATGATTGTAATTCTGTGTGTTTCTGTATTACGGCTTAAATCTTACTTATATGTAGAGATGGATTAATGATTTTCGGTTGGTAAATATTATCAGCCTAGTTCAAAAGCTATTTCCAGTCCAAAAACCGAAAAAATATCTAACTTCAAAAATCTTACTGGTTCACAACACGTAAATACTTCTTTAGGCTGAGTACGTATTTTTTCTGACTGCCAAACTTACGACAACTTTGCGTATGAATTTATAAAATATCAGAAACGATACACTAAATCCCAAACAAAGAATGTACCATGTAAACTCCCAGATACATCGGTAAACATTACCGTACAGAACTCTCCATTCAACATGTAAATAGTACGACTGACTGAATCAACTACATATATGCATCTTACAAATCCAACTGTCATCGCCCGAGACACGTACGGAATAGTTCTGAAAGATTTGCTAACAGCATTTACACATATTCTGCATATTAGAGTGATGTAACACTTGTTAGGTATTCCTCTTGAAATACGTAATACTCTTGAAATAGGAGATGCATTAAATGAGTGGCATACTTGAACATTTACAACACCTACATTATTTGCTTATATTTACTTAGTAGTGAATAAGGAATGTTGTTCTAGCGAATATGAATACCAATACAAAACATTTCTGGTTTAATGGAACACCCGACTATCAAGCTTTACATTTCCAGTATAAGCTGATCTGGCTGATGAGGTCAGCTGATACTGGAAAGGTATAGCTTGATATGTAGCAGTGTGTACAAAACAAACATGAACCTGTATTAAGACATTATGCGTAGAAAAATAGTAATAACCCCCAGGGCAGCATGTGGTGAGCTGTTGGGCAGTAGCGAACCCACGGACCCTATCTCCCGGGAGAAGTCTTGTTCCTCATCTCAGGTTTGCCTCTTTGAACAGAGCTCCCACCTCATTATTGCCTTTATTGACCGGCTTAAGTGAAGAATTCCAGTAAGTGCTGATAGGGATCTTGACCGTACTTCCGGGATTGTCTTGATAGCCGTAGAATATATCGCCACTCATCAAGCACCTCAGGAAGTGTTGCCCCCTTGTCGTTATGTGCTAGCGACCGTTTTCGGGGGCCCTTTATTGAGTGCGCAAGACACCCCCTGCCATTTTATCCGTGTATTACAACACATTGATCAGGCAGGGGACATAGTCCTTCCATAGTTTTAGGTTACCATTCCACTATAGCCACTCAAACCCATAGCCCATTATGCTTTGTTTCCATGTTCTGCAATAGTCCTGCTGCAAAACGGGATTGTCCTTGGGTGTAATTTCATAGTGCATACAGGGATAATCGTCGGCTGTTGCCTAACACTTTAAATTGTCTAAGGGGCGTCTGCGAGTTGGCTTCGGCCTCTCGTATGCCTTCAAAGATCTGGGAGCCCAGGGTCCCGAGATATTTGAAAGATACATTAATAATAAAAATGTACGCCCGGCGTACCCTGGACACTCCTCTTCTATCACCTTGCGATCTGTCTTATTTTCGTATCTTCACCACGGCATGAACTATTTTACTAAACCGCACTGGGCCCGACCTCATCTAGTTTTTTTTCTAAAAATGATTGACCTGTAAAAGTGTTTGTACAAACCTACTTACAGAAAATAAAATCATTTCAATCATTTCATTTCATTTCATCATGTATTCCTGCCTACTACCACTCATAGAGAGGAAGTCAGAGTCCCATCACGGAGAACTGGTAATATTGTATGCTGATAATGTTATTGGATATTATACAACCAGTCTTACCAAGGGGTATCGTGTTACCCAGTAACTGGGTTGTGGAGGTTAGATAGGCAGTCGCTCCATGTAAAATACTGGTGTTCAGCTGCATCTGGAAGCCGGCCCCAACATACATATGTAATTGGGAAAAGCCAGGCAGATGATGATGAATGTTATTGGCTATTCTCATATAGGTCATGCAGCTACAGAAGAAGAGGGTCCTCATTTCTCTCTCCCTTTTCAGCACTCATCGTATAATATCAATGGCTAAAGTGCCCTGAATTGCAAAAGAAAAAAAGCTGCAGCAAATTTATTTCTTCGCTCCAAAAACTTTGAGTGAATTGATTAAAAGTTGAAAGGCAGTATATAAAGTAAGGCCGGATTTTTTTCTAAATCGCTTCGAACATAAATTATGTTGCAGCCTTGTAAGTATAGCAATCATTGTTATAGCTTTGGAGGCCTGCTAGGCTCAGGCGATAAAGTTCGTTGCCTTTTGATGTTACGGGGCGAAGACAACATTATTTAGATTCAGAAAATAAACAGAAAAAGCCGTTATATATTAAGTGATCCTGAGAACCTAGACAAATTGACATTCTATCAGCGATGACGATGGTAAAAGTATTAAAAATATATGAAACTGACATCATGATTATTCTCCAGCCCATATCCCAATTTATTTGTGGTCGGCGCAACATGTCCCTTTCTTCCATACTTCTCTATTAGTTTTCATCTCGGTAGTCACCCCCTTTCTAGCCATATCATCTTTCACACAGTCCAGCCATCGTTTTTTTGGTCCTTCCATAGTGAGAATGACATAAGCTACAGAAAAGCTTTTGTCAAACCTGCTAAAGGCTGTTGTAGAAACACGAAACGCTTTGAAAGCGATTGTCTCTCCACTTGTCTTATCACTCAGAAAGAAGATGTTTGATTTTATTGTGACCGTAGTAAACAAATAATACGTTTGTAGCGGCATCTACAACGCCACATGCGAACTACGCATTAAAGACCTGACGTTACACAAATCCTGCATCGCGCAAGCAGAGTTTACCGCGCGACTGGCATATATACAACATCCTGACATCAACCATCGCCCACCAGATACGACACCCGTCTGGTCGGTGGATCCTCCCTTTTCTGATGAGTGAACTTTACACCCTGTTCCTCTAGCTTCTATACGTTCACAATAATATCAAGTTTAGTGCAGAAATAGACTTATATAAAAAGCAAAAACAAGCAAATCAACATAGTTTCATTTCACGAAAAATATCTAATAAAGTGTCACACACCTGAGAATCTAACCACGATCCATATTGACTATTGAAGAAATCAGACACGTCTCACCATAGTGACACCTGAAAGGGCCTCTTACTGCAAAACATAGCCCCTCTCGTATCTATGTTCAACCAAATCTCCGAAACAAATTCTTGTCTAAGAATCCTCTCCCAGAATGTCAGTCAATAAACCACACACGCTGTGCAAAAAATTCTGTTTTAACATTTTGAACATGCAGTACGTTACGATAACAGTAGCTATTCTACGAAAATATATCTTCTATTCTTATTATAAACTAGCTCCGCGCCATGGCATCACCCGCAAAAGTCTGGATCCCGTGAGAATATCATGTGCTAAATTTCATCCAAATCCGTACTGCTGTTTTAGCGTGAAAACGTAACAAACAAACAAACAAACTTCTTTCGCATTTATAATATTTTAAGTTAGGATTTAGGATTAAAGGCTCGTGCAGCCTAGCGCGATATCGCGAGCGGAACAAGCAGCAATATGCCTGTCGCACCCGCGATATCGTCCCAGTCTGCACGAGCCTTAAACTCGGTTTTATGTCTGTCTTTGTGACCGTGTAGTTCTCCTAAACTCCTTAACGGATTTTGATGCGGGTTGGACCGACACTTACTTACTAATAAAATTGATTGCGGAAGTTTATGTGTATCATCATCTGCCTGCCTTTTCCCAACTACATATGTTGGGGTCAGCTTCCAGATGCAGCTGAACACCAGTATTTTACATCGAGCGACTGCCTATCTGACCTCCATAACCCAGTTACTGGATAACACGATACCCCTTGGTAAGGACTAGTTGTCAGACTTTCGGGCTTCTAATGACCCGTACAGACTATCAAAGATCCACGAATGACAACTGGAACCAACGACTTAACGTGCTTTCCGAGACACGGAGCGGTCTGTGTATGTAAAGATGCTAATAGATAAAATCAATTCCTCGGTAATTTAATTAAAGTTAAAGATTGCATTCCATAACATAAATAAATTAAGCACAGCCAATAATCAAAAAAGCTGTATACAAAAAGAGCAGGATAAAATAATCTTTTTGAGTTCTCAAAAAAGAGAAAGAGAATTATTAAGGCGCTGACAAGACCCAATTGACCAAAATAGGCTTCTCTTGAGAAAAAAAATTGCCAAATCTGTATAGTTTGTGGTAGAGGAAAAAATATATGTTAATTTTGAACATATTTCCCAGAACTTGGTTGTTACCAAAACACGTTTTGAAAAAAAAATCTCGATACAAACTAACGTTAAACTAACCTCTTACTTTGAGTTCTAATCCAAAATATCTGCATTAAATATCAACATAAGTTACGTATTTAATTAATAACAAGAACGTCTTATTTGAATGCAGAACTTGGTTGTTTTTTATTTTCGATTACTCAACTCAATTTTGAGTAAATAGAGAATTGCTTCATATTTTGCAATAAATTACAAGCGTTGTGTCATCGCGCGTCTCTTTCTTTTGTATGCAATCTGAGAGTGACCGCGATTTAGGTGTTGTCAGCGTCTTAAGGTAAATCAACATAACATCAACTACCTTGACTTTTCACAACTACATTGGGGTCGGCTTGGCTTCCAGTCTAATCAAATGCCAGCATTTTACGACTGCCTATCTGACCTCCACAACCCAGCTACTGGGTAACACTATAAGCTTAAGACTGGTAATCAGATTGTCAGACTTCTAACCACCCGTATCGACTGTCAAAGATCTACGAAGTATGACAGCCGGAACCAACGGCTTAACGTTTTTTCCGAGGCACGGAGGGATCTCGGTATCAATGAGATGGTCACCCATCCACGGAACGACTACGGCAAACGTAGCTTAACCTTGATCGATCGAATTGTGCGGCTGTTAATGTGCCACGAGCCCCACAAGGTAAATGAACATTACAAGAAACATTAGGTAATTTAATACAGGCGCCTAATATTAATTCGTCACTGTCTTTCCGATTTCGTGTACCAAAGCGGATCAACATTGGAAATTGGTCGTAAAATATGTCATAAGTTTTGCCAAAACATTAACAAGTCGTTACGTAAACGTATTTGTTAACGTTTCCACATATTCGTATAAAGACATGACCTCACGGTAGACTCAGTAATATTCCAATCAGGATTATCATAATGATTATACGAAAACTATTTTTGGCAGACTGTCCACTGGGTCATCTTGAATATTTCTTTATTTGAATATAGCCTACATTAATTTGGTAAGCTGACGCCACAGTATAGTAAATCAATGTAGGCTAGTAATCTCTAATATTATCATGATCTCCGAACCACAGAGTTGTCAAGAATGCAAAAATGGTACGTAAACAAATAACGGACTGCAGGCAGTTAGACTGGTCCACACAGTTATTAAACTTTTAACCGCCACAGTCATGTATAGATCACAGACCAAAATGTGCCCAGGACGCCACGGTCACGACTTCATGACAGATTTTAAGGAATAATTCGAAGTTTGGTGCCGTGGGCACGTTTTTGCTTTTTTGACGTGGCGGTCAATTTCAATATTAACCTAATAAGCCAGATTTATTCACACTAAAGACTCGAATCTCTTTGTGATCACACGACACCTCGATTAGAGATTAGATATGCTTTCTACCATTTACATACAAAATATTTAGTGAGTAGCTGAAATATTTTGATGAAAGCTTATACATTCTTAAACACAGAGTATGTACAAGATACATATTTCGAGAATATACATATATTGAATCCTTTGTACAGATTGTAGTGACAACAACAAAAGTTTTTAAAAGAACAATACAATTGGACAAACTCTATGAGAAACTTTTTAAACTTTCCATAAAATATCTGCAGTTTTTTTTTTATTTTTTACTAACCATTGATATTAGTGAACGTTTTTAAAAGTTTTTATTTTTATGCAAATGCAATGCCGAATCTTGAATATCATAAACAAGATATCCTAAACTTAAAGTTGAACAACTGTCGTAAGTTTTCGAACGAAAGTTTTAAAATATCTGTCAAATACTCGTACATAAGAATGCAATTTTGACGTTAGAAAAAACTCCTAGAATAAGAGTTCATCAAGCTGTGAACTCCGCACTCCCTAAGGGCCCGATCACACGTATCACAAGCACACCACGACGATACACTCGGACTGGTGCTAATTTGTATGACAATGTATAGTTTATTCACACGGACCACAGTTGCGGTCAAAATCTACCGTGTGAGCGATACCAACCACATCAGGGCCGCAACGCAACCACCAGCGAGACCGCGCACTAGCGGCCGGCCACATCGCAAACACAGAAAACCGGCGTCGATCTGACTGTCTGCAAACATTAGCCACAACGTAACCGCATTGCAACTGAAAGAACTTGCAGCAACAATATTCACACGTAACCACTGCTTGCCCACATTTTGTTCCTGCGATGTGATGTGGTTGTAGCCTCGGTATCCCTTTCGGACTTTTCCGCGACCCTGGTCGGCCCTAGTGGAAGTGTGCGTGGAACACAACGCGGCGTCGACCCGGGCCTGGTCCTTATCGAACGGCGACCTACCCATTGCTCACCGTCCGCAAACCCGCGTCTATGGTGGCCGGAAATCTGCCTGGGATTCCCGACGCCCAGGGCGTCTCCTGCGGCGGCTAGGGGCATGAGGGCGCGAAATTTGCCTCTCCCTCATCCGTTCCGCCTCCTCCTTCGCGAGCATTACTGCTTCGCAGAAGGAGGTGACGGCTTCCCATGCCCTCTCGCTCCGTACCATGGCCTAGACCAGGGCCGGACGCGAGAGATCTCCGCCGCCGATCGCTTCCACGAAGATACGGCGGTGCTCTGCCCAAGCCGGGCAGACCTCCGCCGTATGCTCCACCGTGTCCTCCGGGCGATCTACATAGTGTTGACACCCGGGCGTTTCCTCCCGCCTTATCCGACACAGGAACCTCTCGAAGCTGCCGTGTTCTGTGAGGACACGTGTGATCGGGCCCCAAGAGCTTCCTACAAAACCTTTTTACCTGCGACTCTGTATATTTCATGTGTAGACAACATTGTCAAAACATTGTCGGTAAAAGTTTTAGTCATGCTTCAATGAGCCACTTACTAACATCTTGTCCAACGAAGCAGGCAATAAGATAGTGTTATCTTTACTTTACACCTAGTTTACCATCCGGGTTGAGTGTTGACGTATCGATAGTTTCGAGATACACAGCAAACCCCATTTACCTAGGTTAAAACTTGTCGTTGTTTAAACCCAAGCTAGGAGGCACTATTTTCACTAGGAATTTTTCAGTAGCAGCCCGGATTCTTGTGCCCGGCTGATGGCAATAAGCTCGCCCCCTATTACACGAGACTTAAACATAACTGGCGAAAAGGGGGTACTATGGGTACACCTCTGCCCAACCCCTCTGGGATTATGATGTTATGTAGAAGGCAATAACAGTGAATGGCATTATCAGCCTATTGTTCCCATTGTTTTCTGACTAGCTCATACAGCAGCACTATATTAAAACAGAGTCTTGACATAATACCACTTCAAAAAAAACACAAACACTCATATACACACACACATACATCGGTACACTCTCCCTCTCCACCTCAACACTCACACATATTTGACTAATACTAATATTATTATGCATTTATAATGGTAAACTGCAACATTTTCACTTTGTGAACTTACTTCATTTTTATTAAATTCAAATTTTGGCCGATCACCGTCTCTTAAGATACAGGTCTCCTAGTTTAAGAGACAGGGTTCATTATTTTTTTGTATGCATAAACTTTTTTATTTTTGTAAACCTAAATCTTCTGTGAACTAGCTGTATTGTTTTATGCTATTGTTTTTATAGTACTTTCTTTTTATTTAAACTGTGTCTGTGTGTATTATTTGGCCAAATAATTTTGTTTATTTATTTATTTATTGTATTGTTGGGATACAGGCCTATTCTCGGTGAGCGGGAGATGGCCGTAATCCACCACTCGGGCCCAGTGCGGGTTGGTAGATGTCACATGTCTTCAAATTTTTGGTTCTAAGACATGCCGGTTTCCTCACAATGTTTTCGTTTACCGTTTTATGAGCAGTGGTGATGAAATAATTTACACAAAGTAAAGCGCCTGTCTGGGTTGGAACCTACGACCTACAACTCGTAAGTCGCGGCCGTTATCAGTGGACCAGCACTACTCTCACAAGACAGTGAATGCACGTAGATAATGTGCGCTTTCATAATTTCTAACGTGACGATATTATCATAAACTTCCACGTGCCCGTCACGGCATCACGATAACACAGGGAAGTAAAATGTGGAATTATAAGAAGACGCTTTTAAATTTCCGCCCACGACAACCTTAAAACGTGCACATATTTCCATACATTTTATGGACGTGATGGACACAGACATTCACGATAACATCGCAACTTTAGAAATTATAAAAGCGCACAATATTAAAGGCTCCTACATACTGGCGCAACATGTCGCGCGACGCGTCGCGCTCAGCCTTTAAAGTAATAATTGTATTTGTCAACAGTCTTTAAAGCGCAACACACAAGGAAAACAAATGACTCTGAGAATTAATGGTCAAATTGAAATGATCAGCACTTCACTTGGTACTATAGACTTATTGGTGACCACCAGTGGCGCATTTACCCAGGGCCATGGCCTGGGCGGCAGACTGCGAAGGTTTTTGATTCAAGCACTACTTATCTTCTAGCTACCCTAACTTCTAATCTGTATGAATGGTAAAAAAAGCTATCTGAGGCGGGTGCTAAAACTTTTGAGCTCGCTTCGCTTTCTAAATTATTCTGAAGCTTTTATGCATCGCCTAAGTCGACAAAGTAACTTCAATATCATCTGTATGGTTAGTAAAAAATAACCTATCTGAGGCGGTCGGTTGGGGCTAAAATTTTCGAGCTCGCTTGGCTCGCTCTTGCGTTCTCTCAATGTTGAAACTTTTATCAATGAGTTAACGATGTAATTTCTGCAAGTAGGTAGAAATGGCCAAATCCTAACCTATCCGAGGCGGATGATAACATTTTCGAGCTCACTGCGCTCTCTCTTGAATCCTAAAGTCTCATTGTTTTGAAGCTTGTACGCATAAGTCGAAAAAATAGCTTCAATATCACCTCTATGAATGGTAAAAACAAAATCGAATCTATCCAAGGTGTGAAAATTTTCAATTTCGCTCGTTCTCACATGTATTTGTTTTATTAAATTACGGGGCAGCAAACCGTTTTGGCCCCGGGCGCCAAATATTAAAATACGCCATTAGTGACCACAGAATATTGTCATTTACAGTGACTGTAGAGACTATCTTAGTATTATTATTGTCGAAGCCACACACAGTAGGTAAACCATCCATCCAAACAATCTTGAGTAAACAATTTCAGCTGAATTAATTTATTTGAATAAGCAGAAATATCAGAAAATAGTACAAACTTTTTCTAACAAATTGTTATTTCTAGAAATGTCTTCGGGAGTCGTCAGTTGTCTTATTAATAAAGTTACGAAGACGCCTCGCCGCTACTAGAGGCGGCAAGATCAACATTTTCCATACTAACCACACAGGTTACTCGCTCTACGATACAAATGACAGTCCGACGGTCACACCACTAAGATATCACTACAACTTTTTCATACTAAAAAAGTGTAGTTATGAGCAGAGACGAGTACTTTTCCTACTTCATCGTACATTTTATAACCGGCACCTATACGAATGTCAATCTCTGGAAGATAACACTTTCAATTGCAAGGTTTGACAGAACCTGCCTGCGGTAGGTAAAGTACCTTCTACTTTGTACCTTCCCGCGACCAACCCGCCGCTTCCCGCGACGAGTGGGTTTTAGGCAGTAAGAGTCTGACACACCCTCTTGACTCTGACACACCCTCTTGACACACCCTCGGAAATTATCAAATAACTTCTCCCACTCCGCTCAGAGCGGGAGAAGTTATTTGATAATTTCCAAAAAAAAAAAGGCTTGACAGAAGTGGTGCGCTCAACGCACTTACGACACCATGAATTGTGTTAGTACTGCCGTGTCTAGACGCTGTCGGCGCGGTGATTCCATGTCCTGTAAATAAGCCAAGGTACGCACGGACGAATTTTTTCCCGCGGCGATTTTTTTTCACGCACTGGATTTTCAAAGCTCTGCTTAACGCCGAGAGTTGAAAATCCAACATTGTGTTTTTCAACGCGCTGCACAGTGGAACGAATGTATGGGAGCGGTTGGACGTAGACATGTCCGAAAAATAAGAGTAAAATTATGCCAAACTAATGATGCCATCTTATTCGATTACTTAATGCCTTCATAAATTGTGGTGATGAATTTCTTCATAACTCCCATATTTCGGGAGTAATTTGAGAAAATGTGAAATTTTACTATGAAAATGAGTGTATCGAGCTCTCTCCCTCCTGATTCCGGGCTTGTTTCAAGTAGCGGTCTCTAATATCGTAATGCTATTACTAAGAGCTATATTTAATACTAAGACACATAGTGCGCCAAATGTGCACTTTCTGGGATAAAAGGAAATGAAAATTTAAAAAAAAAAACGTTTTTTCCCCATTTGTATTTACTTTAAACCGCAGACAGACTTATTAAGAGGTCTATAAATATATTATATATATACAGAAATATATATTAACAAAAATATTCACAAGAACTGATGAGAGTATGACTTTTAAGTAAGTTGATAATAAATTACCTAGTTTCATTAAAAGTACAATAAATAATTAAGATGTAAGCTCTAATTTACTAAGTTACACATTTTAAAACAATAACATCATTTAATTATCTTCGTCATCATCATCATCATCAATTAATTCAAATTCAGAATCGATGTCCGCTAAATCATTTATGTTAACAAATTCGATATCACTTTTCTCAGAATCCGTAAGCTCATAAAATTCCTTAAAAGAAGATTTTTTTACAAACTTATTTCCTTTTGGACGGATACTTGTAACAAGTGGATCAGAAGACAGTAAAAGATTGTGCATAATATCTTCATTGCATGAGATACTGCTATGCTTTCGAGAATGCCCCTCTCTATATTTTCTAAAATCTTTATTTCTAGCCTCAGATGCCTCTTCGGATAGAAAACCAATGGGCACAATTGACATGTTCTGAACTATGTCTGGCCCATGCATTAAAATTTTATGAAGTGAAGAAGGCATATAATACCATGGGTATAACTCCACGTAAAGCTTAGCAGTATCAAAGCAGAACTCTCGGAATTTAGTTACGTTGATCTTCTCTCCTGATGAAATACACTGCAAGATCACACAGATTTTTCTTAAAAGCATAGCATCTATTCCGGTCAGTTCAGCAGATTTAGTGTAGTTTTCAAAAAATCTCCTTGCCGAGTTGCCATTGTTGGTGGATCCACTGCCTTGTTTCACAACATCGAGAAGTAAGCCCGTTTCTCTTCTTACAGCCTCTTGAACTCTTTTCTTCCTGTCATCAACTTGCCTTTTTGCTATATCACCCCTTACTTGCCATGATTTTATGTCTAATTTGTAGGAAATGTGTAATAAGCATTCCATTGAGCGAATCCAAGCGTGAAGGGTGCTTAAGCTATATTTATACATGTCCTCGTTTGCGTGTTTATCTTTGATTAACTCTAAATTATTCATTTCTTTAGGACAAGCCTTGCATATGTCACACACTGAAGCTGCTGTATTGGATATAATGGAATGAATTTTACCATCAATCATTGTCAACAGCAGTTGGTGTTTGACACTAATTCCATCAGTGATGGTGGATGGAGTTAAGGCTTCAATCTCTGCTTCGATTTCAGCCATCTCTCTCTGCACATTTTCTTTGGTTTCCTTTATAAACTTAAACAATATTGGCCGGCAAAATGAAGTGGAAGATGGTCGCTCGTTTTCCCAAATTGTTACACCTTTTGAGACGAGCCGCAGTGGTACAAGACTAATCATAAAATTACTAGCAAGATCGATTTGCTCATCTTCACTCGTCCTTTGATGATAAATGCTTTGGCTAGATGATCCGTCAAAACCCCATTTGCTGGTCAATACGAGCTGTTGATTGGGATCAACAGGGGTTTCTAACGACCTAATAAGTCTTCTTGAGGTTAAATCCATCAAGGCTTGTAATTTGATTTTTGCAGAGCTCTCTGTAACTGTGAGATCTTCTTTGGCCGGATAGCACTTAATTTTTTCTTTAACCAACATGTAGTAACTCGGGTATTGAAGAGCTCCTTCTTGAGTGTTGAAATCCCGAAGAGTGTTATAGCGCCATTTCGATAAGTTCATCGATACATAAAGAGCCAATGCCTTCAAAGGGGATATTTCCCGTACCTGAATTGATTTACCTTCAATGAAGGCTTTGATTTTTGAGGCCTCTTCTGGATTCTCCGTCAAGTATTTCATAACATAAGCTGTATCGCTTTGTCCTGCCTTTTGAAGCGCCCTTTCGGCCGAAAACATAATTTCAGCGCTGCTACTGCTGCATGAAAGACTATCTTCAGTGCGTCTTCTTTTTTGCCGGTTACTAAGGTCCTCAAAAGATTTACGAGGACTAGGATGTGTACAAGTTGAAGCATCAGATTTAGCAGGAGAAATTATGGGCTCGATGACGTCACTTATATTTTCTGTAGAAGGTTCCATATTTTCATTCTGTAATTCCGGCCATTGAATTGCAGCCTGTAGCCAAATCTCATGTTTCTTCCGAAACTTATCTGTGCTTCTTCCAGACTGTGTCCATTTTGCATAAATGCGGTAGCAAAATCGACGACACCAGTCTTTTAAACTTGTTTCAGCACTTTCACATAACTGAACACAACTGTTATCTTTTAAAACACTGAACAAATAGTTAAAGTCGCGTAAATCTTTATGTGCGCGTGCGCATAAAGCAACGTGAATATCAAGATTTGTATTAAAATTTGGAAAATACATTGCGAGATTAGCTTGGATACAACGAGGTGTAAATCAACACTGATTTTAAAGTTACTAATAGTGACCTATTTATATAAAATCCAGGTATCCCAGGTATCCTTTGTTAAATATTGCAAGGTAATTAGTTATTGTGATAATTAGTAAATGATGCATGCTAAATTAGTGTATTAAGAGCCATTTAGTAATTAAATAATAGCAATGTTCTTATCAGTAATCATTAGTGCATCAGTTTTATATGTAAACCTTAAGTCCCTAATTATATATCCTAATTAGCTTATATCTTCTCTAATTGGCTGCTCAGAAATGTTATTGTAATAAGGTAAACCTTTAGAAAAACGGTTTTAATCAACAAAATAAACAAAAAATAAAAAAATTGTGTTATAAAATAAACATCACTCTTTATCCCAGAAAGTGCACATTTGGCGCACTATGTGTCTTAGTATTAAATATAGCTCTTAGTATTAGCATTATGATATTAGAGACCGCTACTTGAAACAAGCCCGGAATCAGGAGGGAGAGAGCTCGATACACTCATTTTCATAGTAAAATTTCACATTTTCTCAAATTACTCCCGAAATATGGGAGTTATGAAGAAATTCATCACCACAAGTTATGAAGGCATTAAGTAATCGAATAAGATGGCATCATTAGTTTGGCATAATTTTACTCTTTTTTTTCGGACATGTCTACGTCCAACCGCTCCCATACATTCGTTCCACTGTGCGCTGGGAATCACTCAATGTTGATCGAGAGTTGAAAATCCAGTGCGCGATAAAATCCCACCGCGATGTCTTTACGTCCGTCCGTGCGAACGTGGCCTAAAACGAACAATACACGCTAAAGAAGTAAATTAATAAGTTTATTAATTTACTTTGTTGACTCCTTTGTTTTCGGTAGCCACCGGCCAATTGTCTAGTTAGGTCTAAATAAATTAAATGAGGTTACTGACCTATTTTGCTGTTGGTTTGATGAGGATCGGCCGAATTGCTATAAGATTTTTTATTCTTTTCTTTTTGTTTACGTAGATTTGAAGGTGTTTTTGAACAAGATATTTTTATTACTTTTGAGATTTGGTTTAAAAAAAAAGGTCTAACAAAGAAATATATGTACAATTAAATATTAATAAATAAATAAAAACATATTATAAATAAATTTATTTCCCTCTTAAAGTACATAAAAATCTGATCTGTAAAGTTGATATCTAGCATTTTATTAAGGTGTTTAATGATTGTGCTACAGCACTTAATAGATGATCTACCAACTCAACAGAAATAAGTCAAGTTTGTATTTTTAAATTTAGTTTTTCATAAGATACACGACTTTACATAGATAGAACCTTGTAGCCTATGAATTAACTTCCAAATATTAAATAAATTAAATTTCGAAACATACATTGAGTGAAAAATTGTAGTACTTACATCATCTAAAACTAAGTACAAATTAAAAAGAGAAAAGAAAAAAACGTTAAAAAATCTTAATCCGCAGGCATCTTCTTAAATTTAACAATGAAGACTTATTTTGCCTCCGATTGCTAGAGCTTGTTTATATAAAAATCTTATTTCCATCTTTTATTAAATTCACTTTTTACGCAGTCGAATTTCTTGCTTGTTAAATTTATTAACGTTTTTTATTTTACATTTTTAATAATTATTTTTCACGCATTAAGACTGTGACTAGAAGACTGTTATACGATTATATAAGAACTTTATATAATCGGCCTGCTAGGACACAGTTCTCATTTCTGTGAGAGAGAGTGGGCATAAGAACTCTATCACAGCTTTATTAAAATTTTGAATTGAGAATAGTCGCTAAACAACTTTAAATCGTTATAGATCCTAAATGGCCGTTTAAAATGAAAAATGATTAAATGAACTAACGATTTTCAAAGACCTATTTAATGATACCCCACTCGACATAGTTCGTTGACCATTTTTTTTCTTTTTCACAATATGGCGTCTGGTGGTCCCCTTATTGAATTTTGATTGCTGTCATGTCTTTAGTGATACTCACAAGATTAAAACAAATCGATTGACGTAAATCATCAAAATCGGCTCACGAATTTGGTCTTTAGAGCGCCATAAAGGAACAAACATACATAAATAGACTGATAAAAACATTACCCTCCTTTGCCTCACGCAGTCGTGTAAAAATATGATTCATTATTACAAGATATGGTTAGTATTGGATCTAATTTAGTAACAAATAGTAAGTAGATGCAAGCAAAATCTAGATCTCAAATCCGCCATCTTGAAAACGGTTAGTTTCATCTCAGAAGATTCGCAATCACTATCGTAATAGCTCTAACTAATGAGGCGTCAAGAGAAAGATAAAGTCAGTCAATGGGTTAAGTTTAACCAACTTTTAACCCGAGTTCCTCGCAGATGACAAGGAATGACAGATATTAAGTGTCTTACAACTTTAATTTACTTTTTAAATTCGCTAAGTTGGATGTTTTGAGTTAGACAGTTATTAAAAGGCTGGCATAAATTCAATCGGAAATACTTCATATTTTTATCTTAAGAAGTGCCTCAGGGAAGTGCTACTAGGTTACTTTAACTTTTAAAGCTTTTTTAATGCCTTTTCATTCTAAAGATTGAGTAGTAATGAGCAGAAAAGTGAACTTTTCCCACTTTCCATAGGTTTCATTGGTGACACTTATGGGAATGTCAAACTCTGGAAGATTACATTAACATTAATTGCAAGGTTTGCCCAAAATTTTATCCCCAACTAAAAACTAAATCATAAAATGACTAATCGGATTAGGATGAAATTTGGTACATAGGTAGTCCATGACCTTCGTTAGGACATAGACTTTCATCGTGGATCGCAAACAAAGTCGCAAGCAACAGCCTGTAACAATATTATAAATATACGTTTACAAGTTGTTATTATGAAAATAGCTAATGCTCATGTACAAAACTGACAAGCCCCACATCAATAAAATTGTCTTATTCCTTCTATGAAAAAACGGCCTGTCGAGCAAAAAGATCTCAAAAATATTCTATGAATCTATTTTCAGCTCCACCTCTCCATTTGCAACAAAAATATCGCTTTGCAACGCGAAAACCTGATCAACTTACAAAGTCTAACAAAAAATCGAAATCCTGACACTGCTCGACCCGAAATCCGATACAAATTCTAAGTTAGGCGAATAAACTACGAATAAGTTACCCGAGATATCTTCCTACTGAGTTCATAAACTTACTGAAGTTATTTTTGGTAGGAGCAACATTGGCACAATGTGTGGCTACGTACAAACTTCGGGATTTATTGAAGTTACGAAGTCATCATCATATTTCTGAACATGGTTTTTGTTACACATAATAGAATATAGCAAGTGGAAAATTGAAGATTTCCATATGTATTACGCTTGGGTTCGGCCTTTTATTACCTGGCACAAGAGGATGATTTTTTTACCCGACTGCGGCAAACCTAAATAGGAGGATTTTGTGTTTGACGTGAATGTCCGCCTCTAAAAAATATGACATAACATCACGCCTGTTATCCCTGAGGGGTTAGGCAGAGGTGTACCTGTAGTACACTCACATTTCGCCAGTTATGTTTAAGTCCCATGTAATAGGGGGCGAGCCTATTGCCATCAACCGGGCATAAATCCAGACTCCGGGCTGCTACTGAGAAATTCCTAATGGAAAAACCCAATAACACTTTGCCCGACCTGGGAATCGAACCCAGGACCTCTTGCTCAGCAGTAGCGCTTGCGACCTCTAGAGCAACGAGGCAGTCAGTAAAAGATGACCGGGGAAGAAATTTAAAAAATCAAAATCCCGACTGCATAAAAAGTGAACTTTAAAAAAGATGGAAATCAAGATTTATATAACTTAATATAAGGCCTGCGTAAAAAGTGAACTTTAAAAAATATGGAAACAAGATTTATATAACTTAATATAAGGCCTGCGTAAAAAGTGAACTTTAAAAAATATGGAAACAAGATTTATATAACTTAATTTAAGGCTCCCTCAAACAGGCGCGACGCGACAGCACTACGCGAAAGCGCGATGCGACAGCGCGATTCGACAGCTCGACGCGACAGTGCGACGCGACAGCTTGAAACTTCTTGGAAATCGTTCTACCAGAATCGCGTCGCATCGACGTGTCTGGCCTGTCCTTCCGCCACATGCCTAAGGGTATAATGTTCTTTAAAGACTCATACGCGAAATATTTTAGGGGTGATTCTACTTGTAATAGAATCGGATAGGTATGGCTTCCACAAAGAATATTGTACAGGATGGTAAAAATTCTGGCTAGTCAGCAAAGTAGAAGCTGGAGGCTGAACTGTCCATGGTGCAGACGAGTATAGAAGAACAATTCACCAGCCACTTTTCACGGGTGAGTTTTTACCCGTGAAAAGCCACCCATTATTTACGTGAGGCGTTTAGGGGGGAGGGGGTCGAACCGAATCTCAACCCATCTCACGTGGGGGAGAGGGGGGGGGGGTCTCGGCAAATATCACATATATTTTCCGCAAGAAATAGAAAAATTAAAAATACCATATAATTATTGCGAGAAAACTAGGTAATGATTAGATATACAAAATAATTAAGAAAATTATGTTTTTTTAAATAACTCCACAAATTAAGGTATGCACTTACACTATAGATACGCATTTAAAAAAATCTCACGTAGGATTAGATAGATGTCTCTCACTAAGGGGAGAGGAGCGTCGAAAAATCGGCAAAATTGCAGACGTAATTAATGGACGCCCCCTTTTAAAAACCAGTCTATTTACAATCCTACCCATTGTAAATAGACTGATTTACTCACCACTACTAAAATAAATTCAATTTATCTAAATGTCAAAACTTTAGAATTCATTAATATTTTCCAAGCTCTCAAAGACATCAACATCACCAAAATGAATGAATAAAATACACAAACGGAGCATGTTTTGACAATTTTAATATCTCATACATTTGCGTTTGTGATATGTTACCAAAGTTACGTTTTCACGTGCGTGTGTACACAGCTCGGTTTTAAATATTCTGCGTTTGTACTAAAAACTGCGTTACATTACATCTGTACTTCTTCGCTTATTTTAACTTCCACCGTAAGGTTGTGTGTAAACAAAACCTTGTCAATTCTTTAAGGGGGGTGTCTCCGCTTGAAATTCTCATTTTTTCTTGAGCAAAGTTTAATTTTATTAAATGATAAACGAATTTATTTCTCTAAGCAGGTTTGTACAAGGTCGTCGTTTCGTATCTGACTACTCTGAGAAAAAAGGCCGAAATAAACTCAGAGGTCACAGTCACTTTTAAAGTTCAGACATAATCTTGATCAGATCATGTGAATATGAGGTACCGAAAAACGAGGTAAATAGGGATGCAGGGGTGTCACCACTGTGTGGATCGCCTGGAGGACACGGTGGAGCATACGGTGGAGGTCTGCCCGGCTTGGGCAGAGCACCGCCGTGTCCTCGTGGAGGCGATCGGCGGCAGAGATCTCTCGCGTCTCCGGCCCTGGTTCAGGCCATGGTACGGAGCGAGAGGGCATGGGCAGCCGTCACCTCCTTCAGCGAAGCAGTAATACTCGCGAAGGAGAAGGCGGGACGAATGAGGGAAAGTCAAAATTTGCGCCCTCTCGCCCCTAGCCGCCGCAGGAGACGCCTTGGGCGTCGGGAATCCCGGGCATATTTCCGGCCACCGTAGGCGCGGGCTTGCGGACGGTCAGCAATGGGTAGCTCACCGTCCGGTAAGGACCAGGCCCGGATCGTCGGCGCGTTGTATTCCATGCGCGCCTCGAAGAGAAGTCGTCAGCACAAGTGTAGGGGTCCACTAGGGCCAATGCCTGCCGAGGTAGCGGGAAGGTACTAAAGGGTTACCGAGGCCCCTGGCAACACATGCAACGGAAGGAACACGGGTGGGTTTTGGTCAGTAAGAGTCTAACACACCCTCCCGCTCCGCCCAGAGCGGGAGAAGTTATTTGAGGATTTCCCACCCAAACAAAAAAAAGGGATGAATCGTGACAAAACTTTAAAATGGATTTTAACGTTGAAATAATACAGTTTGCTACCAACAAGGAGAGTTAGTCATTAATTATTATACAGTAAACACATTAGAGTCCGTTTTGGCAACAAACTATATTATTTTAACATTAAAATCCTGTAACTGTGGAGGTCAGATAAGCAATCGCTCCATGTCATAATCAACCTATAGTGCTGCTGGAACACAGGGATTGCCCTGTGTTCCAGCAGCACTATAGGTTGCTCCATGTAAAATACTGAGATTAAGCTGCATCCGGTTGGACTGGAAGCCGACCCCAACATAGTTGGAAAAAGGCAGGCAGATGATGATGAATCGTAATGACAATTTAAAACATTATACGAGTAAGTCACGTTAAAACTAAAATGGCGGCCCAAATAATGGAACTTCTCCGTATTTTCCAAAAAAAGATATCTTAAAAATTAGTTGGGTCGATTTCAAATTTGGGGCCGTAATGCATTATACTTGATTAATAAATTCTTTATTTACATTACAAAATTACAAGATGATTATTAAAATTAACTAAATTAAATAAAAACTAAGAATTTACATAACCAAATTACAAGATGATTATTAACACTAACTAAATTAAATTAAAACTAAGTTAAGCCTAAAAAAGGCCCTCGGGGCATTGTACCGAGGATGCTGGCGGCATTTCCTCGCTGAATTGCAATGCTGAAGCGTTGCGCGAGAAAGCCGCCAGGTTTTCGGTCACCAAATATATTACCTAGTTGTATCTTGATTTGATTCTCGTGGAGTAGCTGGTAACGTCACTTAAATTACTTTAAATGGACTACTCATTCTTATCCCTGTATATTAAGGAGATAGGCCTATAAAACTTATCCATTTCTCATGAACGTCACTAGTTCTAACGGTTTATTTTTCTAGATTGCTATATAAAACAAAAACATGTGCAGTATACTGGATTTTTATTTTTACAATGTTTAATATAGTTCTAAAGGAAGGATAATCAATTGTTGAGATAATCTTGAGTATCAATAAAATAACTTTTAATAGCTTTTTAAAAGAGTTTGTCTATGTACGTAATCTCATTTGTGTAACTGTAACTAAACGCATCAATAAACACCCGGGATTAATACTCTGCTATACCCTGCCTCTCACCCCGCGTGATCATTGATTTTCATGTGATTTTACTGAACGCACTTAAATACAAAAATATACGAAAATATCATATATTTTAACTCATGAAATTCCTACTTGTATGGCCCTAAATTTGAAAACGACCTAATTCCGTCCTGTATTTCGGAGCTTTGTTAAATCGGTTGTTCTGTATGCATAATCAGCCTATAATGTTCCCACTGCTGGGACACAGGCCTTCTCTCGGTAAGAGGGAGTGGGCCGTAATCCACCACGCGGGCCCAGTGCGGGTTGGTAGATGTCACATGTCTTTGAATTTTTGCTTCTAGGACATGCCAGTTTCCTCACGATGTTTTCCTTCACCGTTTTGAGAGTAGTAGTGATGAAATAACATACACAAAGTAAAGTGCACGGCTGGGTTTGAACCTACGATCTACAACTCGTAAGTCTGCTCTCGTTATTCTGTATGCTAATCATAATTTCGCTGAAATTTATCTGAAGATGGAAATTCTACTTTAGTAATTTACTCGAAACGTTGCTTGGAATTTTAAGTTTTCCCTTGTTTCTTTTGAATTGACTAACTTTGGATGTAGTACGTTTTGTTTTAGTTTTCCTTTAAGAAAGCAATTGTAACAAATCTCAGTGAATCTAAGAAGATTGACTAAAATTTTGTTACAATTGCTTTTTTTTATTTCTCGTCTCGTGAGGAAAGTTTTGAGTATGAATGTGGATGGCTCTATAAGAGTAGGGGAAGACCAATGAAACAATTGATGGACTGTGTGAAGATAGGAGGTGACTACCAAGATGACGACTAATAGAGAAGTATGGAAGAAATGTTGCACCGACCACAAATAAATTGATATAAGGGTAGGATAGTGATGATGTTTTTTTTTACGTCTCTGAGATTAAATTATTTTTCTACTATTTAGTATTTAGTTACTTCTAGTACCGTTTTGGCTCTTCAAACACATCCCAATAACTATGATAATAAACAATAAGTAACTGTAATTCTATTAAACAAATGTTACTACTCCGTATCGGACTTTCTAGCTGATAAATTTTAGTTGTGTCTGTATGTTTGATGATGAACTGTCCAGAATTATGTACTGAATCCATGGTAACAGGTTGCGTGTCGATGTCCCTGCCACCTGGTACAAGCAACAGTTTAAGTTAATAGTCAATTAGCTCATTTTCCCTGACTTTACCTAAATAACATTAGCTTAAACATTATTCTTATTTACCTTAGTACTTACGTAAATACATGCTCGTCTTCAAAGACTAATAGTTACATTTGAATACCAGCTATTAAATATCACTACTGACCGTGGAACTGCTATCAATTTATAGTGTAAACGATCCTTGGTTCACATTGCGGTAATCACTTCACTACTTGGCAGATGGGTTGGTGATTTTAGTACAATTTTATTAGCATAGTTTCTGTTGCCTGTGGTTTCACTCACAGCCTGAGAGGAGTGTCTCCTGTCAATTTTACTTCATAGGTAATATATTTACGCCGCTGAAAATAGACAGATAGATAAGTCTTTATTCTTTACTAAGTCCAAAGGCAAACGTCAGGGTAGCCCACAAAATTCTTCTTTTTTTTGTATTTTCTAATTTACAGGTAAGTATCAAGTTGTAGGTTGATAGAATTACAATCATAAAAATCAATAACTTCCTTTTTTTTTTGTTCCGGGGTGGAAAATTGCCATGAATGTCCTCCGCCCTGGGGCGGGCGGAGGGGTCTGTCAGGCTCTTACTGACTCAAAACTACCCCGGTGTTCTCCTCCCACACTTGCACCGGGGATTATGGGATCAAGTGCTACTTCCGCGATCCCAGCCTGAGGTGGCTCGCGGGGGGGAATGAGGTGTAAAACTCCCCCCGCGACGTATAGGGGCGCACGTGGAACACTACGCCCCGCTACCTCGGGTCCTGCTATGTGGGGGGCGACGGGTGTCTCCGAGTCCGTCGCCCTTGGACCGATTCAGAGGGGCTGGAATTCAGAGGGGTTGGTGATTTTAGTACAATTTTATTAGCATAGTTTCTGTTGCCTGTGGTTTCACTCACAGCCTGAGAGGAGTGTCTCCTGTCAATTTTACTTCATAGGTAATATATTTACGCCGCTGAAAATAGACAGATAGATAAGTCTTTATTCTTTACTAAGTCCAAAGGCAAACGTCAGGGTAGCCCACCACCTTCCGCCTGACGCAGGTCCTCACCGGACACGGCAGTTTCGGGAGGTTCCTGTGTCGGATAAGGCGGGAGGAAACGTCCGGGTGTCACCACTGTGTGGATCGCCCGGAGGACACGGTGGAGCATACGGTGGAGATCTGCCCGGCTTGGGCAGAGCACCGCCGTGTCCTCGTGGAGGCGATCGGCGGCAGAGACCTCTCGCGTCCGGCCCTGGTTCAGGCCATGGTACGGAGCGAGAGGGCATGGGCAGCCGTCACCTCCTTCTGCGAAGCAGTAATGCTCGCGAAGGAGGAGGCGGGACGGTTGAGGGAAAGGCACGTTTCGCGCCCTCTCGCCCCTAGCCGCCGCAGGAGACGCCCAGGGCGTCGGGAATCCCGGGCGGATTTCCAGCCACCGTAGGCGCGGGCTTGCGGACGGTGAGCAATGGGTAGCTCACCGTCCGGTAAGGACCAGGCCCGGGTCGACGGCGCGTCGTATTCCACGCGCGCCTCAAAGAGATGTCGTCAGCACAAAGTAGGGGTCCACTAGGGCCGATGCCTGCCGGGGTCGCGGGAAGGTACTTATGGGTCACCGAGGCCCCCGCAACACAGGCAACAGGAAGGAATACGGGTGGGTTTTAGTCAGTAAGAGTCTGACACACCCTCCCGCTCCGCCCAGAGCGGGAGAAGTTATTTGATGATTTCCCACCCTCAAAAAAAAAAAAAAAAAAAAAAAAAAAAAAAAAAAAAAAAAAAAAAAAAAAAAAAAAAAGGGTAGCCCACAAAATTCTTCTTTTTTTTGTATTTTCTAATTTACAGGTAAGTATCAAGTTGTAGGTTGATAGAATTACAATCATAAAAATCAATAACTTCCTTTTTTTTTTGTTCCGGGGTGGAAAATTGCCATGAATGTCCTCCGCCCTGGGGCGGGCGGAGGGGTCTGTCAGGCTCTTACTGACTCAAAACTACCCCGGTGTTCTCCTCCCACACTTGCACCGGGGATTATGGGATCAAGTGCTACTTCCGCGATCCCAGCCTGAGGTGGCTCGCGGGGGGGAATGAGGTGTAAAACTCCCCCCGCGACGTATAGGGGCGCACGTGGAACACTACGCCCCGCTACCTCGGGTCCTGCTATGTGGGGGGCGACGGGTGTCTCCGAGTCCGTCGCCCTTGGACCGATTCAGAGGGGCTGGAAGAGGGCGTTGTCCGCCCTCCGCCGACGCCCGGTGCACCTGCTGCGGGCAGGGTGAATGGAAGAGATCTCCCCATTCCTTTCCGCAGCCTCCTTCTGTGACATGACTATTTCGCAGAAGGATACCACCGCGTTCCAGGACTTCTCGCTGCCTACCATGGACTTGACCACGGCTGATAGAAACAGGTCACTGCCTACTCCTGAGACGAGGGTATGGCGCGGCTCCTCCCAAGCGGCACACTCTGCTAGCGTATGCCACGCCGTGTCCTCCCGGTAGTTGACGCAGTGGTGACACCCGGGCGTCCGGCGCCCTGTTTATGCGACATAGGTACTTCCCGAAGCAACCATGCCCCGAGAGCACCTGCGTCACCCGAAACGACAGGGGGGCCGTGCCTCCTCCCAAGCCAGCGCTCGAGTACCGGCCGGACCGCCTCAATCATCAACCTCCTAGGTTGACTTGCGAGATGCCATTTCCCAAAAACACACGAGTCGTAATACAATAAATACCGAACTAAATGCGCATTACTTCTACTTCTCAATCATCAATTCTACAGAAGGCCACACTCTTCACTACAAACTACATATTTTTTTCAATACATCCAGCAATATACATATGTGGGGTAGACTGAAAGTTTTGCGTAACTCATAAATAAAACAATTCACATGAAAAGTAATATATAGTTACCGCTTTTCAAAGTATTATCCGATTTTTTGGTTATAGGACATGCCAGTTTCCTCACGATGATTTCCTTCACCGTTTTGAAAGCAGTGGTGATGAAATTATTTACACAAAGTTTTCGTGAGTCGGGGCTGTTACCACTGGGCCACCACATCTTCCAACTAAAACCTAACAATTCGAAGATATGTGACATCCACCAACCCGCACTGGGCCCGCGTGGTAGATTACAGCCTCTCCCTCTCGAAGAGAGAAGGCCTGTGTCCCAGAAGTGGGAACATTATAGGCTGATTATGCTTAAGTATTATCCATTACCTACATATTAAACACTTTTTCATTAGTTTAAACCATTTTTTGAAACATGAGGATCATTCTTTTCACATGCTGGTTGAAAGCTATCACGACATCTTCTAGCGCCGTAAATGTCAAAATCCTCATCATATCTTTGATTTTTGGGAAAATAAAGAAATCGCGTCGTGCTAGGTCTGGACTATGTGCGGGATAGGTCACGAGTTCTACCTTTTCAGAAGCTAAAAATGACTTTGTCTTGTTCGCGGTGTGCATTGTCATGGTGCAACAGGATGCGACTTCTTGATAGCTTTTTCCCTAACTTTTTCAAAGACCTGTGCAAACAAATATTGGTATACCACTCAGCACTGACTGTCTTTTGTTCTTCAAGTGGGACCGTGTAGAAATTATTGCGTATTAGTATGCAATATTTTTTTTTGCCCACGCTTCCCGCCTGCCTCAATGTTGTTGGTTTGCTGTCGCCTTCGAATATACATACAGAAGACTTGCTTGCTGCTTTCTTTCCAGCATGTAAATTGTTTCATATATCCATGTTTCATCTCCTGTCACAATGTCTTAAACAGCATTTCAACGTCCGTGTTTGTATTATAACAACATTTTTTACACCAATCAACTAAATCTCTCTCAACTCTCAACTCAATCCAGCGGCAATAAAGTTTTCTAACTTTTAAATGTTGATGTAAGATTTTTTTTATTTGGCACATACCAATCCCCAAATGTCCTCGAATCTCCTCATAAAAAAAAACCGGCGTATCACCACGCCGGTTTTTTTCAATTAGTTGGTTGACAGTAGCCATATTTTCCTCAGTGATCGCAGTTGAGGGCCGACCGTACCAACGCTTTACGGTGCTCAAATGAGGTGCTTCCCTCGCAAAAGCCTTTTGAAGACGAGCAGTGTAGTCTTGCGGAGACAGTGAACTTTTGAAATCATCGCCGTAAAATCTTTTCGCGTTAATTCCAGTTTTTCTACGGACGACAAACTTCAATTTGTGATAAAAACAATTGACACGTGACTTCCCCCTATAAAAACGCAGAACTTTCAGTGTGCTCTATATACTTCAGTAGTTTACAGTTACCTGTAACTGCACTCTACCTATACGATGGCTATTCTGGTGGCTCGGCCACTTAAAACGGATCCGTTCAAACGATTAGTATCAATTTTGTGTTCAATTGACGAGATTTATAGTCTCCAGTGCACTCTCGTGTTGCTTCACCATCCGGCTGTAGGAACACCGTGATTTTTAGCGGGATGATCCTATTTTCTTTCGTGAATAGTAAAACTATGTTTAGTTTTTAAGAAGGAAAAAACCAGACACGTGCGATTTAAACTCGCAGTGTGGGGGTTCCGTATAATGAATATGTTATCTACCATGTTTTTTATCCCAAGAACAAACTCAACATTGTAGTAAAAAAACATGTTCTCCCAATTGTCAAAGATCTACAAATGACAGCCGGGACCAACGGCTTAACGTACTTTCCGAGGCACGGAGGGGTCTTTGTATGTAAAGATGGTCACCCATCCACGGCTCAATCGTAGTTTAACATGACCGATCGACCCGTGCGGCTGTTATTACTTAAGCTCCTCATTCGGGTAAAATATTACAATAAAAGTTTATTTTTTATTAGTAAACATTAGTTTGACTGGAGTGTTATTTTTTTTTTTGGGGTGGGAAATTATCTATTAACTTCTTCCGCTCTGGGCGGTGCGGGAGGGTGTGTCAGAATGTACTGACTAAAACCCACCCGTGTTCCTTCCGTTGCCTGTGTTGCCAGGGGCGTCGGTTACCCTGTCGGACTTTCCCGCGACCACGGAGTGTGAACTGTGGGACTTTTGAAAATATGCTAGGAAATACCTATGCTTGTCATAATGGCAGCGAGAGCATATATGTCGAGCGCTAAGCGATGACCGACTGCACTATGAGTGAATACGGGTGCTCGAACACGTCGTCGACTTTTTGTAGAGCCGATTAACGGGCCGATTCAAATTCTATACATTTATACGAGCGACTTTTTGTAGGTCGTGTGTGTTGCACTATATAATTGCCATCAGTACGTTCTATTTTTCTCCTACAAAAATCGGTCACCGATTATCGGACGTGGGCGGGCAGCCTAAATATACGTATACCCAGTCAGATAGCCTGCAGATCAGTGGCGAAAGCACCATATATCACGATTCTTACCCGAAATGGCTGAAAGAACATAATATGTTTTATGACATTAAAGATTTTTTTTAACAATAAACTACAAATTTCTGGACTTTTGTCATTGTACAAAATAAAAACGTGGCCCGTGGGCGAGAACAAGATGGAGGAATATCGCACATATTATTTAGTTTTCACCTGTTCAACAGTATTGTATTCGATTCTTTATATTCCTCTGATAATTTTAGAATGATAGTACCTAATATTATTAGTTGAGTTTATTTCTGTAAAACAGTTGTGTTTTGTTTTTGTAGTGATAGCGTCATTTTGGTTCTACTTGACGATAGATGGTGTGACATTGATTAAGTTAATTAATTATTTTTTACTTTTTTGATAGACAAAGACAAAGACATTTATTCGTCGGATATGGTAGGTACAAGTTGGTTATCAATGTTATGCTCAGGACACATCCGCCGCTAAAAGTGGCATACAAATATCTAGCGTACAATGGGTAAAAAACCTATGTATATACACCTACAAAATTTATAAACTACTTTTACTCTAATAAACAATACAAAACACTTACACTATAGACATAAAGATACATTTATACTCTACTATACAAAACAAAACAAAACAAACAACAAAAAAAAACATATTAGGTATAAAAATACAATAACAACAACATTTGTATTAACTAATTATATCTAATTTGTAATTACCCTTAAATTCAAACAATTCTTTCAGAGTGTAAAAAATATTTTGGAGAAGCCCTGTTTTTAGATTTTTTTTTGTAGAAATTAAATGATTAGTTTTGGTTGTAAATTTTTATGGACATAAGGTAGCTGTTTCTGTAGTGGAGAGTGCTGTTACAAAATTGGTTTTTTAACTTGGTGGGGTCCCTTTTTGTAAATCTATTGTTTTCGGCTACTGTGGAGAAGAAGTGTGAATTTTTCCTAACAAATATGGGTATTTCTAAAATATAAATAGAAGCTATCGTTAAAACCTTTAACTTTTTGAAAATTGGTCTACAACTCTCGTATGGAGGTGCCCAAGATAAGCAAGTAAGTTAAAACCGGCTTTGCTTCGGCTTCTCTCTTACAATAATTGACACCTTCGTCGCTGCTGATAGTTTATCCGGGTTTTGGTTGAAGTAAAGTGGACTCAGCACAGTTTATGACAATGCCCAACTATGTACTTACTTAAGTTGGTAAAGTTTTAGAGAGTGACAACCAATGCTGCAAACTACTTTGGTTTGTGGGTTAGTTGGTGGTATAGTATTCTGAAATGAGAGAAACTATACTGTTAAAACTTTTCCACTTAAGAGGCTGACAACAGCTAAAGCGGAGACAGCGCTGGTAATTTATTGCAAAATATGAAGCAATTATCTATTTACAAAATCTATTGATTGTATAAAAAAATTTAAACATTATTAGGCTTATATGTTGCTTGTAAAATAATCTGACAAGAATGATTGCATGCATATCAGTATGGTTATCAACCGTTAAAAGAAAATTTTAGAGGTATCTTCGTGATTTTTTTCTATCGTATGAAATTAGCTGTATTGTGTTTTCAACACACTATCTGCCAAGCATATATCCTGAAGAATATCATATATTTTTCTGATTCTTTATTACTGCAGTGAAGCATATATTTTTAGGCATTATAAAACTTATAAAACTTGCGTTTAGCTCCTCATCATCTGCCTAGCCTTTTCCCAACTATGTTGAGGTCGGCTTCCAGTCTTGCCGATGCCAAATACCAGTATTTTACATGGAGCGACTGCCTATCTGACCTCCACAACCCAGTTACTGGGTAACACGATACGCCTTGGTAAGACTGGTTGTCAGACTTCGAGCTTCTGACGACCCGTAACGACTGTCAAAGATCCACGAATGACAGCCGGGATCAACGGCTTAACGCTTTCCTAGGCACGGAAGGGTCTCGGTACGTAAAGGTGCTCACCGATCCATGGCCCAACCGCGGCAAGCGTAGCTTAGTCTGCCAAATACCAGTATTTTACATGGAGCGACTGCCTATCTGACCTCCACAACCCAGTTACTGGGTAACACGATACGCCTTGTTAAGACTGGTTGTCAGACTTCGAGCTTCTGACGACCCGTAACGACAGTCAAAGATCTACAAATGACAGCCGGGACCAACGGCTTAACGTGCTTTCCGAGGCACGGAAGTATCTTGGTATGTAAAGATGGTCACCCATCGACGGACCAACCGCGGCAAGCGTAGCTTAACCTGATCGATCGATCCCTGCAGCTGTTATTACTAAGTCACAAGCCCCTCCTCGCTCATTAATACTGATCGTGTGTTACGTAGTTACCCCGAGGGTTTGGATGAAATTTGGAACATTGGTATACCATGAACTAGACTAGGCTTTTTATCCCGGTAGTACGTTTCCGTAGGATAATTTCCGACGTCCATGTGGACGATGTCGCGGGCAAAAGCGTATATTATATTGAACTATGCTATTAAGGTGACTACAGGAGCTAAACGCATTTGGGCAAGAGGGGCTTGTGGCTAAGTAATGCCAGCCGCACGGATCGATCGATCAGGTTAAGCTACGCTTGCCGCGGTTGGTCCGTCGATGGTTGACCATCTTTACATACCAAGACACTTCCGTGCCTTGGAAAGCACGTTAAGCCGTTGGTCCCGGCTGTCATTTGTAGATCTTTGACTGTCGTTACGGGTCGTCAGAAGCTCGAAGTCTGACAACCAGTCTTAACAAGGCGTATCGTGTTACCCAGTAACTGGGTTGTGGAGGTCAGATAGGCAGTCGCTCCATGTAAAATACTGGTATTTGGCAGACTAAGCTACGCTTGCCGCGGTTGGGCCATGGATCGGTGAGCACCTTTACGTACCGAGACCCTTCCGTGCCTAGGAAAGCGTTAAGCCGTTGATCCCGGCTGTCATTCGTGGATCTTTGACCGTTGTTACGGGTCGTCAGAAGCTCCTTTTCACAACTATGCTGGTTGAAAATTCCAACAACCAGCACAGTTGTGAAGAGGATAGGCAGATGACTATTAGTAGCAATGGGTTTCGTTTTGACAGTTCAACATCATACATTGCGTTATTGACATTGTTGAGCAGACAAATTTTACGAACATATGAAGCAATGGATTATAGCAATATCCCTCAAAGTCATTCAGATTGTGATTGATAGGGTGTTATGCAATTAGGGTGCAGTTGAGCCGTAAGGGCTGTTAAGGTGACAGACAGAGTTACTTTCAAAATTATACTTGAACGGTCCTGTATTCTAGGTCTTGGAAAGCGATTATTAAATTACAATTTAATATTTTTCGTCTGTCTCAAGTCTGCTTTCTTTTGTTTTTATCTTGTCATCTGTCATGTCATTATTCCAGTCAACCAGTCAGTTCGTCGTCACTATAGAGGTTGGACAGCCCCGAGACTCCCACATACATAAGTGTAGTATATTACGGAGTCCTTATCCCAATGTATTTGTGTTCAGTGGAACATGTCCCTTTCTTCCATACTTCTCTATTAATTGTCATCTCGGTAGTCACCCCCTTTCTAGCCATATCATCTTTCACACAGTCTATCCATCGTTTCTTTGGTCTTCCCCTACTCTTATATAGTCTTAAAGGCTCTTATGTAGTGTGGAGTATGGTTATTAATATGGATTATACTTCAACTGGACAGCGACATGTTTCCACGCATTATCATCCTTTTAATTTGTCTCTACTCCTATGCTATCAGATTCGTAGGCATTTTACTTTAGACATTCTGTTCGTTTTGTAGGCTTTTCGGTAAATACCATTTATCTATATCTTTGTCCATAAACATTTAACGGCTTGTCTGTGCCAATGGACATTTACGATTTAGGTTATATGATATCCTCTAGAATCCTGTTTTTATTCATTTTCATATGAAGATCGTATCTTTAAGACCGCTGTTCTATTTCATGTTTTGCATTTAAAGTTATCGTTGGACGATTATTTTAAAATGCTATTAATACAAAATAAACTAAAACTACTTTCATATTTTTTATGTATTTCAAAGTATCTTATTTCATTGCGTCCCGAAAAAAGTTTTCAAGAAAATCTGAAATAAATGGGAGCACTGAATTGGTTTACTCCACGTACACTGTTCCACCTGCTGTTACTAATAAGAAATATCTCAAGAAATAAAACTTGTAAGAGTTTCGGTTATTTTCCTCTCTGTAATCATTTTAACAAAAATAGGTTTATGCGTTTGCTTCCCAATGTTTGATGTCCATCGTGTTATTTTGTTTGTCCGTTGTTTGCACAACTTTTACTGAGCAATCCTATGGCTACTTGAAACTGTCGGGGTCGCAGGTAAGTACGAAAGGATTACCGAGGGCCCCCGCAACACAGGCAATGGAAGGAACTCGGGTAGGTTTTAGTCAGTAAGAGTCTGACACACCCTACCACTCCGCCCAGAGCGGAAGAAGTTATTTGATAATATCACAACCAAAAAAAAAATGGTTTCATGGAAAAAAAAAATATTAAGCATTTTTGGCCGAATAAAATAAGATAATTATTCCAATATTTTATTGAATGATGTTTGAAAACAAATAAATTGTTTAACACAAAAATTATCACGACATATCACAGATAATATGTTTATAGCCAGTAAATATACCAACAAGGCAATTTAACATATTACAAAATCCGTCGCATGTAGACCTCATTCTCGCAACGTTCGTAATGAAACCATAATGACATTTAAATCAGTCAAATCGGGAGAAAAAACATGAAAAATTGGGGTTTGGCTGACTTCCAAATGACTAAATAACTTTTCTCGTGGGCTGCCTAAGTGTAATACACTGAAATCTATTTTATGTGCGGGCCCATCTCTGTAATAATTGTTAAAGTGTTATACTTCTTGCAGCACTTGTGATTTTTGGTTTAGTTAATGGTAATAGCTTGAGGCCACATAAATTGTAGTAAAAACTGTTTGTCGACGTCAGAGGAAGTTATAGTCTCTAGGGAAATGGATAATGTTAACATAGACACTAAAAGCATTATGTGTTATCATCATGATCTTCAAAACGATTACTACACTTGGACTTTTAATTACAAACTCACGCCTTCCTTCCATGAGGGTAGACAGAAACTATAGCGCGCCACCTGCTACGCTCCTCACATACTCCGCTCCTCACATACTCCTTTAGCTTCGTTTCATACATCTGGTCATACGTGCACGCCGGTTACGAGTACTACGCACCTGACCTTTCTGAAGAACATCACCAATTAGGTCACCATATGTCCTCCTAGGAGGACATATGGTGACCTAATTGGTGGGTGAACACCAAAAGAAGCATGAAAGTAGAATAAATGCTGTGGAAAGGCGTTCATTGCGAAACATGTGTGGTGTGACGAAATGATAGGCTGAAAAACGATGTGGTAAGGCAACGTGTGGTTTAAAAGAAGATGTAGTGACAAAAATTTAAAAGAGTATGTATGCTTAGATGGTTTGGTCATGTTGAGAGGATAAATGAAAGGCGACTAACAAAAGGTATTTACGAGGCAGATGTGAGTGGAAACGCCGGGAGGGGACGCCCCAGGAAGACATATAGTGACCTCATTGGTGATGTTCTTCAAAAAGGTCAGGTGCGTAGTGCTCGCAACCGGCGTGCGTGCATGACCAGATGTATGAACGTAAACGAATCAAAATGAGTATGTAAGGAGCTAGCAATTGGCATTCTTTAGTCGTGAGTTGATGTATGTATGTATTTTTTTTACGAAATGACGTTAAGAAGTGTCATTTTACTGCAGCTAATTAAAAGCCTGACTTTAAGTGGGAGTATTAGGTAGGTAGGGAGGGTCGGGAACTAAATAAGTAGGTAGTAAATGTATAATGTGGTAAAATAAGAGAATTAGAAAGAAAACATTCAACAAGTTTTTACTATAAAGCCAATCTTCTCATTGAGTCTCGAGTACCTACATCAAAACCAACGTCTTCAAAAAATATTGTAACTCCTTTTAAGACCTCAATCAAATCTTTTAGGATCTTATAAAAGATGGGCCATTCACAAGAAAAGGGTTTGAGTAAAACGTACCACAAAAATAGTAACTTTGATCGATTTCGTTTACCAACAAAAAGATAAATTTCAAAGCTGACAGTTTTAAAGTTGAATCAACGTCGTCCTTCATTCATTCATTCATTCATAAATATAAAGAAACCTTTCGTTCAAAAGGTCACATCGTGACCACCAACTATTACGTGATATTTTTAAGGGCTGTAAGCGTTCATCTTTGGAGTCTTAATCCTTTTAGCATCATGCTCCATTTTCGTAAGTAGGTACAAGGATTTTTGCGTGGAATGATTTACGATCAGCTTCTAAGCTATTCATGACACGCAAAGTGGTTTTAACATTTTAAGAACTTTTTTTTTAAATTTATCTATCAAATGGATTTAGTAAATAAAACTCCTTTCTCTTATACGCTTTTTAGTACTATTAGAAAACATTGTTTTACTACACACGGGCATACGGGCATACGGGGATGTATCTGTACGAGGCAAAATTTGCATGCAATAATCGCCTTGCAATAAAATTGCCTTGGTGTGAGTCGCATGAAATTTTTTTGAACGGCAGAAATTGAATTCAATTATTGTATGCCATTTCCATTTTATGGAAATCACACGCGTGTAAACACTTGCATGCAATTCTTTAATAACAATAAAAAATAGAACGTGCTTTATGGCATGTTATTATTGCTATTGAACGTTCCAGAATCTCGCACCGTGTAAATGGGGCTTAACACCTAAACCGCGGTCACTGTCAGATTGCATAGAAAAGAAAGAGAAGCGCAATGATACAACGCTTGTAATTTATTGCAAAATATGAAGCAATTCTCTATTTACTCAAAATTGAGTTGAGTAATCGAAAATAAAAAAAACAACCAAGTTCTGCATTCAAAAAAGACGTTCTTGTTATTAGTTAAATACGTAACGTATGTTGATATTTAAAGCAGATATTCTGGATTAGAACTCAAGGTAAGAGGTTAGTTTAACGTTAGTTTGAATCGAGATTTCTTTTCAAAACGTGTTTTTGTGTAACAACCAATTCTGGGAAATATGTTCAAAATTAACATATATTTTTCCGCTACCACAAACTTTACAGATTTGGGTATTTTTTTTTTCTTCAGAGAAGCCTATTTTGGTCAATTGGGTCTTGTCAGCGCCTTAACGGCTGAATTTACCAAAGCCAGAAAATATATTTTATCCGTGGAATAACATTGACGTCTGGTTGTTTTTAAATAGAAAAAAACACATACAAAACTACGGGGTAACTTTATAAAAGATTCAGCGAGTGCACAATTTTCAGGACTGTCCCTTACAACGTCCAGCATGGCCACCGCACAAGCAACACATTATAGAACATTTGTTTCGGGATATCTTAATGAAGACACATGAAGGGGTCAATATTTTTATATCCCACTGCCCAACCTGTTCGGACGCGGCGAAAGATTTGTACGCGTATATGGAACGTAAATTATTATTTATTATTCTATTTGGAGTATGAAATGTGGTGTAATAATATGGATTTTTTTTTTGTGAGGTAGAAGATGCAATGATTTGGATATATGGTAATTTAGGTGTCTTCTTTTTTATGGATTTGATAATTGGACGCCATTTGGGGAGTGCTTTGCCTCTGGGAGTTGAGATGACTCATAATCACCCTATAATGTTCCCACTGCTGGGACACAGGCCTTCTGTCTGCGAGAGGGAGTGGGCCGTAATCCACCACGCGGACCCAGTGCGGGTTGGTAGATGTCGTTTTTTTTTTAAAAAAAATGATGCGTTATAGGCCTCATCGAGCCAAACATCAAAATGTCGAAGGCACTATGGGCAACTGTGAGGTTCTACCTTGTCGAGTAAAGTGCTCCTCCAACAGGTATAAAATTTCGGAGTTTGTTTTTATAGTCTATTTATTTGGCTTTCTGTGAATGTAGGTAAATAATGATGAATTTGAATGCAGCTGAAAAATGAGTAGTGGTGGTCCAATGGTGACGGCTCCGACTCACGAGTTGTAGGTCATGCGTTCGAATCAGACAGGTGCTATACTTTGTGAAATCTATTTAATCACCACTGCTCTCAAAACAGTGAAGGAAAACATCGTGAGGAAACCGGCGTGTCCTAGAACTAAAAATTCAAAGATACGTGACATCTACCAATTCGCACTGTGCCCGCGCGGTGGATTACGGCCCACTCCCTCTCACAGAGAGGAGGCCTGTGTCCTAAGCAGTAGGAAACTTATCAGGCTTATCTATTGGTTGTGAGAGGTAATTTAGAAAATCGTCTCATAAAACTTATACCCACCGGTCACTGAAATAAAGGAAAACATCGTGAACCTGGAATGAATTTATCCTAAACCACCCTCTCGCTGTGAGCAAGAGTAGTGATTGATCAATGATTGATTCTTCCTTCTTTGAATAAAAAAATACCTTTTAAAATGAAACAAATACAAGAATTCATTAAAATAGATCCCTATTATCAGCTTAGGCCCGTTTTCACACTAGGTAACATTTAAGTTATTATTATTATTATAAGTTATTGACACATTTTAATTGGCCGTCAGCGTAAATTACCTCTTTAGGAATCCACGACTTGCGCTACCTGCTCCCACTATAAAACCCCCCCCACTTCCGGTTTATCTTATCAGTTGCTTGTTACAAGTTGACCGGTACACATCTCCGTAAATTTCAATCATTGTTTTCGCTAACCCATGGATACCACACCAGAAGAAGCCGCTCAAGTTGTTGCCTTGTTGCAACAAGGGTTAAGTCAGCTAGCAGTCGCTGCCCAGCTCCACTTGAGCCAGTCTTCTGTATCCCGAGTATACAGACGGTTCCAGGAGACTGGTGCCTTCAATCGGAGACCAAGAACGAGCCGCCACCGGTGCACTTCAGAGAGAGACGACCGCTTCATTGTCTCAACCTCGCTGCGTAATCGACACCTTACGGGCGTTGATGTGCAGCAAGAACTGAGACGTGTACGACAAGTGGCTGTCAGTGAGTGGACAGTGAGAAGACGCTTGAAGAAAGCCAACTTGATGCCAAAAAGACCTGCGACGGGCCCTAAATTGACTGCAGGCCACCGACAAGCGCGCCTTCAATTTGCTCGAGAGCATCTCAATTGGAGCGTTGCGCAATGGCGATCGGTCCTGTTTACTGATGAGTGCAGAATGTGTCTGCATGGCAGTGACAGGAGAGGCCGAGTCTACAAGCGTTCGGGGGAACGATTTGCCCAATGTTGTTTCGCTGAAACAGTGGCATATGGCGGCGGTTCCTGATTGATATGGGCTGGTATCTCTTTAGAGGAAAAAACCGAACTTGTTTTCGTGCCTGGGGGCGGCCGAGGAGGCGGGCTAACAGCTGATCGGTACATCACCGACATTCTACTGGATCATGTTGTGCCCTACGCAGGGTTTGTCGGTGAAGACTTCGTGTTAATGACAATGCCCGCTGCCACACGGCACGAGTCACTCGACAGTTTCTGCAAGAGGTCGAATTACGCACGATGGACTGGCCTGCGCTCAGTCCTGACATGAATCCCATCGAGCACTCATGAGACGAGCTTAAAAGAAGAGTTCGGGCCAGAAATTTTTAGAGGATTATTAGAGGAGTGGGACGGCATTCCTCAAGAAAATGTCAAAAAATTGATAAGGTCCATGAAAAACAGACTGCGGGATGTAATTAGGGCTAGAGGGGGCAATACGAAATACTGATTTAAATAAATTAATTTTATTTTTAAATTTTTTTGTTTAATTTGTCAAATACGAGACACATACCCTTTTTCCTAAATTCCCGTTTTTCCTACTCTTGCGTTCAGACATCATTTATTTCAAAAATGATGGATGGATTTCAATGATAATGATATCAAATTAAAGCTGACATCTTAAGCTTTCGAATGACATATCATTTTAATAATTTCCATTCATTATTTTAGTTGTATCAATGTATGTGTGCGCCGACAAGGCTTGAGTCGATTTGGTTGCTCGCGAGTATAGTTAATGACCGAAAAGCTAGCGTCCTTCTCGCGCAACGCATCGGCATCGCAATTCAGCGAGGAAATGCCGCCAGCATCCTCGGTGCGATGCCTCAAGGGCCTTTTTTAGGTTTAACTTAGTTTTAATTTAATTTAGTTAATGTTAATAATCATCTTGTAATTTGGTTATGTAAATAACCGATCAGTATGGAGAACTGCTCACATAAAATCATACCTTATATGCAAGCAACTGGTTCAAATAATAAATGAAGGTTATGTCATTTTGAAGCAATTTTTAAATCGACTCTTGAATAGTTCGATCGGCAATTTAGCACCAATTTAATATTGCTTAGCAGGAATGTCGTATATAGCAATGTTGCAATCAACATAGTTGAGAGCGTCGGAGTAAGTATTTACTGTTGATGTTATTACAAACCAGGCGAAAATATCCACACTGCATATGAGATTTATCTCCATAAACGCATGAAATACACGATGTACCAAACTCAAACTCAAAGCATTTCTTTCAATTAAAACATTTACAGGAACCTTTGCATTGTCAAGGAGTCCGTCAACTAGAAATATGAAGCTAGTTGCTCAATCCAAAGCGTAGTAGCGTAGCGGAGTTTCTTGCCCGTTCTTCTCCATAGGTACCCTATGGAGAAGAACGGGTAAGAAACTCCATTGACACTCTTTTAAATTGTATTGTTACATAGAGATTAAAATAAATAATATTGTATTTATAGCTAAATGAGAGGACGATGTAAAAAAACTCGTCCATGGTACAACAAAATAAACAAAAAGAAAAAACAATTTCAAAATAAAATAATTAAAAATACGCTGTGGCAGGTAAGAGATGACCAGCCCCAACTGATGGCTCCCGTTCATGAACATGACGCATGGATCAGCCCCATTCAGCAACCATTTTGAAGGGAGCTAAATAATCCAACACACGCGCCACGCGAGACATCTGAGTGAGCATGACAAGCTTTCAGCCGCCAGGGCTCATTCAAGTCAATGAAAGATATATTAAGCGTTAAATAATAGGTCTATTATATATAGTACTCAAACCTGTGCTACCATATTACCGCCGTGTTGACAGTGATATAAAGAATTGTAAAATATATCTGAGGACCTTATAAATAGACAATTCATAATTACCACCCCTTTTTTTTGGGTGGAAAATTAACAAATAACTTGTGTGGAGCGGGAGGGTGTGTCAGACTCTTACTGACTAAAACCCACCCATGTTCCATCCGTTGCCTGCGTTGCCAGGGGCCTCGATAACCCTATCGGACTTTCCCGCGACCCCGGCAGACATCGGCCCTAGTGAACTCCTACACTTGTGCTGGCATCTCTTAGCACGACATCTGTATGTGATACCGGTTGTCATGCGTGGATCTTTGCCAGTCGTTACGGGTCGTCAAACGCCCGAAAGTATGACAATCAGTCTTACCAAGGTGTATCGTATTACCCAGTTACTGGGTTGTGGAGGTCAGATAGGCAGTCGCTCCATCTAAAATACGGGTATTCAGGTGCATCCGGTTAACCTGGAAGTCGACTCCAACTTACTTGGGAAAATGCTAGGCAGGCAGCACGACACCTGCAAAGACTTAATTAAGTAGTCTACATGAACTGGCAGAGATTACTTACTTCGCATTTAGTTACGAGTAAAATGTTCAGAATCGCCACGGTCTTTTTTTTTTTCAAATAACTTCTCCCGCTCTGGGCGGAGCGGGAGGGTGTGTCAGACTCTTACTGACTAAAACCCACCCGTATTCCTTCCTGTTGCCTGTGTTGCGGGGGCCTCGGTGACCCGTAAGTACCTTCCCGCGACCCCGGCAGGATCGCCACGGTCTTCAGTTTCATGTGATTAAGACAAACATGGGATTCACATGTCATATTAAATTTAATCATGACGCCTTCCTTTGTTCATCAGGTACACAAAATATACCCTTTTACGGTATTTTGTTCCACCATTTTCCCTCAGTTTTACCTTATATCACTCTACATAATAACTTATAAAACTTTACTACAGAACATGAGAATATGAAGCCAAACTATAATGATATCGCGAAGGATTATATCATAATCTTTTATGGTTGACTCGCTTTTCCCCGCGGCTTCGCCTGCGTAGATGTCGAAAAATATCCAGGTAAATCCAGGTAATATCCAGGAAAATATCCAGGGAAATTATCCGGAAAATATAGATTTATCTGTGTGCCAAATTTCATCCAAATCCGTTAAAAACGTCAGTTTTTACACCAATCCGTAACATCAAAAATCAATCAACTCAGCCTATAACAGTCCACTGCTGGATATAGGCCTCTCCTAAGCCACAACACACAACACCCTGTCCTCCGCCTTCCGCATCCAGTCTGTCCCAGCCAGCTTTTTAAAGTCGTCAGTCCATCTAGCTGGGGGGCGACCCACACTACGCTTGCCGATACGCGGTCTCCACTCCAGGACTCGTCTGCTCCACCGGCCATCGGTCCTTCGACAAATATGGCCAGCCCACTGCTACTTCAGCTTGCTTACTCTGCAGGCTATGTCGGTAACTCCGGTTCTCTTCCGGAACATACATCCAGACAAACATATTGTAAAAGTATTTTCGGCATCAGATTCGCTCCCACACCTCGTAGCAATTACTTTTTTTTAATTATTCAATATACAGTTTTGACGTCGATACTATTTTATTATATTATAATATAATATACTAGCTGCGCCCCACGGTTTCACCCGCATAAGTCTCGATTCCGTGAGAATTTCGGGATAAAAAGTATTCTTTGTCCTAATTTAGGTCATGGTCTACCCATGTGCTAAATGTCATCCAAATCCGTTCAGTCATTTTAGCGTGATGCTGTGACCAAGGGAAATAGGGATTCATTTTTATATATACAGGGTGACATTGAAAACATGCGACAAATCGAAATGGGAGATTGTACTCATCATTATGAACAACTTTTACTAAGGGACCAAAGCTACAATCTCAAAAAAAAAAACTGCTGTCCCCTACATTTATGTTCGCAATACCTCATCAAAATGTAGGAAAAGCAGATTTTTTTTTTTGGGATTACAGCTTTGGTCCCTTAGTAAAAGTTGTTAATAATGATGTATACAATGTCCCATTTCAGTTTGTCGCAAGTTTTCAATTTCAACCTGTATATAGATCAATATTATGTAAGACGATAAATGCTCTGAACTATCATAATTCTGAAGAGGATTAGTGTAATATGATGTTTTAATAATCTGCGGTCAATCACCTGCTTGTTAGGGATTATTTATGTTTGTGATAAGAATTTTTTCGTTTCTTATTTCGAGAAAATCACATCAAACATGTCATGTCTGTCAGTGTGATACTAAAGTCGAGTTAATAAGTCAGTGGAGTAAACTAACATGTGCTAGCTGTCACTTTGTGTATTATATTGGTCATATTTGGTTTATGTATTATATGGTGGGGGCTTGTGGCTAAGTAATAACAGCCGCTCGGGTCGATCTATCAGGTTAAGCTACGCTTGGCGCGGTTGGTCCGTGGATGGGTGACCATCTTTACATACCAAGACCCCTCCGTGCCTCCCGGTGCGTTGGTCCCGGCTGTCATTTGTAGTTTTTTGACAGTCGTTACGGGTCGTCAGAAGCTTAAAAGTCTGACAACCAGTCTTACCAAGGGGTATCGTGTTACCCAGTAACTGTAGTAACAGTAACTGGGTTGTGGAGGTCAGATAGGCAGTCGCTCCATGTAAAATACTGGTATTCAGCTGTATCCGGTAAGACTGGAAGCCGAAAAAGCCTAGCCTTTTCCCAACTATGTTAGATGATGAAAGGTCATATTTATTGTATTCTAGGCTTTGACACTTATTATTATACATTTATTTTACATTTATTTTACATTTATATAAATCGATTGAACTAAACGATCACCATTACAATAAATGTGAACATTTTATTACACAAAGTGACGGCTAGCACATGTCAGATTACCTACTCCAGTGAATTAATAATTGGACTTAAATGCCCGTTTTCACTAGCGTCAAGTTTAGCAACGCTTTGTTGGGAAATTTCGAACGTAAGCATAAGTATCCCCAACCAAAAACCCCTGTTCCACAATTCGTTTCATGAGGTTCTCATTAGGCAACTCGAAAGCTTCAAAATCTACATTTTTGTCTATGGATTTTTAGGGTTCCGTACCAAAGGGTAAAACGGGACCCTAACTAAGACCCCGCTGTCCTTCTGTCTGTCTATCTGTCCATCTGTCACCAGGCTGTATCTCATGAACCGTGATAGTTAGACAGTTTAAATTTTCACAGATGATATATTTCTGTTGCCCCATACAACAGACATAATCTTTTTGCCGTTTTTGTAGATAATGGTACGGAACCCTTCGTGCGTGAGTCCGACTCGCACTTGGCTGGCTTTTTTAATCATGTTTGGTGCCCGACAATTTTGTTAGAAATCAAGAGTTGTACTAACATTACGCATTGATGAATCGGTGTCGTAACTTTAGTGATCCCCTAGTGGTCGCCGAAATATCTTTGTACTAAGTAACTGCTTAACGAACAAAACATGATGAACACGAACATCGACCAATTTGTTCGCATGTGCGTACCACTTTTTTTTTTCTTTTATTTATTCGTTCCGTTGCCTGTGTTGCCAGGTGCCTCGGTAACTCTTTCGGACTTTCCCGCGACCCCGGCAGGCATCGTCCCCTAGTGAAACCCTACACTTGTGCTGACATCTCTTTGAGGCGCGCGTGGAACACAACGCGCCGTCGACCCGGGCCTGGTCCTTACGAGTATCGGACGGCAAGCTACCCATTGCTCACCGTGCGCAAGCCAGCTCCTGCGGTGGCCGGAAATCCGCCTGGGATTCCCGACGCCCATGTGCGTACTACTAGCAAACATCAAACACTATGTTCGTCAAAAATGTTCGTGGCGATCCAATTTCGATTTTCTGTGTGGACGGTTTTCATAGTTTGATGCAACATTGTTCGTCCACTAATTTCTTGTGACCTAAAATTAATGTACATATTTTATTTTCGCTTTTTGTACAAAACTGTTTCCACCACCTAGGATCCTCCTTAGGAAACAATATTTCGTGAATCACCAAAAATTGTTTGGCTACTTCACCGTCGAACACTTCCAACGGTGAATCCATGGCTACTATTATATTATTCTTACAACCGGCAGCAAGTTCGTCATGCTCCCTTAGATGTCACTGCTTGCGGTAGCATCGGGGGTCGGGTTGCCTCCTTCCCTCAAATATGGCGACGGGGGTAATGGCTGATTTTTGCGTTATGCTCGTGAACGGGTGCTGCTTGTGGTGACTGGTCGTCTTGCCCATTGTTTTGTTTTGTTATTAGTAATTAACTGTTTATTTATTTTACTTTGATGGTCCTAGTTTGTTATGCGCCGGCCTTATACCTATATCGCTGACGGCGCATCAACGGTGGAAACGTACCATCATGACCCACATACAAAGAATTGGCAAACTGACGGAAACGCTGACGGTGCGGCACGTGTAAGCGACGCGCGGCGCGGTGGCCTACGTGACCATCAAGCTCGTTCATTCCGATTCCTACTTCGAATCTGAACACTAGATTTTCGTTCTAATTTTAAGTAAAGTTTGTAATACTTATTTTAATTAAAGCATTATAATAAATTTCGGTTTTTTTTTGAGTCCTCCGACAGCGTTCGACATAATTGGCGCAGTCGGTAGGATACTCGCGGGCCGGTTCGCGATATAGATTCCCGAATATTGAAATTAGGCGAGCCGCCCGGGTGGCCTTAGGCACCTCTAACGAGTATCCCGAATCGTCGAAGAGCTGCGGAGATCCAGACATTGATACTGCTCAGGAGAAGCCGAGATGTACAAGTAAGTGCACGAGAATCTTTCTAGTGTCGCTTTCCCTTACCCTTAACCCTTGATACTTTATTTCAAGATTTTTTACCCTAGGAATTTAGGGACCCGCGAGACTGTTTCTTATAGGCAGTCGAGACGGGAAGATTTAGTGGATAGTAATAGGAACATAGATATAAACATAGATAGTATAATGGCACACGACCCCGATGGCATTTTGAAGGCCATTCGCCTGGTCCCGGAATTTGATGGGAACCCCCATATCTTAACTCGATTTATTAGAATTTGCGATAAGTTAGTGGATGCGTATATACGTGAAGGTCCTGAGCATGACTTAAACAATTTATCCTTGATTAGTGGCATATTAAATAAAGTAACAGGCAATGCTGCTCGAACTGTTAACTCTAACGGTATCCCCGAGAACTGGAATGGCATCAGAAGCGTGTTAATAAATAACTTTGCTGATCGTAGGGATGAAACCACCCTCTATAATGACCTCTCGTTGCAGACACAGGGTAATGATACGCCGCAAGAACTTTATGATAGGTGCCAAACCTTATTTAGCACTATCATGACATATATTACACTTCATGAAACGTTGACTACGACTATTAACGCTAAGCGCGATTTGTATAAAAAGTTAACAATGCAGGCCTTTGTGCGCGGGCTCAAGGAACCTTTAGGTTCGCGCATACGATGCATGCGACCAGATTCTATTGAGACAGCATTAGAGTACGTACAAGGGGAATTGAATGTAATGTATCTGCAACAGAGAAACGACAGTTTACCTAAACTCACTAACACTCATCCCAAGTCTGCAACCCAGCCTAACCAGTCACCCATGCATGCAGGCTTCCACAGTCCACGCAATAATAACGCTATGCCCGTACCTAACCCGGTCATGCCCGCTTATATGCAACCACGCATGATGCAACCACAGCCACCAAATAACTATAGATTTAATGCAGGTTTTAATACTTTTAATGCACCCTATAATCAGCCCCGTATGCCTTCGCATACGCAACGAATGTTTGGCGCCCCACCTCCAAACTACAATCCGCGAGGTAACACGTTCGGTATGGCTCCAAGACCCCCATCACAAAATCAAGGGGCCAAGCCCATGAGTGGTGTGAGCAATTTCGTTGCTAAGCCACTACCTCCTACTCGTAGTAATTGGGATTGGTCTAGGCAAGGCAATCCGCCACCCATTAATTACTTCAGAACGCGCGATGTAAATGTCAACGAATGTTCAAGTTTCGAAGACTTCTCCTACCCTGAGTATTATGGGTATGAGCAGGAGCCTAACTACTACGAAAATTATTATCCTATGGATTACTACGGCAATTATCCATGCGTATACGATGGCATTCCGCAGACTGAGGTGTCGACTGACATGACAAATGACGGTAGCACTCAAGTAAGAGAACAGCCCCAGCCTTTCACCAGCGAGGAGGATTTTCAGGGGGCCACGAAATCAAAAAGATTAAAATAGAATTAAACCTTCAAACACAGCGACAGTTACCATACGTTCATATTGCTAACCCTAACCTAAACCTATTAATAGACACCGGCGCTAATCAATCCTTCATAAGCCCGGATGCTGTGGAGAGATATTTTGCACATTTACCATTGAACCATGATCCATTCGAGGTCACGAACGTACATGCAACAAGTAGACATAGTCACTCCATTAATATACCATGCTTCTCCGAATTCAGTGATCCAGAGCCTGTAAAACTATTTGTGTATAAATTTCATAATCATTTTGATGGTCTTATAGGATTCGACCTACTTGCAAAATGGCATGCTAAATTGGACCTTAAAGAATTGACGTTGACCACGAAATCCGCAGTAAATCGTATTAAAATATACAACTCCAGCAACTTAAATTTGTATGAAAATATCATCCCGGCACACAGCAAAAAACTACTAAGATTACCAATTAACGCACAGGACGGACAAGTTTTAGTTAACGAACAGATAATTTGTAACTGTATTATTCATGAATGCCTAACAACTGTTTTAAGTAACCGTGGTATAGTAGAAGTTGAGAACCCAACTCCTAATGATATGATATTCTCATTAGACCATCCGGCACAGGCATCAGTGTTTAATATTGAGTACACTCATTCGACACAATCTTCGCCCCGTGTAAAGGAAATTATATCAAAGTTGCGCACTGATCATTTAAATTTAGAAGAGAAGGCCAATCTGGAATCACTGTGCGCTAAATATGCTAACATTTTTTATATCGAAGGGGAACCATTAGCTTTCACCAATAAAGTAAAGCATTGCATTAGAACTACCGATGAAAACCCCGTATATACCAAAAGTTACAGATACCCATTTATTCATAGGGAAGAAGTTACTAGCCAAATATCAAACATGTTAGAACAAGGGATAATTAGGCCATCGGAATCAGCATGGAGCTCACCCATTTGGGTAGTACCAAAAAAAGTTGACGCTTCAGGAAAGCAAAAGTGGCGTCTCGTCATCGACTTCCGTAAACTAAACGAGAAGACGATCGACGACAAGTACCCAATACCGAATATTAATGACGTACTCGATAAATTAGGAAAATGCCAATATTTTACAACCCTTGATTTGGCTTCAGGATTTTTCCAAGTTGAAATGCACCCCAACGACATTCCCAAGACCGCTTTCAATGTAGAACATGGGCATTTCGAATTCTTACGAATGCCCATGGGACTTAAGAATGCACCCTCTACGTTCCAGCGTGTAATGGACAATGTCCTCAGAGGACTCCAGAATGTTATCTGTCTTGTATACTTAGACGATATTATCGTATTCAGCACGTCATTACAGGAGCATATGGATAACCTAGAGAAAGTCTTCCAAAGGCTGAGTGAATCCAACTTCAAAATTCAGCTAGATAAATCGGAATTTTTAAAATTGGAAACCGCCTACCTTGGTCACGTAATAAGCAGTGAAGGCATCAAACCTAACCCCGATAAGATAGCAGCCGTAGAAAAATATCCCCTACCGGAAACCCCTAAACAGATAAAGCAATTTTTAGGACTTTTAGGATATTACAGGAAGTTTATTCCCGACTTCGCCCGGATTACAAAACCCCTAACACAGTGTCTAAAGAAAGGGAAAAAAATTACATTTGACCCCGACTACATTAACAGCTTTGAGAAATGCAAGACGTTACTGACTAATGACCCTATCCTGAGGTACCCTGATTTCACAAAAGAATTCGTACTGACGACTGATGCCTCCAACTATGCAATAGGCGCGGTGCTATCACAAGGACCCATAGGATCAGATAGACCCGTATCGTACGCCTCACGTACTCTCAATGAAAGCGAAATTAACTACAGTACGATAGAGAAGGAACTATTAGCGATTGTCTGGGCCACTAAATACTTTCGGCCATATCTTTTTGGGCGTAAATTCAAAATCGTGACGGATCATAAACCACTACAGTGGGTTATGAACATTAAAGAACCAAACTCAAGGTTAACTCGATGGCGGCTAAAATTAAGCGAGTACGATTTTACAGTCGTTTATAAAAAGGGCAAAAACAACACTAATGCCGACGCCCTATCCCGCATCGAGCTAAACAATGAGGAGACTAACTCGATGATAGCCAATCCGACTGTCAAACCCCCAACCTTAGATAACTCAAATACCCTCACCGCACATACCGACAATGAAAACCCTATACTAGAAATACCTATCACTGACGATCCACTCAACAAATTTCATCGTCAATTATGTTTGACCATTGTAGGGGACATTAAAAGACGACCGACAGTGACTAAACCCTTCGACACTCACCTCCGAACATCTGTGCAGCTATCCGAGTCAAACCTAGAGGAAGATCTAGTTAATGCAATAAAAGAATATGTTAACCCTAAAATTAAAACAGCCCTCCTAATAAATCCGCCTTTAAGCATGTACAAAATTGTGCCCATTTTACAGGAAAAATTCAGGAATTCAGCCATGAATCTAGTAATAGCCAAAACGGAAATTGAAAATGTCAAGGAGTACCTTAGACAACAAGAAATTATCCGTCATTACCACAATGGGAAAACCAACCATCGTGGTATTAACGAGTGTTACTTGGCTTTATCACGTAGGTATTACTGGCCAAAAATGAGGGAACATATTTCTAAATATATCAATGACTGTACCATATGTGGACAGGCAAAATACGATAGGAACCCTGTCAGACCGATGTTCAATATAGTTCCACCAGCCACAAAACCGTTCGAAATTGTCCATATGGACTTATTTACAGCACAAAATGAAAAGTATGTAACTTTTATAGATGTATTTTCTAAGTACGGACAGGCATATAACCTTAAAGATGGTACCGCACTAAGCGTTATACAAGCACTACTAACATTCAGCACTCATCACGGCTTGCCACTCACCATTATAACCGATCAGGGTACAGAATTCACAAACCAAATGTTTTCGGAGTTCTGTAAAACACATAAAATAACTCATCATAAAACATTGGCTCATGCGCCGAATGATAACGGCAACATCGAGAGATTCCACCTAACCTTGCTAGAACATTTGCGCATCCTAAAACTACAGCATCGGGACGAATCTGTCATTAACCTAATGCCATATGCTTTGATAGGGTATAACAGCTCAGTCCACAGTTTCACGAAATGTAGGCCATACGATATTATTTTAGGACATACAGATCCAAGAGATCCATTAGATATTGACCTAACAGAACATCTGCTACAGCAATACACAAATTCACATAGGGAACAAATGAAGAAAGTCTACGAGCTAATTAATGAAACATCTCTCTCTAATAGAACTGCAATAATGGATAATAGGAACAAAGGTCGTGAATCAGATGTAGAATATCAGCCACAACAGCAGATATTCGTCACAAACCCAAGTGCTAGCCGTCAAAAGCTCGCACCGAGATACACTCAGGATACGGTTCTGGCAGATCTCCCAATTCACATATACACCTCTAAGAAACGTGGTCCAATAGCAAAATCGAGACTTAAACGAGTCCCTAACAGTGCCAAATTGTTACAGGATTCCACTACTGATGTTGGTCCTGCACCTGATACAGGCGCAGGAGATAAAACTTGAGGGACTCAACGATGGACCAGGGATTCTACCTTTTAAATTAGGACCTATGAGACTTACAACTCATTACCATACATTTTTACAATACATTGAACTTAAAGATATAAATAATAAAATTAGCTCCGTACGAACACAACTAATCGAAATCAAAGACACCCTAGATAACTATACTTATGCCCTGTACGAGTTACAGATTGATCATTTAACAAGTAAATTAAACAAGGCTTCGCTTCAACTAAGTAGCTTAGAGCCTAACCGCCCCAAAAGAGGTCTTATGGACGGTCTAGGATCCGTAGTAAAAAGCATAACAGGAAATCTGGACTATACGGATGCCATGAGGTACAATGATGCCATTAAAATTCTCAAGGATAATCAGGATAAAGTAATTGCTGAACAAAACCATCATATCAGTCTCAGCAAAGACTGGATGGGCCACCATACCGAAATTATAACCAAAATTGTTGAAAATCAGTCCCGAATTAACAACACTCTGCATGACTTACTGGACAAACAAAAGTATGCTCAATACAGTCTATTAAAATTTGCGAAGTTCGCGCAAATCCTAGGTATAGTTAGCGATAATGTAGATAAGTTACTAGATGAGTTACATAGAATTGAAGATGCAATAGCCTTCAGTCGTGCTGGAAGCACGCACCATTCTATGATAAAGTTAGAGACAATGACTAGTATGTTAGGAAAACTTAGTAGTATTTACGATAAGGACCAGCTGTTAGATCTGGAAGCTAGGGAATATTATAACGTCATAAAGCCAGGATCATTTTATAACGGTCAACATATTATCATAGCATTTCAATTCCCTATCCTATCTCCCTTTAAATATACTCTATATAGACTAGCTATAGTACCGAACGAAAGAAAGCAGATCATAGTTCCCCCTTACCCCTTTATAGCTATCACTAGAAACTTTCACGTGTACATAGAGGCTGAATGCCCGAAGTTAACCGAGCAGTACTTATGCGAAGAAAAACTCAATCATCAGTTAAGATCGCAACCAGATTGTATACAACGTATAATAGATGGCAAAACGACGGATGACTCCTGCGTGAAGACAACCATTTCACTCTCAAGACAAGCCATGGATAAGCTGGACGACCGCCACTACGTAGTCGTCTTCCCAAAACCTACGAAACTGCAACTCACCTGTGAACGAGATGAATTTAACACATTAACCGGCAGCTTCCTGGTTACCATCCCACGTAACTGTCTGCTACGAACACATGAATTCACCATAGTTAACATCAATGATCGAGTGAATGGTCAGCCAGTGAAGATAACCGAAATTACTACAAAATTGTATGAAGATCACGTACCTCAACGCCCGCTCCAGATAAACTCTATCAACCTAAGAAACCTACATAACTTACAAGATGAGATTAATCTTCAAACACCTGTGCAACTGGAAAGTCTGGAGACGCCATCACTCTACCATACAACCATACCATTCTACGTAATCTTATTTGGTGCACTTTTACTAACTACCATCATAGTATTGCGTCACCGCTGCAACGCCTGGAGACTCAAGCCACCTGCAGAGCAATCATTACCCAACGTTGCTGCTGCAAATCAAGATCATCCTTATGAAGTTCCAGAACCATCTCAACGCCAAGGAAAAACTCAGATGCCAGCAACATTTTCACTAAACGTCTTAAAATAGTTGCTGAGCTACGGGGGGAGGTGTTATGCGCCGGCCTTATACCTATATCGCTGACGGCGCATCAACGGTGGAAACGTACCATCATGACCCACATACAAAGAATTGGCAAACTGACGGAAACGCTGACGGTGCGGCACGTGTAAGCGACGCGCGGCGCGGTGGCCTACGTGACCATCAAGCTCGTTCATTCCGATTCCTACTTCGAATCTGAACACTAGATTTTCGTTCTAATTTTAAGTAAAGTTTGTAATACTTATTTTAATTAAAGCATTATAATAAATTTCGGTTTTTTTTTGAGTCCTCCGACAGCGTTCGACATAATTAGTTCATCATTTGTGACTGTTACGGCTGTAGATATATGTAAGCGGGCACGCCCTTTATACTTGAAGGCTTTTATTTAGGTTTTAAGTTCTGTTTACGTTTTTCATCTCTGCTTGAGAATAGTTTTCGGTCTTTTTCTTTTCTTTTTTTTTTGGTATAGTGGTGTGCTAGCTGACATATGGCTAATAATTTAATGTTTTGTGTTTCACGTGGTGTAAATTGTTTTGCATACTATTGTATAGAATCCATTATTTTCTCTAACTGAACAGACAGCTGTGCTGCTGGGGAGTTTGTTGGCCACTTCTTCTTCCCAGCTAAAGCACTAGGAAGTGGCGAAGGGTGGGCGTTTTGGGGGACTGTCTTATGTAATTTTGACGTTCGAAAAGTGCTGATCCTCAGCCTAGTTTGAATAAATGACTTTTGGTTTTGATTTTGATTTTGACTAAAGAGAGGCGGTTGAGCGCGAACACTAGTCGAACTATGTTCGTATATCGCGTTCGTGGTCGCTTTGCTAATTTCATCCACACGTGCACACGTCCACACGTACGAACCAAACGTTCCATATTAGATTTTCTTGTTCACCATGTTTTGTGCGTTCCTGCGTACACGCCTTAAGCATTACATTTAAGTATGTATGCTTTTGCTATACCATAAGCCAGTTACAGGCAGTTATTATTCATTATATTCCTAACGGATATTGAAAAAGTGGTCATGAAAGTAAAGCCTCTTCTATTAGGTGTTTCATTACAAGGATAACATAAAAACTGAAGTCTTTAACCTCAAGATAAAGCAGAATTTGATAAACGTCCCGAACGTGACTCCTAGTGCTAATACTAAGCTATTCATGAAGGAAATGCACCTTGCGTAGCGTGAAATATATACCTCTTTTTTTTGGGTGTTAAATTATTAAATACCTTCTCCCGATCAGAAGCGAGCGGGAGGATGTGTCAAACTTTAAATGACTAAAACCCACCCATATTCCTTCCGTTGCCTGTGTTGCCAGGGCCTCGGTAACCCTTTCGGACTTTCCCGCGACCACGGCAGGCATCGGCCCTAGTGGGCCCCTACACTAATATATACCTACAGTGAATTCTATGAGACAATACATCAGTTACTAAGCATTGAGGAAATTGGAGCAATCTACTGGCAAGGGCCGCTGTACTGCCACGAAATTCGAAAAAAGTCAAATCGTAAAAAATAAAGTTTTACAATTTAGAAGAAAAAATACTTTTAAATTTCATTCCCGGGGAACTTTAATGACAGCTCTGGCATATTTTTTTTAGTACCTAAGTCAATTTTAAACTAACTTAATGTAAAAGTATGCTCTTAAACCAACTTGGGAGACTGCTTGGATTTTAATAACATTAAAAAGTCCCAAAGTTATATATTTCATGTTATATGATCACAAATTCGCGTTTAGGGATTCGTTCAGATTCCTATTTATCTATTAGGTGACCGCCATTGATCATAAGATTTTAGAGAACCTTAAGCAAAACGAATGGGGACCTATTTCCATGTCGAAAGTCCTGTTTTTATCGACCATTTTATTAATTTTCTGAAGAGAAAAATGTCGCGGCCTTAACTAGACTTAATAAGAAAAAATACGGAAATTAATTAAGATCCCGTGCACTAAGAGATCTTTTTAGGGTTCTGTACTTCAAAAGGAAAAAAATGGAACCCTTATAGGATCACTCGAGTGAGTCTGTCTATCTGTCACTCTGTTAAAGCCGATTTGCTCCGAATCTACTGGACCGATTAAGTTGAAAGGTACACATATGAATATGAATTTCTGTGAACCGTGTAACATAAATAAATAAATTTTGAATTTGCGGTCACTACCACACACTGCGGGGGCCAATTAGAAAATTTTTTGCAAACTGTACTGTGTTGTTGTGAGCGTCTCAAATATATTTTTTATAATAAAAATATATTTCCTCTCCCCTTATCTCTAAAATCACTGAGTACTAATAAAAAGGCAGTCATGGGAACTGCCGACAAAAGTGAAAACTTTGAAATAACTGTTTATTTTTTAATTAAATATAGTATGAACATAATTTATATTATTTGTTTTGCAAACTGTACCGTGTGACATATCAAATGAAAGGGCTTGTTGTAAGGATTACAAGATATACTGGCCCATTATCTCCGAAACTGCTGAGCCTAAAATTTAGAAGAAAGAAAAAAGAAGTGTCTATGGTATTAAAATAACGTGGTAAATCTCTCAATATTGTGCGTACAAAGTTACGCTTGCAGTTGGAATGTTTGAGGGAACATTATTTTTAACTAAAAGGTTAAATTTGTTGTAGGATAAATTCATCCCAACTACGGAACCCTTCGTTGTGCGTGGTCCGACACGCACATGGCCGGTTTTTTAATGTTTTTTTATTTATTTTTTTGTATCTTTACAGCTGACAGTCTAACATAATCCTCGGGTGCAATTTCCTTGCTCAGTTATTATATCATATAAAGTAACATCACGCCTGTAATCCCCAAAGGGTCAGGCAGAGGTGTACCTACCTGTAGTACACCCACATTTCGCCAGTTATGTTAACGTAAGTCCCATGTAATAGGGGGCGAGCCTATTACCAGCAACCGGACACAAATTCCTACTCCGGACTCCGGAGCTTCTCAGTAGCAGTTTCCGGGTTGCTACCGAGAAATTCCGGATAGCAACGCTCAATAACATTTGGCCCGACCTGGGAATCGAACCCAAGACCTCATGCTCAGCAGTAGCGCTTGTGACCAGTGGTCAACGAGGCAGCATTTATCCTCTTCATAATAATAACATTTAAATAAGTCTTTCATAGCCGCGTAACATAAATCACGTTACATAATTGAACTTTTCCGGGACCTATTCAAGACTTTTCACAGCATAAATAACGGAAATATTCATAATTTCTAGAGCTGAATTAATGACAGTATGTTGAAGTATTTATACCTGTGTTAACATTAATTAATTTTATGTTTACACGTTATTAAGATATATGATCTACTAGTGTGGAAAGATTAATTTAAAGTGATTTGTACAGTACGTAATCAGCCTATAATGTTCCCACTGCTGGGACACAGCCTCCTCTCTGTGAGAGGGAGTGGGCCGTAATCCACCACGCGGGACCAGTGCGGGTTGGTAGATGTCACATGTCTTCGAATTTTTGGCTCTAGGACATGCCGGTTTCCTCACGATGTTTTCCTTCGGCGTCTTGAGAGCAGTGATGATTAAATTATTTACACTAAGTAAAGCGCCTGTCCGGGTTCGAACCTACGCCCTACAACTCGCGGCCGTTACCACTGGGCCACCACTGCTCACCATTTATACAGTGCGTTCGTTATTACATCTACTTTTTTGAATTAAGAAGGGAAAGGATATGTATAACTTTTTATTTTATTATATCTACTTTTTGAATTAAGAAGGGAAAAGATATGTATAACTTTTCATTTTATTATATTCTACTTTTTGAATTAAGAAGGGAAAGGATATGTATAACTTTTCTTTTTATTGTGTCTACTTTTTAATTAAGAAGGGAAAAGATATGTATAACTTTTCATTTTATTATATCTACTTTTTGAATTAAGAAGGGAATGGATATGTACCTATAACTTTTTATTTTTCTTTATGGCTATTCTAAATGTTCTAAAGACTATGTCTACAGGGTCAAATTCAATTTGCTAACGAAACTCCGCGAACGTGATAGATATCGGTATCTTAAAATCATAAAAAATAAGTTGATGATTATTTTTTTTGGGCCGCCGCCGCCGTCGACCGCTTGTAGCGATGTTACTTGAAATATGAGTTGAGAAAATTTGTTTTTTTTTGTTTAACCCATCATGTTAGTGAAGTTGATACAAAAACCTTGGTTTTTTTTTACTGATATTTTAAGTGACTACACAATCAAATTAATCAATTAATATCTGTTTTCATATATTATGTTGAGATATCAATACCCATCACGACTGCGGAGCTTTGATAGATATTTTATTTTGACCCTGTATTATAAATTAAAATCACTTTTCGTGTTTGTCTGTGTGACCGCGTTGTTTTTCTAAACTACGCAACGAATGTTGATGCGGTTTTCACTATCATTTGGAGAATTTATTCCGGAAGCTATATACAGGGAATAATGTGTGTATAACTAACTATACAGGGTGGATTTTTGAGACGGGGCATTAAGGGTAGGTATCTTAACGGTTGTAGTTACAGAAAAACGAGGTCTTAGGAGATTGTCCCTATTTTTTTGAGAAATTTTGATCCCCATCAACAATACAGTCAGCAAGAAAATGGGCAATTTTCACAAAAACTTTTGTTAGTGCATTTCTTAGAAAATGCACCTTCAGTTTCCTTTTTTATGATGGATAGACTGGCCACTATAAAACTCAGAAATCGCAAAAAAACTGTTCCCATACAAGTCTAAATTATTGTAGAACATTTTTATCAGAATTACAGAAATCACAAGCAACAAACTAGGAGCAGTGGTGGCCCAGTGGTAACGGCCGCGACTTACGAGTTGTAGGTCGTACATGTTTTCGAACCCAGGCAGGCGCTTTGCTTTGTGTAAATTATTTCATCACCACTGCTCTCAAAACGGTGAACGAAAACATCGTGAGGAAACCGGCATGTCCTAGAACCAAAAATTCAAAGACATGTGACATGTACCAACCCGCACTGGGCACGCATGGTAGATTACATTACATTCTCAAAGTAGATTAAATTATAACGTTCGATATCCGAAGTTTACATTTTTTTGTTCATTTTTGGCTAGTTTTCGTTGTAGTGGCCAATCTATCCATACTAAGCAAGTTAAGAGTCTCCTACGAAATGTATAGGAATAGTTTTTTCGATTTCTGACTCTTCTAGTATTCAAACCTCCGATGGTTCCATAGTCTATTTTGATGCATAAAAGAAACAAAAACGATTGGCATCAAAAAAAGTTTTTGTGGAAATGGCCCATTATCCTGCTGACTGTAATTTTTTTTCAAAATCATCAAAATTTCTCAAAAATATATGGACAGACTCCTAAGATCATTTTCTTGTAGCGACAGCGGTTAAGGTACCTGCCCTTATTGCCCCATCCCAAACATCCACCCTGTATAAAAATCATGAAATATTAATGTTTTGTCGAGTCGTAAAACCGTGCGAAGCAGAGGCGGGTCGGTATTTTTTTTCATAAAATCGTGTTTGAAACTTTTTTGTGGCTAGGAAACCGTTTATATCTTCGGGAAGTTACAAATATGATATCGTTTTGTGAATGGCTGTGTATGTTGGTAGATTTTTATTATTCGCGTCATGATTCATCGTCAAAACGTTTTTGCAAACGAAGGGTACAAATATTGGTCTTATGTTACGTTGGTATAACTTAGCAGACAGGATACTAATTCAGAATTGTTACAGTTTTAATTGCAAACAAGTCATTTGGTTTAAATTAAGTTTTTATTTTTACTATTTTATTAATATTATACATAGATTCTTTTACATTTTGTAAATGTGAGAAAGTTGTGGGCTTAATAGATAGATTTGTAGACAATTTATTTTTTGTTAAGTACCTGGTACTTCTTGACAGGCCTTTGTAATTTGAAATTAACACAGTAATTTGAAAACACTGTAAAAGCAAATTATTTTTAAAAGAGTAACCGTGGAGTTTCTTGCCGGTTCTTCTTCTCCATACGAAACGACCAATTGGAACCGTGCACCTAGCTTCTGACGTTTCATAAGTGCTCATGTAGGTTTATGTGAAATAAAATATTTTGATTTTGTTTATCAAATTCTTTAGCATGCATAGCATCTACCCACACATTACATTTATTCATTTGAATTATCATATTATTAGCATTTAATATAAAAATATTGTCATTTATACATACACATGTACGGTATTAGTTATTAGTTAAATTAACAGAATTGAGAAATATTATTATATTTTAATAAAATAGGACTGAAGATTCTTTTAAACAAAAACAAATTATTCTAAAACCAAAAAAAAAACGCGACTGCTAAAACACATAACTGAAAAGACATTATAATAACAAGCATCATTTATTTACATAACCAAATTACAAGATGATTATTAACATTAACTAAATTAAATTAAAACTAAGTTAGGCTTAAAAAAGGCCCTCGGGGCATTGTACCGAGGATGCTGGCGGCATTTCCTCGCTAATAAGTTAATGTTTTAAACTCGACAAAACATTTCCTCATAATTTTCCTCATAACAAGCATTAGATAAGTATAATCTATAGAATTTTGGTATCGCAGGCGGGGACAAACAAAAGTTACACCATATTTCAGGTTATTGGTTTGTCCGCGCCTGCTTATAATGCTTGTTTTTTCTTTTCAGTTATGTACTTTAGCAGTCGGGTTTTTTGTTTTTTGAATAATTTATTATATTTAAAGCTTTTAAGTTTCTTACATGTAATTGACTTATTACTAGCTATTATTTGGTATCAATACTATTGTAATTTAATTTTAAAAACCTTCCTCTCCCTTTTTTGTATTTTCAGATGCAATATATAACTATTTTATAGTCTATATCACTCCCACAATTAAGACAAATCTAAGGACACCTCATAATTATGTTAAAATCCATCAAGCCGTTTAGGCTACAGAGCGTGCCAAAGAAATAAACATGCATACATACATACATAAATACATATACTCTCGAAAAACATTACCCTCCGTCTGGGGCAGTCCGGTAAAAAGACGTATAATTAGACTTCGATCACAATTTTATGCTAAAAATAATAAACCAATTCCTTTAATTCCATGAAAGGCTTGTTTTTCCTCAGAATACTAGGCAGAGGGAGAAAATCCAAGAATAAGAAAGAAATCCATATTAATGTGACTACCATGTAGGTTCAATATCACTATAACTTATTAGGTCAACCATGTGTGTGACAATTGAAAGAAAAAGGGACTTTCTTAATTAACCCACATCTTCGGTTTATACCTACTTATGTTATTATCTGTGGACATAGGTTGAGCGGGAAAATATGTGGCAGATGTTCTCCTGTTTGTGCGAGGTTCTAGAAAAATGGACCGTTTCTTATTTGTAACTTTTTTGTCCTTATTCCCAAACAAAAAAGTTACAAGTAAGAAAGGGTACATTTTGTCCAAAATTATTAATTAAATAAATAATAATTACGTTATTATCAACTCTTGGTTTATATTCAAGTATTTTAGGGTGGACATTTGCTATTTTACTTTTTTTATCGTTGTAAATATCGAACTTAGTTTTGACGTTTCTAAAGAAGTGATTTATTGAATACAGATATTTTAATGTTTTTTATAAGTCAACTTTACTCAGATGTTTACTATAATATTGAATTCATCTGTGTGACCAAGATTATGTCTGGAATAGACTTTAAAAGAGTTCTGACCTCTGAGTTAGTTTCGCCATTTCTTCTCAGGTGTAGTTCGATAGGAAATGTCGACTCCATCTCGCTAATTTTTTTTTAATGGCGTTAAAAAGTGATTCCGATACCCTATTTACAGAATAAACAATTTCATTTCATTCTATGTATGTGTTAAAGTAGCTACCTATGTATAACTTTAGTGATTTTATCAATAAGCTTATCAAAGCAAGTATTCCAATTTATGTGTTTAAGGCACGTTAGCTACTCCTTTAAAAAACGGTTAACGAATTTATTTCTATTAGGAATCTTTATAGGTTTTAAACATTCAGCTGGCATTAGAAGTCCGTTTTTTTTTTCAAGTACATATATTAAATCAAGGTTTTATCGTTCCATATTGTTTTTTGATAGCTTTATAGAAAATTTATTGAACATGCTTGTTTTATTAACTGTCAGCTAGTGCAGCAGCTTACATTGAGATAAAACTATAAACTTGTATCTTTCTTTTATTAACCTATTGGTTATAATACTAACAAAGTATTTTATTTTTTATTCGTTAGCCGTTGTCCGTAAAAACCCATATCATTAAATACAAATAAAATAAGTTAAAATGTCAAACAAAACGAATTAAGCCACCAATTAATTCGTTTACATATTTGTTAGGACATTTTATCGGAAATTCAAAATTTAGAAGAATATGTATGTGAAGAATTTAGAGAATATGTCATAATGCCGAAAAATGTCACATCACTACGCCTTTGAAGCTTTTTCATAATGTCAATCTGGAATTAATAATTCTGTCGCGAAAACCACACTCATTACATATGTATCCCAATAGCCTATTTTGAAGGAATTAATTATTCGAACAGAAATAAAAATCAAAGATCTAATACTTACATAATTCGAAATGTCGGTCATCAGTTGGAAAACTCACATTAACACAAATTATAATGAAACAAACACTATTTTGACACTATTGTAAAATTATTTTTTCACTTCTGTTTACGTGAAAACTTTCGCGCGGAAACTTAGGTGGGAGCGACGTGAGGACGTCTGCACGTGACGCTTGTCGCGCGAAGACTGGCCCACTGTATTTTCCCACCCACGGAGTTTTCATTTGGATCACGCGTCTAGGGCGGGAAAGCCGAGTTCGAGATTCGAATGTTCATCATTGTCTATGACGTGTACCTTCGTAGGGCGAGAGCTAATTACTGGCCGCCAAGAGATAATTTAGTGTCTCTAGTTGTTGAAAGGGAAAATATATTTCTATATTATTTTTTTTATAAGATATGGGTTCTTCGCGTTTGTATATTCATGAAGCAATTCCTTTAAAATTTATATGAACAGTAAAACTCATTCATTTAAAATAGACTGAGAATCAGCATTTGACAACGTTTTGATGTAAAAAACTGTAGGATACAGTCCTAAAACTGCTTCCTAATGTTTAAGCTGACAAAGAGGAAACTGATCTCGTATCTTTGATAAAAAAGTGTAGGTATGTACCTAGGTAACTCAAACTCAAACTCAAAACTCAAACTCAAAGCATTTATTTCAATTAAACCATTTACAGGCACTTTTGAATTGTCAAGGAGTCGGTCAGTTAGAAATATGAAGCTAGTTGCCCATTCCAAAGCGTAGTAGGTAACATTACATCGAGCCTGGAATTATCCGAAGGGTTAGGCAGAGCTGTACCTTAGCATATACACCTACATTTCGTTTCGTTATGTTTAAGTCCCATTTAATAAGGGACGAGCCTATTGCCATCAACCGGGCAAAAATCCAGACTCCAAGCTCCTACTTATAAGAAATTCCTGATAGAAAACTTTTTTTCTTTTTTTTTTTAGGTTGGGTAATTATCAAATACCTTCTCCCGCTCTGGGCGGAGCGGGAGGGTGTGTCAGACTCTTACTGACTAAAACTCAGCCGTGATCCTTCCGTTGCCTGTGTTGCCAGAGGCCATGGTATCCCTTTCGGACTTTCCCTCGACCCGGCAGAATAATCAAATCAAATCTTTTTTAAATGATGGCTTTACTTAGACTTAGAATCTTACTGACTAAAACTTAACCGTGAGCCGGGACCAACGGCTTAACGTACTTTCCGAGGCACGGAGGGGTCTTTGTATGTAAAGATGGTCACCCATCCACGGCTCAATCGTAGTTTAACATGACCGATCGACCCGTGCGGGTGTTATTACTTAGCCTCAAGCTCCTCATTCGGGTAAAATATAACAATAAAAGTTTACTTTTTATTAGTAAACATTAGTTTGACTGAAGTGTTATTTTTTTTTTGGGGTGGGAAATTATCTAATAACTTCTTCCGCTCTGGGCGGTGCGGGAGGGTGTGTCATACATTCTGACTAAAACCCACCCGGTGTTCCTTCCGTTGCCTGTGTTGCCAGAGGCCATGGTATCCTTTTCGGACTTTCCCGCGACCCGGCAGAATAATCAAATCAAATCTTTTTTAAATGATTTCTTTACCGAAACCCGTTAGATATGTCCGGTGATAATCTTTATTCCTTTTACGTTCATTGGCTATTTTTGGTACAGTTTTACTTTCTCTTGAGAACAAAACATATTACCGTTATAGTGTTTAATTTAAACGCTTGGCATGTTTTAGAACCGCTGTGGAATTTTGGATTAGGTTATGTACCTAAACGTGGATTAAATTGTAGATAACCATGTGATATGACGTTAAATGGGAAATTATGTATCACTATGGAATTGTCAAACGGTTACATTCATATTATATAGGAAAGAAGTGAACGCTTTGGATGCAAGCAGTGACGTCATTCGCCATCTGGCCTACGTCCGCGAAGGTGACAATAGGCCGAGTCGGCGCGGTGGTCTCTACTTTTTCCCGGAAGTCAACTTGTTAGTGTATTTTTTTTTTTTAATTTCTATGGTTACATTGGTTTGCAGTGCCAGGGTTCAAGACACACTCGTTTTTTTTGTTTTTTTTTGTTAACTTATGGTCTTCCTTATGTTGTGCCTTCTCCGGTCAATCGGAAATTATTAGCAAAGAAGAGAATTGCAAATGGAATTACTCGTAAGTTATATTATTCAGGTTTACTTCGTCGATAATCGTCTTTTGACGTGAATACGTCTTTCAAATTTCTGCCATAGTGGGAGGCAATTCAGAAAACTGATGAGAACAAAATTGGGGAAACAGTTTGGTGTTGCAGAAACATATCTATCATCTCTATGAAAAAATTAATTACTCCACTCGATATCTGAAGGATCAAAGAAATCGTTACAAAATATTACCCGTACGTACACGTATTCACGTTAAACATTTTTAGGTTAAAAGTTTTTTTGTCGGTATATCGTTCGATAAATAGGTACGCCAGTCGACGGTTTGGGTGTTTCAAAACGAATCAACGCCTACCAAAGTGAAGCGATCTAGAAGCGGAGGGAAGATTTTGATCGCGAGCTTTTTCAATTTGATTGGCTACTTGCTGTCAATTCCTTTACGGAACCAAAGAAGCATCAACGCTGAATGGTATACTATCAAATGCTGAGCAGAAGTTATCTCTGTTGTGAGCAACAAGCGACCAAACACGGGGCTCTGCGGGCTACTGCTACACCACGACAACGCGCCTTCGCACACCGGGCTCAATACGAGGGATTTCTTGGACAGCACACCGGTCAAACTCCTGGGTCACCCTCCTTATAGCCCTGACCTAGCACCGCGTAACTTCTTTTTATTCCCGAAAATAAAAAGTCTGCTCAAAGGGATACAATTTTCGTCGCCGGAAGATGCGCTGTCAGCTGTCAGCTGAGCAGGCTGCAAACGAGGTGTCTGCGGCGGCCTGGAAAAAGTGTTTCTTAAACTGGTTCAGACGCATGAAACTTTGTATAGAGGCTAGTGGAGAGTAGTTCGAAAAGATTTAATAAAAAAATATTTACTTATAGAACATTTTTTTTTTATTTTCGCAAAGCTTTCGAGGATACGTGGGACACCACGTATCCTCACTGCGATGATTTGAATTGTAATCAATTCAAATCATCGCAGTGAACTAATAATAGAGAAAAATATTTTGTAAGTTTTGTCTCGCTACACTCAGTTCTGGCCCTGCCAGATCCAGTCTCCTCCAGACATCTTCGAGTTAGTGTTCAATCAAGAATAAACAAAAATCTTCATTTAAAAAAGATCCCGGTACAAATAAAAACATGATGTGAATTCAGGATTTTCCCAACAAAATACTGCATTCAATATTTCAGTACAATTTCAATTTAAACAGACATAGTCATACAAAATCTCCATTCAATTGAAACAAGAATTAGGTCAAGTGCACAGGTTACTGAGAAAGGTTGACGAATACGAACGAACATAATCTACATCACTATTATTTGTTATTAAGGAATACTGTGACGGAGAGGAATACTCGTTCTTTTTCCTCGTCTGTTTTCAGGAATTTCGTAACGTCAGGGATATAAATATTAACTATGTAAACGTCTCATTGAGGATCGTATATTTTATTATATATATATTTTTTATATTATATGTTTTTTTTTATATTATAATTATATTATTATATATATATTATTTATATATTATATATATATATTAATACTTCACCGCAAATAAACGTATTTTCTTTCTTCTTCACTAACTGCCCGCAGCTTCCACGTGGTATTTTCTAAAATAGAAGTAGCCTAGTTACTTCTTATAACATCAGCTATCTGCCAGTGAAAGTCCCGTCAAAATCGGATCAGCCGTTTCGGAGATTAGCCGGAACAAACAGACAACATTTTTTAAAATTATTTTTTGTTATAAATATCGTACATACTTTCATATGCTTTTGGTACAACACCTGTTATTTTGACATTACTAACAGACACTTCAATTTTATTTAGGTACTTGTAAAGATAGATAACGGGCTGGGTTGTCTCCCAGCACCTCTTATAGCAATATTATTTCAATATTACTTCAGCGTGAGAAAGAGATGGAGCTATAAATCCTGTACAGCTCCATCACTTTCCCACTGTGAAGTAATATTATAATAATACTGCTATAAGAGGTGATGGTAACCTCCCCTTAAGTCCGCAACTCCACGCCCAAGCGCGTACTGTGATTGAGGATAGTACGTAGTTCTCGTCAATGGTTGATTAAATTATAGGAAGGTGGAGATTGAAGGAAAACCTAAATCTAAAGGCCAATCCATACTAATAAAATAACCTCAAAAATTAGTCAAAAAGTCCGACTGTAAAGTAAAAAAGTAGACTGTTTCATTTTTACAGGTTATCAAGAGAACGATGTGTTGTTTTTAGCAGAAGGCTGTTTAAAACGGAGAAGGTTTCTTACCACTCGTACTGATCCACAACTGAGCAAAGCAACTCAAATTCCTGTCCCCAGTGGATTTTTACAACGTTTTCTCTGGCATACTCTCTTTAATGCTTTTTCTGTAATCTGTAGATAATAAACTAAACAAAGAGTTACTAAATAATAATCTAACGGAATCACCAATGACTAGACTTACTCGTGTCGTTGCTCTATTTCGGCATTAGAAAAAACCGTCATCTCTAAAAATTCAAGATCGAAACTTTCCAAGCTATTGTTAGAATCAGTACATTAATAACCTCGAGGTAAAAATATTTCTTTCATTCATTCACAGATCATTGCTATAAAAAAATGTAACACTAGACACTACTTATGTATCGTTACAGTAAATTATTAGACAGCTAACACATATCAAAAGAATGTATATAAATTGAAATAAATTACGTCTAACTTGTTTACACAAAAAGTCGGCAAAAGAAAAGACACTCGCTTAAACTGGACGAAACTGGTTCAAACTGGACGTAGCCAGAACTGAATGTTTTGTGATTGCTAATAAATTCTGGCTTGTTATTTCCTTGTTCGCGTCAAATTCACGTCAAATTGTAAATGTCATGGCTGAAAATGGTCTTTATGATATTGTTAGGCTGTTGATTGTGTTGTATTTCTTGAGTGTTCTGTATCCTAAGAGTCTTCTGGGATTTTGGTGCACTTTTTTTTTGGGTGGGAAATTATCAAATAACTTCTCCCGCTCTGGGTGGAGCTGGGGGGTGTGTCAGACTCTTACTGACTAAAACCCACCCGAATTCCTTCCGTTGCTTGTATTGCCAAGGGCCTCGGTAACCCTTTCGAACTTCCACGTGACCCTGGCAGACATCGGCCCTAGTGGACCCCTACACTTGTGCTGACATCTCATTGAGGCGTGCGTGGAAATACAACGCACCGGCTACCCGGGCCTGGTCCTTATCGGACGGCGAGCTACCCATTGCTCACCGTCCGCAAGCCCGCGCCTACGGTGGTCGGAAATCCGCCCGGAATTCTCGACGCCCACGGCGTCTCCTGCGGCGGCTAGGGGCGAGTGGTCGCGAAATTTGCCTTTCTCTCAACCATCCCGCCTCCTCCTTCGCGACCATTACTGCTTCGCAGAAGGAGGTAACGGCTGCCCGTACCAGGGCCGGACGCGAGTGATCTCTGCCACCGATCGCCTCCACGAGGACACGGCGGTGCTCTGCCCAAGCCGGGCAGACCTCCACCGTATGCTCCACCGTGTCCTCTGGTCGATCCACACAGTGATGACACCCGGATTTTGGTGCACTAAGAAATGAAATTGAAAAGAAATTTACTTTCGGGAATAATGAATAATGTAGAATTTTGGTATCGCCGAGGGGACAAAATTTCAGGTCATTGGTTTATCCCGCCTGCACCCCCAAAATTCTGTAGATTATACTGCTTGTTTTTCTCTTTTCAGTTATTTGTTTTAGCAGTCGGGTTTTTTGTTTTTTAAATAATTTGTTTTATTTCAAGTTTTTTAGTTGTATTCATATATATATGGAATTGACTCATTACTAGCTATTATTTGATATCAATATTGTTGTAATTTATTTAAAAAAAACCCTTTCCTCCCTTTTTTTGTAATTGCAGGTGCAATATATAAATACTATATAGCTTATGTCACTCCCACAATTAAAGCAAATCTAACGACATCACATAAGTTAAAATCCATCAAGCCGTTTAGGCTACAGAGCGTGCCAAAGAAATAGACATACATACATACATACATTTTTCGTAATGTTAATTACTTTGCATACGATTTGTATAGAATCAAGTTTATATAACTAAACAGACAGGTGTGCTGCTGTGGAGTTTGTTCCGCCACTTCTTATTGCCGGCTAAAGCACTAGGAAGTGGTGAAGGGCGAGCATTTTTGGGGGACTGTCTTATGTAACTTTGACGTTCGAAAAATGCTGATTCTCAGCCTAGTTTGAATAAATCACTTTTGATTTTGATTTTTGACATACATATATACTCTCGAAAAACATTACCCTCCTTCTGGGGCAGTCGGGTAAAAAGAAACAATTATTAACCACACTATTACTCATCAGCTTGCAAATGAACGAACTTTGTTTAAGTTTTTATCGCAGCATGATGGATGCGTAAATTAACATTGTTTGTGCACAAACAAGTGTGATCGATTGTTATTGAGCTGTTCTGTGTAACTTAGCTTCATTAAGTTAACAAGTTAAACATTCGTAACTTATACGGTGGGTGTAAGCGGTGGCGATTGAGGTCGTTGAGGTCAATTGGTAGAGAACTGGAGCCAGCAGAAGGGTTGATGCCTTTGCTGGAGGGTTGAGGTCCAAAAACCTGCGAGGTTGTCGCGTAACACACTATCAGTAGCAATGAGTTTCAACACTAGCGGTGTTATTACAAAACAAAAATTTCTTTTGACATGGTTTAAACCATCGAACCAGTTTTCGTAATAAGAACTTTACTATGATTGAAATGCAGTTCTTTATACAAAACTCACTATTTAGTCCGGTACTAAGTTGACAGTTTTTCATTAAGAACTTTAACGTAGTCGGAATAAAGTTCAAAATTCAAAAATGGCTCAATTATTTAAACCTGGATCTGAAGATAATCCTTGTTTTGTAATAAGACGGAATGAGTTTTTTGACAGTTCAACATCATTGATTCCGTTATTTACGTTGTTGAGCAGACAATTTTTTGGACCATATGTAGCAAAGAACTAATCCATTGCTTCATATGTTAGAAAGATTTGTAAAAAAAAGACAATCTGAATAATTTTAATGGATATTGCTCACAAAGTCCATTAAAATCATTCAGATTGTGATTGAAAGTGGTGCCGATTCCCGTGTACACAAACTAAACTGTATTTAAGTTCAGTGCATCTTTTTCTTTCTATTTCATTAAGAAAAGGACAGAAGATATATTTTAGTTTAGTCCTGTCAAATTAATCAGCGCCTGTCACTACTTCATACAAGTTTAGACGTGATTAAAAACTTGCCTACTAAAATTACATCAATTTACGTCAAGCGCTGATTAATTTGACAGGACTAAACTAAAATTTATCGTCTGTCCTTTTCTTAATGAAATAGAAAGAAAAAGGTGCACTGAACTTAAATTTAATTTAGTTTGTGAACAAGGGAATCGGTACCAATGTTACGCATTTAGAGTGCCGAAGGCCTAGACAAGTGACAATCGTTTTCAAAGCGTTTCGTGTTTCTACAACGCTTTTCAACGAGGTTGACATAAGCTTTCGGTATCTTATTATGTCAGTTCCATTAATTTTTGACTTTTCGATGATATGTGTCTTCGTTTTTGTATTTTCGTTTATTGCCACCGACTTCCGAAAATATAGTTATTTTTCACTTGGTAGTATTTTTTTTTAAAGTCTCTTTTTTTCTTTGTAAAAAGTTTTTATTTTCGCTTTTTAGTTGTGGTGCCTACCCCACACAAATTCTATGCTATGTAAATAACAGTGACAGGAAGTTATTATACAATTTTCCACATAGACTAAGTGACCATAACAAATATGTATTTACAGAATTATAACCATTAGAATCATTAGCACAATACATCTCTATAAGAACAAATCTCTTATAGAAAAGTTCATATGGAAAAAATCTAACTTAGAGAGATGTATTAATGTTTTTAATGATTATAATCATGTAAATACATTTTTGTTATGGTTGCGACTCATATTTTAATCAAGATACAACCTAACACTGACCTGCTAATTGCAAAACACTAAAGAACTTTTGAATTTCGCGGGCTACCACTGCGGACCGTACCACTTCCACCGTAATAAAACACTCATTCACAACATTTGACAAAGTAGGTATAATAATAATTATAAAATGTTTTAATATTATACAAACTACCAAAAATATTTATTTTTCTATTTTATTGTTTATTTTATTTATTATTGTTTTTTACCGCATCCTCTATTGGGATTTATTTTGTGGGGGGCAGCGGGCCCTATCAGAATACCAGCGCTGCGGTATTTATTTATTTTTTTAAATAAATATCGCAGCATCATGCTGAGATAGGAGCCTTTTTGGCCTCGCACAGGTCTTCGATTTTGTTTTGTTTTCACTATTATATTATTATTTTTTTTATGTTTTCATGCTTTTGTTAGTTTTATGTCCTTTTTTTATTGTTGTATTTCCTGTGCGTGTCCCAAATAAATATTTTTTCTTTCTTTCTTTCTTTCAAAAACGGTTAACCGCATTACAGTACAAATAGCTTATAATGCTTATGTGGCTTCTGGCATTAGGTACGGAATCATTTTCTGGGGCAACTCAACTGACAGAGACATTGCTTTTAAAGCTCAGAAGAAATGCTTGCGATCTTTTACCGAATTAGAATCGATCGATAATTGTAAACCATTATTTAAGGAACTTCGTTTGCTCACTCTGCCGTCTATGTACATATATGAAATGGCAGTGTTTGTTCGCTGTAAGATTCATTTATTAGGAAAACTGCGTTCTCGACGTTATCAAAATATCATCCATGTTACCTCTCATAAAACCGCATTTTTTGGCAAAAGTGTGCTAGGTATGGCCCCAAAAATATATAATGGTATACCAGCATCTATTACAAATAAAGAGTGTCTGGGATCCTTTAAGGCGCTGACAAGACCCAATTAACCAAAATAGGCTTCGCTTAAGAAAAAAAAATTGCCAAATCTGTATAGTTTGTGGTAGCGGAAAAAATATATGTTAATTTTGAACATATTTCCCAGAACTTGGTTGTTACCAAAACACGTTTTGAAAACAAAATCTTGATACAAACTAACGTTAAACTAACCTCTTACTTTGAGTTCTAATCCAAAATATCTGTATCAAATATCAACATACGTTACGTATTTAATTAATAACAAGAACGTCTTATTTGAATGCAGAACTTGGTTGTTTTTTATTTTCGATTACTCAACAAAATTTTGAGTAAATAAATAATTACTTCATATTTTGCAATAAATTACAAGCGTTGTGTCATCGCGCTTCTCTTTCTTTTCTATGGTATTTGACAGTGACCACGGTTCAGGTGTTGTCAGCGTCTTAAGAGGTCTTTGTTTAAGTTCCTTAAGATAGATGATACTACTCCATCACTGAGTTTACTATCGATAAACAGAGGTATGACGATCCCGACTTGCTAATTAGACATTTAAGATTTTATTTATTGATTAATGTGTTTATTTATCTAAAATTGTAATGACCGTTTACCTAACTGACATATTTTAAATTGAAATATTTTATTAATGGCATGCCACCTTAATTGTAATTGCTTGTTTATGTTAATTTTGTACGCCATATATTGGCAAAACATAGTGCACATAATATTTTAGACAATAATTATACTATCTGTAACCATACCATACATTTATTATGTTTATCATAATAAATGATTGATTGATTGATTGAAAAGGTGTTACATTTTAATTTAGAGCCCTGACTCCTGAGCTAGTTGGGACCAGGAGTCAGTGTCTTCACCCGTTTCTGGAGCAATAACAATTATTGCAATAAAATTAAAATATCGTAAAATTAAAGAAATTTCGTGCATGCACATCTCTTGAGTCGGTTGTGTGCGTGTGTGAGTGTGTTGTATCTTGTGTGTATGTGTGTGTGTGTTAGTGATTGTGCTTGGTGGCTGAACTTTGGGTTAATCTAAAAGTTTGTTTGCCTAAATTACTATATAATAGTATCAAAATTAGCAGTTGTAACGTCTAAAATAACATTTGATGCTCTCTAACCACACAATTTGATTAATTGTTAAGTTTGTTTTGTTAATTAAGATCAGTTCAAGTGGCAGGTCTCTTGGGAAGCCTGTGCAGTTATTGAATTAGTAAAGCCGATATCAGACGCTTCACTCCAGTGAATGGCTCGCTCGAATGAAGGTTAATTTTGTTTAATGTCATGGTCACACGACAACGATAAACTTATACAGGAATGAATGTTCATCTGCTTCTTTCATTTCACTTTTCGATCATTCATTAGGCGGGTGAAAGAGGCCAAATGCAAAAATCCAACATTAGGGGATCGATTCAGTAATGAATCCATTTTTTACTTTTGATTAATTTTATGTTCATACGTTTCACTTCCAGTGAAAGTAATGCACAAAAAGTGAAGCGTCTGATTTTTTGAAGTTGACTTTAGTACCATGTACAGTCGAATTATTAATTTACTGGAGTAATCTGACATGTGTTGTCACTTTGTGTAATATTTTATTACACAAAGTGATATTTATTTTATTCTAGACTTTTACACTTATTATTATACATTTAAGTACTTTACACTTATACAAATCGATTAAACTAAACAATCACTATTACAATAAATGTGACCATTTTACTACACAAAGTGACAGCTAGCACATGTCAGATTACTCCAGTGATTTATTAATTCGAGTTTAGTAGTTCAATTCAATCAAATCATTTGAATATCAACTCGTTGACCTACTGATGTGAATTCGGAAAAATGTAGATCTTTTTATAGCTCATGTAATATTTATTACTTCATTTCGTATCTCTTTTTTTTTTTTTTTTTGGGAAATTATCAAATAACTTCTCCCGCTCTGGGCGGAGCGAGAGGGTGTGTCAGACTCTTACTGACTAAAACCCACCCGTGTTCCTCTCGTTGCCTGTGTTGCCAGGGGCCTCGGTGTCCCTTCCGAAATTTCCCACAACCCCGGCAGGCATCGGCCCTAATGGACCCCTGCACTTGTGCTGACGACATCTCTTTGAGGCGCGCGTGGAACACAACGCGCCGTCGACCCGGGCCTGGTCCTTAGCGGACGGTGAGCTACCCATTGCTCACCGTCCGCAAGCCCGCGCCTACGTTGGCCGGAAATCCGCCCGGGATTCCCGACGCCCAGGGCGTCTCCTGCGGCGGCTAGGGGCGAGAGGGTGCGAAATTTGCCTTTCCCTGAACCGTCCCACCTCCACCTTCGCGAGCATTACTGATTCGCAGAAGAAGGTGAAAGCTGCCCATGCCCTCTCGCTCCGTACCATGGCCTAAACCAGGGCCGGACGCGAGAGAATTTCGTATCTCTAGAGTGATTTGATGGTGATAAAGGTATAAAAAAGTTTATAAATCTAAATTAAGATCAGTTTTGGAAACAGTAAAGTAACTACACTAAGATTGTTCATGTTTAAAGGATGAACAAAGGAATTTATAAGGGTGTCCATAGAAGTTCCGAAGGAAACACTCGAACATAATTTTCTAAAAAAATGCCTTGAATTGAAAAATATTCCATAGATCTAAAATACATGCGTTTTGAATTGAAAATTTTGAAAAGCACGTTACCTACTCAATAAACGTTCAAAACTGCCCGCAACTATAAAAGCTCTTGATAATGTAACTAAACGCATAAAAAAGTAACAAACATGGAACGGACGGAAGCTGAATGTATGCAAATATGTAGGCTAGTGTGTACGTACCTAAATAATTTTTACACCCGACCACAATTACTTAGTCTTACAGAAGAACCATAAGCATGGGCTTATGGTTAAAAAGTTATGGTGGAAAAGACATGAAAATCATAGATATTATATGGCTTTCCATGGGGAAAACCATATAATTTCTATGATTTCCATATAACAGCTTTTGTATGGTAAAAAAAATTCTATGATTTTCGTATATTTTTGTGTCGCTTCATAGTCACAGTTCAGTTCAGTAAGGGTCGGGTAATCGCCGTTGACGTTAACTATACAAATGTATGTAATTATAGGGAATATTTATTTTTAGTAACGAAAATAAGAATATTTAGTCTGTTCATACAAAAAAAAAAAAACATGATAATATTTTAAGTAGTTTGAAAGTACCTAATATCGTTTTTTTATGCTTTGGTTAGACATTAGTTTCTGAATTTATTTCCAAAAGCATTTTACTACAATACTTAAATATTCACTTAAAGTATTGATGTGTATGCGTTCCAGTTTAACATACATTTTGCATAACTTACTTGAAGGCGTAATAACAGACTTACATAATCAGCCTATAATGTTCCCACTGCTGGGACACAGGCCTCCTCTCTGTGAGAGGGAGTAGGCCGTAATCCACCACGCGGGCCCAGTGCGGGTTGGTAGATGTCACATGTCTTCGAGTTTTTGGTTCTAGGACATGCCGGTTTCCTCACGATGTTTTCCTTCACCGTTTTGAGAGCAGTGGTGATGAAATAATTTACACAAAGTAAAGCGCCTGCCTGGGTTCGAACATACGACCTACAACTCGTAAGTCGCGGACGTTACCGCAGTGGTGGCCCAGTAGAATAACAGACTTAAGTCACTAAAATCATATATAATCTACACTAAATACGTTAGTTGGGAGACCACATTATACTTAGTCAAGAGCAGCGCTTGTGTGTTTTAGAAAGTTTCGAAACTTCTCCACCTTATCTTTTTTTTCCTATGTATAAATCCTTATGGATAATTGGATACCCTCCGTCTGGGGAAAACGGAGGGTTACGTCAGACTCCTACCGATTAAAACCCCACATTTTGTTCCAATTTACTAAGAAAATATACTGCAGAATCTACTCAACAAGGATCGAGCTTCCAAAAAGGGAAATCAGAAACCTAAAGTCGTTGCTAAAAACTTTTAGTTTTTAAAATCCAAAGTATGATTTTGCGGTCTGTCTAAAATAGAATAGAATAGAATAGAATAGAATACTCTTTATTATGTACACCATAAAAGTGACAAATATAAATGTACAAATACATAGGGTGACACAATGAGCAGTCGACAATGGACCTTCTACTTTTACGTTTCGCAATGAACACCCTAGAATTAAATACAAAACTACGGACACACTGCATTTTGTACCTTATCGTAACCATACCTACCTTTTTATTTGGGAGGGGCTTGTGGCTAAGTAATAACATCCGCACGGGTCGATCGATCAGGTTAAGCTACGCTTACCGCGGTTGATCCGTGGATCAATCGTGACATACCAAGACCCCTCCGTGCCTCGGAAAGAACGTCAAGCCTTTGGTCTCGGTTGTCATTCGTGGATTTTTGACAGTTGTTACGGGTCGTCAGAAACCCGAGAATCTGACAACCAGTCTTACCAAAAAACTGTACGCGTGTCTTCCGGAGAATTCTCGTGCATTCTCCGGAATTCCCGAAGCTAGCAGCTCGTATCTAGTTTGAACGTTACTCGTACACTGTTGATATAAAGTTCATAATGCTTTATACAATTTCGTTCCAAAACTTATCTTCCATTCAATTCCGCGGCAGTGTAAATTGAGCCTTAGGTACAGTCCGCTGCTGGAGAGAACCATGTGCCCTTTTACGCCACGAGATCGATCCTTACCAACGATATTTTGATCACTTAAGTAAATTTGAGACAAAAAGCCAACCACATGGGTACTGAGATAACAATATAGCACTGAAAACGCATGAAAAAAACTACCAGTATTTTATTGATAGGAAAGAGTAGGAGTTCATTTATTCTGGTTATTTTTTGCCCGCAGTTCAATATTGAACACGTAAATATTTTGAACATCAATCATTTTATTTTAAGACAACTATAAATCTTTGCATACGCTTAGGCATGCCGCAAACGACGTAAAATAATAAACAAGTGCGCTATATTGCACAACAATGTTCTACTGTGAAGTATCAATCAAAATATTTGAAATATTATGAAATAATGTTTTATTTTAGTCATCGATACTTGGGATTAGGCGACTATTCGATTAGAAACACCTACTAACTACCAATCCAATAATTTCCATCATACCAAGCGATATTTGATCCTTTAATTATGGTCCAATTACAAAATTAAATATACTCGGTTCTAAAAGTATCTGATAAAAATGTAAACAAATGGATCAGCAAGCATGGTCTATGGTAGCAAGCATGCTAGATTGTGTGTTTGTGAACCACTGCTGCAGAGTATCGGCTGGGCCTGACACCTTGCAGTGATGTCACATATTGTTTGTGTTAATGTTTTGCTAACATAGTTTGAAAGTATTTTGTTACTAACACATTGAGTCTTGTTACTAGAATTAAATAAATGATTATTAATATTAGAAACGTACCTGTTGATGCCACTTTAAAGATGCGATGGAGCGCTTTGATTTGATTATTTGAATTCATAAACCAGAAATTCTAATTTTAAAACCCCTTACTTATAGATATTTTTAATTTGACTCATAATTATCATCATTGTTTCAGCCGAAAGACGTCTACTGCTGCAGGCTTAGCATGACGCTTTCTATTTCTTCTAAGAATCTGGACATAGGCCTGCCCCAAGCACCGCCACTTCGACCGGTTCTGTGCTCCTCGCATCTAGCGTATTCCTGCGGCCTTCACCAGGTAATCGGTCCACTTTGTCATTTGACTATTGAGATTAATTTTATAACTTCAATTTTCATTGCTGATTTTTCAATTACATTTTAGGTAATAATGTTATTTAAACTATTATTGTTGAGAAAGTGGCGAGATATAAAACTGAAACCGTCTAAATACAGATTAATGTGTTACTAACAGGAAATTAATTAATTAATTAATTAAGTACGTAAGTAAGAGTTTATCCTGAACAGGGTTTGTTTAAACTTTCATCAGTTTTCAGTGTTCAGGTCAGATCGTAAGTACTAATTTTATCTAGAATTGTGGATAACCATAATCAGACTATAATGTTCCCACTGCTGGGACACAGGCCTCGTCTCTGTGAGAGGGGCTGTAATCTACCACGCGGGCCCAGTGCGGATTGGTAGAAGTCACATGTGTTCGAGTTTTTGGTTCTAGGACATGCCGGTTTCCTCACGATGTTTTCCTTCAACGTTTTGAGAGCAGTGGTGATGTAATTTTAACACAAAGTATAGCGCCTGCCTGGGTTTGAACATACAAACTACAACTCGGTAAGTCTTGTACCCTTACCACTTGGCCACCACTGCTCTCAATTGTGGAATTGTGGATGAAAAGCCATATCTGTTGCTCCTGAATCGTAACGCGTGTAGCAAGCTTTATAAAATAGCATACATTTCGTCAGTATTCGATAAAAGTTCGATATGTAAATAAAACTGATTTATTTACGTATTTTATTTCTGTGTAGTTTATTATTGTTTGACTTTTGTTTTTCCGCCCTTTTTAACGCTTGTTTATTTATTTAACGCCAGTGTTTTCTGTTACTTTTCTTCGTCGGTTTTAAATCCTAAATAAGTTATGAATCAATCAATCAAGCAATCAATCAACTCAGCTTATAACTGTAAGATATGAATAACAGAAAGCCTTTCAAACTAGGAGAAAACGAAGAGACAGACATACAAACATACACACCAAACAATAAAATTACCCACCTTTTGGCTGCAGTCAGGGATTAAAATAAAGTTCGTCAACAAAACTTTTAATAAATTCGTCGCCTACTAAATCTATTTGAAACACAGACGAAAGATATGGATTGCATCACTGATCAAATGAATAATTCATTTATAGATCATGAAAATGAGTTCATGAAAATAAAAAGGCCAAATATTATATTTAAAATAGGCATGCATTCGTACCTATCTAAAAATGCGACCGATTCTCAGCAACTACACTGGCCTGCAAAACTAAGTACTACACTTTTAACACTTTGACAGCCGGCCGGTTTTTAGCACGCATTCCCTGGTATGCCGGGCATTTTTTAAGATATTGTATAATTTTTAAAAATAATAACTGTAAGTGCTATATGCATATTTTTTTTTTATTTCTCTTATGTATTATCTAAACTATATGAAAGTTGATCACGTATTCCGTACGTAATCGGCGTCCTGCGATATGAGCGGCATCACGTATTGACTACGTGATTGGCTGTCAAAGTGAATTTTATTTTATTCTAAATTGTACATAGAAGTTAGAGCTTTAAAATAAAAAACGTTTTGTAGCAATTTTTATCTGCTTTCTTTTAAACTATAGTAAATTATACATTAGTAACATTTTTAAATCTAAAACAAGATAAAACAATAAAAATGGTAATTTTTAGCTTAGTGTCATAAAACTTAATTAACATTTACAAGTATGTTTTATATGTTATTTATTTTTTAATAACTGGTATTGCCTCCTCGGGCTCTGCTTACAGCTTCGAGTCGATTTGGCATACTGAACACGAGGTTTCGGAGCCGATGTTGGGGAATATTCTCCCATTCTTCTATCAGGGCCTGTTTTAGTGCACTGAGGGTGGTTGGTGGTGGTCTGCGGCTTTTGACTAGCCTCCCTAGCTCATCCCAGGCGTGCTCAATCGGGTTGAGATCAGGACTTCTTGATGGCCAAGCCATTACGCTGATAGCAGAACCCGAGCCGTGTGTGGCCGGGCATAACCATGCATCAGCATCGATCCATCACACATATTTACTAAATACGGCCCTTCATACTCATTGAGAATCTCCTGGGCATATCTTTCCCCAGTCAGAGTGCCATTTTCTATGGCCACTAACTCTATGCGACCTACTGAAGATACATGTACACTGCCTCCACCGTACTAGACTATTTCTGAGAAGCAGGCTTGAAGGTATCGCTCACCAGGTCGCCTGTAGACATTTCGCCTTCCATCAGAAGTGTGTCTTTAACAAAATTCTTGACCATTCTTCTTGATCCCACTGTATGTGTTCACGGGCATATCGAAGTCTCGCTACTCGATGCTCTCTCTCGAGTTTGGGGCCACTCGCTGGTTTTCGGGGTTTCAGGTTTGCTTCGGCCAGTCTTCTTCTCACTGTACTGTCACTAATGTGATCCCTTTGAGTCTGAAGAAGCTGTTGCTGGTATGACTGTCCGTCATGTCTCCTAATTAATAACAAAATATTTTATTCTAAATTCTTATTTTAACATTGTCTCACGATATTAGGCTCTTACAAATACATTAAATCTCAATTTTATGGTCTGACAGCTCGACAGGTTACCGTAATTAATAACAAAACATCCTATTTCTTTGGTATTGTAAAATAATATTGAACCGTTTAGAAATGCATTCCATTTATTTTATATGGAAAACAAACTTGAGACAATTAACAACGGACGGGTCGAAAGTAATAATTCAACAAATTCTAAAGATACGATTAAAGTATTCGATTTCTTATCGCAGAGTACAATACTAGTGCCAACATCTGCTTAGGATAAATTGAGCTCGGGCAAAACCCAAACAGGCCCTTAAAACAATTGAGAAATGGTACAAAAAGGCAATAAACCTATTCTGAGTATTCGGTTGATGTGGGAAAAAGCCACGTGCGGAGTTTTTGGAGATGGAAAGAATCGAAAAGGGTAGGGCTTAGGGGAGTCGGTGATGAGCCGCGACAGGAGACGGACGTGATAACTAGGCTAGTTAAGTTAGGGGAGTTCGTGAAAAGACCACGAGAAAGAGCGGTTGAATTAGGCTTGACTAGGAGAGATAGAACTAGGTCGATAATAATGACTCAATGTCACTTTGGAGAGATCGCGATAGTGACAGTGTTATCAGTTTAATTAATACGTTAAATTTTAATAATAAGAGTAGATTTAGACTGGGTTATATTAGTCAAGTATAATGTAAGTTGTGTGTAAGACGCGCGAATCTCAGTGAGTGTATCTGTGAACGATTGGGTGAGTGTTTACTATTCTATTCCTCCTTATTCCTTTCTATGACGATCGAGGTATCCTACACCAGCGTTTGGTTCTAGGGACTCGGAGAACGCCTTCCATTGGGTGTGACATTTAACAAGAGACGGTAGACTACTCTACCAACAGACTATAGACAACCTTGTGGTTGTCTATAGTCTGTTGGTAGAGTAAGCGATGTGACTGCCGTAAGTGTCATGTCTTGGTTGTCCAAGACATGACACTTACGGCAGTCACATCGCTTATGGATGGCTGAACCGAATTAATACTCGCAACTCGTTAGGGCCAATTTGAGCTATAATGCTACTTTGTAGTTGTCTACGAACACAAACCAACCAAGTGCTAGTCCTCCTATCTATGAATATCTATCCTATCTGTATCTCCTAGTAGTAGTCTAACCTTATCCTTATGGACTGACTAACTGCAGGATTTTTTACATTGCTCTTGATGTATGTACATTTCCAGGCAGAGGGGTTAGGCATCACAAAAATACATAAACTAGGTTGGTAGTTCGTTCTAAGGAACGCCAGGAATTGTGTCTCGTTAAACCACATCCGGCTTTCGGGCCTCTCACAAATTATCATTAGCGAGACACGATATTTGGATGCCGAGATAGAAACGCTCCGTTGCTCGACACAGTCGCACGGTTGCCGATTACATTGAAAGCATCCTCTAAATGGGGAAATTTAAGGAAATGAGAAGTGACGATTTGGAATAACCACTTCGGCGTATAGCAGGAGCAATCGTAAAGAATTCTACTACCGACTGACGATGCGGTACGCTCGTGCAAGTTTTGTATTGTCTTTGTAACGGGTTATTAGGCCGTTCTAAGGGGTTCATTACATTAGTACACACCCAGTGATTACTGGAAAGTGTCTCGCTAAATGACAGTTGAACTTCGCAGTACTCTGCCTTAGGATTGAGTAAGACATGACTAGAGCTTAGGGAACGTAGCTTGTTAGAATCGTAGCAGTGTCCTTAGTGGTCCTATGCGTTCAGGTCTAACAATACACGCACGACGGTGTCAGCTGCTGTAAAGCAGTCCCACGTCACTTGGGGTGGGTCTGTAATTATTGTAAAGAAATCCATTAACGTAACTTAGAGTAATATACTCGTACAAAGCAAGCGTTACGTGTCACATACCTACCCTTTTATATTACTGACATGTCCTCTAACTTTCATAATCAAAAGAAAAGTAGATAAATTCCCCAACCTTATTTTATATTGACATCGTTCACTTGTAATCCCTCCTTGTCCTAACTATCCCAGACGAATGCAACAAGACGATTTAAGACTACGGAAAGATACATACGTTGGAGTCTAGGCGAGTTAAGTTAGGAGGCTTGGTGAATACTTAGGGCCATGTCCGAGTGGGCTGTCGCTTGATAGCGAGTATGAGTTATAGTTGGGTTAAAGCCCCGATTAGATTAATTTAGTACTTAACGTGGTGTGTGTGTGTGTGTATGTGTGTGTGTGTGTGTGTGTGTGTGTGTGTGTGTGTGTGTGTGTGTGTGTGTGTGTGTGTGTGGGAACCAGAGATGTGTTGCTGGGGAGTTTGTTGCGTCACTTCTGCCCAGCTCAAACACTAGGAAGTGATGAAGGGTGGGCGCTTTGGGGCTGTCTGTAGATCTTTAAGAGAGTTGATCCACATCTCTATTAATTAATAATTCTTGAGTTTAGATTCTCAACTCTTATTATCTAGTAATTCTTGAATGTTGTATTCTTTATCACAAACCAATAATTCGGTTAGACTGATATGAACACGTGTCTTGCAGTTATGCTTGTTGTGCAAAGGGTGAACTTCCAGGGGTTCGGGAAACCACACCTATCTCATATCCAGTCCAAGGACTGATAGGGACCATGTCTCCTTAAGAGCATGATGCCGACGCAATGCCGCTAGAACTAGCCCCCCTGTTGTAGACAAGAACGGTTCGCACGGTTGCCGCAGGGAAAGCCGCTTCGTCACGCTTATCAGTTTGAAAGAACTGCTAGGGACCATGTCTCCAAAAGAGCATGATGCTAATGTAATGCCGCTGAAAAGCCGCTTGCGTCACTTTATGGAAGTGTTGCTCTAAGTACTCCAACTACAGATGTAAAGTATCGTGTTAGTAATGCCTGACCAAATACCTCTTACGCTAGCGTAAGAGTTACTCACAGATCTATATAATAATATACTTAGCATCCCTCTATTATTTATTGTCTTTTTAAAACCACATCCAACTTTATAACTATGAATTCCTAAATCTTATATACTATTTATTTCAATCCTTTCCTTGCTCTATTAACACAACAAGGCAAGAGACAAGGCGTTGGACTGCTTCATATTTGGAATTCTTATCTCTGTCGGTGGGAGAGTACCCAGTCTGGAGACAAGCTCTACAAAGCCGTACGGAGGTAGGGTACGGCACGGGGTGGTCGCATTTGTCTTATAAAAAATTAAGCAAAGAAATTTCCAGTTAAGGGTTAGCTGTTATCCAATTAGAAGAAAAAAAAAGGATGAAAGATTATCTGGGAACGAATCCGGTGGTGCTCAGCCTGGGCAGGTCAGGAATGGGATGCGCTGCAAAGATGCGGGTCACACGATGGGCTGCTTCGTTCCAATTCTGTCTCTGAACCACCTGCTCCGCTGGCAGGTTTGGAGCCACAAAAATACTGGCAGCGTAATTACCAGCCAGGAGTTTAATATAAGCTAATTACATACCACTTCGTGGTGGGACTTATCTTATCGGGACAGGGATTTTTTTTTTTGGGTGGGAAATTATCAAATAACTTCTCCCGCTTTGGGCGGAGCAGGAGGGTGTGTCAGACTCTTACTGACTAAATCCCACCCATGTTCCTTCCGTTGCCTGTGTTGTCAGGGGCCTCGGTAACCCTTTTGTAGGTACCTTCCTGCGACATCGGGACAGGGACGAGAGTTGATCTCTTCGACTGTAGTTTTTAACGGCTAAAAGACAAACATCGTGAGAAATCGTAAAAGGAAAATGTTATAGCATTTGAAATTAGGTAATAGGGAATACGTACCAATGGTATAAACTGGGTTACAAGTATTTACTCAAACAAAGTACCTAATTATATGAGATAGGGCATTAACTAATTATTTTGAAGGATGACTTGAAAAATTAAATTTTGATGTTAATGTCCAAAAAAATTACATAGCTGATGGAGACAGCGATATGGTATTTGATGCACAACACCCAAGAAGAAATTTTGACGTTCAACGATTGCGTCAAAATTTAAGAGTTTCCATATTAATATTCAAACGATTAACATATATGTGCCAGTAGGGATCTACAAATTAGGTTGAATGTGTGGTGTTAGAACGAAGGAAAAATACCGGAAAAATTTGTAGAATTAATAATTCTACACAATGATAGCTTCGTCAAAATCGATTCACCCATAACGGAGATTAGTCGGAACAAACAAACAGACAGACAAAAAAAATCATATTGATTGTTTGTTATAAATACCTTATACTTTCATATGTATTTAGTAAAAAGCTGTTATTTTGACACTACAAACAAACACTTAAATATATTGTTTTATAGATTAGAATAAGCTCCACCATTTACCACATCTCAAACGAAATTCAAGCACTTTAATTATTCTCTAATTACAAAATTAAATATAGTCTTTTCCAAAAGTAATAAAATAAATACACAATAATATTGGCAAATAGTTCCATTTTCAAAATTTAAACTGTTTTTTTTTATTATATCGTTTATAAGTGGCCAGTTCTAAAAACTTTCAGTGTCGCCCTCGTATTGCCTATATTTTCAATGTCATGTACTATTCCTATACAGTTCGTACCGATTCAAGACAATAAAATATATTTTCTGTGTTTTTTTCACATGAATTCGTTACTGCGCAGAGACTCACCTCATGTTCCGAGCCGCCATAAAGTCTAAATCGTCGATCATTGTCAACAACAATACTAATTAATTTATTAAAGGGCTCTACATATAGTTCCTGACAGGCATCACGTTCATGTTATGTTTACAAACACAATTATAAGTCTCATAAGTCATGACGCACAATACTATTGTTTAATTGTATCAAATAATGTGGCACATTAACCTACATAATTGACCTATAAATTTTAAGCTCCCTCCATACATTTCTTCAAATATTTCTATAGAGAGACTCAAACAATCGAAGAGGTGAAACGACGAGAAGTCCAGTTTCAGAAAAATATTTTTTACAGGAGAAACAATAAACTGTTTATTTTAGAAATGAAACAAAATTATGAATAAAAAGTTGGTTGTCTGTAAAGTCGGTTTACGAACGATAATTTTACGTGATAACGAGAGAGAGAGATGCGTCACAAGCCGAACGCTTAGGCCGATCGTTCCCTAGAGGGGCACGATCGGCCTCGGATTCGCTAGTTCCGCGCTCTCGCTTGCACGCTCGGCTCAGGCGGAACGTGTCAATCATGCTTTTTTCGTGCGTGCAGCCGGCGTTCATCGATTTATAAGACGTCATCACGTCAAAAAATATATATTTTGAAAAGTTTAATTAAAACTATAACATGTTTATGAAAAACAATTTTACATTTAAATAAATATAACAAAAAAAAAAAAACAATGGGCCCTTCTAGTGACTATGTTCCACGTTCCTGCCTTCCACTTATTCTTCATCACTGGAGTTATTATTTGTGGGCCTAGCATACATGTTATTATAAAAATGTATTACCTTTGCCTTAGTCAGATTCTATGTAAGCTTTTTGACATCTTTAAGGCGCTGACAAGACCCAATTGACCAAAATAGGCTTCTCTTGAGAAAAAAAAATTGCCAAATCTGTATAGTTTGTGAAAGCGGAAAAAATATATGTTAATTTTGAACATATTTGCCAGAACGTGGTTGTTACCAAAACAGGTTTTGAAAAAAAATCTCGATACAAACTAACGTTAAACTAACCTCTTACCTTAAGTTCTAATCCAAAATATCTTTATTAAATATCAACATGCGTTACTTATTTAATTAATAACAAGAACGTCATAATTGAATGCAGAACTTGGTTGTTTTATATTTTCGATTACTCAACTCAATTTTGAGTAAATAGACAATTGCTGCGTATTTTGCAATAAATTACAAGCGTTGTGTCATCGCGCTTCTCTTTCTTTTCTATGCAATCTGACAGTGACCGCGGTTTAGGTGTTGTCAGCGTCTTAAGCTTGCCCTGTTTGATAGGCAGCTGTCTGTATTTAGTATTCTTGATAACAAATTTGTAGTAATCGATGTCAGACACCTTCTTTTGCATCGACATGTATTTCCTGATTTACGTTCACATTTTGGTTGATTTTTCCTGTTTGTATACGCCTCTCCTTTAGCTCTCTTTTCTTTGGCTAAATTTTCCTCCCAGTTTTTCGTTTCTTTTACGTTTTGGAGTAAATTCGGACATTTTCTATACCTTATGGTATAGAAAATGTCCGAATTTACTCCAACTATCAAATTATCGAATAAAAACAGAAACGCCCAATCACGAGGTTTGACCTTGCTGACCATGATTTTATTATTGTTATTAGTAATTAACTGTGTATTTATTTTACTTCCATGGTGCTAGTTTATCATTTCTCACTTCGAGTTACAGCCTTATGTAAGCGGGCACAACCTTTATGTCTGGAGGCGTTTATTTAGGTATTAAGTTCTGTTTACGTTTTATGTTGTAATTTTTATTTCTGCTTGAGTTTTCGTTGTTTTGTTGGTATATTGGCGTGTGCTAGCTAACATATCGCAAGTAATTTAATTTAATGTTTTGTGTTTCGTAGTGTTAATTACTTTGCATACGATTTGTATAGAATCAAGTTTATATAACTAAACAGACAGGTGTGCTGCTGGGGAGTTTGTTGCGCCCGTTCTTCTTCCCAGCTAAAGTACTAGGAAGTGGTGAAGGTTTTTGGGGGACTGTTTTATGTAATTTTGACGTTCGAAAAGTGCTGATTCTTAGCCCAGTTTGAATAAATGATTTGATTTTATATAGCTTTGATAGCATTGAGTTTGATTTTGATAGCTGCTGACATTGTTTATTGTGAATTAAAACTGCAACACTAATTACATTCATTAAAATAGACATTAAAACAGGTATAGTAAACAAAAATATTTCAAGTCCTAACATATAATAGAGGACAACCTAGCATACTTACTCTCGCAAAACATCAGTCATACACGCATAATTCTGATCCATTCATCAGCGTCAGGAGTGCATTAAGCATCCTTAAAGTACGACACACAACTCAGCTCTGGCGACAGTTTTAGATAACGACGACGCAAACTGATTGCGTCGACGGCTTTGGCGATGTCCGATGTATTTGTCAGGAAAAGATAAATCTTAGGAAAGTTTTCTGTAATTTTTCCAGCGTTAATGTATGAATTGCTGTGTAGGGATTCCACAGAACAGATAGAAATAACCTCTATGTGTTGCCAGTCCGATGAAAAACGGCCCAATTAAAAAAAATGAGCATGTCTTCGATTAACCAAATAATCAAATGTCGTATTTGTCTATGATAAAGTTTGAAAATTGGGCTGTTCGTAATACGACCACATAGAAGCATAAACCAAAAAACGTTTTATAAAAAAAACGCTATTATGAAAATTGTCGATTGTGCCAGCTTCGTTTCACCTCTTCAATTGTTTCATGGGCTTCCTTCTTGTTTTCAACATTTTCTAATTTTCTAAGCCACTAGCTACACGGCTTCGGGGCTTTGTTGTAGTAACTGAAACCCTTAAGAAATATTGTTGAGATATTTTTTTTATATTTTTCTTTAGTAGAACCTACCTATTTCTCGGAGTAGGTAATGTGTAGGGTTTCCACTAAAGCGGAAACGAGAGAAGCGCAGCGGAGACGTGCAGGAATCTACAAATCACAGACGAGACGAGAGAGACGCGATGTGGATTTCAACCAATGTGGTCGATTTCTGCACATCTCCGCTTGTTTTGTTTCCTCTCAGAAGTGCACTCATACAGCGTGTATCTGAAGGTTGTAGTAAAATTTAAGGGTGTGGTACAGACTATCAAACTACTAGGGTCCACTAGAGCCGACGCCTGCCGGGATCGCGGGAAAGTCCGAAAGGCATACCGAGTCCCCTGCCAACACAGGCAACGGAAGGAACACGGGTGGATTTTAGTCAGTAAGAGTCTGACACACCCTCCCGCTCCGCCCAGAGCTAAAGAAGTTATTTCATAATTTCCCATAAAAAAAGACCACCTAACTCAACAATTTTCTCCATGGGATTAACATCGTAATTGAGAAAAAATAATCAGCCATCCACATTTGAGTCGACGTCAAATCAAATTATTTATTTCAAATAGGCACATAAAAACCACTTTTGAACGTCAACATTTTGAAAAAAAAATAGAATTGATTCTAGTCGCCCCTTCCAAAATGCAGTTTCGTATGGAGAAAATGGGCAAGAAACTCGACCGTTACTCTTTTAAAAATTTCTACAATATTTTGTATAAGTAGGTGCATCAATTATATAATTATGTGACGACAATGCACCCAGAATAAAATTACTATACTCGTACGTGGGACACTCAGAAAGGTTATCGAAAAAAAAAATGTTCTATTAGTAAATATTTTTTATTAAATCTTTTCAAAGTACTCTCCACTAGCCTCTATACAAAGTTTCATGCGCCTGAACCAGTTTTCGAAACACTTCTTCCAGTCCGCCGCAGACACCTCGCCTGCTCGAATGGTGACAGCGCATCTTCCGGCGACGAAAATTGTATCCCTTTGAGCAGATGAAAAGAAGTCGCACAGTCAGGGTCAGGGCTGTAAGGGTGACCTAGGAGTTCAACCGGCGTGCTGTCCAGGAAGTCTCTAGTTTTGAGGGCGGTGTGCGGAGGCGCCTTGTCGTGGTGGAGCTGTAGCCCGCGGAGTGCTGTGTTTGGTCGCTTGTTGCTCACAACTTAGAACAATTCTGCCAAGCACTTGGTAGTATACCATTCAGCGTTGATGCTTCTTTGGTTCCGTAAAGGAATTGACACCAAGTAGCCAGTCAAATTGAAAAACTCGCGATCAAAATCTTCCCCCGCTTCCAGATCGCTTCACTTTGGTAGGCGTTGATTCGTTTTGAAACAGCCAAACCGTCGACTGGCGCTTCGTTTCTGGATCGTATTGATAAATCCAAGACTCATCACCTGTAATGATATCGTAAACACGCCGAGACGAGCCTGCTTGAAATTTGTTTATCATATCACGGCACCATTCCACCCGGGCCTGCTTCTGAGCATCGGTGAGCTTGTGCGGCACCCAGCGTGAAACTATCTTCCTCACGCGAAGATGCACGTGTAGAATTTCGTGAAAGCTTCCCGATCCAAACTGCAGCATGAGCTGAATCTCTTGATGATACGTAACTTGCCTATTGTCATGGATAAAATTTTTCATTACTAGTACGTTTTCTTCTTTCTTCATACCCCAAAGTTAGTCGACCGCGCTTGAATTCGTTATACCAACGATACACGGTTGCCTGAGAAGGGCCTTCGTCCATGCTGTAGGAGCGCTGACACATCGTTTTGTATTCTAGATTCGTGCAGCGCCCAGCGACACACTAGTTCGCCCGTAACCGCCGTTAACTATAGACGCACTCTTAAACTGATAAGCTACTTCTCTGTAATATTTCGTAACAAGTTAATAAGTAAAGTTACCACAGAGTCTTCGCAGCATTTCATTTCTCTCCGTACACACAACCCAAAGACATTACATACACGCACACAAAATTGGTGGCCCCGACGTGAAAATGCCATTTGAAGTCTATTGTGCGATTCGTCTGGTTTCAGGCGACACTTGAAATCGTAAAAAATCAAAGCCCGAAAATGTTCCCGGTGCAGATCCATTTTAATGAGATACAATAATTTAAATTACCTCGCAAACAATGTGAAGTGAATTTTTAAATTGGCACGTATATTTTTTACTTACAAATAATCTTATTTTCAAAATAGTTATAACTGGCCTAGTCTCTCATACATAAAAACTTCTTTTCGCAATACTTTCTGAGTGCCTGGTACCACAATTGGTAAAACGAATTAAAAATGAAGCAGTAACAGATAATCCCGGGGGGGGGGGGGGGGGGGGTATTGCGGGAGGCCTATGTCTATTATGGTTGCCATAATCGCCACGCTTGGCAGGTGGGTTGGCGATCGCAGTATGGTGTTAAAATGCATAGAGAACGCTGCTGCCCATTCTCTCTATTCATTCATTCAATAGGTATCTATTACATAATTAATTTGTAATTCGTTTACTTTTAAAACGTTTGTAAAAGTATACGTTTTCCGAAAAAAATAACGCATTAGGTCAGTGTGTGAGTTAAGGTAATCACAGAAAGTATTTTTTTTGTTTGTTGGGAAATTTTCAAATAACTTCTCCCGCTCTGGGCGACCGGGACGGTGTGAAAGACTCTTACTGTCTAAAACCCACCCGTATTCCTTCCATTGCCTGTGATGCCAGGGGCCTCGGTAACCCTTTCGGACTTTCTCACGACCCCGGCCCCTGCCGGGACCATAAGACCCTTCTTATGGAGCTGGACCAACATGTTTCCAAACATTCTTATCTTGGATCATCATCATCTGCCTAGCCTTTTTCCAACTATTTTAGGGTCGGCTTCCAGTCTGACTTCCACAACCCAGTTACTGGGTAACATGATACCCCTTAGTAAGACTGGTTGTCAGACTTTCGGGCTTCTGACGACCCGTAACAACTGTCAAAGATCTACAAATAACAGCCGGGAGCTTAGGCTTAACGTGCTCTCCGAGGCACGGAGGGGTCTTAACCTAATCGATCGACCCATGCGGCTGTTATAACTTTGCCACACGCCCCTCCTCCATTCTCATCTTGGATATAATCCTCTCATTTGTAATAGGCTTGTTTACAAAGTGTACTTTTAATATGAGTTTTAAAGGACAATGGGCAATTTTGTATGTAGCGTGGGCGGTCCGCGGCCAAGAATGATTTTATCATTTATTGGTGTGCTTTAGTCCTACAATTATTGTGGACAAGTCTTATTACTGTGGTGTACTTCTAAAATGAATAAAAGACATTTTTGTGTTTGAACCTTTATATCGTTTTACTTATTATTCTGGCTTATATTCAATGCAAAAATACAAAAGGAAAGTGAAACAACAAATCTAGATAGTCTCAAAGATATTTATTATATAATAAATCACATAATGTATTATTAGTATACTATGTACTGTAATCAATACAATTACCATACTATGTATTGTAATCTGCATGAAACCTTTATTTTGTTATAAAAAAGTTATGTTTAATAAACTATTATTATATCTAATTATTTATTACATAATTATTATATTAATAGGTATTGTAGGACCACATGTTTAAAATTAATTAAGACATAATTTTTTTTAAAAGGAATTAAGTGTGATTTTAGAGCATGTTTAGCCTAGTTCCTCCTACTCATGCTCTAAAATCACACTTAATTCTGCTGCTGGCAATCTAATCCCTTCGGGTTGATTTCTTGCCCACCCTATATACCATACTACGCACATAACATTTGCGCAGCATCCGACCGTGCGCCTACCACTCAGACACGAACAATAGTAATGGGCGATAGCTTCTCTTCCGTTCCTTTGTCGGTCAATAATAATGTTATTATTCCTACATTATTATTGACCGGAATTTAATTGAATAAAATTGGAATACAGTGAAACGCCCATAGTAAAAGATGTTCCTAAATAATAGTACTTTCATTTGACACTAAATTAGTTGATGACCGCCGACCGCCCAGAACTGCCCATTGTCCTTTTCTTTCATCTAATTGCAATATATCACAAGGTTTTGACCTTGGACAGAGATTTATATTAGGCGGTGACTTTAACGCTAAGAACACTCATTGGGGATCAAGATTAACTTCAACAAAGGGAAGACAGCTTCTAAGTGCAGTGAAAGACATGCGCTGTGAGGTCATAAGTACTGGAAAACCTACTTACTGGCCGACTGACCACCAGAAACTACCAGATCTTATCGACTTTTTCATAGTCAAAAATATATCGACCAATTATCTGAGTGTGGAAGAGGGGTACCACATGAACTCCGATCACTCTCCGATATTATTACAATTAAGTCACAAAATATTACTAAGAGAAAACCACCTGACATTAGTAAACAAGTTTACGGATTGGGAACGTTTTAGCTTAGACCTACAAAATATTATTGACCTAAAAACTACGTTAAAAAACAAAGATCAGCTTGATTCTGAAGTAAACAAGTTTAGCAACAATATTCAACAATGTGCATGGAACAACACACCACAGCTATTAAAAAAATTCAAAGGAAATACCTACCCAAAGGAAATAATAGACTTATTATATGAAAAAAGGACTCAAAGAAAAAGATGGCAGCAAACTAGATTCCCGCAAGATAAAACTCTTTTGAATAACCTTACGAAAAGACTGAAAAGAAAAATACAAACCTTTCAAGATGAGGTTTTGAATACTAACCTACGTCAGTTAACCAGCGATTATACAACGCAATACTCTCTTTGGAAAGCGACAAAGTCACTTAAAAGGCCAATTACACCAATGCCCCCTATCAGAGATGTTAACGGAAAGTGGGCCATAAGCAATGAGCAAAAAGCTCTAAAATTTGCACATTACTTAGAAGAAACCTTTCAGCCAAATGACGGATCTGTAGACAACCTACAGTTTGACAACATTCTGCAAGATCAAAGAATTAAGCTTGTGACCCCGAAAGAAGTTGCAAAGGAAATTCAAATCACTAGCCTAAAAAAATCCCCAGGGTATGACCTTATCACGGGAGAAATACTAAAACATCTGCCGCGTAAAGCCATCGTTAAGCTTACTAGACTCATCAATGCTGCATTCATGCTAAAGCATGTTCCAGAGCCATGGAAAGTTGCTGAAGTGATTATGATTGCAAAGCCCGGTAAACCACCTCACGAAGCATCATCATACAGGCCCATTTCCCTGCTGCCTATATTATCAAAGCTGTTTGAAAAATTGTTTTTAAAACGCTTAAAACCTATCATAACCGAGAGAAACCTGATCCCTGACCATCAGTTTGGTTTCAGAGAGAAACACTCAACAGTAGATCAAGTACATAGAATTACCAACATCATTGAAAGAACGCTTGAAGATAAAGAAGTCTGCTCCACAGTATTTTTAGATGTGGCACAAGCTTTTGATAGAGTTTGGCATAAGGGTTTGATATACAAGCTAAGACTTATACTGCCCAATGATTTTGCCGATATCATGCAATCATACATTACAGATAGAATGTTTCGAGTAAGGCACGAGGATGCTTTCTCCACGTTAAAAATTATTAAAGCTGGCGTGCCCCAAGGTAGTGTGCTGGGCCCAGTCCTCTACCTGTTGTACACGTATGATATACCAGAGCTGGAAAATAATACTATTGCAACCTTTGCGGACGACACTGCCATTATGGCTACAGGGTCATGCCATATGGAAGCAATAAAAAAGGTACAAATCGCTGTAAATAAAGTTCACGACTGGGCACAAAAATGGAGAATCAAATTGAATGAATCGAAGTCACTTCACATTGATTTCACCAACAGGAATTGTCATTACCACCCAATCTTCATAAATGGCCAGCAAGTGCCATACGCAAATACAGCTAAATACCTTGGCATAATGCTTGACGCAAAACTGCGCTGGAAAGCGCACGTTAAAAAGAAAAGACAGGAACTAGACATGCGTTTTAAAAACATGTATTGGTTGATTGGACGGGGTTCCTGCCTATCGATATATAACAAAATGTTATTATATAAGCATATTCTTATGCCAATATGGACCTATGGAATCCAACTGTGGGGCTGTACTAAACCGACCAACATCAAAATTATTCAAACATTCCAGAATAAGGTACTCAGGAGTATTGTTAATGCTCCCTGGTATATACGAAATGACGACCTCCATCGTGACCTAAAAATGGAATCCGTCACCAACATAATCCAAAAATTTGCTGAGGCCCATGAACACCGACTCCACCAACATGTGAACATCGAGGCAATCCAGCTGTTAGACCAAACAAATATAGTGCGAAGACTAAAACGAACAAAACCTTTTGAGTTAGTGTAGTGTAAACAGTGTAGACATATTAGTGACAATGACACACATATAACACATGAACAAAGTGTTTATATTATTATATCAGACTCTAAGAAAGTGGAACGAACTTGTGTAAAGTACAAACAACACTATTCTAAGTTTTAAAATAATTATCACGTTAAAAAATTAAGTTAGATTTAAATTACTTATTAGTCTTATAGGCTAGATTGTAATTAATTATTAAGAACCTGGTTCTTTTTATAAAGGATAAAAAAAAAAAAAAAAAAAAAATATCACAAGGTATTTTGTTGTAACATTTGGCACAGTACCCCATAAAAGATGTATGTAAGTACTTTAGATAATCTGGAAAATGGTTGAACTATATTATTTTTAGTCGAGTAGGTACCTATTGATCTTTTGTATGGAACAGTTCATATTTGTTTTATTGATGTCGGTCCCATCGAGAAAGTAGTCCAGTTTGATGGTCTGTACCACAGTCTTAAAGACCCATACCTGTCTGATACATGATTATACATATTATATACAAAAAGTATTACATTATTTTATTTATTGTAAATGTGAAGACTATGGAGGTCATTGTTTAATTTTGTTTTATTCTCAGTTAGTTTTTAACATGGTCTGGCAGAATGAGTATTTTTTGCGGCCTAGCCAAATGTCCTTTCTTTGGTAATGTTCTTTGAATCGTTGAGCTCCTTAAGTTCTGAGTTGAGCTGCACAACTACTGACAAATGCGTGCACTGACTGGACAGGTCCATTCAATCTGTGTGGTTCTTTTATCGAAAGACCATTTCATACACCAATCTACATGGTCTTCACGTGATCGGACCAAGATTATGTCTGGATTTTAAATTAAAAGAGACTGTGATCTCTGAGTTTGTTTCGGTATTTCTTCTCAGAATAGTTAAATAGGAAATGCCAACCTCATCTAGTTTAAAATATGTTTGACGTGTAAAAGTGTTTGTACAAACCTACTTACAGAAAAATCATTTATCATGTAGCTAGATAGCGCCAGCCCTAGCCCTTGATCAGGGTAGAGCAAGATTGTTTTTCGGTGCCCTTTGGTCGACGCTTTCACTTCACGTAAATACTACATCCTTTATTTTTTATTTAAAAAAAATGTAAGTCGCGACATGTTTTTACAAGTAACGCTGTTTACGGACTAGGTTCAAGGCTAGTCTAACCGCTCCAAACAGTCAGATTTAGCTTTAATAACACCTGATTTAGCTTTTAAAAAAGCCAGTACTTAGATCTACGAATTTATCTAGAGGCAATCTACGGATTTTTCAGCGCCACCCTACTGATCTAGCAACGCTGCCCCCGCGCCTCACAAAAGGCGCTGTCATAAGTTTATTTTGTGCTGGAAATTGTTTTCCGCATTTGGCTTTTTGGCGCCCCTTGCCATGTGGCGCCTAGAGCGAGCGCTCCTCTCGCTCTACCCCAGGGCCAGCGCTGTAGCTAAAATCGAATTATTAATTCAATGGAGTAATTTGACATGTGCTAGCTGTCACTTTGCGCAATGAAATGGTCATATTTACTGTATTTTAGACTTTTCCGATGTATATAAGTATAAAATAAATGTATAATAATACATTTATTTTACACTTATATACATCGCTTAAACTAAACGATCACCATTACAATAAATAACACAAAGTGACAGCTAGCAAATGTCAGATTACTCCAGTGGATTAATAATTCGACTTTAGGTACGAGTATCTTTCCTGGGAATACAACTAAGATACGTTACTGAACACGATACAGTAACTAACGATCGGAATTGACTGCTATATGAGCTGTTAAATGACGTGTTCACAATCAAAAGTTAAATGGCGCGTGACTCCTAATATTATTGTTACATTGACCTAGAACGTGTATCTGTATTTCAGGAAGCGAGAAGCTGTATTCCCACGGTACATAAGGGGACTACAGGACCTAAACGCAAATTTTGTATTTTTTATAATGTCTAAAAGTAAATGATCCCCTGCAGTAAACAAGATCAAGAAAATATAATATATTTTCTTGATGATATTCTTCAGGATATATGCTAGGTGGATAGTGTGTTGAAAACATAATACAACTAATATGATATGATAGAAAAAAATCACGAAGATACCTCTAAAATTTTCCTTCTTCGATTTAAGACTATACTAATATACATGCAATCATTCTGATTTTTTGTCAGATTATTCTACAAGCAACATATTAGCATAATAGTGTTTAAATTTTTTTATCCAATCAATAGATTTTTTGTAAATAGAGAATTGCTTCATATTTTGTTGTGTTGTGTCATCACGCTTCTCTTTCTTTTCTATGCAGTCCGACAGTGACCGCGATTTAGTTGTTGTAAGCCTCTTAAGGGAAATGTTAAAAATAATTCCAAACTAATTAATTTATAATAAAGTGTAACAGAAACCCGGAATAGTAATTTAATGTGAAAATGACAAGTTTTCTATAGGACGTAGACGACAACTCCACGAGTCAGGCTCGACCAAGTGTGGAGTTCATAAGTAAAGTACTTCCTTTGCGCTATTAATGTAGACTTTAAGGCAATGTAAAGCACTTTTTTGACAAACTAAAAATTACAGATACATACAAACTATAGAACGCCACCTGCTCCGCTCCTTACATACTCCTTTTGCTTCGCCTACACGCAAGCCAGTTCGGTTGGGAGTACTACGCACCTGACCTTTCTGAAGAACATCACCAATTACTTCACTATACTCCTAGGTCGTCCCCTCCCGGCGTTACCACCGATCTCTGCTTTGATGCTCTCAACATCACCAAAACCATTTAAGCAAATAAACATTATCACACACACACACTCGCACATGTATATACACACACAAACACACAGTTCTTGTATTGGACTTTTATTAGTTTATCAATTTGTTCTAAATTGTTTGTTATTAATTATGTAACAGTATAAGTAATATTTTTGTCCTATTTTTCGGGAAATTGAGGGCTGATTGTCTTCAATAAAGGCTACTAAGTAACCTACGAGCTAGGACATCAGATCATAAAATTGTATTGTTACCTACTCATCTCAGTATGTAAATTATTCCTAAGTTGTAAAAAGTTGTGTAAGTTGTAAAAAAAGAGGTACAGTCTGTTACAAAGTAGCATTACTTTGTAACAGACTGTACCTCTTTTTTATGAAATATATTATTATTATTATCTTTTATTTAATTATTTACACATTTTAATTTTATTTTTAAATATTAGAATATAAAAAATATATAAAAACATTTAAAAATATTAAAAAAAAAATGGTAGCCCACCGGTATCGGGAACAGGGTCCAAGCTACCGGCGGTCAGGGCTCCAGAGAGAGGAACCTCCTGACAATGCGAGCCGTGTCCAGAAGTACCGCTTTCTGAATCAAGCCCTTAATCCAGCCGTCCAACGTGAGCCTCTTTAGGTGTTGGTCGAGGCTCTTGGCAATTAAGCCATTGGCTGATACGACTATCGGCACAATGATTGCTGAATCCACATCCCACATGTCGACAACCTCGCGGGCCAAGTCAAGATACTTGATCTGTTTATCTTTCTCGGCTTTCACGAGATTCCCGTCATGAGGGACTGTTATGTCAACAATCATTGCGCGCCGCTCTGTTCGATCCACCACCACTATATCAGGCTTATTGGCAACAATAGTCCTGTCAGTGATGATGGATCGGTCCCAGTACAATGTGATATTTCCATTGTCGAGAACTGGGTCGGGCACATACCTGTAGTACGGCACTTCAGATTCTACAAGGCTGTATTTCAGAGCAAGTTGCTGATGGATAATCCTGGCTACAAGGTTGTGTCTATGCAAATACTCTTCGTTAGCTAGACGAGAACACCCGGAGATAATGTGTCGGATTGATTCTCCCGGACGGTGGCATGCCCGACACACGTCAACCGTGCCGTCCTTCACAATAAATCTCCGGTAATTCTTCGTCATGATAACTTCGTCCATAATTGCACAGACAAAACCTTCGGTTTCCCCAAAGAGGTCACCAAAACGTAGCCAGGCTACGGACGCTTGGAAATCTACATCGGGTTCATGTAGGGCCCGGAAAAAGCGTCCGTGAAGCTCCTTACTCTGCCATACCTCCCTGCGATCGTTAGTGTCAAGCACTACAAGCTTGCGCCAGTAGCCAAGGAGAGTGGGGTGAGGCCCTTGTCCACCGCGACCACATCTCGATGCATCCCCACGTCGACTTCTAGGAAATATTCCCTGAGACTGCATACCTCGCGATTGTGGAGGGTCTTAGCGTTTAAAAAGCCTCGACCTCCACACTTTCGCGGGATATACAGTCTCATTACCGACGACCGTGGGTGATGCATTCGATATGCAGTCAGCAGCGTACGGACCCTCCTATCCAGGGCGTCGAGTTCAGTCTGAGTCCATTTGAGTATGCCGAAAGAGTACATCAAAACGGGCATGACCCAACCGTTGAAGGCGCGCACCTTGTTTCCGCCTGACAGAAGACTATTAAATACTTTCTTCAGGCGGCCAAAAAAGCGCTCCTTCAACGATTGCTTCATGTCAGTAACATTGATGCCTAACGCTTCCGACATACCCAAATACTTGTAGGTTTCGGATGCGGAGAGGGTTCTAAGGTTTATGGAATCCGAGAGTTGGGTTCCCACGGATTCCACAATCTTCCCTCGCTTTACATGCATGACCGCACATTTATCCACTCCAAATTCCATCCTGATGGCGCTACTGAAACTTTCAGTTATTTTCAGTAGCTCCATCAGTTGCAAATTATTGGAGGCAAAGAGTTTTAGGTCATCCATGTAGAGGAGGTGAGATATAACCTGACCACCTCTCCTCATACGATAGCCTAGTCCTGAATCTTCCAGCAGTGTGCTTAGAGGATTCAAGGCTAAGCAGAACCAAAGCGTACTCAAACTATCGCCCTGAAATATGCCCCGCTCGATCCTTATCGGTTCGCTATTCCTCTGGATATTTCGACATCCTGGATAGCGAAGGACCGTCCTCCATTGCCCCATACACGAAATCAGGAAGGTGCGCAGAGTTGCATCTACTTTATACAACTCCAGCACCCTCATGAGCCATGTATGTGGTACCGAGTCATAGGCCTTCTTATAATCTATCCAACATGTCGACAGATCCTTTCGGGAACGACGAACTTGTTGGCTAATGGTCATATCAATGAGGAGTAACTCCTTAGTACCGCGGGATCCGTTCCTACATCCATTTTGAGAGGCAGACATGATGGAGTTGGTGTCTATATGTTTGTTAATTTTAGCTCTCAAAATAGATGTAAGAAGTTTATAGACCGTCGGTAAACACGTGATCGGCCTATAATTTTTGGGTTCCGCGGTGCTACCTGATTTATGGAGCAGGTGGGTAACTCCTGTCGTTAGGAATTGGGGTAGCGATCTAGACTCCAAAGCAGTCTGGTACTGAGCTGCCAAGCGAGCGTGCGACCTTAAAAACCATTTGAGCCAGAAGTTGTGCAGTCCGTCCGGCCCTGGGGACTTCCAGTTAGGTAACGGACGGACTGCACGAGCTACATCTTGGGGGCAGATGGTAATAGCCCCCATTTCTGGTATTGGATCGCAGGCTCGCTCGACTTTTCGAGCCCAATCACCTTCGGTGTGACTGACAGGCACCGACCAGATACTGCGCCAGAAAGAACACATGACATCATCATCCGGTAGGCGCGTGTCAGTCACATCTTGGTCCGGTCGCTCCCAACCCCTATAAACCCACCTTTCATCGCTCTGGAAGGTACGATTCTGAGTGTATCGCTCTACTCGCCGCTTATACCTACGAATACGGTTCGCCCATGCATACACTTTCTGCTTCAGGAAGTCGATGCGCTCTGTGACACGGGTCATATAGTCCTGAGGGCCGATATCAGTCCCTGAGAACGCTCGCCTCACAAAGCGCATCACTCTAGGGCGAGTATTGCCCTCCCTGAAGCAGATTAATTTGCCAATGAGCGCTCTGGCCCCACCAATACGGCTTTCAATTCTGCACTGCCAAGCTGGTACGGTTGGTTTCGGTCGTGTAGTTCTAGAGTCTTTAGCAAATTTCACGTGAGCTACACGACATACCGCTACAGCCGCGCAGTACAGAATCGAATGAGTATCAGTGAGGTCTTCGCAGTCATCAAAATAATTTGACAACTGCGAATCCAGAGCTGCCACCAGCGCCCTGTTTTTTTTATGCATGGGCAAACGAGGTAAGCGTGGTCTTAGTTCGGGCGACATGAGCCGATATTCTCGAATCGCATCTTCCAAAGCACTCCTCAATTCCACATTGCACTGGGTACTTACATTTGTAGCCCTGTCATCACTCCCCTCGTCAGCTTGATTCGTGCTTAATTGAGGTGAATGTAGAACAGTCTGCGACGGGGGGACGATGACATGGCTACGCTGCATTTCACTTCGTAGGCGATCAAGTACAGTGTCATCCAACATATGATTACGCTGGATAACCCGTACCTGATCCGACAGTCGTTGTGCCGAAACGTTGACAGCTGGCTCAAGCACCTGAAAAAGAGTGAGCATCCGAACACGGTAAGCAGTCAGATTGTTTCCCCCCTCTGTAGCCCCATAGTATGAGCGCATGACGTTCTCATTGACAGATTGTGTCCATCTCATGCGCTTCACACTTCCGCCGGGAGCTGGGACCCTATCAGAGGCCGGTGGGCCTCGAGATCCTAAGCCGTCCGGCGGCCGGCGTCCTCCCCGTCGACGAACAGGTGGTGGCGTCGTGGGCGGAGAGAAATACTCGTCGCTCGAGCTCGACGCAACTGCCGCGGTCGGTGTAGTCACAGCGCACACGGTGGGGCTGGGTACCGGTGGCGGCGAGGCGGAGCTGAGCGAAGAGTCCGGAGGTGGTAGGCGTGCTCTAACTGCAGCTGATCTCGTCAACATTTCATTTGTATACGTATTTGTTCTGTTTTATCGGAGGTGACATCTGTCATGTCACCTCCTATCCGGAAATTTTTGGTGAAAATCTAGAAGATTATGCTTCATTTTGTAATTTTTTAAATATGTCGTTATTATTTGGATTTAGTTTTGTCGATTTCACAATAACAAGAAAAAAAAACTGCGTCGAAAATTATTATAACTGAAAATAAATAAGGGAACGTATTTCGTGTTGACGTTGGTGTTGCCAGCTTATTATTATAATAAGCTGGCAACACCAACGTCATTATTATTATTATTATTATTATTATTATTAGGTATCATTCATTCATCATCAAAATATAATACAACAGCATTTGGCAATTATTTTTCTGATAATTGAATATAAACATACATACATAACATCACGTCTTGTTTCTAGAAGGGTTGGGCAGAGATGTACCTAGGCTGTAGTACCCAACATTTGCCAATTAAGTCCCATGTAATTGGGGGCGAGCCTATTGCCATCAACCGGGCACAAATCCAGACTCCGGGCTGCTACTGATAAATTCCAGATAGAAAAACCCAAAAACACTTTGCCCGATCCGGGAATCAAACCCAGGACCTCATGCTCAGCAGTAGCGCTTGCATCCATTAGACCAATGAGGCAGTCGTCAGTCGACAGTCTGATAATTAAATAAATTAATGAACATAAAACAAATTCATCCTTTTAATTAGCGCGTCGATCCGATTTTGAAACCATAAAGAAGTGGAACCTAAATAAACAGTTATTCTTCAGAGTAGGTACATAACGTCGAGTTTTCCGTATTCGGCACCCTATGTTTTTTTTATTTGCAATATCTGGATTAAGGCATCCGTTTCAGGCGAAACGAAACACGCCAGACAGCCCTTTGCCAGTTTTGATTGCTGATTCGATAAGCTATAGACTCCAATGTTACCCTCATTTCCGACCTTTATTTTCATCCAAAGGAACCCTGTACTAAGGATATTTTTGGTTACATACATAGATAAACTCACGCCTCCTGTCCATGGGGTAAGCAGAAAATACAGAACGCCACCTGCTACGAGTACGATCCTTACACACTCTTTTTGCTTCGTTTACGTTCTTACATCTGGTCATACACGCACGCCGATTGCGAGTACTACGCTCCTGACCTTTCTGAAGAACATCACCAATGAGGTAATTATGTGCCCTAAGGCGTGGTAACATACATCGGTTCTAAGCTGCAGTTCAGGTCCGGATCGCGCAAGTCTTTTGGCGGTTGGAGCCAGAGAGGCCAGTCATTGGCTACGTGCCCATCCTCCTCCATATACCGGTACCGTCCTGGATCCGACCTAGCTTCGTCTGGCGACTGGTCTGCGGCTTGGGGTCATGGTATGCACTCCACACACATGCCCTTGTGGCACGGACGTGGACCGACTGGGTCACCACAGACTTTGTTGTCAAAAAAATGCAGGCCGCTTTTCAAGACATGCGACACTTAATGACATAATCCGCAGGACTCTTGCCAGCATCAATGTGCCTGCTCTTCTTGAGCCAACTGGCATTTTCAGAGATGATGGCAAAGGCAGAAAATGCCGAAAATTTGAAAGTTATTACATATGGAGGCCTTGGCAGAGAGTACAACTTTGTGCCCTTTGGCGTCGAGGCCCTTGGTCCGTGGGGTCCCAGTGCGCATAAATTATTTGCGGAAATCGCGAAATGTCTTGTTGATGTAACTGGTGACCAAAAAGCTGGCGGCTTTCTCGCGCAACGCATCAGCCCTGCAATTCAGCGAGGAAATGCCGCCAGCATCTTCAGTACAATGCCCCGAGGGCCTTTTTTAGGCTTAACTTAGTTTTAATTTAATTTAGTTAATGTTAATAACCATCTTGTAATTTAGTTATGTAAATAAACGATATTACTAGGCGTGGTCCTGGTGGCGTTTTCACTCATGTCTACCTTGTAAATACCTTTTGTTAGTCGCCTTTCATTCATCCTCTCAACATGACCAAACCATCTAAGCATACTCTTTTCAATTTGTGTCACTATATCTTATACATAAATAATAAATATCTGAATTTCCTGTTTTACATTTGCCATTTGTTATAAAATGATACACTTTAACATATAATTTGTAGGTTAATACCGAGTTATACACACCTAACACACCCAAGCCTCAAGCCCAAGTCTTTGACACCCAAGCTAAGATTAAACTTCTATTATGGGTGCAGGTTAACACCAGTTAGACAGGCAAAAGTTCGGAATTTCACAGTGTAGGAATTTAGAATAATTTAGAACAAATAAGACAGAAAATAAAGACTTAATACAAAAACTAAATTAAACAAATTAAGAGAGAACATTTTGAATAGTAAGTGTTGTGTGTGTGGGTGTGTGTGTATGTGTGTGTGTTGGTTTTTGTGTTGTGTTGTATAGTGTTATCATGTAGTATTATGTAGTATTGTGCTGTGTTGGAAGGAGGGTGTGTTCCAGGATGTGTCGGAGGGAGTACTGTTTGGGTGAAAGGGGGTGTGGGTATATTTATTTTAATCTGATGAAAACATACATATATATATATATATATATATATATATATATATATAAACATTTTATCCCTAATCAATTAATAAAAATAACAAAATTATATCCTAACTAGACCCGCCCCGCGGTTTCACCCGCATAAGTTTTGACCCCGTGGGTATATCGGGATAAAAAGTATCCTATGTATTATTCCTGGTTATAAACTATCTGTGTGCCAAATTTCATCCAAATCCGTTCAGTACTTTTTGCGTGAAAGAGTAACATCCATCCATCCATCCTTACAAACTTTCGCATTTATAATATTAGTAGGACTTAACTAAAACAATTCACAATCTAAAATATGGCGTCGAACAAATTCATCCACATCGCTGTCACCTGGTACTGTACCCGAGAGACTGGCGGCATTGCCACTTTGTATGGCAATGTTTAACCTCTGGCCAAGGTAAAAGCCAGCTCTTGGATCAAGGGAAGTGTCATCCAGCCGTTTGGAGATTTCCATGAGCACTCAGACCCTACGGCTCGAGGGTTTCAACCCCAAACGGCTCGGAAATGGTTATTATACTTACGACGCTTGAGGTTCTCTGTAACCGCAGCAGCAGCGCCAGCACAGCACTCCATGCCAGGAAGATGGGAGGACGCAAGAGTATCGACACACGTAGCATCCCACACTAAAGGCCATCCCACCTTCCATGGAAATAAAGACATGCCGTCCGGTCTCTTGCCATCGTCGCGTGCCAGGCCATTGGGTTCTAATAAAGCTGGATCGCCGACGGTGACAAGTGCTCGTCGGATGATGTCATTAATATTCGCGTGCCGCGACAAGCGACCCGCACTTCGACTGCAAGACAGGGCGTGGTATCCGAGACTGTTGACAACTTCGCCACAGTGACAGCGATGAGAAGAACAAATGGAGGTCCTAGTCTAGGTGTGGATTAAATTTACTTAGTGAGAATTTTAGAGATAAAATTCGAACTCGATTCGACAAACTTGTGGTCTAGACCACAAGTTCGTGCCTCCATATCTGTTTTCTACACAGACGTTTTATAAAGTTTTGTTAATAAAACACGACAATTAAAAGCGTATCTTTTAACCTACCGCAATCCGAGTTCATGCCAAGAATTCATATTACGATGTACGACCCAATTAAGACTTTTTGTTCGCTGTGCGTGAAAGCTAAATATAAAATCAACTATACGTGAGAGTAAAGCATTAATATACATACAACATACATCATTTTTATGATGCAACGACCATAGTGTTTTAATTTAAACCAACGTCCTTCTGTAGTCATCAGATCATCTACAGATTTTCAGTAATGGAAAAGAAAACATCGTAAGGAATGTGTTATCAACGGTCTAAAATCGGCAACACTCAGTGAGATAGACGGATAATCAAAGACCCCTTTTTTTTTAGTGAGAAATCATCAAATAACTTCTCCCGCTCTGGGCGGAGCAGGAGGGTGTGTCAGACTCTTACTGACTAAATTACTAAAATACTGACCCACCCTTATTGTTTCCGTTGCCTGTGTAGCGGGGGCCTCGGTGACCCATTAGTACCTTCCCGCGACCCCGGCAGGCATCGGCCCTAGTGGACCCCTACATTGTGCTGACGACATCTCTTTGAGGCGCGCGTGGGATACAACGCGCCGTTGACCCGGGCCTGGTCCTTACCGGACGGTGAGCTACCCATTGCTCACCGCCCGCAAGCCCGCGCCTACGGTGGCCGGAAATCCGCCTGGGATTCCCGACGCCCAAGGCGTCTCCTGCGGCGGCTAGGGGCGAGAGGGCGCGAAATTTGCCTTTCCCTCAACCGTCCCGCCTCCTCCTTCGCGAGCATTACTGCTTCGCAGAAGGAGGTGACGGCTGCCCATGCCCTCTCGCTCCGTACCATGGCCTGAACCAAGGCCGGACGCGAGAGATCTCTGCCACCGATCGCTTCCACGAGGACACGGCGGTGCTCTGCCCAAGCCGGGCAGACCTCTACCGTGTACTCCGGGCGATCCACACAGTGGTGACACCCGGGTGTTTCCTCCCGCCTTATCCGACACAGGAACCTCCCGAAACTGCCGTGTCCGGTAAGGACCTGCGTCAGGCGGAAGGTGTGGACGCCCTGGCGCCTCTCTAGCCACTCCTCAAAGAGGGGACTTATCGCCGCAAGACAACTAGTGCATGACGCTGGTTTTCAACTGGACCTTATGTTACGAGGACGTCTTACGGATGTATATCAGTTTTATAGTGTGTGTAAATATTTTAATAAAAAATAGATATTTGTAGCAAAAAATAATTATAGATCATTATATAGTGGTGTTTAAGAAAAGAAATGGTATGCACAAGAAACAATGGACTATCATCGATAAATAATAGATAAGTATATCAAAATTCATATCGATGAAACATTCAAATTGATCATGTCTAGCTTCCGTTGCGCATCCATGAAGTACTGCCGTAGGCGTCTTCTAAATGTGTCGATCGTGTTAATTGGTCGAATACCTGGTGGTGGCAGGTTATTCCACACTTTAGAAGCCGCGTAATGGAAGCTACCTCTAAAAGTGGCTGTTCTATGTGACTGGGTCGAAATTTGCTGCGAGCATAAATGATTGATGATAAAATTATGTTTTCCCAAGCAAAGCAAGAAGCAAAAGCTACACAAAAGAAATCTTAAATTAAAGTTCTTTCATCTCAGCTCGACTGTCAAAGGAATCAATATTCCAATCTAATTGAATAAAGATGCCGTGAACTGAACAGCCTAATTGAGTTAATATTTGAACGAATTTAAATGGAGATGCTATTGTCGCCTTATTACTTACATAATCAGCCTATAATGTTCCCACTGCTGGGACAAGGGCCTCCTCTCTGTGAGAGGGAGTGGGCCGTAATCCACCACGCAGGCCCAGCGGGTTGGTAGATGTCACATGTCTTCGAATGTTTGGTTCTAGGACACAGGCCGGTTTCCTCACGATGTTTTCCTTCACCGTTTTGAGAGCAGTGGTGATGAAATAATTTACACAAAGTAAAGCGCCTGTCTGGGTTCAAACTTAATAATAACAGCCGCACGGGTCGATCCAAGGTTGAGCTACGTTTACCTCGGTCGGATCGGGCCTGGATGACCATCCGTTTCATATCGAGACCCTTCCGTGCTGGCCTTAGGTCCTGAGTTGAGCTACACAATTACTGACAAATGCTTGCAGTGACTGGCCAGGTCCAGTCTTTGTGTGGTTCTTTCCTCAAAAGGCCATTTCAGACACGGATCTACCTGGTCCTCACATGATCTGACCAAGATTACATCTGGAGTTTAAAAGAGACTTTGACTGTGAGTTTGTTTTGCCATTTCTTCACAGAATTAATGAATCAGATAAGAAATGTCGACTCCTCTATTCCAGCGTATTTTTTAGTATTTTTTTATATGACTTGTAAAAGTGATTCCGATGTTCTATTCACAGAATAAACTATTTCTTTTTATTGTGATTCGTAGATCTTTGACAGTCTTTACGGGTAGTCAGAAGCCCAGAAATCTGACAGTCTTACCAAGGGGTATCGTGTTACCCAGTTACTGAGTTGTGGAAATCAGATAGGCAGTCGCTCCATGTAAAATATTGGTATTCAGCTGCATCCGGTTAGACTGGAAGCCTACCCCACCTTAGTTGGGAGAAGGCTAGGCAGTTTTTTTTTTTTAAATCAAGAGACTGAATTATTTACTTACAAAATGTGGTCCGTTTGTCTTTACATAAAGTCTTGTGGAATTTAATATTTACTTGTAAAGTATTATATTGTTTTCAATTATTGTGAATGTGAAGACTATGTAGGTCATTGTTTTTTTTTTCTCATTTAGTTTTAATCTTGGTCTGGCAGTTTGAGTCATTTAAGCAGCTTACCCAAATGTCCTTTCTTTGGTATTGTTCGTCGAATCGTTGAGCTCCTTAAGTTCTGAGTTGAGCTGCACGATTACTGACAAATGCGTGTACTGACTGGATAGGTCCACTCATTCTGTGTGGTTCTTTCCTCAAAAGACCTTTTCATACACCAATCTACATGGTCTTCACATGATCTGACCAAGATTATGTCTGGACTTTAAAAGAGAATGTGACCTCTGAGTTTGTTTCGGCCTTTCTTCTCAGAGTAGTCAAATAGGAAACGCCGAGCTCATCTAGTTTCTTTTTTCTAAATATGATTGACGTGTAAAAGTGTTTGTACAAACCTACTTACAGAAAATAAAATCATTTCATTTCATTTCATTTCAAAGAATTAATGAAACTTATAAACACGAAAGATTTTATGGGACGATCCCTACTGATTCCAATATATTTAGCAAACGTCTATGAAAAACTAACTAAAGTCGAATTATTGATTCACTGGAGCAATCTGACATGTGCCAGCTGTCACTTAATGTAATAAAATGGTCATATTTATTGTAATGGTGACCGTTAAGTTTAAACGATTTATATAAGTGTAATAAATGTAGGTATAATATTTAAAAAAATAAAAAGTCTAAAAGTGTAAATGTCTCTCATCATCATCTCATTCCAGCCGAAAGACGTCCACTGCTGGACATAGGCCTCCCCCAATAGGGGGGGGGGGGGGTTGCCATAATCGCCACGCTTGGCAGGCGGCTTGGCGATCGCAGTATGGTGTTAAAATTGTTAAATATTGTGAAATATAAAATATAGAAACACAATATTTAGGACTGAAAGTACACAGTTATTTTATTATAAGTGACAACATCAAAGTATAAACAACTGTATCTTAGCAACTACTGGTTTGCCATAGATACTTCACATCCTCGGAACTTTTTAGAAGAATATTAAGGTAATATATTCTTCAATCCCAATGCTGAACTTAAATTATGCAGCCTGGGGCCAAACAGTGGTTTGGTTAACATATCAGCCAACTGCTGCTCCGAAGGAACATGCGTTACGTTGAAGTCTCCGTTGCTAACACATTCTCTTACAAAAAAATGTTTTAGCTTGATGTGTTTTGTGCGCTTGTGATATTCATACTTTGGATTGTGCGCAAGTTTTACAGCCGATTCATTGTCCAGGTTCAGTACTGGTTTCTCAATTTTAATCAAGTTATTAATAAGGCGACTCAACCATAAAATCTCTTGTGCCGATTCGCTTGCTGCTATAATCTCCGCTTCAGTCGAGGAGATGGAGACTGTCGTTTGTTTCTGGCTTCTCCAGCTAATAGCAGCTCCAGAGAATAAGCACACCATTCCAGATGTCGACTTTCCCGTAGTTTGGTCTCCTGCATGATCTGCGTCGCTGTAGCAGACTAAGCGTGAAGGCGACTTTTCCGTATAGGTTAGCCCATTCTGTTGGGTCCCTTTCAAGTATCGGAAGATGCGTTTTACCAGCATGATATCTTTGTTAGTAGGTGCTCCGAGGTTTCGAGATGCGACACCCAGAGCATATGAAATATCAGGCCTTGTGCCTACTGATAAGTATGCCAAAGCACCCACGGCTTGTCTATATGGGAAGCTGGCGTTGACACCCTCTTTCTCTGCCGTCTCATTTTCTTTGATGATTGGCGTTGGTGCTGGTTTGCAATTGGACATCCTATATTTTTCTAACACTTTCTTTGTGTAGGCCTTTTGACAAAGTGAAATGGTCTTGTCCTTACGGACATTGATTTCCATTCCAAGGAAGTATGTCGCAGGTTTCGTAGTTATCTTAAACCTTGTTTTCAATTCCTTGATAAATTCGTCTCCTGCTCTGGTTGTATTATATGCTACAAGTCCATCGTCAACATAAAGACCAATAAAGACTTTAGATTGTCCTCTGATTCGAACATATAAGCATGGATCCGCTTCACTCTGTTGGAAATCAGAATTTATTAAGAATTCGGAAATGCAGGTGTTCCAGCAGCGCGGTGCTTGTTTCAGACCATAGAGGCTGCGTTTCAGCTTGCAGACTCGTTTGGTGCCATCCTGATAGCCATCAGGCTGTTTCATATATATATCTTCCTTTATTGTGCCGTTTAGAAAGGCAGTTGAAACATCAAACTGATGTAGTTTCAGATTTTCTCGAGCAGCTATAGCAAGCAATGCTCGTACGGTGCTCAGACGAACCACTGGACTGAATGTTTTATCATAATCAACTCCAGGTTGTTGGGAGTAACCCTTGATAACCATTCTAGCTTTATACCTATCGCCGGTACCATCAGGATTCATTTTAACTTTATACACCCATTTGCAAGGGAGGGCTTTTCGTCCTTTGGGTAAATCAACCAGATCCCAGGTTTGGTTGTCATGCAGTGAACTTATTTCATTGTGCATGGTATCTAGCCATTTTGTTTTGTTGGGAGATTCCATCGCTTCTTTGAAAGTCTCAGGCTCTTTAGGCTTGTGAAGATTTTCGATTTCTTCAGCTGCTGCAAAAATAAAATCATCGTAGCGCTTAGGAGCTGTGATTTTTGACCTGTCTCTTAAAACCCTAGTTTGAACGGTCGCATTTTCTTCAGCATCAGCATCAGGTTCATTATCATCGACAGCAGTAAAAGATCCGGAAAGAGATTCGTATTCACTTTCATTATTCGCTGGGTCCACTTGTCGAACGTCTTCAGTACTACCGACCAAACTTTGTTGCAGTGATTTATCTTGATCATCTGCGTCACTATCACTATCATGTTGCTGATCATCTCCTTCATTATTGTCAAGTTGAATATCCACTCGCTTGCGTGTTTCATTAGGTTGTTCGTGTGAAAACTCTAAATCGGTGAGAAGTCTGGAGATTGCATTTTTATTCGATTCATCATAGAACATAGTCTTCAATACCCTAACATCTTTTGAAGTTATGATGCTGTTCTTCGAGGGTATGAACACCCTGAAAGCTTTAGACGTTTCAGAGTATCCCGCAAACATGCCAGGAATTGCCTTTGGTGCAAATTTGTGACCGTTAGTGCCTTTCATCAGAACGTAAGTCTTGCTACCGAACACGTATAAATGATTAATACATGGCTTTCTCCCAACCCATCGCTCGAATGGCGTTTGGTTCTGAACGGCGCTGTTTATACTCCTGTTTGATAGGTTGATACTGCTTTGCAGTGAATACTGCTTCGCCCCAGAATTTTAATGGTGCCTGTGCGTCAATCATCATTGCTCTCGCTTTCTCCACAAGGGTACGATTCTTTCTTTCAGCAACTCCGTTTTGGTTCGGGGTGTAGGGTGCGGTGAGACGTCTCTGTATCCCGCAACGTTTCAGATAAGCGTTGAACTGTTTGTTCACATACTCAGTACCATTATCTGATTGTAAGAATTTGATTTTGTTCCCAGTGTGCGTTTCCGCTGACTCCTTGAACTCTTTAAACTTTTCTAATACTTCGTTCTTGCTTTTAATCATGTAAATTCGACTGTATCTGCTATAGTCATCTATAAAAGTAACGAAGTATTTGTTTCCGCTTACTGTGGGCGTTCTGATAGGTCCACATACATCGCTATGAACGATTTCTAAGCGTTCTGTTGTTCGTTGAGTTGTTTTCTCACGGGGGGCAGGAACACGATGGAGTTTTGCTTGGATACAGATTTCACAGTCTGCTAAGGTTTCAGAAGCATCAAAGTTCAAGCCAAGCAAATTATTGTTTTTGAGTGCATGTTTCAGATCTTTGGCGTTCATGTGACCAAGTTTTCTGTGCCAGTCGTAGATGTTTGATGAGTTCGCTTTCTTTTTAGCAATTGGAATCGGAACAGTGTCATCATTATGATTAGCCAGATTGTTGCGCTCGTGTTTAATTGGTTTGATGTAATAAAGACCATCTCCTTGTTTAAATGCGGTGTGAGTTATACCATCTTTTGGATTGTTGACCGTCGCTTTAGTGTCTGTGAAGAGGACAGAACAGCCAGCATCTGTCATCTTACTGACGGACATCAAGTTGGTGCACAGACTAGGTACATATAAAGTGTTTTGTAGCTGTGTAAGGGCTATACCATTACCATTTTTTGTTACAAAGGAGACAGTACCTTTTCCTTTAATCTCTGAAGTTTGTTTCTTAGTTGCAAAGTTTAGTTTTCCGGATGTTTTCTCTATAGTCCTAAATAAGTCTCGTTGATAAGTCATGTGAGACGTACATCCGCTATCCAAAACCCAAATGTTGTTTTCAGATTTTTCGTTATGGGTAAGAAGACACTGTATAGCAAAATTGTTCTTATGAGAACAGTTAGTATGTTTATTAGGCTTCTCACTGTTTTTCTTCCAGCAATTGGTACAAATTTTGTGATTCTTGCGTTTGAAGATGTTACCAGTACGTTTGCAAATTTTACAGGACGTGTATAGGGCTTCTTCTTGAAAAGAGGATTCAGGTTCGTCGTTATTGGTCATGTTTTGGCTATGACGTGCTTCACATTCTTCTATTATTTTAGTTTGAAGCTCCTCTGGCTTCGGAAGAGTGTCTCGCGATTCTATAGCGACTCTGAAATTCTCAAATTCATTTGAGAGACTGTACAACATCATGATTGTTAACAGATCCTCATTAATAGCTACGTCCATGTCTGCCAATTTGTCAACTATATCCATGAACTTGTTTAGATGAGTTCTTACATCGTGTCCTTCTAATTTCGTTAGGATAAGTTGCTTTAATAGGGATGCCTTTCGTGCAGGTCCCTTACTGGCGTACGTGTCTTTCAATTTTTCCCATAATGCTTTAGCAGTAGTGCAATTTTTTATTTGTTTAAGCTCAGAAGGAGCGATTATAAGTATGAGTTCAGATCTCGCCTGTCTATCGCCTTCTTTATCAACCACTGCAGTATCCGTCTCGATGTATTTCCATAATTTGTGTCGTACGAGAACAGCTTCAGCCTGTATCACCCAAGTGTCGTAGTTCTCTCTAGTTAGAGGGTCAATTTTAGTGCTCGACATTTCGGGTACTTAAAACTTTTTATTTCGTACACGCTCTGCTACCATGTTAAATATTGTGAAATATAAAATATAGAAATACAATATTTAGGACTGAAAGTACACAGTTATTTTATTATAAGTGACAACATCAAAGTATAAACCACTGTATCTTAGCAACTACTGGTTTGCCATAGATACTTCACAAAAATGCATAGAGAACGCTGCTGCCCATTCTCTAGTAAGTCCCTTAGTCGCCTTTTACGACACCCACAGGAAGAAATGGGATGGTGCTATTCTTTACGTCCGGCACCACACGGAATACAGAACAGGAAAAGTCTAGAATACAATAGATATTTCCATAATATTTAACTAAGTGACAGCTAGCACCTGTCAGTTTCCTCCTGTGAATTAATAATTCAACTTTACAATAATGTATTAGCTCATACCACAAACATATATACTAATTTCAGACTTTGATTTTCCCTATAATCGACTATGGTGACGTGTGCTACTTTGACTTGAACGCGGTTCTGCTGGATTAGCTCGACAGACTACTCAACAATGGTATCCGGTTCATATTCAACCTAAGGAAATATGACCATGTGTCAAGCTACAGGTCTGAGCTCGAATGGATGTCCATTCGCCAAAGAAGAAGCTTGCGCGCTTTGACCACTCTTTTCTCCCTTCTCAACCCCTCCTTCTTATCTTATGTCTCACTTCCAATATCTATGTTCTTCGCACGCTAAAAGTCTGCGTTCTTCCAACAATCTTCTTCTACTCTGTCCTTCTCATACTTCTGACTTTGTTCATTCTTCCTTTCATATTCAGTCCATTCTTCTTTGGAATGCGCTTCCTCTTGATATCAGGACGGCCACCAGTCGGTATGCATTTAAGTGGAAATTGCAGAGTTATTTTCAAAACAAATAGCGTAGAGTCATCTCAATTATGTATCTCTTTTCCTTGAATTTGTATGTATATATATATGTATAATGTAGGTATATATTGTAGTAAATATGTATGTATTTGTATTTTATGCTTGTAACCAATTTATGTATTTCTGTACTTATTCTATTTATAATCTATTATGTTATCTTTAATATTTTTCGTTATTTTTATTTCCTCTCAGAGCACCTGCCATCTTATCTCTTCACTACCCTTGGTTGACTGGTAGAGAATGCCTAAGGCATTAAGTTCGCCTTTGTACTTAATTGTGTGCGAGAAGTTTAAATAAATAAATAAATAATTTCCAAAAAAAAACTTACATGGTTGAAAGTTAAAATTATAGTACCACATTTGAAGTCCTTAGTGCACTTAGATAATACCACTACCACCAAAGTCATTGACCCGGTTCTCCTCCATTGACCGCAAAGTCTTACTATTTAATTTTATTATACTCTTATGATTGCTATCGTTTCCAGATTCTCCTAGGCTTTAAACTAGCTATAAAAGCTGTACCAATGGAGGCCTTAGAGAATAATACAACTCTATTCACGATAGGATTTAACCGTGATCCTTCCCGCCCCGACCTCGTTCCGCGGATGAGCACCTTATTGCGTTATAATAGAGTTGCAAACCGCGTGGCCCAAAACTCCTATTCGGTGTCATTGGGCACTGAATGGACGAAGGAGTGCGACTCCTATTCGGAGACAACGGGGACTTACCGACATCTGGATAGAGGCATGAGGAACAGGGCGTAAAGTTCACTCATCCTCCATAGAAAAGGGAGGATCCTCCGACCAGACGGGTGTCGTGTCTGGTGGGCAACTGCCCGACGGTTGATGTCGGGATGTTGTATATATGCTAGTTGCGCGGTAAACTCTGCTTGCGCGATGCAGGATTTTGCGTGACGTCAGTGTGATGCGTAGTTCGTATGTGGCGCTGTAGATGCCGCCACATCACTCCCCTCCGGAGACCGGAGGTCGATAGTGGGCTGAGTCGTGTATCTTGCGATGCTTGCCAGTGCCAGGTGTGGGTTCCAGTGGATCGGAACCGGTTGTCGCATAGTTCGCGGTGGGTCGGAACTGTCTGCGGTGATGATGCCCCAGTGAGTCGGGGTGGCGCTGCGTTATGTTCCAGTGAGTCGGACGTGGTACAGCGCCGGGTTGAGGGCTGACTGCTGGCGTCGACCAGGAGAGCGTTGAAGAGCTCTGCTTGTTGACCGGCCGAAAGTGCATTGTGCTGTGCCAAGGTTGCTGATGAGGCTTAGGGTGATGACCAGGTATGCGCGGTCGCTGCATGCTGGTGGTCAGGATACCCGTTGAAGCCGTGGGTGTTGGCTGGCTGTGTGACTCGCCGCTCGAAAGCTTGAGGAAGTGATGATGATAACGTCACGCTGAAGTAGTTGCACGAAGGCTGCGCTGACGTTCATACTCGGGGTCACCAGTATAGAGGCATGAGGAACAGGGCGTAAAGTTCACTCATCATCCATAGAAAAGGGAGGATCCTCCGACCAGACGGGTGTCGTGTCTGGTGGGCAACTGCCCGACGGTTGATGTCGGGATGTTGTATATATGCTAGTTGCGCGGTAAACTCTGCTTGCGCGATGCAGGATTTTGCGTGACGTCAGTGTGATGCGTAGTTCGTATGTGGCGCTGTAGATGCCGCCACATGTCTCTTCTCCCTAATGGATCCATGGGGCTGCCTTACTTCAACATCATCATTCTCCTTATCCAAATTTTCTTATCTCCTTATTTATTGGTCTTATTCAAATTTATTTGTGGTCGGCCCAGCATGTCTTTTCTTCCATACTTCTCTATTATTCGTCATCTCGGTAGTCACCCCTTTTCTAGCGACATCATCTTTCGAACAGTCCATCCATCTTTTCTTTGGTCTTCCCCTACTCTTATAGCCATCCACATTCATACTCAGAACTTTCCTCACGACATGTGGCTGCCTTACTTATTTGATTTCCAATACCTATGTGTAAAATGTAAGAACAGGCGACAGTCACTAGGGCAATATCAGAAACAGTATAATATAAATAGCGTGTCGCACTGCAAAAGAACTAAAACAAACAGGCCAACTTTGTTATGCTGGTGTGCGTCATAATGAGCCTATAATGTTCCCACTGCTGGGACACAGGCCACCTTTTGGTGAAAGAGTGGGCCGTAATCCACCACGCCGGTTTCCTCATGCTGTTTTATTTCACCGTTTTGAGAGCAGCTGATGTATGTGACAGCTACGTCTTACACTCGCGCCACGTCATTGTGCTGTCATTGTCTTATTTTCGTGTGCGTGGATTTTGCGGCCATCAATTGGACGCAATTTTTTTTTTTATTCACGGCTTTGACTGTCTATCTAGACATTATTTATATATTTGTCATAAAAATGTTTTAAACAAAGAATGCTTATAACAAAGATAAAAATTACTTAGTCAAGTATCATAACGATGAATAAATGAGAGTCAATAAACTATAACGAAAAACGAATGTGTTTCAATTTCAATAGTACACACTCACATAAAAGTAATGGCTGCTAGACGTTAAAACAGGGATGGCGAACCTTTTCACTGCCGAAAACCAATATCTAAATACATCATTGATACTGATAATGATAAATGAATTTATTTCTGTAAGTAGGTTTGTACACGTCAATCATATTTTTAAAACTAACTGAGGTCGGCGTATCCTATCTACTATCCTACTCTGCCTCTGAGAAGAATGGCGGCAATAAACTCAGAGGGCAAAGTCTCTTTTAGGGACACAAGTGGGATCTATAAAAAAAATCTGGAATTCCCCCTGATAGGGATTATCAGGGGGAATTCCAGATTTATTTTTCTTTCTAAGGGAGGAAAACTGAAATAGAAATAAATACTTATTCCACAAATCCTCCCTGAAAGTACACCTGAGGAGGGAAAAGTGGAATCAAAAAAATTCAACAACAGAATAGAATATTTAGAATAGAATACTCTTTATTAACGACAACATCCAAATTACAGTTATGAATGAAGAAATTTTACATAGGGTGACATAATGGGCACAAATCTTTGGATGGATTTAAAGGGGGCAGGAGAGACAAAACTGCAGGTAGTCTGTAGCCTATGACTAGCTAGGTAGACTTGGCAATATATCCCAGTGAATTCTTCTTCCATGACCGCCATATTGTCATGCCTGGATGCCGGGGTCGCGGGAGTGTCCGAAAGGGATACTGTGGTCTCTGGCAACGCACAGGCAACGGAAGGAACACGGGTTTTTTTTTTTTTGTTGGGAAATTATCAAATAACTTCTCCCCTCTGTGCGGAGCGGGAGGCTGTGTCAGACTCTTACTGACTAAAACCCACCCGTGTTCCTCTCGTTGCCTGTGTTGCCAGGGATCTCAGTATCCTTTCCGGACTTTCTCGTGACCCCACGACCCCGGCGTGGATTTTAGTTATTAAGAGTCTGACACACCCTCCCGCTCCGCCCAGAGCGGCAGAAGTTATTGGATAATTTCCCACCAAAAAAAAAAGAAAAAAATGGATGCTCAAGGTTACTTAAGCATCCTTTTTTTCTACACTTGCAGAACGTTATTATTTGTATATAATAGCCGCAGCTGACTGCCTAAATTAACTACTTCTTAAATACCAAAGTTAGCTAAACTGTACCCATGTCACAGTTAATTTCTTATGTTTAGACGGGCGTTGATAGCTGCGAGTTGCGACACAGTTTTTAACTTTTGTAGCTTTCCGTTGTAGCGTTTCCATTGTAATTGTATGTCAATTTGTTGGCGTTGAAAATAAAAAAAAACTTGTATTTTATTTTTAATGCCTATATTCCCTTGACGTATTTTCAACTCCCACGCATCAGGATTATTTATCTATTTATTTATTTTTTTTTAGAGTAGAAGAGAAAACAAAATAAAATAAAACTATTCACTAATTTAAATATATGTAAACATACAATAAGCAAATATACTTTCATAAATACATACTTCTAAAATAATATCACTAACATTCTTATATATAATAGGGAATATGCAAGTAATTCAAAAAGTATCCATTATTTAAATATACATTGTGTAGGAGTCGAGAAACAAATTCCTATTTTTTTTACATTTGTAATGCATTACTTATTTTACAATTCATTAATTTACGTTGCGTTTTTTTGGTGGAACGGGACGCAAACTCAAAACGCGTCGTCTTCAATAATGCCGGAAGTGACGAAATAAACCTATGTTAATAAAATCTATTCTTAGCAAAGTGGTTGAAATCTCAAAAATAAGTGCGATTTCTGCTTGAAAAAGCACAACAAATAATTTAACTTCAATGATTTGTGGCTACAGATTTACAACAAATACATAATATGCAACTATGGCATAGTGGAAAGATAGTGTTCTTTCACTCCTCTTTTACACACATCGCATATTCTTTTGTCGGGAACTTTTTACACACGCTAGCTTTGCCAACCCTGGACTAAATGAAAGAATTATGTCTTACGAAGACATGCATCAAAAGTACGATTAAATAAAAATAATGACCGATTCGAACTAAAACACAGACATTTTAAATAATAATTTTGTGATTACAAAAATAATTAATGATCCTATTATCGTAGGTACAGTCATTCTTTATGAAGCGTATGATTCGCGCGTAACATTAATAATGAATTGTTGAGTATCAAGGTCAATTTGAATGAAAAAGAATAAATTAGACTTTTAACATCCCACGCGAGTTGGTACAATTTTAAAAGTACGTTTTATGAATGGAATTTGCCTAATCAGTGGTGTCCCCGATTTCGAGGCACTGGACTTACTGGTTCAAAACAATTCATATGCCAATTCTTCAATGTCATTATCATTATGGTCTGTCTTAAGCTGGCTTCCCACGGTGCGTAATATTGCGGACAGACGCGGACCAGCCCGCACCGACGCACCATGGGAAGAGTATCGTCCGTGGTAACGCAGATACGGTCCATCGCGGTGCGTCCGATCCACAGCGAGTCGGCAACTTCTATGGTGCAGTGCAAGCTCTCGTTACGAGTTCTCTTTCACTTTTCAATTTGGTATAAAAATGGATCGACACGCACCGTTGGAAGAGTCTTGGTGTACGGTGCGTGGCTGTCCGCGTCCACCCGCAAAATCACGGCCTTTTTTATGTATGGCATCTCGTAGTTGACTTTGAGAGGTCATGACTACTCAACCGGACTATCCTATGGCTGCCTTAAGCGGACTCAAAGCCTCCAGCCAGGGGCGAATTTCTTACATTACTAACCGACTGCACGCTAAGGGCACGAACCTGTGGGCTGTGGGGTCAACCTGTGGGGTACGAACCTCGGCTTAGGGCGTCGCTAGGGGGAGGACAGCAAGGTGAAATAGGCCGGATCAGATCTGGATAGTTATAATTATTTGGGGAATTTAAAGCTACGGGCTCAGCTGCGGCGCGGGCTGGCACTTCGTCAAGCAAGGGTCGGGGGAATATCACGCACTGTGGGAAGCCACCTTTAGATACTATTGCACCAGCACTCTACACATTAAAATCGTCTCTGATTGGTCGATTCCACCATTTGCTCCGCTCGAACTTCTACCCATAGAGAAATACGATCAGTACTTAATCAGACTATTCCCTCGAAACCTATTCATCTTATAAATAACCTCTAATTACTTTTCTACACCCCAACAGACACAGATCAACTTATTTTCATCCCAGTTCAACGAACTTTGTAGGTATCTCTCTTCCCGCCAAAATCACCGCTATCATTTACAGCCCTGTTAAGGATAGCGAATATAGAACGACCCTTAAACGACCTACCATAAACTATGACAAAAATATGTGTGTTCCAGGAAAAAAAAACAAATAAAAAATGTCGGCATACACTTCCTTTTGACAATATATTCTTCTGTTTTCCTTGAATCTGAGTAGTTTCAGCGAATTGTGAATTTAAATGTCTGGATGGCTCTATTTTCCTTAACGTAGATCATGAAGATAATGGAGTTAATATATCTTTTAAATGACCAGTCTGCTCGTAAAAAAATCATTCACACTTTTCTGCATAATCATTATAAACCGCAACGTTTCTCTGACGCGTCAGTGAGCTTTTATCTCGGAAAACACTTAGCCGATTTACGTGTTGATTTTTATTTACATACTTACATTATATTATATATACATATTGACATTGATGAATATTATAAACAAAATTACGTGAATATTTATGTACCTTGAAAAATATTATATTACTTTAATTATTGTGAATATGAGCACTATGTATGTGGGTCATTTCTATTTGTTTATTTTTGTTTTTTTTTCTCAGTTGGTTTTAATGATAGTCTGGCATTTTGAGTACTTTATGCGGCCTACCCAAATGTCCTTTCCTTGGTATTGTTCGTCGAGTCGTTGAGCTCCTTAAGTTCTGAGTTGAGCTACACGATTACTGACAAATGCTTGCACTGACTGGACAGGTCCACTCAAAGCGTGGTTCTTTCCTCAAAAGACCATTTCAGACATGGATCTACAAGGTCCTCACATGATCTGACCAAGATTATGTCTGGACTTTAAAAGAGACTTTGACCCTTGAGTTTGTTTCGCCATTTCTTCTCAGGGATAGTCAGATAGGAAATGTCGACTCCATCTAGCTTACTTTTTTTTTTTATATGACGTGTAAAAGTGAATCTTATATCCTATTTACAGAATAAACAATTTCATTTCATTAATTTTATAGTTTAGCGCTTGTGGCACACCTACTATGTTTGTGGGACATACGGTGCTAACCTGTAAGAAATTGTTCCAATTATCTTAGTTTATGGTAGGTACCTATTACTTAAACTATTTACAGTGTAAACAATTGTTGGTTAGTCAATAATGAAAAATAAAATAAAAATAAATAAATAGATTATGTCTTTGCTTGAGGGGAGTTTTCGTAAATAATCTATACTACACATAATATCACGCCTTGTTTCCCCGAAGGGTTGGGCAGAGGTGTACCTGTAGTACACCCACATTTCACCAGTTATGTTTAAGTCCCAAGTAATAGGGGGCGAGCCTGTTGCCATCAACCGGGCACAAATCCAGACTCCGGGCTGCTACTGAGAAATTCCAGATAGAAAAACCCAATAACACTTTGCCCGACCCGTGAATTGAAACCAGGACCTCATGCTTAGCAGTAGCGCTTTCTGTAAAATTTGTAGTAAGTTTGTATTGTAACGTTACGATTGGCCGGAAGGCCAGTCGTAAGTCACGTTAAAAAAAATTAGAGATATACTAATTATTAAAAAGGTTAGACTAGATATTAAAAAGGTGAGAGAGTTCCAGGCTTCCAGTTCGAGTGTACGGGACGCTTAGACGGCAGGATAAAGGATCGGCTAACAGCAGTTGGACAGGATCGGCAGGCAGCAGTGGGACAGGGCAGGCAGACGAGGCGGAGCACGAAGATGAGGCTGTTATTTCACACGCCGTAGTTGATCTCGCAGCCGCAGTCAGTCGGCAACTCTGTCCCAAGGAGTAAAACGTCCCTTGTTAACCAAGAGGTTTTGTTTTATGGTAATTTGGTGGTATGTTTGTGTGTAATTGGTGCGAGTTGTTTCACACTAGTAAGAAGGTGGCGTTGTCTAAATTTTGCCCATACGACTGACAGCGGAGGTGCCCTACAGCACCTCATGCTCCACGGGACGAGTGTTTCGACCTCCCATGACACACAGGAGTGGTCGGCTATGGCGTCCCAAGTCGCGCGGCTATAACGCCTTCGGCCTTAGAGACCTCCCAAAGGCGTAAGTGAGAGGGCCGGAGGTTATGAAGAGTGAAACACAAATCACACACTACGAGTTTCTTTAAATTATTGTATTTTCACACTTTACAATAATAAGCTAGGTATTAGTATATATAATGGTTTTAGACTGAAGTAGACTGCACAAGACTGAGAAAAGGTGATCAAGACTGAACTGAACCAGACTGAACAGAACTGAACTAGACTGCACCGAACTGAACCCTTGTCAGGTCCGATGGCCGCTTTTGTAGATTCTGGCAAAAGTTCTAAAAGTTTCTGTTAAGCATTATTCAAATTATTTGTTTGAATGCCTGCCAGGATCAATAAAAACGGTTTACATGAGTACATAGCCTAAATGAAGTCTGGAACTAGCTTTATCATGGCAGCTATGCATAGAGAAAGAAAAAATAGACAGATGACAATTTATGATGAAAGATGTCAATGGATAAAAATATTCTAAGATTTTACAACAAGAGAAAATTAATAATATAAAATACAGTTTTCAGTGTTAGAAACAGTTCATTGTGGTTTTGCTTTTCAGCTGTGGTGTTCAAACATATGTAAGAAAGTTAGAGACATAATATGATTTCATGTTTGAAGCAAGGAAACAGTATAGAGATTATAACAAGAATTGTTAAACATAACAGCCTTTCAAAAGGTTAATTTATAAATATAACAAAGATGTGGCTTTGCGTAGCAAAATACCACAGTATGTAAGGGGTAATCTCTGGAACTGCCTGGCGGATTTGAAAAGTTCTTTTTTATTTGACAGCCCAATTCTCGGGGAAAGCTATAGGCTTCTTAAAGTCACGCTAGGACCCTTAAGAGCCGAGCGAAAAGAAATAAGTCACTAGCTGAAAACGAAGTAATAACGCGGGCGGGCGATGCAAAGCGACGGGGTGGGACGGGGGAACAAGAAATTTCACAAAGTCGCGGCCATAAGCCAGTTATTTTATAATAAGAGAAGTATGTCTCCACCATGTAGAATTTAATATTTGTATTTTGTGCACTGATTCCTGGATGTTTTGGTATTATAAATATTAGACTGGTTATGGTTTGGTAGTTGGTTTACGATCACTGGTTGAATGATACGAAATAGTATGGTTTAATTATTATTATTACACCTTTATTATCAGATGACAGTGATCTATACAGCGTTAGTAAAGAACACCTAAATCTAATAAACTATTTTGAATACTAAAGTTAAGCAGTTTCCCGGCGAGGAAGCAACTAACTTTCGCCTATTTTCTCGCTCAAGAAACGTACTATAGATATACATATATTCCGTGTAAATAAAAGAGATGCATATATATTAATACGAGTAGATGATCGCTGACTGACACCACCAGCGAGTGCCCGCTCCACTAGTTTGTCGCTGAGCGACAAGAGTTAAGATAAAAGATAATACTCGTTCAGTGATGCTCGCTTGGCGATCAGACCTCACGCCGAGAGACCAACCAGCGGTCGAGCGAGTGGTGCGAGTACCCGTCGCACTCGGACACTCGCTGATAGCCCAGCGACAAAACTCGCTGCTCGCTGCCAACTCGTTTTCAGTTGCTAGCTCTACTCGCTACTCGTTAATCGCCGACGTTGGGCCTTATAATTATCAAATGGTAAATCTAAGCTAAATCTATATCGATTTTAGACGGAGATTCCTGCTGCAATTCGTTCTAAAATACTGGCCCAGTATAATTTTAGAATACATTTATTACGATTACTTGTTTAACGAAACAAACTACTGTGTTATTTGTCAGTGTAACTGTACTGTAATAACATTAACCATCTGACTTCAAGATTAAAAGGCGTGTTACACAGCGTATAAATATACCAAGACCCACCTCAGTGATTTTGTCAGTGTCATAAATTATATCTTTGAATTATAGCCCTCTGTCCAAACGTGTTGACTTGGACATCGCCCGCGCTTCGGCATCTACCACGAAACCCAAAACTATACCGACCAATTCTTTCATTTCGATTCCATTGCTGGTTTTCTACGAACGGTGGGTATAGGAGGTTGTTTAAAAGCAACAATGGATGGTAAAGACTTTTGCCTGTCGTAGGTAATGTGTAGTTCTATGCCACCTGTTCATCTGATTTTAGGCCGTAGCAGACAGTGGCCCACCTGCCGCCGCTCTGTCTGGTTGTCTAGCTATGAAAGACGAAGGTGAGGACAGAAGATCCAGTACGTACGACTAAAGACTGACCACAACTACTTACTAGGATAACACCATAGATACAAGGTGTCGTTTTGCATTCTCGTCAAATTCAAGGAGGTAACTATGCCAATGATGCTCGACACGAATCAATAATAAAATAAGTAGGCCATATTTTTTTTTCTAATTTTCGGAAGACGTCATGTGTGGGACACGCATGTACGCGGCCCGTGTGATATCGCACTGTAACTGCCCTTTTACATACACAGTACCGCATACGCAACGGGGTGATTCTGTTCTGTGAAAGTGGTGTATTCTAAAATACTGTCAAACTTAAATAACTAAAAAAACCAGTATGTATTAATTATTGAGCAGGTATCGTAATTTTATTTGATTATATGTATATGTCTTTCATAGCAGCCTCCTGAAATTTGACGAAGATGTAAAACGACACCTTGTATAATAAAGAAGAGGCATTTAATAAGCGTCTTTGAAAGCACAAATCCGCGTTTTCGCGTTCGTAGCCATTAAAGGCTCCTACATACTGGCGCGACTTGTCGCGTGACAAGTCGCGCCAGTATGTAGGAGCCTTTATGCTCCTGCCGGGGTTGCGGGAAAGTTCGAAAGGATTACCGTGACCTCTGGTAACACAGGCAACGGAAGGAACTCGGGTGGGTTTTAGACAATAAGACACTGAAGATATTTGATAATTTCCCATCCCAAAAAAAAGCCATTTATGCTGTGCGCCACTTCCACGGCGTCGTCAGTGGCAGTGCAGAGGTCACTTGAGACAGAGAGGTTGACTGCATGTTTTAAGGCACAGAGGGCAGAATAAGAGGTGGGGCTTAGATCGCGAACCTTCTGCAGTATATTTCTCTATATTCTACTCTAGATAATATTCAACTATTTACTAAAGAACGTAAATTATGTCACGTAAAATAGTGCGCTTGATTTATTATTGTATTGATGTTTATTTGGAGGAATATCTTCTAATAAATCTCTAGATATAAGGCCGTCTCAAATGGAGTAAATAAAATTATAGGACATATATTTTAAGTACGAGAAATTTATCAATAGAGAAAAATGGCACTGATAGACAGACCTATGTTTTATGTGGTGAATAATATACAAGAATATTTATATCTGAATTTCTATTCTCATTATATTTCACAATTAAATATTCGTACTGATTTGCTGACTGATTCTCAATTGAACATTAATAACAAAAACCGGCCAAGTGCATGTCGGACCACGCACAATGAAGGGTTCCGTACTTGGGATTCATCATCATCATCATTTCAGCCGAAAGACATCCACTGCTGGACATAGGCCTCCCCCAAGCACCGCCACTTCGACCGGTTTTGTGCTTCCCGCATCCAGCGGATTCCTGCGGCCTTCACAAGGTCATCGGTCCACCTTGTAGGAGGCCTTCCAACGCTACGTCTTCCGGTACGCGGTCGCCATTCCAGAACCTTTCGGCCCCATCGGCCATCTGTTTTGCGAGCAATGTGCCCTGCCCACTGCCACTTAAGTTTGGCAATTCTTCGGGCTATGTCGGTGACCTTGGTTCGCCTACGGATCTCTTCATTTCTGATTCGATCACGTAGGGAAACCCCAAGAATAGCCCTCTCCATTGCCCTTTGAGTGAATTTTAGCTTTTTGATAAGGCCCATTGTAAGCGACCACGTTTCAGATTGATATTTGGTTGATAGTTGGAATTACTTGGGATGAATTTATCCCAAAAACAAAGTTAACATTGTAGTTGAAAAACATGTTCTCCCATACATCGATATATGTCACGGTCAATTCTCCAACTGCAAAAAGTTGGTCGACTATTACTCGTTAACTTGAAAAGCCTACTTAGCTGTGATAGTTTTCCTTTTAATTTCATTATATATACTACTGCCATGATTTTTTTTTTTACATTTCCATAAACAACCATTTAGGTGGCAGAAGGGGGGGGGGTACCTGACTAACAAAAATTGGCACTTTAAAGCTTAATATTACGCAAACGGATTTTTGAATCGAAAAATGGTGTTCACAGACTTGCAATATTTTTGAACAGCCCATCCAACGATACCCCACACCATGGACTAGACGAGAAAAATAAATATCGTCCCCACATTACGTACTACTACCTACAAGGGAGGTACCCAATTCTTTTTCTCTATTTTTTTTATCACTTTATCGGCGTGATTAATATGTATACGTATGCCAAATTCCAGCCTCTAGTACTAAGGAACTCTTAGCTACAGTGGGGTCAGACAGAGGGACATGGCGGAACTATAAGGGTTCCTTGTTGACTACGGAACCCTAAGTCTCATGCAATCCACCAAAGCATTTCTAAACGCACTTCCTGAATAAAATAAAATATTTAATTAATTGAGAGCGTTTAAAAATTCTATTAAAAATGGTCAATTAAGGAATCTCTTCGCCCTAAGACAACTTTAGCTCATGATGTCTCCCGAAACAAAACATTTGAGATGAAATTGTCACATTAATTTCTCTTCTCTTAACTTCTCTAATCTTACTCAGAAACAATAGCATCTTAACACTCTTACATCACGTTTATATTCCAAGAAAAAGCAGCAAGCATATACAAGGCGTATACAAAAATTTAACTTTTCCTAATATAAATTCTTGGGAATATACCCAAATATACCTATACAGACTACGACTGCGAATTTTTCGATTAAAAATAACAGAAAAAAAACAACTCAGGAATCGAATCTGTTACCTTACCGTCGCGTCGTAGGCAGGCATATTATAAGTTGGGGGATTAGATCGCTGATAAAAATGCTTGGCTCAATGCTGGTCCTGCTCCACGACCACAACTGATTGATTAACATTTGAAAATACTGTTGGAGCTGCTGAAAATTGTAAGACTATCTTTGCATTGTATAAACTCAGTCTCCTTTGTATTAAGTATATAATAGGGTCTTAAACCCATTTTTAAAAAGTGTCTTAATTAAATTCTATAGTGCTAATATGCCCCAAAAAAAATCACAAAATTTTTATTCAATCGATAAGTGCCATAAAAATGCATTTAAATTTTACATTTTCAAATTTCGCGCGTAGTTTGACGAAAATGCTGGACGCAGTGGACGCCATGTTGCTCTGTGGTCATGATGTCACGTGGCTAGTAAACAAATGCGCTGATCTATTATCTAACTATCAGTTGACACGTTTTAGTTTACTTAGCGGTATGACGTAATAGCATGGCGGCTACTATTTTATGGTGTTTTTTAACAGATTAGAAAAACTGAAAATGTAGAATTGAATTTTAAAATTTATTTTGTTATTTTATGAACTAAAAGTAACATTTTCCGATTCCTTTTTGCCTAAACTATCTCAATAATCTATTTATAGATTTTTTCTCGTATATAGTAAAATACCCTATTGTACGTAAAGCACAGGTGTTAGTATTATGTACAATAGAGCTACCATTTACCGGTTTAATATGTCATTGATTCGAATGTGCCCTGGCGGCTGACGGTGGTCCTGTAGCTCCCTTCAAAATGGTTGAGCTGAATGGTGCTGATCAATGTGCCATGTTCGTGAACGGGCGCCATCAGTTGGGACTCGTCATCTCTTAGCTGCCTCGGCTTATTTTAATTATTATATTTCTAAATAGTATTTTTTGTTTCTATTTGCTGAACTCGCTTTTAACATGTATGTCTTTTTTTTACATCGTTCTCACATAAAGTTGTAAATTCAATATTAACGACGTAGGTAACTAATATTTTTGTAACAATATAATTTAAAAGAGTGTCCATGGAGTTTCTTGCCCGTTCTTCTCCATAGGTACCTACTACGCTTTGGAATGGGCAACTAGCTTTATATTTCTAACTGACCGACTCCTTGACAATTCAAAATTGCCTGTAAATGGTTAAATAGGGTGGGTATAACACCCATTTTTGAAAGTATATCAATTAAATTCTATAATGCTAATACGCCACTAAAAAAACACAAAATTTTTATTCAATCGATAAGTGCCATCAAAATGTACTTATTTAAATTTTACATTTTCAAATTTCGCGCGTAGGTTGACGAAAACGCTGGACGCAGTGGACGCCATGTTCCTCTGTGGTCATGACGTGTGGTCATGAATAAAAATTTTGTTATTTTTTTTGGGGCATATTAGCACTATAGAATTGAATTAAGACACTTTTCAAAAATGGGTGTAAGACCCTATTGTATATAAATTAAAATGAGTTATTATTCTACTTATCGTTGGTGTGCTGTTCATTAAATTTAAATTACGTTGGTTACGAAAATAATAAAAGTACAAAGCTATACGCCGATCTGACCGCTGAAAGTTGATTTTTTTTAGTTGACACAGCCGTATGACGTAACGTAACATGGCGGCTATTTATGGTGTTAAAAAACAGATTATAAAAACGAAAACGAAATTTTTTTTTTTTTTGTTATTTTATGAACTATAACTAACATTTTCCGGCTGCTTTTTGCCTAAACTATCTCAATAATATATTTATATACGTAGAGTAATGGGGGCTTGTTGCTAAGTAATAACAGCCGCACGGGTCGATCGATCAGGTTAAGCTACGCTTGCCGCGGTTGGTCCGTGGATGGGTGACCATCTTTACAAACCAAGACCACTCCATGCCTCGGAAAGCACGTTAAGCCGTTGGTCCCGGCTGTCATTTGTAGATCTTTGACAGTCGTTACGGGTTGTCAGAAGCTCGAGAGTCTGACAGTCTTACCAAGGGGTACCGTGTTACCCAGTAACTGGGTTGTGGAGGTCAGATAGGCAGTCGCTCCATGTAAAATACTAGTATTCAGCTGTATCCGGTAAGACTGGAAGCCGACCCCAAAAAAGTTGGGAATAAGGCTAGGCAGATGATGATGACGTAGATTAAACTACCCTATTGTAATAAATGGTTTGAGTTTGAGTTTTGAGTTTGAGTCATCCACGCTTAGAACAACTAGACCAATGAAACAACTGTTTTTATTTAACCAACTACACTAAATAGTAATATTTAACTAAATAGTCACATTCACTGTAACTATTTCGATATTTTCCCCGTACGCACATCTCGTCGCCTGCGCATCATTCTTGGAATCAATCGTGAAATAATATCTAGTAACATTACATTGGCATTTTCTAAGAAATGTACAAATTAATGTACAACGCACATCAGTGTGTTTCTTTGGGGAATGAAAATGAGGTGAAAATATAGCTTGATTGTGGAATGCTACCAATAGGGATGATGCTGGGGATGCCTCTATTTAGTCCATCGTCAGATAATACAAAATATTAGACACGTATTTTTTGGTTTGTCATATTGGTAAAAAAATACTTAGATAAAACTCAATGTATCGCCGTAATCTTTTGGTTACGTAAAAAAAGAAAAAATACGTCATCATCCCTATTGAAGAGAAGAAATTGAAATACTTACCTACTAATTTTCCACACAAACTTTGAACCCGCACTGGGCCCGCTTGGTGGATTACGGCCCACTCCCTCTCACAGAACGGAGGCCTGGGTCCTGGCAGTGGGAACATTATAAGCTGATTATGCATTATGCAAACAAAAAGCCACAAAGAGTATTCTGATAGTCTCCTGAGTAATGTTCGCTTTGATAATGACTGCAGTATGCTGCAATCGTTACTGAGCGATTTAGGCCCTAAATCGCTCAGTCACACTGATAGCGATACAAGTCTAATCCATACTTTTCACACTAATAATACTAATAAAATCAAAATCAAAAGTCATTTACTCAAACTAGGCTGAGAATCAGCACTTTTCGAACGTCAAAATTACATAAGACAGTCTTCCAAAACGCCCACCCTTCACCACTTCCTAGTGCTTTAGCTGGGAAGAAGAAGTGGTCAACAAACTCCCCAGCAGCACAGCTGTCTGTGTGCTGTCTGTTCATTATAAGTGCGAAAGTTATACTCTGTATGCCTGTGTTACCTTTCATGCTAAACGGCTGACTGAAGTTCAATGAAATTTAGCATACTGATAGACCAGCATCCTAATTCCGTAACACAGTTTGAATCACAATCTGGATGATTTTGAAGTTGAGGTACACTTTCCTGCTAATTTCTTACATCTTACACTTATTATTTGTTTTTTTTTTGTGTTATCAGCTGTATATTATATTGGTGCCGATTCCCTTGTTCACAAACTAAACTAAATTTAAGTTCAGTGCATCCTTTTCTTTCTATTTCATAAAGAAAAGGACAGATGACCAATTTTAGTTTAGTCCTGTCAAATTAATCAGCGTTTGACGTAAATTGACGTAATTTTAGTAGGCAAGTTTTTAATCACGTCTAAACTTGTATGGAGTAGTGACAGGCGCTGATTAATTTGACAGGACTTAACTAAAATTTATCTTCTGTCCTCTTCTTAATGAAATAGAAAGAAAAAGATACACTGAACTTAAATTTAGTTTAGTTTGTGAACAAGGGAATCGGCGCCATTGTGTGCCTTTTAGTCTGCGCTAAATGAATTTTCTTTCTTCCAAAGTATATTGGTAATCCATTGTTTCATATGGTCGAACCATTTGTCTGCTCAGCAACGTAAATAACGCAATTAATGTTGTTGAACTGTCAAATTGAAACCCCTTGCTATTGATAGTGTGTTACGTAATAACTTCGCTGGGTAAGGACAGAGAATACTTTAATCCCTGTAGTACGTTCCCGTGGGATAATTTCCGAGCTCCACGTGGGCGAAACCACGGGCAATAACTACTAGCTTATGATATGCCCATAAAAGGTCATCCAAGATTGTGTAATAAAACTCCTCAGGTAGATAATAATATTATTTTCATCCCATCTATTCGTAAAGATGCGAAGGGTTCCTCGATAAGTGCGAGCAAAATGGGTCATTCCGGCGCACTTAATAAGTGCGCCGAATGACTTTTGAATTTGGAACGCTATTTAAATAAAACGTTTGAATGCAATTCGCTTCGATAAAGTCCCCGGTAATACAAAAAAACCGCGCCTGCCGACGCGGCATTGAACAAACAAATAAAAAATAAATAAACAGGAACTTGCTATTCGTTTTTTCATTACTTTTTGTCAAAATATTACAGACAATATTTAATTTGACATAAAGGACATGACCAGTGGGACTGTGAGCGCCTGCCTAGTTGTCAAAATCAATGTGCAGCAAATATTGTTTTATTTTTGCAATTGTTGTATTCTATAGTTTACAAATAAAAAAGTTTCACGAGTCTAAAAGGTCAGGAAACTGAGAAAAATAAAGATAAGTTTTCATTAAAGAACTGTTTTTCGATAAGAGATGGCACTAGGCATTGTGGTTATCGAGTATAAGAATGATTTTCTACTATTCAACACGCCATTGAGGCGCTAGATTTTTTTTCATAACAAGAATGTGGCAAACGAGTATGCGGATCGTTAAGGCTTATATTGTTTGTGAAGGGATGAGGATTACACTGAATAAATAAAGTATTATTTGAATGAATAAATTGTTTTTAATATTCATAAATAAAAAAAAGATCTAGGAAAGACGGACGATATAAACAAGTACAATTAGATGGTCTATCACTAACAAGTGGTCTCGGGTTTGAAGTCCGGGGAACTTATAACTAATTACAATAAATCATAAAAGTAACAAAAAAACGTTAAATGCTCTTGGCAGGAAATAGTCTTGCCTTTGTTTGTCCTAGTCCAGCCAAGATACCAGACTAGTGTCATGACATGGCAACATTAGCCAACTCTACAATTGCCTACTATAGTAGGCAATTGTAACATTAATTGTAATTAGTTTATTACTGTAACTGTATACAGTTACAATAATAAACTAAAATTGCATCTAATAGCGAATCGCCACTAGGTTCACGATCTATTAACATATAGGTAAAATATATTTTATGACTGACATGCCTTCTATCTGTCTGGCATTGAATGTAGACAAAATAGCAGTATTTTGTGGTAACAAGTGCCGTTCGTTAGAAAACAAATGTGTCTGACAAACTCTGCAACTGCGTGGCACATAGAAATTGTGCTCTTGTATTAAGACGCTGACAACACCTAAACCGCGGTCACTGTCAAATTCCATAGAAAAGAAAGAGAAGCGCGATGACACAACGCTTGTAATTTATTGCAAAATATGAAGTAATTATTTATTTACTCAAAATTGAGTTGAGTAATCGAAAATAAAAAACAACCAAGTTCTACATTCAAATAAGTCGTTCTTGTTATTAATTAAATACGTAACGTATGTTGATATTTGATACAGATATTTTGGATTAGAACTCAAAGTAAGAGGTTAGTTTAACGTTAGTTTGTATCGAGATTTTGTTTTCAAAACGTGTTTTGGTAACAACCAAGTTCTGGGAAATATGTTCAAAATTGACATATATTTTTTCCGCTACCAAAAACTATACAGTTATGGCAATATTTTTTCTTAAGCAAAGCCTATTTTGGTCAATTGGGTCTTATCAGCGCCTTAAAATCCTTTTAATAAACTTAAGTATTAAATGCACGCATGTGCTGGTGGTGGTAATGATGTTGGTGGTTGTGTTGGCGGTGTTGGTGGTGGAGACACTGGTGTTAATGATCCATGGGGCGTGGCTGGCGCCACATTATCATGTAAACCCCTTGATGAATTCTGAATTAGCCGTGTCAGACTTTATAGCTGTCTTGTTGCTAAATAGTATTGTGGTATAGGTACTACACACCTGATTGTTCAACCAGCGGGCAAGCCTCGCTTGCAAGGGCAAAGTTAGCGTCCTTTGAACCCACTTTACGGATATGCCACAGTTTAGGCTTCTCATCATCATATCAATTTAACCGAATCGTAGGGCAAACAGATGAATCCTTTGGGAATAGCAATGGTAACCAGGTTTTGAAGATGTCAGTCCGTAAAGAATAGCAATGGTCGTTAAAAATAAACACATAAACGCATAAACACAACGTGGGTCGGGAACTGCAATGAAACCTGACGTGACGCCAAGACCGAATATGTAAATAGGGTTGTGAATGACAATCTGAGATCAATATCAATATCAAAATATCAATCGATAATTGATATTTTCTCGAACGTATCACACTAAAATCGAAATCAGTTGGTTTTACTAGCTAACAACTCAACCGAAGAACCATATTTTTCACTCAATTATCCTACTTCAGTATGGAATGACATTAGGGCAGTGTAAGGGCAAAAACCCGTCACTCTTACAACAAAAATAACAAAATGTCGACTGTTCATTCAAAATAAATCTTCACTTTGATATAACTATAAATAAAGCTATACTTAATATTAATTAAACACAGTTCAAACCGGTAAACGAAAATATAAATTCAAAAATCTATTTGATTTTTCACGCTTTCACTCGAATCAATAGAATTATCGATTTTATGAAAAAGACTAGCTTTTGCCCGCGGCTTCGCTCGCGTAGAATTTGGTCTGCCACATTAAGTTACGTGACATTTTTTTTTAAATACTTATATTTTTTTAATGTAACTTCACATCGTACATCCCAGATTTCTAACTTCAAAATTAGTTTCCATACAATCTTTGAACTCCTATACCTAATATTTAGATGGTGGAATTATCTGAATTCCTTTCTAAGTGCTCATTATTTTAAGCTATAATAGAACTCTGCAAATTTCAAAATGCTAAGTCCAGTGGTTTCTTCATCAATCTTTACCTGTATGGTGTGTTTATAAAAAGTAGCCCTATGTCCTTCCCCGGGCTTGAGATTATCCTATCCAGCACAAACGGATTACTAAACACTGACTAATAAACAGGTTGACCAATGTTACTTGCATTTAATCACTACATAGTATAAAACAAAGTAGCTTTCTTTGTCCCTATGTATGCTTAAATTTTTAAAACTACGCAACGGATTTTGATGCTGTTTTTTTAATAGATTTTGTAATAAGTTAAGAATTATGTGGTATATAACTGGTATAAGTGAACATCTGTGTTTTTACTGCAATATACTCCTGTATACTATGTTATTTGATTTTTTTTGTTCAGCGTAAATATGTAGATTTTGGGATTTAGATACACGTGAGCAAGCTACGTATAGCTGCCCATGGGAAAAACAGGGCGTGCCTAAATGTATCCCCGCTACCTTCAAAGTTTGCCCTTGCGATTTATTAATAGTCATAGAAAATGCAACTTTAAGTGGGTAATGTAAACGTTTGAAATTGAAGGGTAAGTTATTGGGTATTATTGGGATGCGTGGAATAAGAACATTTTCACCCTTAGTTTCTCCAGTTAAAATTGTGGCCTTAAAAATATGCCTGCCTAGTTCAATGACTCGCAATCTAGTGCCATTACATAGTCTCGGGGCGTCCAAGTTGCGCATTAACAAAACGGGTATACCGACTTTTAATTCGAGCTTATGTGATGGCACCCCGGATAGCTCCAAAGAGTTAAGAAACTCCACGGGGTAGCTCGTACAGTCTTCAGATGACATGACTGTGTCGATGGAGTTGTAGGTTGTTGAATCGCTGGTTACTTGGTCCAAGATGATTTTATTGATTTTCGCAACTGTCTCATTTCTTGGTGCTAGTATAGTTCTTTCACATAGCCAAGTTTCATCGTGGATGTTATGTTGCAAATTTGGAAAAACTTGAGCAATGAGTGCGTCTTCCGAATCCACAACGTGACAAAATTGGTTAGTGAATAGAACCATACCTTCTTCGTCAGTTTCGATTCGACCTTCACCTATCTCGAGCAGTTTTTCAGCGTACGCGCCCGACTCTAGATCACTGAATAACTGGACACGCATGTTGGTGATAAGGTGCAGCTTTTCAACTTTGGTCCATAAATATGAGGATTTTAGACATGCGTTAATTTCGTCTGCTGCAGTGCCTCGCTCGATGACAGGCAAAGTTTGCCGAAAGTCCCCAGCCAATAAAACAACCACACCACCCATTATTGTTTGTTTGCCGTGTAAGCCTTGTAAACAACGATCAAGAGCTTCGATGGCACGTTTGTGTGACATTGTGCACTCGTCCCACACGATTAATTTACAATGTTGCAAGAGGAGGCCACGGGCACTGCTTTTGCTGATGTTACACGATGGGGTTTCTTCACTCGCCAGATTAAGAGGTAATTTAAAGACCGAATGTGCTGTCCGTCCACCGCTTAGCAATGTTGCAGCAATTCCAGAGGAAGCTAATGCAACGTTATGGCCGCCACGAATTTTTGCCAAAAGTAAATTAAGCAAGAAAGTTTTTCCTGTACCACCCGGTGCATCAAGGAAAAAAAGTCCGCCCGAAATCTACGATTCTATATTTAAACAAACAATAAAGAACAATTCTTATACGACTGAATAAAAAATAAAAAGTAATTAATCGCTATCTAGGATAAATGACGAAGAATAAATGACATGACAATAAAAATGCATACAGAACACAACCATCAATGACGTCTGCCCTCACGCGTCTACCCGCGTTCGGGTCGCGCACTCGGCGATGCCTCGCCATTGCTTGGATTGCATTGTTCGCCGCTCCCCCGCGACCGCGACGCCGCATCGCGCTCCGCCCGTGCTGCCACCGCCGTTAGGCGATCCGTTCAAGTCAATCATATTATAGTGATAACTTTTAAACTATTCGGCCAATTACTTATTGTGAAAGACAAAGTTTATCTACATTAAATACTTAATGCGAGAAATGTATTCATTTTGATAAGAGTTTGATAATTATATACTAATATGTGCATTGTAAAATAGTACCAAATTTTATTAAATTTATGGTTCACAATTTTGGTCGTACTGGCTTGCACATAAAAGGTAGATATATGCTGTCGCGGACTTTTATTTAGATCTACTTAAGACAAACAATCCTGCGGTACATCATCTTTACGTAACTCCATTGGTTTAGGCAGCGCACGCCAAGATAGCTCAGATGGAAGATTTTTTTCCGACTTAATTGACACGTATCGTTATACTATGACCAAAATTACATAAAATCATTATAAATTGTAGCCTATGTGTTATTCTGATGAATAACCTATATTACTGTAAAGTTTCATCCAAATCCGTCCAGTAGTTTTTTCGTGAAAGGGTAACAAACATACACATACATCCATCCTCACAAACTTTCGCATTTATAATATTAGTAGGATTACAGCCCCATTGAATGTCAGATGTATTGTCAAAGACATAACACTCCTTTATAAGCAGCGTTATTTGAAAAGTTAGGGCGTTAGATCTTAGAATCACATACACGCGTCAATAAAAACCTAATCTAACCTGTTGCGTGTCAATAAATAAAATAATTATTAACAAAACATACATATTCCTTGTCTTTAAAATTCACTTGATCGAAAATAACTCGTTCTTAATTTATTGTTCCCTTATAAGGTGTAGGTTATTACGGTTACCGGATTATTATGGATACAATGGAACGTCAAAATCAGAAAGTGCATTTATGAGAAAAGCAGAATCAAATAACATTCTGTTTATTTTTTCAGATATTTTAAACTGGGCTTTAATCGGAATAATATAACCATGATGAATTAGATATTTATTTTAAAATCTTAGTTTAAAAGCTGTAATCCTGCACATGTTCCCGAATTCGAAGGCAGGAACTGGTCATGTCCTTTGTAATTTGGATATGTAAATATAAATATTCGTCACTACTAAAAGCATCGCTTATTTATTTTTCTTATAGAGGGGGATGAAAAGCAGAGTGTGCCACACGGTACCAAAATTATTTAACCTCGAGCGACGTACTTTGAATCCCTCGCTGTCGCCTTCAATACATTATTTTGGGCCCTTGTGACACAATCTACTATTAATTATTCTAATCCAACAATCTTTACAACTGAAATCAAACACAGTTATTTAAGTTTGTCCGCCCCGTAGCTCGCTCCAAGTGAACGAATCGATTGAAGTGAATAAATTGTATTAATTTTAAGTGAAATAAAGTATCTTAAGCAGAAAATATACTTGGGCTTGTGTTCTTCAAATAAAATCTTACTTAAGTTGGAATCCATCTCATTTTTAGGGTTCCGTACCTCAAAAGGAAAAACGGAACCCTTATAGGATCACTGGTGTGTCTGTCTGGCTGGCTGACTGTCTGTCAGTGTCTGCCTGCCTGTCTGTCTGCCCGTCTGTCACAACCGATTTTAATTTTTGTACACATATGTATTTCTGTGACCCAAACATGGACGTGTAACCTAAATAGCTGAATTTTGAACATGAGGGTCACCTTTGGGATCATAATTTATAAAATTCAAAAAAAGTTCTGCAAACTGTAACGTGTGACATATCAAATGAAAGGGCTTGTTGTGAGGGTCTCAATTTTTTATTCATAATTTTAAAATAAATAGTTTTAAAGTTAGTTAAGAAAATAGATGAAAATTTAGGTACCATTCCCCTTATCTCCGAAACTACTGAACCCATCATTTTGAAAATCTACAAAAAATAGTTCTTTACTAATTATAGATTAAGATATTAAGAGAAGTCTATGGTGTTAAAATAACATGTTAATTCTCTGAATATTGTGCATACAAACTTACATTTGCAGTTGGAATGTATGGAAGAATATGTATCTAAACTACAATGTTAAGTTTGTTCTTGGGATAAAAATTATCTTGGGATAAAAAACATGGTAGATAACATATTAATGGTAGGGAACCCTCACCACGCGCGTTCTACTCGCACTTGTCCGATTTTTTAAGGAGACAATTATTTTACGATGAGGATTACTTATGACTACCAATAATATAATTTATATCGCGTAGCTTTCTATACAACGTACGTCGTTTCAGTCTAATTCTATTCTGCTTCTCGTAAACACGGTTCCTGGTAATCCTGGTACGGACTAAAATAAGCTGCAAACCAATGCATTACCCAGAACAGACTGTCTTGACGATGCATTTCCCAGAGAACAACTTCCAAGACCGACTAAACTGATGGATAGATATAAACATACTGCTAAACAGATTGTCATTGATGAGAGATTTAATATTTTAGACCAGGAGTCCCCAAATGGCGGAACGGACCCAGACCGCCGACCTTTTTTGTGCGGACCTTAAGTACTTAAACCTTTTTTTTTCTTATTACAATCTCACTGTGTGCTGCACCGGTCGACGTCATCACGTCAACGCCGGCTATCGCTGAAAACCAACGCGGGGGCTCTGTCTCGCATAGGTCGCAGCATTATGCTGAGCGTTGGCCGTTTTGTGTGGATGTGATGCATATTCTCCCCAAATTGTTTCTTTTTTGTATTTGTGTTCCTTCTTTGCGTCATGTTTACCGCAAATAAACGTATTTTCTTTGTTTTCTTTCAAAGGTCTTAATCATCATCTGCCTGCCTTATCCCAACTATGTTGGGGTCGTCTTCCAGTGTTACACCGGATACAGCTGAATACCAGTATTTTACATGGAGCGACTGCCTATCTGACCTCAAAAACCCAGTTAGCGGGTAACACGATACCCCTTAGTAAGACTGGTTGTCAGACTTTCGAGCTTCTGACGACCCGTATCGACTGTCAAAGATCTACAAATGACAGCCGGGACCAACGGCTTAACGTGCTTTCCAAGGCACGGAGTGGTCTTTGTATGTAAAGATGGTCACCCATCCACGGACCAACTGCGGCAAGCGTAGCTTAACCTGATCGATCGACCCGTGCGGCTGTTATTACTTAGCCACAAGCCCCCCAAGGTAATATTTATAAGTAAAATATTTAAATAAAAATGTTGAGTAAGTTATTTAATTTAGTCCGCGATTTGTCTTTCGTTGACACTCCAGACCTCAGTTCAAAGCATAAAATTACATTTTTCACATTCATATTTATTACTTGAGTTGAAAAGTGTATGGTTAGATGGTTTGGTCATGTTGAGAGGATGAATGAAAGGCGCCTAACAAAAGGTATTTTTACAAGGCAGATGTGAGTGGAAACGTCGGGAGGGGACGCCCCAGGAAGACATATAGTGACCTCATTGGTGATGTTCTTCAAAAAGGTCAGGTGCGTAGTACAGGGCCGGATTTGTAGATGTGGAGGCCCTGGGATAACCAAGAAGTGGAGGCCCCGAAAATTTTGTGGAACAGATGATTTTTTTTCTTTGATGGACATTAAGGACATCCTTAATGTCCATCAAAGAAAATGTGTGAATTTTTTTCTTATCTAAAGTAATCTAATTGTGGAGGCCCCTTCTTTGTGGAGGCCTGGGGCCAGCGCCCCTGTCGCCCTGCCCTAAATCCGGTCTTGGTAGTACTCGCAACCGGCGTGCGTGTATGACTAGATGTGTGAACGTAAACGAAGCAAAAGGAGTATGTATGTAAGCAGTAGCAGGTGGCGTTCTACAGTTTTTGCCTACCATGGGAAGAAAGCGTGAGTTTATGTATGTATGTGTGTGTGTGTGTATTTCTTAATAACTTTGTTATTTTTGTTCATTAGACATTAGGTATTTGTTTATTACATAAAAAAATAATTGCTAGAAATCGGATGCCAAACGAACTGCGACAGTCGATAGTATTTTAAAGAAACCGGCTAAGTGCGTGGCGGATCACGCACAATGAAGGGTTCCGTAATTGGGAATTTGGGATGATTTATCCCAAAAACAAACTTCACACTATAATTGAAAAACATGTTCTCCCATACTTCAAAGTACGTCACGGTCAATTCTGCAACTGCAAATTTAAGTTGGTCGACTTTTACTCGTTAACTTGTAAAGCCTATTTAGCTTTTAATTTTATTAAATGTACTACTGCCATGATTTTTTTCTCATCTCCGTAAACAACTATTTAGCATAATTTTTGTTAGAGTCCAGTGCCCCCCCACCCCCCCCGCACTTGACTCTAACAAAAATTATCACTATAAAGCTTCATATTGCGCCCGAAATATTTTTGAACAACCTATCCAACTACACCCACCGTTTATCTACTCATGTGCCCCGCACCATGGGAGAGACGAGAAAAAAAAATATCATCCCTAAGGTACCCTAAAAAAATTGTTTTCCAAGATGTTGTTTTACCACTTTGTCGGCGTAATTAATATGTATACCTATGCCAAATTACAGCTTTCTAGTACTAAGCGTCTCTGAGCTACAGCGGGGACAGACAGACAGACAGACAGACGGACATGGCGAAACTATAAGGGTTCCTTGTTTACTACGGAACTTTAAAAATGGGACCCCAATGAAGCTAATTGGTGATCCCTGTTTTAGACAGTTAAAATGTCTTATTGATCTTGACTTTTGGAAGAGCAAGTCGGAGCAAGTGTGAGTTGGAGTTTGGTGGACGCTGACTTTGTGTGGGCAGCAATTTACAGCATGTATTTTTTTTTTTTTGAGGGTGGGAAATCATCATCCTCCTGCTCTGGGCGGAGCGGGAGGGTGTGTCAGACTCTTACTGACTAAAACCCACCCGTATTCCTTCCTGTTGCCTGTGTTGCCAGGGGACTCGGTGACCCATAAGTACCTTCCCGCGACCCCGGCAGGCATCGGCCCTAGTGGACCCCTACATTTGTGCTGACATCTCTTTGAGGCGCGCGTGGAATACAACGCGCCGTCGACCTGGGCCTGGTCCTTACCGGACGGTGAGCTACCCATTGCTCACCGTCCGCAAGCCCGCGCCTACGGTGGCCGGAAATCCGCCCGGGATTCCTGACGCCCAGGGCGTCTCCTGCGGCGGCTAGGGGCGAGAGGGCGCGAAACATGCCTTTCCGTCAACCGTCCCGCCTCCTCCTTTGCGAGCAATACTGCTTCGCAGAAGGAGGTGACGGCTGCCCATGCCCTCTCGCTCCGTACCATGGCCTGAACCAAGGCCGGACGCGAGAGATCTCTGCCGCCGATCGCCTCCACGAGGACACGGCGGTTATTATTATAGTCTTGAATCTTACAGTACCCGCACGGAAAAAAAGGATGTCTTAAATTAAGACAATATCCTTTTGGTCAAGAAAAATATTGATTCATATATGGGCAAAACAATATATTCTTGAATGAAGTAAAATTTCGTCTTAGTTTTATTGTCTTCTTCGAAGACATTATACTTAAATGAAGAATTATAAAGTTTAATTTTAAGAATTATTATAGTCTTGAATCAAAAATATTTGCTTAAGTCAAGAATAAAAACCAAGTATTTATTATTCTTAATTTGAGTAAACAGATTTTCTTAACCTGAGTAGATTTACTTACGTTAAGAAAATATTTACTTGGAAGGAAACAATTTTTCTGAGAATATTCTTCGCTGCAGAGATCCTTTTTTTTCGTGCACGAAACCCGTAGTTTCGGCCGAAATTTCCTACTCCGTATCACCTATAAGATTACTTCGGAGTCCCAACTGAGAATGATTGACAACACGGTTTGACAGCTCTCCCTACTCGCAACGTGTTTGTGCCCGTTCGAAAATTTAATCTGCCATTTGTTTTGATAGTAGTAGCAGTATCTTCGTCGACGGACTTAGAGAGTAGTCCCTCAGAAACGTGTGGCCAAATTTACGGGTGTGGTGCAGACCATCAAAATGAACAACTTCATGCATGGGAACAACATTGTAACCGTGAAAAAGTTGTTCAGTTTGATGATACGTGCTGTATAAATATCTAGTTTCTGCCCGCAACTTCATCCGCTACTTTACCTCACACACTTATTACTTGTTAAAATTTTATGAAAATCGTCTATTTTTTACAATGTTCGTAAATATGTGAGCACCATGTATCAGTCTGTATAATTAATTTATCTGTCATTGCTTCATTTTTAATTATTTTTACCTATTGTGGTATAGTAATTTTATTCTAGGTGCATCGTCTTCACATATAATTAATGTATACAAAATATTGTAAAACATTTTAAAGGAATTAACGGTGGAGTTCCTTTCCCGTTCTTAATAATAATAATATATAATATAAATATTTTATTTCAGATAAAATCCATATTATGTTAGTAAAAATCTTAACCTAATGTTAGTAAAACTACACTAAATCAAAATTGAAACGACTGGCACCTACGTGTGCAGCCGTATCCAGTTAGCCAGCATGGGGCTGTCCCACCTATCACAAAAAACACTCAGGATACTGTGGGAGCTAGCACGCACTCTACCGAGAATGGAAGCGCACCGTTTCCGTATAATGGCATGAACACCATCAACCCTGGCCTCGGTGAACATCCCGGAAGCGCTACAAAAGCGTGGTAGACCCAACAGCATCCTGAATACATTATTATACTGGACACGCAAGGTGCTGTATGCCCTCAGCGAATACCTGACCCAGAGACTGCACGTGTAAAAAGACTGGCAGTATGCTCTGAAAAGGGTTATATTGACTTGTGTCGTACAACGTGCAAATCTGCGGATCAGCATATTACCTCGGACAGCCATCGCCCTGCGTTCCCTTTCTATGTCCAGGTCATCATTCAGGTCATGAGTGACCCAGTGACCCAGGTACTTAAATTTTGTTACATTGTATTATTTATGGTCACATCTGGCACGTTAGTGTAACATTTGGTGCCCGCCTTGAATACCAATAATTCACATTTTTTTGCATTGTACCTGAGTCCCTGAGTGACCGCATAGTCTTCACACATCTTTACAAGACGCCTGAGTGCGCTTATTGATGGACTCAGCAGCACCATGTCGTCAGCGTAACTTATATTGTTAACGCAAACTCCATCAATGTGACAGCCTATACGGGTGCTACTGAGTTCAACAATCAGCTGATTAATGTAAAGGTTAAAGAGACGAGGTGAGGTAATACCCCCCACTGTCTCACCCCACACTTCAACCCATACACATCAGTCAGAGTTCCACCCCACCTGGTATAGTTCGTCTGATTCTCGTACCAAAACTTAAATAAAGAAATTACAGTACAGTCAACGCTGGTTTCTTTCCGCAGCTTCTCCCATAAGGTATCGTATGACACCAGGTCAATAGCCCTCGATAAGTCCAGAAAACAAGCATTGACCGGTGTTTTCCTATCAGCATAATACTGAACAGTCTGCTTAAGACACATGATGGCAGTCTCTGTCGATAGTCTGGGTCTGAAACCGAATTGGGCATCGTGAAGATTAATACGACTCGCCATATGTGAATCAAGCAAACAGTCCAGTACCTTAGCTGTAACAGTCGCCAAGGAAATAGGCCTATAGTTTGCGGGGTCTGTAACATCACCTGTTCTATTCTTAACTATTGGCACGACTATGGTCTTCATAAGCTTATCTGGCAAGTACGAGTGACTTATACATAACGAATAAAATGTTGCCAACACTCTTGGTAAATGGACTCCCGCATATCGCAAGTGTTCGACGCTGAGTTAGTCATGTCCCGGAAACTTACCACCGACCATCTTTCTAATGACATCAGCTATGTCTTTGGCCAAAAAGCTTAAACACGGAGAACTCACCTCAGCGCCATCCACCGACGAAGACACGGGTGTAACCGGCCCCGATGAGGGATCAACTTGGTACTGATTCACAAATAAATTTGAAATGGCCTGAGGGTTACAAATTCCTGCCACGCTCACCGGCAGACTCGGTTTGGGGTTCAGTTTACCCGTATTCTTCCAAAAATTCCCGAAATCTTTGGATTTGCGCTGCTCAGCCATTATGTCAAGTTTAATTTGTGCTTGATTATTGCGACACCATTTCAATTTGGCTTTAAAAGTATTACGTGTATTTCGCATATTTTCATAAATCGATCCTGAAGTTGGATTTCCAAATAAATGCCACATCTGAAAAGCAAGCCGAGCCTGAAAGTGAACACTTCTAACATGCCTATTCAAACCTGTTAATGGTTTATAACATTTTTTTCTAAAACCTGTAGCGGTCCGCTCAGCAGATGTTGAAAGTACATCAATGATTTTGGTGTACATATTGTCTAAAACAACTCTGTGAGTTACATCGCCACATATTCTATCCGCACAATTAATACACTCGGGGGGGAAATCTATTTTACATAAACCTGAATTACACAATTTTTCATACAACTGTATCTAATCCAAGTCCCGTTCACCCCATATAACCTTACTACTTACTACTTTACGTAGTGGAATATTACACTCCATTATACTAAGGTTACATTCTAATTGAATGGGAAAGTGATCGGACCAATAAGTGCCGTACAATACTTCTACACCAGATATAGTTTAGCCAACGCTTGCACCCGTGCGCATCACTCACATAATGTATACGAGTCGCGAGGTAGTAGCTCGCTATCTGCGCAGTACCAACATTGTTCCTCGCAAAACTTTAACAATTCATAGTGAAATTGCTCATTATACCAATGAGCATTATAGTCACCCAACATAAACACATATTGAATATCACTATTTTCTATTATAGCGTTCATCTCGCTTAGACACTCGGTAAATTCAGTTATATTATCAGCACAGCAGGTAGGCATATACACTGAAAAAACAAGCAACCTATTGTTTGATTGTTCTATCTGTATTGCTGTAAGACGAGCACTATTACACTTTACAACCGTCACTGATGAGAATAAACTTTTCCTCCAGAGGAGTGCCTCTCCTTCGTACGGCCTACCTCGCAGTATTCCAGCCGAAGTATCCACCGCAGAGGTCCTAGTGTACGCAAAATCATCATGCACAGTGTCTAGAAACGTCATGTCGTGGGGCAGTAACCATGTTTCTTGTAAAGCTATGACGTCAGCTGATACACACAGCCGCCTAATACAGTCAACCGACGTTTTCACACACTTGCAATTGAAACTGATCATAATAATAATAATATTTACTTGCTTAAAACACAGTATAAAAAGGTGTTACAATACAAAATGTTAAATTTAAAATTAAAAAAAAAAACCCAACACTAACAAAAAAGTAACAAAATAATACGTATTGTGCCCTTTAAGTTTAATATAAATTAATGTATAAGGTATAATAACTATAATATATATATTAAGGTATACTGAGCCAAGCGTCGTCGAGTCAGGGGACGGCTTGTTAAAATAGGAAGTTAACAGCGGCTATTCTTTCTACAATAACATAGATTCATTATTGCTAGGTAAAAGCCTCATCTGTTTGACGATTTCTTTAGCCGTCCCCCGACTCGACGACACTGTTTTAAAACCATAGCTAAGAAGACTCTCGATTAAGTCACCTTTCCAACAAAAACAACAAAATCAAAATCGGTTCATGCGTTCGGGAGCTACGATGCCACAGACAGACACACACACTGACAGACAGACACGTCAAACTTTTAACACCCCGTCGTTTTTGCGTCGGGGGTTAAAAATGAGATCATACATGTGTTGCTTATAATTAAAGCATGCAAAATTGCGTTGTCAACATTCTTCTCCAAACGGAACTAGTTTTTGGAAGGGGCGACTAGAATCAATTAAATTTTTCCATAAATTTTGACGTTCAAATGTGCCTTTTATGTGCCTATTTGAATTAAATGATTTGACTTTGACCGCGTAAAATTTGTTGTTATAACATAAAATTGTTCCGAGTTTGTTTCGGCCTTACTTCTCAGAGTAGTCAAAAAAAAAAAACTTGATGAGGTCGGCGTTTCCTATCAAACGCCGACCTCATCAAGTTTTTTTTTTTTTTTATATGTTTGACGTGTAAATGTGTTTGTAGAAACCTACTTACAGCAATAAAAATAATTTAATTTCAATGCCATTGCCCGCGGCTTCGCCCGCGTGGATGTCGGAAAATATCCCACGGGAACGCACTATCGGAATTAAAAGTAATAAATCATTATGTGTTAATCCAGGTTATTGAACTATAAATTAGTACTTTTGACTAATTTAAACAAAAACGGTTATTGTGACTTAACTATAATAGTTAGACATATAGCCTCGCGGACTTTTTTGTGGGTAATGATGAGTACTATAAACATGTAGTACATTATTTGTATGTATCATCACTTCACCATCACCTTTAAGGACAAATTTTTGTTACCTTGGGCTACATTATTGTAATTTTTGTAGGGATCTCTAATTTGTTTTAAATAAAATAGAGTCCACTTGCTGATAATGTAGCTTTCTACATGTGAATGATTTTTTAAATCAGTTAAGTAGTACACACGGCTGCACATCAAGCTATACATTTCCAGTATAAGGTGATCTCGCATTGTATAGGATTTTCGTGCAATGCGAGGTCAGCGTAAACTGGAAATGTGCTACTTGATGTGTAGCCGTGTGTACCTATTTGAGTGTATCCATTACAAACAAACAATCAAAAAATCTAATCTTTTCTCTTTATATTATAGAAGTATAGTATATATATATATATATATCTATATAAATAAAGTTATATAAAATAGTTATATTTAATCATTATCTTCCTTTAAACTCGTCAAGTGCGCTATGATATTGCATGCGTCACGTGGCGTGTATCGTAAAAGATCAATTTTCAGTTTGACGCAAACCGTGACGTAAACGCACACGGAAACGTTATCTACTACGAACTAGTTCTATTTTATCAAACGGCAATAGCACTATCATACACACACACATACCATCATGCTTGCATTCCCCGAAGAAGAAGCAGAGGTGTATTGTGCATCAACATTTCGCGACATTTGCCATAGGCGCTGACAAGACCCAATTGACCAAACTAGGCTTCTCTTAAGAAAAAAATATGCCAAATCTGAATAGTTTGTGGTAGCGGAAAAAAATATTTGTTAATTTTGAACATATTTCCCAGAACTTGGTTGTTACCAAAACACGTTTTGAAAAAAAATCTCGATACAAACTAACGTTAAACTAACCTCTTACCTTGAGTTCCAATCCAAAATATCTGTATTAAATATCAACATACGTTACGTATTTAATTAATAACAAGAACGTCTTATTTGAATGTAGAACTTGGTTTTTTTTTCTTTTCGTTACTCTACTCAATTTTCAGTAAATAGATAATTGCTTCATATTTTGCAATAAATTACAAGTGTTGTGTCATCGTGCATCTCTTTCTTTTCTATGCAATCTGACAGTGACCGCGGTTTAGGTGTTGTCAGCGTCTTAATATGGCAAACATCCAGATTCTGGGCAGACCAGAACCGAATAACACTTTACCCAACCTGAGGAACGCACCGAGGATCCCATGCTCTACAGTTGTTGTCGTTTGCAACGATTGTGAATAATGTTCTAAGTATTTTTTTTTTTTTATTCAATTTTTTTTTATTTTTTAAAAAAAAAATTTAAGTGGGATTGAGCAGTGGTGGCCCAGTGGTAACGGCCGTGACTTACGAGTTGTAGGTCGTAGGTTCGAACCCAGACAGGCGCTTTACTTTGTGTAAATTTAGCCTATGTTACCCGGGATAACGCAACGCTTCTAACGATACCACATACATTGATATCGGAGAAGCAGTTTAGAAGTTATGGTGAAATAAAGAAACTCACAAACATACATGAACCCTGAAAACATAACTTTTTTTGGGCAGTCGTGTAAAAAGGAGTGGGTGAGGCTTTTGTATAGATACTCATTGGACAATTAAAGATGTCAATATATTCAAAAGTGCTATTATATGAGTCAACCATACGACTTCAAAAATATGGTTATTAAATCTTGACGTTTGTATCGATAAAAAACCCTACAAGAAACAAAACAAAAATGCAGTCATTAGTCCCGTTCCATTTGACCTGACAGGCCTGTTACTTAGAGTTTCGGCGTATTAAACCTCACAACAGTCGCCAAATCTTAAAATAACCCTTCAGTATATATACCCTTGAAAATAAACATTTGTTCCATAATCTTCAAACATATTTTTTCACCATAAAAATCCGATCCAAAGTGCCACTCAAACTGAAATTAATCCATCTTCGTCTACGTCGTGTCACTTTCCAATGTTCCACACACATTGCATTCGAACTTTGTACAATATCAAGGCATGTGGTTACAAAACTGGCAATGTATAACGTGCTTGAGATTTTTTGTGACACCAGCTGTGTTCGGTCGCCGACTGACATATGTGTCAGGGTAGATGACAAGCATTTTAATATATCCAGTCGGGTTCTCGATTCCATTACTGGTGGAGGGCATATTCTGGTCTATAGTTTGGTTGAGACGTAATTTTTTGTAATTTTAAGGGTTCCGTAGCAAACAAGCAACTCTTATAGTTTCGCCATGTCCGTCTGTCTGTATGTCTGTCTATGTGTCTGTCGCCGATATAGCTCAGAGACGCTTAGTACTAGAAAGCTGTAATTTGGCATAGCTATACATATTAATCACGCTGAAAAGGTGATAAAATAAAATCTTGAAAAAAAAAATTGATGTGTCCTCCCTTGCACGTAATGTGGGGATGATATTCTTTTTCGTCTACCCCATGGTGTGGGGTATCGGTAGATAGGCCGTTCAAAAATATTGCGGGTCTGTGAACACCACTTTTCGATTCTAGGATCTGCTTGCGTAATATTAAGCATTAAAGTGGTAATTGTTGTTAGAATCAAGTGTCACCCCCCTGCCAGCTAAATGGTTGTTTATGGAGATGTGAAAAAAATCATGCCAGTAGTACACAATATAATGAAATTAAAAGGAAAACTACCACAGCTAAGTGGGCTTTACAAGTTAACGAGTTAAGTCGACCAACTTAAATTTGCAGTTGGAGAATTGACCGTGGCATATATCGATGTATGGGAGAACAGGTTTTTCAACTACAATGTTAAGTTTGATTTTGGAGTAAATTCGTCCCAAGTAATACCAATTACGAAACCCTTCATTGTGCGTGGTTAGACACGCACTTGGGTGTTTTTTTAATTTATAATGACACACCGACGACTAATTATTAACAGTGATAGGAATAGGTAGTGCCTATTAGCCTAAACTTCTAAGAACAGAGACAAGAAACGGAGACTTCCTTAGGACTAAATTATTTCAGGAACATCTGTCTCGAAATTTCGAGACAACACTTAAATACATTTAAAAAAATGTGTTATTTGGAATAAGTAATTCGTCTATATTTATCTAAAGTTTGTCTATAAATGTGATAGTTTGTATGGATGTCCATTACTCAATACCACTGAAAATGCTGATTTTGGTAGTGATATAGATTAAGGTGTGGAATAGCACATATGCTACTTCCTATTAAAAAAAAAAGTATATTTCCCATGGGATACAAAAACAATAGTACACGCGGGAAAAGCCGCGGGCATTAACTAGTTAAAAAAAAAACGTAAGGGTCCTTTCACACCACCGATATTGTCTGGCGATTTTTGGAGATTTCTATGCAAAAAAAAAACGAAAGAAAAAATGCTCAAAAATGGCCGGTCGATATCGCTCTAGGTTCATTAAATAATTAATGGAGAGCCCAAGGAAAAATAAAATACATAGAATATTGTTGTAAAAAATATATGTATATTTATATTATTTTAAAATATGACGTAATTGGAAACCATGAAACAAAATGTACAGAAGGAAAGATATACGAAACAAATTTATGTTTATCTATCTTTAAATATCTATGTCATATTTATTTTACTGACGTTGAGGGATGCAATTTTTACTCAAATCAAAGTACAAATTAACCTTTGAAGTTTACAAATTAATATTTGAAGCATTTAGGACAATCAGTTTTAATACTGAACTACTAACTGTTCGGTTTTGATAAAGAACTTGATGCATCAAAAATTGCTAAGAATTTGAAAATCTTTATTTGTGTTACAAATACCATAAAAAATAAAGAACGATTTTAATTTAATCATCGTGATTCGATTCGTCAAGTTCAGTATCAGAACCGAAATTTTCTTTATCAGATGAGTCATCTAAGTTACAATACACAATCATAATTTTTTCTATATTTTCAACTGTCAGGCGATTTCTTTTTATGTTAAGAATCCATTTATAAGTTGAAAATGACCTTTCAACATCAACTGAGGTTAAAGGCGCGTACATATAGTATGATCGCTCATCCTTTCCTGTTGTTATCGCTTCACATATGTCTCTAATTTTATCTAAACCGGGATTTCTGTCCATGACATTTACGAGTTTATTTTTTATAAGCTCAGATGAACACCAGCTGAGCACAGTTCTCACGTGATCAAATATTTCAAAGGATTCCGTTAGAGTTAAATTCGATTTTTGTAATTTCTTTAATCCAATTTGTATATCTTTAAAATATTCCTCAATGTAGTCCAAGTCCGATTTCAAGTTTTCCTTTTGAAGAACATTTTTGGCACACCTAATAGATAGCGCGTCGGAACTTCTTAAAAGATTTACAATTGTTTTAATTTGATCATAATATTTTGCATAATATGACACTGCCTCCAACCAAGTACCCCATCTTGTAATAACGGGTTCTAGAGGAAGCGGCATGTGGGGAAAGGTGTTTTTTAACAAGCGCACTCTACTAGGTGATTTTAAAAATATTTTTTTTTACGTTTGAAATTAATTCACCTACATCTGAGTATTCGTATCGTATTTTTTCTGCCACGAGATTCAGTGCATGTGCTAAGCAAGTGACGTGTATCATGTTGGGCAAATAATTTTTCAGCACACGTCCCGCTTTTAGCATATATGCTACACTATCAGTGCATAATACAGCAACGTCTCCTACTTTGGATTCATACAAATCGCACCACATATTTTCAAAGCAGTCTATTACAAATTGGGCAATTGTGCTCCCATTAACAATTTCTAGTACTTTGCAAGCAACTAAAAATGGTTTTCGTGTGATCGCATTTAAAGGTTTTACAAGTAAATGTACCATGTATCTGCCTAAAAAATCAGTTGTCTCGTCTAAAGATACCCACAGCTTTTGATTTGCAATTTGTTCATAAATCGAGTCAATTTTAGTTTTAAAAATCTTATCAGGAAGCTTTTGTCGATTTGTACAATTGCAGCAAATATATTTATGGAAGATTTTTTTGAAAGCGGGGTTGTTTACTTGAATCCAAGGTATATTACATAATATGAGAAATTGTACTAGGTCCAAATAAAATTCTTCATTTGTTTTTTTACTTGTCCCTTTGTGTTTCGGACCTTTAACGTGCCTCTTGACACTACTAAGTTTAGCTGTTATACTGCTCTCGCACTTAGAACAGTAAATCAAATTACTGGCCGGGTCGTAATATAATTCAGGATGAAGTCCAATCCAACTTTGTACTGTTGCTTTCTTAGGCTTGTTCGCCATCTCCAATCTTACTGGTCTCCAAAAAGATGTACGATGGCAAGTACCTAAAATAAAATAAAATTTTAAGTTTTCCATGCCTCCAAAGGAATAACGAACCTTTATAGATACAGGTAGGTGGAAAGGAAAGCGGGAGAGGTGCGCGCATTCCAGCTAGGTGCATCGATTGTATCGATTTAAAGATTTTATTCTTTCATTTTACGCTCTAATAAAGAAAAACGGTTAGATAATATGAACATCATTGTTATTGAAATTTTTTTTCGCATTTTAGTCAATGCGCAAAAGACATATTCCTTTTTGGTTCAAATATTAAAAGAACCGGCCAGAAAAATAATATATTTTGATAGAATTCGTCCACCTTAGCAATTCTTTATGACACCAAAGATATAACATTACTATGCTTGGTAGTATTGAAGTTCACTTTTATATTTGAACCAAAAGTTAAATGCGTATGTTTTTTTTCTTTAACTACGTTTCATACACAATAATTATCTTAAAAACTCCACTAAAAAATATCAAGTTCATACAATTGCATATCAATCTAGACTGTCAAATTGCTAGTTTAAGATAAAATAATATATACATTAATGTTCTTCTTTATATTTAACTTACTGTTTGTTTCCCTACAAGAAATAAAATAAATAACTTTAGCCAAAACATTAAAAAGTAATAAATGTTGACTTACCGTAATATTTGATGTAGACAGACAGGAACAATGTTATTGCAGCAAATCGTAATCCATAAATTCAAGCCAAAGTAGTCGTATTAAGAAGATCCAATGAACCAAAAAACGAGCGAGGGTGAAAAACAATATTCACAAAAACAATACAGGAAGATGCGCACTTAACAAACCGAAGTACAGGATTGAAGTGAAGGTAACCTGCGCGCACGCGGGGCGGTAAGGAGTAGGGGGGGAGGGGGTATGTAGACCCTCCCCGCGCCGCACAGGTATGCGACCATGGCGGTTACCTTTTGTAATTTCTAAGAATAGATAACGAAACGCGCTGCCGTAAAATGTGATAATGTGATACCATTATTATGCAATTATTTTAATATCATGCACATTTTTAAATATACTTTAGAAATATATTTCATTAAGATGAAAGAATAAAAGGTAGTTGTATTTTAATTTGTAACTAAATATTTGCACATCATGTATAACGGTAGAATGTAAAGGGACCTCATTAATATTAAGATCATACCACTTTGTATACCTACATTCTGGCAAATAAATGAATTATTTATTTATTTTAAATACCGATAAAATCAAAATCAAAGCATTTATTTCAAATAGACCATTTACGGGTACTTTTGAATAGTCAAATGTCGGTCAGTCCAAGAAAAGTGAAGCTAAATTGCACGTTCCAAAGAGTAGGTCTCTATGGAGAAGAACGTGCAAGAAACTCCATGGACACTCTTTTAAATCATATTATGTGTTACATATAATGCCTTTTTTACACTTGAACTTTAGAAATCTCATTAAACGTAGCCGAGAGTGAGCTAGAAAGAAGATATTTACTTCGAAACGTGTACGGCTTCTTATTCAAACATTGTGATTCATTGTGTATTACGATCAACAAGTCATTTACAAAATGTTCTCCAAAAAAAAATTCAGAAAATTTTATGGTTGTAACGACTGTGTATGTTATTTATTATGATATATCTAGTACTTTAGGTAAATATAGACGAATTACTTATTCCAAATAACATTTTTTTTAAATGTATTTATGTGTTGTCTCGAAATTTCGGGACAGATGTCTCGGAAAAAAAGTTAGTCCTAAGGAAGTCTTCGTTTCTTGTCTCTGTTCTTCGAAGTTTAGGCAAATAGGCACTACCTATTCCTATCACAATTAACAAAGATGAACGGCAGGCTTGTATGGGACTTTCGTACAGATAATAAAATTTCGTGTTTTGGGATATTTATTGTTTTAATTGGTAGTTAATACGATAGACAAGCCTTTTTTTTAATTCTTGGATTTTTAGAACTTGGGACGTAAAACTTATAACCAGTTTTATTTTTTAAAGTTAAGTACTAGGGTACCAATGTAGATTGTTACTTATAGGCACATAAACATTGTTTCGGTAATAAAGTATATGTTCTAGATTGCTTGTCGCTATTTTGTAGTGTTTTACTTACTATCAAGTAGGTAAATTGAGATGAGGATCGTACCTACTCAGCGGAGTGCATTATGAGATACCTATGTCCAGCAGCTGACTGCAGCAGTTTGATAATGATGAAGTCCTGATGGGGTTTTGAGTGTAGGTAAATAAAATAATACAGTTAACAGTTTTTTTAAGTACATTTATTTTATTTATAATTAATTAATTCGTAAATTACTTCATCTAAGAAGGAGGCAGGTCGGGTAATACCCTCATGGCGAGCATAGCTTAAATACCAACATAACTGCGTTTAGTTTACGACCAAATTACGTGTAGTTATTAAAATCTTTTTTTTAAATATTATTAATTATTCTGAACTTCTAAAAATAGTACACTTACGTGAAAATAAATGGCTTAGTTGCCATAATAATTATGTGGTACAAATTCCATAACAAAACAACAAAAAAAGTAAGCTGTACGAAATCTGCCGTTCACCTTTGCCAATAGGCAAACTATGTAAAGATAATCATTAAATCAAATAAGTTAATAATAATAAAATCAAATAAACAATGGTGCCTCATCTCATTAAAAACGTCTAACGGGCCTCTGCAAATTGGCTTTGGCCCCTCGTACGCCTTGCATAGGTCCAGGACCGGTGACAAGATATGTCAAGACATAAAAAAGCGAATAAATTTATAATAATAAAATCAAATTAATCAATAATACCTAATACAGCTAAATTAATCAAATTAAATTTAATTTAATAAAAGTTTAAGTTGTACCAATATAATGAATGATGGAATTCAAACAAGAAGTTGCAAAAGATGATTGCGAAATTGAGCTAGGGTGTTGGAGGGTCATTAAAAGAATAATGGCTCATTTTTGTTAGTTTTATGTTTCCATCGAGGCAATTTTCCTGCACAGGTTTTTGTTCTTCTTCACAAAGTCCTATATTTTAATTTTGTGTTAAGTTTAATTCGTTCAAATTTGTTCCTTGCATACGGTACTGTGCCAAATAAACGTTTTTTTTGTTTCTTAATTCAAGAGTCATTTTTAGGGGTACCATACTTTGCCCTTTGATATCTAAAAAAAGTATAAACAAAAATCTCTTCAAATACCTCTACTGCATCATTTTGCGAGGTGACTTCGTTTCCCAATGATAAACGTTATTTATCGTGACCCTGACATAAAGGGCCAGAAATCACGGTTAATTAAGCGATAAGGTCAATATCATAAAAGCAATCAAAACACCAAATTCAAAGATTCGAAGACGTCTTATACTTACCTACTTTTAAACCAATCCGCACTGTCCCCGCTTAGTGGATTATGGCCCAGTTCCTCTCGCAGAGAAGAGGCCTGTGCCCCAGAAGTGGGATCGTTACCTACAGGCTGATTATTCTTAGTCAAAATATAATCTTCCTACTTATAATCACTGAGAGCAGTGGTGGCCCAGTGATAACGGCCGCTACTTACGAGCTGTACGTCGTAGGTTCGAACCCAGACAGGCGCTTTACTTTGTGTAAATTATTTCATCACCACTGCTCTCAAAACGGTGAATGAAAACATCGTGAGAAAACCGACATGTCCTAGAACCAAAAATTCGAAGATATGTGACATCTACCAACCCGCACTGGGCGCGCATGGTGGATTACGGCCTCTCACAGAGACAAGGCCTGTGTCCCAGTAGTGGGAACATTATAGGCTGATTATGTACTTATAATCTACACTTCTACACTAATATTATAAAGAGGAAACATTTGTATTTTTGTGTGTGTGTAGGTTTGTAATGAATAAACTGAAAAACTAGTGCGCCGATTTCAATAATTCTGTCACCATTAGAAAGCTACATTCACCTTGAGTAATATAGGCTACATTTATTGCGAGAAAAAATTAAGAATCCTTACTAAAACTTTAGTAACGTAACCCAAGGTGTAAAAAAATGCCATAAAACATCTTTCGTCGCATGCGCTGCCGAAACTATTGATGATAGAACAAACGTATGTTTTACAATATTAATGAACATATCAATAACTACAAAAAACTTTGCAATACTATATGCCCAACTATTATCGTTATGTCACAATAACCACTTTTTACATTTTAAAAGTTGATAGAAATACCGAACAAAATTAGACCATGTTATTCATACTTCTGTTTAAATCCTTATCCTTATCCAAATAAATCATATTGATTTCAAGACTGTTACAATTCATGTAGATTACTTTTTCAATTGTTCAAATCAGCTATTCCATTCAATAGATATTACGAATTTAAAAAGTCATAGATATAGAAAAGGCGCCGCCGCCGCCGCACCGTAGTGACGGATTTGCTAATACACTAATCTATCACGAAGTCCCTCATTACTGTATAGTAATGAGGAACTTCGTGATAGATTAGGCTAACAATAAATTTTCTAGAAGGAAACGCGGTCAAGACGTAGTGTACACCCCGGCATAAAAAAGATGTGGCATTGGGAAGAGTGTACAGTATTCATCCTTCCCAGTCAGAATGTTTTTATCTCAGGATACTACTTCATCATGTACATGGCCCAACATCGTTTCAGGACTTAAAAACAGTTGATGGAATTGTTAAAGAAACTTACAAAGCCGGTTGCCAAGATAGAGGTTTGCTGGAAAATGATAACCAATGGGAAATAACTTTGAGAGAAGCTTCGATTTCCCAATGTCCGTTAAAGCTTTTCTTGCCAATTTAATATTAGCCAAAGTACGAGAATCTGGAAGAAAATAACTGGCAGTTGCGTCTTCAGGAATTGCTACAACTCTATTAAATGGTGGGAAAACTGCACACTGAACCTTTAAATTACCGTTGGCTGTGTCTTTAGAACAACAATCTGTATGCTCAATCCGCAAAAATGGTCCACTGGGGCAGCTCTTACAGGACACGTCACTGATCATTTGGGAAGAGTGCACCATGAGCCATAGAGCTCATGTAGAAGCTGTGGACCGCAAATTAAAAGACATCAGAAACTCAGGCAATTTGATGGGGGGCGTAACCTTTGTGTTGGCTAGAGACTTTCGCCAAACACTACCGGTTATAACAAAAGTTACACGTGCCGACGTTATTAAAGCGTGCCTCAAATCATCACTTCATCACCTTTACGGCAATCAATTGAAACTCTTAATTTGCGCACAAATATGAGAGCACATTTAAGTAATAACTACAATGGAAATTTCTCACAAAAAATACTTCAACTTGGAGATGAAAAATTACCATCGACAGTTGCAAATAGCCCCCAAGTCTTAGTGTTGTTGGACAATAAATTGGCTCAAACTATTAACAGTCTAGAAATTCTTATAGACACAATCTATCCCGACATCGAAAATCTCACAGAAAGAAATTTCAATTGGCTTTGTTCGAGGGCGATAGTGTCACCGAGAAACGACTCAGTAAATTAGATAAATATAATGATTATGGAAAAGTACCGGGTGGTTTTAAATGTTAAAAATCTATTGATACCGTATGCAACATCGAAGATACAGTGCACTACCCACAAGAATTTTTAAATTCCCTCAATCCCGCCGGCTTGCCACCCCACGAACTAAAATTAAAAGGAGGTACCTACTCCCATTATGCTTTTGAGAAATTTAAATCCTCCCAGTATGTGTAATGGCACAAGACTTTTGATAAAGGAATTGCGAGACAATGTGATTGTAGCATCAATCATTACTGGGCCCGCGGCCGGACAGCTCGCTCACATTCCGCGAATCCCGATGATTTCAACGGATTTTCCTATATCCTTTAAAAGGTTACAGTTTCCTATGCAGATATCGTTTGCCCTTACGATAAATAAATCACAGAGACAAACTTTTTCGATTGTTGGCATCGACCTAAGGAAAGAGTGCTTCTCTCATGGGCAATTATATGTTGCCCTTTCTCGAGTAGGATCTCCTGAAAATCAATATGTTTTGTTATCACCTAAAAATACCACTGCCAACATAGTGTACACTGAAGCTTTAAGGTAAAAGTTTTGTAAAATAAAAGTAACAACCAATAGAATTAAATAAAGCTTTAAAATAAAAAGGTAAATACGTAAATGTAAAAATTAAATAACTTAGAAAAACTCTTAAATATATCTTAATACAAAAAAATGTAAAATTATAAAAAAAACAACCAAAAAAATATAAATAAAAAGTGTTCTTATATAAAAACTTAGATAATATCAGAAAAAAATCAGATAAGATGTAAAATGTTGTAAAAATGTAAATAAAAAAAACTAAGTAATATGTCTCTCTTAAGATTAAATAAGTTACTTAAATAAAAAAAGATGAACAATTTCGGATTGTAAGTATACATAGATAATGTGATACTGCGTATAAAAAATATAAAAAAAAACAACAAAACAATATAAATTAAAGGTAAAAATATTAAAAAAAAATCTTATGTCCACCCGTGCGAAGCCGGGACGGGCCGCTAGTCACTACATGCAAGCACAAAATAGATCGCTTTAATCCTTCCACCACAAAGCTTATTTTAAACAAACACATATCAATTAAAATCCATCATTACTAAAATTAAGCTCTATTGACGTGTTTCGGCATAACTCTATTTAAAATCTACACATATTATAAATTAAGGTCGCTTTTTGTGTCTGTCTGTGTTACCGCGTTGATCTTCTAAACGGACGGACTTCGGAACGGATTTGTATGCGGTTTTCACCATTATTTATAGCAGGGATTCCCAAAGTTGTCAATATACCCCTAGGGGTCGAAATCGGTTTCCCTTTAAAAAGAAAAGGGGTTTACATAAACGTAAACGAGTTTTGGGGGTCGACGAAGTCTAAAAATCGAACCCTAATCATTAACACTAGTTCTTATTTGAAACTTGTTATAAGAATTACTAATATTTTAGTAGGAAGAATCATTGTTGTCCTTTAAAAAACTCAACAAGTCGATAAGCGTGTAAAAGTTAAGAACAAGATGAAAAAAATGGCTATGGGGGTCTGAGGTACCAGTTCAGGGGGGGTCACCACTGTGTTGATCGCCCGGAGCACACGGTGGAGCATACGCTGGAGGTCTGCCCGGCTTGGGCAAAGCACCGCCGTGTCCTCGTGGAGGCGATCGGGGGCAGAGATCTCTCGCGTCCGGAACTGGTTCAGGCCATGGTACGGAGCGAGAGGGCATGGGCAGCCGTGACCTCCTTCTGCGAAGCAGTAATGCTCGCGAATGAGAAGGCGGGACGGTTCAGGGAAAGACAAATTTCGCACCCTCTCACCCCTAGCCGCCGCAGGAGACGCCCTGGGCGTCGGGAATCCCGGGCGGATTTCCGGCCACCGTAGGCGTGGGCTTGCGGACGGTGAGCAATGGGTAGCTCACTGTCCGGTAAGGACCAGGCCCGGGTCGACGGCGCGTTGTATTCCACGCGCGCCTCAGAGATGTCGTCAGGACAAATGTAGGGGTCCACTAGAGCCGATGCCAGCCGGGGTCGCAGGAAGGTACTAATGGGTCACCGAGGCCCCTGGCAACACAGGCAACAGGAAGGAATACGGGTGGGTTTTAGTCAGTAAGAGTCTGACACACCCTCCCGCTCCACCCAGAGCGGGAGAAGTTATTTGATGATTTACCATCCAAAAAAAAAAAGGTCATAAATCCACGCGAAGCATGGACGGTTCGCTAGTATACAATAAATAAATCCGTTAACTATTAGTGGCGGCACGTTCTGGATTTAACAACATAGCTTGTGATACGTAGTATGGTTAAACGATCACACTGTGTACTGTTTTAAGTACTAACTGTCGGTTAATTGAAAAGGGTGTGGAAGGAGAATATCTGGAAATTATAATCTGTATAGTATATACGGCTTAATGTAATATGAGCCTCTCTATTATACAGAATAATTTCAGCAGCAGGAATCACTAGCGATTGGGCGGATCCATACTACGGTTATGTCCATTTTCCAGTTAAGCAGCGTTGCAGTATTATGTACATAAGTGCCGGTGACATTACAGGGACATTGATGGAAATAGCACACATATCAAATCGGAAAGGGATCGCCACAGCATCATTTGACCCATTCAGTATCCTGCCGGGGTCGCGGGAAGGTACAAAAGAGTTACCGAGGCCCCTGGCAGCACAGGCAATGGAAGGAATACGGGTGGGTTTTAGTCAGTAAGAGTCTGACACACCCTCCCGCTCCACCCAGAGCGGGAGAAGTTATTTGATGATATCCAACCCAAAATAAATACCCAAAATTTACAGTTTTCTCTATCAATATTACAGGCACCCCTCTAAATTACTTTATAAAGACAACCTTTTGAGATCAGCCGTTGGATGTCAAAAGGGTGACCCTCTTGGGCCAGTCATTTTTAGTTTGGCAATAAATCCAATTATTCGACAGCTAAATTCTGAATTCAACGTATGGTATTTGGAGGACGGAACCCTAGGAGGTGATGTAGACACAGTTTTAAAAGATTTAACTTTTTTAAAAGCAAAATTCAGTTCCATTGGCCTAGACCTTAACCTTTCAAAATGTGAAATTTATCTTCCCCAAACCACTGACAGACAGACTACCATAACAAAATTTAACACATTAGCACCAAATATCAAAATTACGGAAAGAAATTCTCTTCACCTCCTGGGGTCCCCAATTTTTGACGAATCCTTTCCAACGTTCATTGAGGAGAAAATACAAAATTTTAATGATGTCTCGGAAAGACTTCAAAATTAACATTCATTATTATTCATCCAATATGGATTTGCAAGACAACCCAACCTCCCAGAGACGGTGGGACGCGCCGCTATGCAGTGTTATACGGAATACCCTGATAAATACATCACTTAATATTGCTGAGCGTGCTCGTCTGCTGGTTGTGGGAGAGTGGGAGTCTGGCTTGTGGCTTCAGGCGCTCCCGTCATCTACCATAGGCACTATGATGGATGACATCATCATCGTTTCGGCTCGCTACGTGTCTCCACTTGGGCGCACCTTGTGTTGCCCCGCATCGGTGTCACTGCGGTGAAGCCGTCGACAGTCTTGGACACCATGGCTTGTCCTGCTGCAGGAGCGCAGGTCGCATAGCACGGCACGGCAGCATCAACGATATTATTCGTCGAGCCCTTGTCACCGCCGGCGTACCAGCGGTATTAGAACCAAATGGATTGGTACGTGACAATGGGAAGAGACCAGATGGTATGACGTTGTTGCCTTGGAAGTTGGGTAGGCCTCTGGTGTGGGACGCAACCTGTGTCGACACCCTTGCGCCATCTCATGTTCCAAGCACGGCTGGCTGTGCTGACGCCGCTGCTGCAGTTGCTGAGACCCTCAAGCGGCGCAAATACTGCAACCTTATAGGAAACTACAGTTTTGAGCCGTTTGGGGTCGAAACGCTCGGGTCATGGGGCCCAAGTGCGCGTCTCTTTTTTAAGGAAATCTCTCGCCGATTGATCGACACTTCACGTGACCAGAGGGCTGGCTCGTTCTTTGCCCAAAGAATTAGCATTGCCATTCAACGTGGCAATGCTGCCAGTCTTCTGGGCATGTTTCCGGATGACAGAGATGCGGACGAATACTTTGACGCCTAAGTATCCTTTTGTTTTTTTGTATTAATTTGTATATATAGTTAGTAATTTAATTTAGTGTCTACCTAGTGTAAACAGTTAGTAGCATCAATATTGTATAGTTACTTTAAAGGATTTGTAGTGATTTAAAAAAAAACCCATTCAATATTCTTCAACCCCCTACTGCAACGCCCACTAATCGGAATCGTAACGTAATCCGCCTTGCCTCGGGACAAGCTTACGAACTGCGGTGCGGTGCGTGGTCAACTTGCAGTTCCCGCGCTGACGGCTCGTCATTCCCGCCCTTACGTCTCTCCGTACCCGAGCTTACGTCTATTCGTCCACCCTTGCCCCTCTCACCCATCCCGCGGCCTGCCTACAGCACACTACGCTAGTAAGCGAGCAGTGAGCCGTAAGCGCGGCGCGGCGTCGCCTAGCCGTAGCCGAGTCAACATATCGGAGTTGCTGATCCGCTTTGGTTAGGTTGACGCCTGTTTGACGGCGAGGCGATACGGTGACGATCCCGAGTTTATATGTGTACCTTTAGGTTTACGATCCATCCGGATTCGTCTGGACATGTCCGGCCTAGTTTTTTTTTTAAGTAAAGGTAAAATGCGTCCTGAAAAAATTAATTAATATTCGAAAGTTAAATTTCCAGACTTTGATTTGCAAAGGCCTGGCTTTTTGTCAGGATTTTTCAAATTTCAAAATGGTAATGGAACATGACAACGCACCTGCGATGCTTCTGTTGTAGTTCCATAGACGGCAAAAAGGTTATTATCAAACACCATATTACTCACAGTCAAAGAATAAATAATTATTTTAAGCACTTTAAGGTTACATTTTACTTGCTGCATGCTTATTATTTTGCCGACTCCGTCATTGCAACAAATGGAAGTGACAGTCCAAATAGGTGGCATGCGCCCGTTGTGTGGGAAATGAATTTGTTTGAAAATTCCTTAATTTTTGTGCTCCTCTATCTTTATGTATTGCACGCCTCACAACGCTTCAGCGTGTAAGAGGGCTACTCTAGTCTCGATGCTTCTCAGATGCTTCTCAACTTCAGAGTGTAAGAGTGCTTCAAACATAAAATTGTTTCTCTACTCTCAATAATTATACATGGAATTCATATTAGCAAGGGAGTTTTAAAACTAGAGACTTGACATTATAAGATTAATATATTTTTTGATAGATATACCTTGATATATATAACAAAAAATGTAATTAAAAAATTACGTGTAGTTCTTTCCGTTGGGAGATGTGTCTATTGTGTGTCACGATTCACCTCATCACACACAATAGATTAATCTCAAACTTCTTTCGTTCAAAAGATATTAACAAAAATCATTTTTTCTTGGATTTTTTTCCGTATAATCTATCGTCAACAGTTCTCTGTCTGTGAGACGTGCTTTTGGACTTTCCATTTTTTTATTCTCTCTTACCTATGTTAGTATTTTGTGTGTACATATGTAAATAAATACAAACATTATCGCTCCTTGACAGTATATTGTCAACATTTGCAAAATCATTTACCATTCCAAAGACGAATATCTCATAACTCACTCGACCAGCAGCCACCCTATTGTTTTTTTTTTCAGCCACTCTATTCTGTAAAAGTCTCACCGTGAAAACTTGGGTGAAGTGAGCTTTAAGTGAGCACTATTGTCAGCTCGCCTCAAGCTTACTTCACTTAAGATTTCACGGTGAGATTTTTATAAAACCGATCGGCACAACAGAATAGGGATGGTATATGAAAAAGGCAGCGGAACGGAAGCGTCATTAATCTCGTGTAGTGGCTACATGTGTCGCCATCAGACTCTGATACTAAAGAGCGAACGGGAAAAACATGCGGAGGGGAGATTTAGAGGGATAAATTAAGTCAAGCTGGCACTTTAGTTGATAGATAGTATACTAATAATACCCTCCCGACTCCGGTCACGGCTGCCGGATTCAACAGAGACTAGCCAAAAACGCAGCAAACACAGGCGCACTCCCTGTTCCCTCACTCTCATAGTCCGATGGGACGGCAATCCGACACGACCGGGGAGACATCAGGCGCAGAACCAACGGCTCTACGTGCTTTCCGAGGCACGAGGGTATCACACCACTAACTTCCAAACTCCGAGCTGCGACTGAGAAATTCCTAATGGGAAACCCAATAACACAATAACCGACCTGGAAATTGAAACCAGGACCCTACGCTCAGCAGTCGTGCTTGAGACCACGAGACTACCGGGACAGTCTATACACACATAATTCAGATAGATAATGTAATCTTGATTGCACTCTGAAAGGACAAACAACAGGCCCCGAGATTGCGATACTTAAGAGTGAAGGGGAAAAACATGCAGAGGGAAGATTTAGACGAAAGAGGGGTGAATTGAGTCAAATCGATGGTAAATATGAATGGGGAAAATCTGGTAAGTGTTTGTCGGTAGGGTTACGAATTGTTTGGGCTGTTCGTAAAAAAAAATTAATGGTTGAGAGTTTGCAGTAGATAATGCAAATTCAATCAATTAATCAATCTGCCTGGTCAACTATGTTGGGGTCGGCTTCCAGTCTAACCGGATGCAGCTGAATACCAGTATTTTACATGGAGCAACTGTGACGATACCCCTTGGTAAGACTAGTTGTCAGACTTTCGTGATTCTGACGACCCGTAACGACTGTCAAAGATCCAGGAATGACAGCCGAGACTAACGTCTTAACTTGCTTACCGAGACACGGAGGAGTCTCGGTATGTAAAGATCACCCACCCACGGACCAACTCCGGCAAGCTTAGCATTTTTTTTTTTGAGGGTGGGTCATCAAATAACTTCTCCCGCTCTGGGCAGAGCGGGAGAAGTGTGTAAGACTCTTACTGACTAAAACCCACCCGTATTCCTTCCTGTTGCCTGTGTTGCGGGTGCCTCGGTGACCCATAAGTACCTTCCCGCGACCCCGGCAGGCATCGGCCCTAGTGGACCCCTACCTATTGTAACGTTACGATTGGCCGGAGGGCCAGTCGTAAGTCACGTTAAAAAAAGTAAACTAAAGTAAGAGTACTTACTAATAAATATTTAAAAGATAAGACTAAATATTAAAATTATTCTATGGTTCCGGTCCGAGTGCACGGGACGCTTGGACGGCAGGATGTAGCATCGGCTAGCAGCAGCTGGACTGGGTCGGCAGGTAGTTGGTCTGGATCGGCAGGCAGCAGTGGGACAGGGCTGACAGACGAGGCGGAACACGAAGACGAGGATCTCGCCTTCACAGTCAGTCGGCAAACTCTGTCCCAAGGAGTAAAATGCCTTTTGTAAGACAAGAGGTTCTGTTCTATAGTACTTAAATTAGTGCTATTCTTGGTGAGGTTGGTGGTATGATGTGTAGTCGGAGTTAGTGTCCAACGCCACGTTGATAGAATGCCCCAATAATGATAGAGCTCTCAGTCCCGGAGCGGGCTAGTAAGACGGTGGCGTAGTCCGAATCTCGCCGATACGGCCGACTGCGGAGGCACTCCACAGCACCCCACGCTCCACGAGACGAGTGTCTGGACCTGCTAAGACACACAGGAGTAGTCGGCTATGGCGTCCTAAGCCACGCGACCATAACGCCTTCGGCCCCAGAAATCTCCCAAAAGCGGAAGTGAGAGGGCCGGCGGCTATGTAAGGTGAGTCACAAATCACACACACTATGAGATTCTTTAGAGATTATATTTTTACGTTACAATTATTAGTACAAGAAATAAAGTAAGCTATAGAACTGAACTGACTGATTCGAACTGAACTGAACTGACTGAGTGAGTGAACCCTTGTCAGGTTCGATCACCGCTTTTATAGATCCTGCCAAAGGTTCTAGAAGTTTCTGTGAAGCATAATTCAAATGATCAATTTGAATGCCTGCCAGGATCAATAAAAACGGTTTACATGAGTACATAGCGAAGTAAGTCTGAAACTAGCTTTATCAAGGCCGGTACGATTCATAGAGAAAGAACCAAAACATATGTAAGAAAGTTAGAGCAATAAATAAATTTATAATTATTATAACATAAAGATGCCACCTTTGAGTAGCAAAATACCACACTATGTGCTGACGACATCTCTTTGAGGCGCGCGTGGAATACAACGCGCCGTCGACCCGCGCCTGGTCCTTACCGGACGGTGAGCTACACGTTGCTCACTGTCCGCAAGCCCGCGCCTACGGTGGCCAGAAATCCGCCCGGGATTCCCGACGCCCTGGGCGTCTCCTACGGCGGCTAGGGGCGAGAGGGCGCGAAACTTGCCTTTCCCTCAACCGTCCCGCCTCCTCCTTCGCGAGCATTACTGCTTCGCAGAAGGAGGTGACAGCTGCTCATGCCCTTTCGCTCCGTACCATGGCCTGAACCAGGGCCGGACGCAAGAGAGGCAGGCGTAACTTAACCTGATGGATCGACCGCGCGGCTTCCTTAGCCACGAGGATACCTTAGCCACGAGCATGGGTAATGCAAATTCAAATTAGTTAATTTACTTGTGACACATGAGTAGATAGTTATTTAAAGTTACTGAAGTATGTGCTGCCTTGCAAAGGATACAAATTAACGCTTTCGAAGACACTGTACGAGACACAATAGAATTTTTATTGTTAAGACGCCTATGGGCGTTTACTTTACTATCCCTGAACGTGTTAATAACAACACAAGAAGCATAGCCTAGGAGCACAGAGCAGGACCATCGTATGTCAAAGGCAATTCTCATTGTTACTCTCAAACAGAGCACCTGCCATCATATCTCTTCACCACCCTTGTTTGACTGGTAGAGAATGTCTTAGGCATTAAGTGCGCATTTGTACCTTATTGTGTGCGAGAAGTTTAAATAAATACAGAACATACATAATCAGCCTATAATGTTCCCACTGCTGGGACACAGGCCTCCTCTCTGTAAAAGGGAGTGGGCTGTAATCCACCACGCGGGCCCAGTGTGGTTTGGTAGATGTCACATATCTACGAATTTTTGGTCTAGGACCTACTACTTTACCGTTTCTCAAATAGTTCCTAAGTACCAATATGAAGGCAGAAGACGATCAACCTTTTAAACTTGTTCATTTGAAACTAAAACAGAACATTACATCTCTAACTGAGCTAGACAAAATATGAACTAGGTACTTCCAACATTTTCCAACCGAACGACATTACTAGAAACAACATACGCACGCGGTGCAGCTTGTAATGTTATCCTAACGAAATGATATGTTTCCCCTCCCACACCCACAACTTTAGAATGATATTTGAGCGGAATATACGGGAGAATATTGTGAGCGTACCCGCTTGGAAAATGTTGATAGAAAGTAGTATTTTTTTACGGTATCTCCTAGTTGACCTTGAGAGGCCGTGACTACTTAACCGAACTATCATGTGGCTGCCTTAAGCGAACTCAGCCTTCAGCGAGGGGCAAATTTCTTACATTACTAAGCGACTGCACACTAAGGGCACCCTGCCCTGCCTTGCCCTGTGGTGTACGAACCTCGGCTTACGGCGTCGCTGGGGGGAGGACATCAAGGTGGGACAGGCTGGATCTGATCTGGATAATTATTATTATCAAGGGAATTTAAAGCTATAGGCTCAGCTACGGCGCGGACGGCACTTCGTCGAGCAGGGGACTGGGGGAAAGTAGTTGTAAATATTTATTGATTTAAATAATGAAATAGTGCATAATTCTGCATTTTATTTTCCTTCTCGATTTGAAATCGGTCGTCAGACCATAAGCGAATTCTTTCGGGGTTCATGGAGCAGTAAGTACTGCGTATCCCACTTATGCGGTGGTTCCTCTTCAGCCTTTTTACCACCGCTGTCGGGTTTTGTAGTTCAGTATCTCTATGTCATTCTGGATTTAAAAGTAGATATTGCTCTGTGGCTTGAGGGGCTTGTGGCTAAGTAATAACTGCCGCACGGGTCTATCGATCAGGTTAAGTACGCTTACTGCGGTTGGTCCGTGGATGAGTGACATCTTTACATACCAAGCCCCTCCGTACCTTAGAAAGCACGTTAAGCCATTGGTCCTGGCCATTATTTATATATCTTTGACAGTTGTTACGGTTAGTCAGAAGCCCTAACTAAACACGAAGTTAAAATCAGACTAACAAACTGGTTGCAAAAGTTAACGTATGACGAAACCGAGAATCTTATTACAATTGTCTCTTAATAGAACTAATACTGTATTTAAATTAAGCCACTATTTGTTTAATATATGTTATTGTTATCTATAAGTACTTGCATGGCACTCAATACTAGTTGTATGTTATTATATCTAGAGGAACATTGGTTCCTAAAACACAGGCTTTAGGCCTAGTTTAGGAGGCATCAGTTCGCCATTTAATGTGACTGTATTGTACAATATTTGTTTCAAGTGTACAAATAAACATTTTTATTATTTGTTATTTATAACTGCCTGCCAAAGATGGACAAGACGCACTTACTTTGGTTTTTTTTATTTCTCCTGCACGCGTAGCATGTCAATGCTGTGCAAGCGTAACATAAAACGTCATCGTCAGCGTTGTGCCCTATCGGTTGTGGGAAACATGCGTGCCAGAAGATTTGTTAAGGCTACAGTACAGACCAAGGTGCACCCATTCAGAACGTACTGTCAAATTTCCTATACGTGCCAGCTCTGGACTGAGTATACAAAGAACTCTTGGGATGGCATACCATAAAGAGATCAGCACAAATGTAGGTGTCCGCTAGGGCCGATACTTGCCGGGGTCGCGGGAAAGTCCGAAAGAGATACCGTGGCCCCAGGCAACACAGGCAATGGAAGGAACACGGGTAGGTTTTAGTCAGTAACAGCATGACACACTCTCCCGCTCCGTCCAGAGCAGGAGATATCATCTTCTCCTGCTCTGGGCGGAGCGGGAGAGTGTGTCCCACAATTTTTTTTTTAATGGCCTGACATTCATGTTCAGTACAATAACATCTACAGACACCTAATGAGGTTGAAGCGCTACTGTAGTCGCCTGGAATGTTCGCGGAAGCGGGGCTAAACGCGTTCAATACCATTCAGAGAAGAATTGCATCATTCATGTCGAGGGCTGGTACGTGTAGAAATAGTATAGTTAATGACCTTGTTGATATGATGCATGGTTACCAAGACCTACAAGTGGTGGTTAGAGATAACCGCCTAAATGTTAATTAAGATGGCGTGAGTTTGTTTTGTCTGTATGCCATTCTAGTGTAATTTTTATTTTTTGTGTTCTTTTAATGGATCATGTGGTCTGCAATAAAGATTTTTATTTATAAAAAAATACTACGCATCTATATAGTTAAACGTCAACGGGAAACAAACGCTCCAACTCCCCGAATCAGTACATCAATTTCAAGCCAAAAATATGTCAGGAATCGCGTGTGAGTATTAGAAGTGCCAACACATTCGCAGCCTTCCACCCGTCACTTACAATCGAATTACAGAGTTCCACTGAATCCAACAGGTAATACAGGTGTACCTACTTCAAATATGTATGAATTTTCGGTGAATAGTGTCGCTGTCTAATGAGATTTGGGTGAAACTGGCTCATGAAATGAACATTCATTTGAATGCACCAATTATAAAGCCCCAGGTGTTTTTGTTTGTGTGTTCACAATTCACTATTCATCGGGATTTATTGCATTTTAAAATTGGTTTAAGCCACAGCCACTTTGTAAAAAATCGTGAATTCTCAAAAGTTGTGCGGTGTACGTGATTTAGTGCATGTTGGCATAACTTATCTGTAATTTACCTAACATCTGCCTGTATAACCTATGCCCACAATAAAAAGATTTGATTTGATTTGAGTTAGCAAAATTCGTACATCATCCAAATGGGGTTTTGAAAATGCAGTTTACAATCAACGGTTTCCACAAATAGTTTTAAGTACTTTCCGGCTGGAATCACATTATGTCACCGTATTCTCTCCATCTCATAGACGACCTATGTTGAACTTAGCTCTGCAAGTGGGTCATATTTGATGGTTTTTAAGTCAAGCTGCTATTTTTAACTCTTGTTCGTTCGTCACAAACGGTCAATTGCGTTCTTGACACACCTCTTTGTCGACTTGGCTGTTTTATGCATTCGCATTTCAAACTACGCAAACTTAAGGCGCTGGCAAGAGGCAAATGGCCAAAGTAGGCTTGTCTTAAGAAAAAAAATGCCAAATCTGTATATATGTTAATTTTGAACATATTTCTCAGAACTTGGTTGTTACCAAAACACGTTTTGAAAAAAAATGTCTTTCGATCCAAAATATCAACGTACGTTACGTACTTAATTAATAACAAGAACGTCTTACTAGAATGCAGAACTTGGTTACTCAATTTTGAGTAAATAGATAATTGCTTCATATTTTGTTTGTTTACAAGCGTTGTGTCATCGCGCTTCTCTTTCTTTTCTATGCAATGTGACAGTGACCGCGGCTTAGGTGTTGTTAACGTCTTAAGGTGAAAGCGTCAGGGTAGCCCGCGAAATCCAATTTTGCTTGAGTTTTTGCAATTCGCAGGTAATCAAGTTGTACGTTGATATAAATATGATTCGCGGCCGTATCAAATATTTTTTATAGAATTATAATCATAAAAATAATCAATACTAATCATATACCCTATTGAATGACTATTTCATGAAATCATGGCATTTGAGGCCAATAGCGTATTTTACTATATACGAGAAAAAATATATAAATATATTATTGAGATAGTTTAGGCAAAAAGGAGTCGGAAAATGTTAGTTTTAGTTTATAAAATAACAAAATAAATTTTAAAATTCAATTCCATGTTTTCAGTTTTTCTAATCTGTTAAAAAACACCATGAAATAGTAGCCGCAATGTTATACGTCATACGGCTATGTTATAAAAAACGTGTCAATTATCATACAAAGATCAGCGCATTTGTTTTCATAGCCCAGTGACGTCATGACCACAGAGCAACATGGCGTCCACTGCGTCCAGCGATTTCGTCAACCTACGCGCGAAATTTGAAAATGTAATATTTTAAATGCATTTTTATGACACTTATCGATTGAATAAAAATTTTGTGATTTTTTTTTTTGGGCATATTAGCACTATAGAATTTTATTAAGACACTTTTCAAAAATGGGTGTAAGACCCTATTCTAACGTAAGGAGTTGTTGTGCTGATTCTAGTGATTATAATTCTGTAAAGCCATATTTGTTATGGTCGCGAATCAGATTTTAATCAACATATAACCTGACACTGAGCAGCAAATTGAAAATACGTGAGAAATAAAATAATCGCGGGCTACCTTAGCGCATCCCCCTTAAGACACTAGGGTGTGCAGTGAATAACCGTAAACCGCATTTAGCACAAGTTAATTGTCTCCCATGTATTTAACGAACGCACAAAGACGTAGTACAACTTACTGTAGCATAATCAGCCTATAATGTTCCCGCTGCTGGGACACAGGCCTCCTAGAGAGGAGTTGAGAGAGAGTGGACCGTAATCCAACACGCGGGCCCAGTGCGGGTTGCTAGACGTCACTTGTCTTCGAATTATTGGTTCTAGGACATGTCGAATTCCTCACGATGTTTTCCTTCACCGTTTTGAGAGGAGTGGTGATGAAATTATTTACGCAAAGTACGGGGCCGCTACCAATGGGCCACCATTGCTCCTAACTACTTAGTTAGTATCACTTGATACTATCATAGTTTTAAGTTTTATTTACTAACACAATTGGTATTATATGTATACTTAGGTTAAGGTATTCGAAGGTGTTTAAAGGGTCACCGAGGCCCCTGGCAACACAGGCAACGGAAGGAATACGGGTGGGTTTTTGTCGGTAAGAGTCTGACACACCCTCCCACTCCGCCCAGAGCGGGAGAAGTTATTTGATAATTTCCCACCCCAAAAAAAAAAGGTGTTCGTCTATGGGTATTTGTAACCTGATAATAAATGGTTTATTTATTTTATTATTATTTATTATTATAAACGTACACCTCGTAGACACGGCTACACATCTAGCTATACATTTCCAGTACAAGCTAATCTCGCATTGTATAGGATTTCCGTACAATGCGAGGTCAGAGTAAGCTGGAAATCTATAGCTTGCTGTGTAGCCGTGTGTACGTATACTTCTGATTCATAACAACAAAGAAGTTTCATGCATTACATAATTTATGTATGCGCAAATGTTTTATATAGGCGCCATAGTCTGCAGAAAATAAAATCATAATATTTAATGCCTTTAGAATAAGATCTGAATGTCATTTATCTGTTTTGTCTATGATAAAAATAAAGAAATTTCCAAATCAAATCAATCGTCACCCACTAAACACTTACTTGCACGTTCATGAGTTATCCTAAATAACTCGGAGTTAACAGCTAACTCAGGGTTAGTCAGATATTTAATCTTGCGCCACCAAAGTTTGAGGTAAACCCAGGATTAAACTACTAAATATTTAACCCACCGATGTGGGAGAGTTAAGTCGCTAAACTCTGGGTTAGGGCCTTAGCACACTAGCGAGTTGCGAGCGAGTGGAAAGCGGCGCGAGTGCGCAGCGAGCTCGCCGCGAGTTCGCAACGTGATCGCGACGAGTGCGCAACGTGTTCGCCACGTTTGCGGAACGATAGCGGTTGACGTGAGTGTACAAGAGAGAGCGAGACAAGCGAGAGTAAAATATTGTGAAAACGTGCAACTCGCGGCGAGCTGCGCACTTGTCCCGCTTTTCACTCGCTCGCAACTCGCTACTGTGATAAGGCCCATAATATGTATTAGTAATATATTGACGTTATGAGGTACCGCTGATAACATAATTGTATTTTATATTGTTCGGCGTTAAAATATGAATTACTTACTAACGATAAATGATAAAAGATTTTATTTCTGAAGTAGGTTTGTACAAACAATTTTACACGTCAATCATATTTTCTTAAAACTAGATGAGTTCGGCGTTTCCTATCTGACTACTCTGAGAAGAAAGGCCGAAACAAACTCAGAGGTCACAGTCTGAGGTCACAGTCTGAGTCCAGACATAGTTAGATCATGTGAAGACCGTGTGGATTGATGTCTGAAATGGTCTTTTGATAAAAGAATCACACAGATTGAGTGGACCTGTCCAGTCAGCGCACGCATTTTTCAGTAGTTGTGCAGCTCAACTCAGAACTCAAGTCTATAGATATAATACGTCAGATAGATAATGTAATCTTGATTGCACTCTGAAAGAACAAACAACAGGCCTCGAGACTGCGATACTTAAGAGTGAAGGGGAAAAACATGCTGAGGGAAGAATTAGACGAAAGAGGGGTTAATTGAGTCAAATCGATGGTAAATATGAATGGGGAAAATCTGGTAAGTGTTTGTCGGTAGGGTTACGAATTGTTTGGGCTGTTCGTAAAAAAAATTAATGGTTGAAAGTTTGCAGTAGATAATGCAAATTCAATCAATTAATCAATCTGCCTGGTCAACTATGTTGGGGTCGGCTTCCAGTCTAACCAGATGCAGCTGAATACCAGTATTTTACATGGAGCAACTGTGACGATACCCCTTGGTAAGACTGGTTGTCAGACTTTCGTGATTCTGACGACCCGTAACGACTGTCAAAGATCCAGGAATGACAGCCGAGACTAACGTCTTAACTTGCTTTCCGAGGCACGGAGGAGTCTCGGTATGTAAAGATCACCTACCCACGGACCAACTCCGGCAAGCGTAGCTTTTTTTTTTTTTTTTGAGGGTGGGAAATCATCAAATAACTTCTCCCGCTCTGGGCGGAGCGGGAGGGTGTGTCAGACTCTTACTGACTAAAACCCACCCGTATTCCTTCCTGTTGCCTGTGTTGCGGGGGCCTCGGTGACCCATAAGTACCTTCCCGCGACCCCGGCAGGTGATTGAATACTTAGGTACTGTATGCAATCAAAGTAAATTAAAAAAAAACCGGCCACGTGCGTATCGAACCACGCATAATGAAAGGTTCCTTAGTTGGAATAAATTTATCCCAAGAACAAACTTAACATTGTAGTTGTAAAACACGTTCCCTCTTACATTCCAACCGAAAATGTAAGTTTGTACACACCATATTGAAAGATTTTTCATGTTATATTGAGACCATAGACTTGTTATAGGTTTTCCTGTAATCTATAAGTAAAGAACAACTTACTGTATTTAAAAAAAATGGCTCAGTAGTTTGGAGATAAGGGAGGAAATGGTAATTTTTCATCTATTTTTCTTAAATAATTTTGAAGGTATTTATTGAAAAAAATATCTGAAATTACTTTAATAGGCCCTTTCATTTGATATTTCACACGTTACCTACAGATTGAAAAACTTTTCTTTTTCTTTTTTGCCTCCCAAAAATGACCCCATATTAAAAATAATTTATTTTCGCAACGTTACACTTCCAGTTTAAGTTACATTTTAATAGGTTCCAAGCTCTAAAATCAAATTGGTATGTGAAACTCCTCTTAACCAAAGATAAAATTAATTACACCTACACAAATATTTACCTCAAACCTTAAGTTATTAACCCCTGGTTACCAGGGTATACCTACTTCTAAACATTTATTGACGTCTAAAAGAGTTTGTACAAATCTACTTACAGAAATAAAATAATTTATTAATATACAATTAAGACTCTTGCAGATTAGTGCGGTATCGCGGGTGCCACAGCCAGACATATGGTTGTCGCGCCCGCGATATCGCGCGAGTCTGCACGAGGCTTTACTCATTTATTAATGGGAAAAAAATCGCAAAGCTATGAACAGGGGGCCAACCATCACCTCTTACAGCAGTATTATTTCAATAATTACTTCAGCGTGAGAAAGAGATGGGGCTATAGGTCCTGTATAGCTCCATCACTTTCCCACTGTGAAGTAATATTATAATAATACTGCTATAACACGTGATGTTTGGCCCCTAGGTGGCGCTGGAAACGCATGGCTCATAACATCGCACTGTCATTTTTATCTCTCAATGTTGTTCGGGTTTAAATAATTATAACAGGAACTTAAGAGTGTGTTTTTAGTTATTTTAACGAACAATGTGTTCAACGTGGACTGTACCTCAGTTAAAAGCCGAATTGAAGAACCGCGGAGCTTCACTAAGAGACTGAAAAGCGGATCTGGTCAGCAGGTATTTACATCCTATTTTCTTGTTAATAATAGAAGCAAATAACCCAATTTTATAAATAGCAACATGCCGTTAATTAACTATCGTAGTAATTACAATATTTTACGTACTTACACAGTAGTTTTATTACATATACGATGTTTTATGAACTACGAACATAACCTAAAAATTAAAGTTTAATTTGAATTAAATCAGTTACAGAATCGAATCATTTGATCGTAATTTGAACTATTGGGATACCTCAGCAGCATGAAACCGATGATAGATAGTTTTCAAAGCTGTAAAAATATATCTTATCTTAGCGTATCTTAGACGCCCTTTCCCATAGTTTTTTTTTAATCGTACGTCTTTAGGGAATTAATGATTTCCATTGTTATTACAACAGATTACAACACAACGCGGAATTTTCTTGTCCAAAGTTTTTGTAAACAAGTTGTGTATGTAATTTGACAGCTAATGTCATTTTCTGTGAACCAAGCGTTACCAGCAAAAGGCAAAGTTGACAGTTTTCTACCCCATTACATAATTCCGCAAATACTCGTATATCCCACGGCCGAAGGTACGACAGAATGTGATACCGGGGTCCCATAATTTAAAAAAATAATAATAATATGAATGTAAAAACGTTAATAATATGGCTTCACAGTTTAAATTATAATGATAAAGAGTTACTTTTGCAGCGTGTGACTTAATAATAAATATTATTAAGTCACATATAGAGTGATGCTAGACGTTTATTTAGTCTCTCATGTACACTCAAAATTTCTCTCTCTCACACACGCACACACACACTCGTAACAATTGATCGTGTTTTTATTTTTCCTTTCTTTGTTTCTTTATATACCTATTTGTACTCGTACATATATAATGTAAGGGAAGAGCGGAGCCTTCAACTACTGGCATTTTCTATGCCTAAATGGAGACTCCTCAACATGCTGTGTACGCCAAATAAGATAATATATAAAATAAACTTTTTTTTATACTTCTCAAGATACAACCCGGGCGAATTAATATGACACCTGACTTGGAACTAGATAATATACGAATAATATACAAACGTCATTCGAGCCAAGTGTCACGACAATTCGCCCGGCTTATACTCACTTATTAATGATATAAGTTCGCAAATACCTTCCATGGCCGAAGGTATATAGCCACAGATGATCGAAGGTCAACCGCTAACACCATACAAACAGTCCTTCAATCCGATACTGAACGGGTTGGAGGAGAACGCAAATACAGGAGTCAGATGATTCGATACGGTCTTGGAGCGTAGAAATAGGATGATATGCTAAATGAAACGGCAGTTGTTAAAAAAAACGGAGTTGAATAAAACAAAAAGAGAAATGTCAATTCGAAGCTGATTTATTCTTGTAAAAAGGTCCCCGTGAAAACATAAATGATGAGGTTTGGAAATAAGCTGTCAATCCACCTGATGCTTGGAATCGCTAGGGATTGACAATATTGACAGCTCAGTTCACCTTAGTTTTCACGGTGACCTTTTCACAGAATAGATCGGAAGACTTTTTTTTTTGAAAGAAAGTAATGTCATTATTATTCATGTCATAAATTTTATTTGTTTTTAATTTGACATTTACTTACTATTATTATTTTTATTTTTGACATTTTAAAAATATTCATGGACATTATCATTTCAATTAATATATAAAATCTGACACTTTATAAAGATCATATTGGTAACTGATGTAATGATATGACATTTTTAAATTATATAATGTACCTATTGTGAAATTAAATATTTGCAATTAATTTATTTAATCTGACTGTTTGTAACGATTATAGTGATAACTGAAGGAATATTTTGACATTTTTAGTAATTTAATGTATTCTGAAATTAAATATTTGCACACCACATGTAATGGTAGAATGTAAACGGGCCACATTTATAATAACATCATACTACTTTGTACACCTACATTTTGGCAAATAAAGTTTTATTATTATTATTATTATTATTGGGTGAGAAATCATCAAATAACTTCTCCCGCTCTGGGCGGAGCGGGAGGGTTTTGTCAGACTCTTACTGACTAAAACCCACCCGTATTCCTTCCGTTGACTGTGTTGCCAGGGGCCTCGGTAACCCTTTAGTACCTTCCCGCGACCCCGGCAGGCATCGGCCCTAGTGGACCCCTATACATGTGCTGATGACATCTCTTTGAGGCGCGCGTGGAATAACACGCGTCGTGGACCCTTACCTGGTCCTTACCGGACGGTTAGCTACCCATTGCTCACCGTCCACAAGCCCGCGCCTACGGTGGCCAGATCGGAAGGCTAACACTCAATGACGAACAACATTCTTTTCCACATTTAAATCATTTTTGTTGCCTGCTTACCGATACTGTACAGCCACTGAAGAAAATGTTAAGTGTTCCTTAGGCATCATCTCCACGAGCGAGAATAATTCAACAGAAACTCTCATCTCCACACGGCGACATCGTCGCAGCGATAATTTGAAGGCCCAGCGTGACTATCGACCTGATTCTCTCGTCCGTGGAGATGGTACCTTAAGGATGAAGAGTAGATTATTTTAACTTCACTCAAGAGTATCTATTTGGACAATCTTAAACAGATTTTTTTTTTCAATATAAAATACCTACCTTAATAAAGCAATAGCATTCTACTGACTGGATCATGGACTTCTGTTACTTAGATTATTATTATAAAGAAGGAATCTATAAAAATAAATGCTACCACAGTTGCATAGAAAAAGAAAATTAAATGTCATAAGTGGCTTAAAATATTACCAACCAGCATGATTGTCGCGGGAAGGTACTAAAGGGTTACCGAGGCCCCTGGCAACACAGGCAACGGAAGGAATATGGGTGGGTTTTAGTCAGTAAGAGTCTGACACACCCTCCCGCTCCGCCCAGAGCGGGAGAAGTTATTTGATGATTTCCAACCCGAAAAAAAAAAAAGCATGATTAAATTTGTGTTAGCTACCAGTGAGCCCCAAACCAGACAGTTATTTATTTATATATAATTTATTGTACACCAGATTATACAAAAATAAAATATACACTACAAAACATACAATGGGCGGCCTTATCACTTACTGCAATCTCTTTCAGGCAACCTTGGAATGGACAGTGATTTTCTGGACATAAAATGGGGTTGTCTTTGGTGCAAATACAAAGTAATAGATTACACAGATAAAATAGATACATACTGACTATATAAGCAAATAAATGAAGACTATAGATATTTAGGACCAAAGTAATGTAAGTTTACGTATTTGTGTAACCTATCTTTTCATATTTCTACGATCCATGTCCACATCCTATATTCTTATTTACACAAACCCCTGACAATGTTGAAGGTCAGATTGGCCTACAATTTTGGCACTAACTTATCTTGCCAAATAAGGTGAGATGTGACTTCTTACTTATTTATCTACTAGATTTATTCCCCTAATGTAATAAGCTGAATTGTACTTGAAAAGTTGGCGACCTCAACCTCTGAAAGTTGTGTTAAGATACCTAAGTCTTTCATATGCTTCTGATAATCGTGATCTCTAAATTGTAAAAGCAAATAAAAGAAAGAATAAGGGTTTTTGGACAGTTTTTCAAACAAAAAATACAAATAACCAAAAAAAAAGTAAAAAGTATATTTAATTAATTTTGATCTTTTTGTTAGCTGTATTAAACTATCTATAGTCTTCATTTATGTTCGTTGCTTATATAGTTAGTATATATGTATCTATTATATTATATCGCACTTATATACTTTTTATTTGTACCAAAGACAACCCCATTTTACGTCCAAAAAATCACTGTCCATTCCATGGTTGCCTGGAAGAGATCGCAGTAAGCGATTAGGCCGCCCATTGTATATTTTGTAGTGTATATTTTTTTATTTTTGTAATGTGTAATCTGTGTACAATAAAGTATATATAAATAAATAAATAAATATGAAACTGATCCTCCAAAAACTTATTGACCTTCTATTGATATACTTCTTAAGAATAACACTTGATATTCCCATGAGGTCAAAGCTGAATGCCAATTGTTACTATTTTTTGGCTCGATTTTTGACAATTATCTTATCATTTTAGAAGTGAGTCATGCTGAACAGAAATGAGGAGTGGCAAGTACCGACTTCCCGGTCCGGGCATAGATAATACTTCTATAAACGTTAAATGTAAAAGTTATGATGTTACGAGTATAACCTATGTATATTTCAAACTTATTGACGTGAATTTTACTCAGCTAACATTAAAAAGTTTGACTGGCTTAATGTAGTAACTTTTTTTTTAATTATCCTGTTTTGGTAGATACAGAATTGATTGATCAACGACTCACCTGACCTATATTAAATTACCTATATCGTCCCGAAATATTCTTAACTACTTAACTAAAAAGTGAGGTAACATTTGAGAGATTTATCGCCGCAAAATTGGCTATAAAGCTTCATAAACAAATCAAATAACATTGTGTTGCGAAACATCGTTCATTGAACTTTGCTTCGGATAAATAAACAGTCGCCTTCAATCATCGTGGTAGCAGTATTAACTTATATAAATGCTCTTTGAAGACTGTCCAAATGTTTAAAAATCGGTGTCACAATGTTTTGGCCGCTTGAAGCCTGATATGCTTTATGTTTCAGTTCTATGAGTGTCATACCTTTTAGTTCACTTTAGATCATTGTGGTATCAGATGTCCTAATAAAAAAAGAAGAAGAGAAAGTCAATTATCAAAAGAGGATTTCGTAAGAAAAAAAGTGAATAAGGATGTTAGGCATTTTTTACTTTTTGTAGACAGGAATATAAAATAAATGATGAAGTAAATTGAGTATGTAGGGTATAATTCGGTATTTTCTAGATGCCCTGATGAGCAATATGGATTTCTTAAAATAGGGAAATGGAATTCTTCTGGTTGTCTCTTTACGCTAGATATGCACTGAACCTTTAGAAGTTGTAATAGTAATATTACAACTTCTACTGTATGTATGTATGTATGTATGTATGTATGTATGTATGTATGTATGTATGTCTATTTCTTTGGCATGCCTGTAGCCTAAACGGCTTGATGGATTTTAACATATGAGGTGTCTTTCGATTCGTATATATAATAGGCTATATAATATTTAAAAATTGCATCTGCAAATACAAAAAAAAGAGGGGAAGTTTTTTTTTTATTAATTGCAACAATATTATATCAAATAAAAGCTAGTAATGAGTAATTTTCAAATATATATATTAATAAAACTAAAAAGCTTGAAATAAAATAATTTATTTAAAAAACAAAAAACCCGACTACAAAAACACATAACTGAAAAGGGAAAACAAGCATTATAATCTATATAATTTTGGTCTTGCAGGCGGGGACAGTCGAATAACCTGAAATATGGTGTAACTTTTGATTGTCCCCGCCTGCAAGACCAAAATTATATAGATTATAATGCTTGTTTTTCCCTTTTCAGATATGTGTTTTTGCAGTCAGGTTTTTTGTTTTTTAAATAATTTAGTTTATTCCTTCACTTCTTCATTTCTTTACTTTTATTGGCAAATCCTCAAAAGGAAACATCCACGGTGCAGATTGACTACTAGTTTCGGGTTCATAACATTATACAACTTTCATCACCTGTGTCGATGTCAAATGATATCATTCGAGGCACCTCCGTTGTACTTTTCTAGCATTTCACGGCACCAATCTACGCGACGGCGTTTTTGGTCTTCGGACAAATCATGGAGTATCCATCTTCATCATCATCTGTCTAGCCTTTTTACCCAGCTACGTTGGGGTCGGCTTCCAGCTAACCTAACCTAACCGGATGCAGCTGAATACCAGTAATTTACATGGAGCAACTGGCTATCTGACCTCCACAACCCAGTTACTGGGTAATACGATACCCCTTGGTAAGACTGATTCTCAGACTTTCGGACTTCTGACGACCCGTTACGACTGTCAAAGATCCACGAATGACCGCCGCCGGGACCAACGGCTTCACGTACTTTCCGAGGCACGGTAAGTAAAGATGGTCACCCATCTACGGACCAACCGCGGCAAGCGTAGCTTAACCTGATCGATTGACCTGTGTGGCTGTTATTATTTAGCCACAAGCCCCTCCCATGGGGTATCAATCTTCCTGACGCTTAATACTCATGTATTTTTTTTCTCTCTTACTCTCTCTCTCGGATCTGTTGGTAGGTCACTCTTTTATCAGTCTCTATCTTGCGCCGCACAGTAATGCTGTTATCGTCAGTTGTCGTCGTTGCAGGACTTCCCTCTCGCAGGTCATCAGTAAGACTCCTGCGACTACGCTTAAACTCATTGAACCAGTTGTAAACAGTAACACGTGATGGGGCTTCATCAAGAAAGGCTAATCGAAGTCTATCATAACTTTGTTGTTGACTAAGACTACAACGAAAGTCGTAATAAATCATAGAACGAACATTTTCGCGCGTTAAATTCATTTTGACATGCTACACGCACTTTTCAAATTGCCGCCAATTTATAGGAATAAATGACAGACGAATTCATTATACATCTTCAGGTTACCAAAGAGTTTCCTGCCGGGGTCGCGGGAAGGTACTTATGGGTCACCGAGGCCCCCGCAACACAGGCAACAGGAAGGAATACGGGTGGGTTTTAGTCAGTAAGAGTCTGACACACCCTCCCGCTCCGCCCAGAGCGGGAGAAGTTATTTGATGATTTCCCACCCTCAAAAAAAAAAAAAAAAGGTTACCAAAGAGTTCTAAATTTGAAAATTAATTTTCCATTGGATTTGATTCTAACCGGCAATTTTCTAAAAACTTTCAGTGTTACCCTTGTGTACAGAGAAATTTTATAAAAATAACAAATCATAACGCCTGTATTCACCACAGGGATAGGCAGAGGTGTAGGTACCTTTTATTATAGTACACATAGTTTCGCCAGTTATCTTTATTTCTCATGTAATAGGGGGCGAGCTTAATGCCATTAACCGGGCATAAATTAACCGAACTATTTATAAGAAATTCCAGATGGAAAACCCAATAACACTTTGCCTGACCCGGGAATCGAACCCAGGACCTTATGCTCAACAGTTGCTACCAGACCACTAGACCAAACGAGGCAGTTTTTTTTAATACAAATGTGGCTGTTATTTTAGTATATTGTGGTGTATTGAGACTTCCACGCAAACGAAGTCACGGGCAGAAGCTAGTATTAAGTATAGATAAATTAGCATTATGTACGGACTCATAAATAAATGATACAGATTAAAACTTAGTAGACCATATTAACCTATATCCCCATTTACTCTGCCGTGAAGACAAACTGCTACAGACAGTTTCTCATGCACACCTAAATCTAAATATCTAATTAAGATTAGAAGAACAGCGACATTAATTATATTTAGTATGGTACCTATAGTAGATTCATCAACTAACACCAAGTTAACAAACTGGTATAAATAACGTTTTACGGCTGGTTATTTATTATAAAAACCATAAATAACAGATGTGATTTTATTTTATTTTATTAAGTAGCAACAACAAACAGCTACATTATGCAATATTACAAACAGTAAAACATAAATAACATAAGTAATAATGTTGGCCACAGCCTTGTGAACAGCGGTTCACAGATTACCATTAATAAATAAAACCTTAACCCTAGAACCGTACCCTGGGGTACAAAAAAAAAAGATTACTTTTTTGTGATTACTTTTTTTTTACTCCACCGATTTTTTCGCGCTTCTGGTTCTAAATCTGGGAGATGTTCGTTATGTCTAAGGTCTAAAGACCGTAAATCACGAACTAAATGTGATAAATGTAAAAATGTACACACATCAACAGAATCTAGGGATACCTTAATCCTAAATGATTTATAGATTCTATTTTAAAAATTTAAAAATGTTAATAATAAATTATTTAAAAAAACTTTACCCTCCTTCTGGGTCAGTCGGGTAAAAACAAAAAACCCGACTGCAAAAACACATAACTGAAAAGGGAAAACAAGCATTATAATCTATAGAATTTTGGTATGGCAGGCGGGGAAAATGAGTACCTGGGACTCGTCCTCGACAGCCGGTGGAACTTCGTGGAGCATTTCCGACGTTTGGCTCCCAAACTGGAGCGGGCGGGCGCTGCATTGAAGCGGCTTCTGCCCAATCTAGGGGGTCCAAACGCCTCCTGCCGGAGGCTCTACGCGGGGGTCGTGCGGTCCATGGCCCTCTACGGGGCTCCTGTATGGGCGCGCTCTCTGGCGCTGCGGCCAGCCCGCCGGTTGAGCGCGGCCCAAAGGGTCATGGCCATCCGGATGGTCCGAGGATACCGCACGGTCTCCTGTGAGGCAGCGAGCCTCCTTGCCGGATTGCCGCCATGGGATCTGGAGGCAAAAGTCCTCGCGCACGTATGGGAGTGGCGCGAGGAGGCGAAACGCCGGGGCGTAAGTCCGCTGCCGCGAGAAATCGCGGCACAGCGGACGGAGCTCCGGCGGGATCTCATGGCGTCATGGAAAGTACGGTTGTCGCAACCCAGTGCTGGGCACGCCACGATTTCGGCGATAAGTCCCCTCTTTGAGGAGTGGCTGGAGAGGCGCCACGGCGTCCTCACCTTCCGCCTGACGCAGGTCCTCACCGGACACGGCAGCTTCGGGAGGTTCCTGTGTCGGATAAGGCGGGAGGAAACGTCCGGGTGTCACCACTGTGTGGATCGCCCGGAGGACACGGTGGAGCATACGGTGGAGGTCTGCCCGGCTTGGGCAGAGCACCGCCGTGTCCTCGTGGAGGCGATCGGCGGCAGAGACCTCTCGCGTCCGGCCCTGGTTCAGGCCATGGTACGGAGCGAGAGGGCATGGGCAGCCGTCACCTCCTTCTGCGAAGCAGTAATGCTCGCGAAGGAGGAGGCGGGACGGTTGAGGGAAAGGCAAGTTTCGCGCCCTCTCGCCCCTAGCCGCCGCAGGAGACGCCCAGGGCGTCGGGAATCCCGGGCGGATTTCCGGCCACCGTAGGCGCGGGCTTGCGGAGGGTGAGCAATGGGTAGCTCACCGTCCGGTAAGGACCAGGCCCGGGTCGACGGCGCGTTGTATTCCACGCGCGCCTCAAAGAGATGTCGTCAGCACATAGTAGGGGTCCACTAGGGCCGATGCCTGCCGGGGTCGCGGGAAGGTACTTATGGGTTACCGAGGCCCCCGCAACACAGGCAACAAGAAGGAATACGGGTGGGTTTTAGTCAGTAAGAGTCTGACACACCCTCCCGCTCCGCCCAGAGCGGGAGAAGTTATTTGATGATTTCCCACCCAAAAAAAAAAAAAAAAAAAAAAAGGCGGGGAAAATGAAAACTTACACCATATTTCAGGTTATTCGACTGTCCCCGCCTGCAAGACCAAAATTATATAGATTATAATGCTTGTTTTTCCCTTTTCAGTTATGTGTTTTTGCAGTCGGGTTTTTTGTTTTTTAAATTATTTATTTTATTTCAAGCTTTTTAGTTTTATTAACATATATATTTGAAAATTACTCATTACTAGGTTTTATTTGATACCAATATTGTTGCAATTAATTAAAAAAAAAAAAACCTTCCTCTACTTTTTTTGTATTTGCAGATGCAATTTATAAATATTATATAGCCTATGTCACTCCCACAATTAAGACGAATCTAAGGACACCTCATATGTTAAAATCCATCCAGCCATTTAGGCTACAGAGCGTGCCAAAGAAATAGACATACATACATACATACATACATACATACATACATACATACATACATACATACATACATACATACATACATACATACATAAATACTCTCGAAAAACATTACCCTCCTGAGGCAGTCGGGTAATAAAAACAAAAGAAACAACAAAATACGGCGGCAAAATTGTTAGTAATTCGTCACGTTAAGGAAAATTAAAATTGTTTTATTAATATGAATTAATGAAAAGGGATAAGATTGTTTTTCTTTATTAGTTTAACGTGCCTTGTGAGCTTTAAGAGTCATGTCACGTCGTCAACTGTGTCGAGATCAAATGTTACGAGCCGTGGGCATGTTACAAAATGGTGCTATTCAATGCGTCGTTGCTGACGCCCTATACACCAGCCAAAACGTGATATCAAGGTTGTGGTCACGTTATCGCAGTACCGGGGATGTGGCTGAACGGCACGCGGGTAGATATAGTGTTACTACGCAGATACAGGATCGTAACCAGCCTATAATGTTCCCACTGCTGGGACACAGGCCTCCTCTCTGTGAGAGGGAGTGGGCCGTAATCCACCACGCTGGCCCAGTGCGAGTTGGTAGATGTCACATGTCTTCGAATTTTTGGTTCTAGGACATGCCGGTTTCCTCACGATGTTTTCCTTCACCGTTTTGAGAGCAGTGGTGATGAAATAATTTACACAAAGTAAAGCGCCTGTCTGGGTTCGAACCTACAACCTACAACTCGTAAGTCACGGCCGTTACCACTGGGCCACCACTGCTGCTGATACAGGATCGATTTCTCCAAATGACCGCCAGAAGACAACCGAATATCACAGCGATGCAACTCGTACAAAGGCTCCAGGAGGACCACCAGCTGCTGGTAAGCGACCAAACCGTGCCAAGGAGGTTGCGTGAAGTTGGTCTTTATGCTCGAAGAGCGCTACGTGTTCCAGCATTGCGACATGGCAATCGCGGTCTGTGGCTTTTGTGGGTTCGCGAGCATTTACCATGGAGTGACGAACAACGGTCTTTGGTGCTGTTCACCGATGAGTCCCGGTTTAAGTTTCATCCGGATTCACGAAGAACACGCGTTTGGAGAACTCCAGGGAGAGTTAGCCGTCTACGGCACCCTCAGGAGGTCCACTCCATACCAAGGCGGGACAATCATGATGTGGGCAGAAATTCGTCATGGCGGACGAACCCAGCTCGTTTGGATCCAAGGCAACATGACTGCACAAAAATACCACGAGGAGACAGCAGAGCCTGTTATTGTCCCACACATAATCCAAATGGGCCAGGAATTTCTACTCATGCACGATAATGGTGGTGGTTATTCTGTTTATATGTATGTATCTACGTATCTATTATTGTATTGTATAGTTATTTTCGTGTTATCTATCCCTTAAGTTGCACCCGCCATGTGTCTTCTCTGCATCACCCTAAGGTTGACTGGTAGAAAATGCCTCAAGCATTAAGTCTGCCTTTGTACGGTATTTTTTTTTACTTGTGCATAAAGTTTTAATAAATAAATAAATAAATAAATAAATAATGGTCCTTCGCATACGACGCGGCTGGTGTCGGCCGCTGTCCGAGACCACGACATTGAGTTTTGGATTGGTCTTAAATCCTATCGAGCATACCTGGGATATCTTACAACGAAAAGCGAATAGCGGTCGACGTCATCACGTCAACGCCGGCTATCGCTGAAAATCAGCGCTGGGGCTCTGTCTCGCATAGGGTCGCAGCATTATGCTGAGCGTTGGCCGTTTTGCGTGGATGTGACGCATATCCTCCCCCAAATTGTTTCTTTTTTGTATTTGTGTTCCTTCTTTGCGTCATGTTTACCGCAAATATACGTATTTTCTTTCTTTCTTCTTTTGTTTTCTTTTCTTTGAGAGATTTCCCGCCAAATTTGACAACGGAACAACAACTTTACGAACACTTGCAAAGAACATGGGACCTCATACCGCAGTAAGATATTGACAATTTAATTTTAAGTATGAACAATCGATGTCGATGTGTAAGGTGGCGACACTGATTATTAATAATTAGATTTTATAAGATTTTTTCAATTTTAATTAAAATTAATAGTTTTATAAGAAGAAATGAAGTTTTCTTATCATACTAATTTTCTACGGCGATTATTTTTTTTTTTTTTTTTTATTTAAAAAAAAAATATCACGAAATATTTTTATTTATTATTAAAGACCTTAAAAATAACCTATCATTCTTCCATTTACTTTATCAGAAAATTCTTCATAGATTTATAGATATTTGATGAAATATAAAATATCCCTAGTTTCTGTTTGTATATGTTTAGACCACTTATAAAAATAATGCCAAAATTGTTAACTAAACTTATTTATATAAAGATTTGTTACTTATAAGTAAGGCTGATGTCAGTGCCATAACAGTCTTTATAAGTTGATGATAATTGTCGTAGTAATGACATTTATTTCATACTTTCTATTATACTCCCGTGCCCCTGGCTTTTTTTTTTTTTTTGGGTGGGAAATCATCAAATAACTTCTCCCGCTCTGGGCGGAGCGGGAGGGTGTGTCAGACTCTTACTGACTAAAACCCACCCGTATTCCTTCTTGTTGCCTGTGTTGCGGGGGCCTCGGTGACCCATAAGTACCTTCCCGCGACCCCGGCAGGCATCGGCCCTAGTGGACCCCTACTATGTGCTGACGACATCTCTTTGAGGCGCGCGTGGAATACAATGCGCCGTCGACCCGGGCCTGGTCCTTACCGGACGGTGAGCTACCCATTGCTCACCGTCCGCAAGCCCGCGCCTACGGTGGCCGGAAATCCGCCCGGGATTCCCGACGCCCTGGGCGTCTCCTGCGGCGGCTACTAGGGGCGAGAGGGCGCGAAACTTGCCTTTCCCTCAACCGTCCCGCCTCCTCCTTCGCGAGCATTACTGCTTCGCAGAAGGAGGTGACGGCTGCCCATGCCCTCTCGCTCCGTACCATGGCCTGAACCAGGGCCGGACGCGAGAGGTCTCTGCCGCCGATCGCCTCCAAGAGGACACGGCGGTGCTCTGCCCAAGCCGGGCAGACCTCCACCGTATGCTCCACCGGGTCCTCCGGCCCCTGGCTACTGTTATTTAAGTTTCTTGCTCAAAAAAGTGACATTCTATGCCACAAAAAGCGAACATAACAATGGTCATTTTTAATCTGTTAAAAACAGGGAAAGAAAATTGTACTGAATTTCATTCATCCTCTAGGTGGAGAATGTGATTTAAATTTGGATTACTTACCGAAATTTATACTGAACTACATCTGTGTTTACACCATTGAGTTTGTATAAAAAGCATTATACAACTTTTTGAAAAAGGAATACGCATTTATTATGCAGTTATGATTATTAAATAAAATTACGAAAACCGACGAGGCCGTATGAACTTGATGCCTTTGCTTTTCCGACAAAAAAATATTAGTCTAGGAATTTGCCGCGTTTTTGTTTTCTTCAAATACATAAACGTTAAGTTTATTTTAATTTATTTTTATAAATAAGTTAATGTTCTAAAAATACGTTACTATGTTAAATCAAAGCGACAGTGACAGTGAATTGTCGGATTCCATCAGTGCAAATGCTGCCGCAATTATAAATAATTTGCTTCCAACAAAATCTAAGGAAAATTATTTAAAAACTTATGAAGAATTTTCAACGTGGAGAAGTGCGAAAGGCCTATCAATTTCAGATTCAGTACTTCTTGTCTATTTTGATTATTTATCCAAAACAAAGAATCCGAATACACTTTGGTGCATATACTCAAAACTGAAAGCTACAATAAGCATCAAACACAGCATTGAAATAAATAGATTCACGAAATTACTGGCTTTTTTAAAAAGAAAATCAGAAGGGCATTGCGCAAAGAAGTCTAGAATTTGAAATTTTAAAAAATTTCTTAATGAAGCTCCTGACGAAATTTTTCTGGCCACAAAAGTAAGTATACTTGATTTAACTATGAATATTTCGTATCTTAGTAATGGTAATTATTGTATATATTTACCTGTTTTTTATCTTTGTTATAGGTGGCCTTAATTTTTGGACTCAATGGTTCTTGCCGCGGAAGTGAACTTGTAAACCTTATAGGTGGAGGACGTTGAAAATCATTCCAATGAGTTGCTGCTGATTAATGTAAAGGAAACTAAGACAAAGAAAAGTCGGTCATTCATTGTACAAGGAAAATATACTAAAATCATTCATAAATACCAAGCATTACGTCCCACCAACATGGAAAACAATAGATTTTTTATAAACTACCGGAATGAGACATGTACTCGACAAGCCATCGGCAAAAATAAAATTAGCAATATGCCAAAGGAAATTGCTAAATATTTAAAACTTAAAGATGTTGAACTCTACACCGGTCACTGCTTTAGAAGAACTTCGGCGACTTTCTTGGCGGATTCAGGGGCGGATATTACGTCAGTAAAAAGACACGGTGGTTTGAGCTCTGATGGAGTAGCTGAGGGTTATATCGAAAGCACAATGGCGAATAAAACCATATTAAGCAGTCAAATTAACAAAAATATAAAACTTAATCCATCAGAGCCACAACCATCAACTTCCGGCATCTTATCTTCGTCCGTAACTCACGATGCACCACCACCACTATCTCCGACGTATACTATCTACAATGAAACGCAAGTTCCTCAGACGCTAGAACAGAGAAATACTCAAATCAACTCATCAACAATAAATGTACCAAACAAAAATGTAACTCTCTCTATCAATAATTGGACCAATGTTTCGAATGTTAACTTTTACTTTTAATTGTCATTATTTTTAATAAATGCTTATCTCATATTATTATTGTGTTAATTTTTTCGCAAATGGTACGAAAAGTAAAGTATTTTCCTCGGTGATATAGCTGTCTTAGTCTTAGGTGAACTTAAATCCCTCGCTACACTCAGGACTCGTCTTAAATCCCTCGCTTCGCTCGTGATTTAAGTTTTTAACACCCTCGCTACGCTCGGGAGTAAACCTCGAGGCCTTCGTTACGCTCGCGATTTAAATCGTCATCCGCGACAGAAGACACTGCTTTATCCCCTTGTTTAATAACCTACTATTATGGGTACGGTTCTAGGGTTAAAGTCACTAGGAGGTTAACTGTTCATGCATGACAGTTTGGTTCACTAATATTATGAAAAAAAAAATATTTTAAAATCAACAACAAACAATAACAATTAGTCTATGAGTTCAAGTGTCTCATACAAAAGGCTGCGAAACCTTTTCAGAGCATGTAACCATAGTATCTCTTTATACTATGATGTAACTATGGTTAACTTTGTTTGCAAGTGTTGCAACTGAAAAAATGATTTATATTTTTTTTTTTTTTGTTTTTAATGAAGTTTGTTTGTTGTCTAGGTAAGTAAAATCGTTAAAATTTAAATAAGTAGTTAAATAAGTAGTATGGGTTTTCCTGTCTACAATCATTTCACCTTTTTGGGTAATAATATTTCGCGGTAGGAACAGTCCTTTTACTTATTTAGATGTTGACTGTGATGCAAACTCAGAGCTACCTACACATTCCCTTAGAAAACTCCAATTAGTAAATCTGTTGACTGATATATGGGTAGCAGGACACTTGCGCGAAAAGACTTTTCCGCGAATGGACTTTTGCGCGACTGGACTTTTGCACGAATGGACATTTGCGCGAAAGACGCTTGCGCTGATGACGACCTATCGCACAAATGTACCAGCTCCATATATTACACACATCAAAAGTGTCTAGGGATCGAGCACGGTTTTGATAGTTACTAAAAATCATATATTTTTGTAACTCCTATGGATACTTTTTAGTACCTACATTTCATCATTTGAAATGGGAATTTCGGTCAAAAGATAGAAATCTTCTGACAGTCAACGCAACGTGATTTGGATGAACTCAAATTGACTAGCCGAATCACTGCGATTATAGGTATTATACGCGTCAACAGCGGAAAACCAGTCTACTAATAATTTATTTCACGCAATAAAAATCTTTAAAAACTTTTATTTTAATCTTTTTAAATAAAATATATTTAAAAATACCTTGAGCCCTAGACACTTTTAATGTGTGTATGTATATAATACACTCCCGGGCTTACGTGCATTTTATTTATTGATAAAAGAAACATGGAAGACTTACAGCAAAACTAAATAAAAAGAAAACCATAGCCGACAGGAAGCCAATTACAAGTCTTCGCGTGTAGAATTAGACTGGCAATGTGGTGAGCATATAACAGTAACACGTAATAATACATATTAATACATAATTGTTTAGAACCATTTGGTTTACATTATAAGGAGGAGAAAAAAAAAGGAAATAATTGCACGAATTTACATAAATTCGTGCAATTATTTCCTTATTTTTTAGCCATTTGAAAAAAGGCTTAAACACCTTCTAGCTGACGTCACCCTAGTCGTAAAGGAATCCAAGTCATGTTGCTTACATATTTCATTGAACTTTTTGCTTGAACATTTTTATGTTTAAAGGCCTACAACATCAAAATAATGATAAGTCGGCCCACTCCCTCTCACAGAGAGGAGGCTTGTGTCCCAGCAGTGGGAACATCATAGACTGATTACGTACATGTGTTTGTATCCAAATCGAGATTGCTTTTTCATGTCAGTAAGGTCCCTGGAGAGTGTCAGTTAATTCTTTATTTTTATTACGTTTTGAGCGTGTTATAAATATAAATGTACATAGTTACATTAAATAGGAAAACCAATTTATTTTGTGTAACAATAGAGATGATGACAATTTTTATTTTTTTAAACATCTAATAATTGTTTGAAAATAGTGCAAATATTATTAAAAAATGGCCAAATGCGTGTCGGATCACGCGCAATTAAGGGTTCCGTTGATCGGAATGAATTTATCCCAAGAACAAACTTAACATTGTAGTTAAAAAACATACTCCATACATTCCAACTGCAAATGTAAGTTTGTACGCATAGTACTGAGTGTTTGACCATGTTATTTTAAAACCATATAATTATTTCCTATAAGATTTTCTATAATCTATAAGGTATAGTCTATAACTATTCTCTGTATTTGTTTCAAAATTTTAGGCTCAGCAGTTTCGGAGACAAGGTCCCAATGGTCAATTTTCATCTATTTTCTTTAATATCTTTAAAACGAATTATTTTTAAATTATATTTGAAATCCTCATAACAAGTCCTTTCATTTGACATATCACACTGTCCAGTTTACATTTTTTTTTTTTTAATATTATAATTTTCCCCCAAAAGTGAACCCTATATTCAAAATTCGTTTATTTACGTAACACGTTCGTGTTTGGGTCACAAATATTCATATGTGTACCAAATTTCCACTTAATCGGTCCAGTAGATTCGGAGAAAATCGACTGTGACCGACGCACAGACAGACACACGAGTGATCTATAAGGGCTCCGTTTTTTCCTTTTGAGGTACGGAGTCCTAAAAATCAAAAATAATTGCCAAGTTATAAACGTTTTAAAATAACTGCTCGGCCTCGGTACCCTTTCGGACTTTCCCGCGACCCCGAAAGGATCTCATTCTACTAACGGCTTCTTTGAAATTACAGTATTTGTTCGAACATATAATTGTAGTGTCTATTTGTAATGTCAAAATAACAGCTTTTTACCCGACTGCCTCAGGTGGGTAATGTTTTTCGAGAGTATGTATGTATGTATGTATGTCTATTTCTTTGGCACGCTCTGTAGCCTAAACGGCTTGATGGATTTTAATATATGAGGTGTCCTTAGATTCGTCTTAATTGTGGGAGTGACATAGGCTATAAAATAGTTATATATTGCATCTGAAAATACAATAAGGGAGAGGAAGGTTTTTTAAATTAAATTACAATAGTATTGATACAAAATAATAATATAATTAATTGCTACAATATTGGTATCAAATAAAAGCTAGTAATGAGTAATTTTCATATATATACATATATTAATAAACCTAAAAAGCTTGAAATAAAATAAATTATTTAAAAAACAAAAACCCCGACTGCAAAAACACATAACTGAAAAGGGAAAAACAAGCATTATAATCTATATAATTTTGGTCTTGCAGGCGGGGACAGTCGAATAACCTGAAATATGGTGTAACTTTTGATTGTCCTCGCCTGCAAGACCAAAATTATATAGATTATAATGCTTGTTTTTCCCTTTTCAGTTATGTGTTTTTGCAGTCGGGGTTTTTGTTTTTTAAATAATTTATTTTTTACTAAATGCATTTGAACGTATGAAGACACATAGAACAAAAAAAAAAAAATTTTTGTCTGTGTGTTTGTTCCGGCTAATCTCCGAAACGCCTGGACCGATTTTGACGGGAATCTCAATGGCAGATAGCTGATGTTATAAGAAAGCTACTTTTAATTTACAAAAAGCAAGGCGGGCGAAGCTGCGGGCAACAGCTAGTTTCTAATATTATCATCATCCCTTTTAGTGCGCCTATAGTCGAGGCCTGGCAAGTAAGATGTTGACGTAAACCCACTGTCAGCACAACGAGTCAGTTTCAGAAAAGGTCAAAATATTTTCTTATAATTATATAGGGTAACTGCTATACACGTAGTAATAGGCCACACTATAGTAACTGGCCACTCACAACAAAAGAGGTAGATATAAGGTAAAGCAAGCAAGCCCATGAATGAAAACTGGCCAAGTTCGTGTCGGACCATACTACAGGATAGACGAGAACATAAAATATCAGCCCCACATTACATGCGGAGGTACGCTAAAAAAAATGTTTTATCAAATTTTATTTTACTTCTTTGTCGGCGTGATTAATGTGTATACCTAAGCCAAATGTCTAGTACTAAGCGTCTCGAAGCTAAAGCGGGGACAGACAGACACAGACAGACGGCATGGTGAAACTATAAGGGTTCCTTGTTTACTACGGTACCCAGTGGCGTGCCTAGGGTTTCAAAATAACGCAAGCCCAATAAAATTTTAACCGATTTCAAAAAAAGAAAGTTCAGTTTTCGACTGAGTATGTAGGTACCTACGTATCTACGTATGTATCATCGCAATTTTCTCATAAACTACTGGTTAGGTACAATAAATTCTCTATCGAGCATTTTAGTAAGGCTTTTGGGCTTATATGAAGGTACCGCCACTGACGGTACCCTAAAAAAGACCAAAAAATATTCCTGACTCTCTAAGTATTGTATTTTCGTTTTAGTTCACATTACCTTGTGTCTACCTCTTTTGTTATGAGTGGCCAGTTACTATAGCGTGGCCAATTACTATAGCAGTTACCCTACACCTTTTATAGCATAATATTTTTACGCTAGCAACCCGCTTATATTTTATTTTCCGTAGCTGTACTTGAAGTTGGATATACCCAGCCCCAAAAACAATCACTATCACTCTCCTACGCTAAAACTGAATACTTGAACAACCTATTTACAGAATAAACAGTTTCATTTCCAGTGAAATAAAATTGTTTATTCTGTAAATAGGATAGATAACAGAATCACTTTTACACTTGATATAAAAAAAAAAAAAAATAATGAGCTAGATGGAGTCGACATTTCCTATCTGAGTACCCCTGAGAAGAAATGGCGAAACAAACTCAAAGGTCAAAGTCTCTTTTTAAGTCCAGACGTAATCTTGGTCAGTTTGTTGCTTTTCAATTTTGCAACTTGCACCGTGTAAATGAAGCTTTAACATGGATATGATTGGACATGTGCCCTTTTTTTGTTTGGGTGGGACATTATCATATAACTTCTCTCGCTATGGGCGGAGCGGGAGGACGTGTCAGACTCTTACTGACTTTTAGTCAGTACCCACCCGACTTCCTTCCGTTACCTGTGCGTTGCCAGAGGCCACAGTATCCCTTTCGGACCTCCCCGCGACCCCGGCAGGCGTCGGCCCTAGCGGACCCCGTCTGTTGGGCTGACATCTCTATGAGGCGCGCGTGGGGCTCAACGCGCCGTCAAACCGGGGTGGACATGTGCATACTAGACTGATTGACACGTGTCGCTATATCTATATAGATGCCTATTATGTGTCTTTGTACCTATCAGCCAGTGATTTCCCTGGACAATTACCTACGTTGCTGATAAATATTCAAGAAGTGATCATTGTGATCACTGAAGTATGATATACATGTGTTGGTAGGATTATGAAAATACTAGCAATCCGCCCCTGCTTTGCACTGGTGAAAAGCAACTAAGTACTGAAGTGGCGGGTGTGGCGGCATGTCAAAACACCGAGATTTTTGTGCTATATCTGAGTCAAATTTTAATGTAACAATCTGCCTGCTTAGCCTTTTCCTAACTATGTTGGCTTCCAGTCTAACCGAATGTAGTATTTTACATGGAGCGATTTCTTACCTGGCCTCCACAACCCAATAACTGGGTAATACGATACCCCTTGGTAAAACTGGTTGCCAGACATTCGGACTTCTAACGACCCCTACCAACTGTCAAAGATCTACAAATGACAGCCGGGACCAACGGCTTAACGTGCTTTCCGAGGCAGGAGTCTCGATATGTAAAGGTCACCCATCTAGGGACCAACCCCGACAAGCGTAGCTTAACCTGATGGATCGACCCGTGCGGCTGTTATTACTTAGCCTTGAGCTGCTCCGAGAGCACTGGTGGCCTGGGTAACGACAGCAACTTACGAGTTGTATGTCGTAGGTCCGAACCTTGACAGGCGCTTTACTTTGAGTAAATTACTTCATCACCACTGCTCTCAAAACGGTGAAGGAAAAGGTCTTAGAACCAAATGTTTGAACACATAAGACATCTACCAACCCGCACTCGGCCTGCGTGGTGGATTAAGGCCCACTCCCTCTCACAGAGAGCAGGCTTGTGTCCCAGCAGTGGTTACGTTATAGGCTGATCATGGAGCTGCTCCGTTTAAATTTTAACGTAATATGCACATAAACCTTCCGGAAATTTCCTAATTGATGATGAAAACCGCATTTAAATCGATCGTGTAGTTTAGAGGAACTATGTGAACACACACTAAAAGCGACTTATTTAGACTATTTATAGAATAGATATAAAATGAAATCGCCTTGTCAGTACCAACATTTCTGTATTTATATTCTTGCACATATACAAACTTGGTATATACTGGTATATACTTGATAACTTGGTATATTTAACAAACTATTTAATTAGGTACTCAATATAATACCAGTTGTGATAGCTGTCAACGTGACATTGGTTAAATCATCAATCCAATAATTAAATTTCAATAAAATCAAAAAGCAATAAATAAAACTAAACATAAAACACAATAATGCATTCGAAATAATACAAATTTGATATTAATATGCAACGCACTGAACAAAATACCATAACCATAATAACTTCAAGCCTTATTCAAGTAAACCTGTCAATACTAAGTGAGAGCTTGCAACCAGCCTTACCGATATAACTCCTAGTTATTTGACTGTCGGATTCGCGAGCCAATGGTCAGGGATGCGACCGCAGACTAACAATATAAACTGAAATCGCACTATTATCGCGAGTGTCGCAGGCTTTCCTTATGGCTCCGATATAGATATTTATTTGGAGCACTTCAGAAACAAAGGGGCCTAAAGGATCTTACGAAAAAGAAGGCTGCAACCTGCACGCGCACCGCCGCGGCGCCCTAGGTCCGAGGGTCTGCGCCAGTGTGTCATAGCCGTCACGCTGACACGAAGGTTCTTATTCATAAACGTCCATCAAACTTATTTTAGTTAAAATGCTGCTAAAGTTCGTTAGTCCTTATCTATCCCTTTGACATTTGTGTTTGTTAGAAAGTGACAAAACCTATTTTAACTAAAATAGGCATGCTAAGTTTTATGACAAGTTGTCAGACAGTTTTATAGTTGTTTTTTTTTTTTTTGTGTGAATGTGAATGTGAGACTTGTAAATAATTATTTAAGTATTTGTGCATAGTTATTATTTATTTTAGGTAAGTCGTTTTACATCTATGTTCAATGCCGGCTGTAGCGACGCCGGATATAGTGCCAGTCAACCTGCCACATCGCTTGATGTCCAGGTGAGATGTCCCCATTGCTCCCAGCCACGCTTCTTTAAAGGCGAACGGGGGCTACGGATACACTATGCCAAGGTGCACAAACCTCATAGTGTAACTTTGTGCCCCCAGCCATATCCCCATAGGAGGGGTTTCTATCGGCGTCGAGTCGACGATGAAGTACCTGGGACTCGTCCTCGACAGCCGGTGGAACTTCGTGGAGCATTTCCGACGTTTGGCTCCCAAACTGGAGCGGGCGGGCGCTGCATTGAAGCGGCTCCTGCCCAATCTAGGGGGTCCAAACGCCTCCTGCCGGAGGCTCTACGCGGGGGTCGTGCGGTCCATGGCCCTTTACGGGGCTCCTGTATGGGCGCGCTCTCTGGCGCTGCGGCCAGCCCGCTGGGTGAGCGCGGCCCAAAGGGTCATGGCCATCCGGATGGTCCGGGGATACCGCACGGTCTCCTGTGAGGCAGCGAGCCTCCTTGCCGGATTGCCACCATGGGATCTGGAGGCAAAAGTCCTCGCGCACGTATGGGAGTGGCGCGAGGAGGCGAAACGCCGGGGCGTTAGTCCGCTGCCGCGAGAAATCGCGGCACAGCGGACGGAGCTACGGCGGGATCTCATGGCGTCATGGAAAGTACGGTTGTCGCAACCCAGTGCTGGGCACGCCACGATTGCGGCGATAAGTCCCCTCTTTGAGGAGTGGCTGGAGAGGCGCCACGGCGTCCTCACCTTCCGCCTGACGCAGGTCCTCACCGGACACGGCAGCTTCGGGAGGTTCCTGTGTCGGATAAGGCGGGAGGAAACGTCCGGGTGTCACCACTGTGTGGATCGCCCGGAGGATACGGTGGAGCATACGGTGGAGGTCTGCCCGGCTTGGGCAGAGCACCGCCGTGTCCTCGTGGAGGCGATCGGTGGCAGAGACCTCTCGCGTCCGGCCCTGGTTCAGGCCATGGTACGGAGCGAGAGGGCATGGGCAGCCGTCACCTCCTTCTGCGAAGCAGTAATGCTCGCGAAGGAGGAGGCGGGACGGTTGAGGGAAAGGCACGTTTCGCGCCCTCTCGCCCCTAGCCGCCGCAGGAGACGCCCTGGGCGTCGGGAATCTCGGGCGGATTTCCAGCCACCGTAGGCGCGGGCTTGCGGACGGTGAGCAATGGGTAGCTCACCGTCCGGTAAGGCCCAGGCCCGGGTCGACGGCGCGTCGTATTCCACGCGCGCCTCAAAGAGATATCGTCAGCACAAAGTAGGGGTCCACTAGGACCGATGCCTGCCGGGGTCGCGGGAAGGTACTTATGGGTCACCGAGGCCCCCGCATTCCGAGGCTCGATGAGAACTAACTTAGCAACTACGCGGCACACCAAATATATCATGTTTTCCATTCGATTATGTTTAAAAAACCAGTACTTTTACGGTAACTGTCAAATTAGATACTTCTAAACTTCATGACTACCCTGACACAAAAATCATTTGAAGCAAATCACATACTTTTAATTTTATATTTACTATTTAAAATCACTACAAATCTTATTAATATTTGAAAATCAGGACAGATGGCATGTATGTAAAATATTTATAGTTATATCGTCGACTATTTGATACCGCCATGAATACGTATTTACCATCGATATGTATGTATATCATCTACGCTGATACGTCAACTGAATACCTTATATGATAAACAATTAAAGCAGGCAGGTATGTCTCTAGACGACTGTTATTTTTAACTTCAAAAGACGGTAACGGGAAAATTAGAGAAAGTCTCTTTGGTTATAGGAAATTCATAGACTGAGTGTGAAGACATCATAAAGAAAGAAAGACATTTATTTGGATACAGTTCGTAGAACACAAAATAAAAATAACAGAATAAAAAAGTGAAAATAATGTTTTACTACAATAGTGTGTGCCTCACAAAAGAAAAAGTACATGTTACAAGAGAAAAACACCTTGATTATGCGTGACAGTAACTTGTTGTTAGATTCAGGGAAAATACAGGTGGCTCAACTTTTTGCTATCTCTTGTCACTGGCAAAGTCTCTGGTCTCAAACTCAACTCAAACTCAAACTCAGGTCACTGGCAAAAAGTTATACAGTTTCAAAAATAACATGATTTCGTAAACTGGGGACCTTAAACGAAACTGAATCGTCACGCTCGTGTTGGTAACGCAGAATCGGGTATACTCAGCTCCAGTCGGTCGGTGACGCTGAATCACTCATATTTGACGCTGAATCCCATATACTCGGCTCCAATCGTATATTTTTTATAGACATTCGACCCGACCATCAAGTCAAACCATTTTATTAAATGAAACATATATTTTTCAATCTGTATGTCACAGGCAATTTGTATGTTTACGCTTTTTACAAACGGCGTCTTCTGTTTAAAATAACTCACAGTTATGAAATATGTCGAAGGCAATTTGTGATCCCCCGTGCGAGTCCCAACAAATACTTTTTCTTTCTTTCTTTATCTATTTCGTGTGCGGTTGGTCACAGTTCTAAACTTTATTTTCGCAGAAGAAGACCACCGCGTCCCAAGATTCCTCGCTGCCAACCATGGATTCAAACACGGCTGGCAGCGACAGGTCCTGACGAGGGCACGGCATGGCTCCTCCCGAGCCAGCTCTCGAGTATCGGCCGGACCGCCTCAATAGTAACGAGGCGTAGGTAGGGTAGTAGGAGGAGGTAGGGCATGAAACCCTGTCCCACCATTCCACCACCAGGGCTGCGCAAAACTACAACCGACGCTTTTCCATTTGTCCCTGCATCCGCCGCTCGCCTTGCGCCCTTGCTTCCTCGCGCCACCGATACAGTGACGCGAGTACTTTCACCTCGAGGTCCCAGGGCCAGTACACAAGCCGCCAGTACACAAGCCGCTTCGTTGGAGATCGTGCGATATCCCCTAATGACTCTGACGGCCGCTCTCTGCGACTTTCGCAAGACAGCGATGCTGCCGGCCGTCAGGTCAGCCGCCCAGATCGGGGCCCCATACAGGGCCATCGATCGCACGATCCCCACATAGAGCCACCTACAGGCGACGCTCCGGCCCCCCAGATAGGTAACCAGCGTTGATAGCGCCCCAGCCGCGCCCAACAACTTGGGCGCCAGCCGCTGAAAGTGGGGGCCGAAGTCCCATCGGCTGTCGAGCACCAATCCCAATTGTAACCTAACCTAACCTAACCCAAATGGGTTAGGTTAGGTTACCTGTCGGGGTCGGGGTGACCTGGATGTCAAAATTACAACAACTGAACGAGTTGCCAATTTGCCTTCGGCATATTTCATACCTGCGAGCGTTCTTAAACGGACGCCGCCGTATGTACTTACATATAATGACGGATCATACCTACAATCTGCCTGCGACGTATACATACATAATTATAATAAATAATCTATACATTAACGAATTCAAAACTGTACATTGTTTATTTTTGAAAAATAAGTAATTGTTACGAGTCTGATGCCGGAAATATAGTTTTAGAATTTTTGTCCCATTGTCTGTTTGCCTGTATATATGTTCCGGACTGGCGCAAAAACTGCTGAACGGATTCGGATTAAATTTGGCACACAGATAGTTTATAACCTGGATTAACATATAGGGTACTTTTAATCCTGATAGTACGTTCCCGTAGGATATATTCCGACATCCACGCAGGCATAGCCGCGTGAAAATTATAAATAATCATCGCAATTTACAAGTATTAATCCCAAACTCACAAATCAAACCCACCCCTAATACCAGATGATCCTAATTCCGTATCGTATATCATATACAAGCCAAACGCATTTAATTTCAGGAAATAAAATTATGTGTAACATCCGACATGCATGAATCATAATAAATGATTCGCGAAATAGGTCTGTGTCAGGTTGTATCTTGAAGTAAATATTATTTTGATCAAGATACAACCTGACAGTGACCTGCAACTTGCACAAAACGTAAGAAAAGTTGGATTTCGCGGGCTACCACTGCGGATCCACCTTAACTGATCTTTTAGTATGTACATACATGTTTCTGCCACAAATAATGCTAGTTTTCTTTCTTTCTTTACTTAACTCTAAAATAAATCCCAAATCAAAGTAAGTTTTTCATTGTCATAGTATTCGAATTAAAACTTGTTAACACTAGTTCGTGTTAGCAGAGGAACTTGGTCGTATTTCTGCATATTGCGCATGTTTTATTCAGTCCTTCTTTCAAAGACTTTGAAGTCGTTAAATTATTTACATGGACTCCATACAACAGCTTTACAGAGGGTTCATGCTAATAGACAAGTTGTGGTGGATTTTATTTTGTTGTTGGTTTTGTATTGTAAGTTGTAATCTGTATCTTAACTCGAGTAAGAATTCTAACTAAAAATTACGCGCCCATCAGCTGCTTTTTCCGATGTATGCCACATCACCTGAGTGAATGGCAACCGAGGTATTCCACATACGGCACCTATCGATATTTTTCGCAGTGGAATAATTTATTATTTAAAATTTTATTCCACAAATGGCACCAACGGGTTTGTACCTAGTTGTTTGTGTAGTAGAATGGATTTGTAAAATGAAGCGATCTTTTTGAGGATATCCAATATGCAGTCCCTTCAAATCCTCCCAGACTTCCCATCACCAGGTTGTTTTACATCTCTTTCCGCAAATCTAACCTTGGTCTCAACGGTCCCTTTCTCCGAATGTGCAGAGATTACAACAGTTTTTTGTAAATCATCAGAAACTGATTTACACGGTGTATCACTCTGGAGAGTGCATGAACTTATTAGTTAGTTAATTAAAGTTACTTAATTTTTTTTTGTAAATACATGTTCATATTAAATCTCAGATAGTATTTGCACTCATAATTGACCTTTCGTGACAAAATTTTATATTTATATTTTAGTTGCGTGTGAGGTGCTTCTTGAGGTAACTAATAAAAGTCGATTGTAGTTCTGATGGTTAAATTTTATTTGGAATTATGCCTATTGATATTCGTTTTTATTATAGTACAAGTATTTCTTACCCTACAGTGTTTACGATTTACAACCCACCAATCACAAGAGGGCGCTCGATCCGCCGCGCCGCGGGGCGCGCGGGAGAGGTCGTCCGCGCAGGGCAAGTACTCGCGACACTATAAAACGCGAGAGCGCGCGCGCGTCGATCCAGGCAGTTGCCCACCAGACACGAAACCCATCTGGTTGGAGGATCCTCCCTTTTCTATGGAGGTTGAGTGAACTTTACACCCTATTCCTCTTGCCTCTATAGATGTAGCGCTCGCTCGCTTCACAGTTCTAACATTTTTTGTGTGCCCGATCGTCTCGTGCTCATCTTACGAGACTTCTTGTCGAACCGCACCTTCCGCTATCGCATCGAAGGAGCGCTATCCTCCCCTCACCCTATCCGTGCAGGCGTCCCTCAGGGCTCTGTACTATCCCCTCTCATTTTCACCCTCTTCACCAGCGACATCCCGAAAAGTAGGAAGGCGCAGTTGGCTCTGTTCGCAGACGACACGGCCATCTACTACACCGGGTTAGTCCACGACCACATATCTCGCACTCTCCAGACCGAGGTCAACAAGCTTGGCGCTTGGTTTAGAAAGTGGAGAATCGAGGTCAATCCCGACAAAAGTCAGGCTGTTCTCTTCACCAAACAGCGTAAAAACCTCATCGCCCCCCGACCGCTCACCATGTTCGGCAAGCCTATCCCTTGGGAGAAGCGAGCCAAATACCTAGGCGTGACCCTTGACCACCATCTCTCGTTCTCAGAGCACATCAAGCAGGTGCGTTCGCGTGCCGCTTTCGCTCTCGGTAGACTTCACTCCGTCCTAAATGCGCGCAGCAAATTGTCCCTTAAGGGCAAATTGCGTATTTACACAGCGTGCATCCGTCCCATCATGACTTATGCCTGTGCAGTCTTCGCACACGCTAAACCCCACCACATCCACAGGATGCAGTCCCTCCAAAACCGTTTCCTCCGAAAGGCAACGGGAGCCCCCTGGTTCGTCCGAAACGAGATCCTCCATCTCGATCTTAGAATCCCCACCATCAAGCAGTTCATGAAGCGCATCACGAAGCGCTTCTTCGACTCCGCCACCACCCACCGCAACCCTCTGGTTGTGCAGGCCGCCAGTTATAGGCCCTCCACCATTAGCTCTATTCGCCGTCCAAGGCATACCCTCTCCGACCCCGATGACCCCATTACCCTCCTCCAGGAAAGCAATAGGGCAACGAGTACAGTGCACAAAACACACCGACCTACGTTCCGACCTCGCCGCCGAGGTCCCTCGCGTAAACCCCGACGTAATTGTCCCCCCCGACCCTTGCTCGAAGAAGTGCCAGCCCGCGCCGCAGCTGAGCCTGTAGCTTTAAATTCCCCGATTAATAATAATAATATTAACCAGATCCAGCCTGTCCCATCTTGCTGTCCTCCCCCCAGCGACGCCCTAAGCCGAGGTCCGTACCCCACAGGGGGTGCCCTTAGCGTGCAGTCGCTTAGTACTATAAGTAATTCGCCCCTGGCTGGAGGCTTTGAGTTCACTTAAGGCAGCCACAGGAAAGTCCGGTTAAGTAGTCACGACCTCTCAAGGTCAACTACGAGATGCCATACATAAATAAAATATGCGCGTCGATCCTTTTCTCGGGCTGCCGTCGTTGCGTGAAGATCTCTGCGTGTCACCGTGTGTCCACCTCTGCTGCCTCATGATTTTCACGCACGTCGTCAGCCTTGAGTACCAACCGCTCTTTTCAGAGCGTTCTCTTGTTTCTTGCCAGAGTGTCGTGAACGCGTCTTTTTCAAGACGGTCTGTTTCTTGTTTCTTGTCAGAGTGTCAATAACGTAACGGTATGGTTCTTGGTATCTGGTAAGGTTCTTGGTATCTGGTAAGGTTTGTGGTTCCTTGGTACTTGTATCACTACATTACTCCCCCCTAAGTGAAACGTACGTTCGGTTTCACTGTGCGGCCGGTTCTAGTGACGTAGGTATGTTTCTTACTCGCTGCGGTCGGTGTAGGCGGTTCGGTTGTTGCGTTGTGTTGACCTTGAGTCGGCGTATGCGTCGGAGATGACGACAAGCTTGATGTTTCTGTGTCTTCATTGTACATGTACGCCGGCTTCAATCTGTCGACTGATATAATGGCGGTGCGAAGAGGTAACCGCAACGTAAACAACTTCCCGTCTTCACTGCGTTGTAATACTTCGAACGGGCCGTCGTAAGGTGGTGTGAGTGGGGGGCGCACAGTGTCGTTACGTACGAACAGGGCAAGTACTCGCGACACTATAAAACGCGAGAGCGCGCGCGCGTCGATCCTTTTCTCGGGCTGCCGTCGTTGCGTGAAGATCTCTGCGTGTCACCGTGTGTCCACCTCTGCTGCCTCATGATTTTCACGCACGTCGTCAGCCTTGAGTACCAACCGCTCTTTTCAGAGCGTTCTCTTGTTTCTCGCCAGAGTGTCGTGAACGCGTCTTTTTCAAGACGGTCTGTTTCTTGTTTCTTGTCAGAGTGTCAATAACGTAACGGTATGGTTCTTGGTATCTGGTAAGGTTCTTGGTATCTGGTAAGGATTGTGGTTCCTTGGTACTTGTATCACTACAATATATTGACATATACATTACAAAATACACAATGGGCGGCCTTATGGCTTACTGCGATCTCTTCCAGGCAACCATGGAATGGACAGTGATTTTCTGGACATAAAATGGGGTTGTCTCTGGTGCAAATAAAGTATATAAGTACAATATAATATAATAGATATACAGATATACTAACTATATATATAATACATACCTTTCATTTTATTTAGTATTAATAAATATTCACTTCCGGTACGCGGTCGCCACTCCAGAAACTTTCGGCCCTATCGGCCATCTGTTCTGCGAGCATTGTGCCCTGCCCACTGCCACTTAAGTTTGGCAATTATTCGGGCTACGCTACCGGAAGACGTAGCGTTGGAAGGCCTCCTACAAGGTGGACCGATGACCTTGTGAAGTACGCAGGAATCCGATGGATGCAGGAAGCACAGAACCGGTCGAAGTGGCGGTGCTTGGGGGACCCCTATGTCCAGCAGTGGACGTCTTTCGGCTGAAATGATGATGATTATAAAATATCCACTTATTTTTAATTATTTTTTCTAAATGTATTTTATATTTTCATAAGTTTTTTGAGTTAATTACGATGTCTTGATAAATGCTGTGTTTACCTATAATATACCAGTACTTTTATTGTGTTACTGTTATGTTTTAATTATTTGTATGTCCCGCTGTTGGTGTACCAAAAATAAGTTGTGGGTGCGCAACTTTTTAATTACGTAGGCAATCTGTACCACCATTTCTAAGTCTTCTTTTTTAAATGAACGGTCCCAGTGATACTACAGACAAATGAGACTTTCGAATAGGTGTGTTTGTCCGCACACCGCGCTAGAGATGCGCGTGAGGTAAAAATATTTGAAAGAGCTAAAAAAATAGACGTACATAGGTACAAAGAATTTATTTTGATATAGATTATAATATATATTAAATTAGCTATTTATTAGATGTTTATTTGTAAATAAATACACAAATTTTTAGAAAGACGTTTTAGTCTAATAATTTAGTTTGTAGACATAGAAATATTATGTACTTGCATTATGCATCAAAAATTGAAGTATACACATAAATCATAAATCGAAAATATATCAGAAAATTTAGAGAATATTTTACTAAAAATATTCATAAAAGTTTACAAATATCTGCTCCGAAGCGAATGTGCCGAGTACTTTTTTTTTTTTTTGTATTGGCTTGTTTGCAGAGATCTCTTGGGGATCTTGACTGCTTAACCGGGCCTCAGTGGGGCCAGAAGGGCCTCTCACCTATTTAGTTACAAAGTTGTATAGGTAGCACAGCTAAGGGCGTCCCATAGTGGGACTCGAACCTAGGCTTAGGGCGCTACCGGCTACTGAGCAAGTGGGGACTTGACAAATCTGTAAGTTATTATTAAGGACATTGTTTATGTTTGCTTGCGCCGCGCGGGCGGGCGGGTTCAAGGGACGGGGGGAGTATTTTGTTACTCTACTTCGCGGAGGTATTCGCCGTCGAGTACGGGATGTCGGTGTTTTTTGCGATCTAATTTTACACTCTCTTGGAAGTGAGTGATGTCGTCGTCTTTGTCTGTTAGTGCATGTTTGGCGCGTCGGGTGCGTGATATGTGTGAGGGTGTGTAGTTGGCAGCTGCTGCCACTAGTGGGTTAGTCTGTGTGGTAGCAGAGTCGGAGAATGCCGAGTACTCTGGAGCGGCGGATTTTATAGTCGGTGACAAACAAGTGACGTCACATAGTAAGATTTTATTACAGATTTGTATTTTATCCTAAAACTATGATTAAAAACAAAAAACCCGACTGCAAAAACACATAACTGAAAAGGGGAAAACAAGCATTATAATCTATAGAATTTTGGTATCGTAGCACAATCAAAAGTTACACCATATTTCGGGTTATTCGACTGTTTTTTGTTTTATAAATAATTTATTTTATTTCAAGCTTTTTAGTTTTATTATTATATATATTTTAAAATTACTCATTAAGTACCTACTAGCTTTTATTTGATACCAATATTGTAGCAATTAATTTAAAAAAATAACTTACCTCCTTTTTTTGTATTTGCAGATGCAATTTATAAATATTATATAGCCTATGTCACTCCCACAATTAAGACGAATCTAAGGACACCTCATACGTTAAAATCCGTCAAGCCGTTTAGGCTACAGAGCGTGCCAAAGAAATAGACAGACATGATGAAGAACAGTATTTCGTGGTGTATCACATGTAAACAAGGTTATAATTATTATAGGGATGTTTTAATTCGTGTCCAATTAAAGGAACAGACGTAAGTTATTGTGTTAAATAAACTGAATATATTGCAATAATCAACAAATAAATACATACACAGGCAACAAGCAGGTGTAAATAAATACACTGGCAAAACCGCTGAACAGAGTATATAAAAAATATTATAAACACAAAGTAATGTTTTGAATACGCAAATTAAGGTTAATATGTCGTAAAAATATATAATTTGATGAAATTTTGATGATTGATTTGTCTTATGTAACCTAAAATAGTTTATTTATTCAAAATATATTCATTGTTTTTATACATAAAAAGTCTTTACGGAGACTGAAAAAAAATTTAAAGTTAAAAACACACTAGTGTAGTAATGTAAAGTAAAAAACACGAGTGTATAATACGCTGAATTATGAACCTAAATGCGTTGCCATAAGAGTCACTTTACAAGCAAGTGTATTGAAATAGTACATTATGATATAAGTGCGGTAAGTCGAAAAATACAGCCGAGGCGATATTGCTAGCCCGAGCCGTAGGCAAGAGCTACAAGAAAGCAGAGGCTGTAATTATCAAAGCGCACGTATGTCATACGACATATTATAACATATTTACGAGGAAATAAATAAAACTCGGACTTTCTTAAACGAATAAATCTTTAATCAATTGTTAAAGCAGTTATAAAAATTTGACTAATTTGTAAAATTGATTATTTTGATGCCAGTTGGCATTTTTAATGTTATCAAGTTATTATTATTAGTTACGATTTCACCAGTCTCTCTCTCACTCTCTTGAGTGAAAGAAAGTGAAAGAGAGAAACAAGACCACAGAGTTCTGCAGTCGGTAGCGGCGACGGAGGTGGCTGCGGCGGCGGCGACGATGGTGAAACGTACGCGTGTGTGCCCGCCCATGGTTCTCGACATCATTTGTTGTGATGTTTGCCAACTCTTGACGTCTACATACACCATTTATACCGAATATTAATACAATCTGAAAAGAGATAAAAACAGCGTACAAAATACCTATATTTTAAAGAAATACGAAAGTGAAAGAAGTAGTAACAATAATTTAGTGTCAACTGACTTTTGTTGCCAATTATCGGCAATCCGGAGAACTTCTTGACATTGTCAGCCGAAAATACTTTCGACTTTTTACTCACATGGCCACTTGAGCGTCGTTTTAGAAATGCCAGCAAGTAGGAGTATGACTTGATATCAATAACATGTTTCGTTTTCACAGTGCTTTTTAGCATTGAATAGTAGCATCACAATGAGCTTGACTTATGTTTTTGAGAAAGTTCCATGAAATAGGTTAAAAACACACTTTCTGAAAATGAATTTGCATCTTTGCTTGTTTTCCATAAGATGAAATTATGATACGCTTGTAAGTATCTATCGGTCGATTTTTCGGGCAAAAGGCTTAGAGTAGCCTTTTTCGCTGCCTCTGAGACTTCTGGCGATGTCGAATTAATAAATTCATCAATACTTGACAACATTTTCAAATAAAAACAATACAGCGAAAAGAAAAAGCGCGCGGAATAAGTTTTACTTGTTCATTGCGATGTGCGCGCATCAGCGCTTTTTTTCTAATGCAAAGGCGCAAAAAACAGCCAGTATTACTAATAAAGTAAATTAATACTTGTGTTTTTGTTATAGATAAATGGTTGTAATTTATTGTCAAAATTAATTAAATGAAAGAATTAAATGTTTATTTATAATATTTTATCTCCCAAAGTTAATTTTATTCATAAAGTGTTGACCACTTTTCTGACATAACAACTCTCTGTTAAGATTTAAAAAAGTACCTTTCGTTTTAGACGGATCATCTTGATAAACCGTGCGTTTTACCCATCCTATCTCAATGGTTTTACCTTATAAAAAGAAACTCGTGCGTTTTACATTACAATAACGCACAAGTACCTACGTAATGTGATACAATACGATATTGAAATTGGTGAAATAAGAGACCCTTTACCAAATGTGTTATAAAAGATTTTATCTACTCTCTTATCGTAAAATTCAAATTGTAAAACTCAAAACGAGTTTCAAAGAAGTTAATATCACCATGTAGTTTGCATCAATTATTTTTTTCTAATGAAACGCATATGCGGGGCGCGCCATTTTTATAGCATCACAAAAAAGTTTTGATTCCAATTTTTACTAGTCTGTAGCAGCGCCCGCTTTAACGTATGCGCGGTGATGTGTTGGGAAACAATTGTTATTAGCAATAAACTATTTCTTACTCTTTGAACTTTGATATTTATATAGTAGGTTCAACCGTGGACCAAATGTATGACGCATAATCAGCCTTTAATATTCCCAGTGCTGGGACACAGGCCTTCTCTCTTCGAGAGGGAGTACTAACACACTGGCCCAGTGCGGGTTGATAGATGCAACTGCACATAACTATACACCTTGGCCAAAAGTATTGAGCACCCATGAGGGCCATGACATCTTTCAGTTTTATGAGGAGTATCAAATATAAATAAAACAAAACGTTTTATATAGGTTTATTTTACTATTTATTAATTGAAAATTAATATTTTGTGGGTCCACCCTTTGCCTTAATTACGGCAGAAATTCTTTTTGGTAAAGAGCTAACAAGATTTTACAGTCTTCAGCAGTAATCGCGTTCCATTCTAGGCGCAGGTAGCTTTTCAAATCTTCTCTGTTGTTAATTGTGTGGCGCCTAACTCTACGCTTTAATAAACACCATAAATGTTCTATGGGGTTCAGATCTGGCGACTGGGCAGGCCTGTCAAGAAGCTCTGTGTTATTTTCCCGAAACCATAGTGCGTGCACATTTGTGGCATGGCGCGTTATCCTGCTGGAATTTAACACCATCCATGTTCGTGTCGCCGAAAAATTTCGTGAATGAAGGCAGCAACGCAGTTTCTAGTACATTTATGTACTTAGTAGAGTCCATGCGGCCCTTACACACGAACAATTCGCCAACTCCAGAATCGGTCATGCAACCCCAGACCATTATGCTGCCGCCGCCGTGTTTTACGGTTGGGATCACACACTCTGGCTTAAATTCTTCGCCCACTCAGCGACGCACAAAGGTCACACCAGGTTTACCAAAAATCTACAATAAAGAGAAAAATATTGAGTTCCGGAAAAAAAAATTACTTCATCTATGCGTTTGGTTTTTAAACCATTTTATATAATTTTATTAGGGCATTAAATTGACTTATTCACCTCAAAGTTTGATTTGTCTGACCACACAACATTTGACCACTCTTCAGCGGTGAAAGTTCGGTGTTTTAAGGCCCATTTATACCGAGATTTTTTGTTGTTGTCGGAGAGCTTGGCTATGGCTTCTTCCTAACTTTACAGCCTTTCAGACCAGCTTCCTGAAGTCAGCAGAACTCAGCAGCGAGATGTGAAGATGTTTTTTTTTCCTATTTCTTAACGACTCTCTCAGTAACTGACGATCCTGGTGGTCTGTGGTGATGCGTTTGCGCCCGGTTCTCGGTCTATTTTGATGTGATCCGGTAGCAGAGAATCGCTTAATAGCATATTGCACGGATCGACGCGAACATTTCACAGTTTTAGAAATCTCTACTTGTGATTTCCCTTGCTCATGCAGAAGCTGTATCTGCACACGTTTTTCTAAAGAAAGTTCGTTTCGTTTTGGCATATTGCAACGATAACACTTAAAACTTTGAAATAAAATACCAAAGGCGCACTAGATCACTGGATGTGTTCACAACGAGCGATGGTAGCGAACTGATAAATAAATACAAAAATTGTAAAAGACACATTTTATTGCACCCAGGTGTTTTATTGCTAGCTGCGGCGTGGGTCATTGTTTTTAAATCTTTGTAGATGACCGACAAAAGAATATTTCAACAGTAGATTTGGTTTTCTCGAATACTTACCGTGAACGAGCGAGAGGGTCGTTCGGTGGACGTCGAAGTGAACGGACGTGTCACGTGTTGGTCCTCCGTCAAGTTTTCAGAAATATTTTAGCTGTGCGCAGCGTGCGTGCCACATAGTGTAAATTTGTGTTTTTGTTCAGTGTTTTTGTTTTAGCTGTATGTTCGTGTCGTTAAATAAAATTGCTAGCTGTGCAAAAGTAGGGTGGACTAGGCCTGTGAGCGCTCCTGATCGAGCCTCCGGCGAGCGACCCAAGGCACACTTAGGACGATCCTGACCCCGTCCAAGCTAATCTGGTGAGATCTTTCCATGTATATTAGGGATCTGCTGAACAGTTCCGCTTAAACTATGATACGTGTGTGTCAATTTAATACTCTTTAATATTCTCTAATCCTTCAAAACTCAACATTTAGCCTGCGCAGTATAGGGATTATAATATAACTGTTCCAACTAACTAAGGAATTCCCTGTACTTTATAATTATAAGATTGAACCAAATTCCAGGAAATTACTGTACCTAAACAAATTTATTATTTGGCGTCTTAAGCTTTACAAAAAGTCACTAGCTAAGCAAATTACCGATCCTTTTGAGAGATCGTAAATCAAGTTGCATTATACCCATCAGCGCCATGCGTGAAAGGCGAAAAAGGGCAGTTGAATTACAGTAACAACCCAAAAAAAACCCTACCCTGTATTTTAAAACTTCATAACAAGATACTTCTCTTCACAAAAAATGCACCACAGGTACCATGCAAAAGCTTGTCCACTTGTCTGTAGGACGAGATCTTGTACATATGTTTCGGTGAGCCGTGATGGGGACAGAAATTACTCAACATTTCAGAATAATATTCGCAACTTCCTTCCTAATAGCAATCTTTCCCAGGAACAAAGGATATCAAAATACATAACCGCTCATCTTAGCGAGACGGGCTGGTGAGGAGAAGATATCCATATCGCTGCGTCCGAATTTTATCTCATAAAGGTGCACGTATGAATAAGTACCGCGCGTACACGCTGGTGTATTCACCTGCCGGCGAAGCAGTGCCCGGCAACCTTCACGTCTTCAACAAAGACCAGCACTCTGATGGCTGGGTCACAATCGAGGTTGAGCAACGCAACGACAATACGCAAGCTCCAAAGCAGTAATCAATCAACGTCAAAACACCACAACATATATAGTATAAATATAGATACACAATACTTAGAAATCCGCCTTCTGCCGCAATTAAATACACTTGCCCAGACTTACGTATTGCAACTTGGAACGTCCGATGGAGCTCGAAACTGGCCAAAATTATAAAATAGACGCTGAACTTCCACAAAGGAAGATTCATGTAGCCTACCTACAAGAAACAGAGATGAACTTAGGAACATACAATTCTACGCACTACAATTGGCATCCACTGGGAAAGCACACAATTAGCCAATTCTAATTAGAAAAATACCCAAATAGAATGACACCAATTGAAGTTGGTGCGGGAAGTGACAAGTATGTTTTTCTTTATATAATCAACTCTCACATCAACAGTTGTATTTCTAAAGGAACCAGATCTTTCACAGGAGTGACTATTCAAACCATCTATATACCATGAATATTCCAACTACAACGGGGAAATAATAAAAGCATTAGGCAACTACCAAGCTGTCTTTTTAAACAATAGGCCAACCAACAGAGGACCACATTCCGTACGCTTAAGCGGGTGTTGGACGAAGAACGGCGTGCAGGAAATAGAATGTTTGTACGGATTTCGGCCAGATAACAAACAATAAACATGTCAAGGGCACGCGAAGGGTCGTCCCAGGTACCGGGTATCCTGGGTATCCTACCAAGTGTTGGCGTTTGGCAGCCACTAAAGAGTGTTAGGTCCGACACTTTTAGTTACTAGTTATACTGTCCCTACCGGCTTAATTAGTTATGTGTGATATGTACAAATAGTGTACCTAACTTTAACCTATAATAAGTGCGAGACAACTATAATAATATTATGTGCAGTGCAGTTTTATTTTATATATAAACTCAATTAATCAAACAGGATCAGGATCGTGCAATCTCACTCCCCCTGGTATTATCATTTGCGGATGACCTTATCCTCATTACAGATGACATTGAACGGCTAGAAGAAATCCTATAATATATTAAACCCCTACTTGCTAGTGTCGGCCTCCAAATAAACGAAACAAAACAAAAATACTAATTAGAGACCCCATAGCTACAACTGCCCATGTGACCATTAATGGAATAAATCTACCTACAGTCGATGAAATGAAATACCTAGGCACACACATAACATCTGCATTAAGCAGGAAAAGCACAATTAAAAAACGCTGCGAACAGGCCACTAGAAACGCAAAATCACTATTAACATTCATAACAAACTCAAAGATGGATTGGAAATTAGCCAGACTCATGTATCGAATGGTGATCGAACCCTGTATGATACACGGTTTGAAAGTATCGGCACTCACTAAAGCTAACAGGTCAAGGTATGAGAGAGTTATCATGAGAGACTTGATTAACCACGCTAGAAATAAACTAAAGGAAAAGAAAATGCATGAAATCTTGGACGGAAAAACTGTAACCAAACGCATCAAGAATCACAGGATGTGCTATCTTGCACATGTGCACAGGCGCCGGGAACCACATCTGTTACATGCAGCAATGCAGTATAAGGTCAAATCCAAGAAAGTCGGCCGAACTATTTACACCTGGAATGACAACCTAAAGCAGGACATGAAGTACTTCGACATGGAAATCAACTTTTGGATGGACACAGCCGAAGATCGAGATAAGATCATGATAGCGTGGTTTACAAGAAATCAGAAACGGATAGTAGCGAAACCTCAGAGGAAGACATTGGAAACAGCAACGTAAAACACAGCATAGCAGTGACACAGAAAAGACTCGAGAAAGCAACTGGACCTGAGCCAACCTGGCAGCGACGTCGTTAAAAGATAAATTAAAAAAATAGATAAATTAGATAAATTACCCGTCTCTCCACTATTCCATTGCTTGCTCAAGGATGCATACTAGGAACAAACACAAATTTGTTGTACCTACAACAAGGCTCAAGAAAATAGGTGGCTCATTCAGATGTCAATGTATACGTTTTTATAATAAACTTCCAAGCCACGTTCAAGATCTAAGCCTTAATAAATTCAAATCATTTATTAAAAGTAAGTTGTGCCAGAAAGCCTTTTATACTATTAAAGATTATATTGAGGACAAAAAGGCTTGGGATTAAGCCGGTGCCAGTGCATCTTTCCCGATCGTCCCACTGATTTTGTTGGTGGGACGAACGGGAATAATTTATTTTTTTTTTTTTTGAGTCCCATTGGGCCCACCAAATAATTTCAGACTGGTTGTTCAATAGGGTTCACGCAAATGAAACAATGTTATCGGCACTCTTTCGTTGAGTAGCGGCATCGCCGGTGCATCTCGCCCGAGCCTTGTAATATTATTTATAAAGAACAATTTATTTTGTAAAATAATTATTAAATCCAACCAAGTACCTAAGTAATTTGAAAAGTAAACTGTAAAACAACACGATTAACATTTCATGCACAATTTTATTTAGTGGGACGAATGGCACTAATCTAAGAACATATTCCCATTCGTCCCTCTAAAATCCCGAGTGGGACGATCGGCAACAAATTGAGTATTATTTTTGTAAATTCCCGTTCGTCCCACTAGGTGGACGAAGTCGGGGGGACGAACGGGAATACACGCAACAGTGCACGTACTGAGCTGCAGAACCGTTTCCACCGGCACAGCTGTACGAAATTTTTGTAGGCGTACAGTGCAGCACATTTGTAAATGTGTACCTGAGTGAGTCCACTGAAAGAAACATTTGTAACGTACACTGTGCAGCACAGTGTCACAGTGCCGCACACTGGTAGAATAGCGCCTTCACATTTTGACCGTCACCGGTCACGCCCCTTTTTAGGGTTCCGCTTTTTCTTTTTAGGTACGATCAAACGGAAAAAACGGAACCCTTATAGGATCACTCGTATGTCTGTTTGTCTGTCTGTCCGTCCATCCATCTGTCACAGCCGATTTGCTCAGAATCTACAGAACCGATTAATTTTCAATTTGGTACACATATGACTGTATACTTTTTTTTTTTTTTTTTGGGTGTGAAATCATCAAATAACTTCTCCCGCTCTGGGCGGAGAGGGAGGGTGTGTCAGACTCTTACTGACTAAAACCCACCCGTATTCCTTCCTGTTGCCTGTGTTGCGGGGGCCTCGGTGACCCATAAGTACCTTCCCGCGACCCCGGCAGGATGAATATATACTTAAGAAGTCTATGGTGTTAAAATAACTTGGTAAATCTCTCAATATTGTGCATACAAACTTACATTTTTGTTGAAATGTATGAGGGGACGTGTTTCTCAACTACAATGTTAAGTTTGTTCTTAGGATAAATTCATCCCAACCATGGAACCCTTCGTTGTGCAAGATACTACACGCAATTGGTTGGTTTTTTATTTATTAATTTATTTTTATGGCACTTCAACGACTTACTCAGTAAGACATACACAAACAAAAATCACATAGTTTTAGGAATTATTGTGAATTCGTCACTTACAGAAGTGCACAGCACTAGCACAGAAGTTTATAGTACGTACTTGTACGTACTATAAACTTTTGTGCTAGTGCTAACTACTACTAACTACTACTACTACTAACTACTACTACTACTAACTATTACTACTACTTCTAACTTCACTACTTGTAGTTCAGTTTTTTTCATTTAGTTACTCTCAATCGTTCTTCATTTAGGTATTTCATTGTGCTTGTTATTTAATACATTATATACAGCGGAATGAAGTTTTTTTTCTAAGTATCGGTATTTTATCACAAATGCAAACTCTGCACTTTCACGTAAAGTGCGACGATCTTTGCATTTCAAAGACAAAGACAAAGATATTTATTCGTAGAATATGGTACAAGGTTAATAGGTAAAAGTATGTTCAGAACACATTCGATGCTAAAAGCGGCGATCGAATATATCGGTAAAATTCACCTAAGTATATAATATGAACATAATTATTGAATCTAACATAATTAAACTACTTAATTACCTATATGAACATAATTATTGACTCTAAGATAATTATACTACTTAATTATATGAACATAATTATTGACTCTAACATAATTATACTACTTGAAATTTGGCAGTTGGGCTGCCAAATTTCATCCAATTCCTTTCAGCCGTTTTATCGTGAAAGCGTAACAAACAAACAAATTCACTTTCGCATTTATAATAATAGTTAGGATACCTAGGACGCCTACATACATAGGATACCATGGTCTGGGTTAGGAAATAGGATACTTTTATCCCGGTATTACGTTCCCGTGGGATATTTTCCAACCTCCACGTGGGCGAAACCGCGGGCAAAAGCTAGTGAACAAAAAAACACAAACATTAAACTTATAGACCTACATATACTATAATAAACAATATAAAATAAAAACACAATATTCCACATTTACTTTATAGAATTAACTCAATCTAATAATAATATTCATTACTCCTATGGATTAATACATTCTTGAACTGTACAAGTAGGATTCCGTACCCAAAGGGTAAAACGGGACCCTATTACTAAAACTTCGCTGTCCGTCTGTCTTTCTGTCTGTACGTCTGTCACCAGGCTGTATCTAATGAACCGTGATAGTTAGACAGTTGAAATTATTAGAGGTGATGTATTTCTGTTGCCGCTATAACAACAAATACTAAAAACAGAATAAAATAAATATTTAACAGGGCTCCCATACAACAGACATGATTGTTTTGCCGTTTTTAAAGATAATGGTACAGAACCTTTCATGCGCGAGTCCGACTCGCACTTAGCTGGTTTTTTTTTACATAGAGGAATTTTAGGTTTTATTTTTTGAAGAAACGAATTGGTGTTTCTCTTATTACTTTCACCCTAACACTTCCTCATATATCGTCTAAAACTCGGAACGTTTAACATGGAACTATTCAGTAACTCTCCAGTCTTCAACAGTAATATTGGAAAAGTTAAAACATTCATACTTATTGAGTTTCCCGTCGATAGAACGACATTTAACTGGGGCGTGCCGTGTCTCGTGGATACGCGAACTGGGTGAATTGGTACCGTTTCAACTACCACAGATTTGTAAAACTATGTAAGTATACATAATTTACTAAGTATTTATACTTTTTTTTTACAGTAAAATATCCAATTCTATATACAAGGTGTCGTTTTGCACCCTCGTCAAATTTCAGGAGGCTACTATGAAAGACATATACAACCAAATAAAATTACGATACCTGCTCAATAATTAATACATACCTACTTGTTTTTTAGTTATTTAAGTTTGACAGTATTTTAGAATACACCATTTTCACATAACAGAATCACCCCGTTGCGTATGTGGTAATGTGTAAAAGGGCAGTTACAGTTCGGTATCACACGGGCCGCATTTTAACATGCGTGTCCCACACATGCCGATTTCCGAAAAACAAAAAACAAATAGAAAAGTCCTACTTATTTTATTATTGATTCGTGTCGAGAATCATTAGCATAGTTACCTCCTTGAATTTGACGAGGATGCAAAACGACACCTTGTATAGCTAACCTTAAAATAACAACAAACTAAAATATGACGTCGATAAATAAAAACTAGGTAGGTAAAGTGTTAAGAACTTAAGATATTTAAATCTGTCTATAGGTTTTCAAAGTTCGCAACTACACCTTATTTGTATTCTCAAAAAAATACATGGAACAGCTTAGCAGTAAGAGAAGATCCCTTAAACAATTCGCCTCAATCCGCGCAAAGGAGTATATGAAGCAATAGTTAATTTAATAGGGTATTTTACTATAAACGAGAAAAAATCTATAAATAGATTATTGAGATAGTTTAGGCAAAAAGGAGTCGAAAAATGTTACTTTTAGTTCTAAATAACAAAATAAATTTTAAAATTCAATTCAACGTTTTCAGTTTTTGTAATCTGTTAAAAAACACCATGAAATAGTAGCCGCCATATTATTACGTCATACCGCTAAGTAAACTAAAACGTGTCAACTGTCAACTGATAGTTAGATAATAGATCAGCGCATTTGTTTACTAGCCAAGTGACGTCATGACCACAGAGCAACATGGCGTCCACTGCGTCCAGCGTTTTCGTCAAACCACGCGCGAAATTTGAAAATGTAAAATTTAAATGCATTTTTATGGCACTTAACGATTGAACAAAAATTTTGTGATTTTTTTTGGGGCATATAGAATTTAATTAAGACACTTTTCAAAAATGGGTGTAAGACCCTATTGTTATAAGTTTAATATAATTTATTTAAAACCAAAATACAAGATGATTATTAGCATTAGGTAACTAAATTAAATTAAAACTAAGTTAAACCTAAAAAGGCTCTCGAGGCATTGTACCGAGGATGCTGCCGGCATTTCCTCACGCGTCAAATACGCGTCGCGATCGCGCTCACGCCGCCGCTGCGCCGCCGTTCGGTTTTATAGGGAAAAATCACAAATAGAATTATAGATAATAAAATAGCCTGTTTATAAAAAAGAAATCGTGAACATATCTTAAGTATTTTGAAAGTAGGTAATGGTGCCGATTCCCTTGTCACAAACTAAACTAAATTTAAGTTCAGTGCATCTTTTTCTTTCTATTTCATTAAGAAAAGGACAGAAGATACATTTTAGTTTAGTCCTGTCAAATTAATCAGCGCTTGACGTAAATTGACGTAATTTTAGTAGGCAAGTTTTTAATCACGTCTAAACTTGTATGGAGTAGTGACGGCCGCTGATTAATTTGACAGGACTAAAGTGGACTAAAGTAAAATTTATCTTCTGTCCTTTTCTTAATGAAGTAGAAAGAAAAAGATGCACTGAACTTAAATTTAGTTTAGTTTGTGAACAACGGAATCGGCACCAATATCGTTTTTTTATGCTTCGGGTAGATACTACTTCCTGAATTTATTTCATAAAGTATTTTACTACAGTACTATATTCACACATAGAATGTCTGTATAGGTATGCGTTCCAGTTTAACATTTATTTTTTGCATAACTTAATTGCATTATATGAAGGTGTCATAACAGATTTTTAAAGTCACTAAAATCATATATCTGCGCCTTAAGGAGCGAGACTGTTGCCATTTACCGGGACTAATAAAAACTCCAGATTGCTGCTGATCACAACACTCCCTGACTGGGGAATCAAACCCAAAACCCCGTTCGGCAGTCACACTTAGGGCCACTAAGCCAACGAGTCGATTAAACAGCTATCCTTTATTTTGAGCGTACAAATTTAGATTTTTTGGGTATATTCTAGGATATATCTAAGCATATTTGGGAATATCATATTATGGGAACGAAGGGAGGACGTACTTTTTAATGAACTTGTCATCCTGTCTGTTACGGAAATCTTTATTGTAACCAATTTATGAATAGTGTCACTTTAAAATATGACATGCGTATGGCAGAGGGCTAAATAGAACCCCGACACAATCAGCGACAAATAGTCTAGCGGGCATGGCATGCTCTGGCGAACGAGGGGTTATGAGTTCGCAAGACCTTTGTACTATAGCGCAAGCATAATATTTCGCTTAGTTGGAAAAATGTTTAAATAAAAAACTTTTTACAAAAAAAAAAAACCCGGCTTCCAAAAAACACTACAAAGTGAAAAATAACTTTAATTTCGGAAGTCGGTGTCTTTGGATTTGAGTTTTAGTTTTTTTGCCACTGACTTCCAAAATTTAAGTTATTTTCCACTTCGTAGTGTTTTTTTGGAAGTCAGTTGATTTTTTTTAGTGGGTCTGTTTGTAATTTATCTAAGTTACAATAGCCTAATGTCAACTGCTCATCCATCACCTTTTACAAAATACTGCTTTTCTTGATGCAGGGACGTTAATTGTTGAGGAGTTCTCCTGGTAAGAACCAGGAGAACTGTCAGCATAAATGGCTTATCAACCATATTAAAGTACCTAATCGAATCGCAACTCGTTAATTAAAAACTTCTTATTAAGTAGTTCCGGTGGCCATCTGTGGTCTTCGTCATCAATTCCACTCCAACAAATGGTGTTTTCCGAGAGCAAATACACAAGTTACTATAAAAAATACCTAAATCGCTAAAGGTAATGGCCCATTTAGTGTGAAAAATATACCCACGGCGTACAGAAATAAAATATGGCGGGAATCAAAGACAAATGATTATACTTTTCAATGATAAGTGGCGCATTGCTGTGGCTCATGGGGATCATGAAAGAATAATAATAAAAAAATGTAATCCACCTAGTATGAAAACTTAACTTATAACTTGTGGTTTTAGGGAGGAGAACATAAAATACATTTTTTTTTTAATGTTTATTCAGCCCCGTCAATGTCTAAAACATTGTCCAAGAAAGCCGCAGGTGTTTCAATATTTTCTTGATGTCTGGCCCAGGATAAAAAGTACACTATGCTCACAATATGGGCACAACTTCCTATAGTGCGGCGGCCGTGAATGCATGAGCAGTAGTATCCTTCGATACTCTCTCGACCATGTCGTGTTGCATTCACCAAAACATAAGTATAATATTGTTTACTCCTGACATGTCGAGACTGTATTCTCCCTCTAATTAATATTTTGTTGTCAACCAACGTGCGGTATCTGTATACTTCTAATGTGTACAGACCATTTGGTCGCATGTGCTCGTGGCAGTAAGATCTGGCTAATCTCAAGTGATAACTCCCCAATGTAAACAAAGTCAATTCTTCATATGTAAGTTGAGGAAAATCACCGAAAGATGGATCATTACCATCAATAGGCACGAAGGCTACTCTTTGCCTATTCATATTATTTTCTTGTACATATTGTGCCAATTCATTCTCTCTATTTATATTCTCATTTATAATATTTATAAATTGCTCTACGTACACGCTATCTTCGTAAGAACGTCGGGTTGCATTAATTAGTGCAGCAGTAATCCTAAAGTCCGTCATCATATTAGGCAACGCAAGATTAAAATATATGCCGAAATATTTTAAAATCTTTTTTAAATCGGCCATTTATGGTCTCTACTGGCCATCGGACCATTGTTATCAATCTCGATTTGTTGGCTTCGGCCGTTGATAATTGTTCTCCTCTGGGTCTGCTAGGTGGCATGTGTGGATTATAACCACAACCTTCGATTGTTGAAATAGAATCCCGAAATCCGCGGTCCAATATAAATACATCATTAGACCTTAGAAACCAATGCCAATCGGAGTTTACTTGCATGATACTGCGCATTATTGTAGCATCTGAGGTTGTTGCTGCATATGGGCCTATGACATCAACTATATAGCCATCTGTGCACACTATCAAAAATGGTTTGACTAAATTCCGGAATTTATGTAGACTATATGTTATTCTCTGAAATAAAAAGTAAGCGCTCTTTTGCACATGAAGATATGTGCCGTCAAATACAAGAATTCCTGCGTCATGGTTGCCTCCAAAAATATGAGCTGGAATGGTAAGGTTTCTGGAAACAAACTCTTCTCGAGTTATGTGATCTATGCCAAGAAAATGTGGAACAAAGTCATCAGTTAAACATGTTCTAGCTATATGAATTTTTCTCTCTAACGTACTTTTCGATATTTTGAATTTTGTAGCTAATCGTCTGTCCGGTTCACCAGTTCTTATTTTAGTCAAGTATATGCCTAAAGCGGTTGCAGGCTTATCCGTTCTGGTACGTAGAGATGGAGTTAGACTTAAAACCAAGTTGAACTGAACTTTCGTAACTCCAGTCCAAAAATGCAGTTCACCGTCATCGATCTCTTCAATATGTTCGAAATCCAATTGATGACTTCGTTCTAACCCCCATTTAAACAATTCGAACATGTCTAATACATGAACATTATTAAAATCCAGCAATGGCGTCTGAGCACTTAACTCCTCCCAATCATTTCGCACCAGGTGCGGGTGACAAACGCGAGCAAGTTGAGGTATATAATATTTATTCGTATTAAGCAAGTGGAACCTTATATACGTGGGCACTAGATGACTAGGCGTATTCCTGCAGCCGTTAAATATACACCTTCTTGCGGTATTGGAGGCACGTGAATATCCTTGTAAGGACATGAAACCAGGTCTTACGTCTTGGCCGTCGTTGTATACTTCCTGTTCTCCTTGCTGGTTTGATGGACCTTGATCATGATCTTGTTGGTTTGGCTGGTCTTCAGGTTGTTCGATCTTGAACCTGTTGATCTCGCTGACGGTGCACATCACGACTCAGTCTGACCCAGCATGCATGGCAAATTGATCTTGAGCCATCAAATGGAACCTGAAAATGTGGAAATAATAATTAACATTAATCACCGAGGAAAAATATTAAGTACAACACGAAAAATGGTGGAGCATACTGGTCTGAAAATGCCTAAATTCATTTTAAAATCCAGACAATTCTTACAAGACTTTTAGGAAAAAGTAGATAGGTACCCTTCTAACAGCACTCTCATTTAAAAAGAAATCTGAACACCGTAAAAGATACTTATTATTCTAAAATAATGTGTGCAGTTTGTAACAAAGAGAATAAAAGTAATAGTTTAAAGCGCAGAAACTTACCTCGTGTGGTATTATTTCTTGTAGTAATAGCACGGCGTGTTCCCGATGTGTTTCCAGAAAAATTCCAGTAAGAGGGTGATTTCTGCGACGTAACACCGATCGGTTACACGCTACACAGCTATTAAGTCTTTCCATGTCAACAAAATCCAAATCGAGAAGCAAACAATCACTCAAGTAAACACGCCAAAGTAGTTAATTGTATCGGAATAATATAGAAACACGGAGAAAGCACAGATCACAACGACGAATGATGAAGGACTGCGTAGGGCGAGGTCAGGGAGGCGCCGCCGATGTTTTTCTACCTGCTGTGGATGTGTGCATTATATTATTGCGTGAGCGCAACAAAGCTGATTATCAACTCGGGTAAGACAGAGACAGCAATATACGTGTATTATATTACCTGACCGAACGAGTTTGCTTTATGTGTGATGATATTTTTATTTAACAAAACAATGGCAAAATAAGTTTGTTTGTTTCATTTTCAAGTCTAAACCACTGAACCGAGTTTGATTAAATTGCCGTGTATAGATATATTTTTTGATTTGGAGTCGGACATAGTATACTTTTTACCCAAGTGACATGTTTCCATGGATAAAATAATTTACAGACAGGCGAAACCGCTAATTATTATCCAATTTTTATTGTCTGCTGCAAGATTTCTCCAACGAATTATTTTTTTCTTTTTACATATAATGTAAAGTGGGTTATGCTTGCATTATTTACCACCATTTTCGTTTTTGTACAAAAACATTTTTGAACCGGGTCGGATTATGGGCCATGACCTTTGAGGATTTCCTTCGATTCCCATGGGATCCTCTCATCAGATTATGACTTGGTGACAATGGGACCACCTCGGGAGCATAACCTTTCAAAAAAAAAAAAAATAATTAAAATCGGTCCACAATTGACGGAGAAATCGGGGAACATACATAAAAAAAAACAAATATACATGTCGAATTGACCTCCTCCTTTTGGAAGTCGGTTAAAAATAAAATAAATAGTAATCAAAAAATAAAATAAATTAAAATAGTTGGTAATATCCTCCATGAAAGATTTAAAGCATGGTACCAATATGTAATAAAGAAAGCCTATAGCAATAACTTTTCTCAAAGCCATTCATAATAAGCTGAGGAACTTTTATAATTAATGGCTGTGAGAGACCTTTGTTCAAAAGGTTGTGCAAGTGACGCAATATGAATAAATTGAGGTTACAATAGATTTTATTTTCATTCAGATCTTGAGCCGAAGTTCCACGAAGTGGTCACGAACAGCTGTTGTTCTTAATTTGATTTTTAATTTATAAAATTTATATCCGTTTTCCGTGGAATATAGGTAGTCTACTTCCGGGATATTGAATCTGTCAGGGTTGCCAGAAGTACCCTATTAAAAAAAAAACAGATAATATAGATATCAGCGGTATAATCAACCCATCCCAAACAGTGTCAGTGTGGAGCTCCGCTCCGACACAGGATATGCCGCACCTTCTCTCCTGCCCGTCGTACACAATTGGCACCCTCCAGAAGTTGACGCAAAGGACAGACCTGTCCAGGTCGCTACGTACTGGTCGAACAAAATATAAAAACTGTAATTGCAACAACCGATTGATATATAAATATATATTTTTTTTAAGCAAATAAATATATATAACGGCGCAGGATAGCCTTCACCAGAAGTGGTCATCGTATTAGTGATACAACAGCTTCAATATTATCAGGATTGTGCCGGATTATAGCAATTCGTCGTGGACGTGGTACGACAGCGGCTCCCCTGACATCATCTTCTGTCATCATCATCAGAAGACAGGCGCCACGCAACTATCGATGCGACGCTCTGCTAGAGTGACTCTCAGTGTAGGGGTCCACTAGGGCCGATGCCTGCCGGGGTCGCGGGAAAGTACTTATGGGTCACCGAGGCCCCCGCAACACAGGCAACAGGAAGGAATACGGGTGGGTTTTAGTCAGTAAGAGTCTGACACACCCTCCCGCTCCGCCCAGAGCGGGAGAAGTTATTTGATAATTTCCCAATCAAAAAAAAAAAAAAAAAAAAAGAGTGACTCAGCAGCCAGTGTCACGCTTATCCGACCTTTTCGGTGATTATAGTAACCTCGGAACAAAACGGGGCGGCGCCACTGCTGCGTCGTCGTATATAAGTATATACATAAATAAGTCATCGACACGAGAAGAAGAGTGGCGAAAGTTCTAATCATAACATGATCCTGACGATATCGGCTTCCCTAACAAAACATTTTCTACTAAAATACTGAGCTGGCTATGTAGCAGTTGATTTATTTAGCCAGATATTTCGGTATAATATCAAAATCCCTATTAAATGAGCCTGAATAAAGATGAAATCTTGGTTCAAGACAGACAGTCATTAATCACTTCTGCCCATGGAATTAGTATGTACTATATAGGGTCCTTGCTTCTGCCTAAGACTTCTGCCTTATCGATGTATCGTGGTGTTACTGGCTGAAAAGTTATGAAAATATTCTCACTATCATCAAACAGATACTCCATACCAAAAACGGAGACACAACAACCCTCTTTCGTCCTCTGAAACATCCCTCTATCAACAATGTCTCATAAAAATTCCTTGGAAATTGTAACTTTTCATCCAAGTCGTATGAAAGCTCGCCCATCATCATCTGTTTTGTCAAAAAAAGGTTGTGCAATAAAACTGAGCCTTCGCGGGACACAAATTATTCGCGGACGTTACCCGCGACCCGGATAAATTATTCATTGCTGGTTTTATTCTGAGAGACGATGTTAAAACGATTTAGGGTCGTCGGAAGTCACAGCAGTTTGCTAAGCAACGATCCACGGGATACACACACGTGTGTAACACGCATAAAATCCCAATAGATCGCAATGGGTTTCATGTATACAGTTCACCCTGTTAGCATACACAATAATCGACTGTTTAACTAATATTATTTGTGGGTAGCAACATTATTATTTTTAAATAGTTGATCCTTTTTTTTTAATGGTGGTAACACGGGGATGACAGAAAAGTGATAAAAAGGCGGGTGAAAGATAAAAATTGGGGGATTCTTGAAAAAAATAAACGACGAAGGTGGTCTCGTGTTACAATTTATGGTGTAAAGTACCAAAGCGATTTGTTAATGTATTCGAGTGTCAAATTCTTTCAACCCACGTCAATTATGTTATTTACGTTGTTGAACAGGCGAATTTGTCAAACCTATGAAGCAAAATCCTTTAAAACTTTGAAATTGTGATTCAAACTGTGCTACACAATTAAGGTGTTCTTGCACAGATGTGACGCATGGCTAATTTTTTCTTGTAATTGTTTTTAGTAGATAATTTCCACTCTGTAATTGGCATTTTGTTTTGTTTGGTTTAGTTTGTTGACACCAGTCAACACTAAGTAATTACACAATGTGTATGTATGTGGAATAAGCATTTTTTTTCTTTCATAATTTTTTTTTTCTCCCATTTGACCTTCTCTTTAAATTCGCTCCATGTAAACTACTGGTATTCATCAACTGTTACAAAAGTAGATAATTTCCACTCTATAATCGGCAATTTGTTTTGTTTGGTTTGTTTGTTGATACCAGTCAACACAGAGTAATTACACAATGGTGCCGATTCCCTTGTTCAAAAACTAAACTAAATTTAAGTTCAGTGCATCTTTTTCTTTCTATTTCATTAAGAAAAGGACAGACGATACATTTTAGTTTACTCCTGTCAAATTCATAAGCGCTTGACGTAAATTGACGTAATTTTAGTAGGCAAGTTTCAAATCACGTCTAAACTTGTATGGAGTAGTGACAGGCGCTGATCAATTTGACAGGATTAAACTTAAATTTATCTTCTGTCCTCTTCTTAATGAAATAGAAAGAAAAAGATGCACTGAACTTAAATTTAGTTTAGTTTGTGAACAAGGGAATCGGCACCAATGTGTATGTATGTGTGTCCAGTTAGAGTGTACAACATAGTTGAGAAAAGGCAGATGAATGACCTTGTCTTTAAACTTCTTAATACGTGGTTTTCTTGCAGACAGTACCCGATTCTGGATTGTATCACCATATTAGATTGTGGTTAATTTAAAATTCGAAGATATGTGACATCTACCAACCCGAACTGGGCCCACGTGGGGGATTACGGCCCACTCCCTCTCACAGTGAGGAAGCCTGTGTCCCAGCAGTGGGAACAGTATAGGCTGATTATGTATGCATGTTATGTAATTACATTTTGTGGCTGCATTCATGGTGCATGGAAACCTTATATTCTGTCAGCGAAGGGAACGGGTCCACTAATAGCAATCACACAGGTAGTTTTATCCACATAATCAGCCTATAAAGTTCCCACTGCTGGGACACAGGTCTCCTCGCTGTGTTTCGGTGGGCCGAAATCTACCACGCGGGCCCAGTGTGGGTTGGTAGATGTCACATGTCTTCGAATTTTTGGTTCTAGGACAGTTTCCTCATGATGTTTTCCTTCACCGTCTGGGGAGCAGTGGCGATGAAATAATTTACACAAAGTAAAGCCTGTATAGGTTCGAACCTACGACCTACAACTCGTAAGTCGGGGCCGTTACCACTGGGCCAGCACTGCTCGGTAGTTTTACCCGACTTTCCCAAAAGGAGGGTTATGTTTTTCGAGTGTATGTCTATTTCTTTGGCACGCTCTGTAGCCTAAACGGCTTGATGGATTTTAACATCGTCAAATTCGTTTTGTGTGACATAGGGTATAAAATTTTAATATCAAATCTGCGAATCAAAAAGCCCGAAAATCTGACAACCAGTCTTACCAAGGGGTATCTTATTACCCAGTAACTGGATTGTGGAGGTCAGATAGGCAGTCGCTCCATGAAAAATACTGGTATTTAACTGCGTCTGGTTAGACTAGAAGCCGACCCCAACGTAATTGAGAAAAGGCTAGGCAGATGATGATGATCTGCGAATAAAAAAAAAAGAGGGGGATTTAAAAAATATAATTTGTGGTATGGGTAGCTAGTATGTTAACACTTTTAAGCTAATCGACGAAACTGGCAAATTAAATAAACCGACGACTGAGGGAAACTGACCACTAATCAAATAACAGCTAGCAAATAGAAAATTCTAGATATTATTTATAATAACACTTTTAAACTGCTACTATGACTATTTGTAATGGATTGACTATCAATGTATAATTTATATTTTTAAGGATATGATCTAATTGTTTACATATTATGACACTTTATTATAATTTGCATGCTAACAAGCTTAATATGGTGAAACCTTGGTTGCTGTGTAACATCTTTGTAAACCCATATTATGCAAATAGACTGATTGATTGATTGATACTATTTCGACACAAACTACAAAATAACATTTTCTTTTCTAAAACCTATCCTAAAGTAAATAAATGCAGTCGGAGGCATCTAGGATGTAACGAACGCCTTAAAATTTTCCTGCGACTGCAGTTATTTATTTTTGGTAGTCAAAGGACAAATTTTCAGTTCGCTTTTTTACAGTCGTGTTTTTTTGTTATTTTTTTTAATAAATTATCAAATCGAGTTTTAAACATACACATAATTATAATATATTTAAAAGAAATAATTAAAGAAAAGTACTATTTATTGGGATCACAAACTAAATAGAATGACACAATCATAGACACATTAAAAATATACTTTTTTACGCCCCAGAAAGTCAAAAAAAATATGGCAACGCCAGGAGGGGACGCCCCAGAAAGACAAAAAAAAATATGGAAACGCCGGGAGGAGACGCCCCAGAAAAACATATAGTGACCTCATTGGTGATGTTCTTCAGAAAGTTCAGGTGCGTAGTACTCTCAACCGGCGTGTATGACCAGATGAACGTAAACGAAGCAAAAGGAGCGTAGCAGATGGTGTTCTATAGTTTCTGCCTACTCCCAAGGGAAGAAAGCGTGAGTTTATGTATGTATGTATTAAAAAATTAACATAAAAAAAAACAGAAAGCAACATACCTTTGTAATAATTATAACCTAATTACTAGGTAAAAGGCAGGAATAACAGCTACATCTTAGTGAAGACCTATTTATAGCCGTCTATGTTCACAATATAAAAAGTCAAAGTCAAATTATTTATTTCAAATATTTATAATTTATTTCAAAATTAACAAAAAAAAAATAGAATTGATTCTAGTTGCCCCTTCCAAAAGGTAGTTTCGTATGGAGAAGAATGGGCAAGAAACTCCACCGTTACTCTTTTAAAATGTTTTGCAAAAAAGCATATGTTCTAGGTTTTCCGTAGAAACCAACTACCCACATACATAAACTCTCGCCTTCTTCCCGTGGCGATAGGCACAAACTACAGAACGCCACCTGCTACGCTCCTTACATACACACCTGACCTTGTCCTTTTGCTTCGTTTACGTTCATACATCTGGTCATACACGCACGCCGCAACACACACGAAAGGTCAGGTCACTACGCATCTGACGTTTTTGAAGAACATCACCAATAAGGTCACTATATATATGTAAGGCGTCCCCTCCTCGTTTCCAGTCAAATCGGCCTTGTAAATACCTACTGTTATTCGCTTTTCATTCATCCTTTCAACATGACCAAACGACCTAAGCATACTATTTTCATTTTTAAGGATCAACTTTTGAACCAAGTACCTACATAAAACATTTCAAAGTCGGCTCTCAAAATAGCCCCAAATAGGACGAAAATAACCGAAAAACCATTTCTCTATAGTACAAACAGTCGTTTAATCTGAACGACCGAAAGTGAATGTTTCTAAGGCCGGGCCCACATTTGAGATTATTTGAGATTGATCTTTATTCGCGTCGGAGAACGGAGAACCATCACAATTTAATGATTTACTTCGAAATCTTTTCTTTAGTAGTAGTTTGTATAGTATTTTCAACACACTTGCTTGTAACGTGACTCTTATAGCAACGCGTTTAAGTTCATAATTCAGTTTTTTATACACCCCCATTACCTCACTTGTGTTTATATACTTTACTTTTTTTTTAATCTCTGCAAAGAGTTTTTACGAGTATGTCTAAAAACAATGGATATTTTTGTACACAAATAAACTATTTTAAGTTACATAATGATAAATCAATCATCAAAACAATCATCAATTTATCAAATTATGTAACTGTCACTACACATCAACCTTAATTTGCCGTATTCAAAACATTATTTTGTGTTTATTATATTTTTTTTATAGGCTGTTTAGCGGTTTTGCCAGTCTTTATTTACCTACACCTGCGCGCGCATCGCTAGCGCGGCACGCGGAAAAAACGAGAGTAGCGCGCCATTTTCCATAAATATTTGTTAACATTTTCGTTGTGTAGTTTATTACTCGTATTATCAAAAATGTCGACTTCACGTAGGGAAGAAGAGCAATTTGCAGACACCGCCGCCGCTAGAAATACCTACTAATCGTAGCACGAAAACGAGTGATACTCATAGCCTGTTGGCACCAAAATCTAGAGGGAAATACCTAGCGGGCTACGAAACTTTCATACAATGGAATAACAATACAAGTCTGTTTGATCCTCGCAAGTGTATTGAAAAACGTCGTATGAAACGCGTGTGCATTGATCATTACACACTCGGCTCCCTTATCCGGCCTCGGCTGTAATGATCTTGTATCATTATGTACTATTCTATTTGAATCTTTTTCTGCCGCCAAGCAGCGTTACTGTCCTGCCGGAGGCTCTACGCGGGGGTCGTGCGGTCCATGGCCCTTTAATGGGGCCACCTGTGTGGGCGCTTTCCCTGGCGCGGCGGCCAGCCCGCCGCCGGTTGAGCGCAGCCCAAAGGGTCATGGCCATCCGGCTGGTCCGGGGATACCGCACGGTCTCCGGTAAGGTGGCGAGCCTCCTTGCCGGATTGCTGCCATGGGATCTGGAGGCAAAAGTCCTCGCGCACATATGTGAGTAGCGCGAGGAGGTGAAACGCCGGGGCGTAACACGGCACAGCGGACAGAGCTCCGGCGGAATCTCATGGCGACATGGAGAGACTGATTGTCGCAACCCAGTGCTGGGCACGCCACAATGGCGGCGATAAGTCCCTTCTTTGAGGAATGGCTAGAAAGGCGCCTAGGCATCCTCACCTTCCGTCTGACGCAGGTCCTTACCAAACACGGCAGTTTCGGGGGGTTTCAGTGTCGGATAAGGCGGGGGGAAACGCCCGGGTTTCACCACTGTGTGGATCGCCCAGAGGACACGGTGGAGCATCCGGTGGAGGTCTGTCCGGCTTGGGCAGAGCACCGCCGTGTCCTTGTGGAGGCGATCGGTAGCGAAGATCTCTCGCGTCCGGCCCTGGAGAGGGCATGGGCAGCCGTCACCTCCTTCTGCGAAGCAGTAATGCTCGCGAAGGAGGAGGCGGCACGGTTGAGGGAAAGGCAAATTTCGCAGCCCTCTCGCTCCTAGCCGCCGCAGGAGACGCGCTGGGCGTCGGGAATCCCAAGCGGATTTCCGGCACGTAGGCACGAGCTTGCGGACGGTGAGCAATGGGTAGCTCGCCGTCCGATAAGGACCAGGCCCGGGTCGACGGCGCTACATACGGGTGAACATGGGTGGGTTTTAGTCAGTAAGAGTCTGACACACCTTCCCGCTCCGCCCAGAGCGGGAGAAGTTATTTGATAAATCCCCAACCAAAAAAAAAAGCAGCGTTACTGTGTTCCGGTAAGATGGAAGTGTAATTTCAGGCACTTAAGTCATTTGAGCTTTGTCTCTGCGATGCATCTGATTTTCCAGATGTTCACTGGTAACCACTTATCCAAAACTAAACGTGGGTCGCAAGAATGGTCGCAAATCCACTCACGGAAATATAATTTAAAAAAAACATACTACTACTATTATTTTAAATTCAATCGCCCATACACTATTAATGTTTGCATGCCTAATTTAGGGTTAAGGCTCCTTCAAACAGGCGCGACACGCGACGCGACACAAAGATACCGCGTGTAGCGCTACAAACGGTGCCTTTGTGTCACGTCGCATGTCGCGCTTGTTTGTAAGAGTCTTTACTTGTACAGAGATCCGCTATTTTATTGTAACGACTTATTTAAAGTACATACAATGTATGCAAATAAATACTTCACTCAATCTGTTTGGTTCTTTCCTCAAAAGGACCATTTCAGTCACCAATCTACATGGCCTTCACATGATCTTACCAAGATTATGTCTGGACTTTAAAAGAGACTGTGACCTCTGAGTTTGTTTCGGCCTTTTTTCTCAGAGTAGTCAGATAGGAAACGCCGACCTCATCTAGCTTTATTTTAAAAATATGATTGACGTGTAAAAGTGTTTCTATAAACCTACTTACAGAAATAAAAATCATTTATTTATCATTTCACTTTAATCAGACAATAAAACCTGCAAATCGCAAGTGTATCCACGTCCTTATATCGCTTGAACTCAACACCGACCACGATGTGTATGATGAATGACCGTTTGTCGCGTTAGGCAGCCATATAAATAGTAATAATGGGGCCAATAAACTGATTATAGTTTATTGGTCAGAGATGAATGGGGGAGCGGAGATGTTTTTGAATGGGGAAAACGAAAATAAGGAGTTATAGGTAATTTTTTTTGGTAAGAAAATTGAATTATTATGATTTGAATTCGGTTTTTCGTTGAGAGTAAAAACTTGGAATATTACTATAAGTACAGGCTTAAAAAGATATATACATCCACAATAATTCATTTGATTGCCTACTATTTGTGTTGTATAATACACACATACATAAACTCACGCCTTCTTCGCAAGGGGGGCAGAAACTACAGAACGCCACCTGCATGTAGATTCTGTATAAAACTCACGTAGTGTGAGCGACAGCTCACTGACAATGACAATGACAATTGTCATCTCACTGATGCTAGGGAGTGACCAAGCATTACATTTATAATCATAATCGAGATTGTAATAATATTTGTATGCTAATTCATTTTATATTATTTCAAAACTAGTATTTAAGTGTTGAAACGTTACTATTTAGGGTTTTTTTTTTAAATAAAATAGCAAAACAGAAATTCAGTCAGAAACTCAATTTTGTTTTTTTATTCCAAAAGGTTTGGCAATTTTCGCAGACGCCATCTTGCTTTTTAATTTTGATCTCACTATCGGATTTAACACCCCCGAAACCCATGAAAACGATACTCATGATGAAAAATCAGAACATTTTCGCAGCTGCCATCTTGCTTTTTAATTTTGACCTCACTATCGGATTTAACATCCCCGAAACCCATGAAAACGATAGCCATAATGAAAAATCTGAATATTTTCGCAGCCGCCAACTTGCTTTTTAATTTTGACCACACTATCGGCTTTAACACCCCCGAAAACCATGAAAACTACACCTATGATGTGAAATGTTTGTAGCCGACATTTTTGATTTTGATACAAAGTTGGTAAAACCAAATTTTTGTTTGTCGCGCATTTAAAAATAAAAAACAAAAAGAACTCAATTTAATATTTTAATAACAGCGCCTCACGCGCAAGCGCGGCGTCTTATCACTTCACCCGATTCTCGTAACCATAGTAACCACTCGTGCCGAAGTGAATCGGCTAGGTGAAGTGAGTTGGTAAGCGCGACGCGCGAGTGTCGTGATCTTATCACTTCACTCGATTCTCGTTGCCATAGCAACACCACTTCACTTGGGCTGGATGAAGTGAGCCTAGTCGCCCGCTGGCAGGTGCGTCAAAACACATCGCGGTTGGGTCATGGGATTTTCGATGTAAGTTGGTCGACTATTACTCGTTAACTAGTAAAGCCTACTTAGCTGTAAGTTTTTCTTTTAATTTCGTTATATGTACTACTGCCATGATTTTTTTTCACATATCCAAAAAAAAACGATACCGCACACCATGGGATAGATGAAAAAAAAATATTGTCCCCACTTTACGTACAAGGGAGGTAGGGTAGGGCGGGGGTAGGGGTAAGTTGGGCAATCGAAACATCTTAGAAACTATACACCGCACGCTAACGCATCAAATTGTGGAAAGAAGCGGTCGCAGGGTGAGGGATTATTATTGATAATTATATAAATGTTTAAGTCTGATTTTAAGTAGAAAGACTGAGTTCTAATCCAGATATAAGTTTACGATATGTTGAATTTTTGCTGATTCTATTTTTTTTTCATATTTAAATGAATTAATTTTAATTTCACTGTTATGTCAGTAAAATACGATAAATAAAAGTTTATTGTAAAATAGAAATTTTATTTAATGTCTAGTAAAAAATTAACCCATAGTTTGTGTAGAATTTCTAACTGCTCAATTTACCCCATACCCTTGCTCAACTTACCTGACCTATGGGGTACGTTGAGCATCTCTGACTTTCTTCACGTAAACGACTGTAGCTCTTAAATGCGATTTGTTAGAAATAAATCACTATGGGCACTTTTGTAAAGGGATAAATTACTTACCCATCAGTTTGCATAACAAGCCATTAAGACTTATTGTTGAGGAGCTATGACCACTCAAGTGAAAAATTGCTCAACTAGCCCCGCCCTACCCTACCCTAAAAAAATATTTTTCAAGATATTATTTTTCCACTTGATTCACGGCGTGATTAATTAAAGCTTTCTAGTACTAAGAGTCTCTGAGCTAAGCTGGGGACAGACAGACAGATGGACATTGTGGACCGCCGACAGAAGTAAAAACTTAAAACTATGAATAACAGTTGTTTTTTTTTTTGTTACATCAATAATTAAAATGTAATTATTTGTAAATTAAAATGATTAGTTAAAACATATTATATGTTTTCACTGATGGCCAAGTGCAACACGTCATACTCAAAGATATACTGTTAACATTAGCATGTCGGTGTCGCAGTAGGTATCCATAAGATTTCCCTTACCGAAAATCACTCAATGCGCCTAACGAAAATTTCACTTAAAAACAACTTTTACACAATAATATTAATACGCTGACAACACCTAAACCGTGGTCACTGTCAGATTGCATAGAAAAGAAAGAGAAGCGTGATGACACAACGCTTGTAATTTATTGCAAAATATGAAGCAATTATTTAATCACTCAAAATTGAGTTGAGTAATCGAAAATAAAAAACAACCAAGTTCTGCATTCAAATAAGACGTTCTTGTTATTAATTAAATACGTAACGTATGTTGATATTGAATACAGATATTTTGGATTAGAACTCAAGGTAAGAAGTTAGTTTAACGTTAGTTTGTATCGAGATTTTTTTCAAAACGTGTTTTGGTAACAACCAAGTTCTGGGAAATATTTTCAAAAATAACATATATTTTTTCCTACTTACTATCACACACTATACAGATTTGGCAATTTTTTTTTCTTAAGACAAGCCTATTTTGGTCAATTGGGTCTTGTCAGCGCCTTAATAAAAGAACAACGATTGAAGACAACCAAGAGAATTCTTGATCTTCGTCATCATCGTATCCAAAATAATTTAAAAAAATATTTTCTATCAGATTAGGACTGAAAAGAAAGTCTTACCCATTTATCGGTTATTTTGTGCTTAAAACTAACAGGCAATTTTTTACTGAGTAGGGGAGGTCAGATAGGCCGTCGCTCTATATAAAATACTGGTATTCAGCTGAATCCGGATAGACTGAAAGCTAACCTCAACATACTACTATGTTGAGGTTAAAATACAGCTTAAAAATTTTTAAGCTGTATTTTAGAAAGTGGAGAGTTAACCTCTATATTTGAAAAAAAAATGGTAGTTGTTAATAAGGTATAACAGTTAGACATATAGCTTCTTTTTCTGGCTAGGCAGACGATAGTGACTCCATAATTTAAAATAAACAATTAGCTAAGTATATTTTGTAACAACTAAAATGTACTGTTAAAATGACAAAACAAACCATTAGCGTTCCGTTCCGAAACAATAAAACTTTAGCACTGCATTTATGTTAAAAGCAGTAATTTACTTATGTACTTATGTACATTAACTTAATGATAAACTAACATTCGAATGACTGACGGGTTACTTAATGTGTTTGTGAACTAAATTGGTACTTTACTTGAACTTACTTTTTTATATTATGTATTTATTTAAATTTCTAAGATAATATTTTCATAAATTAAAAACTAAGTCTAAATAATAATAATATGTAGTAAATAATTATTTCGGCATCAAATATTTCGTCCACATCGTTGTCAACAGTTAGTTTTTATTTATGTAAGCACACAATTCATCTTTTGATATATTTTTATGGCTGTAAGTTTGGAATCCCCAATAGGTACTAATCCGGCTCGAAGGACCAAAAATAGTTGCGATTATCATTGTACCATACAGCTGTTTTACTTACTGATTAATAATCTAAAACATTAACTTTTTTAACGCTTTGACGTTTTATTAACCACAATCTTCATAAGTGATGATGGTTTGTATACTAATCGACTGCCTCGTTGGTCTAGTACAAGCGCTACTGCTGAGCATGAAGTCCTGGGTTTGGTTCCCGGGTCGGACAGTGTTATTGGGTTTTCTATCTGGAATTTCTCAGCAGCAGCTTGGAGTCTAGATTTGTTCCCGGTTGATGGCAATAGGCTCGCCCCCTATTGCATGGGACTTAAACAAACTGGCAAAATGTGGGTGTACTACAGGTACACCTCTGCCCAACCCTTCGGGAAACAAGGCGTGATGTTATGTTATGTGGTTTGTATACTTGCCTATATAATAATATACCAGCCTATTATTGCCCCCTGTAGGACAAAAGCCTCTTCTCTTACAGAGAAGGTACGAGCATTGATCACCACGCAATAGAGTCAATTTCAGACATAAACTAACTTCTAGGTCTCTTCACGATGTTTTTCTTAACCGATGTCAGCCATGTCAAAGATAAACTCCGAAAAAACAAATGAATTGAAAAATTCATATTGGTGTCACAATGAACCCATTAAGTCGTGCATAAGAAGTGAAGTGAGGCCTTTAACCACCGGGCCCAGTGGTTAAAGGCCTCGCTTCGCTTCTGAACCATTCACTCGATTCACGACATTCACTCGTGCCTTTTAGAATCTTAATATTTTTCTATCAGCGCAAAGCGCTAACGAATTTTTATATCCTACGTTGCAGGAGGCGTATACATTCCTTTTTATTAATTCCGCTTGGGCTCAAGATAAGCTATCGTACCCGAGGGACTGCAAGTTTATTGCGTTGAGATTCTGGCCTACATGCGAGATACATTGTAATTTACTGATGAGAAAATGGTAGCCGAAACGTGAACTCATGGTACGGCTGGTCCATAAATTCAAGGTCACTTAGCGAGCTATGGAACGAGCTATGCTTGGAATCTCTCTGAGAGATAAAATTCGGAACGAGGTGATCCGGCAGAGAACCAAAGTTGTCGACGTAGCTCACAGACAAGCTGAAAGTGGCAATGGGCCGGCCATATTAGCCGTAGAACCGATGACCGTTGGGGTAGATGTGTTCTTAAGGGGAGACCGCGATTAGGTAAACGTAAGGTAGGATGCCCTCAGGCTAGGTGGAGTGAAGTTCTTCGCAGGGTGGCTGGCAGCAGCTGGATGAGAGTTGCCGAGAATCGAGCTGACTGGCTTGCAATTGGAGAGGTCTATGTCCAGCAGACTTGGTAGTTTTTAAATACAGACTGTGTTCTATACAATGCTAGAAAAATACAACAAAGAACTGTGGCATCACTACTTTGACTAAAGTCGAATAATATTTATTGTAATATTTATTAATATTAATAAATAATAAATTTATTAATATTAATATTTTTTTTTATTATTATTATATTTATTTAGTAATATTTATTTGTTGTAATATTTTTGTGTATCGTTTAGTTTAATCGATTTATACAGGATGGAATTTTGTAATGCCACCTGGAGGGAAAGTACTCTTAATACTGCAGATAGAAAGTTTTACTCAAAGGAAACATTCCTTTATTTTTGAATAGAAAGCAAACTGCATTCAAAGATTTTCGAAAATTCTCTTCTCCCACACCCGGGAATCATACCAGCTAAAATCTGAAAAAAAATTACCCTGTACTTTTATTGCATCGATCGTTAGGGTCAATTATAAGGATGAAATCTCTCTAACAAACATGATAACTTAAATGAAAGGAAAACCAGGAAATATGAAGTTACAAATTCAGTCGAGTCAAGTTAAAGCTCTTTAACTAACATCCATCTTTTGTAATGCAGACTCCTTTGCGACATACTTGTAACTGCGTGTATGAGGTAATTTAAATATGGAATGTTAGATTAAAATTTGAAAATTAGATTGTCATAGTTGTTATTCACATTTGATTGTTTTTACAACTCATTTCACATTTTGTCTCACGGTGAAAATGGCTTATCAAGAACAGTTTGATTTAATGGAAGCTTATTTTTAAATAACAAAAACGTGAATCTACGAGTAGCTCTGCGGTGGTATGGAGAGAGATATCAAGACCGACAGGCACCAACTCGGTTCGTATTGAAAAGAATGGTAGAAAATTTAAAGAATACGGGTGGTTTCAAGAAGAGACGGCATACTATTCAGCAAAACTATTTCGATTTTGAACTAGATGTTTTAACATACTTTGAATCATTTCCAAAGGCTTCAAGTAGAGATGCTGCCGATGAATTAGGAACAACCCACACTCGCGTACTTAAAGTGCTGAAAAAGTATAAGTATAAATGCTATCGTGAAGGTTGGTTGGTGCAAAAATTGCATATTGGGGATCGTGACAGACGATTACAATTTTGTGAAAACATGCTTAGAGTAATTGACCGAAACCCAAATTTTTTGAGTAACATTGTATGGCCTGACGAAACCAACTTCAGCAATAATGGCATGTACAATCGCCGCAATAACCATTATTGGTCTCGTCCTGTTCGTGTTCATGAAACTAACAATCAAGTAAGATTTTCTTTCAACGTTTGGTGCGGAATTATGAGAAATAATGTAGTGTTAGTCCACTTAGGTCATTTAAACACTGTCAAGTATATTGAAATACTGGATCTCTTAAGAAACGAGTTAAATGGTTTCCCCGAGGAAGAGCGAAACCAAATTATTCTACAGCAAGATGGTGCTCCAGCACATAACAGCAGAATCACTACTGCCTACATTAAAAACCATTTTAATACCTGGATTGGTACAAACGGCACAATCAGATGGCCTGCGAGATCGCCAGATCTCACCCCATTAGATTTTTTTTTGTGGGGATTTATGTAAAAAATCAAATTTACATGAAATCTTATGCGAATGACAACGAGTTGAGAGTTGAAGTTCAGAATACGATTTATAATATTCACCACAACACTTTATTAAAGGTTACTAGAAATGAATTCGTTAAAAGAATAAATTTGTGTATCCAAGAGAATGGAGCCCATTTCGAGCAACTAATTAGTTAGTTTACCATTTTTTGTAAATAATTAAATTAATTTAAGATTTCCTGGTTTTCATTTCATTTAATTTATGTTTGTTAGAGAGATTTCATCCTTATAATTGACCCTAACGATCGATGCAATAAAAGTACAGGGTATATTTTTTTTTCAGATTTTAGCCGGTTCGATTCCCGGGTGTGGGAGAAGAAAATTTTCGAAAATCTTTGAATGCAGTTTGCTTTCTATTCAAAAATAAAGGAATGTTTCCTTTGAGTAAAACTTTCTATCTGCAGTATTAAGAGTACTTTCCCTCCAGGTGGCATTACAAAATTCCACCCTGTATAAGTGTAAAATAAATGTATACCTAATAATAAGTGTTAAAGTCTAGAATACAATAAATATGACCATTTTATTACACAAAGTGACAGCTAGCACGTGTCAGATTACTCCAGTGAATAATTCGACTTTAATAATGACAATAATAATACCTGCCTATTATGGTCCCATTGCTAGGCAAAGGCCTCTTGTCATATAGAGAAGGCATAAGCATTGATCACCAAGCTTGCTCAAGGCGGGTTCGCGATTTCAGATCTATAGTCCTAGGTTCAAGGTGAGTGCAGACAGACTAAGGAAGCACTCCCTACAATCGTCCAATCACTGTCCATCCCATGGTTGCCTGGAAGAGATCGCAGAAAGCGATAAGGCTGCCCATTGTATATTTTGTAGTGTTTGATTTATTTTTTTGTCATATATTTTTGTGGTGTACAATAAAGTATATATAAATAATAATAAATAAATGATCGTTGGCCGCCTTACGAAACCGGTTCTCCGACTAACTAAAAAACAGCTGCGTATACAGTTTCAGCAGCTATAACTGGCCACGGGTCATTTAATAAACACCTCTTTGTCATAGGAGTCACAGACAGTCCGCTGTGCAGGGCCTGCAAGGAGGATGACGAGACAGCAGCTCATGGGCTACTGAACTGCCCGGTGGTCGCCACATATACACAGAGCAAAGTGCTTCGGTAACCCAGGTACCCTCCGTGAGATTGTCAGTAACACCAACCTTGCTGGCCTTTCTTGAGGAGCTGGGGTGGATTGAATAATTGATTTTCCCACCCGTACGCAAAATACGCGCACTGACGTGGAGTTGCGGACAGCAGCCCGTATTTGCTATTACCAGGATTTCTCACGATATTTTCTTCACCGAACTCAGGGAACTTTAAAAAAAGAACGTCTATTTGTTTACTTCCAATCTATAGTCAACAAATCTACATTCCCCGACTAAAAACACAAAATGACACTGTCAGAAAACTACGAATAAACTTGAATAAAAGCCAGCACAACTTTGAACGAACTACAAATTAATTCAATCACAAACTAAACTTGCTAATACATCGTACCACTCTAAACGTCTTCTCTAACTTAATCTATGAAACTCCATTCATCCCCTTCCGCCCCCTTTTATTCATCCTCCCTCCCCCCTTTCATTCATCCCCCCAGTTTTGGATTCCAATGTTGGGTAACTTTTGGAATGTATCTGATCCAGTTTTGCGCTACATTGCTTCTATTCTTGGGATAAATTCACCTAATAGAAAGTTTTGTTGAATGATCACTATGATCAGTGCCTTTCTTGCTAACGTCACCAAATTAGATATTTTCTTGGAAAGTGTAGAATCCTGTTCATCAGGCTTTTAAATTGATTACACAACACATACTACCACACCAAGCCTCTCGTGCAGGGCCACTTCACTTTCAACCATTCTAGTTTTTTCTATGGCCGTACCGATGTCAACAATTCTGCTAATGTCAATGTGATGAAAAAACGTGCTGACAATAAATTTAGTTTTTTAATTTTTATTAAAAATTAATTTGTTGATTGAATAATTCATTATTGAATTTAATGTGAAACTTGTTGATAAGTATTAGTAGGTACACTGAAACAAACAGATAAAAATATTGTTAGTTGTATTATTAAGTATGTACATAAATGATAACGAACCACACAAAAATCATCATAATTTGAGGTCATTGACCACTTTCAACCTATTCCCGCCATTCGTGGTAACTGACAGATGACATTAGTGACAGAAGCTACCTCTCTTATATGTGATTGAGACGGTGTTTACATATTTATTAAATAGATTACTTTTTACTTGATTCGTGGTTGTTTTATATTAGAAGACTTTATTAATAATTATGTTCCTTTCTTTCCAGAGGAAAAGAGGGGGCTCGTGGAGTCGTGGCTCAATAACAACAGCTGCACGGATCGATCAAAGGGAGAGCTGCGCCTGCCGCGGTCGGTTCGTGGATAGATGACTGTTCCTTAGATACCGGGACCCCTCCGTGCCTCGTCAAACACGGGCCCCGGCTGTCGGTCGTAAATCTTTGACAGACGTTACGGGTAGTCTGTACTTGAAAAAGGATTACCCAGTAACTGGGTTGTGGAGGTGAGATAGGCAGTCGCTCCATGTAAAATACTGGTTGTTCTGGTCGGTCGGTGGTCGGTTAGACCGGAAGCCGACCCCAACATAGTTGGGAAAAGGCTGGGCAGATGATATTTGACATTATTCCTGCGAGTACAACCATTACAAACTAGCCATAAAACACTTTACATCGTATCCTTTTTTTTTGGGTGGGAAATTATCAAATAACTTCTCCCGCTTTGGGCGGAGCGGAGCGGTCTCTTACTGACTAAAACCCACCCGTGTTCCTTCCATTGTCTGTGTTGCCAGGGGCCTCGATATCCCTTTCGGACTTTCCCACGACCACGGCAGTACATTCCATCCTAATCCTAACTAATATATATTTATTTCTATATTTCTTTTAGATTAAATTAAAAATTAATAAAATGTTACCTTAGACTTATACTTAGAATAAGTTAGTTGCATGTATACCAAAATAAGTCCTCTTACTTAATTTTTTTCTGTTGCTGTGCCCGACAGGGTCCATGATTGTTACAACAAATGTCTACTTACCGCCTAAGCATATACATTGTGGAATGCAATAAATGATTGATTATTGAGTAATATTATAAATGCGAAAGTGAGTTTGTTTGTTTATATTATTAAGTTTGTTTGTTCCACTTTCACGCTAGAAAGTCTGAACGGATTTGGATGAAATTTAGCACATGGGTAGACCATGACCTGGATTGGGACATAGGATACTTTTTTTCTCGATATTCCCACGGGATCGAGACATATGCGGATGAAACCGCGGGGCGCAGCCAGTACTTTCATAAACTCTTTAGCCACCCTGAGTTCCCGACATACATCCACAATTACCCTTAGCTGATATTCACAAACCAGGCTATCTACCAAGTTTACCACCTAACTTATGGCCAATATGGCTGACAACAAAGAATGTGACGGTCTTTCAACGAATAAAAAGTGGAGCTATACTCTGATTAAATTCTTTGTGAGGTCCGGATTCCGGATGGACTTATTAATCTTTTTTATGAGGCTACTTGATGGGTCACTTGAAATATATGCTTGACCATGTAGGTTGTTAAACCTGATAGGGGATGAAAATGGCTAGATAAAAAAGGGACCAAGTCATTGATAAATATATCAATGGACCAAGTGTGTGTCCGATCACGCATAATGAATGGTTTCATAGTTGGGTTGCAGTTATCCGAAAAACACACATCGATATACGTCACGGTCTTCAATTCTCCAACTGCAATTGTAAGTTGATCAACTATTACTCATTAACTTGTAAAGAAAGCCTACTTAGCTGTGATGGCTTTCCTTTTAATTTCGTTCAAAAAACAACCATTTCGCTGGCAGGGGGACACTTGACTCTAACAAATATTAGCACTTCAAATCATAATATTACGCAAACGGATCCCTGAATCGAAAACAGTGTTGACAGACCCGCAATATTTTTGAACGGCCTATCCAACGATACCCCGCACCATGGGATAGACGAGAAAAACAGTACGTGCAAGGGTGGTCCTTTAAAAAAATATATTGTTCAAGGTTTTATTATACCACTTTGTCGGCGTAACTCAAAATCAAAATCAAAAGTTAATAATTCATATTAGTCTGAGAATCAGCACTTTTCGAACGTCAAAATTACATAAGGCAGTCCCCCAAAACGTCCACCCTTCACCACTTCCTAGTGCTTTAGCTAGGAAGAAGAAGTGGTGCAACAAACTCCCCATCGAAGTAAAATAATGAAACAGTTACTACTAATAACAATAACAAAACCATGATCAGCAAGACGACCAGTCACCACAAGCAGCACCCGTTCACGAGCATAACGCAAAGGTCAGCCATTACCCCCCTCGCCATATTTAAGGGAAGGCAGACACACGCACACGACAGAAGTTAAAAGCTGCTGGTTAATATTAAAGACTTCTCTCCTGATAAAAGAGCTGCTAATCCCACCAATACCTATGTAAAACGCAACCAACAGTCAAGTATTTTTTCTGAAATATGTAGTTTGGAGAAACACAAACTTTTCGAAAATTTTAAGTTATTTTTCTTCTGAAATAACAATGTACAAATCCTCTAACAATATTATTTAATAAAAAACTTGAACAAAATTCTCAGGCCGCAAAGAATGCTGCAGATTTTCCAAGAAAAAGTAAAACAAACCGACCAGTAAAGAAGCCGCAAGTTTAACCAAACGGAAATTATATTTCTAGCTCTGAAACTTGTACAAATGCAGAAACAACGACACAAAGTAAAGAAACAACAGAAGTGTAGTTGTGAACCTTAAGAAAAGTCAAAGTATTTATTTGCAAAACTTAGGTGGGTGTAAAAACAGGTGTTGTAAATAAAAATAATGTATAAATATCACTAAAGATCAATAAAGCAGAAAGTATCTAAAATTACACTTAGTTACAGAAATAATAATAATAGTAATCATTTAATTTGGACATAATTAAAAATCCATAATGAGTTAGTCACAGAAAAACTTACAACTGTGTTAGTAACCTTAAGCAAAAATCAATTAATTAATTACAAAATCACAAAAGTTTAATTCAAAAACTTTCCCTCTGCACCGGGCCCGTAGGCATGCCTACGGGACCAGTGCGCAAGGAAAGGGCAGTCGGGTCTTTCAGCAATAACGCTTAGGATGCTGTTGGAACTCCCACGTATCCTACGCATCAAGGAGGCCGCCCTTTTACGCAGGATAGCCTCAAAACGCCCAGCACGCCCAGCACGGTTTTCGACCAGCAAGAAGCACTACTAGCAATCTCTTGTGCTACATGGCTAATCTTGTGCCAACAGTGGACAGTGGGGGCCAAACTGATGCCGCTTACTTCGATTTTAAAAAAGCATTCGATCTGGTAAATAACGATGTTTTGTTGAAAAAGTTAGCGGCCATTGGTTTCACTCCACATCTACTAAAGTTTTTTGCTAGTTACTTGAGCGGTAGGCAACAGTACGTAGAGTATGCGGGACACAAGTCAGAGCCATATTTTACCCGGTCGGGGGTGAGTCAGGGCAGTAATCTTGGGCCTTTGCAGTTCATTCTTATGATTAATGATTTGCCAGAAGTTGTCAAAGACGCCAAATGTTTACTGTTTGCTGATGACCTCAAGCTGTCTGGAGGACTGTGACAGGCTTCAAAGAGACATAGACAGAGTGATGACCTGGAGCAAGGACAACATCTTGCAGTTCAACATCTCAAAGTGCGTAACAATCACATTCTCTCGTGCGCGCACTCCTATTCTATATACTTATAATATAGACGGGTCGCCAATGGCTAGGGCCACGGAAGTTAGGGACTTAGGGGTTAAATTCAACACTGGGCTAACGTTTCGTGTTCACGTCACAAGCTGCTGCAGAAAAGCTTACCGTAATTTAGGTTTTATGTTACGTATGGTGCGTGGTTTTAATAACATTAAAGCGGTCATCGCTTTATATAATGCTTTAGTTAGAAGTCAATTGGAATGTAACGCAGTCATTTGGGCTCCACACGAATCTAAATATAGGCTCATGCTGGAGAGAGTACAAAACAAGTTTGTGAGGTACTTGTACCTGCGCCTGTATGGTGTTTACCCATTTTATCCGCTTATGTACCCAACTTTATTTATTTTGGGTATGGTTGGATATAACGAACTGAGGGTCAGGAGGGATCTCGCACTTACCTCGTACATATTCAAAGTACTTAGAGGGAAGGTACATAATGCGGAAATATTAGGGCACATAGGTTTGTGTGTTCCGGACAGGTTCGTGTGGCGACGACGGCAGCCACGGCTGCTGGTGGAGCCGCGCGCTCGGACCAATCTTTTAAGTGAGGCGCCACTGACTCGCGCACTCCGCACTCTCAACCTCATAGCTAGTGACACAGACCTATTCTGTTGTTCTCTGAGTGAGTTCACAAAGAATGCATTGTTTGTAATAACTTACAAAATTTAATTGAAATAATGTGTTAGTAAATAAGTTCAAATCTGAACTCTTATCCTAATAAGAGTTCAGATTTACACTATCGCAATAGGTTTCTCTGTAAGGATAGATGTAAGTTGGAAATAAATAAATAAAAATAAAATAAAAATAAAAACTATCTGTGCCTGCCTCAGCAAACATGCCCGACGCGCTACAGAACCGAGGAAACCCCAGCAGCACCCGAAAGGCATTACTATATTGAATTCGAAGAGCATTGTAGGCCTTCTGCGTATACTTGATCCACAGGCTGCAGGTGTAGAAAGTCTGGCAGTAGGCCTTAAACAGTGTAATTTTCACTTCTTTAGTACACCTAGCAAACCTGCGGGCCAACATATTACATCGAACCGACAACGCTCTTCTCTCTCTCTCCAAATCATCATCATCACTCAGATCCTCATTCAAAACGTGCCCAAGGTATTTAAATTGAGACACTCTCTTAAGTGCTTCCCCATACAGAAAGACTGGAGGAACCGACTTAGGTTTTCTGGAACCAACACGAAAAACCATGACCACACTCTTCCTAACGTTGTACAGGAGTCCATGGGCCGTGGCGTATTGTTCACACACCCCAAGCAACCGTCTGAGTGCATCAATCGAAGGACTCAGCAGCACCATGTCATCAGCATAACTTATACTATTAATGACCTTGCCATCAATAGAGCATCCGACACCAGTGCTGCCGAGCTCCTCGACCAGCTGATTGATGTATAGGCTGAAAAGCCCTGGGGAGGTCAAGCCACCTTGCCTCACGCCACACTCCAGCCCATACTCACCAGACAATGCACCCGACCATCTGACCTGGTTAATTTGTGGCTATACCAAAACTCGAGGAGGTTAACCAACTCATGAGGTATGGTGTTCTGTGTCAGTTTTGACCACAGGATATTATAATTAACCAGGTCAAACGCCTTGGAGAGATCCAGAAAAGCAGCATACACAGGAGTATTCCTATCAGTATAGTACCTAACCGTGTGCTTAAGCGCCAGAATAGCAGTTTCAGTGGACAACCCGGCTCTAGAACTGAGCAGCATGTGGTTTGAGCTGGGCACTTATCCTACGCTCAAACACACGGTCAAGCTCCTTAGCTGTAACAGTGGCTAACGAAATTGGTCTATAGTTGTCCTTGTCTGACGCATCCTTAGTTTTACTCTTAACTACAGGCACAACTATCGTCCTCATCAGGTCCACAGGCAGATAAGAATGCCTCACACAAAAGTTGAAAAACATGGATAGGATCCTAGGAAGATGTGGACCAGCATACTGAAAGTGTTCAATGCTTAGGCCATCATGTCCAGGGGATTTGCCTCTTGTCATGGATTTAATTATATCCTTTATCTCCTGTGCCGAAATATTGATTGGCTCTCCAGACATGATTTCCCCAGCGACACGTACCTGCTCCTCCACCTGAACTGGAGCTACCGCAAAATGCCTCCTGAACATGTCCGCAATCTCCGCAGGTTTCTCAACTCCACCCACGTTGACTGGAACTGTAGGTCTTGGGTTCAATCGCTGAGTGGATTTCCAGAAGTTTTGGAAATGTTTGCGGCCATGCTGAGTCGCTAGCGTGTTCATTTTGATTTGATCCTCATTATACTGACAGTATTTCAACCTTTGCTTAAACACCTTGCGCGTCTCATTCATTTCCTCATATACCCTACCATTCCGAGGTCTTCCATGCCACACCCAGCTCAAAAAAGCCTTCCTCGCATCTCCATGCGCCTCCCTAACATACTTATTCCAGCCGATCACTGCACGCAGTCTCTTACCATCACTCACCGAACCAGAACTACCCTCTGCCGCTTCCCGAAGGGATGTCAGTAACCTACCATACAAATTATCAATAATAGACCTATGACTCAAATCTTGACAAAAAAGATCACAACACTTTCCTAATTCAGAAGGAAAATCTATGTTTTTTAGTTTTTCCATACACAATCTATAATAACAATCCCTTTGTGATACATTTCTTTCCCCCCATATAGCCTTATCAATGTTTTTATTTGTCACCAACAAAGAAGAAGCATCCCTTGGTCCCACCATCCCCAGATCAACTTGAAATGACAATGGAAAATGATCCGACCAATATATATCATGATATACTTCAAATTTTTTAAGTGAATTCCACGCCATCTCAGAGACCAGGAGATGATCTAACCAACGTCTGCTTCCACACACCTCACTGACAAAGGTATATGTATCAGAATCAATACCCAGTTTATCATAGTCGGCACAAATCCAACTTTGTTCCACACAAAAACTTATCAATTCCCTATTAAACAATTCACCAGGGTGAGCATTAAAATCCCCTAAGATATAAACATATTCTACATTTACACTTTCAACAATAGCCGCTATTTCACCCAAACATTCACAGAACTCGTTTAAGTTATTATGTGAATCCGTCGGCATGTACACACTAAACAATAACAAAGTTCGGTCAGCGCAAGTCATTTTAACAGCCGCTATGCGATCACTCATACAAGGTATAACCGTAACAGACGCAAATACAGACTTTCTCCACAAAATCGAAATACACTTAGTAACAGAATTACACTTAGTGACGGAATTATACTTAGTAACAGGATTACACTTAGTAACAGAAGTAGACTTAGTGGGTAACAGAATTAAATTTCGATAAAGTTAAATAACAAAAAAGATAGATATCTATTAATGCTAAATAACTTACACATAACCTAAAATCAAAGTTAACAATTTGGTTACAAAATGTTGTACGTACCTACGTACAACATTTTGTAGCAGAAATGTTATGTTCTAATAATTTAAATACCTATACAAATTATTAGAGAACATAACATTTCTGCTACATTTTAGCCTATCATTTTCCAAGTTCCATATAAATTTTATAAGCAGCGACATCTTACTTCCGGAAGTCACTGGTAATACTCGAAAAATATTCAAGTTCGGATTTTGTAAAATTGGATTATAAACGTTTGGATCGTCCAAACATCATGGTTATGGCTGTACTTATAAGTACAATGAATAAAACATTATGATTGTGCACCAATGCTATACTATTATAGAGTAATTGCCTTCAATTACTCTATAATAGTTATTTAGGTAAAGAAGAAAAAGAGGTAGACAGAATAACATTTATTTGGAAACAGTATGAAACAGAAAATAAAATAGTGAAATGCGTTTAAAACAGCGTGTGTCTCACGGCTGTGGCGAAAAGGACCATTTCTCTGACGCTGGTTTTCTAATATCGAACGAAATTAAAATCGAACCATGTGAACCCGGTATTACATCCGATCCGTCAGTCCCTAAAACCTTTAGGGACCAACTGACGGATCGGATGTAATACCGGGTTCTCGTGGTTCGATTTTAATTGATCAACTGCTAAGTCGGAAGCGATGTGAACCATCTGAACAGACTTTCAATCAAATTGAATTTCAAACTCAAAGTATTTTTTGTTGAACAACAAAAGTTGTTACAACTAAAATCGAACCGTATGAATACGGTTTAACAATCAGATTTAAACATCATATATTATTTTTATACTCAGATATTATAATAAGGTAATACCTATAGAAATATATCTGAATAGTACCCCAGAGATGGCAAACGCTACAGAGGATGCCAACAAATGAGATGGGAGAATGACATAAAACTCACTTATGCGTTCCTTGAGAAGCATGTGTGGTGTGATTATACTCGTAAGGTGTGATAAAGCAACGGTGCTGTTTAAAGGAAGATGTAGTTACAAAAATTGAAAAGAGTATGCTTAGATAGTTTGGTCATGTTGAGAGGATGAATGAAAGGCGACTAACAAAAGGTATTTACAAGGCAGATGTGAGTGGAAATGTGGAGTGGACGCCTCAGAAAGACATACAGTGACCTCATTGGTGATGTTCTTCAACAAGGTCAGGTGCGTAGTACTCGCAACCGACGTGCGTGTATGAACGTAACCGAAGCAAAAGGAGTATGTAAGGAGTGTAGCAGGTGGCGTTCTATAGTTTCTGCCTACCCCCATGGGAAGAAGGCGTAAGTTTATGTATGTATAAAACTCACGGCTGGACACCATGCATTGTGAAACTCAATTGTGTTACCTCTATAATATTCTTTTAATGATTTGACGACCACAACAGGATCCTTGCAGACTTTTTATTTATACGATGGAAACCTTGGCGACTCCAGTGAAAAGTGTACCTTCTCACACTTTCTCATATCATGGCGGTGACGACGAGGTCTTAATTTCCTGACGACTGTCCCTTTTGATATGGCATCATTGTGCGGAGGCAGCCCTTCATCGAAGATGGAGAAAAGATTGGACGTTACTGAGGTGCGGATTGATACCTTTTGTGTCCATTCGATATTGTTTTTCTCACAGGTTTTGCACGTGCTAACGTGATTAATAGAAGAGACTATTATGACCTACGTAAGCTTTAAAGGTATTTATAATAGGAGAAGCTCGTGGCTAAGTAATAACAGCCGCGCTGGTCGATCCACCAGGTTAAGCTACGCTTGCTGGGGTTGGTTACTGGATATGTGACCATCTTTACATACCAAGACCCCTCCGTGCCTCGGAAAGCACGTTAAGCCGTTGGTCCCGGCTGTCATTCGTGGATCTTTGACAGTCATTACGGGTCGTCAGAAACCCGAAAGTCTGGTTACCAGTGTTGCCAAGGGATATCGTATTACCGAGTTACTGGGTTGTGGAGGTCAGATAGGCAGTCGCTCCATGTAAAATACTGGTATTCAGCTGCATCCAGTTGGACTGGAAACCGATCCCGACATAGTTGCAAAATAGGCTTGGCAGATTGAAGCTTTAAACCTAAGCAAAAGACCGCTCTTTCGCTAATAAGTGCCCGCTTCAAAAAAACCCGGTGCAGTATTACATCAAATTAAATCAAAATATTTTATTTCACATAAACCTACATGGGCACTTATGAAACGTCAGAAGGCAGGTGCACGGTTCCAATTGGTAATTTCCTATTGAGAAGAGCCGGCAAGAAACTCCACGGTTACTCTTTTAAAAATAATTGGCTTTTACAATGTTTTCAAATTACAGTGTTAATAGGTATGGGAGAACAGTGTAGATCTGTCGAGATGTATCAGGTACTTAACAAAAAAAAAAGAAAAAGATCTACAAAATAAGTCTATTAAGCCTACAACGTTCACACATTCACAAGGTACAAAAGAATCTATGTAAAATATTAATAAAATAATAAAAACCTATTGAAACCAAATGACATGTTTGCCATTACAACAAGTCTGAAATCAAAATTGTAGGTATCTAATGTATATTGTCTAGATCTTCGCACACACTAGTCCAATGTGCATCAGATTATCCAACAACGTTAATTTTATTGTTGTCATCTTGAAATGCACTGTTTCAGGGATCATTTGGCACTTGAATGACGTTGACAAGAGGGCGCGATGTTGTGTTTGTGCATATTTTTTTTTGGGAAAAATCAAAATGGCGGCGATAGTCCAATTTTTGCCACGCGCCGAAAAATACTTGTATAGTTATATGTTCTTGTTTATGGTTTATCCGCAGTGGTAGCCCGCGAAATTTATAATTTTATTACGTTTTTTGCAATTTGCAGGTTCAAAATAATATTTATTTACAGAATGATAATTTATAACATCATCAATACATCTCTCTAAGTTAGATTGGTTCCATATGAACTTTACCATTAGAGATTTGTTTTTAATTCTGTAAATACATATTTGTTATGGTCGTGAAACATATTTTGATCAAGATACAACCTAACACTGACCTGCAAATTGCAAAAAAATATAAGAAAAAATGAATTTCGCGGGATACCACTGCGGATCCAACTTAATCAGGCAGTCTTGAAAAAATATTAACCCACAATATGAGACAAACTTCTCTCAAAAGAGAATTAACACAAGCGTCCATCCAATCACTAGAACTACCGAAAAACGACATCCATTGAACGTCTCGATCAATCAACGTCAGTCGACAGTGCTTACAAATACTCAATGGACGTACAGACAGAATACAGATAGGGTATGAATGGTGGACGATCACAAACGTTCAATGAACACTGTTTGATGTTAGAGCACGGAAAGGAATAATGAATTCGTCAGTATTTTTAAGTTATGTAACCAAGTTTGTCCAAATGATACATTATATTACATAAATGCACGCCTTTTCCCAAGGAGGTAGGCAGGAACTATAGAACGCCACCTGCTACGCTCCTGACATACTCCTTTTGCTTCGTTTACGTTCATACATCTGGTCATACACGCACGCCGGTTGCAAGTACCGACCAAAGTAATATGGGACACGGGCAGAACGATGATGCATAATCAGCCTATAATGTTCCCACTACTGGGACACAGGCCTCCTCTCTGTGAGAGGGAGTGGGCCGTAATCCACCACGCGGGCCCAGTGCGGGTTGGTAGAAGTCACATGTCTTCGGAGTTTTGGCTCTAGGACATGCCGGTTTCCTCACGATGTTTTCCTTCACCGTTTTGAGAGCAGTGGTGATGAAATTATTTACACAAAGTAAAGCACCTGTCAGGGTTCGAACCTGGAATCCCGGACGGATTTCCGGCCACCGTAGGCGCGGGTTTGCGGACGGTGAGCAATGGGTAGCTTACGGTACCAAAGGGTTACCGAGGCCCCTGGCAACACAGGCAACTGAAGGAATAGGTACGGGTGGGTTTTAGTCAGTAAGAGTCTGACACACCCTCCTGCTCCGCCCAGAGCGGGATAAGTTATTTGATGATTTCCCACACAAAAAAAAAGGGTTCGAACTTTCGACCTACAACTCGTAAGTCGCGGTCGTTACCACTGGGCCACCAGAAAGATAGAAAGATGCTTCTCGTCTCAGCTACTTTATCCATTCTCGTCACATCCATCTCAACATTCTCATCACCGCTGCATGCAATCTTTTTTAACATCGGAATGTTGACATCACAATTATTATTATAATGTATGGATCGGAATCCATACATTATAATAATAATTGTGATGATGAAATCGTGCTTTCACTGAATTTAGTACCTAAACCTTTAAATTCTTACAACATCTGGAAATCAACTTAAAAAATGAAATGTTGCGAAAACATACAAGTTTATTTCTTGTTCTGGCTAACGTCACCGGACATATTATTTACGGACAACAGCGGCGACATCGGAAAACTTTCCGTGTTATCTACGTGGGTACGATGTTCAGTTTTGTACTGAGTTTTCTGCGACTTTAATGGCAGCAAAACGAGTTTTTGAACTTCGAATACAGGATTAACGTTTTGAGTGTGAGGGTCATAATAATAATACAGGGTGTTTGGTGCATCGTGGGCCAAATTGGAATAGTCGACTGGGGGGGTTATCTGCTATCCTTTCAGACCCCTACACACTTCTCATGCCCTGTGGATTTTTTTCATCGACTTTTTATTGTTTTATTACAAATTTAAAAAAAAGTACAAGTCGTAGACTCTGAATTTGTATTTTATATAGATGTGTATTGTATTACAGTACTTTTAAATTCAAAATTAGTGACATTAGCCATCTAGTTTATTTTTTTATTTACTCGCAAAGTTTTGGATTTCAATTAAACACACGTTACAGCTATTTACATGGCTATAAAAAAAAAACAAAAGTGACCGGGATCATCCAACTCCCTCAATTTTTTTCTAGTCTATCTTCTTGCTAGTGATGTGCCACATTCCATAAAAATCTTTTTACAACTTTGTGAATTCGCAAAATACTAAATTCCAAATTCTAAAGAAAAAAAGTCTTTGAAGATGCACCAAACACCCTGTATAAGTTTTTGGCATTTTCGTAGTAATAATTTAGAAGTCTTAATTGTTACAAAAAGGTTAGAGCATAGATCATCATATGTCTATAAAGTTATAGACGTTTGATGATCTATGCTCTGGCCTTGTTATTTGTAGAATGTTCTTCTTTTCTTTTTTTTTTCTTTTATTCCGTTTTCCCAAAATACCAAACAGAAGAAAAGTTACCTTCTAAGTCTAGTTCTGGCCCTGAAAATAATTAATTGGACAGTTTTATAGAGGCCATCAACTGCGAAACTATAAGTAACAATATTACCTAGTGCTTAGCAACTAATAAAATGTTTACGAGATCATCAAATGGCCGGTGGTTTAGAAATTAACAATAATCTGTGATAGCAACTACAACTACAACTGTCAAACAATTAGGTCTTTAATTAGGTGTTAGGCTCTGAACAAACTGAAGCGAATCCCGTCTCGCGTCTTGTGCGGGATTCGCCTCAGCGTGACCAGAGCTTTAATTCAGCAACATGCGTTGAAGAAACTTGACTTCTGATAAATTAACGTACGAGTATGCTCATTCTGACCAAAATTTATATTGCTCGAACTTCATTGATAATGCTATCCTGGCTTGTCCTTTATCGGAACAAGCTAGGATACTGTACAAACTGGCATTTTCTATTTTAAAGTAAGTATTAATGTCAGAATGACAAAGTGTTTTTAGGTTAAGTTAATTGTGCTGATGTTATAGGGTGACGTTATCGCTCAGCGATAAAGCCCTTAAAATAAAGAAAAAAAAACTTCATTGATATTAAATTTTGACTTTGGCCGTAGATGTTGGCTGATCGTATGTTCCTTGATCCCCAGACCGCCAAAACTGTAATTGGGTAGCAGTGGAGAGACTGAGTGTCCGGTTACTGGCAATGTCGTCCCGTATCACATAGAACTTAAACAGGTGAACTATACACCTCTGCCTACCCCTTCGACTAATCATTATTCTCCTGCCCTTATCCCCATAAATAAATACTTTGAGTTGAAATTCTGCCTTAGCCTTGGCCTGAGGTTATGTATGTATGTAAAACAACAAGGCCATGTATAAAAGAGTTTATAAATGGTAGGCTTATATGCATGATAATTCCCTACTTTGTATGACTGTACCCTTAAAATACGGTAGTGGCCAGACAACAGTAATACGAATAGCAATCGGGTCAGGAGTTAACGCGCCATTACCTCGCTTAACGACATTGAATGACGTGCCTGTCTTACTAAAGAGGTTTTACTACTCCATGTAGTTTATTTTGTGACTCTGGCCACTGAAAAAAAAAACTACCTATACAACATAACTTGCTGTCATAGTTTTGTTCTAATTTTGAAATTGTTCCTGCTTGAAGTTTCGTTTGCTGCGTTTTTTTCTAGAGCAGGGATGGTGAACCTCTGTACGTCCACGTGCCATTTTTTTTAAATAAATATTGAATGTGGTCATGATGTTCCAACAAACAACCTTGCCTTAGTGACTACTGGAAAATAACTAAATAGTTTCAGAATAATACTCTTTATTCGCAACAGAAGTAGACCTTGTGGTTTGACGGTTTTTTTTTTTACTTTTTCTGTTCTTTTTCGTTGTTTGTTAATATGTATACATAAATGGTAAAATAAATGAACAAATTAGTGCGACTTCTGCTGTTACAAACTAGATGCCAAATAATTTATACCAGATTCTCATTTTCCCTTGCACACACACGCGGCAACAATATCCGAAATCGAAGCGGCTATCGTAGCCGGGCGCGCTCAGATTTCTATGTTTGTCACTGTGAGGTACTTACCTAAATTCCTCAATCGATGCCGTGCCCAAATTATTGCTGTAATACCGTTAGTTCGCCATCCCTGTTCTAGAGTTTTCATGCCGACTATGAACTTCATGGTGAAAAACTTCAAAGTATTCCAAACTATCCATTAAGGCGCTGACAAGACCCAATTGACCAAAATTGGCTTCTCTTAAGAAAAAAAATTGCCGAATCTGTGTAGTTTGTGGTAGCGGAAAAACTATATGTTAATTTTGAATATATTTCCCAGAACTTGGTTGTTACCAAAACACGTTTTGAAAAAAAATCTCGATACAAACTAACGTTAAACTAACCTTGAGAACCTTGAGTTCTAATCCAAAATAACTGTATTAAATAACAACATACGTTACATATTTAGTTAATAATAAGAACGTCTTATTTGAATGAAGAACTTGGTTGTTTTTGTTTTCGATTACTCAACTCAATTTTGAGTAAATAGATAATTGCTTCATATTTTGCAATAAATTACAAGCGTAGTGTCATCGCGCTTCTCTTTCTTTTCTATGCAATCTGACAGTGACCGTGGTTTTGGTGTTGTCAGCGTCTTAATATTTAGGGCCGATTCACACCGGGTAAGCAGCGGCCGGCAGCGGCGCGGCGGGCACTTTCAGTAAGAAATAATTTTAAACTTTATCTACATAATTAAGTGACCAATATCGCTTGAAAAGCTCAAAAAAGGTCGTGCGGCCGCCCGCGAGCAGTCTCGCGGCCACGCGCGTCTTTTCAGGGGTACTGCCCGCGTCGCGTCGCCTGCCGGACGCTTCCAGCCACTGCCGACCGCTGCCGGCCGCTTCCGGCCGCTGCCGCGTGCCGGCCTCTGCCGTTCCGATCGACCATTAGGCTGTTTTTCGGGGTCTTGATATTATTACCCGACTGCCCTAGAAGAAGGGTAATGTTTTTTGAGAGTATGTACATACATACTCTCGAAAAACATTACCCTCCTTAACCACGCTGGGGTCGGTGCATTTCATTCATTCATTCATTCTGGGGCAGCCGGGTATGTATGTATGTATGTTTGTATGTATGTATGTCTATTTCTTTGGCACGCTCTGGAGCCTAAACGGCTTGATGAATTTTAACATAAGAGGTGTTGATATTCGTCTTCATTGTAGGAGTGACATAGGCTATATACTATTTATATATTGCATCTGCAAATAAAAAAAACGGAAGGTAAGGTTTTTTTTTTTAAATAAATCACAACAATATTGATATCAAATAAAAGCTGTACCAAAATTGTGATACCAAAATTTTATAGATTATATATACCTAATGCTTGTTTTTCTCTTTTCAGTTATGTCTTTTTACAGTCGGGTTTTTTTGTTTTTTATATTATTTGTTTTTTTACATGTATGTTTTCACTGGGTTTTTTTGTAGTCACTGAAAATCTTCGTGATGATGAGGATATGGACAGGGAACGTAGGGCGCTGTCGGTCAGAGGGAATATGATTGCCCACAGGTTTAAGCGATGTAATGCTCAAGTCAAATAAATACTTTTTAGAGCGCACTGTACTTCACTATACACATGCTGCCTGTGGGCTCAGTATGCGCAGATATCCTTTAGCGCTCTGCGAGTCCAATATAACAATGCGTTCAGGGCGCTGTTGGAGCCGCCGCGCTGGTGCAGTGCGTCGGGCATGTTCGCGGATGCGCACGTTGACGGTTTTCATGCCGTGCTTCGCAATCGATGCGCCGCGGCGTTCTGCAGGCTGCGCACCAGCGCCAACAGCATCCTGGCTGTTTCAGAGGATAGGCTGGACTCGCGCTACCTCCAGCATTGGGTTAGTACCCATATTAGAAAATAACGCTCTTTTTACTACTAACACTACCATTTAAGTTCTATTGTACTAACACTATGCGGATAGACAGCGGATGCGGTACATAGCCTGACTGATTATATTTCAGAAGAACTCGGCAAAGGAAACCAGACCCTGGAAGTCTTTCTCGATTTAGCCAAGGCCTTCGACACGGTGTCTGTTTCTGTTCTTCTGAACAAATTAGAGAACATAGGAATAAGGGGAACGCCGCTGAAACTTTTTACTGACTATTTAAATGACCGGTACCAATGTGTAAGAATAGATAATATTACAAGTGATGAACAGAAAAATACTGGTTTTGGTGTTCCTCAGGGAAGTATTCTAGGCCCCACCCTTTTCCTGATTTATATTAATGATTTGTGTAATTTAAATATTAAAGACGGCAAAATTATATCATATGCCGACGACACGGCGTTAATATTTACCGCTAAATCCAGTAGCGAACTGTTTGAAATCGCTCAACTGGGTTTTAATACTGTGACTAATTGGCTTCAAAGCAATTTACTAACATTAAATGCCGACAAGACAAAATATATTACCTTCTCCATGCGCAAGCCTCAACCTAACATTACTAACCCTCATCTATATGCCCATCAATGTGGAAACCGTACAGGCAACATGTGTATTTGTCCTTTTATCCTCAAAACGAGCAACATAAAATACCTGGGGGTAATAATGGACGACACACTTTCTTTTAAAAAACATTTTGAAAGCCTGGTTAAAAGAGTGCGCAAACTAATATATGTTTTTAAGAAATTGCGAACAATAGCAGATTCAAAATTGATCACACAAGTTTATTTGGCCCTATGTCAATCTATAATTCAATACTGTATCAAGTCTTGGGGTGGCGCACCAAAAACTAATTTGCTTCCTCTTGAAAGAGCTCAGAGAGCTATTTTGAAAGTAGCAAACTTCCATCCCTTCTTCTTTCCCACAGATCTGCTATATAAATCCTGCAACGTACTGACAGTTCGCCAGCTTTTCATTATGCACTTAGTATTAAAACAGCACACCATGCTTATCTACAATGCCGACAATACTAACAAGAGACGGAATGATATAGTATGCATATCCGATGCAACCTCAAAACATGTCTTTGTACAAAGATTTTTTACATTCTTAGGCCCATTTCTGTACAATAGATTAAATAAAAAATTAAGTATCTATAAATTAAATTACTATAGCTGTAAGAACATTATACTTAAGTATTTACTAACCATCAATTATGCCCAGACAGAAGATCTACTTGTTGTCTGCAAATAGAACTGCTAACATGCTATTTTACTTTTATTTACCTAAGTTTTATTTTCGTTGTAACTCTATATTCATTGTTAATTTATTACATTATGTTTTTCTGCACTTTCTAGCCTGAAGCACAGGTCCAACCTAGTTCAGGCAAATTAGCAACTGTGCTCTACTTTAATTGTTAAGGTATTTATTTTAAATGTGCCCCTCTTATAAATAAACGATTTTATTATTATTATTATTACTATGGATTTTAAAGAAGTCTGAAATAAAAAGTTTCTATTTTTTTTTTTAGCCATTTGTGTTTTTACCATTTCATTAATTGATCTGTTCTGTTACCGCCATTGTCTTCTCTCTTTGAAGCTTATGAAAACACCTTAAGGCGCAGATATATGTCGCGGGAAGGTACTAAAGGGTCACCGAGGTTCCTGGCAACACAGGCAACAGGAAGGAATACGGGTGGGTTTTAGTCAGTAAGAGTCTGACACACCCTCCAGCTCCGCCCAGAGCGGGAGAAGTTATTTGATGATTTCCCATCCAAGAAAAAAAAATGCTTAATATTACGCAAGTGGATCCTTGAATCGAAAAGTGGAGTCCACAGACCTGCAATATTTTTGAACGGCCTATCCAACGATACCCCACAGCATGGGGTAGACAAGAAAAAAATATCATCCCCCACATTACGCTAAAAAAAATTGAAAACAGACAGACGGACATGGACATGGCGAAACTATAGATAGATAGATAGATAGATAGATAGAATAATCTTTATTATGTACACCATAAAAATTACAGCTATAAATGTAGAAATTTTACATAGGGTGACACAATGGGCGGTCAATGGGTGGGGATAAGGGTTCCTTGTTTACTACGGAACCCTAAAATTACGATGATATTGAGAACCTTCTCCTTTTTAGAAAAAAGGGAACCCTTATGGATCACTCGTGTGCCTGTCTGTCCGTCTGGCACAGCCGATTTGCTCCGAATCTACTGGACCGATTAAGTTGAAAAAAGGCGCAGATATATGATTTTAGTGACTTTTAAAATTGTTATTACGCCTTCATATAATGCAAGTAAGTAATGCAAAAAAAAGTTAAACAAGAACACAAACACATCATTTCTATATGTGAATATTTAAGTAAGTATTGTAATAAAATACTTTATGAAATAAATTCGGTAAGTAATGTCTACACAAAGCATTTAAAACGATAATATTACTTTCAAACTACTCAAGATATTTTCATGTTTTTTTGTATGAACAGACTATTTTTTTATCTATAATTCTATCTGTTATTTTTGAAATAGCCATATTTTCGATATTAAAATTAAATATCCCTTCGAAACCGAACGTCTGTCGGCGCGGCGGGCGTAAGTGCGACGCGGAACGTCGATTACTCGACCCTTATCCCTTAAACTACTTAGCACGAAGGGCGAGTAATTACACTGAGAAGCTGTTAATCCTAATAGACCTATAATAAAACAGCTTTAGTTTAAGCCCTTCCTGACAGGTGGACAGTTCGCGAAAGCGATTTGCGATCTTTGGCTGAGTAGTTACAAATGGTTTCAGTCTTCATATCTTGCAGAAGGAAGCACTGAAAAGAAACTACAAATTGGAACCGTACAATAAAATTCAGACTTTTCTAAAATGCCTGTATGGCCATTTATTGAATCCGGATAGAAATAAATTAAGAAAATACAAGAGAAAAATAATATACAATACCCAAAACTCTTGTGTTTGGCAATTTTGCCAAATCCTCTCATAATTTGTAGACTTGCTTAGCGCAGTACGCACGGGCGATATTTTAACGCAAAGTTTTTTTTTATCGCGCACTGCATTCATCTTTTCAACTCTCAAAGTTGAGCCGAGCATTAAGGCTCCTACATACTGGCGCGACTTGTCGCGCGACGCGTCGCGACACAAAGGCACCGCTTGTAGCGCTACACGCGGTGTCTTTGTGTCGCGTCGCGTCGCGCGACAAGTCGCGCCAGTATGTAGAAGCCTTTAAGAGACATTTCACGTTTTCGCGCGAATATCGCAGATTTCAGTCGCCTAATTTACCATCTTAGGTAATACTCTGACATTGGTGGATACATGTAAAAAATAGACTAATCCTTCTTTTTGACACTTCATGTAACACATTTAGAAAAACTTATTTGTTTACTTTGTGGTGATTAATCTCCCACAACCAGTTTACTGAAATATCATCGCCGAGTCAATTTCAAACTCCTATATCTATCATTAATATTTATAAATGTAACTGAAAAAAATACATAAAGCATCAGAAATATAATTTGATCGACACATACAGTACTAGAATATCGATTCTTAATAACATTAATTAGTAAAAAAATAAAGTCTTATGCCAATTTTTAGGTTTTGTATCGCTAATAAATCGTGATTTTTTGGTTTAAATAAAGCGTAATTACATTTTTTTTTATTGGCGAAATAAACTATGGTTTTTAACAAACCGAATTCTAAAGTTTTATTAAAATCCCTTCATTTAATTAGACATAATATCGTTATTAAAATCACTCTAAATTAGAATAAATTCCGATGCTAAGCGGGCAACCGTTTAGTACGGCGTGAGTGCCGGTCGAGGTAGGACCTGCGCCAAATTTTCCCGCGTCTCGATTTTCGAGCGCACGTATTGTGAACGAATTATTATACTACGACTACAACATTTTGATTCACTTCGTATTTATTTTGCATAAGGTAAGAGTTTAATTTATTATCAAGTTAAGTATTAGTTTAGTAGTTTGAGAATAATTACATATTTTTGTTTTATTAGTTTTAGCAATGGAGCGAAAGGGTTGTGTATACCATTGTGTCAAAAAAAGGAAAAATAAAAATTCTGCAGCCTTAAAGAAAGCAACAGAAGCGAGATATATATAATTTGCGATTCGATTGCGATATTATGTACACAGTAATCGATCAAATAAGTACATATCGACATGAACTATAAAACCGTAATTACAATTTTAAGGATTTGTATACACTGACACTTCGACATATAAAAATATTGATGTTTTTGATAATCATTTATTGATAAAAAAAAATATTTATTCGTAGATATTGAAACTTGACAGCTATTTTGTTTTCATTTCAGAATGAGAAATCGCATGAATCGAGTAGAGGAGGATAGTACCTTTAGAAGACACGCCACCACCGTACCGGGTACAAGTGGAACGTCAGATTCGATAACAGAAATTGTATGTTTGTAACTTGCTACTTCAAAAAGATACAGCTATACCTCTAAACGAACGTAAACTTTTAAATATCGACCGACTGAAAAGGTTTTACCAAAGTTTTACCAAGATTGTGTATTGCTAGAATTTTTTTTTTTAGGGTGGGAAGTCATCAAATAACTTCTCCCGCTCTGGGTGGAGCGGGAGGGTGTGTCAGACTCTTACTGACTAAAACCCACCCGTATTCCTTCCTGTTGCCTGTGTTGCGGGGGCCTCGGTGACCCATAAGTACCTTCCCGCGACCCCGGCAGGCATCGGCCCTAGTGGACCCCTACTTTGTGCTGACGACATCTGTTTGAGGCGCGCGTGGAATACGACGCGCCGTCGACCCGGGCCTGGTCCTTACCGGACGGTGAGCTACCCATTGCTCACCGTCCGCAAGCCCGCGCCTACGGTGGCCGGAAATCCGCCCGGGATTCCCGACGCCCTGGGCGTCTCCTGCGGCGGCTAGGGGCGAGAGGGCGCGAAACTTGCCTTCCTCTCAACCGTCCCGCCTCCTCCTTCGCGAGCATTACTGCTTCGCAGAAGGAGGTGACGGCTGCCCATGCCCTCTCGCTCCGTACCATGGCCTGAACCAGGGCCGGACGCGAGAGGTCTCTGCCGCCGAAATCATAGACCCTAGAAAGGCAAAATCAATGCTTTTACGAATTCATATAATGTAAATGATATGTTATTTTTCCCAGTTCATTTTTATTACATACTTTACATAACATATATTTGTGTTTTTTTTATTAGTCTAGAAAGCTTTAGTAGACTGAATAAATAAAACAACTTTTTTCATAAATCTCTAACCATGGTGCATTACGATTATAAAGGCTCAAGACTGTTTAGTCCATCTCAACACTCGCGCTACACTGCTTGCATTGTGTATGTGTGGATAGCTGCGCACACATACACAATACTGCCGTCTTTTACCTAAACTCGAGCGCAATAATTTTGTGAAATGGCTCTTAAGAATTCAAAGAGCATCCCAGCGCGTGCAGCGCGTCAAAAAAATACACTGTTGGATTTTCAACTCTCGGCGCTAAGTAGTGTGTTGAAAATTCATTGCGCGATAAAAAATCGCTGCGTTAAAACATCGCCCGTGGGTACGAGGGATAACAATAATCGGTAAACGTCTGCCGATGGCGATGATAAATATAGCTTATAGACCTCACGACAGCCATGTAATAGGCTGCCATATTGTAACAAACGATCGAATAGCGACAAGAGCGACACATGATCCACCATCTTGGGTAAAAATGGCGCGAAACATGGTTTAGCTTTTAATGTCATAAGTTTATATTTTAATAATTTATTACTTTCTGAGTTCGGAGAGCTGTTTTGTTTGTTTCTTGGTCCTTAAAGGGTAAACGGAGTGAAAGCAGATTTTCATGTCCTTCAGTTGTACCTTCAGTTTTGCCATAGAGTTTACGTTTGAGAATAAACAATTTATTAGATTTTTCAGTGACTCTTTACATCTAGGGAGGAAAAACTTACATTGCACCCAAAGTAAAATATCATTCCTAGAAAAAGATACGCAAACTAAACAAAAAGTATCATTATCAATCATCATTTGTTTTAATTGTTTCTACTACTAATTAATTATAAATTATAATTAGAATATTAAAATTTGTACGTTGTTGACGGCAAGATATAGCGTTCATTTTATTAATATTAACATCTGTACTTTTCTTATACCTACGTCCAGCAAAATAAAAAAAATGAATTTGAATTATTAAGTCATTATTTTTATTCTCAAGCACCTTTCGAATCTATGCAATATATCACAATAACGGAAGAAGCAAAAATATAAGTATTTTAATGACTATCTAATTTTATATATTTTATTTTAATGATTGTATGAAATTATATTATATTTCATTTTAATGATCGAATGTATTTGAAAGTATTTTATTTTAATTATGTAATGATTTTTATGTATTTGTGATTGGTATATTGGGACTTGGTACATAAATAAAATAAAAATAAATAAATACATTTCCTGACCCCTCTTAAAGAAGAAGAGGGAAAGAAGGGTCTGGTTATGCAGGTCACCGACTGTACCTACCCAAGCTAAGCCAGTGAAGTAATAATTAGCTGCTGGCTAAGATAAACTAATCCTTGGATAGTGTCTCTTGAGAATTGCTAATTACACTAGACAAACTATTATGAATTATGATAAATTAAATAAGTTTTCTCTTCTTTACTAAACTACCTACATAATATAACATCACGCTTGTATTCCACGAAGGGTTAGGCAGAGATGCACCTATACAAGGTGTCGTTTTGCATCCTCGTCAAATTTCAGGAGGCTGCTATTAAAGACGTATAATCAAATAAAATTACGATACCTGCTCAATAATTAATACATACTTGTTTTTTTAGTTATTTAAGTTTGACAGTATTTTAGAATACACCACTTTCACAGAACAGAATCATCCCGTTCCCTATGCCCGTAGTGTGTGTGTAAAAGGGCAGTTACAGTGCGGTAACACACGGGCCGCGTTTTAACATGCGTGGCCCACACATGCCGAGGATGCAAAACAAAACCTTGTATATTGCACCCACATTACGCCAGTTATGTTTAAGTGCCATGTATTTAGTAGGGGCGAGCCTATTGCCATCAACCGGGCACAAATCCGGACTGAGCTGCTACTGAATAATTCCAAATGGAAGAACGCAATAACTCAGCAGTAGCGTTTGCGACCACTGAATCAACGAGGCCAATAAGTTATTTTATTGGTGTGTAACATCATTCCCCTTGCTTTCTGTGGAAGAGATTTTGTGAAAAGGGACGGAAGTATATAGACAGGAAGTGACAACTTGAGCATGGAATAAGTAAGTACTTTTTAATAGCATGTAATTAGTGTATTCATGGAATTAGTAGGTACTATATAGATTGTAAATATAGGGGTCTAATTTCGACCCGTAGGCGACAACTAGTATCTAATGAGTAATTATTCGAATAAATATTTCAGTAATTAGCTTTTTTTAAATTCTGCGGTTAATTTCTGTCGCTGCTCAGTAGCTTATTACCAAGGTGCGACATCTGACGATGTTACACGTCATATGTATGTTACTGTAAGGCACGCTCTTTTTTCTAAACTATCTATATTTATGACCTTATTTCCGAAAAATATCGCCCGTGTCAGCTATCTTAACTATTCCAAATTTCTAAGTATCATATAATATTCGTAATATTATGGAAAATCAAATCTCCATACGTTCTGAGAATTTTCCACACATTTTTTTTTTGCCAAGCAGTTTTAGGTATGTGCTCTTTGGGGAAAATTGACAGCAGCATTAATTGACTGGACTGAAATCATTTGAAAAACAATGAAATCATAACTTAAGGTGGATCCGCAATGGTAACCCGCGAAATTAAAATTTAAGGTTTTTGCAATTTGCAGGTCAATGTCAGGTTGCATCTATCAAAATATGATTCGCGACCTTATCAAATCTCTTATGCACTGAAAAAAATTAAACGATACTTTTTACTGTTGTTGTACAGTAAAAAACACGGTTCAGGAAACTTATTTTTATGTTGAAATAATTGATTACTGACAGTGCACTGAAATGGGCAAAAACAGTAAAGAGCTAAACAGTTATTTCAATTGGATGAACATTAAAGTTTACTGAAACAAACAATTTCTTTTAAGTATTGCCGTTTTCAGAGCTTAAGAGCTGTACAGTAAAATCTACTGTTATAACTCAACTGTTTTTTTTTCAGTTAGTTTTACTTCTTTGGACAATAGGCTCTATTTTTATTGACCAAAGCGGTGAATATTACCGAAAAATCGATTGGGTTTACCGATTTTTTTTTTTCAGTGTGGAAATGTTCCGGAACAAATCTAACTTAGAGAGATGTATTAATGATTCTAAAATAGAATACTCTTTATTATGTACGCTATAAAAATTACAGAACATAAATGAAGAAATTTTACATAGCGTGACAATGGGCGGTCTTATCGCTAAAAGCGATCTTTTACAGACAACTTTTTGATAGATGGGGGAAGGAGATGTACTATTTACACATATATACAAAATCGTTGCGAAGTCAAAATTCTACATTGTTTTTTTTTTTTTTAGGTATTTGGTTTGGGATCGATTCTAATGTCAAAAATACGGTATTTAGGATTTTTGTCTGTTTATCTGTTAGACTGTTTGTCTGAATGTATGTTCCAGCATCACTCAAATTCTACCGGAAAGAAAATTTTGCATAGATATTCCCTATAAATCTGGTCAGTCGGTAGGGTACATATTATATTATCTCGCTATTTGGTTCCTATCAAATTCTTCCGAGGTAATGTAACCCAATTGCGTTTTTCTTCAGTCAGAGTATTAATCAAATAGTAAATAAACTTATATCCAAAAATTAAATCCATACATGCTGTGATAGTGAAATAAATGGCTACGAAGAAGCCCCCAATTTGTTTTGGAATCACCTTAAGCTATATCTTTATGGGGCTAAGCAGTCAATCATTATGGATGACATTAGAAGGTGGATTTTTAAGATGGGGCAGTAAGGACAGGTACTTGAACCGTTGTAGGTACACGAAATCGGCCTTATGAGACTGTTTTTAACTTTTTGCGACATTTTGATCTGCATACACAGATTTTGAAAAAGTACAGTCAGCAAGAAAATGGGTAATTTACACAAAAACGTTTTTTGATGCCAATAGATCCTGTTTCTTATGAGGATCAAAAAAGGTTGTCATACCAACTGAGGTTTAAGAGCCATTTCACGTTTTCGCGCGAATATCGCAGATTTCAGTCGCCTAATTTACCATCTTAGGTAATACTCTGACATTGGTGGATACATGTAAAAAATAGACTAATCCTTCTTTTTGACACTTCATGTAACTCATTTACAAAAACTTATTTGTTTACTTTGTGGTGATTAATCTCCCACAACCAGTTTACTGAAATATCATCGCCGAGTCAATTTCAAACTCCTATATCTATCATTAATATTTATAAATTTAACTGAAAAAAATACATAAAGCATCAGAAATATAATTTGATCGACACATACAGTACTAGAATATCGATTCTTAATAACATTAATTAGTAAAAAAATAAAGTCTTATGCCAATTTTTAGGTTTTGTATCGCTAATAAATCGTGATTTTTTGGTTTAAATAAAGCGTAATTACATTTTTTTTTATTGGCGAAATAAACTATGGTTTTTAACAAACCGAATTCTAAAGTTTTATTAAAATCCCTTCATTTAATTAGACATAATATCGTTATTAAAATCACTCTAAATTAGAATAAATTCCGATGCTAAGCGGGCAACCGTTTAGTACGGCGTGAGTGCCGGTCGAGGTAGGACCTGCGCCAAATTTTCCCGCGTCTCGATTTTCGAGCGCACGTATTGTGAACGAATTATTATACTACGACTACAACATTTTGATTCACTTCGTATTTATTTTGCATAAGGTAAGAGTTTAATTTATTATCAAGTTAAGTATTAGTTTAGTAGTTTGAGAATAATTACATATTTTTGTTTTATTAGTTTTAGCAATGGAGCGAAAGGGTTGTGTATACCATTGTGTCAAAAAAAGGAAAAATAAAAATTCTGCAGCCTTAAAGAAAGCAACAGAAGCGAGATATATATAATTTGCGATTCGATTGCGATATTATGTACACAGTAATCGATCAAATAAGTACATATCGACATGAACTATAAAACCGTAATTACAATTTTAAGGATTTGTATACACTGACACTTCGACATATAAAAATATTGATGTTTTTGATAATCATTTATTGATAAAAAAAAATATTTATTCGTAGATATTGAAACTTGACAGCTATTTTGTTTTCATTTCAGAATGAGAAATCGCATGAATCGAGTAGAGGAGGATAGTACCTTTAGAAGACACGCCACCACCGTACCGGGTACAAGTGGAACGTCAGATTCGATAACAGAAATTGTATGTTTGTAACTTGCTACTTCAAAAAGATACAGCTATACCTCTAAACGAACGTAAACTTTTAAATATCGACCGACTGAAAAGGTTTTACCAAAGTTTTACCAAGATTGTGTATTGCTAGAATTTTTTTTTTTTAGGGTGGGAAGTCATCAAATAACTTCTCCCGCTCTGGGTGGAGCGGGAGGGTGTGTCAGACTCTTACTGACTAAAACCCACCCGTATTCCTTCCTGTTGCCTGTGTTGCGGGGGCCTCGGTGACCCATAAGTACCTTCCCGCGACCCCGGCAGGCATCGGCCCTAGTGGACCCCTACTTTGTGCTGACGACATCTGTTTGAGGCGCGCGTGGAATACGACGCGCCGTCGACCCGGGCCTGGTCCTTACCGGACGGTGAGCTACCCATTGCTCACCGTCCGCAAGCCCGCGCCTACGGTGGCCGGAAATCCGCCCGGGATTCCCGACGCCCTGGGCGTCTCCTGCGGCGGCTAGGGGCGAGAGGGCGCGAAACTTGCCTTCCTCTCAACCGTCCCGCCTCCTCCTTCGCGAGCATTACTGCTTCGCAGAAGGAGGTGACGGCTGCCCATGCCCTCTCGCTCCGTACCATGGCCTGAACCAGGGCCGGACGCGAGAGGTCTCTGCCGCCGAAATCATAGACCCTAGAAAGGCAAAATCAATGCTTTTACGAATTCATATAATGTAAATGATATGTGATTTTTCCCAGTTCATTTTTATTACATACTTTACATAACATATATTTGTGTTTTTTTTATTAGTCTAGAAAGCTTTAGTAGACTGAATAAATAAAACAACTTTTTTCATAAATCTCTAACCATGGTGCATTACGATTATAAAGGCTCAAGACTGTTTAGTCCATCTCAACACTCGCGCTACACTGCTTGCATTGTGTATGTGTGGATAGCTGCGCACACATACACAATACTGCCGTCTTTTACCTAAACTCGAGCGCAATAATTTTGTGAAATGGCTCTTAAGAATTCAAAGAGCATCCCAGCGCGTGCAGCGCGTCAAAAAAATACACTGTTGGATTTTCAACTCTCGGCGCTAAGTAGTGTGTTGAAAATTCATTGCGCGATAAAAAATCGCTGCGTTAAAACATCGCCCGTGGGTACGAGGGATAACAATAATCGGTAAACGTCTGCCGATGGCGATGATAAATATAGCTTATAGACCTCACGACAGCCATGTAATAGGCTGCCATATTGTAACAAACGATCGAATAGCGACAAGAGCGACACATGATCCACCATCTTGGGTAAAAATGGCGCGAAACATGGTTTAGCTTTTAATGTCATAAGTTTATATTTTAATAATTTATTACTTTCTGAGTTCGGAGAGCTGTTTTGTTTGTTTCTTGGTCCTTAAAGGGTAAACGGAGTGAAAGCAGATTTTCATGTCCTTCAGTTGTACCTTCAGTTTTGCCATAGAGTTTACGTTTGAGAATAAACAATTTATTAGATTTTTCAGTGACTCTTTACATCTAGGGAGGAAAAACTTACATTGCACCCAAAGTAAAATATCATTCCTAGAAAAAGATACGCAAACTAAACAAAAAGTATCATTATCAATCATCATTTGTTTTAATTGTTTCTACTACTAATTAATTATAAATTATAATTAGAATATTAAAATTTGTACGTTGTTGACGGCAAGATATAGCGTTCATTTTATTAATATTAACATCTGTACTTTTCTTATACCTACGTCCAGCAAAATAAAAAAAATGAATTTGAATTATTAAGTCATTATTTTTATTCTCAAGCACCTTTCGAATCTATGCAATATATCACAATAACGGAAGAAGCAAAAATATAAGTATTTTAATGACTATCTAATTTTATATATTTTATTTTAATGATTGTATGAAATTATATTATATTTCATTTTAATGATCGAATGTATTTGAAAGTATTTTATTTTAATTATGTAATGATTTTTATGTATTTGTGATTGGTATATTGGGACTTGGTACATAAATAAAATAAAAATAAATAAATACATTTCCTGACCCCTCTTAAAGAAGAAGAGGGAAAGAAGGGTCTGGTTATGCAGGTCACCGACTGTACCTACCCAAGCTAAGCCAGTGAAGTAATAATTAGCTGCTGGCTAAGATAAACTAATCCTTGGATAGTGTCTCTTGAGAATTGCTAATTACACTAGACAAACTATTATGAATTATGATAAATTAAATAAGTTTTCTCTTCTTTACTAAACTACCTACATAATATAACATCACGCTTGTATTCCACGAAGGGTTAGGCAGAGATGCACCTATACAAGGTGTCGTTTTGCATCCTCGTCAAATTTCAGGAGGCTGCTATTAAAGACGTATAATCAAATAAAATTACGATACCTGCTCAATAATTAATACATACTTGTTTTTTTAGTTATTTAAGTTTGACAGTATTTTAGAATACACCACTTTCACAGAACAGAATCATCCCGTTCCCTATGCCCGTAGTGTGTGTGTAAAAGGGCAGTTACAGTGCGGTAACACACGGGCCGCGTTTTAACATGCGTGGCCCACACATGCCGAGGATGCAAAACAAAACCTTGTATATTGCACCCACATTACGCCAGTTATGTTTAAGTGCCATGTATTTAGTAGGGGCGAGCCTATTGCCATCAACCGGGCACAAATCCGGACTGAGCTGCTACTGAATAATTCCAAATGGAAGAACGCAATAACTCAGCAGTAGCGTTTGCGACCACTGAATCAACGAGGCCAATAAGTTATTTTATTGGTGTGTAACATCATTCCCCTTGCTTTCTGTGGAAGAGATTTTGTGAAAAGGGACGGAAGTATATAGACAGGAAGTGACAACTTGAGCATGGAATAAGTAAGTACTTTTTAATAGCATGTAATTAGTGTATTCATGGAATTAGTAGGTACTATATAGATTGTAAATATAGGGGTCTAATTTCGACCCGTAGGCGACAACTAGTATCTAATGAGTAATTATTCGAATAAATATTTCAGTAATTAGCTTTTTTTAAATTCTGCGGTTAATTTCTGTCGCTGCTCAGTAGCTTATTACCAAGGTGCGACATCTGACGATGTTACACGTCATATGTATGTTACTGTAAGGCACGCTCTTTTTTCTAAACTATCTATATTTATGACCTTATTTCCGAAAAATATCGCCCGTGTCAGCTATCTTAACTATTCCAAATTTCTAAGTATCATATAATATTCGTAATATTATGGAAAATCAAATCTCCATACGTTCTGAGAATTTTCCACACATTTTTTTTTTGCCAAGCAGTTTTAGGTATGTGCTCTTTGGGGAAAATTGACAGCAGCATTAATTGACTGGACTGAAATCATTTGAAAAACAATGAAATCACAACTTAAGGTGGATCCGCAATGGTAACCCGCGAAATTAAAATTTAAGGTTTTTGCAATTTGCAGGTCAATGTCAGGTTGCATCTATCAAAATATGATTCGCGACCTTATCAAATCTCTTATGCACTGAAAAAAATTAAACGATACTTTTTACTGTTGTTGTACAGTAAAAAACACGGTTCAGGAAACTTATTTTTATGTTGAAATAATTGATTACTGACAGTGCACTGAAATGGGCAAAAACAGTAAAGAGCTAAACAGTTATTTCAATTGGATGAACATTAAAGTTTACTGAAACAAACAATTTCTTTTAAGTAATGCCGTTTTCAGAGCTTAAGAGCTGTACAGTAAAATCTACTGTTATAACTCAACTGTTTTTTTTTCAGTTAGTTTTACTTCTTTGGACAATAGGCTCTATTTTTATTGACCAAAGCGGTGAATATTACCGAAAAATCGATTGGGTTTACCGATTTTTTTTTTTTCAGTGTGGAAATGTTCCGGAACAAATCTAACTTAGAGAGATGTATTAATGATTCTAAAATAGAATACTCTTTATTATGTACGCTATAAAAATTACAGAACATAAATGAAGAAATTTTACATAGCGTGACAATGGGCGGTCTTATCGCTAAAAGCGATCTTTTACAGACAACTTTTTGATAGATGGGGGAAGGAGATGTACTATTTACACATATATACAAAATCGTTGCGAAGTCAAAATTCTACATTGTTTTTTTTTTTTTTAGGTATTTGGTTTGGGATCGATTCTAATGTCAAAAATACGGTATTTAGGATTTTTGTCTGTTTATCTGTTAGACTGTTTGTCTGAATGTATGTTCCAGCATCACTCAAATTCTACCGGAAAGAAAATTTTGCATAGATATTCCCTATAAATCTGGTCAGTCGGTAGGGTACATATTATATTATCTCGCTATTTGGTTCCTATCAAATTCTTCCGAGGTAATGTAACCCAATTGCGTTTTTCTTCAGTCAGAGTATTAATCAAATAGTAAATAAACTTATATCCAAAAATTAAATCCATACATGCTGTGATAGTGAAATAAATGGCTACGAAGAAGCCCCCAATTTGTTTTGGAATCACCTTAAGCTATATCTTTATGGGGCTAAGCAGTCAATCATTATGGATGACATTAGAAGGTGGATTTTTAAGATGGGGCAGTAAGGACAGGTACTTGAACCGTTGTAGGTACACGAAATCGGCCTTATGAGACTGTTTTTAACTTTTTGCGACATTTTGATCTGCATACACAGATTTTGAAAAAGTACAGTCAGCAAGAAAATGGGTAATTTACACAAAAACGTTTTTTGATGCCAATAGATCCTGTTTCTTATGAGGATCAAAAAAGGTTGTCATACCAACTGAGGTTTAAGAGCCATTTCACGTTTTCGCGCGAATATCGCAGATTTCAGTCGCCTAATTTACCATCTTAGGTAATACTCTGACATTGGTGGATACATGTAAAAAATAGACTAATCCTTCTTTTTGACACTTCATGTAACTCATTTACAAAAACTTATTTGTTTACTTTGTGGTGATTAATCTCCCACAACCAGTTTACTGAAATATCATCGCCGAGTCAATTTCAAACTCCTATATCTATCATTAATATTTATAAATTTAACTGAAAAAAATACATAAAGCATCAGAAATATAATTTGATCGACACATACAGTACTAGAATATCGATTCTTAATAACATTAATTAGTAAAAAAATAAAGTCTTATGCCAATTTTTAGGTTTTGTATCGCTAATAAATCGTGATTTTTTGGTTTAAATAAAGCGTAATTACATTTTTTTTTATAGGCGAAATAAACTATGGTTTTTAACAAACCGAATTCTAAAGTTTTATTAAAATCCCTTCATTTAATTAGACATAATATCGTTATTAAAATCACTCTAAATTAGAATAAATTCCGATGCTAAGCGGGCAACCGTTTAGTACGGCGTGAGTGCCGGTCGAGGTAGGACCTGCGCCAAATTTTCCCGCGTCTCGATTTTCGAGCGCACGTATTGTGAACGAATTATTATACTACGACTACAACATTTTGATTCACTTCGTATTTATTTTGCATAAGGTAAGAGTTTAATTTATTATCAAGTTAAGTATTAGTTTAGTAGTTTGAGAATAATTACATATTTTTGTTTTATTAGTTTTAGCAATGGAGCGAAAGGGTTGTGTATACCATTGTGTCAAAAAAAGGAAAAATAAAAATTCTGCAGCCTTAAAGAAAGCAACAGAAGCGAGATATATATAATTTGCGATTCGATTGCGATATTATGTACACAGTAATCGATCAAATAAGTACATATCGACATGAACTATAAAACCGTAATTACAATTTTAAGGATTTGTATACACTGACACTTCGACATATAAAAATATTGATGTTTTTGATAATCATTTATTGATAAAAAAAAATATTTATTCGTAGATATTGAAACTTGACAGCTATTTTGTTTTCATTTCAGAATGAGAAATCGCATGAATCGAGTAGAGGAGGATAGTACCTTTAGAAGACACGCCACCACCGTACCGGGTACAAGTGGAACGTCAGATTCGATAACAGAAATTGTATGTTTGTAACTTGCTACTTCAAAAAGATACAGCTATACCTCTAAACGAACGTAAACTTTTAAATATCGACCGACTGAAAAGGTTTTACCAAAGTTTTACCAAGATTGTGTATTGCTAGAATTTTTTTTTTTAGGGTGGGAAGTCATCAAATAACTTCTCCCGCTCTGGGTGGAGCGGGAGGGTGTGTCAGACTCTTACTGACTAAAACCCACCCGTATTCCTTCCTGTTGCCTGTGTTGCGGGGGCCTCGGTGACCCATAAGTACCTTCCCGCGACCCCGGCAGGCATCGGCCCTAGTGGACCCCTACTTTGTGCTGACGACATCTGTTTGAGGCGCGCGTGGAATACGACGCGCCGTCGACCCGGGCCTGGTCCTTACCGGACGGTGAGCTACCCATTGCTCACCGTCCGCAAGCCCGCGCCTACGGTGGCCGGAAATCCGCCCGGGATTCCCGACGCCCTGGGCGTCTCCTGCGGCGGCTAGGGGCGAGAGGGCGCGAAACTTGCCTTCCCCTCAACCGTCCCGCCTCCTCCTTTGCGAGCATTACTGCTTCGCAGAAGGAGGTGACGGCTGCCCATGCCCTCTCGCTCCGTACCATGGCCTGAACCAGGGCCGGACGCGAGAGGTCTCTGCCGCCGAAATCATAGACCCTAGAAAGGCAAAATCAATGCTTTTACGAATTCATATAATGTAAATGATATGTGATTTTTCCCAGTTCATTTTTATTACATACTTTACATAACATATATTTGTGTTTTTTTTATTAGTCTAGAAAGCTTTAGTAGACTGAATAAATAAAACAACTTTTTTCATAAATCTCTAACCATGGTGCATTACGATTATAAAGGCTCAAGACTGTTTAGTCCATCTCAACACTCGCGCTACACTGCTTGCATTGTGTATGTGTGGATAGCTGCGCACACATACACAATACTGCCGTCTTTTACCTAAACTCGAGCGCAATAATTTTGTGAAATGGCTCTTAAGTTCTAGAAGAGACAGAAATCGCAAAAACTTTTCCCATGCATTTCGTGGGAAATGAGACTCCAACTTACTACAGGTTGAAATTGAAAACTTGCGACAAACTGAAATGGGACATTGTATACATCATTATTAACAACTTTTACTAAGGGGCCAAAGCTGTAATCCCAAAAAAAAAAAATCTGCTTTTCCTACATTTTGATGAGGTATTGCGAACATAAATGTAGGGGACAGCAGTTTTTTTTTTGGGATTGTAGCTTTGGTCCTTTAGTAAAAGTTGTTCATAATGATGAGTACAATCTGCCATTTCGATTTGTCGCATGTTTTCAATGTCACCCTGTATAAAAGTCTCCGTACCTAAAAAAATAAAAACCGGCCAAGTACGTGTCGGACTACGCACAATGAAGGGTTCCGTAGTTGGGACGTTGGGATGACTTTATCCCAAAAACAAACTTAACATTGTAGTTGAAAAACATGTTCTCCCCATACGTCGATATACGCCGGTTTCCCCACAATGTTTTCCTTCACCGTTTTCAGAGTAGTGGTGATGAAATAATTTAACAAAGTCAAAGTCAAATTATTTATTTCAAATAGGCACATAAAGGGCACTTTTAAACGTCAAAATTTACAAAAAAATAGAATTGATTCTAGTCGCCCCTTCCAAAAGGTAGTTTCGTATGGAGAAGAATGGGCAAGAAACTCCACCGTTACTCTTTTAACATGTTTTACAAAATTTTGTATAGGTACATTAATTATATAATTATATGTGAAGACGATGCATCTAGAATAAAATTACTATACTAAAATCGGTAAAATAAAATGACAAATAAATTAATTATGTGATAGATACATGATTCTCGCATATTTACAAACATTGTAAAAGTATACGTTTTCCTAAAAAAAATAATAAAGTAATAGGTCAGTGTGTGAGTTAAAGTAATCACAGAATGTAAAATCAACATCGATTTATTATTTTTTATCATATAATAAATTATACAATTAAAATAGCAACCAGTTTGATTTTGTCTAGACTCTAGATCGCCCTATGGAGCTGGACCAGCATGTTTCCAAGCATTCTTATCTTGGATATGATTTTCTAATTTGTAATATGCTTGTTTACAAAGTGTACTTATATTATGAATTTTAAGTTGTAAAATATGTTCTCCCATTCACCGATAATGCCACTGTCAATTCTCTGCAAATTTAAATTGGACGACTATTACTCGTTAACTTGTAAAGCCCACTCAGCTGTGATAGTTTTCCTTTTAATTTCATTATATGTACTACTGCCATGAAAATTTTCACATCTCCATAACCAACCATTTAGCTGAAATTAGCACTTTAATGCTTAGTACGCAAACGGATCCTTAAATCGAAAAGTGGTGTTCACAGACCCGCAATATTTTTGAACGGCTTATCCAACGATGGCCCACACCATGGGGAAGACGAGAAAAAAAAATATCATCCCCACATTACGTGCAATTGAGGTTAACGTAAAAAAAAATTTTTTTGAATATTTTATTTTAGCACTTTGTCGGCGTGATTATTAAGTATACCTATACCAAATTACAGCTTTCTCGTACTAAGTTTCTCTGAGCTACAGCGGGGACAGCCAGACAGACGGACATAGCGAAACTATAAGGGTTCCTTGAAACCCTACCCTACCCTACGGAACCCTAAAAACGGAAACCGACGGACGGACAACGTAATGATCCTATAAGATCACTTCGTTATCCGTTCGTCCGTCCAGCTGTCTGTCTGTCAAGACCCTATTTCTCAGGAACTCGTGGAGGCATCAAGTTGTAATTAATATCATATACGCCGGTCAGTTTTTTCTGACGTTTAATAAGTGTCCATGTAGGTTTATGTGAAATAAAATATATTGATTTTGATTTTGAGTTGCCCGAAAAAGTGGCAGCAATGAGATTTCTTCATAACATTCATGCCTGTATTCTTTGCAAAGGTTTGGGGCAGGTGTGTTCTTTTTCCTGATAATCTGAATAAAGTTTTTAGGGAAATAAAACGTGAAAAATTAGCCCGGAACATTAGAAAAAATCGGGAAAAACTGAAAGTACGTACTTTTATACTTAGATGGAATCACCATCATCATCTACCTAGCCTTTTCCCAACTATGTTGGGGTCGGCTTCCAGTCTTACCGGATAGGTACAGCTGAATACCAGTATTTTACATGGAGCGACTGCGTATCTGACGTCCACAACCCAGTTACTGGGTAACACGATAACCCTTGGTAAGACTGGTTGTCAGACTTTCGAGCTTCTGACGACCCGTAACGACTGTCAAAGATCTACAAATGACAGCCGGGACCAACGGCTTAACGTGCTTTCCGAGGCACGGAGGGGTCTTGGTATGTAAAGATGTTCACCCATCCACGGACCAACCGCGACAAGCGTAGCTTAACCTGATCGATCGACCCGTACGGATGTTATTACTTAGCCAACAATCCCCTGGTCCCAACGTCTGTTGGGTCGGTTAGTCAGTAATAAACAGTCCATTACTCACAAGTACGTCTATTTCCTTTTTAAGACGCTGACAACACCTAAACCGCGGTCACTGTCAGATTGCGTAGAAAAGAAAGAGAAGCGCGATGACACAACGCTTGTAATTTATTGCAAAATATGAAGTAATTATCTATTTACTCAAAACTGAGTTGAGTAATCGAAAATAAAAAACAACCAAGTTCTGCATGCAAATAAGACGTTCTTGTTATTAATTAAATACGTAACGTATGTTGATATTTGAAACAGATATTTTGGATTAGAACTCAAAGTAAGAGGTTAGTTTAACGTTAGTCTGTATCGAGATTTTGTTTTCAAAACGTGTTTTGGTAACAACCAAGTTCTGGGAAATATGTTCAAAATTGACATATATTTTTCTGCTACCACAAACTGTACAGATTTGGCATTTTCTTTTTCTTAAGCGAAGCCTATTTTGGTCAATTTGGTCTTGTCAGCGCCTTGACCACCATTTAGCGTGATTAGTGAGTCACATTATGTTAGGCGTGGTGTGGATTACGATTCGTTTGACGTCAGCCCCAAGCTTTCTGTAGAAGACAGTAGATTGATGATGATGGATCAGAAGGAATAAGAAACAGCTGAATGCTTAGGATAATTTCATTAATTAACTTAATTTGATTGCACGATTTAAGATGGTTGCCAAAGTATTTTAGTCAACTGAACACTAGCTGATTTCTTTCGGACATCACTCATGTTCGAAGAAAACCAGCTAGAGTGTTCTAATCTTAAAAATCGAGCACTGTTGCTTTATCTTGTAAACTAAACTCCGGCCGATAAAAGTACGCGTTCCGGACACCTGTCAGCTGAGTACAAAAGAAAACGTGTATTACGAATTTAAACTTTATTAGTTCCTAATCGTGTCAAACTTTTATTTATTTTGTTATGCTCACAGCTCCTTCTCTTTTACTGTATATATATATTTTATTTTTTTTGTATAATATGTTAAACTCCGTCTGGTGGGACCCTGGTGATCTGCTATACAGGTTGCAGACACAACTCTCTCACAAACTTTATCACGTAGTTTTTAAGCTTGTTTTCTAAATCTGTTATGTCATTGTTTGTAAAGAGAAAATAAATTATTTGAATTTAAATTTGAAACTGACAGGGACGAATTCTCTCGGCTTCCGGAACATACCTATAAAACAACAATCTACATATAAGTGGGATTGTATGGCAAAATAAACGAATAAAATACTTGTTAAACTGTTTATTTCTAGCACACCGAAAAAATATTAACCTTCAACCGTAAGTCCGTCGTGAATCTCTTTCTCGCCATTTTTCTCCTCTTTCACTCGCTATATACTTCCCTTTCTTTCATCCATCGCGTTCCGTTGTAACAAATAAAAGCTGCGTCGGGAGCTAAACGCAAGTTTTCTAATGCCTAAAAGTATATGATCCACTGCAGTAAACAAAATCAGAATAATACAACTAATTAGATAAGATAGAAAAAAATCACGAAGATACCTCTAAAAATGTCATTTAATGGATAAAAATTATACTAATATACATGTAATCATTCTGATTTTTTGTCAGATAATTCTTAGCATAATAGTGTTTTAAGTTTTTATTACTATTAATAGATTTGTTGTAAATAGATAACTGCTTCATATTTTGCAATAAATTACCAGCGTTGTGTCATCGCGCTTCTCTTTCTTTTATATGCAGTCTGACAGTGACCACGCTTTAGCTGTTGTCAGCCTTTTAACGTAATACAATATTTTTATCCCACATCTATCTACACATCTTATAAATTCAAAGTCGCTTTTCGTGTCTGTCTGTGTGACCGCGTCCTTCTTCTAAACTTCACAACGGATTTGGATGCGGTTTTCACCATCATTCAGATATTTTTTTCCGGAAAGTTTATGTATACAACACAATAATATAAAACTTACATATAATAAAGAAATCACAATGTTTTGTTAAGTCGTAAATTCAAACTCAAAGCATTTATTTCAATTAAACCATTTACAGGCACTTATGAATTGTCAAGGAGTCGGTCAGTTAGACATATGAAGCTAGTTGCCCTTTCCAAACAAAGAACGGGCAAGAAACTCCATGGACACTCTTTTAAATTATATTGTTACATAAAGATTAATGTAAATAATGTTGAATTTATAACTAAATGTGAGGACGATGTAAAAAACGCATCCATATTATAGCAAAATAAGTATAAAAGAAAACAACAATTTAAAAATTGTATAATTAAAAATAAGCCGTGACAGTTATGCGATGAGCAGTCCCGACTGACGGCGCCCGTTCACGAACATGACGCATGGATCAGCACCATTCAACTTAACCATTTTGAAGTGAGCTAACTGATCCAACAACGTAAAAACCGTGCGAAGCTGGGGCGTGTCGCTAGTTTATCTATTACTAGTTTCTGCCAGGGACTACGACGGAAAGAAATTTATTTAAGAGGCTGACAACAGCTAAAGCGCGGTCACTGTCGGACTGCATAGAAAAGAAAGAGAAGCGCTATGACACTACGCTGGTAATTTATTACAAAATATGAAGCAATTATCTATTTACAAAAAAGCTATTGATCGGATAAAAAAAAATAAAACACTAAGTATATTATGCTGATATGTTGCTTGTAGAATAATCTGTCAAAAAATCAGAATGATTGCATTTAAGTATATTAGTATAATTTTTAATCGCTAAAATATATTTTTAGAGGTATCTTCGTGATTTTTGTCTATCATATCAAATTAGTTGTATCATGTTTTCATACTATCTAGCTAGCTTATATCCTTAAGAATATCATATATTTTTCTGATTTTGTTTACTGGGGTGGGTCATATACTTTTAGGCATTATGCAACTTATAAAACTTGAGGGACTTGTGGCTAAGTAATAACAGCCGCACGGGTCGATCGATCAGGTTAAGCTACGCTTGCCGCGGTTGGTCCGTGGATGGGTGAGCATCTTTACGTACCAAGACCCCTCCGTGCCTCGGAAAGCACGTAAAGCCGTTGGTCCCGGCTGTCATTTGTAGATCTTTGACAGTTGTTACGGGTCGTCAGAAGCTCGAAAGTCTGACAACCAGTCTTACCAAGGGGTATCATGTTACCCAGTAACTGGGTTGTGGAGGTCAGATAGGCAGTCGGTCCATGTAAAATACTGGTATTCAGCTGTATCCGGGTAAGACCGACCCCAACATAGTTGGGAAAAGGGCTAGGCAGATGATGATGATGATGCAACTTATAAAACTTGCGTTTAGCTCCTGTAGTCCACTTATAAAAAAATATCCTATTAACACTCAGCAATACTGTAGCTTCCCATTAGTGAAAGATTTTTCGGAAACGGATCAGTAGCTCCGAAGATTGTCCCCTACATACAAACTTACAAACAAATTTTACCTATTTATAATATTAGTATATTATTCTATTCTAAACGTAACAAGCAAACCCGCTGAAAAAGCGAAGCACACAAAGGATTCCACTACTTATAATTCAGAACAACGGCTGTTTAAAATAGGTGTTACATTCCACAAAGATCGTTAATTTGTAATTAATTCCACTTTATGACTATGAACGACAGCTCCATATGCTTTATGTACCATTTAGACATTAACTTCTATCTAAACATGGCATAGGGTTGAAGTTTTAAAAAATGTATAAATGCTGAATGAAAGAAAAAGTATTTATTGAGACTCGCACAGGAAGATCACAAATTAAAATAAAGGCACTCCTTAAAATATTAAAAAAAAAATGCGTGTCGGACCATGCACAATAAAGGGTTCCTTAATTGGGATGAGTTTATCTCAAAAACAAACTTAATATTGTAGTTGAAAAACATGTTCCCCATTCATCGATATACGTCACGGTCAATTATCTAACTGCAAATGTAAGTTAATCGACTATTACTCGTTATTGGCTCTAGGTCGTCTGAAGAAACCCTTAGGCATTGAGGATTGTTTTTATCATTATATAGGGTGACTGGTTATTAGTGACCGATACTTAAAACACGTGACTTTACTCATTATGCACGACTGGGACCAAATAAAATCAGCTGTTCAGTACATTTATATTCACATAAATCGAAAAAAAACTATTTTTTTTTTCGCGATTTCAGGGTTTCTCCCAAATAGTTGTACATAATGATGAGTAAAGTCACGTGTTTAAAGCGCTGAAAAGACCAAATTGACCAAAATAGGCTTCTCTTAAGAAAAAAAATTGCCATACCTGTATAGTTTGTGGTAGCGGAAAAAATATATGTTAATTTTGAACATGTTTCCCAGAACTTGGTTGTTACCAAAACACGTTTTGAAAAAAAATATCGATACAAACTAACGTTAAACTAACCTCTTACTTTGAGTTCCAATCTAAAATATCTGTATTAAATATTAACATACGTTACGTTTTTATTTAATTAATAACAAGAACGAATCGATTTGAATGCAGAACTTGGTTGTTTTTTATTTACGATTACTCAACTCAATTTTGAGTAAATAGATAATTGCTTCATATTTTGCAATGAAGTACAAGCGTTGTGTCATCGCGCTTCTCTTTCTTTTCTATGGAATCTGACAGTGACCGCAGTTTAGGTGTTGTCAGCGTCTTAAGTATCGGTCACTAATCACCAATCACCCTGTATAACTTGCAAACTCGTCAGAATTAAATTCAAAAGTAAAAGTGGATTAGGACATGTATTTTTTAAATTCTACCTTTAAACGAATCATTGGGGACCGTGATGGTAGAACCTTGATTGAAAATGAGGAACAAATCTCACCGTGAACGCTTAGGTTAAGGCAACTTTCATTCTACCCGGGGACCGCGGAAGTCGCACCAAATCCCATGATCCCCGGTGCAAGTGTGGGAGGGGAACACCGGGGTGGTTTTTAGTCAATAACCTGCCCCAGGGCGGAGGACATCCATGAGGATTATCCAACACTTAACAAAAAAAAACTTGCGTTCCACCGGCGCGCGGAATTACGTAACAAACTATCAGTAGCAATGGGTTTCATTTTGACAAAAAAAAAACAAAATCAAAATATTTTTTTTTCATATAAACCTACATGGGCACTTATGAAACGTCAGAAGCGAGGTGCACGGTTCTAATTGGTCGTTTCCTATGGAGAAGAGCCAGCAAGAAACTCCACGGTTCCTCTTTTAAAAATAATTGGCTTTTACAATGTTTTCAAATTACAGTGGTACCTAATATGTATAGGAGGATAGTGTAGGCCTATCGTGAAGTACCAGGTAACAAAAAAGATAAAGGTCTACAAAATACTTAGTCTATTGAGCCTACAACGTTCTCACATTCACAAGGTAGGTACACAAGAATCTATGTAAAATATTAATAAAATAATAAAAATAAAAACCTATTTAAACAAAATGACATGTTCGCCATTACAACAAGTCTGAATTAATATCTTGTCCACAAAAGCCACTAGTAGTTTGATATCAAAATTGTAGGTATTGGCGCCGATTCCCTTGTTCACAAACAAAACTAAACTTTAGTTCAGTGCATCTTTTTCTTTCTATTTCATTAAGAAAAGGACAGAAGATAAATTTTAGTTTAGTCCTGTCAAATTAATCAGCTCCTGTCACTACTCCATACAAGTTTAGACGTGATTAAAAACTTGCCTACTAAAATTACGTCAATTTACGTCAAACGCTGATTGATTTGACAGGACTAAACTAAAATTCACGTCACTTCACGCTTCCTTCACCCAAGCTTTAAGGGTGAGAATTTTGCAGAATAGGTAACAAACGAACCACATGGTTCTAATCGTAATAACATACCTTTTATTTATTACCTTGTATACCGTTATATACCGTTGATGTCGAGCGGGAGCGCAGGTCGCTGGATGTTCGATGTGGGATGTTGGTCCACAGGTTTGCATGATGTTGTACGGCTCAGGTTAAGGTGACGCTTTTCAAAGCCTACTGCCAACCCTTTACACGTGCAACCTGTGGGTGAACTTTACGCAAAGGGCATATAGTGGCCTGCTCACAAAATATAACAATACGTTCCGGGTATTGATGGGGCTGCCGCGTTTTTGTAGAGCGTCCGGCGTTATGTTTAAATGACGCGGATGTTGATAGTTTTTCGGCCATCATGCGCAAGAGATGCGCATCTCTCCTACGCCGTGTTCGCGCCAGCCCCAACACCATTCTTAGAATGTTGGCTGATAGATGGGACTCTCCGATCTTGGGGAGGTAGATACGACTGCACGCAGTCAAGTAGACATGCCCCAGGATCGGCGTGCTTCACGCAGCTTAGAATAAATATTACTAACACTAGTTTATAAGTTTACCAGTGTGACCATCTTAAAATTATCGATATTGGTGCCGATTCCCTTGTTCACAAACTAAACTAAATTTAAGTTCAGTGCATCCTTTTCTTTCTATTTCATAAAGAAAAGGACAGATGATCAATTTTAGTTTAGTCCTGTCAAATTAATCAGCGCTTGACGTAAATTGACGTAATTGTAGTAGGCAAGTTTTTAATCACGTCTAAACTTGTATGGAGTAGTGACAGGCGCTGATTAATTTGACAGGACTAAACTAAAATTTATCTTCTGTCCTCTTCTTAATGAAATAGAAAGAAAAAGATGCACTGGACTTAAATTTAGTTTAGTTTGTGAACAAGGGAATCGGCGCCACTGCCTTAGTTTGGTCTGAAACCTACCTTTTCCTGCCAAAGACTCGAGTAAAAAATGCCAAAAAACTGCCGAGTTTGTTTAGCGTAATAGTAGTAGTAAACAAATAAAAACACTTTGTTTTACATATCATATTTTTATTATTAATTAGGTCAAATGTAAATTAAACATTGCAATTAGCCTCATATTCTTCATTTTCTATCTCTTTACACATGGTTTAATTCATACGATTTAACACCTCGTTCTTTATTATTTAAGTATCTACGTCTATGACATAAACAACCATAAAAATAGGTATAGAGAATACTCGTTTTACGATTGTCAACTGTATAACTACTACTGTTAATGTTCTTAGTTGAATGAGATACAAACATAATTAACACGAGAAGTACAGGGGTTTTCCTTTACACAGACTTTATAGAGAATATCCCTTAATATTAAAAATGTCAAGTGTAACTTTACCGGCCTTCATCTCCTCGGTTCACAGTACTGATAAATTAACCAGGAACATTTTATCTTCCTCACTGGTTTATTTTGAGGTGCCGTGGTTTACCGACGCGTTGAACGCTTGGAAAATGGCTTGTCCCAATATGGATTTGCCATACAACCCAACCTCCCAACGGTGGGACGTGCCGCTCTGCAGTGTTATACGGAATACCCTGATAAATACATCACTTAATACTGCTGAGCGTGCACGTCAGCTGGCTGTGGGAGAGTGGGAGTCTGGCTTGTGGCTTCAGGGGCTCCCGTCATCTACCACAGGCACTATGATGGATGACTCATCGTTTCGGCTCGCTACGTGTCTCCGCTTGGGCGCACCTTGTGTTGCTCCGCATTGGTGTCACTGCGGTGAAGCCGTCGACAGTCTTGGACACCATGGCCTGTCCTGCTGCAGGAGCGCAGGTCGCATAGCACGGCACGGCAGCATCAACGATATTATTCGTCGAGCCCTTGTCACCGCCGGCGTACCAGCGGTATTAGAACCAAATGGATTGGTACGTGACGATGGGAAGAGACCAGATGGTATGACGTTGTTGCCTTGGAAGTTGGGTAGGCCTCTGGTGTGGGACGCAACCTGTGTCGACACCCTTGCGCCATCTCATGTTCCAAGCACGGCTGGCTGTGCTGGCGCCGCTGCTGCAGTTGCTGAGACCCTCAAGCGGCGCAAATACTGCAACCTTATAGGAAACTACAGTTTTGAGCCGTTTGGAGTCGAAACGCTAGGGTCATGGGGCCCAAGTGCGCGTCTCCTTTTTAAGGAAATCTCTCGCCGATTGATCGACACTTCACATGACCAGAGGGCTGGCTCGTTCTTTGGCCAAAGAATTAGCATTGCCATTCAACGTGGCAATGCTGGCAGCATTCTCTCATTATCTCATTATCAGTCTTCTGGGCACGTTTCCGGATGACAGCGATGCGGACGAATACTTTGATGCCTAAGTATCCTTTTGTTTTTTGGTATTAATTTGTATATATAGTTAGTAATTTAATTTAGTGTCTACCTAGTGTAAATAGTTAGTAGCATCAATATTGTATATTTGACACTTGAAACTTGAGACCTTAAAATTATATTGTAGTCTGTGCTTACGATCTGTTTTTTGGGTTGCCATTTTCGACAATTTGAGATGTCAGTATGGATTTATTTTCTACATTGCAATACTGCCAAAAACTGTCAATTTTATAAAACGTTAAATGACAAAACAATGACAATTTTATAAACATGCCGGAGGCTAAAATAGAAGGCAAATCCTGAAAAAAAGGCAGGAAACTGCCACATATGGTCACACTGAAGTTTACATAATACACCAACAAATATGGAAGTGATTCTGAAGTAAATGTTTTTTTTTTATAAATTACACAGGATGTAAGAGGTAACCCTAATCCGACTACAACAATTTAGGACAAAGAGTTACACAAGCACATAATTTGAGACATTCGGTGGTCTTGTGCATAATTTGGGACCTTCGACAGTGGTGTGAATAATTTGGACGTCAATGTGACACTTATCAATTAGAACGTGTCATTTTTGTTTATTACGACTGATTACGACTTTGTTGTTCGTCTATGTCATGCTCACTCGAATGTCTCTCAGATGACGCCGTATGTGTTGGATCATCGGTTTCCTTCAAAATGGTTGAGCTGAATGGTGCTGATCCATGCGTCATGTTCGTGAACGGGCGCCGTCAGTTGCGACTGGTCATCTCTTAGATGTCACGGCATCATTTTTTCAATATTTTTTTTTTTAATACTTTTTGCTCTGGACGCTTTTAACGTGCACGTCTCTCTCTCTACATCATTCTCACAATATGTAACCATAGTTTGAACATGGATGATGTAAACAATATTTTGTAACAACATATTGATTTAAAAGATTGTCCATGGAGTTTCTTGTCCATTTTTCTCCATAAGAACCAACTACGCTTTGGAATGGGCTAATAGCTTCATATTTCTGACTGACCGACTCCTTGACAGTTCAAAAGTGCCTGTAAATGGTTTAATTACTTAAATAAATGGTTTGAGTTTAAGTTTGTCTTCAATTGTTTTATTTTATTTATTTATATATACTTTAAAGTACACCACAGAAATACATCACAAAAAATAAATTAATATTTTAAAATATACAATGGGCGGCCTTAACGCTTTCTGCGATTTCAGGAATGGAGAGTGATTTGTTTGGACATAATGTGGGGCTGTCGTTGGTGCAAATAATAAGTATATAATATAATAGAATATATACACAGATATGTACATATCCTAAATAATATTAATCATAAATCATACACACTACTTAAATGTATAAGCAACGTAAATAAATGAAGACTATAGATAATTACAGTTACGAGAACAAGATCACAACGACAAGTAACGTTCCTTTGCGAGTCTTTTCAGGTATGGTAGGTTTTATTCAGGTATTGAAACTACGCGACGCGACATCTACGACCATCTAATCTAACGAACACGACCACACAAATTGAAGGTCATATTGCCATAACAACATACATAATAAGCCTATAAAGTTTCCACTGCTGGGACGCAGGCCTCCTCTCTGTGAGAGGGAGTGGGCCCTCTCACAGAGAGGAGAATCTCTGTGAATCCACCACACGGGCCCAGTGCAGATTTTTAGATGTCACATGTCTTCGAATTTTTGGTATTAGGACATGCCGGTTACCTCACGATGTTTTGCTTCACCGTTTTGAGAGCAGTGGTGATGAAATAATTTACACAAAGTAAAGAGCCTGTCTGGGTTCGAACTTACGACCTACAACTCGTAAGTCGCGGCCATTACCACTAGGCCACCACTGCTCCATAATAAATAGGAACCATTAATTTCAAGACCAGTCGCCACAAGCTTAGAAAATGTCCTTAGTAGAAACGACTTGCCTAGAACAAACTACAATGAACCTAAATTAGGTGCTTCAAAATTGTTACTATGGTTTAACCAGGTTTAATCCGTGTATGTGACCCAAAGAGTTATAGTTCTAGCCAAAACATTAACTGCCTAATTAAGTCTTCGGCTAGGCTGCCATTTACACCTTAATTTACCTAATAATAAGCCTACGTGGGCACGGGGCAGCCTTTGGCCAGGCTATAAAGTAAGGTCAAGCCTATAAAGAAATATCTCTTATTCTATAACATTAGATCTACATAATATGTCGAATCGTTGAGCTCCTTAAGTTCTGAGTTGAGCTGCACGATTACTGACAAATGCGTGCACTGACTGGATAGGTCCACTCAATCTGTGTGGTTTTTTCCTCAAAAGACCATTTCAGACACCAATCTACATGGTCTTCACATGATCTGACCAAGATTATGTCTGGACTTTAAAAGAGACTGTGACCTCTGAGTTTGTTTCGGCCTTTCTTCTCAGAGTAGTCAGATAGGAAACGCCGAGCTCATCTAGTTTTTTTTCTAAGTATGATTGACGTGTAAAAGTGTTTGTATAAACCTACTTACAGAAAATAAAATCATTTCATTTCATTTCATAAAATCACCCATGTTTATGTGTAAGGCCGAGGTTCCACACATTTCGCCAGTTATGTTATACGTCCCATTAAGAAATCATAAGTCCAAAATAAGCAAATATAATGTTACTTTTCAGGGATAACAGTTTTAATTCATACGTTTCATTAAATACAATAATAGTGGTCCCAGAGTTGAACCTTGAGGAACACCTAAATATAAAGGCATCGCACTAAACTGACATCCATTCACAAAGCCCTCAATTGTTTAAATATACTTCAGACGATATTACTAAAGTCTTTTCATAAGATGTGCAATCCTAATCTACTATAAAATGATAGAAAAGTCGAGACTATCCGGTCACGTATGCATCGCCCTAATTCGCTCAGATTCCGGAATCCGGACTAATTAGCCAACAGTGACTCTTCTTTATTAATTAGACTGCCATTAAATCATCCTTTAATTTGTCAGAAACGATTCAAGTTAATTAACATTTCATTTAATTTTGCGTTTGATTAAAACGGCGAAAGTTCTTTGAGCAAGATTTCATGTTATTATTTTGTCTAATACAATTTTGGTTTGTGTTTTGTAACATCAGTGCTAATTTTATGGATATTTAAAATTAATAATCGCTGTCTGTGTGCCTGTTAGGTTGTGATATTTATAAATATGAACAGCATGGAAATAATTGAGATTTTAGCTTAGACTTTTTTGAATCGTAATAAAATCGTGGCGTCTTAAGAAGAGATGGATTACCTAGAAAAACCTAAACAGGTTCTAGTTAAATTAGCTTGTGAAATTTCAGAGACGTATTGGGTACCGATATTTAAACACGAAGATATTTTTTAACTCATACTTCAAGTTACTAACTATAACTTATTACAAGATCAACGGCCGCATATGGTGTAATTACTTGAAATTATGAGTTTAGAAAATAAGTTTTTATCGATGTTTTATTATTAATTTAAGATTTTTACATCAGAAATCATGTTCCTAGTTTGGTATATTTATATATAAAACAAACACAATAGGATTGCAAAGAGATTTTTTTTTTATTTCACCGGTGAATCGATTTTTTTCGATATATCGAAATCGATACCAATATTTTTTTTCAAATAAGTTATTCTACTCGTAAGTAATTGACATTGATTTTATTATGCTAATGCCGTATGCTAGCTTATCCCAAAGCTTTTCAAAATCAACTATCACTCTTACTATACACCAACAATGTTTCACTTTGGAGCCATTATGTTGATTGTTTCTCGTATAGTATCAGTTTCAGTCTAATGGGCGAGGGAATGGCAACATGTGTTGATACCGATATTTTTGTCAATTGTACGAAATTATCGTCGAAATAGACGAACTATTGTGAAACCTTTTTGTAACTTGATGATTAAAATAAAGAATTGGTTTTTGGTGTCTGCTTTAATTTCAATCGTTTTTGTTTTTAAATAATATATTTTTTAAATAGTTTGTTCTTCGAGGATGGATTGTATAGAATCAAGTTCTTCTTACTCAACAGACAGCTGTGCTGCTTGCGAGTTTGTTGCGCCACTTCTTCTTCCGAGCTACGAGTAAAACACTAGAAAGTGGTGAAGAGCGGGCGTTTAGGGGGCTGTCTTATGTAATTTAACGTTCAAACAGTCATGATTCTCAGTTTTTTTTTGGTGGGAAATTATCAAATAATTTTTCTCGCTCTGGGCGAAGCGGGAGGGTGTGCCAGACTCGTACTGATTAAAACCCACCCGTGTTCCTTCCGTTGCCTGTGTTGCCAGAGGCCACGGTATCCCTTTCGGACTTTCCCACGGCGATTCTCAGTCTGGTTTGACTAAATGACTTTTGATTTGGTTTGGAGAAAAAGTACTAAATTATACATATTTACTCAAAGGACTCGCTTATGGTGGCGTGTGTGTTGGGCCGCTCTATTCCCTCTAATATGATTTATTAAAAAAAGCCTGAACTGCGAATGCTTGTCCAAAGCGGCCTGGGGCTGCAGTCTCGACATAGATAGCTATCGATCGCTTTACGACCGAATACTAAGAGACGGTCAAAATTGCTTGATAAGATCGTGATTTTTGCTACTCAAGAAATGTTGACTGTACCGTAGCAAGCTGGAGTCTGGATGTGTGCCCGGTTGATAACAATAAGCTCACCCCCTATTACATGGGTACTTAAATAACAAGTGAAGCAAAAACCTAGTGACCGTAAAATGTTCATACGTACCTATATTATTAGATACAAATTACATAAACTCCTTATGGGACTTTCTGAAAAATTTGTACCTACGTAGTTCTGTAGTTTCTACTTATCCCCATGGGAAGAAGGCGTGAGCTTATGTTATGTATGTAGTACTTACCTACGTGAGTTCAGACAGAAACAGACTATAGGTTTATCCAAAGGATTCCACAGTGTATTAATATTAACAAGAGTAAAAAAAAACATCAATAAACTTGTACCCTCCTTTGCGTCGCACAGTCGGGTAAAAATAAACGTACATAATCAGCCTATAATGTTTCCACTGCTGGGACACAGGCCTCCTCTGTAAGAGAGAGTGGGCCGTAATCCACCATGCGGGCCCAGTGCGGGTTGGTAGATGTCACATGTCTTCGAATGTTTAGTCCTAGGACATGCCGGTTTCCTTACGATGTTTTCCTTCACCATTTTGAGAGCAGTGGTGATGAAATAATTTACACAAAGTAAAGCGCCTGTCTGGGTTCGAACCAACGGCTTACAACTCGGAAGTTCTCAAAAAAAACGTAAAATAAACGCAATCCATGCAAAAATAACCATCGTCTGTTACATATCAGAGTACTGAATTAAAACTCACCAGAGTACGCTTGACTCAAAATAGAATCACATTTTGAGTGCTGTCAGTATCCGTTTACACTTTCATCTTTATTTTGTCGTATTGCCTTACAACATAAAGCCTTTGTAAAAAGTAAATGTCCCTTCATCATTGTTTGGCAAATTCCAAAAGGATTGGGTAGAGGTTGGGTTGGGTCGGAGGATTGGGGTGGGGTATGGGTTCCCAACCACTGGGGACAAATAAACTGTAGTCGTATATTTATGGTTTTAGAAAAAATGTCTCTATGTCAACAACCCTGTTACCAAATAAAATTACAGTGAGATTCAAGCTTTATGGCGGTTTTGAGGTGGGCTACTCGCTGCGCAGTACCCCTTACCCCTCATTCCCGCGATCACATGAATCTGTTACTGCGCAATACTCGCCTCGTGTTCAGGGGACCCTCTAAGCCCGCCAACGAAGATACGACCATCCGAAAGTAGTTCGTAACTTGGGAGTGAACCCTACACCCAATTTAAAAAAAAATCTCAAATATGCATGGAAATATATAAATATATTGTCATTATTTTCGAAAACAGAACACGCGAAGTATCGAATTTACGGACAAAGAAAATCAAATCCATTGCTGGAGCGTTTTTTTAATTTGGAACATTACAACGCTCCAGCAATGTTGTATGAAATGGCGTGCTGGGGTTATTAAATACTCTTTTATTGGATATCTTTTATCATTCTGGGCATACCAAAGTAAGTCTTTGCTTAGTACAAATTGCGTTCACGTGGCTGTATAGATAAATGCGTTTGCCTTGCAACACAGGTGATAAATAAAAAATTGGAGGCAAAGCCGAAAATTCATCTTGATTTGATATTTATATTTACACATAATAAATAAGTTCCAACGGTTCAGAGAGTGAAATGGAGATTAATTGTACTCCACCAGATTAAAGATCAGAAGCCAAATGGGCAATGGAAAACCTGCTGCCAGCGAAGTCAAAAGAAAAATACATGAAAGTAGGTATATGAAAATTTTATGAGTTGGAAAAACGAGAAAAAAGTGAAAATGTTCTTTGAAACAGTATTTTTGGCGTATTTTAATGAGCTTTCTAAAACTAAAAAGCCTACATTATGAGCAATTTATTTCATGCTGAAATGTACAATTCATGTTAAAAACGGCATTAATTTGAAAAATTATGGAAATTTAACTACTTTTCTTAAACAACAATCGACCGGATTCAAAAGCAAATAATCCAAGTTTTTTACCGGCGAAAGCATAAAGCAATTTTTTATTAAAGCCCCAGATGATAAAATATATACCTATTTTGCGACAAAGGTAAATATAATTCTTCATTATTTATTTGAGACACAGTTAAGCCAAAATGGCTGGATTTGGATGAATTTTGATACACAGGGTTTATGAGTCTTATGAAATATACCTACTGTCCGTGACTGTAGCTTGATATGTAGTTTTGTTTGTTACAGGTTGCTATGATATTAGGCGATAACGGAGCATGTCGGAGTATCGAACTCAATAATATTACCACAAAAGACATGGAATTTCTGGATTTTTTTTCTTTTTTTTCATGGTTCTCCTCTTACCTTCAGGAACGTCAACAGGCCGTTCATGTTGGGGATTCTTCATCATGCTGGTGTGATTTGGAGGCTGGCGTTCCTCAAGGCGGTATTATTTCTCCTCTTCTGTTTTCTATTTTTATTAATCTCATAACTTCTGAGCTTCAGTGTGCGTATCATCTGTATGCAGATGACTTGCAGTCGTACTGTCAAGGGAGGGTTGATGAAATACCTGACGCTATCGGCAAGTTAAATAGGGACTTGACAGCCATTAAAACCTGGTCTGATAAATTTGGTGTTGCAGTAAACCCTAACAAGTGTCAGGCGATCATCATTGGGAGTCATCGTAGTATTAGTAGGGTGGATGGTTCAACCTTGCCACCAGTTCTCTTCAATAGTATGATCGTTTCATTTAGCACTGACGTGAAAGACCTAGGCTTGCACATCGATTGTACCCTGAACTGGCGTACGCAAGTCACTAGGGTGAGCCAGAGGGTTACTGGAACGCTGCGGGCTCTATACCGACTAAAACATTTATTACCATCAAATACCAAGACAATGCTTGTGCAGTCCTTAATTTTCCCTATTATCGATTATGGTGATGTGTGCTACTACGACCTGAATGCGGATCTCCTCGACAAACTTGACCGTCTTCTCAATAACTGCATTCGATTCATTTTCAATCTGCGTAAATATGATCATGTCTCTGCCCATCGGTCGCTTCTAAAGTGGTTGCCCATACGTCAGCGCAGAGAGCAAAGGGCGCTGACCACCTTGTTTTCGTTTCTTGACTCGCCCTCTTCCCCTAGTTATCTCGCCCCCCACTTTCAGTACATTTGCGCGAACCACAGTAGAAACCTACGTTCATCACACAATCGTCTTCTTCAATGTCCCACTCACCGCACTGACTTCGTTCACTCTTCCTTCTTCGTTCAGTCTATCTCTCTGTGGAATGCGCTCCCCCAGGAAATCAGGATGGCAACCAACCGATTATCCTTTGAAGTCAAAGTTCGCGAGCATATTCGTAAGAAGCTGGCAGTATCATCACAATGGTAATGTTTTCCCATTGTTTTTCTCATCTGTTTTAGTTTATTCGTGTATTTATGTGTATTTATTAGGTCTTATATTTATGTATAATTAGGTATATATTTAAAGTTTTTAATAGGTATATGTATGTATATTCTTATATTTAAATAAATATTTATTCCACAGTTTTCGCTATTGCACCTACCACTGTTTGTCTCTGCATCACCCAAAGGTTGACTGGTAGAAAATGCCTACGGCATTAAGTCCGCCTCTGTACACTAGTGTGCTTAAAGTATTAAATAAATAAATTTCTTCATGACAAAGCAATAATAACATTGCGTGACACTAAAATAAAGATTGACCGGATATTTGTAATCCGAGGAGAGCTCCTAATTATGTAAAAAATATTATAATCTTCGTCCAGCGAACAAACATCAGATAGGTTTTATCTTAACTTTCAGAAAGTGCACGAAGCAGGTCATTAGAAGACAAATCAAATATCGAGGGGCCGAAGCCAACTCCCAGAGCCCCCTTAGACGCTTTCAATGAAATGAGGCACCAACCGACGATAGTCCTTGTACATACGCACGATGCAAGTCCCCGGTTGGGTTAGGTTGTTATGTAGGACTATGGCAGGGTAAGGAAACAAAGATATTGGTTTATGGATTTGGGCGGCTAAAGTGGACAGGTTACCTCAAACTATGGAAGGAATATGGCCTCTGCCTGACCAATGTTTATACATAATGGACACCCGGAAAAGATCGCTAGCACATAGTGACGCAGCGACAAGGGGGCAACATATCCTGAGGTGCTTGAGTAGGGGAGAGGTATTCCAGGGCTATCAGGACAATCCCGAAAGTACGATCAAGATCCCTACCAGCATCTTACATTTTTTTAATGTCTTTGACATATCTTAGGACCCTAGTGTCCGGACCTTTGGAAGGCTTACGAGGGGCCAAAGCCAAATCACAAAGGCCTGTTAGATGTTTTTAAATAAATGAGGCACCAACCGCCGCGACGATTCCCTGTTCGCACTATGCAAGTGCACCCAAGGACAACCCCCGGTTGGTGTAGGATTATTGCAGGATACGAAAACAAAGATATTGGATTATGGGTTTGTAACTGAACTGGTTATCCTGAACTATGGAATGACTATGACTCTTGGTAGACCAATGTTTTGTATAAATAAAATACACAGATAACATGGCAGGGGTGATCTGCATACTTAATAAAGCCAAAAACGGTCGCTAGCATAAAGTTTCGTAGCGACAAAGGGGGCAACATGTGCTGAGGTGCTTATGACGAGTGGAGAGGTATTCCACGGCTATTAGGACAATCCCGGAAGTACGGTCAAGATCTCACCGAAACACTTCCTTCCTCCGAGCACGTTTGCTCTTGCGAATCTCCATTCAAGCCGGCCATTAAAGGAAAGAAAGAGGTGGGAGCTCTTCTCCTCGTCAGTGTTCACTCCAGCCGGCGAATAAAGGCAAGCCAGAGGTTAGGAACAAGACTTCGCCCGGGAGATAGGGTCAGTGGTGTCGCTACCGCCCAACTACCCAACAGCTCGCCACATACTGCCCTGCAGGTTTATGTATCTCTCTTGGTCTGCCTCCTCACCACAGACCTGTTTCGGCAAAGTAAACTCTACCGGCACAGATCTAGAGTTCGGAGCGCGCAAGCACCACCACCTCTCGAAGAGAGGAGGCCTGTATCCCAGCAGTGGGAACATTATAGCCTGATTATGCGAATGCTAATCCCCACCATGACATCAACGTAGAGATATGGCAGTGGGGCTATTATTATTTTAAGTCTGTTAGCTTAATATATTATGTACTTAAATATTTTGAATGGAAATAAAAAAATCTGGTCACAAATATTTTATATTTTATACAATTACACATTTTAAATTAAAGTCGCTTTTCGTGTGTATCTGTGTCCGCGTTGTTCTTGTAAACTACGCAAGGGAGTTTGATGAGGGTTTCAACATCATTTAGATTTTAGAGAAATTATTCCAGACGGTTTATATATATACGCATATAAAAACAGAAAAGAAGAACAGAACAGAAAAATGCGTACAAATGTGATGCTTATTTCTAAAGCAATCTCTTCCAGCATACCTGCGATAAGAAAGTAGACAAAGAGATGTAGACACCGTGTGTAAGAGTAGAAGTGAATAATAGAATACATAAAATTGAAACAATTTACAAAACAAATAATATAGGAATATACTAACATACATACATACATACTTCTAAAATAAATATCACTAGAACATATAAAAAAAAAATACAGTGTAATTAAAAATAATAAATACATACGCAACAATGACGAAGTGGAAAGATAGTGTTCTTTCACTCTTCTTTTAAATACTGCAACAGTTTTACAGTTAATGTGTAATGTTTCTTGTTTTTTTTTAATAACGATTATAACTGTGTAAATATGTACATACTTGTTATGGTCGCGAATCATATTATATTTTAATCAAGATACAACCTGACACTGACCTGCAAATTATTAAAAAATGTAAAAAAATTGAATTTCGCGGCCTACCACTGCGGATCCACCGAAAGATTTGTACAGATTAAAAAAGGTAAGGTTTGAAAGGTTATCTATGCTCGTGACTGTACGACACGTTCTAATTTCAAATACGTTGTCTCCGCGGGAGCTCTACAATGAGCCAGCAGGCAAGCATTAGGTATGCTTTTAGTACGAGCACGGTTGGTTACCCTCCTTACGGAGAAGACAAAGGAATTGCTTCTTTTTGTATTGCTACGGGCAACGTGACACGAAGGATGACGCTAGCATGGATTATGTAGGAATCAAGTACGTAGGTATGGGGGATGTGGTTATTATAATAATTTTAGAATTTACAAATCATAACATCACGACTGTGTTCCCGACGGGTTAGACAGAGGTGTGCCTATAGGTAGTACACCCACATTTCGCCATGTAATAGGACGGCCGGGCGCAAATCCAGACTCCGGGCTGCTACTGAGAAATTCCTATTGAAAAAACCCAATAACAAAATCAAACCCAGGTCCCGGTCGAAACCCAAGAACCAGGCCCGGTTCGACGGCGCGTTGTGTTCCACACGCGCCTCAAAGAGATGTCAGCACAAGTGTAGGGACCGATGCCTGCTGGGGTCGCGGGAAAGTCCGAAAGGGATACCGTGGCCTCTGGCAACCAGGGGCGTGCCGTCCATAGAGGCAATTAGGCCTAGCCTACCCTACCAACAACGTTAAATGCATTTATTTTAACTATGTAATACAATAACACAAAATGTTAAAAAAAAGTTAAACTCCTGTTAAAACTCTTATAGCAACTTGTCGCAGACGCCACGTGACTCACAGTTCGACGGAGCTTACGTACGCAAGGCAAGGATTCCTTTCGCCTACATTTCGTTCATAAATTTACGCACACTCGTGTATATTTTCGTGTGTATGAACGGCACACAATAGTAAAATGGTTTAAATTAGGGGCGTAACTCCGGCGGCAGGAGCTTGGTCCTCATTGGTTGTGTGTAAAGTGAAGATTTAATGAATGAAAAATATTGAAGACCAGGGTTCCCAATTTTTGGACAATTCCCCGAATTGCGGGGAAGTTTCCTTCATGACTACCAGACTACTAGAGACAATTAAAAAATGGGTGGTATTGTTGAATGTATACCTTCCAAAAAATTATAAATTGTAAGGAATAGCAAAAGCCCTACAAAAGTAATTAAAAACTTCATAATTTTTTATTTTTCTTCTCATATTTGGGAAATTTCGCTTGGTTTGTGGGGAGTTAGGAAAATAAGTTTCGGCAACACAGTCCAGTGTGTCAGTGTTATCCGGCAAAATATGATAGTCCCTTTTGTGGAAGAACACGGTATGACAGTGATACAATTTTAATTGGTAGTGTTTGTTTCATGTGACAGTGACACGTAATTTATATGTGATCTTGAATGTTTTGCTGTTTTAGATCTTATTAAGTTATAAGTAATTGGTTTTGAAACGTAAAGTAGTGTAAAGATTATGTGTTGTGTTGTTATTTCTTTATTTACCTAAGAATGGTGTTCTGTTGTGAAGTTTGCGCCGATAATGTGTTGGTTAGGTTAGGTTAGTCGCACTTGTCGTTTAATGATAAGATTCAAGTTGTGTCTTAAGGTAGATGTGTGCCCGAATTAAGAGAATTTATCCAAAAATATGATAATTCATGACTTCGGATATTTTGCAAGTGACGTGTTCTGTAATTATCACCCACCCACTTGGTTATGATATTTGAGGTGGCCGAATCTTTCTTCTGTTTGCATCGTTAGAAAATCGTTTTTTAAACCTTGAATAATGTGGTGAGTTCTTGTATGTAGAGCCGCGCTGTGATGTTGCGCGAATTAGTTTTTTTTTTTTGGTGTCAGTATGCGTGGCCTACCCTCTGTGGAGAACCACTGCACGCCACTGCTGGCAACACAGGCAACGGAAGGAACACGGGCGGGTTTTAGTCAGTAAGAGTCCGGCACGCCCCACAGTGGAACGAATGTATGGGAGCGGTTGGACGTAGACATGTCCGAAAAATAAGAGTAAAATTATGACAAACTAATGATGCCATCTTATTCGATTACTTAATGCCTTCATAAATTGTGGTGATGAATTTCTTCATAACTCCCATATTTCGGGAGTAATTTGAGAAAATGTGAAATTTTACTATGAAAATGAGTGTATCGAGCTCTCTCCCTCCTGATTCCGGGCTTGTTTCAAGTAGCGGTCTCTAATATCGTAATGCTATTACTAAGAGCTATATTTAATACTAAGACACATAGTGCGCCAAATGTGCACTTTCTGGGATAAAAGGAAATGAAAATTTAAAAAAAAAAACGTTTTTTCCCCATTTGTATTTACTTTAAACCGCAGACAGACTTATTAAGAGGTCTATAAATATATTATATATATACAGAAATATATATTAACAAAAATATTCACAAGAACTGATGAGAGTATGACTTTTAAGTAAGTTGATAATAAATTACCTAGTTTCATTAAAAGTACAATAAATAATTAAGATGTAAGCTCTAATTTACTAAGTTACACATTTTAAAACAATAACATCATTTAATTATCTTCGTCATCATCATCATCATCAATTAATTCAAATTCAGAATCGATGTCCGCTAAATCATTTATGTTAACAAATTCGATATCACTTTTCTCAGAATCCGTAAGCTCATAAAATTCCTTAAAAGAAGATTTTTTTACAAACTTATTTCCTTTTGGACGGATACTTGTAACAAGTGGATCAGAAGACAGTAAAAGATTGTGCATAATATCTTCATTGCATGAGATACTGCTATGCTTTCGAGAATGCCCCTCTCTATATTTTCTAAAATCTTTATTTCTAGCCTCAGATGCCTCTTCGGATAGAAAACCAATGGGCACAATTGACATGTTCTGAACTATGTCTGGCCCATGCATTAAAATTTTATGAAGTGAAGAAGGCATATAATACCATGGGTATAACTCCACGTAAAGCTTAGCAGTATCAAAGCAGAACTCTCGGAATTTAGTTACGTTGATCTTCTCTCCTGATGAAATACACTGCAAGATTACACAGATTTTTCTTAAAAGCATAGCATCTATTCCGGTCAGTTCAGCAGATTTAGTGTAGTTTTCAAAAAATCTCCTTGCCGAGTTGCCATTGTTGGTGGATCCACTGCCTTGTTTCACAACATCGAGAAGTAAGCCCGTTTCTCTTCTTACAGCCTCTTGAACTCTTTTCTTCCTGTCATCAACTTGCCTTTTTGCTATATCACCCCTTACTTGCCATGATTTTATGTCTAATTTGTAGGAAATGTGTAATAAGCATTCCATTGAGCGAATCCAAGCGTGAAGGGTGCTTAAGCTATATTTATACATGTCCTCGTTTGCGTGTTTATCTTTGATTAACTCTAAATTATTCATTTCTTTAGGACAAGCCTTGCATATGTCACACACTGAAGCTGCTGTATTGGATATAATGGAATGAATTTTACCATCAATCATTGTCAACAGCAGTTGGTGTTTGACACTAATTCCATCAGTGATGGTGGATGGAGTTAAGGCTTCAATCTCTGCTTCGATTTCAGCCATCTCTCTCTGCACATTTTCTTTGGTTTCCTTTATAAACTTAAACAATATTGGCCGGCAAAATGAAGTGGAAGATGGTCGCTCGTTTTCCCAAATTGTTACACCTTTTGAGACGAGCCGCAGTGGTACAAGACTAATCATAAAATTACTAGCAAGATCGATTTGCTCATCTTCACTCGTCCTTTGATGATAAATGCTTTGGCTAGATGATCCGTCAAAACCCCATTTGCTGGTCAATACGAGCTGTTGATTGGGATCAACAGGGGTTTCTAACGACCTAATAAGTCTTCTTGAGGTTAAATCCATCAAGGCTTGTAATTTGATTTTTGCAGAGCTCTCTGTAACTGTGAGATCTTCTTTGGCCGGATAGCACTTAATTTTTTCTTTAACCAACATGTAGTAACTCGGGTATTGAAGAGCTCCTTCTTGAGTGTTGAAATCCCGAAGAGTGTTATAGCGCCATTTCGATAAGTTCATCGATACATAAAGAGCCAATGCCTTCAAAGGGGATATTTCCCGTACCTGAATTGATTTACCTTCAATGAAGGCTTTGATTTTTGAGGCCTCTTCTGGATTCTCCGTCAAGTATTTCATAACATAAGCTGTATCGCTTTGTCCTGCCTTTTGAAGCGCCCTTTCGGCCGAAAACATAATTTCAGCGCTGCTACTGCTGCATGAAAGACTATCTTCAGTGCGTCTTCTTTTTTGCCGGTTACTAAGGTCCTCAAAAGATTTACGAGGACTAGGATGTGTACAAGTTGAAGCATCAGATTTAGCAGGAGAAATTATGGGCTCGATGACGTCACTTATATTTTCTGTAGAAGGTTCCATATTTTCATTCTGTAATTCCGGCCATTGAATTGCAGCCTGTAGCCAAATCTCATGTTTCTTCCGAAACTTATCTGTGCTTCTTCCAGACTGTGTCCATTTTGCATAAATGCGGTAGCAAAATCGACGACACCAGTCTTTTAAACTTGTTTCAGCACTTTCACATAACTGAACACAACTGTTATCTTTTAAAACACTGAACAAATAGTTAAAGTCGCGTAAATCTTTATGTGCGCGTGCGCATAAAGCAACGTGAATATCAAGATTTGTATTAAAATTTGGAAAATACATTGCGAGATTAGCTTGGATACAACGAGGTGTAAATCAACACTGATTTTAAAGTTACTAATAGTGACCTATTTATATAAAATCCAGGTATCCCAGGTATCCTTTGTTAAATATTGCAAGGTAATTAGTTATTGTGATAATTAGTAAATGATGCATGCTAAATTAGTGTATTAAGAGCCATTTAGTAATTAAATAATAGCAATGTTCTTATCAGTAATCATTAGTGCATCAGTTTTATATGTAAACCTTAAGTCCCTAATTATATATCCTAATTAGCTTATATCTTCTCTAATTGGCTGCTCAGAAATGTTATTGTAATAAGGTAAACCTTTAGAAAAACGGTTTTAATCAACAAAATAAACAAAAAATAAAAAAATTGTGTTATAAAATAAACATCACTCTTTATCCCAGAAAGTGCACATTTGGCGCACTATGTGTCTTAGTATTAAATATAGCTCTTAGTATTAGCATTATGATATTAGAGACCGCTACTTGAAACAAGCCCGGAATCGGGAGGGAGAGAGCTCGATACACTCATTTTCATAGTAAAATTTCACATTTTCTCAAATTACTCCCGAAATATGGGAGTTATGAAGAAATTCATCACCACAAGTTATGAAGGCATTAAGTAATCGAATAAGATGGCATCATTAGTTTGGCATAATTTTACTCTTTTTTTTCGGACATGTCTACGTCCAACCGCTCCCATACATTCGTTCCACTGTGCGCCCTCCCGCTCCGCCCAGAGCGGAAGAAGTTATTTAATAATTTCCCACCCAAAAAAAAAAGTCACAGTCGAATTGCCTAAGCATTATGCATAGGCATTTCGACTGGAATTTTAAGCAGAGGAAGAATAATCAACCTGAACCATTTTAGTGATGATGAGTATTATAAAATTTGGATGTAGGTAATCTCTGGAAGTACCGAACCGATTTCGAAAATTCATTAACTCACTAAGATACACTACGGTAACGGCCCGTTGTACACACACGTTTTTCCTGTCGTGAAAACTTACGGGTTTGCCGCGAAAATTTAGGCTCGATATCAGAAAAAAAAAAGAATCTGGTACCTATACCAGATTCTTTAAATACCAGATTCTTAATATAATAACAGATTTCGAATAGTCGAAATCAAAATATTATGGTGGTCCTCAGTGCTGTATGGGATCAATAAGGAAGCTTGTTGATAGATGCGGTGTGCTGCGCACATACGCTCTATACAATGTGTAACTGAATTACTGTAAATTATGAAAATAGTCTGTTTCGAATCCAAAACGGTTAGAACATTGCAGATAGTTACAGATAATAACATTTTATTATTATGATTTTAAATAATTATCAACATCTTTATTTATTTAACTTTTTATAGCTATACATTTCCAGTATAAGCTAATCTCGCATTGTATAGGATTTCCGTACAATGAGAGGTCAGCTTATACTGGAAATGTATAGCTTGATATGTGTACACACATATCGTGGATGTAAATGTAAAACTTACTAAGTGACATTTTTACGAAAATTACCTGATAATCTTTGAAATAAAAGTGTCTGAGTTCATTATGTTTACCACTTTTTTAACAAGTTTTTCGTAAGAATGTCACTAAGTGAGTTTTACCTTTACACCCATGAATATAAACAGACAAGAAGAAAAGAACAGCGTACAAAGGTGAAGCTTATTTCTAAAGACATCTCTTCCAGCATATCTGCGATCCTGCCGGGGTCGCGTGGAAGTCCAAAAGGGTTACTGAGGCCCCTGTGCAATGTACCCCCAGGCAACAAACTAATTTTATACTAAATCTATTTTTATACTAAGTGTGACATTGATGATTTTGTTATACTTATACACTATGACATTAATATTTACTTTTTGAAGTATTATATTCTTTTTTTAAATTATTGTGAATGTGAAGACTATGTGGATTATTGTTTTTATTATTTCTCTCATTTAGTTTTCATCTTAGTCTGGCAGTTTGAGTCATTTATGCGGCCTACTCAAATGTCCTTTCTTTGGTATTGTTCGTCGAATCGTTGAGCTCCTTAAGTTCTGAGTTGAGCTGCACGATTACTGACAAATGCGTGCACTGACTGGATAGGTCCACTCAATCAGTGTGGTTTTTTCCTCAAAAGACCATTTCAGACACCAATCTACATGGCCTTCACATGATCTGACCAAGATTATGTCTGGACTTTAAAAGAGACTGTGACCTCTGAGTTTGTTTCGGCCTTTCTTCTCAGAGTAGTCAGATAGGAAACGCCGAGCTCATCTAGTTTTTTTTACTAAGTATGATTGACGTGTAAAAGTGTTTGTATAAACCTACTTACAGAAAATAAAATCATTTCATTTCATTTCATTTCATTTCATTTCCTGGCAACACAGGCAACGGAAGGAATACGGGTGGGTTTTATAGTCAGTAAGAAAAAAAAAAAGCATACCTGCGAATCATGCGATAGGAAAGTAGAAAAAGCGATATAAACACTGTTTGTAAGAGTAAAAGAGATAAAAATAGTAGAAGAGTAAATAAAATCAAAACAATTCACTTAATAAAATAAAACAAATAATATGAGAATATACATACATACAAATATAAATACATACTTACTTCTACAATAAATATCACTGTAATATTAATTTAATAATAAAATTATAAAATTAAATATATAATATTTAATATTATTTTAAAATAATAAATACATACGCAACTATGACTAAGTGGAAAGATCGTGTTCTTTCACTCTTCTTTTAAACACTGCAACAGTTTGGCAGTCCCTAATGTCTGGCGGAAGTGAATTCCACAACCGCACCGCGTGCACAATGAAGCAGTAGGAGTAGAAGTCGGTGGAGTGGAAAAATAAATCATAGCGAACTGGAAAGAAGTAGAAGAAGAAGAACAGATAAGAAAGTGACAGAATCAATTACTTCCACATGCGAAAAAAGAGAGCGCAACAATGCGCTGGAACCAAATTAAACCAAGTAAAAGCGCCAAACCAAATGAAAATTGTATTAAAATAAATTAAGCTATGTATCAAAAATATTTTCAAGCAGAGTTTTCAATTACTTAATACGCATATTTTGAACGCAATTTTGCAACGAAAAAATCAAGCTTCTAAAAGTCTACGCAATAAAAAATCAAAACCTTGGGAGCTCCCGTTGACCTAGAATCATGAAATATGGCAAGAAACAAAATATCACAGCACAATTAAAGGAAATACTCCGAAAATCGTTAATTTGTAGTTTTATTACATACATTTTTTTTTGCGATTGTTACTTACATTTGCAGTTAGAAAATCGACGAACATCGATGTATGGAAGACTATTTGTTGAAATACATACAATGTTAAGTTTGTTCTTGGGATAAATTCATCCCAACTATGAAACCCTTCATTACGGTAGCAGGACATTTGTGCGAAAGACATTTCCGTGAATGGACCTTTGCACGAACAGACTTTTCCTCGAATGAATTTTTGCGCGAATGGACATTTGTGCGGAAGGACAGTTGCGCGAAAAAGTTTCAGAATTCGGTTTCGGGTTCCCATCATTTAATCATATTTAATCATCATAAATATTCGAGCCAGGATCGTAGCTGACCGTATGAATTGCTACTGAAGACTGCAGAGTCAACCTCAGCACTAACTGCTTCTCACACGGACACCTGCAGGTACGCTTGCTTCCGCGTCACCAGTGCTGAGTCTGTATACTGCTGAAACCAAAATTACAAACGTAGTATAGGTACAGGGAAGTACAAAAAGTACACCCACATTTCACCAGTTATTTATTTATTTATAAAGGTACACCAACAGGTTCTGTATACAAAATATCAAAAAAAGATAACAGCCATGGGCCTATACAGTTGCCAATAACAGGAGAACCAACATTCTCAAATACGGTGATAACATAAGGTAAAAAGGAAAACAAAAAAAAATAAGTGTTACCAAACTATACAAACAGAAAAATATAAAATTACATAAGAAATAAGCTACAGAGGTTGCAAGAAACATCACACTAACACAATGAATCTAAGATTGGGTGGTATGCTTGTGTTGGGACCTTAAAACTTGGGTTTTAAAGATGTTTACGGAGTCATAATATATATCAACATCTGGAGTGGGTTTTATATAAGAATTCATCTCTCGGCTGCCTATTGAGAAGCGAGTTTACTGCTATATTTGTTTTGGACGCTTTAGTGGAGAATAAATGGGTAATGGGATATCTGGGTAAATTATAGGGGACTTTTAGTCCAATTTGTTCAGATAATTTATCACAGTCCAATATAATAATAACCAATTTGAAAAAGAACATGAGATCTTGTACCAGTCGACGGTTGCGCAAAGTTCGACAGTTATGTAGGTTACCATGTAATAAAGAAAGAACGAAATAAATTACACTTATTTAGCACAGACTAAAAGGCACACAATCACAATATATTATAATACAAGTAAAAATGACAAAAAAACAATTAAAAAGTGTAAAAATTAAAAAAATAGGCCCAGGTCAGCAAAAATTCCAGACAACTAGTGCCTTTTTTTTTAAACTACTTTTTAGACAACTAGTTCCTGACGCTGGTTTTCAACTTGGCCGTCAGTGTGTGTGACGGATGTGCGAGCGGTGGGCGAGCATATTGCCATTAACCGAGCACAAAACCAGATTTCAGACTGTTACTGAGAAATTACAGATGAAAACCCAATAACACTTTACCTGACCCGAGCATCGAAGCCAGGACCTCATGCTCAACAGTAGCGCTTGCGATCACTAGACCAACGAGGCAGTTTTATAAAAATGTGGCTGTTATTTTAATATATTGTGGTGTCTTACGACTTCCACGCGAACAAGTGCATTAATTCCGGGACATGTTGTATACAAGCTCACACGATAATAGGGTATTTTACTATATACGAGAAAAAAACTATAAATATATTATTGAGATAGTTTAGGCAAAAAGGAGCCGGAAAATGTTTGTTTTATTTCATAAAAAAACAAAATAAATTTTAAAATTCAATTCAACGTTTTCAGTTTTTCTAATCTGTTAAAAAACACCATGAAATAGTAGCCGCCATGTTATTGCGTCATACGGCTGTGTAAACTAAAACGTATCAACTGTCAACTGACTTTGTTTACATAGCCAAGTGACGTTATGACCAAAGAGCAACATGGCATCCACTGCGTCCAGCGTTTTCGTCAAACTACGCGCGAAATTTGAAAATGTAAAATTTAAATGCATTTTTATGGCTCTTATCGATTGAATAAAAATTTTGTGATTTTTTTGGGGCATATTAGCACTATAGAATTTAATTAAGACACTTTAAAGAAATGGGTGTAAGACCCTATTCCAAGGTGCGACGGCGCTAGCGCACCGTACCGTAAAGAAATCGTGCCGTGAACACCGGCTTCTAATACCGTGTCATGGGCAGTAGCGTAGCCTGGGGAGGGCAGGGGGGGGCCATGGTCCCGGGCGGCATACGAAAGGGGGCGGCGGATAAGGAATATAACGAAAATATTTCATTGCATGTTTGAAAAAAAAATACTTATTCGGCTGAGATTTAAATTGACTCGACATCTGGGGGGTAACCATCACCTCTTATAGCAGTATTATTATAATATTACTTCCAGTGGGAAAGTGATGGAGCTATATAGGACTTATAGCTCCATCTCTTTCTCACACTGAAGTAATATTGCTATAAGAGGTGATGGTAATTATAAATCTTTGCGCCACGAGTTATTAAATTAACCTCATAATTGCATGGCGTCCCATAATCGTACAGTTGACTTATGTTAGAATAATTTAAATTTCTTCTTTTTGTGATGGGAGTCGGTAAAATATATCGATATAAAAAGTTAAAATAGTCGTAACAATTGTCTAATAGATAAATTACAAAAACTTCGATGGAAGTACCTAAGTTTCTCGGAGTCTGTTACTTGCTTGTGTATTTTTAATTAAAAAAATAGGTAATGTGTCGGTGTCGCACTTGTAATAAAATAGAATATATTATTATAGGGCCAGTAAATAATAATAAAAAATGATTTCGTTTTTTTTTTCTTTTAGAGCTTATCTCTAACTAAAAATTAAAAGAGGAAAAGAAAGTGGAGCATATTATCGGAATAAGAAGAAAGCAAAGGAGGAGAATATCAGGAAGAATGAACTTTATTGAAGTTTGTGAAAGTTTTGGAGACGACAGAGTGTACGCCAGCTTCGCCAGAGTCTACGCCAGGGCCCTCGGGTGTGAGTACTTTAAAGACTAGTGATGTTCGAAACCAAGAATTAGATCAAATAGGACAAGATACCAACGACTCGCAACCTTTGATTGATAGTCAGTATTTGTCAGATTCAAATACTTTTGCTGTACCTAACTGCTGAAATTCCGACACTGCAACAAAATATAACCGATTTTGATAGCAACGGCATTGGAAAATGGCCTGAAAGTGTAAATTCAAACATGAGGTTGCTATTGATACAGAGAGTGCTATTGATGAAGTAATTCAACACATAAATACAAATTTATCTGAAGAGTCAACAGTATCACGCACGACTCAGTCAGAAATGGACTCTACAAAATCAAAAGTAGTATCGAGACGGCTGACTAACGATTGCATTATAACATGTTGCCAAACGGCGAAAAAATTTTACGCTCTTGAATGGCATATTCTCCTTTGAAAGCTTCATTGTTTTGCTTCTGTTGTCGTTTATTTGAAAACCCCCAATTCATCAAATGCATCGAAATTTTGCTCCTCCGACGGATTTAATACTTGGTGGAAATTGTATCCCAAGGTAGCCAACCTTTTTCCTGGCGCTGCGGCCAGCCCGCCGGTTGATCGCGGCCCAAAGGGTCACTGCCATCCGGCTGGTCCGGGGATACCGCACGGTCTCCTGTGAGGCAGCGAGCCTCCTTGCTGGATTTCCGCCATGGGATCTGGAGGCAAAAGTCCTCGCGCACGTATGGGAGTGGCGCGAAGAGGCGAAACGCCGGGGCGTTACCCCGCTGCCGCGAGAAATCGCGGCACAGTGGACGGAGCTCCGGCGGGATCTCATGGCGACATGGAGAGTACGGTTGTCGCAACCTAGTGTTGGGCACGCCTCAATTGCGGCGATAAGTCCCCTCTTTGGGGAGTGGCTAGAGAGGCGCCACGGCGTCCTCACCTTCCGCCTGACGCAGGTCCTCACTGGACACGGCAGCTTCGGGAGGTTCCTGTCTCGGATAAGGCGGGAGGAAACGCCCGGGTGTCACTACTGTGTGGATCGCCTGTAGGACACGGTGGAGCATATGGTGGAGGACTGCCTGGGTTGGGCAGAGCACCACCGTGTCCTCGTGAAAGTGATCGGCGGCCGAGATCTCTCGCGTCCGGCCCTGGTTCAGGCCATGGTACGGAGCGAGAGGGCATGGGCAGCCATCACCTCCTTCGGCGAAGCAGTAATGCTCGCGAAGGAGGAGGCGGGACGGTTGAGGGAAAAGCAAATTTTGCGCCCTCTCGCCCCTATCCACCGCAGGAGAAGCCCTGGGCGTCGGGAATCCCGGGTGGGTGGAGTTCCGGCCACCGTAGGCGCGGGCTTGCGGACGGTGAGCAATGGGCAGCTCACCGTCCGGTAAGGACCAGGCCCCGGTCGACGGCGCGTTGTATTCCACGCGCGCCTCAAATAGATGTCGTCAGCACAAGTGTAGGGATCCACTAGGGCCGATGCCTGCCGGGGTCGCGGGAAGGTACTTAAGGGTTACCGAGGCCCCTGACAACACAGGCAACGGAAGGAATACGGGTGGGTTTTAGTCAGTAAGAGTCTGACACACCCTCCCGCTCCGCCCAGAGCGGGAGAAGTTATTTGATGATTTCCCACCCAAAAAAAAAATTAAAAAAAAAAATTAAAAAAAAAAATAAAAAAAAAAAAAAAAAAAAAAGCTACCGGCGGTCAGGGCTCTAGAAAGAGGAACCTCCTAACAATGCGGGCCGTGTCCAGAAGTACCGCTCTCTGAATCAAGCCCTTAATCCAGCCGTCCAACGTGAGCCTCCTTAGGTATTGGTCGAGGCTCTTGGCAATTATGCCATTGGCTGATACGACTATCGGCACAATGATTGCTAAATCCACATCCCACATGTCGACAACCTCGCGAGCCAAGTCAAGATACTTATCTGTTTATCTTTCTCGGCTTTCACGAGATTCCCGTCATGAGGGACTGTTATGTCAACAATCATTGCACGCCGCTCTGTTCGATCCACCACCACTATATCAGGCTTATTGGCAACAATAGTCCTATCAGTGATGATGGATCGATCCCAGTACAATGTGATATTTCCATTGTCGAGAACTGGGTCGGGCACATACCTGTAGTACGGCACTTCAGATTCTACAAGGCTGTATTTCAGAGCAAGTTGCTGATGGATAATCCTGGCTACAAGGTTGTGTCTATGCAAATACTCTTCGTTAGCTAGACGAGAACACCCGGAGATAATGTGTCGGATTGATTCTCCCGGACGGTGGCATGCCCGACACACGTCAACCGTGCCGTCCTTCACAATAAATCTCCGGTAATTCTTCGTCATGATAACTTCGTCCATAATTGCACAGACAAAACCTTCGGTTTCCCCAAAGAGGTCACCGAAACGTAGTCAGGCTACGGACGCTTGGAAATCTACATCGGGTTCATGTAGGGCCCGGAAAAAGCGTCCGTGAAGCTCCTTACTCTGCCATACCTCCCTGCGATCGTTAGTATCAAGCACTACAAGCTTGTGCTACAAGGGTGAGGCCCTTGTCCACCGCGACCACATCTCGATGCATCCCCACTTCGGTTTCTAGGAAATATTCCCTGAGACTGCATACCTCGTGATTGTGGAAGGTCTTAGCGTTTAAAAAGCCTCGACCTCCACACTTTCGCGGCATATACAGTCTCAGTACCGATGACCGTGGGTGATGCATTCGATATGCAGTTAGCAGCGTACGGACCCGCCTATCCAGGGCGTCGAGTTCAGTCTGAGTCCATTTGAGTATACCGAAAGAGTACATCAAAACGGGCATGACCCAACCGCTGAAGGCGCGCACCTTGTTTCCGCCTGATAGAAGACTATCAAATACTTTCTTCAGGCGGCCAAGAAAGCGCTCCTTCAACGATTGCTTCATGTCAGTAACATTGATGCCCAACGCTTCCGACATACCCAAATACTTGTAGGTTTCGGATGCGGAGAGGGTTCTAAAGTTTATGGAATCCGAGAGTTGGGTTCCCACAGATTCCACAATCTCCCCTCGCTTTACATGCATGGCCGCACATTTATCCACTCCAAATTCCATCCTGATGGCGCTACTGAAAGTTTCAGTTATTTTCAGTAGCTCCATCAGTTGCAAATTATTGGAGGCAAAGAGTTTTAGGTCATCCATGTAGAGGAGGTAAGATATAACCTGACCACCTCTCCTTAACCGATAGCTGAATCCTCTAGCAGTGTGCTTCGAGGATTCAAGGCTAAGCAGAACCAAAGCGGACTCAAACTGTCGCCCTGAAATATGCCTCGCTCGATCCTTTATTATTATGTCGTTTATTACATTTTTTGTCTTATAAAATACATTTTTAAACATTTCTTAGAAAAAATATTAAAAAACATTTAAAAATATATAAAATAGTGGTCCGCCGGTATCGGGAGCAGGGTCCAAGCTACCGGTGGTTAGGGCTCCAGAGACAAGAACCTCCTCACGATGCGAGCCGTTTCGAGGAGTACTGCCTTCTGAATCAGGCCCTTAATCCAGCCGTCTAACGCGAGCTTCGAGAGGTGATGGTTGAGGCTTCTGGCCATCAGGCCATTGGCCGTAACGACAATCGGCACAATGACAGCCGAGTTCACATTCCACATGTCAACAACCTCGTGTGCTAAGTCGAGATATTTTATTTGTTTCTCTTTCTCAGCTTTCACGAGGTTATCGTCATGTGGAATGGTAACATCGACTATCATTGCGCGGCGCGCTAATCGATCTATCACCACTATATCCGGCTTATTGGCGACAATAGTCCTGTCAGTAATGATAGACCGATCCCAGTACAACGTGACATGGTCATTTTCGAGAACTGGGTCGGGCACATACTTGTAATACGGTACCTCAGAGTTCACAAGTTTATATTTCAAAGCAAGTTGCTGGTGAATAATCCTAGCTACTTGGTTAAGTCTGTGCAAGTACTCGCCGTTAGCCAGACGAGAACAACCAGAGATAATATGTCTGATAGACTTACCCGGACGGTGGCATGCCCGACACACGTCAACCGTCCCGTCCTTCATAATATGTCTCCGGTAGTTATTCGTCAAGATATCTTCGTCCATAATTGCACAGACAAAACCTTCAGTTTCCCCGAAAAGGTCCCCAAAACGTAGCCAGGATACGGACGCTAAGAAATCTACATCGGGCTCATGAAGAGCCCGATAGAAGCGCCCGTGTAGCTCCTTGTTTTGCCATATCTCCTTGCGATCATCGGTAGTAAGTACTACAGGTTTGCACCAGTTCTCTTTAGCCATGGAAAGTGGGGTGAGCCCCTTGTCCACTGCGACCACATCACGGTGCATACCCACTTCGGTTTTCAAAAAATATTCCCTGAGACTGCATATCTCGCGGTTGTGGAGGGTCTTCGCATTTAAAAAGCCTCGACCCCCGCACTTCCGCGGGATGTACAGTCTCATCACCGATGATCGTGGGTGATGCATCCGGTGTGCGGTCAACAGTGTACGGACCTTCCTATCCAGGGCGTCTAGTTCGGTCTGAGTCCATTTGAGTATGCCGAAAGAGTACATCAAAACCGGCATGACCCAACCGTTGAAGGCGCGCACCTTGTTACCGCCTGAAAGAAGACTAATCAATACCTTCTTCAGGCGGCCAAGAAAGCGCTCCTTCAACGATTGCTTCATGTCAGTAACGTTGATGCCTAACGCTTCCGACATTCCCAAATACTTATAGCTTTCGGGTGAGGAGAGGATCTAAGGTGTATGGAATCCGAAAGTTGAATTCCCTCGGATTCCATTATCTCCCCTCGCTTCACATGCATGACTGCACATTTGTCCACACCAAACTCCATTCTGATGGCGCTACTGAAAGTTTCAGTTACCTTCAGTAGCTCCATCAGTTGCAATTTGTTGGGGGCAAAGATTTTCAAGTCATCCATGTAGAGGAGGTGAGATATGACCTGACCACCTCTCCTCAACCGATAGCCTAGACCTGAATCCTCCAGCTGCATGCTTAGAGGATTCAGGGCTAAGCAGAACCAAAGTGGACTTAAACTGTCGCCCTGAAATATTCCCCGTTTAATCCATACAGGCTCATCAGTCCCCTGGATCCGTCGACACCCCGGATAGCGAAGGACTGTCCTCCATTGCCCCATACACGATTCAAGGAAGGTGCGTAGAGTCATATCTATTTTGTACAACTCCAGCACCCTCATGAGCCATGTATGTGGCACCGAGTCGTAGGCCTTCTTATAATCTATCCAGCAAGTCGACAGATCCTTGCGGGATCGACGAACCTGTTGGCTAATGGCCATGTCGATGGCCATGTAGCTCCTTAGTGCCACGAGACCCGTTCCTACATCCATTTTGAGAGGCAGACATAATGGAATTACTGTCAATGTGTGTGTTAATTATCGCTCTCAAAATGGATGTAAGAAGTTTATAGACCGTCGACAAACACGTGATCGGTCTATAATTCTTGGGTTCCGCGGGACTACCTGACTTATGGAGCAGGTGGGTAATGCCTGTCGTCATAAACTGCGGTAGCGACCCAGACTCTAAGGATGACTGGAACTGAGATGCCAGGCAAGTGTGTGAACTAGTTAGCCATTTCAGCCAAAAGTTGTGCAGTCCGTCCGGTCCCGGTGATTTCCAATTCGGTAACGGACGGACCGCTCTAGCTATATCTGATGGCGTGATAATGACTACTTCCATTTCTGGTATAGTTTCACACACTCGCTCGACATCCCGCATCCAGTCAGCCTCAACATGGCAGACAGGTACCGACCAGATGCTGCGCCAGAACGCAGTTGTGGTGGCATCATCCGGGCGGCACACGTCTGTCTCGTTTTGTTTAGGTCGCTCCCAAGCTCTATATACCCACCTCTCATCGTTCTGGAACATGCGATTTTGCGTGTATCGATCAACCCGCCGCTTATACCGCCGAATACGGCTCGCCCATGCACAAACTTTCTGCTTCAGGAAGTCGATGCGCTCTGTGATATGGGACATGTATTCTCGAGGGCTCATTCCAGTCCCCGAGAATGCCCGCCTTACAAAGCGCATCACACGTGGTCGTGTATTGCCCTCCCTGAAGCAGTATAGTTTGCCGATGAGTACCCTGGCCCCATCAATACGACGCTCAATCCTGCACTGCCAGGCTGGTACGGCTGGTTTTGGTCGAGTAGCTCCGTCAGAGTTTGGAAACGACATTCGCTAAACGACATGCCGCAACAGCCGCGCAATACAGGATCGAGTGTGTATCAACGAGATCCTCGCTGCTCTCGAAAAAAACCTTAAGCTGCGAGTCCAAGGCACACATCAGTGCCCTATTTTTCTTGTGCATGGGTAGGCGTGGTAGTCGGGGTCTAAGTTCGGTTATTATTATTATTATTATAGTATCTCGGGTATATCTTATAGTATAGTTGACATCCACGCGGATGAAGTCGCGGACAGACATTAGTAACAAATAAAACAACAACATTAAAAAAAAACAGTGTATTAAAAAAAAACATCAAATTTAATCATTCAGTGCTTTCCTTCAGCGATCATAGTGCGTATGGTAAACCCTGTACGCGAAGTACTCCATGAGTGCCAGAGCCAGTGGGAAAACAAACTTTTGGTTCGTCTGCGGCGTGACGAAGTACGCCAGGCAAGCAGCACCCGCCGTATACCATCCGAACTCGCGGTTGTGCAAGTGCGAGTAGTGGCACAAAGAGATGATGTTCAGGGCAATCGCCAGGTTCCCTACAGGGACATTGTCCTCACCAGCGAGGGCAAGAGCGAAGGGAATCACTCCCGACAGCAAGTGGAGCATGGAGATGGTCTGGTCGTTCCGCCGGAGGTCCGCATTCAAACAGGGCAGAGCCAGGTACCGTGCAGCCTTCAAGCTAATCGTGTAGATTGCGTTGATATCGTTATCCAAAATCCTGCCTGGAGAAATATTAAACTTAGTAGAAAAGTTAGGACACATAAGAATCCATAGACATTTATACTGACACCTCAATTAAAACTACAAATTTAGTTATTTAATACTTATATTTGCATGTAAAGGCAACACGGGTCGATCGATCAGGTTACGCTACGCTTGCTGCGGTTGGTCCGTGGATGGGTGATCATCTTTACATACCCTCCGTACCTCGGGAAGCACGTTAAGCCGTTGGTCCCGGCTGTCATTTGTAGATCTTTGACAGTTGTTACGGGTCGTTAGAAGCCCGAGAGTCTGACAACCAGTCTTACCAAGGGGTATCGTGCTACCTAATAAATGGGTTGTGAAGGTCAGATAGGCAGTCGCTTCATGTAAAATACTGGTATTCAGCTGGATACAGCTGAATACCTTCTGGTAAGACTGGAAGCCGACCCCAACATAGTTGGGAAAAGGCTAGGCAGATGATGATTTGCATGTAGGTTAAGGCCGTATGGAAACGTAGTTTTCAGAGCTTCGACTTCTGATTGTCAATTGATTCCTACGCGCTATGCTAATAGGAATTGATCGACAATCAGGGTGGTTTCACAGCTCTCCGGGAGACCCGTACGGACTCCCGGAACGAAGACACACGTGAGGCGCTAGAACATTGTTTCACAGCGACGCGGATTGGTCCGTACGCGACCCACTCCGGTTCTGAGCCCGTACGATAGCCGCAACCGTATCGTACTACTCCCTCGTTTCCGAGCACTGCGGGCGCTACCCTTACAGGTCTCCCGAGTACGGATGGCCCGTACGGGTCTCCCGGACAGCTGTGAAACCAGCCTCAGAAGTCGCAATTTTGACAGAAGCTCTGCTGCTAACATTACCTACAGAGCAGCATCATACCTACTTTGGTAATGTAAGAATCCAACTAGTCCGTGTATGAAGAAATTTGCATGCATTCCAGGATGTGTGTAACTGGCGCCGCTCATCCGACTGATCCCGCGGCCGGCCACGCAGCACAGCACGATGTGTGCGACAGATGCATTAAGGTTGTCGCCATCGCTTCCCATAGCATTTATGCACTACCTTTAATCACAAATATTGTTAAAAACACATAAAAATTAAAAGTTTCCACACCCCATGACCGTAATTTGAACAGAAAAAATAGTTGTCAAGTGTCATTCCAATTTTCAATACAATCTTCTTGTTGAGGTGACACTAATTTAAAAAAATATTACATTCGTAAGAAGAATGTATTAGGCGAGATTTACTTGCTCAATTTGCTCTAATTCGTGGATTAGGAATTTAGGATTGGAGCTATTGACATTATAATAAAAAAAAACGGTTGTTCCGGTCTAGCACCTTGAAAAACTGCTCTAACAAAGCTTCTTTACACTACACCTTGTAAAAAAGATGATTATTTTGAAAAACAAAAAATAGTTTTCACTTATCAACATTCTCTCTCAATCAGAAGATTAATCGACGTTGATTTAGGAATGTTGATAAAATGTCGAAATATTGATATTTATTACTAATATTTTTTGGACGATATATCAATAGTTTAATATTGAAATACAAGGTGTCGTTTTGCATCCTCGTCAAATTCAAGGAGGTAACTACGCTAATTATTATATTCGATACGAATCAATAATAAAATAAGTAGGACATTTTTTTTTTCTAATTTTCGAAAATCGGCATGTTATTGTGTGGGAGACACGCATGTTAAAACGCGGCCCGTGTGATAACGCACTGTAACTGCGCTTTTACACACACACTACCGCATACGCAACGAGGTGATTCTGTTCTGTGAAAGTGGTGTATTCTAAAACACTGGTGCCGATTCCCTTGTTCACAAACTAAACTAAATTTAAGTTCAGTGCATCTTTTTCTTTCTATTTCATTAAGAAAAGGACAGAAGATAAATTTAGTTTAGTCCTGTCAAATTAATCAGCGCTTGACGTAAATTGACGTAATTTTAGTAGGCAAGTTTTTAATCACGACAAAACTTGTATAGAGTAGTGACAGGCGCTGATTAATTTGACAGGACTAAACTAAAATTTGTCTTCTGTCCTTTTCTTAATGAAATAGAAAGAAAATGATGGACTGAACTTAAATTTAGCTTAGTTTGTGAACAAGGGAATCGGCACCATTGTCAAACTTAAATAACTAAACAAACAAGTAAGTATGTATTAATTATTGAACAGGTATCATAATTTTATTTGATTATATTATGTCTTTCATAGCAGCCTCCTGAAATTTGACGAGAATGCAAAACGACACCTTGGATAGATATCGACGGTCGATATTTCTTTTAAATAAGTTTTTATTCTTTTCTCGTAAATTATTTAACCAACATCATATAAGTAGGTACTTCATTTCCACTATATTATGTTATCCTCTTTCCCTAGTTTATTGCTTTATTGCTTATGATATGTAAAACAAAATGTAATTTTGTATTGAACTAGCTTCTGCCCGCAACTTCGTCCATGTAAAATTTTGGCCCCTGCCCACCGCGTCGCATCCCATGGCCCGCCCTTGCTATTAGGTACTTAGTTTTCGCTTAGCATTCTTCCTGAATTTTCTTCTTTTAGCTCGGCTCCCAAGGGTCGTAGCGTGATGTTAAATAGCCTTAAACCTTTCTCGAGAATTGGGCTATAATTTTAAAAAAGAATCTTTCAAATCCGAGTGGCAGTTCCAGAGATCACGCATCATCTTTCGATTTTACCCGTGTTTTGATTGACTAATTTGAACAAATACGGTTATTGTGACTTAACTATAATAGTTAGACATATACCACGTGGACTTTTTTGTGGGTAATGATGAGTACTATAAACATGTAGTACATTATTTTTATTTATCGTTAACAGTTTTTGCAGCACACGCTAAATAGTGACTTTTATAGACAAAAATTTGATACCTTTGGTTACATTATTGTAATTTTCGTTAGGATCCCTTTTTGTTTAATAAAATACGGCCCATGTTACTAATTGGTAAAAAAATGGTCAAAAAGTCGGTCCAGTAGTTTTGGAGCTTATTCGGTACAAACAAACAAAAAAATCATTCCTTTCTAATTCTATATTATTATAGTAAGCATATTAGTATAGATTTGATATCTGTGGTATAAAAATTAGGTACTATAATCTATGATACCTAGTAGCTATAAAGTCGAATTACCAGACCAATAAAATATAAAAAAAGTCGAATTATTAATTCACTGGAGTAATCTGACATGCTAGCTGTCACTTTGGGTAAAAAATGGTTATATTTAGTGTAGGTACTTATTGTATTCTGGACTGATTTTTTTTAATAGAGCCGATATTTATCAGCTTTATTTAAAAAAAAAAATATTTCGAAATATCGATATTTTTGTGATATATCAAACTCCGATATTGATATATTTTTAAAATATCGATATATCGAGAATCCAATATTTTCAAAAATATCAACAGTTGTTTCTATGTTGAGTTTTGAAACAAGACGTCTAAATATAAAACAAGTCTTTCGTTTGTAAACAAGATGGCGCTATAAACGGTTGTTCTTTCGTGGGACTTTCCTGATTTCTTTTTTATTTATAATTGCACATTAGATAATTTTGTTAATAATATTGATGAATATAAACCATTTTTTTTCTGTTGTTTGAGTAGCTATATACGACACCATCGCTAATATTTTTGTCTATGGCCATTGGCTGTATAGCTTTGTTCCTGTGCTTGAAAATATCGATCGAAAAGGAGGTTGAAAATTAAAAAGAAAATACAAGCTGCCATTTTGCTGCATTTGAGTTCAATAGCGTTCGTTTTTTATGTTAATACTCGCAATAATTTCGTAAATCTGTTGAAAATCTTTTATAGTTCGTGAACTTTGAAATCAAAGCAGCGCAACCAACACAAAAATGGCAGCGAGCGACTCTGGGACAGATGAGTCACTGTATCCTATTGCGGTGCTCATAGACGAGTTGAAAAATGAGGATGTGCAACTTCGTTTGAACTCTATCAAGAAATTATCGACCATCGCGTTGGCCCTGGGAGTGGAGAGAACCAGGTCGGAGCTGATCCCTTTCCTGACGGAAACCATTTACGATGAAGACGAAGTTTTACTCGCCCTTGCCGAACAACTGGGTAAGTACATCGCAAATGTTAAAATTCTCGTCAGAAGATTATCTGTAACTCGGCATTGTATGTTTTGATAACCTATTTATTATTGTTTTTCATCTTGTTTCAATATACAAAGTTTCCCCATTATATCGTTTATGTTTTTGGTTATAAATGCGTAATAACACAACATAATAGTTACCTTGATTGAAAGATAAACATGTTTTTCGCGCAGTAAATCACACTAGAGTCATACAATCATATTAATCTTTTACTAAAAGTCTGTGTGAAATACCATACAGTATAATATAATAATAATATAATACCATAAATAGTAAAATCTACCTCAGTTAAAAAAAGCCTGTTTGCTATTTTTAATTTCCACAAAGTTACGATGAAGAATCGTACAGACTTAAAATGCTGAAAAGAAAACTAATGAATATACAAATTATGGTTGCGAGGAGGATATTCTGATAATAATTCAGAATTATTATTGTTTATAATTCAACAGAGCGGGAATACACATGGTCATAATACATTGTGGGCCGCCAATAATATACTGCACTATTCAGCCTTTTGATAATGTGTGCGTAGTTTCTCAACTCGTAACAAAATGCAAATAAAGTGCAACCTAATATTGTATAACACTTACAATTACAATAGATAGTAGTTTTATAATTATAATGTTTTTCATTTGACCTTACTGTCCAGTATTGTTTTTAAACCTGTGTTACATCTAACACTTATAATCTAATACAGTACATTATTCTGAAAAATTCACTCAATAGAACTCAAAAGTAGATCTTGATGCACCTTAAAGTCACAAATTATATCCTCACCTTCAGTGAAAATGGTATTTATACTGTATTCCAAAACAATTTGATGAAAATGTAAACATACCTGTGGATACTAATTTGTAGTGTAACTTACAAATAGAATAGATTGTTTGTATACTTAATTTGAAACTCTAAATTCAAATCACCTTAAAGATGTTTTTCATTTGGCAATTGAGGTTATTTCTTATAACCACAATTTTATTAATTGTGAGAAAAAGTGGTGAAATATAAAGTTCAAACCTTCTAAAAAACAAATGAATGTTTTACTAGTTTTATTTAGTGATTGATTAACCTGTTAAGCCCCACGCGACACTGATTCGGAGTCAAACAATAGAAAATCTATTGTGTCTGTCTCATTAGCTGTCCTTGACCAATTAATGTGATTATGTAAGAATTGAACTTGAACAGGGTTTGTTTATCCTTAAGTATATAATATCACAAAGTTTTGAAACAGATTATAGGCCAGAGTTTTTCTTTGTTTTTACTAGTCAAAATTGATTATTGCAGATTTTTCTTTATCGCATTAATTTTAAAGGAAACTAAAATAGCCCTAAGTATCATGATGAATAACTTGTACAAAAAAATCTTTAAGGAAATTTCATCAACTTGGTTGGTGGTGGTGAATTTGCTCACTGCTTACTCCCACCGCTGGAATCTCTGGCAACCGTAGAAGAGACTGTAGTCCGTGACAAGGCCGTGGCTTCACTCCGTGCTGTAGCTGCTCATCACACTCCTCAAGCTTTGGAACAGCACTTTGTACCTCTAGTCCAACGTCTTGCTGGTGGTGACTGGTTCACATCCCGTGCATCTGCTTGCGGTTTGTTCAGGTAAATATTAAAGATTGCTGTACTAATAATGTAAACACTGTCTGACTAACACCTGGATTAAAACATAGGATACTTTCTTATCCTGGTAGTCATTTCTGATTGGAGAACTTCCACCTACATATGGGAGAAGCCGCAGGCAAAATCTAGTTTATAGTTAAGATTTAGTGTAGACTAAATAGGTAGGTAGACATAATTATTATCTTTTTATTAGGAAGCCTATTTGAACTGTCCTTGAAACACTGGCTGCTGATAGAATATATGACATGTAACAAACATATTATTTATGTAATGTGTTTTATACCTAACTTGTGTGCTAATAGGAAATAGTGAAATCCATCTAAATCTGATAGCATTCTAATGCTTAGAGTTTTCATTTGCATACTTTTTTGTTTAGAAGTATTCAGAAACGCAGACCTTGTTATTTGTATAATTGATATTATCAGTTAGTTATAAATGCTGACAAGTGCAACACAGGAAATTATGAAAATCATCCTTGTAAAATATTTCTAATGCAACTGGTACAGTCATCCTCAAAAAGATGACACTAGTATTCGACGAATAACAAAAAAATGTCCAGTAATGCCGAATAATAGCGAATATTCGCGGCATCTCTAGTTAGTATAATATGAAAACTGTCAGCTGTTGTATAATTTAAAAATGGAACGAACTTTTTGCTTCGACATATGGCAGGCAACCAAGGCGGTATTTTATCAAACATTTTATTTAAATTTCGGTTGGGCCACCGTGGATTGGGCTTGCAAATAGTTTTTTATTCAAAGTAAAAAAAACGACCAAGTGCGTGTCGGACCATTCACAATGGAAGGTTCCGTAGTTGGGAAGTTGGGATGAATTTATCCCAAAAACAAACTTAACATTGTAGTTGAAAAACATGTTCTCCCATACATCGATATATGCCACGGTCAATTCTCCAAATGCAAATTTAAGTTGGTTGACTATTACAGATGTTTATGGAGATGTGAAAAAATTAATCGCAGTAGTACATTATAATGAAATTAAGGCGCTGACAAGACCCAATTGACCAAAATAGGCTTCTCTTAAGAAAAAAAATTGCCATATCTGTATAGTTTGTGGTAGCGGAAATAATATATGTTAATTTTGAACATATTTCCCAGAACTTGGTTGTTCCCAAAACACGTTTTGAAAAAGAATCTCGATACAAACTAATGTTAAACTTACCTCTTACCTTGAGTTCTAATCCAAAATATCTGCATTAAATATCAACATACTTTACGTATTTAATTAATAACAAGAACGACTTATTTGAATGCAGAACTTGGTTGTTTTTTTATTTTCGATTACTCAACTCAATTTTGAGTAAATTTTAGGGCTCCGTCAAATATTTCGTTTTCCAAAAGGGTTCCGTCGCCAAAAAAGTTTAAGAACCACTGATCTAGAAGAACACCAGTGATTGTAAAGTTTGAAACGTTCTCAAACTTTTGGCGACGAAACCCTCATGGAAAACGAAATATTTGACGCAGCCCTAAAATGATCAAAAATGGTTTTAAGTGTATTCTTTATTAATAATCATATTACTTGACGTTAACATTTGTATATTTTTTTACTTTATGTTGGAATACTAAGATACATTTTATTTACTCAGGTTCAGAGTAAAACAAAATATGTATCTACTATATTTTATTGGGTACCCTTCAGTTTTTTTTTTTTTTATTATGACCTGTATGTTCGCGGAACCCCCACAGAGGTTTTGCGGAGACCTAGGGCTCCGTGGAGCACACTTTAAGTATGGCTGTTCTAGATTGACGTTTTGACTTTTTTTTTTTCATGTATATGTTTTCAGTTTCTCGTCTAGACATAAGGAATCTGTTAAGTGATAAATTTTATAATGCATACTGTATACAACAAGTCGTGTTATCTTTGCTTGCTATCTAAAAAAAAAATTGTACTACTCTTTGCCACTTGATGCGCTGTTGTTTCTATGCCTTCCGAAAAATGACCATGTCATAGCGTTTATATTAAAAGCAATAAAACAAAGTTTAATTAGAAATCTTACTCAATCTTCTTATTTTTGGACCCATAATAATAGAATCATCTAAACGAATATCCATATTTCCAGTGTGTGCTACCCCCGAGTGTCCGCGCCCGTGAAGGCCGAGCTCCGCCAACACTTCCGCTCGCTGTGCCAGGACGACACGCCGATGGTGCGACGCGCGGCCGCCTACAAGCTGGGCGAGTTCGCCAGGGTGGTCGAGGTGGAGTACGTGAAGAGTGACCTCATACCTATGTTCGTTACGCTGGCTCAGGTATGTTTTTCTTCAATATTTTGTAATGTTTATTGGGCAGGTATTGATAATAGTGCCAAAGCAGCTTTGTTTCCCTTGCTTGTGGTACTCTGGCTTCCTCAGATTTACTCTGAGGAAGCCAGAGTACCACGGGAGGCCGCAATAAATAGGCTACGTATGGCGAATTCGAACAAACTTTTATTCCTAAAGTCGTCGCAATCTAAGAAGTCGGATTTGACGTTTCTCATTTGACATGCCGCGATAACATTGTATGAACGTCTATGTAAGAAATTGAAAAATCAAATTCATAATCCTGTTTAATTACTATGTTACCCATACACTATCACAACGCGTATCATTCGTAAACATCTAGTTTAACTTTATATTGAAAAAAATGAACTCAAAAACACGAATTAATCGTTGATTAATATTCCGACAGGACGTTACTACAATGTCATGTCTTTGGGTTGGTTGCCGTAGTGTTGTGACCGTTAAAAGCCGTTTTTTGACCGAATAAAATCGATTTTCTGAAAAATCGTTTACAAACATTACATTTAAAAAAAGAGATAAATGTGTAATTACTGTATTATTTAATATTTAAACATATAAAAACAAAATCTAATCACATATATTTTTAGCTTTATTTTGATATTTAATATGAATATTTTGATATTATACGAAATAATTTGGTAATGTATTATAATACATACAATGTATTCTTATTTAATATGTAACATAAACCTTCCGGAAGAAATCAGTATGTCGGGTTTTAGTTTTGTCTTGGTTTGGCTTTGAATCTCGCCCAAATTTAAACTTCGTTGGAATTTATGTAATAACTGTTAAATATTACAAACTTGTGCGTGTAATAAAACTGTCGATTACAAACTGATTATTTTAAATCGATATGTCTCGAGAATCGGTTTTTAAAGCATCCGATTTTTTTTCCCCTCACACAAAGTATTTTTATATCTGTCAAATCCGACTTCTTAGATTGCGACGACTTTATTAAAAGTTTTATCCTACTACTTTAGTGTTTTTGACAGCTTTTCAATAAAATTATTATTACCTGAACTAAATTTACAATTTAAAAGTATTGTGTTATTAATTGCAAGTCAAATATTGTGCGCAATTGTATTATTTTTACTAAATTAAATCTAAATTTATTTGTAAAAAAAAATGTCACCCGTAGTTGGTGCTGTGTGACGTTGATAGTTGTTTAAACGGCGGTAATAGGCTCACTCTAGTCGCAGAGCGCTCCAGCTGTGATCCACCCTGTCCCACCTTGCTGTTCTCCCCCCAGCGACGCCCTAAGCCGAGGTTCGTACCCCACAGGGGGTGCCCTTAGTGTGCAGTCGCCTAGTAATGTAAGAAATTCGCCCCTGGCTTTGAGTTCGCTTAAGGCAGCCACAGGATAGTCCACTTAAGTAGTCACGACCTCTCAAGGTCAACTACGAGATGCCAAATTAAAAAAAAGCGCAGAGAGCTGAGTATTGAATTGTATTTTGAACTGTGTGCATCTTGTTGTAAAATTAAGTTAAATTTAAATAAGTAATTCATTGTTGGTTGAGAATGGCAAAAAGTGTTAAAAAACTCAAAGCATTTATTTCGGGGTCGGTCAGTCAGAAAGATGAAGCTAGTTGCCCATTCCTAAGCGTAGTAGGTACAGTCACGAGCACTAATATGTATACACTTAGCAACTTTTAAGAGTTATTTTTTCCTACTGTGTTGATTGTAATTTTATGTCGTTACCAACATAGTATTTTGGAACCCATGCTTTTATGAAATAGGTCTTACCTCAATGTTGCAGTCGTTATTCCACGAAAATATCGCTTTTGTATTTTGCTTAAGTGTATAAATATTAGTGCTCGTGACTGTACCTATGGACAAGAACAGGCAAGAAAGTCCACAGACACTCTTTTAAATACTACATATTATTATGGTTAAAAAATATTGATTACATAATTTATTTTGAAATTATACATGTGAGAACTATGCAAAACGTAAAAGTCCGTAATAAAACAATACAAAAATTTAAAAAAAGGGTGGGGGGCTAAGAGATGACCAGTCTACTGACGGCGCCCGTTGACGAACATGACGCATGGATCAGCACAATTCAGCTCAACCATTTTGAAGGGAGCTAAATGATCCAACACACGCGCCACCATCAGCGAGACATTACAATGAGCACGACATACTCCCAGCCGCCAGGGCACATTCAAGTCAATGAAAGACGTATCCAGTAAATGGCAGCTTTATAGTACATAGTACTCACATAACAATGTGCTGTGCAGCTATACAATACTAAGAGATTGAATGTACACAATGCAAAGATAATTTTTTAAATCTTCAGCAGCTCCAACACTATTATCAAAGTTTTTGTGCCCTTGTGGAGCAGGACCAGCGTTGAGCCAAGCATTTTTATCTTGGGTGCATAGTGTGCGTTTTACACAAGATTTAAATTTTGTTTCATCATGTTTAGAAAATGTCTGATCATTATAATTTGAGATCCTCGAGCTTTTACAATGTATGTTACATGATACAACTGTTTTGTCTGTGGCATACCATAAGTGGAAGCAACAAATGACTTGTATCATCTAAAACTGTTTAGATGGTGCAACTTTTATTCAAAGTCAAATTATTTATTTCAAATAGGCACATAAAAAGCACTTTTGAACGTCAAAATTAACAAAAAAAAAAATAGAATAGGTTCTAGTTGCCTCTTCCAAAAGGTAGTTTCGTATGGAGAAGAATGGTCAAGAAATTCCACCGTTACTCTTTTAAAATGTTTTACAAAATTTTGTATATGTACATTTTAAAATTATATGTGAAGACGATGCATCTAGAATAAAATTACTATACCAAAATAGGCAGTGGCGGTACCTTCATATAAGCCCAAAAGCCTTACTAAAATGTTCGATAGAGAATTTATTGTACCTAACCAGTAGTTTATGAGAATATTGCGATGATACATACGTAGATACGTAGGTACCTACATACTCAGTCGAAAACTGAACTTTCTTTTGAAATTGGTTAAAATTTTATTGGGCTTGCGTTATTTTGAAACCCTAGGCACGCCACTGAAAATAGGTAAAAAAAGAATGAAAAATAAAGCAATGACAGATAAATGAATTATGTGATAGGTACATGATGCTCACATATTTACAAACAGTGGTGCCGATTCCCTTGTTCACAAACTAAACTAAATTTAAGTTCAGTGCATCTTTTTCCTTTTATTTCATTAAGAAGAGGACAGAAGATAAATTATAGTTTAGTCCTGTCAAATTAATCAGCGCCTGTCACTACTCCATACAAGTTTAGACGCGATTAAAAACTTGCCTACTAAAATTACGTCAATTTACGTCAAGCGCTGATTAATTTGACAGGACTAAACTAATATTTATCTTCTGTCCTTTTCTTAATGAAATAGAAAGAAAAAGATGCACTGAACTTAAGTTTAGTTTTGTTTGTGAACAAGGGAATCGGCACCAGTGTGTGAGTTAAAGTAATCACAGAATATACAAGCTGTTGTTTTGAACCTGCAAAACATTTCAGGAGGTTGTTATGAAACTCGTAAATAATCGTATAACAATACTATACCAAGTCAATAATCAATAATACTTTTTATTTTAGATTTTTAAATTTTATCTTTTCTTTTTATTTTTTTTTTTTGTTGATTCGGGTCGAGAATCACTAACATAATTACCTCCTAAAATGTTTTGCAAGTCCAAAACAACAGCTTGTATATATTGTTGCTTCAACTTATGGTGTGCCATAGGCAATTAAAATCTGTCTGAAGTGAGTTCACGCCCGCCGTGTGCACAGGACGAGCAGGACTCGGTGCGCCTGCTGGCGGCGGAGGCGTGCGCGGCCGTGGCGGCGCTGCTGCCGCCCGAGGACATGGAGCAGCTCGTCATGCCCACGGTGCGCGCGCGCGCCGGCGACACGTCGTGGCGCGTGCGCTACATGGTGGCCGACAAGTGAGTGCCTTTTCTTTTGAGTTGCTCTGGGCGGAGCGGGAGGGTGTGTCAGACTCTTACTGACTAAAACCCACCCGTATTCCTTCCGTTGCCTAAGTTGCCAGGGGCCTCAGTAACCCTTTTGGACTTTCACGCGACCGAAGCTCTATGCATGGTATCCGAAGGGAAATACTGCTGGGGGCTTAAAGCTTAAAACACACTCGCTGTATTTTCTAACGCGCGTAGAAGCAATAGCACAGGATAGCTACGCTTTTTATCATGCTACGAACAGTTCGATTCAAACTTGATTTAAAGTGCGCTACCCGCTGCGCAGTACCGCAACCCCGCTTTTTTTTTTAGGGTGGGATATCATCAAATAACTTCTCCCGCTCTGGGCGGAGCGGGAGGGTGTGTCAGACTCTTACTGACTAAAACCCACCCGTATTCCTTCCTGTTGCCTGTGTTGCGGGGGCCTCGGTGACCCATAAGTACCTTCCCACGACCCCGGCAGGCATCGGCCCTAGTGGACCCCTACCTATGTGCTGACGACATCTCATTGAGGCGCGCGTGGAATACAACGCGCCGTCGACCCGGGCCTGGTCCTTACCGGACGGTGAGCTACCCATTGCTCACCGTCCGCAAGCCCGACTGCAATGTCCGCTTAGCTATAGGGTGCGTTTCCACTGATGCGGAGCTAAGCGGAATGGAAAGGAGCAGACCGTGAATTGGTCAATCACATAATCAGCCTATAATGTTCCCACTGCTGGGACACAGGCCTCCTCTCTGTGAAAGGGAGTGGGCCGCAATCTACCACGCGGGCCCAGTGCGGGTTGATAGATGTCACATATCTTCAAATTTTTGGTTCTAGGACATGCAGTTTTCCTCACGATGTTTTCCTTCACCGTTTTGAGAGCAGTGGTGATGAAATAATTTACACAAAGTAAAGCGCCTGTCCGGGTTCGAACCTATGCCCTACAACTCGTAAGTCGCGGCCGTTACCACTGGGCCACCACTGCTCCCTAAACATAATTTTGGGAGTATTAGGATGCGTTTCCACTGACGCTCACCTGACGGAATGGAGAGGAACAGACCGTGAATTGGTCAATCACAGTGCACGAAATCACCACTCCGACATTTCGAGCACTGTGAATGGCCAATTCACGGTACGCTTCTCTCCACTCCAGCCAGGTGAGCGTCAGTGGAAACGCACCCTAATACTCCGCAAAGTAAATGTACCCCTTAACAATCTCACGGCATTAACCATCATAATTTGCTGTTTGACCCTGTTGTCTTGTGTATAGCTCAGAATGTTGGGCCACAAAAGGGATGAATGAAAAGCAATTACATGCCGCTGAGATGAGAATGCTAAGTTGTGTGATGTGACAAGAATGGATAGAATAAGAAATGAGTACACAAGTCTGAAAGTGACACCAGTGACTGAAAAATTGTGTGAAAATCGGTTGTCATTGTATGGGCATGTGATGTGGAGGAATGAGGAAAGTTTTTGAGCATGAATGGAGATAGCTATAAGAGTAGGAGAAAACCAAAGAAACAATGGATTGACTGAGTGAAAGATGATGTGGCTAGAAAGGGGGTGACTACCGAGATGATGACTAAGTGAGAAGTATGGAAACAAATAAATTTGGGATAAGGGCCTGAATGATAAGATAATGATTGACTATCATAATTTCTATTACAGGTTCGTCGAGTTACAGCAAGCCGTAGGGCCCGAATTGGCTCGTTCAGACCTCGCACAGATCTTCCAAGCTTTACTGAAGGACACGGAGGCTGAGGTCCGTGCCGCCGCCGCTGGCAAGGTTAGTACATGCTTTTGGGTCCTTAGGGCGGATTTATACCGCGTTCAAGAGCTGTTGGTGACGTGCCGATGTCGACTTATCTGTCTCAATCTGTCAAAAAAACACAAATTTAATTGATTCTAAAGGTGCATCCACACCAAAGTTACTTTTTGTGGGGCAACATGATAACTATTGACAACATTAAGTAACTTTCTATAAGTTTTAGTAAATTTATATAATAACTTTTTGTTGTCCATAAACACTTTCAAACGTTGCTCCACAGAAAATGACTTTGGTGTGGATGCACCTTAAAAGTTTTTTAAACCCTTCGCGGGTGGTTGCCGTCATAACAATAAAACGTCTATTGTGTCTCGTTTTACCGTCCGCGAATAAGTTAAGGACGGGATAAATTAATTGTAGTAAATACAACGTTTTATTTAATAATCTTCCATTTTCCTCCAGGTAAAGGACTTCTGCATGAACTTAGACAAGGCGCATCAGGAGCACATCATCATGACAATGATCCTGCCTCAGATCAAGGACCTGGTCTGCGACGCCAACCAGCACGTGAAGTCAGCGCTCGCCTCCGTTATCATGGGCCTCAGGTACTCCAAAGGTTGTCTGTAAAAGATCGCTTTTAGCGATGAGACCGCTCAATGGTGCCGATTCTCTTGTTCACAAACTAAACTAAATTTAAGTTCAGCGCATCTTTTTCTTTCTATTTCATTAAGAAAAGGACAGAAGATAAATTTTAGTTTAGTCCTGTCAAATTAATTAGCGCCTGTCACTATTCCATACAAGTTTAGACGTGATTAAAAACTTGCCTACTACAATTACGTCAAGCGCTGATTAATTTGACAGGATTAGACTAAAATGTATCTTCTGTCCTTTTCTTAATGAAATAGAAAGAATAAGATGCACTGAACTTAAATTTAGTTTAGTTTGTGAACAAGGGAATCGGCACCATTGTAAAATTTCTACATTTATAACATCGCGCCTGTATTCCCCGAAGAGTTGTGCAGAGGTGTACCTAACTACCTATAGTACACCCACATTTCGCCAGTCATGAAGTAACATGTAATAGAGGGCGAGCTTATTGCCATCAACCAGGCACAAATCCAGGCTCCCGAGCTGCTACTGATAAATACCTGATGGCAAAACCCAATAACACTGCCTGACCTGGGAATCAGGGACCTCATACTCAGTACAGCTCGATTCAAACTTGATGGCAGCTCTGAAGTGCGCTCCTGGCTGCACAGTACCTCACCCCTCACCTCCGCTGACACGTGAATTCGTTACTGCGCAGCGACTCGCCTCATCTTCCGAGCCGCCATAGAGTTTGAATCGGATTGTAGTAGCGCTTGTGACCACTAGACCAACAGTCTACATGTATATCTGTTATGTATATGGTGTACATTCTCAGCCCCATCGTCGGTCGCCAGAACACCATCGAACACCTCCTGCCTCTGTTCCTGACCCAGCTCAAAGACGAGTGCCCTGAAGTCAGGCTCAACATCATCTCCAACCTCGAATGCGTCAATGAAGTAATAGGAATTCAGCAACTAGTGCAATCCCTGCTTCCCGCCATCGTCGAGTTAGCTGAAGACACAAAATGGCGCGTCCGTCTCGCCATCATCGAACACATGCCCCTTCTCGCCGGACAACTCGGCCAGGAGTTCTTCGATGAGAAACTGACCGGCCTCTGCATGTCCTGGCTCATCGACCATGTGTATGCCATCCGCGAGGCAGCCACCCTCAACCTCAAGAAATTAGTCGAACAATACGGATCACAGTGGGCCGAAACCAACGTCATCCCCAAAGTACTCGCCATGTCACGCGAACAGAACTATCTCCACAGAATGACTTATCTGTTCTGCATCAATGTGCTATCTGAAGTTTGCGGCAAGGATATCACAACGAGAGTACTCCTGCCCACTGTCCTGTCGATGGCAGACGACAATGTTGCCAACGTAAGATTCAATGTTGCCAAGACTTTGCAGAAAATGGCGCCTTTCTTAGACCCCGCGGTCATTCAACCGCAAGTCAAGCCTGTACTTGAGAAATTAAACGTAGATCCCGATGTTGACGTGAAATACTTCGCCTCTGAAGCCATCGCTGGAATCGCTGGGTAATTTAGTTATAAGGTCACATTCGCATCCGTCGTAGCAAAATTACAGTTGTGGGTATTAAATATCAGCGGGGATGATTCGGGAAGCTACAAATGCATTTTTTTCTGACAATATTCATATAAATGTTAGCAATGAATACACAGTGCAATCCATGTGCATAGGTATAAGCTTGAGTATTTTATAAACTAGTATGTATTACTCAATGCCCAACGAAATTCGAGTTTCGTGGGAAATTTTCGTATCTATTTGTAGAAACTTCATTTCTTCATTCCAGTTAACATCTGAAAACGTATATTAAAATTATTTACATGACCACGCAGACCATGTACATAGTGTCAGATACAATTCAAATAAATATAATAAAATACAGTTATTTGTGTTTTATTTATTATAGTAACTGAATGTTCCTCAAGGTCTACTAGATTGCGTTCAAATCGATACAGTCTTGCATTACAACGAAACTAAGTTTTTATTTCCTACTTTCTACCTTTGTTGCTGACTGTCATCTACGTAGAAATTGATTAAAAGTTTATTCAACCTCTTTACTACACTAATGTTGAATGTGAAAAACAAAATGGCGGCTACTTCAATTTTTAAAATATTCGATTTTGGGATACTCTTCTTACTCATATCGATTTTGCAATCAATCGATCCAGCTTAACTAAAAAGTTCAAAATGGCGGTTATACGGGCAAAAATGTGAGCATTTATTGTTAGCAACTCTGCAATACTTAGTGTAATTTTCAGTTTTACAAAAAATCCCACTCTCTACGAGTAAGCGACTAGCTATCAACGATTTTCTCGCTCAAGAAACTTACAAAAGATTGTAAGTAAGTCTCGTGTAAGTAAATGAGATTCATATATTAATAGTTGCTCGCTGACTGCACAGAGCACGTAATCACCGCCGCGCCGGCGTGGTGTACGTTACTCCAGCAGGAAAGTGGCTCCTAGAGTGATATGAGTGGAACGTATAATAAATACGTAATCTGCTGTGAAGGTGCGCTTTGCGGTTTTGGAAAAAAACGGAAGAAACGATTCCTGCTGGAGTAACGTTGTTCCAGCATGAAAATTCTAAACGAGTGCATGTACACTTTGAAATTTTTTATGGTTATTATATGCGTCAAGAAGAACCGAATACAGCGAGCGTAAACGTTTTCTCGTTTAGGCGCTGCGATATTTTTTCGGCGCTAATGCTTGAAAATTAGAAATATATTCTCTGCACACAGTGGGCGCAGCGTGGCGGGGCGCCGACGCTGCGCTGGCGCGGCGGCAGTGGTCACACTGCGGGTGCGATCACGCCCCGTCCCGCCGCGCCCCTTCACGCCGATCGTGTCATTCATCAAAAAGATGTTGAGCTATTCATGGCCCAAATCGTACAAACATACGTGAGCACGAACACATCCGATTAGTTTTTCGACATCCATTTCCAAAATCACATTCACGCTCCGTCGCGTCCGACGTGACGCGTTCACGCCCCGCCGGCAGTGTGACTACTTTATACGTAAACCATACAACACAAATCGTCGACGTCCTGCCGGCGCTGCGCTCGCGAGCGCCGCTTCTGACTTGTATTCCAGGTTACAGTCGCGTCGAGCGGGACGGCTCTGTGTGGCCTCGTCCGTAACATCTAGTACATTACAACTGGTTGCCGTCCCGTCCCGCCGCGCCGCGCCCGCTGTTTGCAGAGACCGTAAATCTTATTCTGTCACAAATAAAGAGCTACTCGTGTATGTTTATTCTACAGGCGCACATACCATGGTTTTAGAGGTACACGATTTTGCAAAACGTTACTCCAGCAGGAAATGCAATATTTCGAAAACCTGAAGACGCACCAATTATATTTTCGGCGCACATTTTTGCACAAATATAAGCTCTCTGCCCATGCTCAATATTTATCTCTCCGATCATTCGTTTAGAATTTTCCTGCTGAAACAGCGTTACTCCAGCAGGATTTTTTTTTCAGTTTTATTCCAAAACGACAAACCGCACAATTTTTTTAATATGGCGCGAATTAAGTAAACGACAGTCGGAGAGTTTTATAAAAATAACTTTATTTTACTGACAGAATGACAGTGAAGATAATAATGTCTTAATCCTAAAGGTACAAGGTACTTATAGCTAAGTTATGACAATCGCTACGTGACGACCATGTTCTACATTACAATTACTTACTCTCAAGGTTTGGCGGAAGCTATACTGCTGACAAAGCTAATTGTAGTAGGGTTACCACACTTAACTCCTCCCTCCCCAAGAGAGAAATTATCTAAAGGTCTTTAGGGAATTTCTTTTACAAATTTTACATAAGTCCCATCTATATATAATGAAACCTATAACAGAAACTAGGATTATGACGTAAATACTTAGGGTCCATACACTGATATTGTCACTTGTTACACGTACATAATATGACTCGAAATCACTAACACTTTCACTGTACTTTGCTCGGTTCACTAGGTCCTTGATGTCACCTAAGTCCACCCCTCTAAGATCCATTTGCTTCGCCGGTGGGCTGACGTCACGTCGAAGTTCGGGCATCTGTGCTGTTGGCAGGCTGAAGGAGACTGTGCTACTATTCGTTGGCGTTGTAATGGAGATGTCAGCGATCTGCAGTGTGCAGTGCTGACTTGGTACTAAGATGTATGTACCTTGCAAGGTGTATTTCCTGGTTTCATCGTCACAATGTTCCGTTGTCTGGATACTTTTTTCTGCATATACCAACCAGTGACTTTCGGATATGGGTTGTATCTTGGTTTCTTCTATTTTTACCTGGTGTTGCTGACAATCCGTGAAATTATGTTTTAGTAACATAAGTTGCTCGACGCATGTTTCCTCTGTGTACTGAAGAACGTTGTCCTCGGAGCAAAGGTATGTGAGGTCATCTATTTCTTCGCAGCTGTCGACTACGGGCCTGTATTTCGACTTTTTCACCAGTAGGTAAGGATATTTCGGAATAATGACATAGGGTTTTTTTGTGGTAGGGTTAAAAATTGGAACAGGGATAACTTTATAATAGATATATGTGTTACTGTCTACTAGTGGAACTTCCAAAATAAAAACTATTTTACTACTATCTATAAACCCCTTAATTTTTATACTTCCCTCTAGCTTAACTAGGTTATGAATATCTAACGGATAAACTAAGGTATGGTGCGTTTTGATTACCTTCAAAATATTAAATAGTTCCGTAGAGTTAATTATAGATTGATGTAATATATGTATTTTGCTAAAGGCAATGGCTGTTTCTAGTTCATAGATGATAGTATAAATAGTACGAAAATTATTTAATATTTGGTGCATACTATTCATGATTGAAATCAAATTGGAGTACTTAGTTTGATTTTGAACAAGAGACTGAAATTGTTTAATTTTTAGATTTAGATGTCTAGTATTGAAATTGATATCGTCTGAAACATTAAGCAATTTATCAAAAGCCCTTTGCATTAATGATACCCTTCGTTCAACGGAATGTTCCCTTTTTCCTAGATTACTTATCTCTAAATCATACTTCCTAGCGTCCTCGTTATCTAAATTACCTGTTATTACTTTAACAAGAGAACCCAATGGATTCAAAATACCTCTTTTTGTTCTTCTTGACGGTAAAATCTGCTGTAACCTGTCCTTAGTTAATTCTAACAGAGAATCTATCTGTACGGTTAATCCTATAAGTTCCCTATATATCTCGCTATTACTATTACAAATAATTTTTAACTTATTATATTCTTGTATATTATTCTCTAATTGTAGGGCTAGAGAATTTAAATCTATTGTTTTTATGATGTCCCAGTGGTTATTCTTCATCAGAGCCGTCCCAATCCTGATCGGAACTATCCCGGGATTCTGATCGATTTTCTGGATGTTCAAAGTTGTCCCTTGATCCACTAGGGCGAGAAGTATCGACCACCATCTGTGAAGGACGTTTTACGTTTTTTAATGCTACTCTCGTACGTCTATTTTTAAGCTTAACTGGGACTATGTTCCTGTCGACATTTCCCATGACGATTGCTTTTTCAAAACGAGGCAACTCTTTAGCTTTTCTAGTCCTAGTATTTTTTTCTCTATGTTCTCTCTGTTCGAGGCCCTTAGATGAAAATTTTTTTAATTTAAATTAAACACTTTAAAACTATATTTTTTTAAGTTAAACACTTTAAAACTATATTATAGTTTTAAAGTGTACTAGTTTTCGTTCTTTGCCATATATTATAATTCCTGAGTTAGGTAATGCAGTTTTTATGTTAGACTCTGGCAGCACTAGATCTTTTATCGGATCGAGTATAGCGAAGCAATACTTTAGAAATAATATATATAATGAGCGTTTTAATGTTGTTAGCACACATGGTATTAGCGAACATACACACGTTATTTGTACACAATTGCCTAAAATTTTTAAATGTTCAGAGGATCATAAGTTTTATCTTTACGATGTGGATAGTAACTACGATGGTTTGATAGGAAGTAATCTAATGAAACAATTAGGCGCGAAGATTGACTACGAAACGTCAATGTTGTGCACAAAAACAACGAACATACCTTTTGTCTATTCGTCAACATTTACGTATGTTCTGCCAGCACGTTGTGAAGTAAAAGTTAACCTTCCAGTTGATTTAACTTATGGCGCGGCCATTTTGGATTATAAAGAATTAACCGATGGAATAAGGATGCCTTGTGCTTTAGTAAACTGCGTTAATGGGTTTGCATATACGGTTATTCAAAATTGTAAAAACAAAGAAATGATCCTTAAGGTCACTAGTCCATTTAAGGTAGAACAATGTAATGATAGCGAATTAGTAGTAAATAACCTAAGCGAAAGGGATGGACTGGATGAATTGTTATTAAAAAATCTTAACAAATTACGACTAAACCACATGAATGAGGAAGAAAGGAACATGGTATGGAATATTTGTGAGGAATATAAGGATATTTTTTATTGTGAGGATATACCGTTTCTTTTACGAATGATGTCAAGCATATGATTAGAACTACGAACGAAGATCCAATTAATGTCAAAGCATATAGGTTACCGCCAGCCCAAACAGAGGAAATTAGGCGTCAAGTTGATAAGATGTTAAGTGACGATGTAATCCGAGAATCAAACTCTCCTTGGAATGCACCTGTTCATTTAGTTCCAAAAAAGTTAGACGCGTCGGGCCAACAGAAATGGAGAATGGTAGTGGATTATAGACGATTAAACGATATAACTATAGACGATAAATACCCTTTGCCAAATATCAATGACCTTTTTGATAAGTTGGGAAAGAGTATGTATTTTTCAACTTTGGACCTCACCTCTGGTTATCATCAATTACAAATTCAAGAAGAGGATAGGCAGAAAACTGCATTTACAACACCATTTGGGCTGTATGAATTTAACAGAATGCCGTTTGGTTTAAAAACAGCGCCTGCTACTTTCCAACGAGCAATGGACAGTGTACTTAGAGGGTTGCAAGGGTTACATTGCCTTGTATATTTAGATGACGTAATCATATGTTCGACAAGCCTACAGGAACACGTCGTTAAGCTCAAAGCAATTTTTGAACGATTTAGAAAAACAAATCTAAAAGTTCAACTAGATAAGTCCGAGTTTCTAAGAAAAGAAGTTATATACCTAGGACATACAATTACAAAAGATGGCCTTAAGCCTAATAATGATAAGATAGAAGCTATCCTAAAATATCCAATACCTAAAACAGTCACGGAGATAAAAAGTTTCTTGGGTCTGATAGGATATTATAGAAAATTTATCATGGATTTCTCTAAAATAACGGGACCTCTTACAGCATGTCTAAAGAAAGGAAAAAGTATAGTAATAGATGACGTATATAGAAAAAGTTTCGAAACATGTAAAGAATTACTAACAAATGCACCTTTACTGCAATTTCCCGACTTCAACAAGCCTTTTATTCTTACAACTGACGCATCGAATTTCGCTGTTGGCGCTGTTTTGTCTCAAGGCAACATAGGCTCAGATAAACCAATTGCGTTTGCTAGCAGGAAACTAAGTGATACAGAGTCTAGATATAGCACAATCGAGAAAGAGTTATTGGCCATAATATGGGCGGTCAAATACTTCAGACCCTATTTATATGGTAGAAAGTTTATTATTTATACCGACCATAGACCATTAGCCTGGCTGAATTCGTTAAAGGAACCAAATAGCAAGTTAACTAGGTGGAGATTACGGTTAGAGGACTACAATTTTGATATCCATTATAAAAAGGGTCAACAAAATACAAATGCGGATGCCTTATCACGCATCAAAATTAATGTCACAAATGATTGTGAGTCGATGATTGTAAATGTCGATGAAAACGAAAGAAACTTGCAGGAGCATTTAGACGAGGTGACTAACGAGATTATAAAACTTGGTAAAAAGGAACCAGAATTAGAGACTATCGAAATATCAGATTCTGAAAGTGACGCTGCTACAGCTAATTCTATATCCAATAGAGAGCATGAAGGTATACCTATCCTCAAAGAAGCGATAGACACTAAGCCTAGGCAAATTCACATTTTTACTTGGTTTAAAGACAGCTTGGCTGTAAAAGACATTTCTAATGACAAACAAAAAATTTTGGAAGTTCATTTACCTACGAATAACCAGGATTTAGTAAAGGATTTCCTTAAGGAATATATAGACTACAAGCATAAATATTTCATATATTTTGAGGATCCCGCCCATAGGAAAATTTTTGTCAACGTTATTATTTCACTCTATAAAAAGGGAACCCAACAATTTGTTGAATGTACTGAAAGAGTGGTGAACGTTACAGATGAGGATGAGCAAAAGAATTTAGTTTTAAAATATCACCAGGGTAAAACCTGTCATAGGGGTATTAGGGAGACAGTAATTAAATTAAAAAGATCGTACTGGTGGAGTAAGATGCAGGAAACAGTTACTGCCATCATTAATGCCTGTGAGGAATGTAAAAAAATGAAATATGACAGGAAACCCCTGAAACCATTTATACAGTTAACACAGACTCCAGATGGCCCATTACAAGAAGTCTTTATTGATCTGTTATACATCGAAAAGAACCAATATCTGACAGTGGTGGACGCATTTAGTAAGTTAGGACAAGCTATTTACATACCTAACAAAAGTACACCAGAGGTAGTAAGAGCCTTAATTAAATACTTTAGTATGTATGGAACACCCAAGAAGATAAGTAGTGATTCAGGCACAGAATTTAATAACGAACTGCTCAAAGAAATGTTGAACCTTCACAAAATAGATCAGCATATTGGAACACCCAATAATCCCAATTCAATGGCGATGGTAGAGCGTTTTCATTCAACAATAATAGAAATATATAGGTTAGCAAAATACGAGCAAAGTAACTTAGATGCTACATCCGTAATGACATACGCGATCATGGGATATAATAACACAATTCATAGTGCCACAAATTTCACACCTTTTGAGGTAGTTTTTGGACAAACAGAGTCAGGGAATATTTTTGATATCGATAGGAATAAAAACTTAATGCAGAAAATTTTACAAGACCATCGTAAAAGACTGAAAATTCTTTACGAACACTTGAGTAGCCAGATGATTGGACATAAAAGTTTAGTTAGGGAAAAAAAAGGAGGAGAAGAGAATATACCAAGTGTAGTAGATGGGGACACAATTTTTATGAAAAATACTAGGACTAGAAAAGCTAAAGAGTTGCCTCGTTTTGAAAAAGCAATCGTCATGGGAAATGTCGACAGGATCATAGTCCCAGTTAAGCTTAAAAATAGACGTACGAGAGTAGCATTAAAAAACGTAAAACGTCCTTCACAGATGGTGGTCGATACTTCTCGCCCTAGTGGATCAAGGGACAACTTTGAACATCCAGAAAATCGATCAGAATCCCGGGATAGTTCCGATCAGGATTGGGACGGCTCTGATGAAGAATAACCACTGGGACATCATAAAAACAATAGATTTAAATTCTCTAGCCCTACAATTAGAGAATAATATACAAGAATATAATAAGTTAAAAATTATTTGTAATAGTAATAGCGAGATATATAGGGAACTTATAGGATTAACCGTACAGATAGATTCTCTGTTAGAATTAACTAAGGACAGGTTACAGCAGATTTTACCGTCAAGAAGAACAAAAAGAGGTATTTTGAATCCATTGGGTTCTCTTGTTAAAGTAATAACAGGTAATTTAGATAACGAGGACGCTAGGAAGTATGATTTAGAGATAAGTAATCTAGGAAAAAGGGAACATTCCGTTGAACGAAGGGTATCATTAATGCAAAGGGCTTTTGATAAATTGCTTAATGTTTCAGACGATATCAATTTCAATACTAGACATCTAAATCTAAAAATTAAACAATTTCAGTCTCTTGTTCAAAATCAAACTAAGTACTCCAATTTGATTTCAATCATGAATAGTATGCACCAAATATTAAATAATTTTCGTACTATTTATACTATCATCTATGAACTAGAAACAGCCATTGCCTTTAGCAAAATACATATATTACATCAATCTATAATTAACTCTACGGAACTATTTAATATTTTGAAGGTAATCAAAACGCACCATACCTTAGTTTATCCGTTAGATATTCATAACCTAGTTAAGTTAGAGGGAAGTATAAAAATTAAGGGGTTTATAGATAGTAGTAAAATAGTTTTTATTTTGGAAGTTCCACTAGTAGACAGTAACACATATATCTATTATAAAGTTATCCCTGTTCCAATTTTTAACCCTACCACAAAAAAACCCTATGTCATTATTCCGAAATATCCTTACCTACTGGTGAAAAAGTCGAAATACAGGCCCGTAGTCGACAGCTGCGAAGAAATAGATGACCTCACATACCTTTGCTCCGAGGACAACGTTCTTCAGTACACAGAGGAAACATGCGTCGAGCAACTTATGTTACTAAAACATAATTTCACGGATTGTCAGCAACACCAGGTAAAAATAGAAGAAACCAAGATACAACCCATATCCGAAAGTCACTGGTTGGTATATGCAGAAAAAAGTATCCAGACAACGGAACATTGTGACGATGAAACCAGGAAATACACCTTGCAAGGTACATACATCTTAGTACCAAGTCAGCACTGCACACTGCAGATCGCTGACATCTCCATTACAACGCCAACGAATAGTAGCACAGTCTCCTTCAGCCTGCCAACAGCACAGATGCCCGAACTTCGACGTGACGTCAGCCCACCGGCGAAGCAAATGGATCTTAGAGGGGTGGACTTAGGTGACATCAAGGACCTAGTGAACCGAGCAAAGTACAGTGAAAGTGTTAGTGATTTCGAGTCATATTATGTACGTGTAACAAGTGACAATATCAGTGTATGGACCCTAAGTATTTACGTCATAATCCTAGTTTCTGTTATAGGTTTCATTATATATAGATGGGACTTATGTAAAATTTGTAAAAGAAATTCCCTAAAGACCTTTAGATAATTTCTCTCTTGGGGAGGGAGGAGTTAAGTGTGGTAACCCTACTACAATTAGCTTTGTCAGCAGTATAGCTTCCGCCAAACCTTGAGAGTAAGTAATTGTAATGTAGAACATGGTCGTCACGTAGCGATTGTCATAACTTAGCTATAAGTACCTTGTACCTTTAGGATTAAGACATTATTATCTTCACTGTCATTCTGTCAGTAAAATAAAACATCCATCATCATCATCCTCTGAACATTTAAAAATTTTAGGCAATTGTGTACAAATAACGTGTGTATGTTCGCTAATACCATGTGTGCTAACAACATTAAAACGCTCATTATATATATTATTTCTAAAGTATTGCTTCGCTATACTCGATCCGATAAAAGATCTAGTGCTGCCAGAGTCTAACATAAAAACTGCATTACCTAACTCAGGAATTATAATATATGGCAAAGAACGAAAACTAGTACATTTTAAAACTATATGTTCTCTCTGTTCGAGGCCCTTAGATGAAAATTTTCCGCACATACAGGCTCGTCTGAAGTACTTGGTTGTAGTTCCCTTTCAAACGCAAACTGATTATTATCGTATGAATCATTGTTTGTGTAATTAACACGTCTAGAACTCGCAGTCCGCATAGTAACATCGGTGTTTGCACCTGTATTTGCAAACGGTGCATTATGTGCCGACGTCCATCGCCGATCATGCTGACTCGGCGTCCTTGCAGTTGACCTAGTCTGTAACGGAATTCGATTTTGTGCAAAATGCGAATTCCTTAATTGAAACGATGCGTTTTGTGAACCTGACTGGTTTACGGCATTTTGTGAACTACTTTCGGATTTGCCTCTCTTGTTTGTGAGTTATGTAGTCTTTGGAAGTTGTTATTATGGTTTTCCGTAAATTTCCTTGACGGCTTATTTCTGCTATTTTTCAGATCATAAACTGTTTGGAAGTTTTGCTCTTCTAGAACAACCCTTAGGGCATCCTCCAAAGTCGTTACATCTCTCAATCGTACTAGCCTAACTAAATACGCTGGTAAATTATATAAGAAAACATTCAGCGACGAATTAGTATAAATATGCTGTTTGGCTTGACGTACGTCGACATTGCTTATCGTTTCATTGGTTTTTGCAATAAGAATACTACGTATGTTTTGTATCCTATGGCAAAAATCTAAATAACTTTCATTTTGGTTCATTTTTAAGGATTCCAATTCCAACACTAAACATTCTTCGGTCCTAGGATCCCCAAAATGTTGCACTAACAAATCTTTTAGTTCGTCCCAATTATTTATTTGATCCCGCTCTCCTACTAGGTTCGCGGCTTTATCCGAAAGCTTACTTGTTACGACGTGATATAAGTATTCGTTCTGAGCATCTCCTCCTCGAAACTTAGTTAATATATATTCGCATTTTTTTATGAATAGTGGGAGCTGTCTAGCATCGCCACTAAATTCCGGAATAATGCTAGTCATTGCTGACGGAATTGGTACGATCTGATCCATTGTTATTGAAACCCGAAACGCTACACACCAGGAAAATACCTACTTAGTGACACAGTTTAATACGAAAATTGTATCGTAATAGACTGTAGGTACTAAACAATTATGCCTACCTAATTGCTTTATCACGAGACTTGTATTGTAATAAAAATGTACTAAACTAACTATATCTACGTATTTATCCTATCACAAAAGTTTTATCGCAATAAAATATGTATGTTACCCAGGTATTGTCTGACCCCTAATAACACAAACACATATATCTAATCAAAGAGGTACACGTAAAGAAAAACAGAAAGGATAGTGAAAAAGTTCTACTCACAGTCCCGAAGTTACTCCCATCTCCTCCTTGGACTATTATCACCACACTCAGCGTCAGCCTCTCGATGAAGTTGCTCAATAAATTTATTTGTTCGGCGATCCCTGTTAAACTGTTGGAACAGACGTCACAGCAGCTTTGTAGAATTTTATACTATACTGAGTGACTACAGAGATCCTACCGGCTGCGCCAATTAAGTAAACGACAGTCGGAGAGTTTTATAAAAATAACTTTATTTTACTGACAGAATGACAGTGAAGATAATAATGTCTTAATCCTAAAGGTACAAGGTACTTATAGCTAAGTTATGACAATCGCTACGTGACGACCATGTTCTACATTACAATTACTTACTCTCAAGGTTTGGCGGAAGCTATACTGCTGACAAAGCTAATTGTAGTAGGGTTACCACACTTAACTCGCGCATTCACAGCAGATTTCGCACTAATTATACGTTCCACTCATATCACTCTAGGAGCCACTTGTACACGTCGGCGAGTACTCCTTTGTCGCAGCGACAAGAGCTATTAAAGAGAGTAGGTACTCGCTCGTCGTATAACGGGCTATTTTTAACGCTAAGATGTAGTTTAACTCAGGGTAAAATTAACGCAGGTAGGAGCATGAGAGGCATGGAATTAGTGTGTAGTGTAGAATTAATAATTCTACAATTTTTTTGGTATTTGACCTGCAATCTTAACACTACTTTGATATCTGATTTCCGACTGGCACTCATGTTTTTCTATCGTTTGCATATTAGTACGAAATATCTAAAAAAAATTGACAATAGTGGAACCTCAATTTTTGGTGAGATATCTGATCAGGTCGTGTTTTTTAAAGTATTATTTTTTCAACACAAATCGGAATGGTTACGCCAAAATTGTATGAGTAAAAGGCATTCTCACAATTCGTTCTAAATGGTCTAAGATATCACCCCCTTCAGGCTTTGCACCCATCTACCAAACATCCTGTATAATTTTCTTATTTGCTGTTTTTTTGTATGAGTAAAAGGCATTCTCACAATTCGTTCTAAATGATGACGATGCATACACTCGTCAGGAGTTAAAATTGAGTCCCACGACTGGGTGGGAAAATACATAGGGTTCGGTTCTGGGCAGTTCCAACCATATTCGCCCAGGCCGCATACCACAACGCAGCTCTACCCAGCGGCCCCAACGCCACTTCGCTGTTGTAAATTAGCCGAGAGTCATTTTGCTGGCCAGTGATTCCGTGACGGCCAAACCGTACTGCTGGGCCCTGGAGTTCCGGCTACAAACACAAGATTTATACAGGATAAACATTTTTTTTACTTTTTTTTATTTGTGGCATAATTTATGGGCGTCTTGAACGTAACTAGGTAGGTTGGTTGCATTGATCCTCTTTAGGTCGTCACCATCTCCCAGATTCTTTACACGTACCTACCTATTTTATTTTTTATAGAAACACATTGTCATTTTTATTTTTCAAATTTTATTTTATTCATGCCACGTACTGCTTTTCACTTATCACACTACATTATGGCGCCCGAGCTTAAAATAACTATTAATTCTTGGTAATTACCAGTTAAATATTTTTTTCGTGATTTGTGTGTGGTGCATGCGCTGTACGTGCAAATTCAATCATTAATTAAAGTCGTTTTCACATAGCTTCATTAATAACTCTAGATTATGACATCAAAATTACCTGGATATTAACCGGTATCAAAGATTTCATTTTCAAATTACGTAAATACTCCTAACGAACCATATTCAAATAGTATAAGAGATTCGTTTCTTTTCTTGAGTGTATTCTACTAAGGTGAGCGTATTTCTCGTTATTCTGTATTTTTACATTACTTTCGCATTTTATCATGGCTAATCCAGAGGGTCCTATTGGTGACACACCTTTTCGAGGTAGCCCTATAATTTCTAGGCCACTTCCGATTCCGCCCAGGACTTCGAGAACTTCGGTTTCTTCGGCCATACCATCGCCTATTTAAATCAGATGAATGTCAACGTTATTATGCCAAACAGATTTCCCTTGCTAAGTGGAAAATCGATTTTTCAGGCACTTCTGAGTTTTTCATTTCTGTTGAGGAACGTAAAGAAGCTGATGATATCTCAGACCATTTCTTGATTATGAGGTTTCATGAGCTTTGCTCTGGAGCAGCTCTTAAATATTTTAGGTCTATTCGCCATCCCGACTTAACTTACACTGACCTGAAGGATGCCTTCTTCAAAACTTTCGGAGCAATAGACTACGAGTTTAAGACCGAGCAGGAAGTAAGGAACTTGAAACAAAAATCTGACCAATCCGTTAGAGATTTCGTCATCCAGGTTTCATACCTGAATGATCTTTTAGCCAGTCCTATTTCGGAAACTAATTTACTACAGATAATAACCCACAACATGCATCCAAAATATTTTCCTTGTCTATCTATCCATAAGTTTGATTCGGTAAATTCACTTATTGATATGTCTTCTCACTTTGAGAGTTTTTACCTCGCTCTTCCAAGTCAGTATCGGTGGTTACGCACGATGTGCAACTTTGTACTAAGTGTAAAAAGAACGATCACACATATCGTAATTTTCCTTTTATTTTTCCTGGTATGTTATGTTTTAAATGTCGGACTCCCGGAGTAATAACCCGTGATTGCCCAAAATGTAATCCAAAAAATGTATAAGCCATCGGCAGCACGTTTCCATCCGTAGTGTCGCCGGTGTTAAGTTCTAATAGCTATGATAACCGTCCCTTTATTGAAATATTACTATGTGGACGCATAGTTAAAGCTCTTCTTGATTCAGGTGGTCAGATGTCCCTAATTAGTGACCATTTAATCAATGAATTATATCTAGCATATCTTTCAACTCGAACAATCCGCTACCGCATGCTATTTCTGCTAATAATTCGCCTATAGATATTTTAGGAACCGTTTGTCTCCCTTTTCAGTTTAATAATACTACTTTTTGAAGTATTATATTCTTTTTTTAAATTATTGTGAATGTGAAGACTATGTGGATTATTGTTTTTATTATTTCTCTCATTTAGTTTTCATCTTAGTCTGGCAGTTTGAGTCATTTATGCGGCCTACTCAAATGTCCTTTCTTTGGTATTGTTCGTCGAATCGTTGAGCTCCTTAAGTTCTGAGTTGAGCTGCACGATTACTGACAAATGCGTGCACTGACTGGATAGGTCCACTCAATCAGTGTGGTTTTTTCCTCAAAAGACCATTTCAGACACCAATCTACATGGCCTTCACATGATCTGACCAAGATTATGTCTGGACTTTAAAAGAGACTGTGACCTCTGAGTTTGTTTCGGCCTTTCTTCTCAGAGTAGTCAGATAGGAAACGCCGAGCTCATCTAGTTTTTTTTCTAAGTATGATTGACGTGTAAAAGTGTTTGTATAAACCTACTTACAGAAAATAAAATCATTTCAATCATCATCATTTCATTTCATTTCTACTTTTGTTCACGAGTTTTTAGTAGCAAGTTGTATGTCATCTTCAGTTATTCTTGGTATTGAATTTTGGAATAAGTTTGGTTTAACCTCAGTGTTTAGTAAGGCTTTTAACAAAAACATCAAAGGTAACATGTACGAGTATCTACCTTGTGTCAGTCAATCACCTTGTCAGGTTTCTTCTGTTAGTGAGGCACGTTGCGTTCATCCTTGTAATGTCTTATTACCCGACCAAGAGCGTAGTTTACAAGGTGTCATTGACGAGTTCGAAGTCGTATCGTCTGACAAGGTTGGTCTCGGTAAAACTACTTGGCTTTCACACAAAATAAATACTACAGGTCCGCCAATAAGACAAAGGTTTTATCCTCTCTCTCCCAGACGGGAGACGGGACGGGAGAAGTTTCCTTCATGACTAGACAGTCATGAAGGAAACTTCCCCGCAATTCGGGGAATTGTCCAAAAATGGGAACTCTGGTCTTCAATACATTTCATTCATTAAATCTTGACTTTACATACAGCCAATGGGTGCACGTCGTGGCGAGCTCCAGTCGCAGGAGTTACGCCCATAATTTAAACCATGTCACTATTCGTCGCCAACACCGCAAAGGGGCGAATCTCATACAAACGATCAAAAATTTGTTAAGTATACAAAAATGCTCCATTTGTCGAACTCTATGTCGTCAGAAAAGAGCGAAACTCTAAGACTAATAATAATAATAATATCGTTTATTTGCATGAAATATGGTGCTTACAGATCTCTTAATACAATACAGTGCTTCATATTCCGCCTACTAAATTCAGCATGCAAATTTATGTTGTGCCATAATTGGACGTAGTTACACGAAAAGGATCCAATCCACAAAAAATCCAAAATTGAGTTAAGTGTACCAAAAAGACCGTGAAACCTTTACGGTCTTTTTGGTATACTTAACTCAATTTTGGATTTTTTGTGGATTGGATCCTTTTTGTGTAACTACGTCCAATTTTAATTAATTAAATAAAAAATTGCATTTAAATATGTCACAATGGGAAAAAAAATCATGAAATTAAAATACAAATGTCAACCATGAATATTACACATCTATCAAACTATGAAAAATTACAAATGTCAAATTGAAAATTACAAATGTCAAAGTACGAAAAATTACAAATGTCAAACAATAAAAATACTAATAATTACAATGTTCAAGATAAGCTTAGAGGAATGCCAAAGTCAATTTAATTACGTTATTCATGTCTGTAATAAATTATTCTTTGTATTGAAATTCATAAATTCATTAATAGAATAGAAACAATTTTCAATAAGCCATGTTCGGAGTCTTCTTTGAAATAGATTCGATGGCAGTTCTCTAATTATCTTAGGTATCTTATTAAATATCTTCACTGCCATTCGACTGCAGTTTTTATGGCAAAAAGCTGTTCTACACCTAGGCATAGCCAATCTGGTTGGATCCCTTGAGTGTTTACCTATTTTGTATATGTTTACACTATCGGCTTTACTAAATAGGTTAGGGTGTTTTTTTACAAACACGCCCATTTCCAATATGTATAAGCATGCCAGTGATAATAATTTATGCTCTTTTAATATGGGTCTGCATGATTCTAATGGACCTGCACCAAACACAGCTCGTAAGCACTTTTTTTGTACAATAAAAGCTCTATCACTGTCTGTAGAATTGCCCCATATTATTATGCCGTATCTAAGCACGGATGAGACGTAACCGTGGTAAGCGAGTAGAGCGGCTTTTACTCCAACAGTTTTCCTTAGGTTTCTTAGTGCAAATGCAAAGCTATTTAGCCTGTTGCATATGTTGTCTATATGTTTTTTCCAATTACAATTCTTATCAATTGCTATGCCTAAGAATTTTGTATCGTCAACTTCATCAATGTCATTGTCACGTCCAATAATTTCCATTGTTTTATTTGTCATCTTGTAATTACAGAAATTAATATATTTTGTTTTGGAAATATTTACGCACAAATTATTTTGTTCGAACCAATCTAGTATGCTTTCTATGGCAGTATTTATTTTGTCCTCAAGCTGTTCATTTTTATTTGCGTTACTTATTACTAATGAGATGTCATCTGCAAATAACACGCATTTATCCTAATAGAAAAGAAAAAAGATTGACGGCTTATCTCAAAATCAATTCTAGGGAAATTTAGAACGAAAAGACGAAACTCGAAGTTCGCCCTACAGCGGTGACATCTCGCGAGTAATGCAGAAACCCCTAGTTCAGTTTCGCCCTTTCGTCGCAGCCCACTGAAAGAGATTTGTCACCTACGGTTTTACAAGACTACCAGGAAATAACTGTTGTTCATCCTATGTTACTGTCATGTGAAGTACGAGTACCTCATTGTGGAAATGATATTTTCAATTCATGCAATACGTGTTTCCTATTTTTGTGTTCCGAAAATTTCTCAGAAAAGGTATCCTGCACTATGCATGGACATATTATTGAAAAAACAGGTACATTCAGCTAGAATAGGTCCCATATCTGTTTTAGATGACATAATATAAACACATAGGAACACTGACGAATTCAGATCACAAACTCGTGAACTTCCTAACTGTTTCAGCGAAGTTTTAGCTGATGTTTTAGATGCAATATATTGTTATCGCTTCACAGAGATTGATAGAAGAGTAATTTTCGCTAAAATAATTTTTATAGCATAGGTGAACTAGTTTGCTAAAAAGGGATTTTATTCTACGACACATTACTGAATGTGAGCCGAAACAACGAACGCTAATACCCGAAGGTAGACTTTCAAGACGAAAGAGATCACTTATCTGTCGAAGGGAAAAAATGCCCAGTGTGTAAAACATTATTTTTGAAAACACTTGCGGTTTTGGAAAAAAATTGTTCGAAATTCTTTGGCTAAACCTAATCAGTCAGGAATTCTTTTTCAAGACACTCGTGGTGGGTGGTCGTGTAAAAAGACTTAAACAAAGAGACAACAAAATTAATAACATGATACGTGAACTTATAAATCGTTTTCCTAGAGTTAAATCGCATTACTGTCGGGCAAATTCAACGAAAGAATATTTGCATTCTGATTTAAGCATCAAAAAATGCACCGTATGCTACTTAACGAACTTGAAATACCATTCTAAGAGGCTCCAGGTTTGCCAACCTATAAAAAGATGTTCAAATCCATGAATTTGGCTTTTCATCGATCAAAAAAAGACTAATTTATTCTTTGTGCTGCTTGTTACGATGGATTACCTAAGAATAAATCGAATTTAAAAGAAAAGTATGATAAACATACTACGGAAAAGCAAACTGTTCGCCAACTTAAAGACACAGACAAGCAAGAAGCTTCTGCCAAAAACCCCATCTAGTTTGTGCATCTTTTGATTTGCAACAAGTCATGTTCTTACCCATTACAAAAGAAGGAGCAATATTTTATAAAAGACAGCTTTCAGTGTATAACTTCACAATTTACAATATAGCAAATCAAGATTGTTATTGCTTCACATGGCCTGAAAAAGAAAGTAGACGCAGGTCTTCAGAAATTGCTACCGCTGTATCTATGTTCCTTCATGAACATGACGTTGCAGGTTCTAAGTCAATAAGCTTGTATGCGGATGGATGTGCAGGGCAAAATAAAATCTCGATAGTCGCTTCTGCTCTCCTAAACTGCATTAATAACGTTACACATCTGAAAACTTGATTGATTTGTGCCCAGTTGATGGTAATAGGCTCGCCCCCTATTACATGGGACTTAAACATAACTGGCGAAATGTGGGTGTACTACAGGGACACCTCTGCCCAACCCTTCGGGGAAACAAGGCGTGATGTTATGTATATGTTACATCTGCAAACTATAACTTTAAGATTCTTTGCTCCAAGCAACGGACAGAATGATCCCGGGAGACTCTGCACGTAGTGCCATAAGTTACGCCGTGCAAAAAGCTGAAGATACATATCTGTATACCGGAGGTATACTATCCTAAGTCCATTTTTTTCGACATTCACTTTGTAATGTAGTCCTTGAAACAAACATTTATAGATCTACTTAGTGGTATACTATTTTAAGTCCAATAAAAACAACAAATAAAATTTTACTTAGAAGTTCACACAATTATGTAGTCAAGTGACTTAAATGAGTAGTGTTCAAATTGAGACTTAAAACATGTGCACTGAATAATTAGCTTAATGTGACTTATGATTGTTTGCCTCCGGTATACAGATATATTCCTACCATCCCAATTGTATCCTATTATTCAAATGGCTAGATCTTCACAACCGTACATTCTTCGACTCTTGCTATACTCTCATTTTAAAGACTATAAAATGTTAACCATAATACACAGGTTTAGTGACGAAGAACCGAACCGAACCGAACCGAACTTATAAGTAATTTGGTGTTTTAAAAATATGAATAACACAACAAGTTTGTGATCTCATTATAATAACTTAGAATAAAATAATATTTTTGATTGTATTGAGTATAGTTTTTTTAATTAAAACAACGCATATTATCATAATGCATCGAGACGTAAATCTAACGGAATATTAGATAAACGGTATGTCTTGGTGATAAAGAGGCGCGACGAAAAGGCGTATATTTTTTCTCGGCTTTTCCTCTGAAAACCTGGCATTGTAAATTGTTATATTTGTATTAATTTTGTAGTCCTGTTTCCATAGTACACCTTCGCATTTGATTTTTTAAAATTATTGTAATATATTTTATTAATATCATCAAAATAAGCTCGTCATCGGGAGAAAAAAAACGTTTTTTGGCTCTCCTGTAAAATTTTCTTATTTGATGTTCGGCCCTTTGCGGTGTTGGCGACGTATTGTGTGCCGTTCATACACACGAAAATATACACCAGTGTGCGTAAATTTATGAATGGGATTTAGGCCAGCCGAGTGCCTGCCTAATATTCCTAATAAATAGTGTGTGCTCCGTCGAACTGTGAGTTACGTCACACGGCGGTTGCGACAAGTTGCTATAAGTGTTATAACAGGAGTGTTACTTCTTTTTTAATATTTTGTACCTATTATTGTATTACATAGTTAAAATAAATGCATTTGGCGTTGTTGGTAGGGTAGACTAGGCTTAATTGCCTCTATGGACGGCACGACCCTGCTCAGCAGTCGGCCTTGGTTCAGTCCTTACACAAAAGATTGACAATGGTGCCGATTCCCTTGTTCACAAACTAAACTAAATTTAAGTTCAGTGCATCTTTTTCTTTTTGTTTCATTAAGAAAAGGACAGAAGACAAATTTTAGTTTAGTCCTATCAAATTAATCAGCGCCTGTCACTACTCCATACAAGTTTAGACGTGATTAAAAACTTGCCTACTAAAATTACGTCAATATACGTCAAGCGCTGATTAATTTGACAGGACTAAACTAAAATTTATCTTCTGTCCTTTTCTTAATAAAATAGAAAGAAAAAGATGCACTGAACTTAAATTTAGTTTAGTTTCTGAACAAGGGAATCGGCACCATTGTCGAACATCCTATTGGTTATTACTCCCGTTTATTTTCTAAAGCGGAACGTAATTATAGTACTACAGAACGTGAACTTTTATCTGTTCTAGATTCTATAAAACATTTCCGTTGTTATTTGGATGGAATGAAGTTTTCAGTTAGGTATAACGGATCATATTGCTTTGAAATGGGTCCTTACGCTAAACAACCCATCTGGTCGTTTAGCACGATGGGCTACTATCATTTCTCAATATACCTTCGACATCGTTCACCGCAAGGGGACGCAACACGTCATTCCAGATGTTTTATCTAGAATTTACGTAATTCCAGTTACTTTCGATCAGGGTCCCGACCAACTAACGATAGATGGTATAAGAAAGTTTATTCAGGTGCTCAAAATTCACCCCAAATGTTTCCTGCATACACCATCCAGGGGGGTAACCATCACCTCATAAAGCAGTATTATTTCAATATTACTTAGCGTGAGAAAGAAATGGAGCTATAAGTCCTGTATAGCTCCATCACTTTCCCACTGTGAAGTAATATTATAATAATACTGCTATAAGAGGTGATGGTAACCCCCCAGAACGGTGTTCTATTAAGGCGCATGCCTATTTGTAATCCCTTTATTATCGCATGCCTATTTCTAATACTTATTTTTTTTTATTTGCGGCAAAATTGGTTGCAATCATCCTGTTAGATGTCGTCATCATCTCCCAATTTTTTTAAACGTACCTTATGGTATTTTTTTTATTTTTTATAGAAACACATTGTCATTTTTATTTTAGATTTTTTTAATTTTTTTTTATTCATGCTACGTACAGCGTTTCACTTGTATCATACTACAGTAGGTACTATACTCGTATAGTCATGGAGGAGACGAATGCACAATCGATGTGAGTGATAATTTCAATCTTATTAAAGTTCTTCTCAAAAGCGGTAAATGAATTACGTTGTCGACTATATTAATAACTAGCTTCTGCCCGCAAATTCGTTTGCGTGGAACTCGAAAGACCACAATATACCTACTAAAATAACAGCCACATTTTTATAAAAACCTGCCTCGTCTGTCTAATGGTCGCAAGCGCTACTGTTGAGCATCAGGGCCTGGGTTCGATTCCCGGATATCAGGTAAAGTGTTATTGGGTTTCCATCCAATTTCTCAGTAACAGTCCGAAGTCTGGATTTGTGCCCGATTAATGGCAATAGGCTCGCCCCCTATTACATGGGACCTAAACATAACTGGCGAAATGGGGTGTACTATTAAAGTACACCTCTGCCTAACCGTTCGGGGAATACAGGCGTAAATATTATGTTATTTTTATAATACGAATACTTCCCTGTATACTACCTACGTTTGATGTTTTGGTCTCAGCAGCCGAAATATACAGAGACTGGTGACGCGGAAGCCAGCGACGTACAGTTGGCTGTGTGAAAAGCAGTTTTTTACTGAGGTTGACTCCGCAGTCTTCAGTAGCAAACGAAGCGAACGAACTTTGACACCTTCTACATTCTACCATTTTAATGGTACTTATTTATTTAGGTTTATTTATTTATTTATTTAGGGACAACAAACAGCAATGACATAATAAGGAAACATGGATTAGAACTTAATTATAGAGGTAACAAATACACTACTCACAACGTTACCCACATAGGTACATACCTAAAGTTCGTTTTTTAATCCCAGAGACTAATTTGACATTTCAAATTATTGTTGTTTGGTTTTTCAATATGGAGTTTGACATTTGCACCGGTCTGTCAATTTAGTCTCCGAGATTAAAAAACACACCATAGCCTCTGAGTGGCGCTTTTTGACATCAAAGTGGCGGGACCAGGCGGGAAGGTACTTATGGGTCACCGAGGCCCCCGCAACACAGGCAACAGGAAGGAAAACGGGTGGGTTTTTTAATTTAATTTATTTTAGGTCAAGTTATTTTAAATCCGTATTCATCTGGACTACCTACATAACTGCTACTGTATAACTTAGTCTTAAGATAATTAATTTGTTACTAACAAAATATGGACATTACCTAATCTGAAATAAACATTTTTTTTTTTATTATTATTAATGCCTTCAGGGTAAAGGCGTCTTCCCATTCTCATACAGGGAAGGCATAGCATTGATCACTAAACTATCCATCCATAGACTGCTTTATATAATGTAGCTATCTACTACGCTTACGCAAGACGTGTTGGCTAGCTTTTGCCCGCGTGGAGGCCGGATATTAGCCCACGGGTACGAACAACCGGAATTTTAAATCTGATGTAAAATCGTCCAGCGGGGTAATAGTGACACACTGGTGCCGATTCCCTTGTTCACAAACTAAACTAAATTTAAGTTCAGTGCATCTTTTTCTTTCTATTTCATTAAGAAAAGGACAGAAGATAAATTTTAGTTCAGTCCTGTCAAATTAATCAGCGCTTGACGTAATTTTAGTAGGCAAGTTTTTAATCACGTCTAAACTTGTATGGAGTAGTGACAGGCGCTGATTAATTTGACAGGACTAAACCAAAATTTATCTTCTGTCCTTTTCTTAAAGAAATAGAAAGAAAAAGATGATCTGAACTTAAATTTAGTTTATTTTGTGAACAAGGGAATCGGCACCACTATCAACATTCATTGGGTTATTTACGTTGTTAAGCAGACTTTCCAAAGAAAAAGATTAGCAATATGCAGTCGTCTGCACGAGCCTTTATTGTATTAGTAGGTGTCTATATACATATATAGATGCAGAGGTCATGGGTTTTTTTTAATTAGCTGTAATCAATCTAGTTTTAAAGTAAACAGGAAAGCTTATTGAGCATGGGTTTATTTGTTTTATTTTATTATCGTAACGACATATTATTTTTACCTGTTGAGTGATGTTAATTAATGTTCATAATTATTCAAAAACCTAAGTTAATAACTACCGAATGTTACACCATATTTAGTACCTACCTACCCCATTGACAACCTTTTTGTGAAATATTTCACAACAAAGTGATCACTTCCTTTGCTGACCTGTCTATATGTAGGACTATTAGATGCCGGGTCCCGTTTTGGCATCATCACTTAATAATTAAATAATATCGTATTGAGATAATGGTACCGATTCCCTTGTTCACAAACTAAACTAAATTTAAGTTTAGTGCATCACTTTCTTTGTATTTCATTAAGAAGAGGACAGAAGATAATTTTTAGTTTAGTCCTGTCAAATTAATCAGCGCCTGTCACTAATCCATACAAGTTTAGACGTGATTAAAAACTTGCCTACTAAAATTACGTCAATTTACGAGGGGTTCAACTTGAACTTTTTGAAGACTACTTGAGTGAGCGTACCTAGTACACATTAGTGATGAACGAACAGTCTCATATGGCGTCCCTCAAGGAAGCGTTTTGGTCCTTACGTATATTAATGACCTGGGTATGCTCACCCTTCCCGGGGGTAGGATCATTACATTTGTAGATGACACGGCGCTCCTCTTTAGCGCTGATACATGGGATAAAGTTTTTTCATACGCACAATCGGACTTTAATACGGTGTCAAATTGGTTACGCAGTAATGTTCTGACACTCAACGCGGAGAAAACCAATTATATGACCTTCTCTCTTAAAGCAAACGTTAACGTCCCAAACTTGGAGCTATACAGGACTTATAGCTCCATCTCTTTCTTACTCTGAAGTAATATTGAAATAATACTGCTATAAGAGGTGATGGTTACCCCCCTGGTGATCTGAAATACAGGCCTAGAGCTTAGTTTAGGCACCAGTCTCCCACAATATTAAAAATTTGTCTGACTTTGATACCAAGTAGGTAATATGTATTTTGTAATATTGTGGTGAGAAAATAAAACATTATTGTTATTATTAAGCCCTGATTAATTTGACAGGACTGAACTAAAATTTATATTCTGTCCTTTTCTTAATGAAATAGAAAGAAAAAGATGCACTGAACTTAAATTTAGCTTAGTTTGTGAACAAGGGAATCGGGCACCATTGTTGTCAAAAGGCAAAACTCACTAAGTCACATTTTTGATAAAAATCAAAACCTTAAGTTATGGATTTTTTTTTCATGGTGAACATGTATTTAAAAAAAAATGTAAAAATGTATTATCTCCTAATTATTTAAAAATACTTAGTGAGACCTCTGAACCAACGACATAATTATTAAATTAATTTAATTACTGTTTCTTGCGTCCAATTTCTACTTAGATACCTAAATATTAGGTAGTTATATATTAATACTTGCTGCTGCCAGTGAAACTCCCGTCAAAATCGGTAGAGCCGTTTCGGAGATTAGCCGGAACAAACGGACACAGAAAAGTTATTTTTTTGTTTTTTTTTATATGTATCGTATATACGTTCATATGCATTTTGTATAAACCTGTTATTTTGACATTACAAACAGATACAATTTTATTTATTTGTACAGACTGCTAAAGTAACAGTTCTTTTTTTTGTAACTTACGAAGCAATCGATTATGAACTTCTTTCCAAATCCTTCGGGTTGTGATTATAAGAATGTGTTACGCAATTGGGGTGTGGAGTGGAATTGAACCCAAAAAAAAAACAAATAATGGCGCCGATTCCCTTGTTCACAAACTAAACTAAATTTAAGTTCAGTGCATCCTTTTCTTTTTATTTCATTACGAAAAGGACAGAAGTTCAATTTTAGTTTAGTCCTGTCAAATTAATCAGCGCTTGATGTAAATTGACGTAATTTTAGTAGGCATGTTTTTAATCACGTCTAAACTTGTATGGAGTAGTGACAGGCGCTGATTAATTTGGCAGGACTAAACTAAAATTTATCTTCTGTCCTCTTCGTAATGAAATAGAAAGAAAAAGATGCACTGAACTTAAATTTAGTTTAGTTTGTAAACAAGGGAATCGACGCCAATACCTAACTTGCGAAAGTAGAGAAACTAACAATTTAAGACTCCCGCAGACAGGCACGACGCTACGGTGCGACGCGATTCTGGTAGAACAACTTTCATAGAAATTGTTCTATGAAAGTTGTTCTGGGCGGAGCGGGAGGGTGTGTCAGACTCTTACTGACTAAAACCCACCCGTGTTCCTTCCGTTGCCTGTGTTGCCAGGGGCCTCGGTAACCCTTTCGAACTTCCACGCGACCCCGGCAGGCGGCCCTAGTGAACCCCTACACTTGTGCTGACATCACTTTGAGGCGCGCGTGAAACACAACGCGCCGTCGACCCGCGCCTGGTCCTTATCGGACGGTGAGCTACCCATTGCTCACCGTCCGCAAGCCCGCGCCTACAGTAGCTGGAAATCTGCCCGGGATTCCCGACGCCCAGGGCGTCTCCTGCGGCGGCTAGGGGCGAGAGGACGCGAAATTTGCCTTTCCCTCAACCGTCCCGCCTCCTCCTTCGCGAGCATTACTGCTTCGCAGAGGGAGGTGACGGCTGCCCATGCCCTCTCGCTCCGTACCATGGCCTGAACCAGGGCCGGACGCAAGAGATCTCTGCCGCCGATCGCCTCCATGAGCACACGGCGGTGCTCTGCACAAGTCGGGCAGACCTCCACCGTATGCTCCACGTGTCCCGTGAGGACCTGCGTCAGGCGGAAGGTGAGAACGCCGTGGCGCCTCTGCAGCGCCGCGCCTGTCTGCAGGAGCCTTTAAAGTCTCTATTTATTTAAAAAAATTAACGGAGTGAACACAACAAGTTTTAATCTGAATTCACTTTTATTAGTTAGCTGGGATACAGAATTCACAAGTGCCACCCAGTACATAGCTACCGATACCGATAGGGCTGCATAGTTACAGATTCGAGCTATTGAGAGAACAGGAAAATTTAATTTTAAAATGTGTTTGTTTCCTTTCCGGACTTGCCACTTATTTTATAATCATCGGATGTTACATTTGCGTGTTCTGCAAGCATTTGCACAATGCTATCAATATTTTATCATCGAGTCAAAGTTTGTGTAGGTATATTTGCATCAAGTTGATATTTCATGCGCCCTCGAACTAAAGCTATTTGGTACAAACATAATTATTATAAAAAGCTGTAGAATTGTAACATTATTTATGCTTTTACGAAGAAATCTTCAATTTTAGTCTTTATGATACCTACTTGGCTTGTAGCGGTCGATCAATACCATAGGTTGAAGTACTTTTTGAATCATTATTAATTACAATATATAAAATTCAATTATAATATTATCCCCTCTACTGTTATAATTCTCCAAATCGATATCCTGTCCCGATGTTTTGATATTCGGTAGAATTGACACGCGAGCGTTCACTAAAACTACGACAACTCAGAAAATACGCATCGTAGCTGTACAAACCCCTAGTTATTGAAGTTGTTATATGAAATAAGCTACCAGGTAATATAGGGTTTAGTGCAGTACCACCTTGCAATATATTGCTAATTCGAAGTTGAAAGTAGCGTGATCGACTTTTTCGTACAAATATCGTCATATTTATAAAACAAAAGCAATAAGTCCAAAAGATAATACGTAACTTTCTTAAAACCACACTTTTTTACAATACTCAAAGAAAGAACAGAGATCTCTATGCGTTTTTTTAAATGACAAGCTTATCAAAAAATAACCTTATTGCAAAAAAAAAAGGTACCTATGCTTACACAATTATTCCGGGAACTCTGTAAGCCCCTTAGCTTCGGTTCTTATCTTATCGAAATAAGCGAATGGCGTAAACATAATTAAGAACTTTAGGCATTTGCTCTATTGTTTGTAATTCTTTTAGCTTGGTAAAACATTAAACAGAATTTTAAAATATGTTTAGGCTGTAGTAGAGTTTGTAATGTACCTTTATTTTAATATATATTTTTTAGGGTTCGCTATATATATTAAACTTAGATTATTCTAAGACATTAAATGATTTTATTTCTGTAAGTATGTTTTGTACAAACACGGCAATCATATTAAAAAAAAAACCAGATGAGGTTGGCGTGACTACGCAAGAAAGGCCGAAACAAACTCAGAGTTCACAGTCTCTTTTAAAGTGAAGACATGATCTTAGTCAGAACATGTGAAGACCATGTAGTTGATTGATTTAATACTTATTCGTTACATGCATACTAATTTAATTTAATTTCATCCATCTATCAAATTTAAACTTAAGGGAATCCAAAAGGGTTCCATATGTTATGACATAGCCAAGCATTATTGCCGAATAATTTTTTTTATTTTTATTCGGCAATAATGCTTGGCTATGTCATAAGCCGGAGCCGCCGAGCTCATTAATATTTATGTCTTTAAATGTCTGAACAGTTAATAACATTTATATACCTACTCTCATAATACTTTTCGTTTGGCACCACCACTTCCATTAATACTTTTCCACGATTTTCGGTACATTACGATCAAAAGTCTTGTAAAAATACGAGGTTTAACGCCTGAGGCATTTTCTACCAGTCAAACCTTAGAGTTTTTCGAACAGTCTGTTGTTCTTTAATATTAAATGTCTGCATTTCATGAGATTCCAATGCAAGCTTTCAATACATTTCAGACACCAATCGACATGGTCTTCACATGATCTGACCAAGATTATGTCTGGACTTTAAAAGAGACTGTGACCTCTGAGTTTGTTTCGGCCTTTCTTCTCAGAGTAGTCAGATAGGAAACGCCGACCGCATCTAGTTTAAAAAAATATGTTTGACGTGTAAAAGTGTTTGTAAAAACCTACTTACAGAAATATAATCATTTATCAATCAAACCGTCAATGTTTTGGTCAAGATCTAATAGGTAGGTGCCTAAATATGCTGATAAAGGTTGCAACGAATTGTAAATATGATGACAGAGTTGTGAAAGAGCAAAACACAAAAAGAACTGTGAAATATGATGCAAGAAAATTCTATATTAGGTACACTTACACAATGTTATTTTGTTCAAACAATCTCTACAATTTTATAAAATCTATGAAACTCTTTCTTTTAAAAACTATGGAGAGCGTCAATTTTTTTTTTTTATCTTTCATATTCTTAAACTATGACAAACAATGACATCACTGATTGATTGCTGACGCCCTCTGTTGTATTTGTATTGCATCAGAAACCGCTAGGCACTGACATTTGTCGCTGACTCACCGACTGCAGATAGCATACTATCCATGTAGCGACGTTTTCCCCACAAACAGCCATACATGATCAGTTTTACTGTCAGTTCTGCCTCACCTTTTAAAAATGAATACCTTGAGTGAAGTTGTTATTGCCTCAATACGCCTACATATACGCATGCCGCGAGCTACTGAAGCTATTCATTCCGATCGTCGTGAAATTTTATGGTAGAATATTTTCTAGTGGTAAATAAATTATTAATATTATTATTGTATGTATTTCGGAAAAACTCGACAGTTGAAATCTATTTTTACGTCAGCTAATTGTCAACATTTTCCGATTTTCGTTAGATGAATAGCGCTTTCCTTCGGTAGTGTTTACAAAGCCAGTTTATTCGAGATATGAAAACATATTTTATAAAATTACTGATGCGGGGTAATTGCGCAACACTTACGCAAGCAATGGCATTCATTTTGACAGTTCAACCACATTAATTGCGTTATTTACGTTGTTGAGCGAACAAATGGATCGCCATTTGTCCGCATTTCAATTAGAGTGCAGGTTTCATTTTAAATTACTCAATGTATATTTTATAGTAGCACCGTTATTTTACGAACAACTAATAATAAGAATGTCTACCAAAAAAGTTACCATTTTGTAGCGTTCTCTCTAAATGAATATTAACAATCGAATCCGACAGCTAATCAAACGGTTGTGAAAGCACCGAAACGCGATGTTTGCGTGTGCGTAGGTATATCTACGTGACATCTTTCAATTGTTTCATACATAACAAGCGGTGCTGCGCGCGACGTCACCACGCTCTCGCATTCGGTCTACTCCTCTTTAAACATAATTCGCAGTCAAGCCAAACTGACATCAAGCAAGCAAGCAGGATCGCCTTATCGCGTTCGGTACTCCCATGTACGGTGAGCTCAGTGGTCTCGAACGTCATAGAGCAAGATCGGTAGAGTTGCCAGCTAAAATCGGTATATTTGTACCCAAAATCGGTATTTGACAAAAAACAAACAGTATTCAATCAAATTCGTTTATTTATTGAAAACAAAAACTTACAGACTAATTTATATACAATCACTTACAGACTAGTTTATATAATCATTTTTTATACCAATATTCTTTGGCCATAGCCGCGGTCATCTTCGAGTTGATTTCAAAGTCATAACAGTTAGCTGTATTAAAGAGTCGTTTTGCGTGTAATAGACCAGTGATTGATTCAGTAGACAGCCTATTTCGCTGTTTTGTTTTCAAAAGATTAATATGTGAAAATATGCGTTCAACGTTAGCGGATGAATGGGGAAGTGATAAAATATTAAAGATGAAATTAGATAACAAAGGAAACATTTGAGTTTCATCGCCACGCTTTAGTAAACTTACTTCATCCCAAAATAGTTCTACATCATCAGGAAGTGTTTTGATTTGTTCACAATTTCTTAAAATGCGCCACTCTGTATCAATTTCCTGGAAATCATTGCTCTGAACAATATTGGGAAAAAGCCTACTCATAGGAACTATCGAAGAGGTATTGCCAATTTTAACATTTTTTGGGTCAATTATGTCTAAACCCTTTATTGGATTATTTTTCAATGGAAACCGCGTGGTTATTTGCTTACAAGCTTCGATATAAAAATCTAGGCATCTGCATTTAAACAAATTTACTTGATCTGCGTTTAGATTTTCTGAACTACTTAGTAGTGTATTAGACGCAGCAGCACCATAGTATACGGCGTCAATATCCATAAAATTTCTAGGATTTTTAAAATCAACATTTTCGATTGGTGTGCTAGTTAAATATTCTCTTTTTAAAAAACAATCAAATATAGTTTTTAATGTTCCAGTTATTTTTTCATATAAAGTATGAATTTTCGGGTGTTCTGCTTGCATTTCTTTATTTAAATCGGTAAATAATGGTAATACAAAATCTAAAAATTCCAAAAATAATACCGTAGTGGGATCTTGGAGCTTTTGTAATATATGTTCTGCAGCTAAAAGATGATCATTATTAGAGATTTGGTCTATAAAAAATAGTTTTAGAGCAGAGAGTTGTTCCAATATTCTCTTCACTGCTGCATGTACTGATAACCAGCGTGTTTGAGAGGGGTGAAGTATTCTATGTACTTTTAAGTCGCAAAACATTTGAAAGTTTTTAAACTCTGCTACTCTTTTTGGACTAGAAGAAAAGTAGTTGTAAATGTCCCTTACTAGATCCTCTATAAAGCGTGGCAATTTGGTACAAGCATATGACGCGCAAAGATGAAACGAATGGCAGGTGCATTTAAGTATAAAAATGTTGGGAATTTCATTTTGCAGCAATGTTACAACAGAATTATTACGTCCCATCATTACGTTTGCCCCATCAGATGCAAACCCTATTAGATTATTTTGATATGGAATATCATTGCTGCTAAAAAAGTTTACTATGTGTTCAAATAAGGTTGCTGCATTAGCTTCTTCTAATGGAATAAGAGCTAAAAAACAATCTTTAATACGATTCATTTTCGCATATCTCACGACTAAGCACAAGTGTTTGGTTGTACTAAGATCAGTGGACTCGTCAATAATAAGCGAAAACTTAGTTTGCCGCAGATCTTCACATAAATTATCGAAACTTTCTTTACCTATAATATGATCAATTATGTCGTGAGTTTTCGTCGAAGAACATTTGATTTCTTTGCCAATTTTTGAATCAGGACAAACGGCTTGCATCAGCTTCGGTAGGTGCTCCATAATAGTGAATGGTAGATTGTGTTCAGCAACAAACGAGGCTAATCTTATTTCACCTGAAATTAAAATTTAGAATTAAAAATTATGTAGGTATATCTAGTAGCGATTAGGGTCTAATTATATCCACTGCTTCTATTTATCGATAACTAGAAAACAAAATAATATAACAATCTAAATAGTACCTAACAAATAATTAAAAAGAAATTACCTTGCTTAACCAGTGTATCAGTTTTTTGAGTTTTGGTCACAGTAAATGATGATATCTTCGGTTGAGATTTTATATTCTTTGATGATACTGAGTGTGTTTGTGAAGAACTATGTTTCTTTAAAGCGTCTTTTCCTGATGTGATGTTGATATCTTTATCACAACTCTTACAATAGGCATAGCTTTCGCCTTTACGACTATCTTGCAACCAGCCTGGAAATTCTTTTTCCCATTCTTTTCTATAATATTGTAGATATTTTTTTCTTCTTACACTCGCACTTGTGCTTGGCTCCTCGTCAGACGACATTTTAACTGAATGGTCTTCTCACGCACTCTTTAGGATAAGTACTCTACTATCTCTTCAAAGTTAAGAAAATTAATGAAAAAAATAAAACCGAATTCCTGTTTATATAGACTAGACTGGTTACAGGTAAATTCCCTAGCGGGAAGCCCCTTATAACATCGAGTTGTAAGACAACAAGTTGTAGGAACAAGGGTATTCCCCAAAATATATGGAACATTCTGCACTAGGCCCATACTTACTATTGAGGGCTTCCCCGTCCGTAACATTAAATTAAACATAAATGAAAAGGGTTGCCAACTGAAAAGTGTAAAATCGGTAGAGAAATCGGGAGAATTTCCATGTGCATCCAGAAATCGTAGAAAATTCGTTATATTTCGGTATTTCGGTAGCACAGAGCCCATATCGGTATAAATACCGATAAATCGGTAGGTTCGAGAACACTGGGTGAGCTTAAAAGGCGAAGCTAGCAAAATATTTATCAGTCAGTTAGCGTTTGTCGAGAGTACAGTTCACTCCTCTCGTTCTGAGAGTCGAGTGTTCTGTGGTTCACTCCGGGGCAACTTTATTGTTTACCCAAGCTCTAATATATTATCTGTGACCCAAGTATATATTCACAGTTCAAGATGGTTAATTATTTCATTTACGCGAAAGATTATTCCCTCTCGACGGATGGAGTGATGTATTATCACAAAAATGGACTAACAACTCTCGAACAATTTAAAAGTGATGTGAACCAAATTAATAGTGCTCTAGCAGATGAAGAATCACAAATTGTTTATTTACATTGGGGAAACAGGTGCGAGGAAGTCAACGAAACAAAAGCTCGTAAGGCCTTTAGGGAGCAGGATGGAAGAGGTACTAATACGTTGCCGGAAACTATTATTGAGTGGGTAAAAGAGAATATTGATAGTAGCGACAAAATTAAATTGTTGTACATCATTACCGACGGTCAGATCAACAGGCGAAGCTTCGACAAATGTTTGGCACTTAATGAAAATATTGATTATGAAAAGGTAGTTTTTCATGCGTTAAGTGAAGACTTGAGTTGTATCGACTTATCGGTTACTGCGTCGTTTATCAAAAGCCAATGTACTATTTACCGCAACAATGAACTATTCGATGAAACTGATATTTCTAAAGAATATGACTACGATAAAATAACCGCCGACAACTTTGCTACCGAAAAAGAGAGTCTGAAGTCTTACATTAAGTTCAAGTTCCTCACTTCGGTGAAAAATAATGCTAAATCTCTCGCCGAAATTGATAAGCTGAAAAAGTTGAAGAATAGATTGAACAGTGTGTCGACAGAAAACTTTCCAGACACGATGGATAAAAATACATTTTTACGTGAATTCAAGAATACTAACTGGTACAAAAGTTTTAGCAATCCATCATACAATTTGAAAGTAGACATTGAGAGCTCGATTACTACATTAATTAACTACATCGTCAGTGAAAAAAAATCTTATGGCTTCGACGCTTTGAAGTTCGAGACCACATTCAACAATGAAGTTCCCGAAGAAACGATCGAGGATATCAATTTTACAGCTGACCAAGAAATCAAGTTTCCTGACATAATTCTGGCTAACGAGACAGGAATTCCTGTGATCTTATGCACAGAATTGAATCTGCTGGAAAAACTAATATTCCAAAATTCGGAATCGACAGCAAGTTTCTCAAAATTCAATTCCATGATGGAATGTCCATTGTTTTTGTTGGAGGATCCTGATCTCAATGACTCAATGGGGTACTTCTATACCCTAACTGTTTACAAACAGTTGTTAGAGCAACCGAAATTAGAGCCTCGCTCACGGCGACCATTTCACGGTGGCCTGGTGCTAGTGGATACCGATGACTTCGATAGATACAACGACTACATTTTGTCTGCCACGTACTTCAACTTCAAAAAAGTGAAATACAACATCGGTTTGTTTTACTTCGTGTTATGGAAAATTTGTGAAAAGAAACAATGGATGGACGAAAACGTAGTTGCACAGTTCAAAAAGTACGCGTTGAGGCGTATCAGTACAACAAAGTGTAAGATTGGACTCTCATCATTGCCACTAGATCCTCAAGTGGATTGTTCATTACCGACTGCTCTATGGTACTGCGTCGAAATGTCCACGATCATCTTCAAAGACGATCCTGAACGTTTCGCACACGAACGTATGCGAATGTATTGCGGTGTCGCACATGCTATGATCGAAATCTTGATCTATTTGAGCTACGAGTTAGACTTGGATACCATTAATAAGCGAAGTGATTTATTGAGGCATGTCGTTATTCTGAAGAAAATTCAATCGCGGAGGAAAAAAGTTTTGTACATCGTAGAGAAGATTTTCAAAAACGTAAACGGTTTTCTAGTTAGTGAAATTGAAAATCAGGCGAATGTGAAAAAGCTCAATTATCTGAAATTGAATCACAAAGAAATGCTTAGAGACGACGTTGTCACGGAGGAAGTCAAATTGGAGGATTACGTTCACTTCCTACACCGGTCTGGTGATTCAGTGGTTCATATTTGCGAAAAAACATACCGACCCTTTTTTATGGTTGACCAAAACGAATCTTTCTATAGCAAATTGTACAACACTGCTAACCAAGTTATAGTCAATAATATTGAAGGAGAGATTGTGCTGACATACGAACCCATTAAGCAGTTGGAATTCAGTAAAATTTTGTCTTTGTATAATTTGTATCTACATTGTGTTAAAGATAACGATAAGTTCCCTACGTTGAATGAATATAGGGAGTATATTTTGAAAAAGAAAAAATTTAAGAACGAATTAGTGACCATTTTCCCAGTGAATGTTTGTAATGATATTGAGGAAGTTTTCGTGAGTTACAAGAGCGTCACCAAGGGTGTGAGTGTTAAAGACTTTGTTGGAACGAGTGATAAGTATGTGGGCCGGTTTGATAGGGTTAAGGGTGAAAATAAGGTTAACTTTGAAAGTGATGATAAAATTAAGGAGTTTCTTTCTAAAGAGGAACGAAAAGTAAACTTGAAAAAAGTAGATCAAGAAAAAGAGAAATGATAATATTTTTTTTAAGGTTCTGACCTAAAATCGAAATAAAAGTTCGCCTTTCTTGTTCAAAGGCAAATTAAACAGACAGAGGCAGTTTGTTTGATCCTTAGAAGTTGTACTTTTTAAAGACTATATATCTCCGATACCGATATTAGATCTGGTGTTTTTTAAATTATTTAGGTACTTAATCATATGTTTTGCTTTAGGTGTAACCTGTGTAAGTTGCATTTTCGTTTGATTAAAGTCACTCAGTTTGTAATTTTTATAATTAAATTAGAAAAAATATTCAAGGAATTTATATTATTTTACGTCAAACTTTACCAAATCTACGGTAAATTAATATGCTTGGAGTAAGTTAAAATAATCCCTAATCATTCCTCAAAATTCCCAGTAGCTTGCAATGACTGTTGTTCGTCTAGTTTATTATCCCCCTACTGATACATACATAGGATACTATAAATAAAAACGACGATTAATAATGATAAACGCGATAATTACCTACCTACTGATAGCGTGATAAGTGTCGCACTACATTCAACATTTAGATACCATGCCAATGCCAATTCAGTAAGTTCGAAATATCGATTTGAAGATTTCATTAAGATGCAAATGAATTAATGCAGTTAGATTGGTGAAAAATGTTCTATAAAAATCAGATGGTGGTCCAAAATGCACTTAAAGCGTTGCACTGGTTCCGGGCGACACAATTCTGGTTTTCCCGAACAAATATTCGGTATTGCCGCCCAGCTGTGCGGGATCATGCCGACCCGAACACGCCTAATTTGATTTTGGCCTTAGTTCAACAACACTTGCTCAACATTGTTGCAGCAACATAATTTTTTTTTTGCTGGAAATATGTTTCACACATCCACTGTATAAAATGTTGTGAACCTGAGCTACAAAAACAGCCCTTCCGATGTCCAATAACTTTGACCTGTCAAGCTTCGCTTGGGTCAGCGTAGGCAGAGCAGCCAAATGCTTGAGCAATTTTCCATCGACAATAAACTTAATCACAGCTGAATAGAGTGCAAAATAACGTGCAAGAGATAATACCCAGCGACTTGTGTTCGCGCATATTTTTACCCAAAACTTGACAAAAAGCAACATGTTCATTTTCCTGCTGTCTGCGCTCACCCTAATGGGACACAGTTATGTTAGGAAAGTAGAGAAACAATTTAAACTTTCTATATTTTTATTTCCATTGAAAACAACAGTATCCTAATTCACTTTTATTAGCTGAATACAGAATCTAGCTGGAGTGAACAGGAAAACTTAATTTGGAATGTAACGTGTCGTTACTGGGCTATTGTTTTATTTACATAAATATCTGTCACATCATAAATGGCGGAAGTTCAAGCGATATCACAAAATAAATAGCAACATCTTGATTTACAACAGATTTTGAATAGCATTTAATTTGAACACATGTCAACAATTTGTGCACACAAAATAACTTTTTTATTTTATTTTATTTTATATATCGTTTATATTGTGCACGAAGCACCAAAAAGAAAAATAAAAACAAATAAATGGCATCTATTAAAAAATATAATAATTTAACCGCTCAAGCACATTCTAGAATATTAACGATGAAAATATATACACAAGACGGTCATTCTCAGCATTACGATGGCTGTTACTTACGATTTAAACGCGTTTATATAATTTTGCACATGATCATAATACATGTATGTAATACATTATAAACTATTAACAACTTATTATTAAACAGTATTTTATCTTACAAGAATATCATGGTCGGAGTGATAGCCCGGGGTAACATTCCTTAGACGTTTCTGGCACGATGATCGTGTGTAGCTACGCTTACACGGGCACTTTTTTGCAGAATTCTTGCCCGAAAAGAGTTTCCGGAGGCATTGGAGCAATCAAATTTTAATTAGCTCTAATTACTCCATGTATTATGAATTAGTTTAGTAACTTGCTCCATACTGCTCAACAATATGCTGGCATTCCAGCAAATTGCTTGATGTTATGACGTCATATTTGACCAATATTGCCCAGAATTGTCAAAAAAAATGCCCGAAGTTACTCGTATAAGCGCTTCTAATCGTGAAGCTAATACTGTCGACCACGGTACGGGATCACTTAGTGACGGGAGTCTCGTGGGTAGAACTCTGCGAGGATGGATGCAGGGATACGCTTCAACATCTCCTTGGGGAAGATACGCAGGAGCTGCCAGCCGATGTCCAGGGATTCGAACACTGTGCGGTTTTCGTAGTTACCCTGCAGACATTAAACATTTGTGTAAATAATAACAAAATCACGCCTGTATTCTATTCCCCGAAGGGTTAGGCAGGGGCGTGCCTATAGTACACCCACATTTCGCCAATTATGTTTAAGTCCCATGTAATAGGGAGCGAGCCTATTGCCATCAACTGGACTCAAATTCAGACTCCGGGCTGCTACTGGGAAATTATTGATGGAAAAACCCAAAAACTCTTCGCCCGACCTGGGAATCGAATCGGACCTCATGCTCACTCGGAATCAGTGTGTAACGTATACGCGACATTATTATTTTCAAAAACATGAAAAGGAGATAATCTAGTTTTTATGTTTTCACACTTGAAGACTGAAATAGATATACTTTATTTCTTCGTTGATTCCTTTAATGAAGTGTTTTCTTTTATCAATACTCCCTATAAAAGGTGTCGTATTGCATCCTCTTCAAGTTCAAGGAGGTACCTCCTAACTATGCTAATGATTCTCGACACGAATCTATAATAAAAATAGTAGGTGTTTTTTTTTCAAATTTGATGTGATTTTGTGTTCGGAAATCGGCATGTGTGGACACGCATGTTAAAACGCGGCCCGTGTGATACCGCACTGTAACTGCCATTTTACACACACACTACCGCATACGCAACGAGGTGATTCTGTTCTGTGAAAGTGGTGTATTCTAAAATACTGTCAAACTTAAATAACTAAAAAACAAGTATGTATTAATTATTGAACAGGTATCGTAATTTTATTTGATTATATATGTCTTTCATAGCAGCCTCCTGAAATTTGACGAGGATGCAAAACGACACCTTGTATTGGTATCATCTTTTGTCTAGCCTTTTCCCAACCATGTTGGGGTCGGATGCAGCTAAATACCAGTACTTCCCATGGAGCGACTGCCTATCTGACCTCTACAACCCAGTAAGACATTGGTGTCACATTGATACTTGCCCAAATGTGAATGCCTTAATCACTGGGCGATCACAACAATAATATAACAATATGATGGACATACCTGCGAGATGAAGTTCTTCTCGAACTTGACGAGGAACTCGAGGTACAGCAGGTCGTCTGGTGTCAGCGCCTCCTCTCCTACGACGGCCTTCATCGCCTGCACGTCCTTACCGATGGCGTAGCAAGCGTACTGGGGGGACAGGGAACAGCACGTTAATAATAATGTTCTTCTGCCCGAATTGCTGTCACATGCACGAAAGCTTTATTAATAAAATTAAGCTAATAAGCTTAATTTTATTAAGAAAGCTTTCGTGCGAGACCACGCGAGCTGAACTCGTACGTGTTCGGTTTTTTTTTTGTTATAAATATATAACAAAAAAAAAACAACACGGCGGCACAATCGTAATGTATGTGGATATTTGTTTGAGAAACAGCCGCTCGGCTTACCTCGAATTCTGTAGAGCCGACCCGAATGTAATTAAGCGAGGGAATATGCCAAACGAAGTATCCTTTGGGTCGGCTTTGTTATTCCGAATACTGCCAAATCCAATGTGCCGACACGAACATGTGTCATACCTTAAAAAGACAAACCACCACTTACCAGCTGGTTGGAGACATCAGAGTGGTCCTTGCGGGTCATGCCCTCTCCGATGGCGGACTTCATGAGACGCGACAGGGACGGCAGCACGTTGACTGGCGGGTAGATCTGTCTGTTGTGGAGCTGACGGTCCACGTAGATCTGTACAGGAGATGAGAGGCATGGTTTGAAACAATAACTATTTTAGAATGTGGCAGACAAAATTTCTTTGGATTAGATCTTCATCTGGTGAGAATTATTTATTCTGTAAGTAGAATTTCGGAATTAATTTTACTTCAGGTTTAAAATGAAAGCTTGTTGGAGTCGACATTTCCTATCTGACTACCCTTTTTTTTTTGGGTGGGAAATCATCAAATAACTTCTCCACCTAAGCCACTAAAACCCACCCGTATTCCTTCCGTTGCCTGTGTTGCCAGGGGCCTCGGTGACCCTTTAGTACCTTCACGCGACCCCGGCAGACATCGGCCCTAGTGGACCCCTACATTTGTGCTGACGACATCTCTTTGAGGCGCGCGTGGTAGCGCCGTCGACCCGGGATCTGACTACCCTGGAGTAGACATTTCCTATATGACTACCCCGGAGTCAACATTTCTTATCTGACTGCCTTGGAGTCGACTTTTCCTATCTGACAGCCTTGGAGTCAACATTTCCTATCTGACAGCCTTGGAGTCGACATTTACTATCTGACAGCCTTGGAGTCGACATTTCCTATCTGACAGCCTTGGAGTCGACATTTCCTATCTGACTACCCTGGAGTTGACATTTCCTATCTGACAGCCTTGGAGTCGACATTTCCTATCTGACTGCCTTGGAGTCGACATTTCCTATCTGACTACCCTGGAGTCGACATTTCCTATCTGACTACCCTGGAGTCGATATTTCCTATCTGACAGCCTTGGAGTCAACATTTCCTATCTGACAGCCTTGGAGTCGACATTTCCTATCTGACAGCCTTGGAGTCGACATTTCCTATCTGACTACCCTGGAGTTGACATTTCCTATCTGACAGCCTTGGAGTCGACATTTCCTATCTGACTGCCTTGGAGTCGACATTTCCTATCTGACTACCCTGGAGTCGATATTTCCTATCTGACAGCCTTGGAGTCGACATTTCCTATCTGACTGCCTTGGAGTCGACATTTCCTATCTGACTACCCTGGAGTCGACATTTCCTATCTGACTACCCTGGAGTCGATATTTCCTATCTGACAGCCTTGGAGTCAACATTTCCTATCTGACAGCCTTGGAGTCGACATTTCCTATCTGACAGCCTTGGAGTCGACATTTCCTATCTGACTGCCTTGGAGTCGACATTTCCTATCTGACTGCCTTGGAGTCGACATTTCCTATCTGACTACCCTGGAGTCGACATTTCCTATCTGACTACCCTGGAGTCGATATTTCCTATCTGACAGCCTTGGAGTCAACATTTCCTATCTGACAGCCTTGGAGTCGACATTTCCTATCTGACAGCCTTGGAGTCGACATTTCCTATCTGACTACCCTAGAGCCGACATTTCCTATCTGACTACCCTGGAGTCAACATTTCCAATTTGATTTTTGGGTGGGAATTTATCAAATAACTTCTCCCGCTCTTGATCTGTTGCCAGGGGCTTTGGTAACCCTTTTGGACTTTCCTGCGACCCAAGCAGATTTGACTACCTTGGAGTCGACATTTCCTATCTGACTACCCCGAAGTCGATATTTCCTATTTGACTAGCCCTGAGAAGAAATGGAGAAATAAACTCAGGGGTCGAGGTCAGGTCTCTTTAAAAGTCCAGACAACATCCAGACTGGCCTTTTGAGGAAAGTACCAGAAACCGTTTGAGTAACCCTGTCCTAACAGACGGCACATATGGACTAACTTAACTAATAATAAAATTTATCAGTTAACACATTAAACAGCCAGTCTTCCTCGTCTCTCCTACTTGATCTTTGCTGTGCCTGACAGTGACCATAATTGTGATTAATATAATTATTTTCCTACCAACTATATACATTATGGTACGCAATAAAGAATTGAGAATTGAGCCATCTTGAGCCGTATCATACCTTTTATCTGCCAATTTACCATTTTGCTAATGGTAGCCTAGTAGGTAATTTTTTGTGTAAAGGGTATTTGCACTAACCATGTAAAAACCCTTTAAAAAAGAAGCTGTATTAATAAAATATCTCTCACCTGTCCCTCAGTAATATAACCTGTCAAGTCAGGAATAGGATGGGTGATGTCGTCGTTGGGCATAGTCAGAATGGGGATCTGAGTGATGGAGCCGTTCCTGCCTTCCACACGCCCGGCACGCTCGTAGATCGTGGCCAAATCGGTGTACATGTAACCTGTGCAAAACATTTTGTTAGGATTTATCCACACAAAAATCTATACAAATAAATAAAATGTAATGTCAAAATAATAGCTTTTCAACCGGTAACTCCCCATTGACTTCCGAATAGGAGTCGCACTCCCGAACCCTTCAGTCCCCACCGAATAGGAGTCTTGGGCCACGCGGTTTGCAAATCTATTATAATGCAATAAGGTGTTCATCCGTTATAATAAGTTGCAAACCGCGCGCCACAAAGACTCCGAATAGGTGTCAGTGGGGACTGACGGTTGGAGGAGTGAAACTCCTATTCGGAGTGAATGGGGACTGACCATTCATATGAAAGTTTAAAAGGTACTTTAACACAAAAACAATTTTTAAACCAAAACGGCTGGCCCGATTTTGACGGGACTTGCACTGGCAGATAGCTGATGTTATAATGAGTAACTTATTTTAGAATTACTTTTTTTTTTTAAAAGCCACAAGGGCGAAGCCGCGGGCAACAGCTAGCTATATTATATACTAAATTAACTCTGTCTGTTACATGGATGGACCATAACCTGGGTTAGGACATAGGATACTTTCATCCCGTTAGTACGTTCTCGTGGGATATTTCCGTCGAAGGGGGTGAAACCGCGGGAAAATTTCAGTTGGTAGACCCAGAAAACCAGAAATAGGAAGTTTTCAAATGCATGTTAGATTCGGTATTTCTTGATGAAATTGGAAGGGCAATTTATGAGTCAATATTAAATATGACTGTTTGACTCCAGTTTAAGTTTTCCAGCGACTTCGGTACATATTTTATCAAAAACGTAATTTTACTTTCTTTCTTTTTTTTTAACCTTTTGACCGCCACAGTCATGTATAGATGAAAAACCAAAATATGCCCAGCACGCCACGGTCACGACTACACGACAGGTTTACAGGATGAAAATTAAAGAATTAAAAGAATTCGTAGCTTGGCCCCGAGGGCACGTTTTTGGCTTTTTTGACGTGGCGTTCAAAAGGTTATAGATGTATTTATGTCTAGAGTAAACTATTCACAAGCCTATTCTTTAACAGAAATGTAACACAAATGAGAAAAACTAAGCCATAAATTAGAGACAAACCTGGGAAACCACGACGTCCGGGTACTTCCTCACGGGCGGCTGACACCTCACGCAGAGCCTCGGCGTATGAGGACATGTCGGTCAGGATGACCAGCACGTGTTTCTGTGCAAACATTAATTATCATCATCCCTGTATTCTTCAAGGGGTTAGCACAAATGCATACAGCACGTCAGTGGTAACAAAACCAGTACATGCTGGTTTTTAACACTTGTTATTTATTTTTTGAGTGGAAAATTATCATACGAATTCACCCGCTCTGGACGGAGCGAGAGGGTGTGTCAGACTCTTACTGGCTAAAACCCACCCGTGTTCTTCCGTTGCCTGTGTTGCCAGGGGTCACGGTATCCCTTTCGGACTTTCCCGCGACCCCGGCAGACTTTGCCTGACCACTAGATTAGCAGTAGCGCTTGCGGCCACTAGACCAATGCGAAGAAGAGTTTACAATATGTGGTATGTATTTTCAGATGATTATATATATACCTACTAGTTTTACAAGTAAAAAAAAAACCCCAAATTCGCAAATTGTAACACATAATCAGCCTATAATGTTCCCACTGCTGGGACACAGGCCTCCTCTCTGTGAGAGGGAGTGGGCCGTAATCCACCACGCGGGCCCAGTGCGAGTTGGTAGATATAACATGTCTTCGAATTTTCGGTTCTTGGTTTCCTCACGATGTTTTCCTTTACTGTTTTGAGAGCAGTGGTGATGAAATAATTTACACAAAGTAAAGCGCCTGCGTGGGTTCGAACCTACGACCTACAACTCGTAAGCCGCGGCCGACTTGTAACATAGTAACATAAGAATTGAATGAGTATATAATAGACATCTTACCTCACACTGATAAGCCAAGAACTCGGCAGCAGTCAAAGCCAAACGGGGTGTAATAATTCTCTCAATGGTAGGGTCGTTAGCCAAGTTCAAGAACAGGCATACGTTCTCCATGGAACCGTTCTCTTCGAAGTCCTGTTTGAAGAACCGAGCGGTTTCCATGTTCACACCCATGGCGGCGAATACTATGGCGAAGTTGTCCTCGTGGTCATCCAATACCGATTTACCGGTTTGCTGGTAGAGAGAAGATGGTTGTGGTAAATTGTTGGTTGATGGTTTGATTGATTTGATTGATGGTTGTGGTTAGGTTAGGTTAGGTAATATTAGTATTTATAGAGTCCGACCGAATTTCGTTTTTGACAATTTCGGGCATTTTCGTTTTCGGCCGAAAAAATTATTATTTCCGGCACAGGACAATTTTTTCAGAGAAATCCATAGTTACAACAAATAAAAGCGCAATTACTGAGAAAATGCAGAAAAATTGCTTTTCCTCGCTTATAATATCAGATTGTTTGTTAATAATTATATCTTTGAGAAAAGTATAAGAGTTAATTTTCGTGTAATTTAATTTTAAACGGTTTAATTCAATGATTAAAAGTTTGACCTAATCTATCGGCAAACTTAAAATTGAGAAGATGCTAGTTACCTTGACCAGACCGGCCTGTCTACAGATCTGGGCGGCAATTTCGTTGTGGGGCAAACCTGCGGCTGAGAAAATGGGGATCTTCTGACCACGGGCGATGGAGTTCATCACGTCGATAGCAGAGATACCTGGAAACAACACATTATTTTTATTTTATATATAGATTTTTTTTCGATTCTCGCTTTGCTGTCGAAGCTGAGCCCAAGACAAGCTCTTTCACAAGGGGTTTTGTTCAAATAAAAGATGATTTATCTACAACATAACCGAAAGCCAATTCTCGTCCTTAATAAACGATCAAAATCAAGTCTCATTTTCATCTCAGCGACAATATCAACTTCTTTTTTTTAATATACATATATTTAAGATTTTTTTACCAGACTTTGATTAGAAAACGAACTTGCTACATTATACTTACGAAGTACTTATTTATATTTCAATGCCCGAAAAGCGGGACTGAGGCTGGACTGAGGCCCAAATTTAAATGTCTGAACAGGACACTGTTCAGACATTTAAATTTGGGCAAAACTCTGGATGTCTGGCAACGTTAGAATTGCCCCTGAGGTGCTAAGCACAGTTACTTGTCTGTCTTTAAACTGCAAAAAATGAAATGCTTACCAGTCTGGATCATCTCCTCAGGGTAGATACGAGACCAGGGGTTGATGGGCTGTCCCTGGATGTCCAAGAAGGCCTCAGCCAGGATGGGGGGTCCCTTGTCAATGGGCTTGCCGGAACCGTTGAATACACGTCCTGGTGATAAAAATGTCATTTATTAAGTTTCAACACAAAACAACACGCTTGTATTCCCAGAAGGGTTAGGCTACCTTCTGTAGACCCACATTTCACCAGTCATGTTTAACTCCCATGTAATAGGGGGTGAGCCTATTACACTGGGTAAAAAGAACCAAAAAAGTTGAAGACATGTGACATCTAGGAAACCGGCATCCTCACGATGTTACCCTTCACCGTTTTGAGAGCAGTGGTGATGAGTTAATTGAACAAATGAAATGATTAAATTTTAAATAATTTGCACAAAGTAAAGTGCCTGGTCTGGTTCGAATCCACGCCCTACAACTCATATGTCGCGTAACTGCTGGTTTTTATGCGAATAATAAATTAATAATAAACTAACTTAATATGCAAAATAAAAGAAATCTCGATGTTTTGTCTGGTCAGGTAAAAACCGTAAGAAGCAGGGGGTGGGTTGTTAGTTATAAACAGACCCTTCAATTTTATTGATTTGTATAAAATCAATAAAATTTAAGGGTCTGTTTGTAATGTCAAAATAACAGCTTTTTACTACATGATAAATGATATTTATAAAAAAAAAATTGTCTGGCTGTCTGTTTGTTCCGGCTAATCTTCGAAACGGCTGGACTGATCTTAACGGGACTTTCACTGGCAGATAGCTGATGTTATAAGGCTAAGCTTTATTTACTAAGTAGAAAAAGCCACGCGGGCGAAGCCTGGAACAGCAGCTAATACTTTATAAAGGCTAGTGCAGATTAGCGCAATATCGCGGGCGGGACATGCAGCAATTAGCCTGTCGCGCCCGCGATATCGTTCCAGTCTGCACAAGCCTTAACGTGAAGTGAATACTCACAAGTCCGAGAGCTTTGACTATTTTTGAACAAAGATCAAAGATGTGATAATTAATGACGACGCCCAGTCACATAACACTAGCACTTGCACTAGCAAGGTCACCGAAACTCTTTCGGTCATAGCACAAAACATGATTTATCTTTAGACCCAGTTTTAAACCAACGAGCCATTTTTGAATTACGGATTTAAGAATTAAGTTCGTAATTAAAAATTCCCGCTATGTTAAAGTTCTAAATACATTTTTTTTTGTCAATTTTGAATTAAGAACTTTACATCAGTCGCAATAAGGTTGGAAATACAAAAACTGGCTGGAAGCTTTAAAGTTGTACACACGGCCACATATCAAGCTATACAATTCCAGTATAAGCTGACCTCTTATTGTACGGAAATCCTACACAATGCGAGATCAGCTTATACTGAAAAATATAGCTTTTTATGTAGCCGTGTGCACCAAAATTAGAACGTTTTCATTTTAATAAAATTTAAACTCATTTGACAAATTTCTGTATGTTTCTTAGTTTCAGATTTCCCTCTGAAAATCTCTCAGAAACCTTGTATAAAGATTTACCATAGAAAACGGAGACGCATCGGCGGCCGCTGCTAAAGGCGGAATTGTCTACATTTTCCAAATATACTAAGCGTGTTACCATTATCTCGCACTACGACACAAAATGACGTATAGAATCACACTCGCACACGTGGCTTTGAATGGCGTCCGAGACAGACGTTGTGTGCGCCAGCGCACTTTCAGCGCCATGAATTTTATCAGCACTGCCGTCTCTAGACTGGCCAGCACGGCGATTCCGTGCACTGTGTGATAAGCACAAACAAAGATTATCCTAGCAGTAGGTGATAAGACTTACCCAACATATCTTCAGACACGGGAGTACGCAGGATATCGCCGGTAAACTCGCAGAGAGTATTCTTGGCGTCGATACCCGATGTGCCCTCGAACACCTGGACAACGGCCTTGGTGCCGCTGACCTCGAGCACCTGGGAGACAAACAGTTAAAAATTTAGTGTTTGGGGCGAAAATGGATTTTGATGAAAATTCACGCCACCAGTTGGCGCCACTTTGACAAGAGGTCTTCCATTTCGACAATGAATGTAAAATATATGATGACGTTCATCATTAGTTTCATTAGTTCGTTCATCATTCAATCAGGACTAAAAAAAAATTATGCGTTTGACACTTGAGAGGTCCTGACCCGACGTCTCAGCGCTGCCAGAAAACCCTCATTAAGTGTTGCAACAGCTTTTGGGGTAAAAAAAACCGGCCACGTGAGTGTCAGAGCACGCACAGTGAAGGATTCCGATGAATATTTACGCATGCAAAGTATTGATTTAACGGGCCGCAAATATAAGTTTAAATTTCGTAGTATTTATTCCTCGAAAAAACTATGAAAAACAAAGTTATTTCGAATTCCGAAAATATCCCATATCTCAAAAACTATTTAATTATTTAAAGCAGTCACTCAGGAGCATCATATTATATTTATAATTACAACTAAAACTAAATATTCAGTATTACGATATCAATTACGAAATTTAATCAAAACTGAACTGAAAAATTAATCAAAACAGCGAAATATTTGACAGCTATATGTGATACTGCCAACTTTCAGAATGCAGGGTGCATTTTGAAAGTTGGCAACGTCGCTTTAAAGACAATTCGTGCACTATTTATAAACGTTGCTTAAAGTTAAGTAATGATTACCATCTACTACGAGTAAAGCAAAATGAATAAATAACTATACATTTATTGACGTTTGAACATATTATTATCTTAATTCTAAGCAAAATTTATAAATAAGGGTGTCCAACATACCTGACCGGAGCGAAGGGTGCCATCAGCGAGCCTCAGCTGTACGATCTCCGAGAACTTGGGGAACTTCACCTCGTCCAAGATGACCAGCGGCCCGTTCACACCAGACACCGTCTTGTAGGCTAGACAAGTAATAATAATTTTAGTCACGGGGTACTCTTTTGTGATGTATGGGGTAGATTGTACGCGGCCTTATTGCCTTATTACAAAACCAGGTTTGTTTCTAGAACCACGTATAAACCATCAAGCCATTTTAGAATTGTAGAGATTTTTTTTTAGTTCTAATTAAAAAAACTGACGTAAAAGCTGAGTGCATGGCCCACGTGCACCAAGAGTCACTAGATGCATTTAACACTAAACGTAATTAAAACCTCCATCTGTCTCTGTAATCTTAAACCGATTGACAGAAATAGTTATTTTAAATAATGTTTAACTCGCAAGCGGGCCTCTTTTTTTTTGGATGGGAAATTATCAAATAACTTCTCCCGCTCTGGGCGGGCCGGGAGGGTGTGTCAGACTCTTACTGACTAAAACCCACCCGTATTCCTACCGTTGCCTAAGTTGCCAGGGGCCTCAGTAACCCTTTTGGACTTTCACGCGACCCCGACAGGCATCGGCCCTAGTGGACCCCTACACTTGTGCTGACATCTCTTTGAGGCGGGCCTAAGTTGTCAATTTTGTAAGTATTAAGAACATTACCGTGCGCTGAAAAAGATTATAATACAATTATGAGCTCGAAGGTTTGAGTTTAAACTACAGCAAGAACCCGGTTTTGTAATAAGACGGATGGAGTTCTGTTTATACTGAAAATGCTATTTATAAATATTGATATTATGATATAACCCAATAAAAACAGTTATCCTTTTTTAAAAGAGATCAGACACTAGTTTTTTCAAATAATAAAAAAAAACTGAATAATCAACTCTAAAATAAGCATGGTAAGTACCTATGATATAATTATTGTGTCATATTAATCATTCTCAAATTAACAAAGTATAGCGTAGTCCTTAGTTGGACGATCGCCAGTTTAGGCTCTCGCAGACAGGCGCGATGCCACTCTAGTAGGACAATTTCTATGAAAACTTCTACCAGAATCGCGTCGAACCGTCGCGTCGCCTGTCTGCGCGAGCCTTTAAGAATTAAGACGGAAGATGACCTACTTTCTTAATTCGATAATAGTAGTTGAAAGTACTTTCTTAATACGGTTCAGTAGGTCCAACTTATATTGTATTCTTTGTGGGCTGATCAGACTTTTTCAAACTGGTAATCAGAGTAGGTGGAAATAAGACGACAGTTCATTGACTTTTTATTGCACTAAAATAAAATAAAGTACTTAAGACTGATATTCAGGCCCTCTTACACTACAAATCACTAAATACATGACCTTATTTAAAACATCATTCTGATGTTTTAAATGGCTTAGCGTGACACGCATTAAGTGATTGTGGTGCAAGCGGGCCTTATTTAATGAAAAAAAAATTGTCATCGAACAATTTGTGACTTCACTTTAATTGGCTTATTTCTCATTGGATTCTAATATGAGTATTATGCTATGCAGATGCTGCTCTATTTCTTACTACTTTAATATGTCATGACGAGACTCCGCCTTTGCTACTTCTAAACCCACGCACGCACGGGCGCTTTTTTAACGCGCATGAATGCGTTGTGTTGGATGCTCAACGCTCGCCTCAAAGCCGAGAGTTCACAATCAAAGTCCGCGGTAAAAAAACTTAATTTAAAAAACGCCCGTGCATATGAACTTGGTCTAATTCTATGCAAAATAAACTGTAATCTCATCCATGTAGTAATGTACTAGAGACAGTTTTAAAGATAAAGTTTAGTACATTAGAACACAGACATTCTTGATCTAATCAAAGGATGCAATTTGAAAGTTTGAAACTACAAAATTCTAAAGTCTACTTTGAACAACACCAATAACTTTGTACATATCTTAATTTCCTTTTGATGTCAAGCGATGACTGATGTGGTGAATGTTATGTGAAAAGCTAAGCAGCCAGCATTCCCTATAGAGTATTTAAAAACACCTCTTTGGAGAATGTTGGCTGATAACTGAACACTGGGTCTTTTGATGAAGATGATTATATGGAGCTGGAATTAATGAACATAATGATGTGTGCACATGAGCCTAATGACTAATAATAAATAATACCAGCCTATAACTGTCCCACTGCTGGGCAAAGGCGTCTTCTCATACAAAGAAGACACAAGCATTGAACAACACATTGCTCAAGACGGGACGAGTTAAATAAAAAATTACATAACTATTGCAGTGCTTGTTGGATGAGGGAAAGATCACATGATTCCTTTTTTTTTTTACTTTTTTGACTGACTTTTCATTCTAATCATGAATTCAATTATTATGAATTTTTTGTCATAAAATATTAAAATAGGCGAGCTCAATCACTGTCCATTTTTTAAATTATGGTAAAAATACACTATCTCCTAAAACATATTTTTTATTTTCTTTGTTCTTTGAACCTGTTTTGGTTCTTAGCGCTAGTTTTATGTTTATTATTGAATATATTATATAGATAATTTTAATATGTTTTATGTATGTATGTATTTATTGTATATATGTGAATGGTACACCACAGTATTGTCTCTCCTTTCCCCCTAATCCATCCAAAGGTTGTCTTTAAAAGATCGCTTTTAGCGATAAGACCGCCCATTGTGTCACCCTATGTAAAATTTCCACATTTATATCTGTAATTTTTATGGTGTATATAATAAAGAGTATTCTATTCTAAACAGCTACTTTTTGTAGAACATTTCACCAGTGATGTATCTATATTGTTAATGGCAGTATCAAGTACTGCGTTTGGCTTATGGTTTCATAAGCTGTACATGTAAACTCACAATGAAATTAAAAAAGGATAAAATTGCATAATAGATATTGTTGTGTTTTCATGTATAAAATACAAAAATCTATCCCAAATTTTTATTTATTTAATGTTAGACTTTAATTTTGTTCTAGTGTGTTACTTGCATATGGTACCAAATACTTCTTTTTCTTTATTTCTTTTCTTTCCTTCTATCAAATATTATAAGAAACAGTGTTAGCAACTACTATCTTATCATATTATGACCTCAGTTCTGTTGAAGTTGATTGATTTTAAACAGCTGGCTGAATATATTGTTTCCAAGTCTGTCAATAGGGTTAATATTTTTCTAAAATAAAATAAGGGAAAAATAAGCTGCAATAGGATTTTTTTTTTATTAAGTTATTTATTTGGGACATAAAACAGATATACCTACATTATGACATTTACAAATTGTACTTATAATTATTACAGTCGAAAAAACGTATAACCCACACTATTGTCCACAAAGTGATAATATAATGGTTACAATAAGTAGCAACACTGTAATAATTATATCATATAATGCTAGGCAGTTTTTTTAATCAGCTGATCAGGGGTGAATTTCCGTATTTTTGAAATTATTCAGATTTTTTTTCAGGTTTATTTTTGACAGATTGAGACTAGAAAATCTTAGTCTCACACTTCAACATTTGTACAAGTTTTGACATTGATTGTCCTAAGATGAGTTTGCAACTTGAATTTGAATGTTTTTAGGTAGGTATGAGAATTTGGTTCAGATGAGCATGACATATCTCAAAGAGTGCTAATATTTAACCTTTGTCCAGACAAGTGACTTACATAATCAGCCTATAATGTTCCCACTGCTGGGACACAGGCCTCCTCTCTGTGAGAGGGAGTGGGCCGTAATCCACCACGCGGGCCCTGTGCCGGTTGGTAGATGTCGCCTGTCCAGGTTCGAACCTACGACCTACAACTCGTAAGTCGCTGCAGTTACCACTGGGCCACCACTGCTCTGACAAGTGACTGTCCTGTGTTATTTATTGGCAAAATGAGTTTGAAATGGTTATATGATTTTATTGATTAGTAACCATTTTTTGAAAAAGTTCTAGGAGGAAATTTCAATATTCTTGATTGTATTTTAGAAATAATTATGAAATCAATAGATCCTACACATAATGAGAGTTTGGCAGAGCTTATTTCTATACACAAGATCAGCTGATCACCAATTATTATTATTTTGAGATAACTGCATACTATATCATTATAGAGTATTGAGTAACATTATGATCATAGGACTGTATAAGATTGATATAACACCCTAATGCATTAGCATGATTTAGTAGAAGGATGACATGAACCCATTGTATGTACTCTGTATGTATGATTTTAGAAATAGACTATAGTAGAGGAAGCATCTTTATGATATTTTCTACCTTTTATGCATTGATATATTCTACAGAAATACTATTGGCATAAGATTCTGTAATCATTGTAGTAATTTAAGATATACTAAATAAAAGGGTAGAATTACTTTTTCTTATAATCTAAAGAGAAAATGGTATCCCTATTGATTATATCATATTTTACAGATTAAATCTTCCTAGGTAATAAGAATCTAATCAGGTGCATTCTTAAAGGGCAATTTGATTTTGAGTTTCTTTTTTATTTATTACCATTAGTGCTAGTTTTATGTAACAGTGCCAATTTATACTATACATAACACATATTATGATGGCTGGTTCATAGTGAACTAAAAAAGTAAGTACGTACTTATGATCAGGTGACAAAAATTAAGGACATGCCATGACGACAACGTTCATTTCCGTTAAAGAATTAGAACATTCTCATGTTTTTCGGGTTTAGGGACTATAGGATAGCCTCTTTGCGCCTTTATAAATTTCACACAGTCAATTATCAAAGAAAATGGGGCTCTCGAACATCGTCAGGTAAATATCTTTTGGTTGACCGATATTACAAGTTTAGACCATCCTTTCTTATAAAAACAAGAACTTCAACCCTTGTTATTGTAAATAGGGCTGAAAAGCAACATCAAAACGGCGTAGCGTAGAAACTCTGAAGTAAAATCGATATTTTCATTGACTATGTCATACGACATTAGCCGAAATAGATGATCAAAATTTGGGTGTACTCACTCAGTCGGGGCTGGGATATGAAGTCCCGGGATACAGCCAAGACATGCTCCTTAGCTGCGTCGTGAACCGAAAGGGTTTTTGCCATTTTGCAGTTTTCACTTTTTGGCAGTCCGTTCAATAAAACAGCAAACTGCGCTGCCTCCTCGCCCGAAAACTGACGAATGGATGTATTGTCTATGTTACTTCACGTGCCGTCACGTGACCTATCACAAGGCAAAAATTGCTCTATGGTAGTATTATTTCCCCGAAAATCATTAGTATATCGGAATTTACCCCTAAAATTATAAAAAATGACTGTCTTTGCTTTTCCTATTAAATTAATTTGTTCAGTGAAGGCTGTAATTTCCATAAAAAGTAAGCTCTGTTTGATACACCCAAACTGTTTGACGCATCGGGCCGACCATTTAGAATGAACGTACTCATAAAAAAAAAAAAAAAAATATAAAAAAAACCCGCATCGCCTAGTTAGAAAATATCTTACTAAAGTAGTTTCCTGTAACCACTCTCGTTTCACCAAAGAGCACGGAATCGCCTACCAAGGCGTCTCCAACTCTCCGTGCTCGTTGCATTTCACTTTCAGCGTTCGTTTTACACGCAACAGGCAGCCCGTAATCTACGCATTACATTTTTAGGAGTCGAAATTGTAATAAAAACAACTTTTTCAGTTAGGTAGAAACTACAGAACACCACCTGCTGCGATCCTTAGGTACATACTGCTTTTGCTTTGTTTACGTTCACACATCTCGGTCATACTTCGCACTTGAACCTGCATAAAAACATACTGTAAAAACTAAGCATAATTGCCAGTACGTATGTTTCTGCTATCTGGTACTGCTGGTAACCATTGAAACGTCTTTAGGGTATAAATGTAACAAAAAAAAATATTCTTTGGACTGACTTACCATTAAAAAGGGAAAAGCATTTTGTATGGCAACCCAGTTACAAAATTACTTTTTAATCCATCTATTTTGTCTATGGATTTGGCAATCGTATTTAGCTCTCTCCAAACTCACTCTGAATCTCCTTTTATATTTTTGGGCATAGGTTGCGAAAATATAATTTACAGTGCTACAAGGATCTTTTAGTGCTTGAATGACATTTCCAATGGGACGTTATTGCTAAATATTTCTGAAATTCTATTGTAAAAACAAGATGGTGGTGATAGTTCCGATTTTGGCCACGTGCCAAAAGATCCTTGCACTGATTGAAGGATCATAAGACTTCCTGTATACATGATGGATGGACTTCCTGTATGCATGAGCCGCACCGGCGACGAACCGCATGTAGAAATACGAATAAATATCGCACATGTGCAACGCCGTTGTCGCACCGTCACCGCACTGGAACTGCGTGGACACCGCATTGACGAACATGCGCCCGCCGCTGGTGTGGCTCCGGCGTCATGTACAGGAAGCCTTAGGAAACCATTTTAAGTTACAAGCAAAAATTAACAACTTTGCAATTTTAACAACTTTGCAATTAACAAATTACAATTTTATTTTTTTAATACAGTAAGTAATACGGATACGCTTCGCACCAATGCGTCACCTCGTGGTTCCCTTATTATACCATTCACTGATGACTCGCTACATAGAACGTGGCGAAATAGGGAACTTAATTTGACAGGCCATCTTCCTTGACAAGCAGCGCCGCCATCCGTGTTATTTTAGAGCCCGTCAGGGTACCTACACGGTGGATTTTTGAGATGGGGCAGTAAGGGCAGGTACCTTATCCGTTGTTGCTATAGGAAAACGGTCTTAGGAGACTGATGGAAAGACTGGCCGCTACAAAAGTCAAAAATTGCAAAAAAACTTTTGCCATTTTCAGAAATCAGAAGCAGCAAACTACCTAAATTGTGTTCCCCAAGCAAATCAAATTATAACGCGTATTCAAAATGCAAAGTTTATTTTTTTTAGTTTATTTTCGGTCAGTCTTCCTTCATTGCAGCGGCTAGTCATTCATCATAACAAAATAGTTTGAGGATGAGGCCTCAAATTATTTTTCCTACTAAATCTATGGGAATAGTTTTTTGCGATTTCTGACTTACCTAATACTCAAACCTCAATTGGTCCAAAAGAGTTTTTTGAGCCTTGTAAAAAACAGGATCGATTGGTATCTCACGGAACGTCATTTTTAACTGATTAAAAAAAAAGATGAATGTTCTCAATTCGGTTGTATGTTTTTGTTAACCGACTTCATAAAAAGGTGGAGGTTCTCAATTCGGTTGTGATATATAGTTATATATTTTTTATATTTGTTACCTCAGAACTCGTTCGTCGTTTATAAACCGATTTGGAAAATTATTTTTTATTTGAAAGACCATACTTCCAGATTGGTCACATTTTTATCAAAATCCCGTTCTGGTGATAGGATCCATGAGGAATTGAGGGAACTCCTCAAATATTATAGGCATAGCGATTTTTTTTATTTTCATCAACAAGTCAATCATTTGCATTCAGAAAGAAACATTTGATAAAGTGGAACTGATGAAGAAGACCACAGATGGTCACCGCAACTCCTCAATGATAAGAATTTCACGATGTATTTCATGGTGGCGATAAGATATCTCGATTAATGTAGTTGAGTGCCTTTACGAAGCAAATATAAATAAATGGTTCTTATCAAACTGATCTGATGATGAAGCCGAAAGGTAGGCACCGGAACTCCGTAATGAAACAATGTATCCTAGCCGTGTTTGGGCTTATTGGAATTGTCTTGGGATGCACTCTAACTATAAATGATTTTTAACCGACTTCAAAAAAGAAGGAGGTTCTCAATTCATCTATACATAGAATCTATATTGTATATACAGAAAAGACAAAAAAAACAAATAGACACCGTCAGAGCCGCCGGCACAATCTGTTTGCGCAAATGCCATCCAAAACTGTAGCCAGAGCCGAATCCCCAGTCTGTCGTACTCTAAAGGTGCTGAACGCCCTTCTGACTGCCAACCCTGAATGTGATGTGTTTGCGGATGAATGGAGTAAAATTATGCGTACATATTTCTGGTGTTCTGTGAGCGAAAGTATGCAAGGGAGTCAACTGTTCCATGTTAGTTTTAAATTAAATTATATACATCATAATTATTTTCAACGGAATAATTGTTTCTATGTTAATTAATGTAATTGGTGTTGTACCGTTTTAGTTAACTATAAATAAATAAATAATATAAATGTTCAGGCATACCTAACTTATTTGTTTATGAACACATTTTTATAATTCTTTCATTTGGTAGAGGACGCTTGCTCGGTGTTCCCATATAAATTTTATTAACTTTGCTTGGGTAGTTTTTGAGGTTAGCTTCATATGTATATAGGTACGTATTTAATCCACTCTGTATGTTGATGATGTCACAAAACTTCCTGTCACTGTTGTTTACTTAGTAAATATTGGTATACGAATTAGTGTGGGGTAAGTAACTACCACAACTAAAAAGTAAAAAATAAAAACTATTAAAAAAAAAAAAAACCGACTTTCAAAAAAATACACTAAAAAGTGGAAAATAACTAAAAAAAACTAACTTAATTTCGGAAGTCGGTGGCAAAAAAACAAAAATACAGAATGAGGCACTAACCGACAAGTATCCCTGTTTGCTCTGTGCAAGTGCATACAAGGACCGAAACTTAGACGCTATCAAAAAGTGGTCTGATAGTTTTGGGGTGTCAGTAAACCCCTCACAGTGCCAGGCCATTGTAATTGGAAACCTTGGATTGCCTTAGAATCTTGGATTGCCACCCTACTCATCATGAGCGAGCATGATGAGTAGGGTGGCACTTCTCTTCCTTCTCTTATTTTGAATGGTACCGTCATACCCAATACCCCTACGGTTAAAGATCTCGGTTTGCATCTTGGCTCAACGCTGGGCTGGCGACGTGTTGCCAGCCCAGCGTCCAACGCCAGGTGTCTAGTGTTAGTCAAAAGGTCAACGGTTCTCTGCGAACCCTGTTTTTTCTTTGCCCGCTAGACGAAGACTATGCTTGTGCAGACTTTGATTTCTCCTATCATCGACTAAGGTGATTTGTGCTACTTTGACTTGAATGCGGTTTTACTAGATAGGCTCGACAGACTACTCAACAATGGTATTCGGTTCATAATGGCGCCGATTCCCTTGTTCACAAACTAAACTAAATTTAAGTTCAGTGCATCTTTTTCTTTCTATTTCATTTAGAAAAGGACAGAAGATAAATTTTAGTTTAGTCCTGTCAAATTAATCAGCGCCTGTCACTACTCTATACAAGTTTAGACGTGATTAAAAACTTGCCTACTAAAATTACGTCAATTTACGTCAAGCGCTGATTAATGTGACAGGACTAAACTAAAATGTATCTTCTGTCCTTTTCTTAATGAAATAGAAAGAAAAAGATGCACTGAACTTAAATTTACTTTAGTTTGTGAACAAGGGAATCGGCGCCATTAGCTAATTGGTCACGCCATCTACATGTAAGTTTGACTGGCCTTCCCCATTCCGTGGGACCTCATTACTCATGGACTTATTATCACTAAACCATACTCATAGACAATTTCGAGCGGCCATCTGTGGCAGTCATTAGGCGGCCATTGTTGTTTACATCATAGAGTAGGTATATAACATTTATGGCGGAATGGTGGATTTTTTGAAAAAGACAAACGGTACTTATTTAAAAATATTTTATTGCAGTATTTGTTAAAAACATAAGTGTTTTATCGTTTAGTTATAAAAACGCTTTATCGATATGCCTGTGCGGATACACGTGCCCAATGTGGCATTCCGAAATTTCAATAGATTAGGTACTGCGCTGAGTAGTGCAAAGTTGAACAGAACTTATTTTAGGGACACCAAATCATTGTCGCAGCCCCTGGATAGAAAGCCCGAATGTGGGACTGCCGTAGAAGCATTTCAGAAATATCTAAAATCCGGTAAGTAAGTAAATTATATCTGTGTTGCCTAAAATATTATATGTAATAATAGAGACATTTGACGCAAGAAGAATAGAATAGAAATTTACCTAAAACAAAACGACCCACTGACCATCGCGTCGGCGGCGCCGCGCTACATAGCGTTCATTTGCACTAGTGATGGGTAACTCATCAATTTTATTTGAGGTTGAGGGAGGACCTCACTTTACCTACCTCTTGAGGTGAGGAATCGTCAACGGTGTATTCAACTCACGACTCGTGAGCCCGAGCCGAATTCAGCCGAACGTACGACAGAGCGAGGCGGGCGGGAGCAACGACGACTTACGATTACTCACGAGTCTCTACTCACAGTACTCACTCGCGAATCGCGAGTACTCGCGAGTCACGAACTCGTACGCCTCACCCCTCGCCACGATTTCATATTGTCAATGTCAATTTTTGAGGACCCGTGAACGAGTGAGGTGTGATGAGGTGGTTCAATGAGGAAATTCGAATAACTCTTTCAATTTGCGATCATGAGTACCTCAAACGAGGGACCTCATGAGTGAGGGACTCATCACTAATTTGCACGTGGCAGTGCAGCACACCGCCCCGAGACTCGCAGCAGTGTAGCACACCACCCCGAGACTCGCAGCGGTTCATTCTAACTAGGTACTGAATACTTCGCGAATAATTCAACGGGAATACTTCCATCCGGCAACGCTAACTAGGAGTAAAGGCTCCTACATACTGGCGCGACTTGTCGCGCGACGCGACGCTGCACAAAGACACCGCGTGTAGTAGTCCAATCAACGAGGATATTTATTGTATGGAGATTCCGAAAAATTCTCCCGCTTATGAAATTTGGCATAATATGCCAAATTCATAAGTGACCATAATATTCTGTATTACCTAATTTCATCATATTATGATGAAGTTAGGTAATACAGATTACAGATGTACAATAAGCCAACAATTTTTATTACGAGAAGTTAGGTATTTTTACCTAAACATGAAAATCGCTTATAACTCTCTGAGAATATTTCCTCAGACTGAAATACTTTCTGTATACGTACGTATGTACTAGTTAGAATATGTATGTTAAGGCATCCAACATTTTATCGAATTCAGAGACACCCCAAATGTAACTTTTAACATTTCGCGCTATAACTTCTACTGAAAAATTGGTCTGCTAATTGTTATTTTTTAATATGTTTTTATATCCATAAATACATAGCTTTGTTTAGTTATCCAAAAGATTTTCCTTTTTAATAATATTTTTTTTGATTTTTGCTTAACTACGTAATGTGAAAAATAACTCCGTCAATTTTTATACCTTTATTAGTCATATGATTTAATAGTGAAACAGATTTACCAATTATCCAACAATTTTTCGAACGTTTATGTATTTTTTAGGATATGTTCGCTGATTTATGCTAAAGCGTTAGTGTTGACCTTCACTTGACCGCTCGGTACTGCTTTGCCACGCACTTCTGCAATACTGTAGGCGAAGGCGAGTTTGGTGGCCACAGCTTAATATGCATAACGTACAACGGCCGTTTAGAAATTGGAAATTTTAAAAGGAATATTATTTTATTAAATGCATTTAAAATTAACGTTAGATACTTCCTGAAGGACTTTTTACAATATGCGAAAAAAAGGCAATAAGTATAATAATGTTTAAAAAGGCACCTTTTTTTTTTTTGGTGGGAAATCATCAAATAACTTCTCCCGCTCTGGGCGGAGCGGGAGGGTGTGTCACTCTTACTGACTAAAACCCACCCGTATTCCTTCCTGTTGCCTGTGTTGCGGGGGCCTCGGTGACCCATAAGTACCTTCCCGCGACTAGAAAGGCACCTACTGAGGAGATATCGAGTTAAGAAAAAAAAAGTTTCGTTCAAAAGTGTCCGAACAATATACAGGGTGTACCAGAAAGATGAGGTCAAATTTAAGGGTGTGGTACATCCATCAAACTGAACAACTTTCTCCATGGGACCAACATCGAAATCGCGAAAAAAATATCAGCTGTCCCGTAAGGGGGATAAAGCTGCTCCCGTCCATAAGTTTTACCACCTTCTCCTAGGCCCACCCTATACGTGTCCCTCGGGTGGTACTAAATGAGCAGCAACGCCGAGCAACAGGCGGCGGTAAATAACCTGCCCACAGGCATTCGCAGGCCTGGGTAGGATTAAAGCCCTTCCAAAAGTGCGACCTACCTACCTGTACCTTGGGAAAGTGCTGTATGTAAGTCCCAACTAGTAAAATGAAAGTCTGAATGATAACGACGTCGATTTGACATGCGATCCGAACGCCCGGCGCTCGCAGGTACCCGGGCGAGTGGGAAATTGGTTACCGAAGTCTGCGCAGTGGTAGGTAACCAGGCCCCTGTGACAGAAAATGCTACTGGCAGCACAACAAGAAATCTTATACAGCAGGCGTTTCATCCGAGCCTCTTTATATCAAGACCTAGAACTTCCTCGCTTGGAAATAAACCAAGCACAACTAGCACTAACTAGGAACGCCAAAAATATCTTTTGGGGCTCCATACTGACCACAATCAGAGGCAGAGAATTGAAGAAGGCAATAGATTCAAATTCACTCAATATAGTGACCTACAGGAGAGCCAACTCACTGGTCACCTGATCCCAACAAAACACCTAACCTCATCGATTTCTTTCTTACCAAAGGAATGTCAGAACTATACACAAAAGTCGAATCATGCCTGGACGGTAACACCGATCATTCAGCAGTAACATGCACACTAAGCACCACAATTATTTGTAAAGAGCCCCGCGAGACGCTTTACAATCGTAAAACTAACTGGGAGTCTATGTATGAACAACTTTATAGAAGAAAATACCAACTTGCACATGCCCCTCAAAACAGAGGAAAACATAGAAAATGTAGCCGGGTATACAACTAACCTGATCCAAACAGCTGCTTGGATGTCTACTCCGTGGTTGCGCTGATCCGATTAGAATTTTAGTACTTATTGTCATATCCTGTCTATTTTTCTTTAACTTCCTTTCCTTACTTCCTATCTTATGAGCAGTCCCGGATCGAGGGGGGGCAAGCCGGGTTCCGTGCCCCGGGCGCCTACTTCAGAGAGCGGCAAATGCAAGAGCCAGACAAGTGCACCACCCAGCGCTCCACAACTTGGCAATAAATGAGACGCGCCGCACTTATTATCTTTCCATGCGGGGGCATACCAAGGGAATCGCTACGTGATTAGCGTAGGCATAGGTCGTCAAACGGTAAGAGCGGGTTGCGGGCGGGTGCAATTGAACTCTGTCAGGAACCTTCCAGTTTTAAAGCACATGCTTTTATTTGGCGATATAAAAATGGCTAGCTTTCTATCTGGTGCAACAGACCTATGCCGTGGCAAACCAGTAAAACAATTTTGGAAAAAGTCCTTTATTTTAGAAATATTACGTCGCGTAGTGGGGGCGCCGGGCGTGCCCTTTTCGACGCCAAAGGCGACACGATTTCCTTTATTTTTTACCACAGCGCTGGCGCCCCGGTTGGTTTTGCCCCGCCTCAAAAAAACCTAGATCCGGGGCTGCTTAGGAGATAGGAAGTTGCAATACCAACTATATCTATTAATTCAAAGGCATTGACAGTCATTCGCGTGTGAGCACGATGGGTATACCAAGTGGCACCGAACCGCGCAATCGCGTCACTTCTTACGAAATATGAACGAGAGAAGACAAAAAATATGTCGGTTTGTTTCTAAAACGCGTAGCGCTTACAACTCGTGCGTTGAAACTCAAAGAAACAAGAAAGATTCGTGAAATTGCAATGAACCCGTCATCATGTATCCAGAAGAAGAAATTGACAAAATTCTTGAGTGATCAGCAAATGTCTCTACCGTTGCGACTGTGTACCCTAAGAGAAATTTGGCAAGCTATTAATAACTTGAAGAAGAAAAAGGCTCCAGGTTTTGATCTGATTACAAGAGAAGTCCTTAATCAACTTCCGAGAAAAAGAATTGTCTTGCTAACCATTCTGTTCAGTGCAGCGTTGAGACTACACTATTTTCCTCTAATCTAGAAAGTCTCAATGATAAATATGGTAGGTAAACCTGGAAAGCCCTTTACTGAAGTTTCCACGTACAGACCAATAAGTCTTCTTCCCATATTGTCTAAACTGTTAGAGAACTTATTGCTACAACGACTGCTACTTGAGGAACAACGGACAATCCTAGAGCATCAATTTGGTTTCCAAATACACCATGGAACGACAGAACAAATACATAGAGTGGTTCACACAATCCGGCAATCCTTTGAAAGAAAGGAGTACTGCTCAGCAGCTTTTCTTAACATACAACAAGCTAAAAATGAAACTAAAAGTTTGCTTACTACACACCGCTTACATGCTGTTCCAGTCATACTTGGAAGACTGAATGTTCCAAGTTAAATCGGAGATTACCTATTTTCATTCTATCCCATAGAAGCTGGCGTTCCCCAGGTTTCTATGCTGGGCCCTGTTCTGTACACAGTCTACCCTGTTGACCTACCCACCTCAAAGCAAACAAGATTGGATCATGGCTGAGAAAGTAGAGAATCAAGACTAGTGCTGCCAAGTCTGTCCATATTACTTTCGCCCTACGAATACTTAGGTATGCACATCGACAGAAGACTGACCTGGCGTGAACATATAAAGGCCAAAAGGGACCAAGCAATAAGCATAAAACTAAGAAAAATTCACTGGCTCACAAGCAGACAGTCATCACTAAGCTTCGAAAACAAACTTCTAATCTACGAATGCATCCTTAAACCTGTATGGACATATAAAATAGAGCTCTGGGGATCGGCAAGCCACTCAAATATTGAGATAAAACAGCGCTTCCAAATTAAAGCACTAAAAACCTTAAGTGGTGCACCCTGGTTCACAAAAAACATTGAAGTGCATGAATGCCTACGAATCCCAACTATCAAGGAGGTTGTAGAAATGTCCTGCAAGAGTTATAAGGAAATACTTCAACGGCATAAAACTGAACTCGTTGTACAGACTGTACCAACAGACTTAAAAGAGAACGAATATCGCCAATCTAACCAACACTAATAAATCAAATAACGAGATGACGCATCCCAGGATGTGAACAAGCTCGAAGTGCTTAAAGTTTGAATTAAAGCTCAAGGGTTGATTGTCCCGGGGGACACGGTGGAGCATACGGTGGAGGTCTGCCCGGCTTGGGCAGAGCACCGCCGTGTCCTCGTGGAGTCGATCGGCGGCAGAGATCTCTCGCGTCCGGCCCTGGTTCAGGCCATGGTACGGAGCGAGAGGGCATGGGCTGCCCATGCCCATGATCGCCTCCACGAGGACATGGCGGTGCTCTGCCTAAGCCGGGCAGACCTCCACCGTATGCTCCACCGTGTCCTCCGTGCGATCCACACAGTGGTGACACCCGGACGTTTCCTCCCGCCTTATCCGACACAGGAACCACCCGAAGCTGCCGTGTCCGGTGAGGACCTGCGTCAGGCGGAAGGTGAGGACGCCGTGGCGCCTCTCCAGCCACTCCTCAAAGAGGGGACTTATCGCCGCAATCGTGGCGTGCCCAGCACTGGGTTGCGACAACCGTACTTTCCATGACGCCATAAGATCCCGCTAGAGCTCCGTCCGCTGTGCCGCGATTTCTCGCGGCAGCGGACTAACGCCCCGGCGTTTCGCCTCCACGCACCACTCCCATACGTGCGCGAGGACTTTTGCCTCCAGATCCCATGGCGGCAATCCGGCAAGGAGGCTCGCTGCCTCACAGGAGACCGTGCGGTATCCCCGGACCATCCAAGGAGGTGACGGCTGCCCATGATGGGCAGCCGTCACCTCCTTCTGCGAAGCAGTAATGCTGGCGAAGGAAGAGGCGGGACGGTTGAAGAAAAGGCAAATTTCGCGCCCTCTCGCCACTAGCCGCCGCAGGAGACGCCCTGGGCGTCGGGAATCCCGGCCAGCGTAGGCGCGGGCTTGCGGACGGTGAGCAATGGATAGCTCACCGTCCGGTAAGGACCAGGCCCGGGTCGACGGCGCGTTGTATTCCACGCGCGCCTTAAAGAGATGTCGTCAGCACAAATGTAGGGTCCACTAGGGCCGATGCCTGCCGGGGTCGCGGGAAGGTACTAAAGGGTCACCGAGGCCCCTGGCAACACAGGCAACGGAAGGAATACGGGTGGGTTTTAGTCAGTAAGAGTCTGACACACCCTCCCGCTCCCCACCCAAAAAAAAAAACAAAGGGCTGATTGTAGATTGAAATAATAAAAGAAAAAAAAAGCCAAAATACCTACTGAACGCAAAAAATTTGCGTCCAGTAGGTATTGAAGTTGACAATTTTGTGATCTATGGGTCAGTTGATAATTTTTCGCGATTACTGAGAAAGTTGTTCAGTTTGATGATCTGTACTACACGCTTTTTGATAACATTTTTCCGGTAAATTCTGTGTAAAAAATTTACTGTACATTTTTTCAGCATCAGCGTTCACCGGTAAAATTTAACTATGTTGTAGAAAACACTATAATATAAACACAAAATACCTCTTGGTAAAATCACGAAGAAAATGTGCCGCCCGCGCCAACGCACCACTGCGCGAGCGTCCCGCACCCCTCTACACACCCGCAACCGATCGTTGCTAAGCGACGTCAATACTCGTACTTAGCAAAAATTGAGATTGTAAAAACTTTGGTATTAGGTCGAATTTCCATTGGCTTCTATTAAAATACACCGACTCATAAGTAATAAACGTATTGAATTAACCTAAGCAATTATTCCCATAAGTATATTGTTCAAACACTTTTGAACGAAACTTTTTTTTTCTCTCCTCAGTAGGTGCCTTTCTAAACATTATTAGACTTATTGCCCTTTTTTCGCATATTGTACAAAGTCTTTCAGGAAGTATCTAACGTTTATTTTAAATGCATTTAATAAAATAATATTCCTTTTAAAATTTCCAATTTCTAAACACCCGTTGTAAGTTGTGCATATTAAGACGCTGACAACACCTAAACCGCGGTCACTGTCAGATTGCATAGAAAAGAAAGGGAAGCGCGACGACAAAACGCTTGTAATTTATTGCAAAATATGAAGTAATTATCTATTTACTCAGAATTGAGTTGAGTAATCGAAAATAAAAAACAACCAAGTTCTGCATTAGAATAAGACGTACTTGTTATTAATTAAATACGTAATTTATGTTGATATTTAATACAGATATTTTGGATTAGAACTCAAGGTAAGAGGTTAGTTTAACGTTAGTTTGTATCGAGATTTTTTTTTTCAAAACGTGTTCTGGTGACAACCAAGTTCTGGGAAATATGTTCAAAATTAACATATATTTTTTCCAAAAACCACAATATTTACAGATTTGGCAATTTTCTTTCTTAAGAGAAGCCTATTTTGGTCAATTGGGTCTTGTCAGCGCCTTAAGCTGTGGCCACCAAACTCGCCTTCACTATTGCAGAAGTGCGTGGTAGTAATGTAGGTAGTATTCCCGACTTCCCGTGGGTGCAACGGAGAACGCACGCTACCGCTGCGTGCGTCGGCGCGGCGCTCTGACGTATGATAGTGTAAAAAAGTATGAAGCGATAAATTCACTTCGCACTTCACAGAATTTCGCAACTACATTTCATTTGCTAAATGCTTTTTTTGCAAATGAAATGTAGTTGCGAATTTCGCTCTCAATCTCGAAATTCGCATGCTAACAGTGAATGTGAATGCTAATTAATCCATCACTAGTGCGTGGCAAAGCAGTACCGAGCGGTCAGGTGAAGGTCAATCCTTACACTTTAGCATAAATCAGCGAACATATCCTAAAAATATATATAAATGTTCGAAAAATTGTTGGATAATTGGTAAATCTGTTTCAATATTAAATCATATGACTAATAAAGGTATAAAAATTGACGGAGTTATTTTTCACATTACGTAGTTAAGCAAATATCAAAAAAAATATGATTAAAAAGGAAAATCTTTTGGATAACTAAACAAAGCTATGTATTTAAGGATATAAAAACATATTAAAAAATAACAATTAGCAGACCAATTTTTCAGTAGAAGTTATAACGCAAAATGTTAAAAGTTACATTTGGGGTATCTCTGAAATCGAAAAAATGTTGGATGCCTTTACATAATTATTCTAACTAGTACATACGTACGTATACAGAAAGTATTTCAGTCTGACATTTCAGAATATTTCCTATATTCTCAGAGAGTTACAAGCGATTTTCATGTTTAGGTAAAAATACCTAACTTCTCGTAATAAAAGTTGTTGGCTTATTGTACATCTGTATTACCTAACTTCATCATATGCCAAGTTTCATAGGCGGGAGAATTTTTCGGGTTACTTAAGCCCCGTTGATCGGACTATAGCGCTACAAGCGGTGCCTTTGTGTCGCGACGCGTCGCGCGACAAGTCGCGCCAGTATGTAGAAGCCTTAATGCAATTTTTATTGAAGGCGGATATTTTAGTTCAATTTTGGGGAGAGCGGAGTCAACAGACTTATGATAACTAAAATATGAGACATACCTGTACCTACTTATGATTTCAAAAACCGTTGAAAAACTGCGTGAATAACAGTAGGTACCACTGTTAGTTGTTGAAACATTTCGATCTGTGTTCATTTCGAGCTTGAGTTCATCATTTAATATCTATAGTTTACACATATAAAGTAGTTTATATATCGGCACACTATACACAACACCCTCCCGTCCTTTTTCACGAAATCACTCCCACAGATTGCAGGAGAGCGAGAGGAAATATGTTACACATTATAGAAAAAAAATACAATAAAAGAAATGCAAAAAATAAAATGCACCACTCAGAAAAACACCTACTTGAGTGCATTTTCATCTGAGTCACATTATACTTACTATAAACGGACATTTTCATAGAAAAGCAAGAATATAAGTAGGATATAATAATATAAGAGTGAAGCGAGCTCATAATTTATTCAGCCCGTCTTGGGTATTTTCGGTTAGGTTTCTTTTAAAGATCCAGAAATAGGAGTACCTAGCTTTGTCGACTATTCAGAAAAGTTTAGAATTACAAGACATAGGTTGCGAGAGCAAGCGAAGCGAGCTCAAGTTTTAGCACCCCGTGGGTTTTCTTTTAAAAATCATACGTAGAGTTACTTTGTCGACTCAGGTATGCAGAAAGGCTTGACAATTACGAGAATGTTGACAAGCACGAGCGAAGAGAGCTTGACATTTTACCACCGAGTTACTTTTGAACTTATATAATTATGCAAAAAAGTTTGAGGAATAAGAGAATGTAGGGTGAGCGCAGCGAGCTCATTATTTTTTTGCATGTAGTCGGGCTACTTTACACAAAGAAAACTCCGAACTATTGGGCGCGTAACTTACATATTGATGTAAAACGAAATACCTATACATCAAAATTGTGTGGTACTTAATTTAACATAGAACATAAGGTTAATCAAAATGGTCGACTCGCGAGGCGCAAGAGTAAGTACTGAAACTGAGACTGCCCTTGGCGACGCGGGGCAACATGGAAAGTGTCGTGCCGAACCGTAACTAGTCACGTAACCTGGCCGACACACAACGAACTCTAGAAGTTCGAGGAGTCGACCGACTCTAATAGGGGTCACGCTATAAGCGGCCTCCAACTGCTTTTTACTTATTATTTTGGAAAATATTTGTGTTATCTCTCTTTAGATCCTAGTAGTGCTTTGTAAAATCTTGACAACGACACCAAATCAATATTCAATTTGGCACACAGATACAGATAGACCATAATTTTCCGTGTGCTCCTCTGTGGCCGGACCACAGTTTTAGTACTCAGATGCTATAGTCCGAAATAATACCTACCTAAAGTCTATAGTGTATAGGCACCAAGAAAACTCCTGATGAAGTAGTTTGCGATGATTCGGCAGCATTCGTTGGAGCAATCATTAAAGCTTTTACTGACTTTGAATCTACCAAGGATTATATTGCATATTGCTTTGATGTCCTAGAGAAAAAAGAAAAATTAAAAACAAATCATTGCGTTATTCGCTTGGACACATCGCATTTTGTGAAAACACTTTATAATTACCAATGTTTCAAATACGTTGACGAAAAAAGGGTTAAGAAATTTTATATAAAATATATTTGCAAAATCAAAGATTCTTCATCGTTCGGCGAAATCAAATTGATAATGGAAAATCTTATTGTTATTGCACTTAATAGACACACAGGAAAAGATTCTAACAGCCATCCTACTTTATGTAACCAAAGCTTACAGGAGTTGCTACACAGACAGACACAGATAATACAAATAGAGAAGACGAAGATTATGATGAGGTCAGGGTGAATGAGGAAGTGAATACAATTATTACCGACCTAGTCAACTCAGAAGAAATTGAAAATGTTATGTGAATGTAATCCTCCCTAGCCCCGCCAAATACTTTAAAGATTAATTAATCAAAATGAATAGTTTCTTGAGAGAAAAAAAGTATCAACGAAGAGTAGAGAAAAGGTACTATTATATAAATTGATTTATGGATAGTTAATATTAAATATTGCAAAATTGACTTGCTGCAGTATACCTTCCAGCCGGACCACACACTACGACCAATAACTCCTTAACTAAAGGGGTTTATTGGACCATCTTTGTCGTATGCAAGGTACTATTTAGGTAGTTTTTTTCGGGATATTGATTTATTAATATTCCATTATACTCTATTCAATTTGAGGTGGCGCGGCCAGAGAGCACTGCCTGGCGGCAGGACCACATAAATTGTTAATTAAAAAGATATCTCTTGAGGTACTAAAAATATATATGTCGACGGTTAAAAGGTAATAAGCGACATTTTGTCGAAAATGAGTTATGATTGCCATCCTACTTAAAAATAGAGATTAAGTGGAATGGCATTCATAACTCATTTTCGACCAAAATGTCGCTTATGGCTTATTACCTTTTAACCATCGATATATTCCGATGAGAGTAGACTTTAGGTAGGTATTATTTCAAACTATAGCATCTGAGTACTAAACTGTGGTCCGGCCACAAAGGAACACACTAATTTTCCAGTGTTAGTTACTAGTTAGAACATCGGATACTTTTCCGGGTTCCGTACCTCAAAGGGAAAAAACGGAACCTTTATTGGATCACTCGTGTGTCTGTCTGTATGTCCGTCTGTCACAGCCGATTTGCTTCGAATCTACTGGATCAATTAAGTTGAAATTTGGTACACGTATGAATTTCTGTGGCCCAAACACGGATGTGCACATTTATGTAGGTACACACATATAAACAGACAAGAAGTTAAGAACTGAAAAATATGTACAAAGGTGAAGCTTATTTCTAAAGAAATATCTTCCTGCATATCTGCAATAGGAAAGTAGGTATAAAGAGATGAACAAGTACACCGTGTGTAAGAGTAGAAGTGAAAATAGAATACATCTCAATTTTTATTTTTTAATCATTTTAAAATGTTTAGTTTCAATGGTTTTATATATTTATACTTTATTGTACACCACAAAAATACATTTAAAAAAAAACACTACAAAATATACAATGGGCCGCTCGGCTGCCTCATCGCTTTCTGCGATCTCTTCCAGGCAACAGTGGTTTACATGTTTTTTTTTTTTTTTTAATATTTATTTATTAATGGAGGTTAGTTTATATCCCCATCAAACCCATCAGGAATCCAAACATATTTAATGGAATGTGTCCTGAGCGAAGTCTAAAACTCATCACAATCTCCCCATCTCCATCACCTTCTCTGGCCAATTTATCTACAATTTCATTACCAATTCGAACAATATGTGAAGGTATTCACTGTAATATTAGTTTTTTATTTATACTGTTAAGTTCGGATAAGGTACTTTATGTGTAATAAATAAGCCAAGGGAATTACCCTGATAATTTGAGTACATCGCACTAAATGATGGTTTTAAAGTTATTTAAGAAAATATATGAAAATTGACCACCCCCTTATCTCCGAAATTACTGAGCCTGAAATTATGAAAAAAGTACCGAAAATAGTTATTTACGTATACTCGTAGATTACAGGAAAACCTATAATACGTATGGTGTTAAATTAACATGGTAAATCTCTCAATATTGTGACTACAAACTTACATCTGCAGTTGGAATGTATGGGAGAACATGTTTTTCAACTACAATGCTAAGTTTGTTCTTGGGATAAAAAACATGGTAGATAACATATTAATTGTACGGAATCCTCACCACGCAAGTTCAACTCGCACTTATCCGGTTTTTTAGTTCGGTAGCCTAGCTACGTTTCCGTCCCGTTACACAATCAGCCTATAATGTTCCCACTGCTGGGACACACTGGGGCCTCCTCTCTATGAGAGGGAGTGGGCTGTAATCCACCACGCGGGCCCAGTGCGGGTTGGTAGATGTTAAATGTCTTTGAATTTTTGTTTCTAGGACATGCCGGTTTCCTCACGATGTTTTCCTTCACCGTATTGAGAGCAGTGGTGATGAAATAATTTACACACAAAGTAAAATGCCTATCCGGGTTCGAACCTACGACCAGCAACTCGCAAGTCGCGGCCGTTACCACTGCCACCACTACTCAGTCCCGTTAGGATATATAATTATGTTCTGTGGTTCCCGTGGCATAATTCACGACCTCCGCGTGGGCGAAGTCATGGCAAAAGCTAGCCTAAAATACGCTTTCCATCTTTCCAGGACAAACGGTGTTCGCACAAGGCGCGGCAGCGACCCCGGTGCATCTGCTCAATGCCATGACGTGTGTCGGCGTGGAAGGTGATATGAAAGGCATCAAAGTCGTACATATGCACACTGAACAGACGGCTAAATACGTCGCTCCTGAATATAAAGACGTCTTCAGGTTAAGTTATAGAATCAGGTGTTGCTTTACGAAAATCCATGGCAGTAAAATGTTGTACAAAAACAATTAGTTTTAATTTCGCAAAAACTTGATCTAGGCTTGGATACAGCCACCGCCCCGCCCGGGAGAGCACGGCGTGGCATACGCTGGCAGAGTGGGCTCTTTGGGATGGGCCGCACTGTGCCCTCATCTCAGAACTAGGCAGCGACCTGTCACTGCCAGCCGTGCTCGACTCGATGGTGGGTAGTGAGGAGTTCTGGGACGCAGTGGTATCCTTCTGCGAAACAGTCATGTCGCAGAAGGAGGCTACGAAAAGGGAGCGAGAAATCTCTTCCACTCACCCTGCCCGCAGCAGACGCACCGGGCGCCGGCGGAGGCCGGACAACGGCCCTATTCCAGCCTCCTAAATGGGTCCAGGGGCGATGGACTCGGGGACATCCGTCGCCTCCCACACAGCAGGACCCGAGGTGGCGGCGCGTACTGTTCCACGCGCGCTCCTATTGGACATCGCAGGGGGATTCTTACACCTCACTCCCCCCGCGGGCCTGAGGTGGCCCGCAAAGGCGGGCCGGCACCAGCTGGGGATCACGGAAGTCGCACAAGATCCCATGATTCCCGGTGCAAGTGTGGGAAGGGAACACCAGGGTAGTTTTTTTGTCAGTAAGAGTCTGACTGACCCCTCCGCCCGCCCCTGGGCGGAGGACATACATGAGGATTTTCCAGCCCGGAACAAAAAAGGCAGAATACAGGATATAGCACCGTTATCCCACCCCAAAAATATGACCCAACCCAAACCTATATTCGACACATGTTTCACCCCTCCACGGGGCATCCTCAAAAGATGTTGACTCGTCGACCGCTCGGACACCGTAGATCTTATTTGAGGTGTCTACCCACTACACTACACCGCACCATACCATGACCGTGCTATGAAAATATCAGGCACGGAAAGAAACATGACACGGAGTACTATGCCCACTAGAACGTATCAGCAGCATACCCGTGCGTGCATTCGCGTGTCGTATCTGTACGATTCCCGTTCACCTGTGTTTTCGCGTGAGGCAGACGCTTCAGGAAGAGCAAGGGGTTTATTTTGAGAAAATTATTTCCTATATCTACAGGGTCAAATTAAATAAGCTAGCTAGAGTCCGCAGATGTGATGGGTATCAATTTGATCCCGATATTACCACGGGATCGAGACTTATGCGGGTCGAAACCTACCAGCTATTTCACAATAAAATAACGATTTGTGAGTAGCAACAAGCAAGCGTATACTCATCACTATGCCAGGATCCGTAGAAAAATATTGAAACCCATCATTCTGCCCTTATTTCAATTTATTTGGGGTCAGCGCAACATTCTCTATTAGTTGTCTTCTCGGTAGTCACCCCCTTTCTAGCCATATCATCTTTCACACAGGCCATCCATCGTTTCTTTGGTCTTCGCCTATTCTTATAGCCAAACCTAATCAACCTAATAATTTTGTGTTCTCCAATCACAGATCGATGTCTCTATTCATGGCAAAAAACGTCCGCCAGTCAGTCGCCGACGGCCGCTCTGATGCCATCCCCGTATTCCTGCAAGATATCCCTAAGCTGTTCCACAGTAAAATCATCCAACCCGACATTGCCCTTATTCAGGTTTGTACCAATATATTTGTAAATTATTTAAAAAAAAAAACCTTCCCCTTATGCAATATACAAATATTATATATAGCCTATGTCACTCCCACAATTAAGACGAATCTAACGACACCTCATATGTTAAATTAATCAGCGCTTGACTAATTTTAGTAGGCAAGTTTTTAATCACGTCTAAACTTGTATGGAGTAGTGACAGGCGCTAATTAATTTGACAGGACTAAACTAAAATGTATCTTCTGTCCTTTTCTTAATGAAATAGAAAGAAAAAGATGCACTGAACTTAAATTTAGTTTAGTTTGTGAACGGCACCATTGTTTTACTACTTTGTCGACGTGATTAATATGTATACCTATGCCAAATTACAACTTTCTAGTTCTAAGTGTCTCTAAGCTACAGCGGGGACAGACAGACAGACAGACAGGCAGACAGACGGTCACACAGTGGAACGAATGTATGGGAGCGGTTGGCCGTAGACATGTCCGAAAAATAAGAGTAAAATTATGACAAACTAATGATGCCATCTTATTCGATTACTTAATGCCTTCATAAATTGTGGTGATGAATTTCTTCATAACTCCCATATTTCGGGAGTAATTTGAGAAAATGTGAAATTTTACTATGAAAATGAGTGTATCGAGCTCTCTCCCTCCTGATTCCGGGCTTGTTTCAAGTAGCGGTCTCTAATATCGTAATGCTATTACTAAGAGCTATATTTAATACTAAGACACATAGTGCGCCAAATGTGCACTTTCTGGGATAAAAGGAAATGAAAATTTAAAAAAAAAAACGTTTTTTCCCCATTTGTATTTACTTTAAACCGCAGACAGACTTATTAAGAGGTCTATAAATATATTATATATATACAGAAATATATATTAACAAAAATATTCACAAGAACTGATGAGAGTATGACTTTTAAGTAAGTTGATAATAAATTACCTAGTTTCATTAAAAGTACAATAAATAATTAAGATGTAAGCTCTAATTTACTAAGTTACACATTTTAAAACAATAACATCATTTAATTATCTTCGTCATCATCATCATCATCAATTAATTCAAATTCAGAATCGATGTCCGCTAAATCATTTATGTTAACAAATTCGATATCACTTTTCTCAGAATCCGTAAGCTCATAAAATTCCTTAATAGAAGATTTTTTTACAAACTTATTTCCTTTTGGACGGATACTTGTAACAAGTGGATCAGAAGACAGTAAAAGATTGTGCATAATATCTTCATTGCATGAGATACTGCTATGCTTTCGAGAATGCCCCTCTCTATATTTTCTAAAATCTTTATTTCTAGCCTCAGATGCCTCTTCGGATAGAAAACCAATGGGCACAATTGACATGTTCTGAACTATGTCTGGCCCATGCATTAAAATTTTATGAAGTGAAGAAGGCATATAATACCATGGGTATAACTCCACGTAAAGCTTAGCAGTATCAAAGCAGAACTCTCGGAATTTAGTTACGTTGATCTTCTCTCCTGATGAAATACACTGCAAGATCACACAGATTTTTCTTAAAAGCATAGCATCTATTCCGGTCAGTTCAGCAGATTTAGTGTAGTTTTCAAAAAATCTCCTTGCCGAGTTGCCATTGTTGGTGGATCCACTGCCTTGTTTCACAACATCGAGAAGTAAGCCCGTTTCTCTTCTTACAGCCTCTTGAACTCTTTTCTTCCTGTCATCAACTTGCCTTTTTGCTATATCACCCCTTACTTGCCATGATTTTATGTCTAATTTGTAGGAAATGTGTAATAAGCATTCCATTGAGCGAATCCAAGCGTGAAGGGTGCTTAAGCTATATTTATACATGTCCTCGTTTGCGTGTTTATCTTTGATTAACTCTAAATTATTCATTTCTTTAGGACAAGCCTTGCATATGTCACACACTGAAGCTGCTGTATTGGATATAATGGAATGAATTTTACCATCAATCATTGTCAACAGCAGTTGGTGTTTGACACTAATTCCATCAGTGATGGTGGATGGAGTTAAGGCTTTAATCTCTGCTTCGATTTCAGCCATCTCTCTCTGCACATTTTCTTTGGTTTCCTTTATAAACTTAAACAATATTGGCCGGCAAAATGAAGTGGAAGATGGTCGCTCGTTTTCCCAAATTGTTACACCTTTTGAGACGAGCCGCAGTGGTACAAGACTAATCATAAAATTACTAGCAAGATCGATTTGCTCATCTTCACTCGTCCTTTGATGATAAATGCTTTGGCTAGATGATCCGTCAAAACCCCATTTGCTGGTCAATACGAGCTGTTGATTGGGATCAACAGGGGTTTCTAACGACCTAATAAGTCTTCTTGAGGTTAAATCCATCAAGGCTTGTAATTTGATTTTTGCAGAGCTCTCTGTAACTGTGAGATCTTCTTTGGCCGGATAGCACTTAATTTTTTCTTTAACCAACATGTAGTAACTCGGGTATTGAAGAGCTCCTTCTTGAGTGTTGAAATCCCGAAGAGTGTTATAGCGCCATTTCGATAAGTTCATCGATACATAAAGAGCCAATGCCTTCAAAGGGGATATTTCCCGTACCTGAATTGATTTACCTTCAATGAAGGCTTTGATTTTTGAGGCCTCTTCTGGATTCTCCGTCAAGTATTTCATAACATAAGCTGTATCGCTTTGTCCTGCCTTTTGAAGCGCCCTTTCGGCCGAAAACATAATTTCAGCGCTGCTACTGCTGCATGAAAGACTATCTTCAGTGCGTCTTCTTTTTTGCCGGTTACTAAGGTCCTCAAAAGATTTACGAGGACTAGGATGTGTACAAGTTGAAGCATCAGATTTAGCAGGAGAAATTATGGGCTCGATGACGTCACTTATATTTTCTGTAGAAGGTTCCATATTTTCATTCTGTAATTCCGGCCATTGAATTGCAGCCTGTAGCCAAATCTCATGTTTCTTCCGAAACTTATCTGTGCTTCTTCCAGACTGTGTCCATTTTGCATAAATGCGGTAGCAAAATCGACGACACCAGTCTTTTAAACTTGTTTCAGCACTTTCACATAACTGAACACAACTGTTATCTTTTAAAACACTGAACAAATAGTTAAAGTCGCGTAAATCTTTATGTGCGCGTGCGCATAAAGCAACGTGAATATCAAGATTTGTATTAAAATTTGGAAAATACATTGCGAGATTAGCTTGGATACAACGAGGTGTAAATCAACACTGATTTTAAAGTTACTAATAGTGACCTATTTATATAAAATCCAGGTATCCCAGGTATCCTTTGTTAAATATTGCAAGGTAATTAGTTATTGTGATAATTAGTAAATGATGCATGCTAAATTAGTGTATTAAGAGCCATTTAGTAATTAAATAATAGCAATGTTCTTATCAGTAATCATTAGTGCATCAGTTTTATATGTAAACCTTAAGTCCCTAATTATATATCCTAATTAGCTTATATCTTCTCTAATTGGCTGCTCAGAAATGTTATTGTAATAAGGTAAACCTTTAGAAAAACGGTTTTAATCAACAAAATAAACAAAAAATAAAAAAATTGTGTTATAAAATAAACATCACTCTTTATCCCAGAAAGTGCACATTTGGCGCACTATGTGTCTTAGTATTAAATATAGCTCTTAGTATTAGCATTATGATATTAGAGACCGCTACTTGAAACAAGCCCGGAATCAGGAGGGAGAGAGCTCGATACACTCATTTTCATAGTAAAATTTCACATTTTCTCAAATTACTCCCGAAATATGGGAGTTATGAAGAAATTCATCACCACAAGTTATGAAGGCATTAAGTAATCGAATAAGATGGCATCATTAGTTTGGCATAATTTTACTCTTTTTTTTCGGACATGTCTACGTCCAACCGCTCCCATACATTCGTTCCACTGTGGGTCATGGTGAAACTATAAGGGTTCGTTGTTTACTACGGAACCCTAAAAACGATATTACTCTCAAACTACTTAAGATATTTTCACGTTTTTTTTTTTGTATGAACAGTCCACCTATTTTATTTATTATCTATAATTCTGTCTTTTTTTAAATTATCCATATTCTCGTTACTAAAAATATTCCCTATGAAAACGAATGACGCACGACGACGCCGCGCGGCGCGGCGTGAGCGGGACGCGAATTTGTACGGCCAAGGTCAGCGGCGATTACCTGAGCCTTTACAAACTTATCATTAGAGATCGGATATTCGGATGCATATTCACCTAAAGTTGAGATGTTGGCGAATGTGGAATGTGCTTTTGTATCGAAAAAATCCCTCGTTTCCGGGATCAACAAGGTTTCTGACTATTGAATCAGATTAGTATTATAATCAGTACTACATATAACTTACTTTCAAATGTTGGCTTCTATGGAATGCACTATAGTAAAAAAAAAAAAACCCGCGATACCGGAATCGACAAATTTTGTGTTTCTCCTGACTATATAAGCGGATGCATAATATCTACCTACCTAATATTGTAAAGTAGGTAGGTAAATAGGTACCAAACTGCCATAGCAAACAACTTTAATATACGATAACGGACTACACATATTTAGAATAATTGATGTAGGTACCTATTGAAACAAATAGTTAAAAATTATTGTGCTTAGTGAAATTCTGTTAAATTCCTGTCCTCTCCACATAGCGAAAAAACAGTATATGTTAGCACCATTATATTAATAGAAAACGACGATAGGCATTTTGCGAGTTTGTGAGTGGGACGGCAAATTATACCTGCATAAGCGCAAGTAGCTACCCCGACAAATAGTTCTCTTAGTTTATTTAATTACAATAATTGTTTTCGTCGCTGTGCTTGCCATGCGTTCGGGTGTTTTTTTTTGTTTTAACTAACACACACCACCCCTCCTCTTACACCCTACATATACATATTTTAGAAGTCGCTTCTTTATTATACACCCGACTAGCTATGCATTCCCGGTGTTCCTGGCATCCCGTGTTTTTTTTTTACAAATAAAAATATTTTAAGAAGCCGCTTCCATATTTTCACAGCTAAAAAATAACTTTAGGTAAATATGCATCCGAATATCCGATCTCTGCTTATCATACACACGGTTACGCAGTTATGTGTAATGTCTCAGGTCATGTGTGTGTGTGGGGCCAGCCTATTGTCTTAACCTGGCACACTAATCCATACTGAAGGTAAAAACCTTGAGTCTGGATTAGTGTACCAGGTTAAGACAATAGGCTATTATTGACGTGTAAAAGTGTTTGTACAAACCTACTTGGGCATTTCCGCCAAATCACGCTTTTCGATGGACACGAAAAAAAATTCTGATATTTGTTTAAAAATACGTGTAATGCATTGCCATAGTAATTACAAATATTCTACTTTGCGTGTACACTAATTATGACAAACGTATCGTTGTTAATTAACGTTTTAAAAAATGGTAAGGACCCTAAAATCCCGGTAAGGACAACATTATGTAATTATTAAAATAAGATAACTGCAATAAGTAGAAAATCCACAAATAGGTTGTTGTCACTCATGTATTTATTTTTAAAGTCTACAAAACAGAAGTTATTGAATGAACGGTAAGGACATACTAAACACGGTAATGACCGTTGTTGACGAAACAGTTTTAATATGGAAAATTACCCAAAGCTTGGCGCAGAGGGCGCCACTAGCACATAAACAAACCGCCATGGCGCCAAATGTCATTGGGTTAGTTGAGAACTCTCACTGTAACCACTCTGCGAAACTCATCCAAGTTTTAATATGTTGTTTAACTCACCAATTTTTTGCCATTTATAGAATTTACTTGTCAAACATTTGTTTACGGTTTGTGCTAGTGCTGCGCTCTGACGTCGGAATATTGCAGTAATATTCCTAGTTTTTTATTGCCCCTGCTAGAATGATAACATGGAAATAGAAATAAAACAACAATTTTACGTAATCAACTTTAAACGTATATAATTCGTAATAACAAATCACTTTTTATGTTTAAATCAGTCTCAAATATTACAATAATCACAGAACAATGACTAATTTTCACAATTAAATAAAACCGATACAATTTAAACCTCCATTATACAATTAAATTACACATTTTTATAATAGTTAATAAGAACCTTGCGACTCAAACATTAAAGATGTAAAAAAATATATTAAATAAATCCAAACTAAAACATGATTAATCCTTAAAAATAATTATTGCTGGCTCATAAAATTTGTGTTGAGTAATCACTTAAATTATATTAATCACAGATTTAAAAATGTATAAAATCAATATTATCAAAGTGAAAATTAAGTTTGGCATCAATATTTGGTTCAGAAAGAACTGCCTTTATACAGTTCCTAGAAATCACCTCCCTCTTTCGTGCCTTGGGCCACCTAAATCCACCTGACATTTTTTTAAGAACTGATATCGATATATTATCACCGTATATCCCAATTATCCGACCTATATGATGCTTTTTTGCTCTGTCTGTCTTTTTAATTAAAATCCAATCGGCGACATGTAAATTCAAAAATTCAGCACTGCTAGTTGAAGGAAGTTGAAGTGGAAGTTGTTCAATATTTTCTTTGAACGTTGCCAGGCCACTTAAGCTAGTTGCAGGCACTAATTCCTCAAAATCATCATAGGTAGACGTGCAAGATTTAGAAGTTGACGGCGTACTTGATATAACAGGATCTATATTAGACATTTCAGTAAGAACATTATTAATTTGAGAATCATCTGGCGCGTTGGCAATAAAAGGAATATTAGCAATCGTATTTCTTGCTTCACCTAAAGTCGTCACTTCGACCAATTCTGTTACATCAGTTTCGCTAAGAAACCCTAGATGTGCACCGTGCTCGCAGTGAACATTCGCGTCGCAGACAAAACAGCTGAATTTTCTGAATGTTAGGTTTTGCCCACAAAATAAGTCCCATAGAACTTGATGCACATCAAGAGTGCCTTTAAAAGTTGGTAAGCAAAGAGGTAAACTTTCTGATTTTGCAGTAATGGCAGTCTCACTAACGATCTCTATTTTTATATTAGGTATGTTTTCCTTTAAAATATTATAAAAATCGTTGAAGTGACCAATATCATGACCAAAGTTGACTAGTCTATCCGCTGTTGTTTTAAGGACGGCACCTACTCCGTCTGCAGCCCCTTTTCCGTGGCCAGACTCGCTGTAATTCCAGGATAACTTATTTAAAAATCCCGCATAATCTTTATGTATTTGGGTCATAATCCAAAAAATATTTTTATTTCTATATTGGCTGCTTGGAGAGTCAGTAAAAATATGTATTGAGTCGATATTAGAGTTTATCTCATAAATATAGTCCAGCACAGGTTTAAGATGCGCCCTCACGGCAGCAGCATCATGACGTACGTTAGCGCTAATAGAACATAAAGACTTTGTTATCTTTTGGCCAGTCAATTCTTCGTGGAAATATAATACCGACGTATGTAAGGCTACTTGGCGGTGGCTACCGCCAAAATGCATCGATTGAACTTCTTCGTGATATTTCAGCTCATAGTTTTCTGACCAATCCATGTGGATAATTGCTTCATTATTACTGAGCACATCTTTCAGTTTTTTCATTTCTTTATACTGTTTCTCAATATTAAAACAATGTTTCAGAAATGATTTGATATTGGAACGTAATTTTCAATGAGGTCTATTGGTTTAGATTTTTCTTTTTTCTTTGTCGTTATGACTTTGACTTTCCTGATGTCACCGATAATAGGCTCTTTAATTTTACACCAGTAACTAAACTCTACGAGATCTTCATTATTGAACTCATTACAAATGATCTCTTTATCTTGGCATACTTCACATATTCTTAACAAACAGTTGTCAGTTTTCGGGGAACAGCACAAAGAGTTTATAAAATCATAGTCACTTTTTTCATTTATAATTTTTGCCTTATGTAAAGCCTCGAGTAATAACTTAATATTGACGTGAATTTGGCATGAACATGTTTCTCGGTTATTCGATTTCGGAAAAACTACCCAAAATGGTCTATACTTGCAAAAAGTAGAGTAGCTTATTTTTATTTGACTGGTGGTGATAAATTTACTGTAAAGGTTTTTTAAACTCATTACTAAGTACCTTTTTGTCTTCCTGATGCCTTTTCTTGTTATAAATTCTTTTTTCCCTGCTGCTTGTCTACTGTTAATATCTTCTTCATAAAATTTATGAATCTCGTTAATAATAGTTGTAAATTGTATTTTAGACTGCTTATTTCGACTTTTAACATGTTTTTCTTTTCTTAATCTATGTATTTTTACTCTGTATCTATTATTAATACTTTGAAGTCTCTGAATTTTCTGTTCATACAACTTTAGCTTGCTTTTAAGATGCACCGTTAATTTCCTTAACCTGGACAATCGGCTAGTAATTAAAGTAGAGTCATGATTGTCATTAAAATTTAGCAGTGGATCTTTGTCTTGAATGCTGGTACTAGGGTTAACCTCATCTGCTTGCTCTATATTTACTTCTTGTATCGCAGAATTTTCCTGTTTCTTACGTCTATTATTTCTCTTATTAATTATCCATGGCTTCCTTTTCGCTCTCTTTTCTCTTTCTGTCATTTCTGTAATGTTTTTCAATTTTTTTGTTTCTCTTCGCTTTTTGTAACGCTCTTTTTCTTTATTTAGTAATTCTGCATATTTTTCAGGGTCGTTGAGTTTAATAAATTCATATCGTTTCGATTTACTAACCTTCTTTCTTTCTTTGCTAGCTGACGAACTCGCCTTCGGCATTTTTGTTTGACTGTAAACAAACAGGCAATTATATTAAAAAAAAACTATAATACAACAGCAGGAAAATGATGTAAAAAAATGAAAACACCGTGTATAATTATTTTAAAACAATTGTTTAAAAAAGCAATAAATTCGCATCACAAATTAATTACATGTATATATTATTAAAAAAGCATATTTTTGGCATAATAAATAACTTCATATTTTATAAAATATGCTATCGTCCAGTAAAAAAAAAACTTGCCTAAAGTAAGTCATTACCGTTACCTCTATGTCCTTACCGTAGCCTTCAAATTGACACGGTAAGGACAGTAGTGGTAAGGACATTTAGAACGTTTTCTATTATTACGTAACTTAATTACGACTTAATTATTTCCAATCATCATGCCGATATTAATTGCACATCTACATACAACTTTCCACAGGAATTAACAAAATAAAGTTTTTACTTACCTTAAAAATAGGGCCTTGATGGTAAGGACACTTTTTATATATTCGAAAAAGAACAACTGCCCACCCCGCAATTCAAGTCACAACCACAATTCACGACGGTTGACAGCGCACTGGCGGAGTGCGGGTCGCGACACGTCATCCAAGATGGCGTACGGCTGCGTTCAAAGCATGCCAACAAACATTTTATAGTGAATTTGGTAAGGACCGACTTTCGATATCCCTTAATATTACAAGCAAAAGAACATGTGTGTAAATAATATAATTATGTAATTTTTATATCCGGATATTAGCAAGGGTTATATGACTCTAAAAATATTAGAAAAACGTCGATTTATCAGTGAATTTTCTATAAATATTTATTATTTAATGCCGAAAACGCAGTTTGTTACACTGCGTTTGGCGTCTGCGAAACTGCAAAACTTTTTTTTTTGGGCTTTTGATGACCTATTTGTTGAGCAATAGTTGTAATACTAATTAGTAAGATTGTATTTAAGATTGTAAAATTTTTGATCCGCTTAAATAGATCGAATATTAACTGCTAGGTAGTTGTTACCAGTTTTTTTGCCATTGGCGGAAATACCCACTTACAGAAATAAAATCATTTATCATTTTAAGAAATAGGTTGGATAAAAACCCAATACCTATTTCTTAAAAGAAAAACCCACCTTATATCATTTTGTGGCGGGCTTGCGACTATTATACCAAAAATACAGTCAAATAAGTTTATTATTACTCATAATGTTCCTGCATTTAACATAATTATAATACAGGTTCATCCCCCCAATCGGCATGGATACTGCAGTCTAGGAACGTCCGTCGATTGCGTCAGGGCTGCGCTAGTCAACTCCAAAGTTATTATCGGTAAAATATTTATCATAAATATTGTATTAGCAAACCCGTACATATCAATTGTATCAATTTTATGCTGACATCGACGCGCAGCGAATGTATAAAATATGCATATTTGAGTTAGCAATCAGTGTGAGAATGAGATGACGCTATGCAGGGGGTATAGCTCCATCTCTTTCCCACTATGAAGCAATATTAAAATAACACTGCTGTATGAGGCAGTCGTTACGGGTCGCCAGAAGCCCGAAAGTATCGTATTACCCAGTAACTGGGTTGTGGAGGTCAGATAGGCAGTCGCTCCATGTAAAATACTGGTATTCAGCTGCATCCGGTTAGACTGGAAGCCGACCCCAACGTAGTTGGAAAAAGGCAGGCAGATGATGATGATGACTTCCGTATGAGGCGGTGGTTGCCCCCCAGTAGTCGTGTCGCACAGCATCGTTTGGGTAAAGCAAAACGACCCATTCGCCGCGGGTCGATCATTTATCTAACTTTCAATACAAAAGTCGAACTTACTCAAACCAGTTTATCATTTATATTATTATGTACCTACCTTACCCGTGCAAATATTATAATTGGAGATCGGATATTCGGATGCATATTCACCTAGAGTTGAGATGTTGGCTAATATGGAATGCGCTTTTGTATCGCAAAATCCCGCGGCTCTGGGAATACAAATTTAGGTTTCTGATTATAGAATCGAATTTATACTAACTTACTTTCAAACGTTAGCTTTTATGGAATGCACTTTTGTATCGATCGTAAAAATCCCGCCCGCCATTCCCGAATCGACAAATTTTATGTTTTTTTCTGACTACATATGTTATTGGATGCAGATGTACCTACTTAATATTATGATTTAAAGTAGGTAAAAACATTAATTTTAAATAAACATGCAATCCAATCCCGGGTTTTTTTTTTAATAAATACTTTTTTAGAAGTCGCTTCCATACTATACACCGGACTAGTTATGCATTCCCGTTGTTCGTGGCCTATGTTAAAAAAAAAAATATTTTTAAGAATTAACTTTAGGTAAATATGCATCCGAATATCCGATCTCTGATTATAATACAAGTTGTGTGCTTTTGGGCATAGGCTTTGGCATTACAATAATGACGAACTTAATTCCCTACGAAATTTTCATCCCCTAGTTGACTTTCTAAAGGGTTTAACTTTAGGAATTCAACTGTTTATTACTGTCGGGAAACATAATTTAAATATAATAAAAACATAAAATTCATCTTTTTGACGTGATAACGTCAAATCGATGAACGCCGGCTGCACGCACAAAAAAGCATGATTCATAGTCACGTTCCGCCTAAGCCGAGCGTGCAAGCGAGAGCGCGGAACTAGCGATAGAGATGTACGATCGGCCTAAGCGTTCGGCTTGTGACGCATCTCTCTAAAGAAAAAAAGCTATAGATTGTATAAAAAAAATAAAACACTTATGCTAATGTGTTGCTTGTAGAATAATCTGACAAAAAATCAGAAAGATTGCATGTATATTAGTATGGTTTTTAATCGTTAAAAGAATTTTTTAGAGGTATTTTCGTGATTTTTTTCTATCGTATCAAATTAGTTAGGTATATTATGTTTTCAACACACTATCTACCTAGCATATATCCTGAAGAATATCATATATTTTTCTGATTTTGTTTACTGCAGTGGACCATATACTTTAAGGCATTATAAAACTTATAAAAATTGCGTTTAGGTCCTGTAGTCCCCTTAACAAAGAGATATCAGATATATATGCTGAACTCATACATTTGCAGCACAAGTAAACAAATATATGCCACGAACATTCGGCGACGCGATCATCCATGCGTCTCACATCGACATGGCGGTTGAATGCGACACACCATTGGCTGATCACTTCGTCAGGACAGGTGCCACTCCCGAGCAGGCAAAGATCGGCAAGCTTATTGGACAGAACCTAGTCGAAAATGGCGCTACACTGCAAATGGGTATGTACTATGTAGGTACATCTACACATAGCCAACAGCACCCTAATTACGTAACACAGTTTGAAATCTCAATCTGAATGATTTTGAAGTATATTGCTAATCCATTGCTTCATATGATCGAAAAAATTGTCTGCTCAACAACGTAAATAGCGCAATGAATGTTGTTGAACTGTCAAAATGACAACCTATTGCTACTGACAGTGTGTTACGCAATTACCTCACAGGCCATTGCCTGAACATACGTCTAATTGATTAGCAAGTGATTTGATTGAATTGTCAGTCAATCAAAGCGGTTCATGGAATTAGTATGTACTATATAAAGTACAACAGAGCAGTGGTAGCCCAGTGGGAACGGCCCCGACTTACGACTTGTAGGTCGTCGCGTCGGTTCGGACCCAGCCAGGCGCTTTACTTTGTGTAAATAATTTCATCACCACTAGCTTTCAAAAAGGTGTAGGATAACATCGTGAGGAAACTGGCATCGGCATGTCCCAGAACCAAAAATCCAAAGATATTAAGTGACATCCACTAACAAGTGGTAATAATAATAATAATAAATAAATAAATAAATAAACATGCACTGGGCCCGCGTGGTGGATAATGGCCCACACAGAGGGTCTCTCTCACAGAGAGGACCCTGGGGTCCCAGCAGTGGGAACATTATAGGCTGACTGCGCTATATAGTACAACAAGCATCTTATAGTGCTTTGGAGTGCTACAAATATCCATTGACGCTCAAATGACATTGACAGGGAGTATTTTTTTTATTTATTCATTTATTAATTTTTTTTTATATGGTATCTCGTAGTTGACTTTGAGAGGTCGTGACTACTCAACCGGACTTTCCTGTGGCTGCTTTAAGCGGACTCAAAGCCTCCAGCCAGGGGCGAATAACTTACATTACTAAGCGACTGCACGCTAAGGGCACCCCCTGTGGGGTACGGACCTCGGCTTAGGGCGTCGCTGGGGGGAGGACAGCAAGGTGGGACAGGCTGGATCTGATCACAATTATTATTATTCGGGGAATTTAAAACTACAGGCTCAGCTGCGGCGCGGGCTGGCGCTTCGTCGAACAAGGATCGGGGGGGACAATTACGTCGGGGTTTACGCGAGGGACTTCGGCGGCGAGGTCGGAACGTAGGTCGGTGTGTTTTGTGCACTATACTCGTGGCCCTACTGCTCTCCAGGAGGAGAGTAATGGGGTCATCGGGGTCGGTGAGAGTATGCCTTGGGCGGCGAATAGAGCTAATGGAGGAGGGCCTATAACTGGCGGCCTTCACAACCAGAGGGTTGCGGTGGCTTCATGAACTGCTTGATGGTGGGGATTTTAAGATCGAGATGGAAGTGGTGGGGCCTAGCTTATGCGAAGATTGCACAGGCATATGTCGTAATGGGACGGATGCACGCTGTGTAAATACGCAATTTGCTGCGCGCATTTAAGACGGAGTATAGTCTACCGAGAGCGAAAGCGGCACGTGAACGCACGTGCTTAATGTGCTCTGAGAAGGAGAGATGGTGGTCAAGGGTCACGCCTAGGTATTTGGCTCGCTTCTCCCAAGGGATAGGCCTGCCGAATGTGAGCGGTCGGGGGGGGGTGAGGTTTCTACGCGGTTTGGTGAAAAGAACCGCCTGACTTTTGTCGGGATTAACTTCGATTCTCCACTTTCTAAACCATGCGCCAAGCTTGTTGACTTCGGTCTGGAGAGTGCGAGATATCTGGACATGGACTAACCCGGTGTAGTAGATGGCCGTGTCGTCTGTGAACAGCCAACTGCGCTTTTCTACTTTTGGGGATGTCGCTGGTAAAGAGAGTGAAAATGAGAGGGGCTAGTACAGAGCCCTGGGGGACGCCTGCACGGATAGGATGAGGGGAGGATAGCGCTCCTTCGATGCGATAGCGGAAGGTGCGGTTTGACAAGAAGTCTCGTAAGATGAGCACGAGACGATCGGGCACACCGAGTTTATAGAGCTTATATAATAAGCCGTTGTGCGAGACCTTGTCGAACGCTTTCGCTATGTCGAAGAATACAGCACCAGTCGTAAGGGCTCTCGCCCACGGCGACTTTTTGTAGCGATGCTGTCGCGTGTTTCGTAAACGCCCGACAGCATCGCTACTAACGCGTGTTAGTCGCATTTGCAACGCGCTACAGAAGCGATGCCAACGCGCTACTAATGCGCTACAGCATCGCGACTGTATCTATGCAAACGCACGACCATGTCGGACGACATCGGGGAGAGAACAGAGGGAGGGTGGCGCGTGAGTGAAGAACAGAGCATCAGTGATGTCCACAAAGTAATCTCTCTTTATTAAATGGGTGCATCCAATATTGACGCTGCTTTCGTTGCCTAGGCTTCGGCTGCTTACGTAAAAGCAGCACCAAAGACAACGTGACTAATGTTGCCTCAACGGAGTCCATCTTGCAACTGTAGTGATCGCAGGTATTTTTGTGCCGTTACTGAATCGCGTTTGCATCGCGACAGAAGCACGACAGAATCGCGTTTGCATCGCTACAGAAGCGCGACAATATCGCGTTTGCATCGCGACTGAATCTGGGCCTGTGGGCGAGGGCACACAGCTAGCGACCGCTTCGCGACTATCGATGTAGATGTTCGACAGCATCGCTACTGCATCGCTACAAAAAGTCGCCGTGGGCGAGGGGCCTAAGACCACGTTGAAAGCTATAGCTTATGTGTTCTACGATGCGGTGGACCTGTTGGACGCAAGAGTGTTGGGATCTAAAGCCGAACTGCTGGTCGGGGATGATTTTAATGGCCTGGTTGCTGGGACTTTTTAGCCAAAGCTTATTGGTTTTACTGTCTGTACCATAGATATAAATATTTCTATGGTCTGTACAATGTTTAGAAACCGAGTGTGACTAGTGACACATTTCGGCTTCGTTCGCGCGTTTAATTTGTAGGTATACTAGCATTTCCCCTACGAACTTCCACACCAGGGGGTGTTAAGGGTAATTTTGGAAAATGAATCATTACAAAATGTATTATTTACTGAAGTTTCAAGTTTCTACGCACTTTTTCCTTGCTTGACTACATTAATTTTACTTTTTGTTAGGTATCGGCAGCATTCCGGACGCGGTGCTGTTAGCTCTGAAGGACCACAAGGACCTGGGCATCCACTCGGAAATGTTTAGCGTCGGAGTCATCGACCTGGTCAAGCGCGGATGTATTACCAACAACATGTATTTTTTAATATATTTTTTAAATATTTATGTGGGATAGGTTATCACCATTGCGTAATATGAAAACACATAACATACCATCACACCTGCAATCCCCAAAGGCAGTTAGGCAGTGGTGCAGAAAAATCCATTAACACTTTATCCGACCAGGGAACCGAATCCAGGACCTCATGCTCAGTAGTAGGGCTTGCGAGCACTAGACCAATGAGGCAGTAAATTTGGAAAGTGCTGACAAAAAGCAACTTGCAAAAAAGTCTTGTAATCCCTTTATCTCGAAAATGCCGGACAAATGACAAGGCCGGACGAAGTCGGGACGGGGCAGGCCAAAAAGCTAGTGCTGTCAAATCCTGCTAGTGATTAAACTTTTTTGAAACTTTTAGAGATTCGTCTTGCCGTCTTTAAAATTCAATGTTGCCAGTCTTGCAACCTCACAATCCCAAACTTGGCTGTACTGACATCATGCCAGCCCTCTGGCGTCACCTATTCTTACTCTAAACTTTACATATCTGTACTACTATTTGAAGAGCAACATTTTACAACATGATAACATTAACAACTTCCTATAAATTTTGCGGCTAGTGCTATAAATTTTTGTTATCCATTGTTGCCTAATAATAATAACACTTCCCAACGTTGATCCACAAAAAGAAACTGCGGTGTGAAACAGGAATGAGTGAGAATATAAATGCTACACGGTTAGCTGATGCGAGCCATGGGCGCCGCCCGTATTGGTCTTGGCTGCTCTGCCGAGCGCTTTTCACTTTACCCCTGCTCCGCGGCCGGCTGTAATGCGACATGCGATAGATGAAAAATAACATTTAAGGCGATGGAAAAAAGGTTCACTTTAAAATAATACAAAACTACTTACTTGATTATTTTAGAACACAATTAAAAAAGATTACTTGTTTTTGTTGTATGCATCCCAACTTTAAACAAAGATTTTACGCTTTGCAAACTTTGGAAATAAAGATGGTATTTTTAAGGATATTTTTCATCATGACAGAAATTAAAATAAGTTTTGTAATAGGCAAATTAAGCCCTTGCTTGTGATACACCACTTGACCTAGTAATATACGACTTTAAAATATTATAACATCCCATTCTTTAATTTGCAATATAGTTGGGTAAGCTGGCCAAGCATTATTTAAAACTTTTTCGAAGGACATTGGGCAAAAATGTATAGGTAAGGCTTGGTCCTAATGTCCACCACAAACAAGAACTATGTTACGAATAGTCAATTACATAAAGACTAGTTTTGACTAAGACATCCATAAAAAGGTTATTTTTCAATTGTATTTGCCTAAACGGCTTGGTTGATTTTCAAATGAGGTGTCATTAGATTTGTCTAGAAAAAACCAACATGACGGATTTTAGCCCCATTAAGTGCAGTCGTATTTTCTTTTTACTTTATCGCGTGCGATATTTTGATATCGAGCCCTTAGTTTTGACCAAGGGCTCGATATTACAGTCAAATGCAAGGTGGTAAGTCCCTAGCTAACGATGAGTAGGGATCAAGCGTGATGAACCTTCTCACAATGCGCGTTCAAGACGACCTCGTACCGCCTTCTGCATTTGACTCCTGAGCCAGCTGCTTAGCGATAGTTTCTCTAGGTGTTAGTCGAAACTCTTTGGTATCAAACCATTTACTGACTTCTGACACGACTATAAAATAATGATTGCATTATTATTATTTCTTTTGCAGGAAGAAGATGCACAAAGGCCGTATAGTAGTCAGTTTTATCGTCGGAAACAAGGAACTGTATGAATTCGTCCACGACAACCCCTTCATTGGTCAATATTATCAGATATTTGTTCTGATGTTGTTAGTGACACGGTCCTGTAATAATTAGTTAAACCGTGGTTCGTTCGTGGTGGTTCGTGGTGGGGTGGTCCCATCCCACTGAGTCGTGAATCTTTTCGGGATAAAAACCCATAAATATTTGCAATACCAACCCATAAATGTTAACACTCGCATAGAATCCACAGAATTTATTACTAACTATGTACTTATGCGTAGGGCTCCCAAACACAAAAGAACTTATGTAAGAGTATAATTAAGTCAAAACATTTCTTTTCGTCCCGAATATGACCTTTCTTCTTGAAAATGTAATCTCAAAAATGACAGAGCATTTAAGGTTTTGTCACCCAGAGAATGTTTAGTTACAAAAATATCCGGCGGATACAAAGGCTTGCTCAGATCTCAAATCGTTTATTGCAATAATGTACAATTAGAGGTGATAAAAAAGAAAAAAAAAATGGTTGCCTGTAGAGTCGGCTTACGGAAGATAACTTTACGTGAGAAAGAGAGAGAGGTGCGTCACAAGCCGAACGCTTAGGCCGATCGTGCCTCTCTATCGCTAATTCCGCGCTCTCGCTTGCACGCTCGGCTCAGATCGAACGTGACAATTAGTCATGCTTTTTCGTGCGTGCAGCCGGCATTCATCGATTTATACAAGTTTTTACAAATTTTATAAAAAAAATACGAATTATATACAATTTTAGACAAATTTTTCGAACATATGAAGCAATGGATTGGCAATTTCCTTCAAAATCATTCAGATTGTGATTGATAGTGTGTTATGCAATTAGTCGAGGTAAAATGAACGACAGATAATCGAGCATTGAGAAAAGGAGAGAGCAAGTAACTGATGAGCATGGTAGTTCCCCGTAGAGACTTTCCCACAGGCGCCGAGATAATTCAAGATATATGAAAAATAAAATAAACCGCGAGGAATATCCTGTTTGTACAGTTTTGATGTAAATAATACATTGTAAAGTGTTGCCACATTATAAAATGTGTAAAATGCATTGTTGGTTGACTATTTTGATTTTTTGATGATGAAAATAATAACGTAAAGTACGGGTTTGCCATCTTCAGTTACGGATTTCAGAATACTTTAAAATGGGTCCGTAATTACATAATGGAAGCCCTATAATTATATGCGATTTATCAAAGTACAACTTACTGTTCACGCGTCAAAATCTTAACCGACTTTAATGACTAAGCTCCATTCACACGGTGCAAGTTTATTGTCTGTGACAAATGAAATGAAATGAAATGATTTTATTTTCTGTAAGTAGGTTTATACAAACACTTTTACACGTCAATCATACTTAGAAAAAAACTAGATGAGCTCGGCGTTTCCTATCTGACTACTCTGAGAAGAAAGGCCGAAACAAACTCAGAGGTCACAGTCTCTTTTAAAGTCCAGACATAATCTTGGTCAGATCATGTGAAGGCCATGTAGATTGGTGTCTGAAATGGTCTTTTGAGGAAAAAACCACACTGATTGAGTGGACCTATCCAGTCAGTGCACGCATTTGTCAGTAATCGTGCAGCTCAACTCAGAACTTAAGGAGCTCAACGATTCGACGAACAATACCAAAGAAAGGACATTTGAGTAGGCCGCATAAATGACTCAAACTGCCAGACTAAGATGAAAACTAAATGAGAGAAATAATAAAAACAATAATCCACATAGTCTTCACATTCACAATAATTTAAAAAAAGAATATAATACTTCAAAAAGTAAATATTAATGTCATAGTGTATAAGTATAACAAAATCATCAATGGCGCCGATTCCCTTGTTCACAAACTAAACTAAATTTAAGTTCAGTGCATCTTTTTCTTTCTAATTCATTTAGAAAAGGACAGAAGATAAATTTTAGTTTAGTCCTGTCAAATTAATCAGCTCCTGTCACTACTCTATACAAGTTTAGACGTGATTAAAAACTTGCCTACTAAAATTACGTCAATTTACGTCAAGCGCTGATTAATTTGACAGGACTAAACTAAAATGTATGTTCTGTCCTTTTCTTAATGAAATAGAAAGAAAAAGATACACTGAACTTAAATTTACTTTAGTTTGTGAACTAGGGAATCGGCGCCAATGTCACACTTAGTATAAAAATAAAATTAGTTTGTTGCCTGGGGGTACATTGGAGTAGCTTAATTAATCCCAAGCCTTTTTGTCGTCCAAGTAATCTTTAACTTTATAGAAACCTTTTTGACAGAGTTTCTGTTTAATAAATGATTTAAATTTATTGAGGCTCAGTTCTTTGACATGGCTTGGGAGTTTGTTGTAAAAACGTATACTTTGGCACTTAAATGAATTACTATTTTTTTGGAGCCTAGTCTTGGGCACAATAAGTAAGTCTTTGTTTCTAGTATTTATGCTATGAATGTCGCTGTGCCTAGAATATAGGTTAATATTCTTTTTGACATAAATCATGTTCTCATATACATATTGAGATGCGACTGTCATTATGTTTATAACCTTAAATGTATCCCTCAGTGAATGCCTACAACTTAGGTTATAAATTGCTCGAATGGCTCGTTTCTGCAGCACAAATATAGCCTGAATGTCGGCTGCATTTCCCCACAGCAAAATGCCGTACGACATTACACTATGGAAATAACTAAAATATACTAATCGAGCTGTTTCTACATCAGTCAAATGACGGATTTTATACACCGCGTAGGCTGCAGAGCTTAGCCGCTTCGACAATTTGGTTATATGTGGGCCCCACTGTAGCTTTGAGTCCAAAGTAATACCTAAGAACACAGTGGTGTCCACAAGATCCAACTCCGCCCCATTTACTAGTACATTGGTTTTTACCTGCTTAACGTTAGGTGTCAGAAATCTAATACATTTGGTCTTTTTCTCGTTTAAAAGTAAATTATTAACACTAAACCAATGTACTATTTTAGAGAGAGCATTATTTACATCGTCAGTAACTGTCTGTTGTCGTTTAAGCTTAAATAAAAGTGATGTGTCATCTGCAAATAACACTATTTCATGACTGTTCTTTATAAGGCAAGGTAGGTCATTAATATATACGAGAAATAAAAAAGGGCCAAGAATTGAGCCCTGCGGAACTCCCATAGTGACAATAGAACCCGGCGATCGCTTACCGTTAACGTCCACTCTTTGGATCCTATTATCCAAATATGAAATAAGAAGATCCAAGGCAGTGTTTCTAACACCATAGTGATGCAATTTCCTGACCAATGTATCATGAGAAACACAATCGAAAGCCTTAGATAAGTCACAAAAAATACCTAGGGCATCATGTGACTTCTCCCAAGCCTCAAAAATATGTGCAAGAAGTTCCCCACCAGCGTCGGTAGTCGATCGACCCTTTGTGAAACCGAATTGTTTACTGTTTAATAATTTATGTTTATTAAAATGTCTTTGCAATTGATCTAGCATCAATTTTTCAAATATTTTACTAAAGGTGGGAAGCACAGAAATTGGTCTAAAGTTTGTGGGGTCTGATGTGCTGCCCGATTTAAACAAAGGTATTATTTTACTACTCTTCATTAAGTCAGGAGTTACACCACAGTCAATACATTTATTAAAAATAATTGCCAATTCAGGCGCTACAGTGTTAATTATGCATTTTGCAACCTCCACAGAATTTCCCCATAGATCAGCTGACGACATTAGTGACATACCATAAAATTTAAGGGCAACTAACTGGCACCGTCTAAACAAGACGTACAATTGTTGCACGATACGGGCAAGTTACGAGGGCTGCATTAAAAGTATCGGGAATGGAATATTTCCACTGTTCCTGTCATATTAAAATCTTTTTAATTGAAAAATCCTCGGTTTTAAAAATCGAATACCATTTATTTATTTAAACAAAGATTCTCGGTCTTGTCACAAGGTTTTGTCAAACTTGTTCAGTCGTTGAGAAAATGGAATTGACTCGAGAAAATTCAAGAGCGATGATTTATTATGACTTTCGAAGTGGTTTAAGACGCTGACAACACCTAAACCGCGGTCACTGTCAAATTGCATAGAAAAGAAAGAGAAGCGCGATGACACAACGCTTGTAATTTATTGCAAAATATGAAGCAATTAACTATTTATTCAAAATTGAGTTGAGTAATCGAAAATAAAAAACAACCAATTTCTGCATTCAAATAAGACGTTCTTGTTATTAATTAAATACGTAACGCATGTTGATATTTAATACAGATATTTTGGATTAGAACTTAAGGTAAGAGGGTAGTTTAACGTTAGTTTGTATCGAGATTTTTTTTTCAAAACGTGTTTTGGTAACAACCAAGTTCTGGGAAATATGTTCAAAATTAACATATATTTTTTCCGCTACCACAAACTATACAGATTCGGTATTTTTTTTCTTAAGTGAAGCCTATTTTGGTCAATTAGGTCTTGTCAGCGCCTTAACACAAAAACAGTGTGTTGACCATTCGATTTCTGCATTTGGTGATGAAGCCCCATCCAAAATCACAATTTATCGCTGGTTTGCTGAATTTCAACGTGGACGTGTCAAGCTCAGTGATGATCCCCGTCAAGGTCGTCCAAAAACCACCCAAGAAACCGTTGATGCTGTGCGTAAGCTGATTGAGGAAGATCGACATGTGACATACCGCGAAATTCAGGCAAATTTAGACATTGGCATGAGTCAAATACAAATAATCTTGCATGAACAATTAGGTGTAAAAAAGTTGTTTTCCCGATGGATACCGCATTCGCTCTGTGAAGTGCAAAAAGCGGCTCGCGTTACTTGGTGCGTCAGAACTCTCGAAAGATTCCACGCAGGATCCTCAAATGCTGTATACAACATCGTATCAGGTGACGAATCCTGGATATACGCGTACGAACCCGAAACAAAAAACCAGTCACGAGTTTGGGTGTTCGAAAATGAGTTAAAGCCAACAAAAATTGTTCGTTCACGGAGTGTTGCAAAAAAAATGGTGGCCACGTTTGTCTCCAAAACCGGCCATGTTACGACTATTCCTCTTGAGGGACAAAGAACGGTTAATGCAGAATGGTATGCTAGCATTTGTTTGCCACAGGTCGTTTCTGAATTCCGTAAAGAGAACTGCAACCGCCGCATCATCCTCCATCACGACAATGCGAGTTCTCACACCGCGCACAGAACAAAAGAGCTTTTAGAGCAAGAAAACATAGAATTATTAGACCATCCGCCGTACAGCCTCGACCTAAGCCCTAATGATTTCTATACTTTCCCTAAAATAAAGAATAAATTGCGTGGACAGAGATTTTTATCACCTGAAGAAGCTGTGGACGCCTACAAAACGGCCATTTTGGAGACCCCAACTTCTTAATGGAATGTTTGCTTCAATGATTGGTTCCATCGTATGGAAAAATGTGTCAAATTTTGCGGAAAATACTTCGAAAAGCAATAAATACATTTTTAAATAGTAATGTCGTGTCACTTCCTTGATTCCCGAAATTTTCAGTGCCGCCCTCGTATTTGCCGTTCAAAACTGGTGTACCTAGGTGTAATCAGCACGTATGTACATAATACACGTGCAGTAAAATCACATTCAATTCTACCAAGTCGAACGAATGAAACAAATTAAATAAAATCTTGGGAAGACGATCAAAAAAATTTTTATGAAATATTTGGCGCGCAAATACAGGCAATACTTGAATCAATTGTACAAAGACGTGCAACTCTCTATTAAAACGAGGCAAAACTTGCATGTAATAATCGCCTTGCAATAAAATTGCCTTGGTTTAAGTCGCAAGCAATTTTATTGAACAACAAAACTTTCATTGAATTATTGTACCTATGCCATTTTATGGAAATCGCACGCTTGTAAACACTTGCATGTCATTTTTGATTGGCAATAAAATTGAATGTGCTATAGAATATGATAATATTTTATTGACACCAAAAATATTAACATTAAGTATAACAACCTTATTGCGTAAAAAGAAATGTTTAAACTCATAATCAAAATCAAAATATTTTATTTCTGAAACGTCAGAAGCTAGGTGCACGGTTCCAAATGGTCGTTTCCTATGGAGAAGAGCCGGCAAGAAAGTCCACGGTTACTCTTTTAAAAATTATTGGCTTTTATAATGTTTTCAAATCACAGTGTTTAATAGCTATAGGAGGACAGTGTAGGCCTGTCAAGAAGTACCATGTACTTAACAAAAAATAAATGGTCTACAAATCTAGTCCATTGCGAATTTGAGAACGTTGTGTTCTCAAATTCACAAAATACAAAAGAATCTATGTAAAATATTAATAAAAAAATAAAATACCAAATGACATGTTTGCCATTACAACTGTAACAAGTCTGAGTTAATATCCTGTCCAAAAAGCCACTAACAAAATAGTTAAATATCAAAACTGTAGGTATATGTCAAATAATGAAAATATGTCAGAAAAGTTTGTGAATATATAAAACAAAAATAAAAAAATAAACATCGTAATTTGGGAGCAGTTAATAGACATTTAATTAGTTATGCCGTTTATGAGGTACCAGGGAAGCCACATGTGCAGAAGGAATTATTGGCAAAATTCCTTGTCTTCAACGTAGTCTTTTATCTTATAATTTGCGTTTTTGATAAGGAGACGTTTGACTACAATAAAAATAATACAACATGGGAGCATCTGCAGCGAACTAGATAAAAACCTGTTTCTCGGCGTACGGCGCCATACCTCTGAAAATAGACTGGATTTTTTTTTTGCCAACATTTACAATTTTGTTAAATCTTACAGAACATTTATTAACATAGCTACATTATTTTTGTTATTAAAATAGAGAAATTGATTACACTTAAATGAGTTGGTAGTGTGTGGACGGGAGTGAGTATGTGGGTGTGTGAGCGTGAGTGTGTAAGTATGTATGTGTGTGTGTGATAGTAAATGTTGAAATGAAATGAAATGAAATTGTTTATTCTATAAATAGGATATGAGAATCACTTTTACACGTCATATTAAAAAATAAGCTAGATGGAGTCGACATTTCCTATCTGACTACCCCTGAGAAGAAATGGCGAAACAAACTCAAGGGTGAGAAGGTGGTAAACAGCTGTTTAAGATAAAAAATTGCTTATAGGAAACCTAGTTACTTTTAATGTCATGCGATTATTGCTCTTGAACGTTCCAGAAACATGCACCGTGTAAACGTGTCACTTTCCTAATAGCATGTAAGTCTATTAGAGCAGTGGTGGCTCATTGGTAACGGCCGCGACTTACCAAGTTGTAGGTCGTAGCACCTACATAGGTTCGAACCCCGACACGCGCTTTACTTTGTTTTAAAAATTATTTCATCACCACTGCACTCAAAACGGTGAAGGAAAATATCGTGAGCAAACATGTCTTAAAACTAAAATATGACGGAAACGTTCTCCCATCGGCCATTAGATTTTGATGTGATAGGTAACGTCTTATAAATCGATGAACGCCGGCTGCACGCACGAAAAATCATGACTCATTGGTGCCGATTCCCTTGTTCACAAACTAAACTAAATTTAAATTCAGTGCATCTTTTTTTTTCTATTTCATTAAGAAAAGGACAGAAGATACATTTTAGTTTAGTCCTGTCAAATTAATCAGCGCCTGTCACTACTCCATACAAGTTTAGACGTGATTAAAAACTTGCCTACTAAAATTACGTCAATTTACGTCAAGCGCTGATTAATTTGACAGGACTGAACTAAAATTTATCTTCTGTCCTTTTCTTAATGAAATAGAAAGAAAAAGATGCACTGAACTTAAATTTAATTTATTTTGTGAACAAGGGAATCGGCGCCATTGTCACGTTCCGCCTGAGTCGAGCGTGCAAGCGAAAGCGCGGAACTAGCGATAGAGAGGCACGATCGGTCTAAGCGTTCGGCTTGTGGCGCATCTCTCTCTGTCGCTATCACGTAAAATTATCGTCCGTAAACCGCCTTTACAGACAATAAATGTTATATTCATTAATATAAGAGCATTTGTCTGGCTAGGTTTTATTACATCTCACAGAGAGGAGGCTTGTGTCCCAGTAGTGTGAAAATTATAGGCTGATTATGCATAATACGTAATATAAAGCACAGTTACTTAAAATCTATAACAAAATTGCAGAAATGTTGGAGATTGACTACGTGAACAACACTCACATAATATCACTGCAGCCCTGCATGACGGCCATCAACTCGTGCATCGAAGTCGACCTCACGGGACAAGTGTGCGCAGACTCTATTGGTAAAGTCTGTTTTTTAATCTCGGAGACTAATTTGACAGGTGCAAATGTCAAACTCCATATTGAAATACCAAACAACAATAATTTGAAATGTTAAATTAGTCTCTGAGATTAAAAAACGAACTTTAGCATATTACAGTACCTAGGTATAACCCGCGTCATTAGAAAAACGAAATGAAAATATTCCAAATCATTCTCTGACTTGCATATTCAAGACAGGAATAGTGAAGTGCCATCGCTTGGCCCGCATTTCAATTCCTTTCTTTAACGCCATGGTTTATACCCGGCCGTTAAAATGCCACATTGTTATGAGACTGTCAGTCAGCTATGATTAGGAACTATGACACTATATAATTTTGCTGAAAAATAAACCATCTGAACAAGACAGTGGTGGTTCTGGCGGAAAGAAACGATGAGATTTAAATGCACTACAATTATCTTTTCTTGAATCTTGCAGGTACCCGTATGTACTCCGGTTTTGGTGGTCAAGTAGACTTTATCCGTGGTGCGGCGGAGGGTTTGGACGGACGAGGCAAGCCCATCATCGCGCTTGAGTCTCTCACCAAGAAGGGAAAGTCCAAGATTGTGCCTACGCTTGCAGTTGGTCAGCATACTGCATCGTTCTTGCTATTGCTACTTGTTATTATACTCTTAAGGCTGGCCCATATGTATACAGGGTGGAAAATTGGAGCGGGCCCAAGAAGTACCTTAAATATAGTAATAGATTCTACCAATGTTTACTCGGTGGAAACATACGATTTGTAGAAATTAAAGCAACATTCAAACATTTTTGAAAACTCGCTTGGCTTTACCGGGAATCGACCGACAGAAATGCCACAAAAGGTACAACCGACATTTTTATCTTATTTTCATGACACCATTCGAAAGGGTCAACTTTAAGGATCAAATCTCTCCAATAAACATAGGAATCTTAAGGCTAGGCTCAATGATAACAAAACTTTTGTATCTTGCAGGTGCCGGCGTCGTGACAACTCGCGCGCACGTACAGTGGATTGTGACCGAGCACGGCATTGCCAATCTGTTCGGCAAGACGCTCCGGCAGAGAGCTTACGAACTGATAAAGATAGCCCACCCTAAGCATCGCGAAGAGTTAGAAAAAGCCGCATTTAACCGCCTCAAGTGCATGCCTTGCCCTTAAGAATAAATGTATACATAGTTAAAATATAGTGGAACTAGCTGGCCTGAATGAATCGTGGTTATAATATTGGTGCCTTGCCTTTGCATGTAACGCTGGTGAACGTTGAGACAGCGTTGACGCGGTTTGACGAACGCCAACGCTAAGTACGCCGGGAGCCTTAACCCAGGGGCTGCAGGCTCGATAGATAGCGATCGCTTTACGACCAAATTCGGTAAGCGATATTCGTAAAGCGATCGCTGTCAATGTCGAGACTGCAGCCCCAGGTGTACAAGCCGGGCTAGTGCATGTCGAGACTGCAGCCACAGGTGAACAAGCCGGGCTAGTGCGTGTCGAGACTGCAGCCTCAGGTGAACAAGCCGGGCTAGTGCGTGTCGAGACTGCAGCCACAGGTGAACAAGCCGGGCTAGTGCGTGTCGAGACTGCAGCCCCAGGTGTACAAGCCGGGCTAGTGCGTGTCGAGACTGCAGCCACAGGTGAACCAGACGGGCTAGTGCATGTCGAGACTGCAGCCTCAGGAGAACAAGCCGGGCTAGTGCGTGTCGAGACTGCAGCCCCAGGTGAACAAGCCGTGCTAGTGTGTGTCGAGACTGCAGCCCCAGGTGAACAAGCCGGGCGAGTGCGTGTCGAGACTGCAGCCCCAGGTGTACAAGCCGGGCTAGTGCGTGTCGAGACTGCAGCCACAGGTAAACAAGCCGGGCTAGTGCGTGTCGAGACTGCAGCCACAGGTAAACAAGCCGGACTAGTGCGTGTCGAGCCATGCAAACTAGGTTTCCAGTATCAATTTAATTAGGTGAAACGAAATATCATAATATAATTTTCTTGTTTACATGGTTAGAAAGTTGTCAGCAACAACGAGGACGAAGAGAAAACGCTGGGAGGATTCTCTTCCACACCGAACTAAACTATCACTAAAATTTCTTACTTTTGACTATGAGAATCATATACTTAGTTAATGGTGCCGAATCCCTTGTTCACAAACTAAACTAAATTTAAGTTCAGTGCATCTTTTTCTTTCTATTTCATTAAGAAAAGGACAGAAGATAGATTTTAGTTTAGTCCTGTCAAATTAATCAGCGCCTGTCACTACTCCATACAAGTTTAGACGTGATTAAAAACTTGCCTACTAAAATTACGTCAATTTACGTCAAGCGCTGATTAATTTGACAGGACTAAACTAAAATTTATCTTCTGTACTTTTCATAACGAAATAGAAAGAAAAATATGCAGAGAACTTAAATTTAGTTTTGTTTGTTAACAAGGGAATCGGCACCATTCTGCAAATAATTTTCTCTAAATTTAAAAACTATTTTTACACAACTAAAATCGAGTTTGACAATCGCGACTCCGCGTGGTACTTGTTTGCCCTACACCGAGAATGATTATTTTAGAGATTTTTTTAGAGCCGGAGGCGCGCTAGGAGGGCAGCCTCAACGTGTTTTATATGGAACTAGATGCGCCCCGCGGTTTCACCCGCATAAGTTTTGACCCCGTTGGTATATCGGGATAAAAAGTATCCTATGTGTTATTCCTGGTTATAAACTACCTGTATGCTAAATTTCATCCAAATCCGTCCAGTACTTTTTGCGTGAAAGAGTAACAAACATCCATCCATCCTTACAAACTTTCGCATTTATAATATTAGTAGGATTTTTCACTTTTTGTACGGAAAATATGAAAAATTATTATCTACATGTTGGGTTTTAGGGGTTTGCGAGATCCTAAGTGGGACACTATTTTCATTATTTTTGCGATAGGACACACCGTTTTGGAGATATAAGCGAAATAAAAAAAAGGAGGACAGTGGTGCCGATTCCCTTGTTCACAAACTAAACTAAATTTAAGTTCAGTGCATCTTTTTCCTTCTATTTCATTAAGAAAAGGACAGAAGATAAATTTTAGTTTAGTCCTGTCAAATTAATCAGCGCCTGTCACTACTCCATACAAGTTTAGATGTGATTAAAAACTTGCCTACTAAAATTACGTCAATTTACGTCAAGCGATGATTAATTTGACAGGACTGAACTAAAATTTATCTTCTGTCCTTTTCTTAATGAAATAGAATGAAAAAGATGCACTGAACTTAAATTTAATTTAGTTTGTGAACAAGGGAATCGGCGCCATTACCGTTTTTGCTCCTGAAGTCAGTGTTGGTGAGAATTTTAGTTCATGACAACTAATTTTATTCCACATCTTTTAATCGCAATTAAATATAGTCTGATTTAGTTTCACAATCAAATTTTTTGGTGGAAAACTTCAAATTCAGAATAGCAAAATTGTCATTTTCACTAAATTAGTGCTGTCAAACTAAAATATAGTTCAAGTTATGTCACTGTAGTCAATTTCAGAATGGGAAATCATCGTTTGATAGGAATAAACTAAATTTTAATAATTTTTAGTCTAGTTTAGAGGCATTTGTGACAAGAGAATCGGCACCAGTATCTCACTAAATATTCACCTAGATAAAATATTCACCTCAAAAATCAGGTTGTAATGCGGTTTTAATCTTTCAGCCAATTTCAAACTTTGTCCCAGTAGCCTCCACACAAAATGGCTAGACAAATATACGGCTTGACAAATATACGGACGGACATAATTATTTAATAAGGGGTCCATTTTCTTTAATGGGCTATTAGTCACATTTCATTCAGGTCACCTTGTTCTTTGAAGCACTTCCATTTTTTTTATGGATTTGGAAATTATTCCATAATTAATTTATTTATTTACCTACTTATGTAACAACAATGGGCAAAAGAGGTCTAAATGTCCACCAGACATTTAGACCAGTTTTGCCCATTGTCGTTTGGAAGTGCTTATAATTTTTTAAATAAAAATATTTATGAACACTCTCAATCGTGAAGTTCTTATTTTGAATTTAAAAATAGTTTAATCGACCTCGTAATTGTTTTATTATTCTAAAGTTGAAAGTCACTTGCACGTCATAAAACGACATTGCGATTTCAGACTTACACCAATATTAGTCCTAATATCCGAGATAAACTCAGAAAATAGGTAAGTACAGTCGCCAGCACATGAAGTTACCACAAACTGTCTTTCTCCAAATGAATCTAAACCTTATAAATGTTATATGTTAAGTTCAATATCGAATGAGAAAATTTGAGTTTGTGGGAACTTGACTGTATATATGAATTCAACTGGTCACATTCGTTCTCGCCCGGATTTGAACCCACAACCTCGTGGATGAGAGAATAGGTCTTAACCACTGGAGGCATCACGTAATGGGGATACTGAAGTTGAAGAAATTTCGTTTTTTGCACTCACAACCTCTCACTCTAAACGCTCACACCTTCTCCGTTCCGTCGTGAGTAATGAGTAACATACATTTCCACGTAAGTACTTAATAAAATAGGTTTTTCATACCGCACCGCCCGCCGCGCCGCGTCGTCGCTGCGACTGTGATGTGACATGTGATTTTGTCATGTTTGCCGATGAGAAAACCGATACGGCGCGCGGCGGGCGCACGGTTTGTAATATAATATTTTTGTTCCATGGTAACTAATGCTATGCATTCAGATTCAGTACTTATGTAATCAATTTAATCATAATTATTTATTCTGTATTTTATAGATAGTATCGCCATCTGCAGTGACAAAGGTAACTAATTGATTTGAGATGCGGACACTAGATGTCGCATTTTGAAAAAGCCTGTAAAAACTTTAGTATGGAATTCAGGCAAGTTGGAAGTGTCAAAGAATATCGATACAATATATCGATATTTTTAAAATATAGACTTCAAATAACTTCTTACTGAAGAAGTCCGTTCTATCCGTCATAAAAAAGTAAGTAGGAGTCTGATTTCCTACGAAATGTATAGGAAAAGTTTTTGCGATTTCTGACTTTTAGTAGAATAGAATAATAATAGTACACAAACCTCGTGATCCAAAAGGACACGCACCTAAAGATCTCGTGGCTAAATAATAACAGACGCACGGGTCGATCAAAGATTAAGCTACGCTTGCCGCGGTCGAGTCGATACATTACTTATCGAGAAGAGGGGCCGTGCCTCGGCAAGCACGTTATTTGATAATGGTGCCGATTCCCTTGTTCACAAACTAAACTAAATTTAAGTTCAATGCATCTTTTTCTTTCTATTTCATTAAGAAAAGGACAGAAGATAAATTTTAGTGTAGTCCTGTCAAATTAATCAGCGCCTGTCACTACTCCATACAAGTTTAGACGTGATTAAAAACTTGCCTACTAAAATTACGTCAATTTACGTCAAGCGCTGATTAATTTGACAGGACTGAACTAAAATTTATCTTCTGTCCTTTTCTTAATGAAATAGAAAGAAAAAGATGCACTGAACTTAAATTTAGATTAGTTTGTGAACAAGGGAATCAGCGCCATTGTCCCACCCAAAAAAAAAGGTTATATGTCCACGGGCGAGAAAATCGCTGCGATAATCTCGCCGTGTCATTAAATTCAATAGAAACTATGAATCAATCTCCATATGGCGATATCGTCGCGGCGAATATTAAAAGCCCAGTGACTCGCCGTGATTCTCTCGTCCGTGGAGATGGCGCCTAAGCCGTAGATCTATAACAGTCGTTATAGGTCACAAGGACGAAAGTCGACAACCAGTCTTACCAAGGGGAATCGTGTTACCCGGTAACTGGGATGGAGATAGGCAGTCTCTCCATGTAAAATACTGGTATTCAGCTGCATCTGGTTAGACTGGAAGCTAAAGCCAACATATTTGAGAAAAGACTAGGCCCATTGTAGTACTCAAACCTCAGTTGGTTTTATAGAGTATTTTGATTCTTAAAAGAAACAATCCATATAAAATCATGATTTTCTGATAGCACCAAATAAAGTTTTGTGAAAATTGCCCATTTTTTTACTGATTGTTCAATTTAAACATAAACTACGGTCTTAAAAGACTGTCCTTACCTTTTTGGGAAATTTTGATCTGCATTCAAGATCAACACTTCCCAAAAAGTTAAGGACAGTCTTTTAAGACCGTTTTACTGTAGCTACCATGTTTACCTGCCCTTACTGTCCCATCCCTAAAATGTGTGCGTTACCCCAGCAAAATAATGTCGAAAATAGGCATTTAAATCTTACAGATAATTAGTTGCCCAGCTTCTGTAATTGTTGCGCACATTTTTAAATTTGTTGCACTTATAGTTTTTTTAGTTATTTCACAAAAACATTTCCTGCTGGGGTAACGTTTCAAACGTTACCGCAGCCAGACATTTTTTTTTTTAAATGGGAGTATTGAAACAAATATTAGCTATATAATTAGTTGTCTAGACGAGGTAAATGTTGCACCTTATTTTGTATTTGTTCTTTCTTCGGCTGCGAAGTTATTCGAGATCCTGCTGGAGTAACGTTTGTGGTTTTACTGGATCTCTGAAACGGTTAAGCGGATTCTTATCATCTTTTGTACATAACTTCTTAGGAATTAGTTGTAATTAGTTGTGCAATAAAAAAAACACAATAATGCACCGTTTAAAGGTTATTTAATTAAATATAAAAACACTTCAATAGGTCCCTGCACTCTAAATAAGAGCTCTAAAGACTTACTTTAAACGTTATTTTGTAGCTTGTAACTGCTTTCAAATGTATGTGAAGTTTCATTAGTATCCTGTAAGTAACTAACAAATTATGATGATATTCAGTTCTCCACGTTCACGGTCAATATGTGCGCGGAGTTTTTTGGCCACCGATAAACTTGTATGTGGATATATAAACTGAATTTTATATCAATAATTAGTTGCTTAGTTCAGTTTTATACCTGTACAATTTCAGCGTAGTACATACAATAATTAACGAGATAATAAAATAAAAGTCATTAGGAAGCGCAAGACCGTAGTAACCTAACCAAGTTTAGGAGGTTACAAAAAAGCGACCGCGTAGTACATTATGCTTTCTTCTAAAATGTTTAGTATAATACACCTTACAAGTTCGGTACAGACGCGTACACTGTTAAATACATAACAATATTATAATATCTGTAGGTACTATGAAAACATTATTCTTATTATTATCTTTCGGCTACTTATTAGATAGGTATCTATTATTATGTGCACAATTGCAAATACTTACCAACAATCGACGATAACACGTCCAGGTGGGACGCGGAAGGGGTACTTCATTGTTTGCATAGCGCACTAAACTTGACCATTAGTTACATAATTCATCTTGTAGAATGCGTGTGCGCTTCCGCAATTCCGCTTTCTATTTTTCCAAATATTTAACGAGTGCGTAAGAGTTAATCAATAAGTGTGTACCTAATTACTTTTATAATTAATGTGGACAGCTCCTCTTAAGGACCATAATTATTGTGTGTGGCTTAATGAATTCACGAACAAGGTAAGCTTGCATAATGTATCTACACAGAAATAGTTGCAATATTATTATTATTAGTACATTTTGATAGGTACTTATCTAAAATTGATCATTTTTTTAAAGGCAATAGTACTAAATATTGAATTTTAACTACCTACATACTTAGTATTTAAATTTAAATAATGGAAAATGCCATAAAAGAAAAATTGCTATCTGTGATTGTTTTAAAGTTTAATTAATATTTTAAAAGTTCATTTGAAATAATTATTGTACCTGTGAATAAAAATTATTTAAGAAACGTAGTTTTTTTAACACTTGTGTACACGTCTGTACTAAACTTCTAACACTATTCTACATATTTTAAAATATAGCATAATGTACTACGCGGTCGCTTTTTTGTAACCACCTAAACTTGGTCGGGTTATCACAGTCTTGCACTTTTGTTTTATTATCTCCTTAATTATTGTGTGCACTACGCTGAAATTCTACAGGTATAAAATTGAACTAAGCAACTAATTATTGATATAAAATTCAGTTCATATATCCACATACAGGTTTATCGGTGGCCAAATAACTCCGCGCGCATTGTGACCGTGAACGTGGAGAACTGAATATCATCATAATTTGTTAGTTACTTACAGGATACTAACGAAACTTCACATACATTTGAAGGCAGTTACAAGCTACAAAACAACGTTTAAAATAAGCCTTTAGAGCTCTTATTTAGAGTGTTAGGACCTATTGAAGTGTTTTTATATTTAATTAAATAACCTTTAAACGGTGCATTATTTTGGTTTTTTTTATTGCACAACTAATTACAACTAATTTCTAAGAAGTTATGTACAAAAGATGATAAGAATCCGCTTAACCGTTTCAGAGATCCAGCAAAACCACAAACGTTACTCCAGCAGGATCTCGAATAACTTCGGAGTCGAAAAAAGAACAAATACAAAATAAGGTGCAACATTTACCTCGTCTAGACAACTAATTATATAGCTAATATTTGTTTCAATACTCCCATTAAAAAAAAAATGTCTGGCTGCGGTAACGTTTGAAACGTTACCCCAGCAGGAAATGTTTTTGTGAAATAACTAAAAAACTATAAGTGCAACAAATTTAAAAATGTGCGCAACAATTACAGAAGCTGGGCAACTAATTATCTGTAAGATTTAAATGACTATTTTCGACATTATTTTGCTGGGGTAACGCACACCCCTAAAATCCATCCTGAATGTATTTTTGCATAGAGAAGGTTTTTATAGAGTTTCTTCATACTGCCTGCCGGCGAATCCACTGGCAGAAGTTAGCATATTTATAACGGTAAAAAAAATATATCGATATTTCAACGAAAATTATCGTATGTCGTTGCCCCCATCCCTGATTCCGTACTGACTGCTGCTTGCTCTTTCTACCTACGCTGTCTGTAGTACTCTGGGATTGAGTGGGTGGGATTCGGATATTAAATTAAAATTTAATCAAATCAGACGAATAACAACACGGCCTGTACGACTGGCTGGTTAAGATTAAAAGAAACGAATATTTTTAATAAGCTTCATCAATATGTCTGTGTGTAAATACGTGCCCAATGTGGCAATCCGAAATTTCGGTAGATTAGGTGGCGTTCTGAGTAGTGCAAAGTTGAACAGAAGTTATTTTACGTACACCCAAGAATTGTCGCAGCCCCTGGATAGGAAGCCCGAATATGGGACTGCCAAAGAAGCGTTTGAGAAGTATTTAAAGTCCGGTAAGTAAATATTTAATTTGTAATGTTAAACTGTTACTCGATACCTACATGCACAAATTAACTAGGTACCTAAATTAATTTTTTACATGTTCAGCACAGACTATGCTAATTAGTGGCGTTTAGAGCGAAACGTTCTGTTATTTATTATCGACATTCCACGCGGCGTTAGTGACAATGGCAAGTCCGAACCGTCCCAAATTAAAATAAAACAAAAGACAAGTACTTAGTTAAAAAAATACTAGAAAATAAAAGACCAAACTCTGAATGATACAGAATGCAGCACATTCAAAATTTATTTGTTAAGTTTCTGCAGTACACATCTTAAACCAAAATAAATAGTAGCAGTAGAATTATTTATTAATCATCCATAGAATAAGTACCACATGCATATTATTATTTTCTTGAAACACCAAAATATAATTTGGTCTGAAGGGGTTTACAAAAATGCACAAAAGCAGTGCTCTGCCTGTAAGGTTGCAATACCCAAGAAAACAGTAGTCAGAGACCTAACCACCATAGTTGTGTCTTGCTTGTACTTTATCAGGCTCTCAATTTCAGAACTATAGACTATAAAGAGTGATCACAGACACAAAAAGACCATGATATCCTCCTTGTGGTTTATTCAAATGAAATGGCATCTATATATAAAAATGAAATGCTGTTTGTTGGTAAGAGCATCACTTGAGAATGGCTGGATCAAATTGGACTATTTTTGTTTTAAACTGTTTGCAATAGTTTGAATTAGTTTTTTTAAAGAAAGAATAATTGGAAACACTGAACATTCTTTTTCCAATGGGATTTTTGTATGAACTATTGAAATTTGGACTGGACAACATCCATGTACTCAGCTACTAAATAATAAGAGACACTTAACAAGTCACACACTTGACTGCATCGTTGGTCTAGACCAACAGTAGCGCAGTAGCGCTTGCAACCACTAGTGGTTGCAAGCGCTACTGCTGAGCATGAGGTCCTGGGTTCAACTCCCAGCAGGCTTAGCATGACGCTTTGTATTTCTTCGAAGAATAGACACGTCTCTTTCTATACAAAGTGACATTTCGTTTCTCCATTTACATCTCACAGTAGAAATCCTTCTACATTCTGTCATTTTGTCTTTCGTTTCTAACGATCTTTGCCTTTTTTATGTAGAATGATTTCTATGGTGGGATGTCAAAAAAGGAGAAATGAAATTTCACTTTTTATAGAAAGAGCCGTGTCTATTCTTCGAAGAAATAGAAAGCGTCATGCTAAGCCTGCAGGTCAGGCAGTGTTGTTGAGTTTTTCCATCTGGAATTTCAAAGTAACAGCCCAGAGTTTAGTTGATTACATGGGACTTAAACATAACTGGTGAAATGTGGGTATACTGTAGGTACACCTCTGCCCTTAACCCTTTGGGGAATACAGTCGTAATGTTATGTTACTTAACAAGTTCAAATGCTCCATAAACCATATCCAAACTCAGTTGTACTCACTAGACAGTAGGGGCAGATGAATTAAGCAATAAAAGGGAACCAACAAGTAGCAAACTCAGGTACAAAGTACATTATGAATCATGTTTTGTGCTACCTTGAATCATAATTCATCTGCTTTAACATTCAAATTACTGTGAACTTGTTTTTATTGGTCTGTTTTGTACAGTTGGTATTCTATAAGTAGATAAATTAACCAGCTGTTGCGTCTGGTTTTATTTGAAAGACTTAACACTTTCACCGCTAAGTACATAGAATACATACAAATTGGCATGCCATATAATGTTTATTGCAAATCTATAACAATTCAATCAACAGAAGTCATCTGAACAGAAGTCATCTTTAGCTACATATAGCGACGACTCGGATGCGAGTTGTGGGCACACGAACGAATTATTTTTCGACCCATATGCTGGGTGCTTGGCATAGAAAGTGTTAAGGAAACTTAAATGAAATAGACTTCTGCCTGTCTTCCAACAAACAAAATGATCAGTCAAAGTGAAGTCTTCAATATTTGAACCAATTTTGCTACAGTTTAGATCACCAACCATTGTATAGTTAAAAGATTAAATTACAAAATATACCAGGCACAAGTTTTTCCCGATTTCTTGCTAAGATAAATTCAACAAACTGAAAAATAAAATAAAAAATGTACTTATGCTGCTATCCTATTTAAGAGTCCCGCACACAGGTGCACCACGACGGTGCAACGCGATTCTGGTAGAATGATTTCCATGAAAGTTTCATAGAAATTGTTCTACTAGAGTCGCGTCTGCTTCTGTATTGATGTGAATGTGAGAATGTTGTAGGCTTAATAGACTAGATCTTTTGTAGACCTTTTTCTTTTCTTTTTTTGTTAAGTACTTCGCGACAGGCCTACACTGTCCTCCCATACCTATTAACACTGTAATTTGAGAACATTGTAAAAGCCAATTATTTTTAAAAGAGTAACCATGGAGTTTCTTGCCGGCTCTTCTCCATAGGAAACGACCAATTGGAACCGTGCACCTAGCTTCTGACGTTTCATAAGTGCCCATGTAGGTGAAATAAAAATATTTTGATTGATTGATTGATTGATTGATTGATTGATTGTTGCCTTTAACTAGCACTGTAGATATAACTGGGTTGGTTTAATCTTACATAAGACATATTCAGACACAAAGTCTAACCTTTTTACTGTATACTTAATCCGATTTGTAGCATTTTTTAAGTTTCTAATGCTAGCGTAAAATCGGATTTTTTTTCATGTATATGTATACCAGACATCACAGCAATTTGAGGTATTGTAGACTCTTAAATGCAATGTTTTAACAATACTTACTTAAATTAAAATAGTTAATAAAAATTATTAGTATTGTAAGTATGTATGCTGCCATTAGCCTTGTTTATTGGCATGGATGGTATGGTATTGAATATTAATTATACAGACATAATACATTAATTAAGTTGAGGTTTACATAATTGTGAACTAGCGAAATTCAAATTTTCTTACGTTTTTTTGTAATTTGCAGGTCAGTGTCAGGTTGTATCTTTATCAAACTATGATTCGCGATAATCATTAGAATCATTCATACATCTCTCTTGTTATATTTGTTCCTTACGAACTTTTCCATAAGACATTATATTGTTCATATGAAACAAATTTTACTAATACATATACGTATAATGTATATATAATCTGAATTTCACGGATTACCACTGCGGATCCACCCTAATACATAAAATACAAATAGAGGGCCAACGCTATGTATTGCTCCAAGTTATGACGCTACTTACAAAGAAAAAAACCGGCCAAGTGCATGTCGGACCACGCACAATGAAGGATACCGCAGTTGGGATGAATTTATCCCAAGAACAAACTTAACCCGTGAGAAGGCGCGCCTCTATTTGTTACATGGATAGGCGCGCGTGAGCAAATTGCTCACACTACTTTAAATGCCCATATTTCTACTTTTATGGTAGTTATTGACTTGTAATGGATTTATATGAATAAAACAAGGTTTAATAAGTAAGAAAACAAGTATTTTTATTAAAAATATGTAACATAAATGCAACTTCTAAAACAAATAACGAATCAACTAATTTTTATTTTCTAATTTTGTCAGTCTTCATTCAAATCACTATAAAAAATCTTACATAACTAAAACTTAAAAAAAATACTTTTCCATGTAATCTGGACAAGTGTGTCTCTCAAAACAAATCGAACACATATATGTAGCATGTTCGATGCAGAGTAATTGCTTGCACAAAGTGCAAGCTTTTTTTGTCCGTCTATTCTTACGTCTAGGGCATAATATTATGCCGAAGATTGCTCTGTATCTGTTGCATGAGGGCTGCAAATGTTAGAAGCGTCGCTTTCTCTGATGTCAACACGATGTTGTTCTCCATCAAGGTCCGCATCCAATGCTTCATCACCGGAATCCTCTTCCAGCCACGAACAAATTTGTTCTTGACGTCGGTCGCCCATTTTACACGTGTGTTGGTAGCTAAAAACAAAAAAGATTATTATTAAAATATTACTATAGAGTATTTACGTAATAATTAACCAGTTTAATATAAATAAATAAAATAATATAGTCTAGAAAATACAATTATACTTTTTAATTGGAAAAATAAATACTTACACGGATGGGCGCGTGATGAGCAAATTGCCGCACGATGGTACACGGCCTCCACAAACACTTAGCTGCGCAGTCGCAACAGGACTGACCGGCACGCGAGTTGCGTCACGGGGGAGGGGGTGAATAGTTAGGAAGGTACCTAGGCGCGTGAGACGTTAGGGCGTCGGTATCACCAAAAAATTTAGCTTTGAATTTTTGTGTGAGCAAATTGCTCATAGCGCGCCTTCCAACGGGTTAACATTGTAGTTGAAAAACATGTTCTCCCATACATTCCAACTGCAAATGTAAAGTACGCACAATATTGAGAGATATACCATGTTATTTTAAGACCATAGACTTCTTAAAGGTTGTCGTGTTTTAAATCTAATTTAAATTAGATTTAAAACACGGTGGTTGGGTGGTTAGCCACCTAAAGCCGAATGCTTGCTGTCGCTTTGTGTAATAAAATGGTCATATTTATTGTATTCTAGACTTTTACACTTATTATTATACATTTTTAAACCCTAATAAACTAAACGTTCACCATTACAATAAATATTACCATTTTATTACACAAAGTGACGGCTAGAACATGTGAGATTACTGCAATTAATTAATAATTCGACTTTAGCTACTCTGCAGGGTAAAAAAGGTATCGATAAAACATAAATACCTACCTACAAGACGAAGTTACTACGGTATAATTTTATGCAACAATCCCGTATATCCTCTGCATGTTGTACGCAACTGTTGCAAGTGTTGTTAACCCTTTATTAGGTCACAGATATATTTGGACAACGCAAAAATTCATTTCGGATTGAATCAAGCCGAATAGGTACTGAACAGATTTAAAAAAATAAGTACTAATCTGACAGCACATGCACGATAAAACCAGATTTTTTTGCTACTGCGATGTATAAGAATACAACATTACGGCTGTAGTCTCCGAAGGGTTGGGCAGATGTGTACCTATAGTACACCCACATTTCGCCAGTTATGTTTTAGTCCCATGTAATAGGTGGCGAGCCTATTCCACAAATTCAGACTCCAGGGACGGTGAGCAATGGGTAGCACGCCGTCCGATAAGGACCAGGCCCGGGTCGACGGCGCGTTGTGTTCCACGCACGTCGCAGAGATGTCAACACAAGTGTAGGAGTCCACTAGGGCCGATGCCTGCCGGGGTCGCGGGAAGCTACGAAAGGGTTACCGAGGCCCCTGGCAACACAGGCAACGGTAGGTACACGGGTGGGTTTTAGTCAGTAAGAGTCTAGACACACCCTCCCGCTCCGCCCAAAGCGGGAGAAGTTATTTGATAACTTCCCAAAAGGCTGCAACTGAGAAAAAAAAACAAGATGTAAAAGAGTCAATAATACATTGTCAAAAAACTCCAAGGGATATGTAAGCACGCTGAAGAAGAAAAATAATGTCGGACATACATGCCCCACACTGTCGATATCTTTCCTTTAGGTAAATTCTATCCTAAAAACCGGGAATACACAGTCATCCCAATGTGCAAAATACTGAGAGGTGAATACCCCGGCATAGTAGGTAAAAGGCTATCGTATCCCAAATTAACAACGTTAATAACAACAAAATGCTATTCGGTTGCTAATCGACCTTACGTTCGTGACACCTATTCTATTATACATTTAAAACAAAAAATCTTTTGTTTCTCCCAGTTCATTGACTGTTACCTTAAAATTCATGCTATGCTGTGTGAAAATAGCAAAAATCAACAGAATTGATAACCAGACACACACTCAGGGGTCGCGGGAAGGTACAAAAGGGTTACCGAGGCCCCTGGCAACACAGGGAACGGGAGCAATACGGGTGGGATTTAGTCAGTAAGAGTCTGACACACCCTTCGGCTCCGCCCAGAACGGGGGAAGTTATTTGATAATTTCCCACCCAAAAAAAAAGACATTCAGATACTATTTTCCTTCTCCCCAGTCGATAGCACGGTGCAAATATTTGTCGTGAGTCACGTAACACAATAATACACATCCATTAGGAACGCGTGTGTGTGCTGTGTAAACATCTTGACGTAAAGTAATAAACGCGACACTTAAACAATTTAATCTAATATTTTTTTAGGACTGCCTCGTTGGTCGCAAGCGCTGCTGCTGAGCAAGAGGTCCTGGGTTCGATTCCCGGGTCGGGCAATGTGTTATTGGGTTTTTCTATCTGGAATTTCTCAGTAGCAGCCCGGAGTCTGGATTTGTGCCCGCTTGATGGCAATAGGCTCGCCCCCTATTACATGGGACTTAAACATAACTGCTGAAATGTGGGTGTACTACTGGTAACTGCCTAATCCTTCGGGGAAACAAGGTTTGATGTTATGTTATCTTCTTTTAGGCCCACCTTGGTACGGGTCATGGTCGTCGGTTACTATTAGATGTTGCTGCCAAATTTTGGGATCATTTTTCTACAGAACTGCGGGGAAATTCCGTAACACATAAAATGACAGCTGATCGCAATCGGTTTCATTTTGACAGTTCACCCACGTCCATTGTGTTATTTACGTTGCTGACCAGACGAATTTTTCAAACATATGAAGCAATGGAATAGCAATAGCTTTCAAAACTCTCGGATTGTGATTCAAACTGTGTTATGCAATTAGGGTGCTGATTCAGTGAATCTTCTCTTGGATTGTATGACACATTTGGCATTAGTTAGTTGTTATCCTTATCTTTGTTCTTCTTTCTTTGTTATTTTTCCGATTCAGGGATCCGTTTGCGTAATATCAACCTTAAGGCTGAGGCTACATTAGACCGCGACGCGACCTGCGACACATGAGTGATTAAAACAAATAAATGATTGCTCACGTATATGGCTACATCGTAAATCAAATATTACTAGCGATCTTTGATTTCTTTATGCGATCGAAACAACATTACTGTAATCACGGCATCGGCTACATCAACATATCAGCGAAATTGAAGCGAATTCATTAAGATTTCTGCTTATAATGTAGCCATACCATGTTTATCTTGTTTCGCTCTTCCAGTCGCATCGCAAATCGCTGCCTACTGTAGCCTCTGTTGGGTTTTGAGAACCAATGAAAGACACAGTTATAATTATCAATGTTTAATTTATACTTTATAATTAGCAGGAGAGGTGTGTGTGCGCTCTCGCTAGGTCCAGACGGAACACTGTCGTCTAAACTATATTAAAGTTATGCTTAATGTAAATATGTATGAAGGAGAAAGACTCTCAAACTACTTAAGTGGGACGGATATATTTTGTTGCATTCCAACACGCCCCCTCAAAATAAATCCTCCTATTAAAATAAATGATCAAATTAAAATATTTACAATAATAATATCACACACCTTCCATATCTGGGAGTACAATTTGTTTATATATGGTCCACCATTCGATGCACAGGATTAGGGAAAACTCAGGAAAACCTAATCAGACCAAGTCATTCTTATCTATAATTTAATTCGACTATATGTAAGTGTATCTTGTTTCAATACTTTATAGTTTACAAGTAGTTAGATCTTATTTACATATTTACATTATACCAAGTTTTATTTTCATGTCTGAAAAACGCACTGTCGGTAATGATTTCGTTAGGATGTCAGCTAACTGATTACCTGTGGAAACATAAATAATTTTAATAACATTTTTCTCCACCTGTTCTCTTGAAAAGTGATACTTTATGTCTATATGTTTTGATCTTTTGTGACTCGTAAGATTACTTGCAATGCTTATGCACCCATTATTATCCTCATAAATAGGAATTGCATTAGGTAATTCTATGTCAATACTGGTCACTAAGGATTTTAACCACAGGGCCTCTCTAACAGCTTCAAATAAAGCCATATACTCTGCTTCAGTGGATGAAGCCGCCACTGTGAGTTGCTTCTTTGTGTTCCAGCATATTGTGCATTGTTCAAATAATTTAAACAAATAACCTGTTGTACTTTTGCGGCCTATTTCATCACTTCCCCAATCAGAATCAACAAAGCCAGTCAATATATTAGTTTTGTTTTCACTCCGCACGTATGTTAACTTAAGATCCATTGACCCTTTCAAGTAGCGTAAAACCCTTTTTAAATATAACCAAAGTGTACTATTGTTTTTGTTAGCAAATCTACTTAAGATGTTTACGCTAAAGCTCAAATCAGGACGAGTGCATACCATTATATACATCAAACACCCGATAAGGTTTTTACAAGGGGCCTTTGTTATTTCATTTCAATTCAATGCAGTATAATCGATTTTGGTTTCCAATGGTGTATTGACAGTTTTACAATCACTCATGTGGAACTTTTCTAAAACTGTTTTTATGTACATTTCCTGGTCTAATGTAACTTTGTAATTACATCTTTCGATTCTGATTCCCAAGAAACAACGGATATCTTTTAAGTCTACCATTTTAAACTTGTTCCTTCAGGAGTTTTCATAAATATCTCTTCCTTTAGTTTCCCATTTAAAAATGCGGTTTTTACGTCCATGTGGTGAACTAATAAATTAAACTGATTTGCAAAAGCTAATAAGAATCTAAAACTTGAGATTCTTGCAACTGGTGCAAAAGTTTCATTATAATCAACCAAATATTCCTGACTAAAACCGCGAGCTACTAAACGAGCTTTATACCTTAGTGGTTTCCCAAACTCATCATTTTTTATTGTAAACACCCACTTACAATCGATAATATTTCTATTTGTGGGTCTTGGTACAAGTGTCCAGGTTTCATTATCAGTGAGGGATTTAATTTCCTCATTAATAGCATTTTCCCATAAAGCTTTATCATCCCTGGATGCGATTTCTTTATATGATGTAGGTATTTTACATATTAAGGATTTAGCCTATAGCAAATAGTTTATAGAATTATCATCTTCATTTTCGTTATAAGATACGGTAGGCAGGTTTTGAATCCTCACACTTTTTCTTTGACCACATGAAGTCATTTCGTTCCGAGATAAAGTAAACTTATTTTGAAATGAAGAATTGTTTCGATGCATATCTGTTTCACTTACAGATTTATTAGGCGGTGGACCTAATGATACAGGTATTTTGTCAGTTTGTTTACAAATTTTCTCCACGTTGTGTCTGTCAAAGTTATCAGAGTTAATACAATTTTCAGGCAAAACTCTGCCAGACTTCAATGGTCTGTTTAACAAGAAATTAATCTCATCAACTATTACATCTCTGACTTTTACAAACTTTTCGTCTACCACATCCCACACCTTATAACCGTTCGGTTCATAACCAATTAATATCCCTTTTAAGGATTTTTCATCGAATTTGGTTTTCCTCGTTTTATTTACAAAATAAACAGTTGAACCGAAAACTTTCAAATACTTAAGTTGTGGTTTTTTATTATGCCACAATTCAAATGGTGTGTTAGCTGTTTTCAGTGCTTTTGTAGGGCTGATATTTATTAAATATGTAGCTGTCAGCACAGCCTCACCCCAGAACGTTTTGTCCAATTTAGCACCAGATACCATGGCACGACTTCGTTCTGTTATTGTTCTTATCATTCTTTCGGCAATACCATTCAAAGCAGGGGTATGCGGCACTGTTAAGTGGTAACTTATACCTTTTTGCACACAGTACTCTTTCATTTCATTTGACAAATATTCACCACCATTATCACAATACAAATTGACTATTCTCGAACTGAAATGAACTTCACACTTTGCAACATAATCTCGAAACGTAGCAAAAACATCTGATTTATTAGCTATTAAGTATGTTGCACAGTAGTGTGTGTATTCGTCGACAAAAATTACAAAATAGTTTTTGTCGTCAAGTGTTGAAGGAGTGATGGGACCACACACATCAGTATGCACGTTAAATAGAGGTCGTTTTATAACATTTGACTTTGATTTATTAAATGGCAAACATGCCTGTTTTCCTTTTATACAAGCTTCACATAATTTATCATTTAACGTAACATGATCTATTTGTTCATTATCAGAATAAAATTGTTTATTTGCACAAACTTAGACTTGCCTATATGACCAAGCCTTTGATGCCATAATTCATAGTTATTATTGTTTACGATCCTATTTGATAAGCTTCTAGCATTTAAAGCACATTTTTCAAGTGTGAAATTAATACCAATTAAATTGTTCAAAAACTTACCCTTTGTTACCATCTTACCGTCGTTATTGTATATCTGCACACCACCGTTATTGCTAAAAACAATGGTCATTCCAGCTTGTTGCATTTTCTTTACCGAGAGCAAGTTATAAGGAATTTCGGAACAGAAAAGGACATCCTGTAGCATTCCCTTTATACCAAAGTGGCTGGTTACTGCAATATTGCCCTTCTTCGTTGCTCTTATAAATGTTCCGTTCTTAGCAACTGAGATATTTATTGGTTTTTCCAGTTCCATGAAATTTCGTGCCAGATCTTCTCTATTAATTAAATGGTCTGAGGCACCCGAGTCCAAAATAAATGTAATGTCGTTTTGATCTTCACGTCCATTTTCACAGCCTCCGACCATAAAAGCAAATCCCGAGATATTAGGGTTTTCAGTATCCATAATATTTACAGTTTGAACTGTTCTGTTGTTTTCGGAACGTTGTTTTGTCTGCTTGTTATAATAACAGTTCTTTTGTATGTGACCATTCCTTCCGCAACAATGGCATTTTATATGTTTCAGTCTATTATTTTTCGGCTTGAATGAGGTTTTATAAATCTGTCTTCGATTCGAGTACTGTCGCATGTTTGAATTTCTATAATTGTGTCGGTCTTGAGTTTTAAGGTTTTGTTGTATTGCCCGCCAGTATTGTTGTAGTTTCCGCCTGGAGAACTTTCATGCTTGTATCGCGTCTTTCATTGATTAATTTTATTTCGTGATCAAGAAGTCTAGTTTTGACAAAGGTTAAGGTCAGGTTGTCCTCCGCCAATGTTTCAATTGCTGTGACGACACCATCATAGCTGTTAGGTAGAGTCATAAATAGATGTGTTACCTTATCTACTTCTTCTAATTTTGCACCTGCAGCGATTAATTCGATTAACAAGTCGTCGAATTCTTGGAAGTGTTTTGTCAAGGGGTTTTCTTCTTTTAACTTAAAATTCAACAACCTTTTCCTCAAAGCTAGTTGAGTCGCTTATGCTTTTCCTTTCGTAGATAGAATCCAGTGTCATGAAAATTCCCCTCGCTGTATTTTCTTCACTTGTAAGTCCCAGCAATGAATCCGATAGATACTCTATTATCGTATTCTTAGCGATTCTCTGTCTTTTGTGCCACTCACTGTCTGGTTCTTTAGGAGTTTCTATATCAATCACATTAAGCACTTCAAGTTCATTTAATAAGTTACGTATTCTAAGTTTCCACACACTATATTTGTCCCCGTCAAACGGTTTAATATTTCTCTTCATTTTAAGATTATCCATTTTATTAGATCACTTAAAAAATCACTTTTTAGTCTAAATCACTGGGCCCATAACCTGTTGGGTTTTGAGAACCAATGAAAGACACAGTTATAATTGTCAATGTTTAATTTATACTTTATAATTAGCAGCAGAGGTGTGTGTGCGCTCTCGCTAGGTCCAGACGGAACACTGTCGTCTAAACTATATTAAAGTTATGCTTAATGTAAATATGTATGAAGGAGAAAGACTCTCAAACTACTTAAGTGGGACGGATATATTTTGTTGCATTCCAACAGCCTCAGCCTTAGTGCTAATTTTTGAGAGCCAAATGTCCCCCTCTCCGCCAGCTAAATGGTTGTTTTTAGATATCTGAAAAAAAAACATGGCAGTAGTAAATACAATGAAATTAAAAGGAACACTGACAGCTAAGTAGGCTTTACAAGTTGAAAGAGTTCGTAAGGAGCTGGCAGTATCATCACAACGGTAATTTTTCCCCTTGTTTGTCTTATCTGTATAGTATATTTGTGTATTTATTTGGTCTTATATTTATGTACCTATCATTAGGTATATCTATGTATTTACTTATACATATTTTAATAAATATTTATTCCACAGTTTTCGTTATTGCACCTACCACTGTCTGTCTCTACATCACCCAAAGGTTGACTGGTAGAAAATGCCTATGGCATTAAGTCCGCCTCTGTACATTTGTGTGCTTAAAGTATTAAATAAATAAATAAATAAAGAGTCGGTGAGTGTAATGTCGACCAACTTACATTAGCAGTTGGAGAATGGACCGTAACGTATAACGAAGTATGGGAGAACATGTTTTCCAACTACAATGTTTAGTTTAATCCCTTCTTACTACAATGAAGTAACTCATAATACACACAGACACACTCACTCACTCTCCCACTCACACACACACACAAACACACAGTTCTTGTATTGGACTTTTATTAGTTTATCAATTTGTTCAAAATTGTTTGTCATTAATTATGTAACAGTCTAAGAAATATTTTTGTCCTATTTTTCGGGAAATTGAGCGCTGATTGTCCTTAATACAGGCTACTAAGTAACCTAGCTAGGTCATCAGATCATAAAATGTATTGTTACCTACTCATCTCAGATGTAAACTATTCCTAAGTTGTCATCCTACTTTGTAACAGACTGTACCTCTTTTTATGAAATAAATTATTATTATTATTCTTTACATATCTCGGAACCATGGGGTCCCGGACCTTTGGAATGCATACGAGGGGCCGAGGCCAACTCGCAGAGGCCTCTTGGACAATTGTAATGGAATGAGGCACCAACCGACGATTATCCCTGTTTGCTCTATGATGGTGCACCCAAGGACAACCCCCGGTTGATGCAGGACTATTGCAGAACATGGGAACAAAACATATGGGTTTAGGAGGCTATAGTGGATCGGTTTCCTAAGGCTATAGAAAGGCTATGGCCCCACCTGACCAATGCTTTATATAAAATACACCGATAAAATGGCAGGGGGTGACTTGCACACTCAATAATGGGCCCCCGAAAACGGCCGCTAGCACATAGTGACGTAGTGACAAGGGGGCAACACTTCCTGAGGTGCTTGAGGAGTGGAGAGGTATTCCACGGCTATCAGGACAATCCCGGAAGAACGGTCAAGATCCCTACCAGCATCTTACTGGAATACTTCCTTCCTCCGGGCACGTTTGCTCTTGCGAATCTCCACTCAAGCCAGCCAATAAAGGCAAGAATGAGGTGAGAGCTCTGTTCGTCGTCAGTGTTCACTCCAGCCGGCCAATAAAGGCAAGCTAGAAATGAGGAACAGGACTTCTCCCAGGGGATAGGGTCCATGGGGTCGCTACTGCCCAACAGGTCGCCACATGCTGCCCTGCGGGTTTCTGTATCTCTCTTGGTTTGGCTCCTTACCCTAGACCCGTTCCGGCAAAGTAAACTCTACTGGCACAGACCTAGAGTTCGGAGCGCGCAAGCCCCACCACGACGTCAACGTAGAGATACGGCAAACAGATACAAACTAAACATGAATAATAATTATTATTATTATTAATGTTTAGTTTGTTTTTGAGATAAATTCATCCCAACTACGGAACCCTTCATTGAGCGTGGTCTGACACGCATGGTTCTTTTACTTATTATTTATCTTATCAGCTAGCTAGCAAGATAAACGCCACTACAGTTTGAGTGCAAAACAAGATCTGGGGGGTAACCATCACCTCTTATAGCAGTATTATTATAATATTACTTCACAGTGGGAAAGTGATGGAGCTATACAGGACTTATAGCTCCATCTCTTTCCCACTGTAAAGTAATATTGAAATAATACTGCTTTATGAGGTGATGGTTACCCCCCATCCCCATGTGACCTCTTTTGAGTCAGGCTTCCATAAAACACAGGTTTTTAGCGAGTGTAGACTGTTAGGGTGCGTTTCCACTGACGCGGAGCTGGGCGGAGTGGAGAGGAGCGGACCGTGAATTGGCCAATCACAGTGCTCGAAATCTGCGGAGCGGAGATTTCGAGCATAGTGATTGGTCAATTCGTGCACCGCTAAGCTCCTCTCCGCCCCGCTCCGCGTCAGTGGAAACCCGGCCTAAAGGTTGAATGTGAGTTGCTTACAAATTTAAATTCGTGTAGCGTATTTGTGTACACAGTTTGTATTAAACATAGCAACGTTCTTGAGATTTCTGAAGCAGTTTTTCCTTAACGCAAATGGTTTTGTAGCTTGCCTTCTTATCAGCAAAATTTTGCCTTCTCGTGTAGAGACTTTGTAAAATAGCCAATCTCAAAACAGCCCTCTTAAGGCCTGCGCAGACGACGGATTTTTGTCCGCGGATTTTTCTGTCCGCGACGATAAAACGTATGGAAATCTATGCAATAACGCACACGTAGGACTGTCAGGATTTCTATACGTTTTATCGTCGCGGACAAATTGTCCGTGGACAAAAGTCCCTCGTCTGTGCAGGCTTTAGCGTATCACGCACGGTTACTTAGCTTTTAACATTAGATACGGCATTGTACCTACTGTGTGTGGGGGAAATCCGTTCTTATAAATAACTAGCTGCGCCCCGCGATTTCACCCGCATAAATCTCGATCCCGTGGGAATATCGGGATAAAAATTATCCTATGTTCTAATTCAGGTCATGGTCTACCCATGTGCTAAATTTCATCCAAATCCGTTCAGCTGTTTAGCGTGATATCCGTGACCAAGGGAAATAGGGATTCGTTTTTATATATATCGATTAAATAGGGTATTTATAGCCCAGAAACAATGTACTTATCCGTGCTCTTTGTGATGTGCCACCATTGAATTCATGTAAATTTTATTTTATAGATCGAAAAATATTAACACTTTTTTTTTGGTTCACATTGTGCACATTCTTTGGTTCTAGGACATGCCGGTTTTCTCACGATGTTTTCCTTCACCGTTTTGAGAGCAGTGGTGACGAAATTGTTTACACAAAGAAATGTGTCTGCTTGGGTTCGAACCCACGACATACAACTCGTAAGTCGGGGCTGTTACCACTGGGCCACCACTGCCCTCCATTCTTAATTTAATAACTATGATATAAGTAATAATTTTATTAGCTTCGTTGTAATCAATCATTTTGCTTCCAGTTTTAGCGAATTGTTTAAGAAACTGTTAAAAAACCCGATCACCAGTCTGTAATTTAGGTACCTACTACAATTCTTGCAAACAGTTTTTTTATTTCAACAAAGTCAGTTATTTTGGAGATAACTCGTTTTTATGTAAATCAAGGATTTTCGTGTCAATGAACACCAAAATATTAACTAGCGGCCCGACCCTGCTTCGCATGGTCTCTATGACTTGACAAAACTTCGAGATCTTCATTATAAATAGTAACTTTAATTGAACGAACGAGCGAAGCGTCTCTGCTTCAAGGGAAGGTACGAAAGGGTTACAGAGGCCCCTGGCAACACAGGCAACGGAAGGAACACGGGTGGGTTTTAGTTAGTAAGAGTGACACCCTTCCGCTCCGCCTAGAGCGGGAGAAGTTATTTGATAATTTCCCATCCAAAAAACAAAGTCTGGTAAAATTCGCTTTCTTATGTCAGTTTGTTGGTACTCCTGTAGGTCGTATTTTAGAACCGATCTAGACGAAATTTGGTATACTTACAGGTTTTACGACATTATAGATTTTTTTGTCGTCGGGGATTTTGATTGGGGTACTTCCTCCAAAAAGAGGGCTACTAGATATCTCCGCCTTATCAGATCCGATTTCGATGGTGCTTTTTTATTTGAAAGGTTACTTTAAGTTGCTCTCATAGAAATTTGGTGAAGATCTGATGAGGATCTTCGGCGTGATTAGCAGAATAGCTTTAGTAAATTGCTTTGCAACTTTAAGATAAATTACTTTAGTGATATATTAATTGTTGCAAAAAGTTTGTGCTAGTGAGGTCTACTGTTCGCTCTAGTATTAACTTATTATACATGATATAAACCTTCCGGAATAAATGCTCAAAATGATATGGTGAAAACTGCATTAAAATCCGTTGCGGAGTTTAGAAGAACAACGCGGTCACACAACAGACACGAAAAGCGACTTTAACCTTTTGACCGCCACAGTCAAACAGTGGCGTGCTGGGCACATTTTGCTGTTGTGCCCAGCAGGCCACGGTCACGACTACATGACAGATTTTAAGGAATACTTCGTAGCTTGGCGCCGTGGGCAAGTCTTTTCTTTTTTGACGTAGCGGTCAATAAGCTAATTCATAATAATGTAAAGAAGAAGCAAACAGCGCTAAATAGTAGAACACGTAAATCGAACGTATTTTGTTTTTGTAACATCATTTATTTAGGTAGGTATACGAAAGCTGAGTTGGAGACGACAACAACAGTCAACAGTGAATCGAGATGCGTGGCCGTTGATTCGGAATAATTTGGCACGAATCCAAATGCAAAATGTACCGTAACGCGGGAATTCCAAATTCAAATTAACCAAAAAGTTTCTTACCGATTCTTTACCATAAATAATAATCTGCCAGTGTAACAGGCCACCATGGAATTAGTATGTACTATACAGTACAACTAAGCTCCTTGCAAGCCATCCTTATGTGAGATCCCGAGCAGGCTGTAATCTACCACGCGGCGGGTCCGTACGGGTTATTATGAAAAAATAATACCTCTTACTTACAATATAACAAAATTACGCCTGTATTCCCCGAAGGATTGGGCAGTGGTTTATTACACCCACATTTCGATACTTATCATTAAGTATCATTGTTATGGTAATATAATTAGCCTTTCTGGAAACCATGAATTTCGTCAAGCCTGAATCCCTATCCGTACTTCTGGTTCCATTTTATTTCGCTTTTGGACAAAGGTGTAAAGGCTCCTACATACTGGCGCGACTTGTCGCGCGACGCGTCGCGACACAAAGGCACCGCTTGTAGCGCTACACGCGGTGTCTTTGTGTCGCGTCGCGCCAGTATGTAGGAGTCTTAAAGAGTCATGGAGAAAATGCTTCTTCACATGTAAACAGCTCAAAGGCCGCACCGACCTTCTTAGAGTACCGGATGATAAGAAGTCGTTGCTCCTCACAATCGATTATCTTGGCCTACTTCCAGACCTGCGCCGTTGCTAGCTCTAATGAATTCACCCTACTTTCATCGAATTTCAGGAAGAGGAAATTTATTTTGATAAGGATAGGATAAGCATCTTTTCAAGCTATTCATGATAGGGTAATGTAAATAATAAAACTAGCTGACCCGACGGACGGTCTCATGTAAAAATTTCTGTCCATAGACAAAAGCATCTTCAGTTTTCCCGAGTTCTCCAATATTCCGGGCAAGTTTTCATTTTTTCTTTCCCTGAAAACTTTATTCCGACTATTACGAACATATAAAAACAAAAATTAACCAAATTGATTCAGCCTTTCTCAAGTGTTGTGCTTACCAAAAAAGAGCATTAATTTTTTTTACCTACTTCAAAAAAGGTGGAGGTTCGATGTTCGTCTGTATGTATTTTTTATGTATGTTCATTGATATTTTCGTCAATTGTGGACCGATTTTAATAATAATAATAATAAATCCATTTATTTCAGGTAAATTACACCCATAGAAACTAAACACAAAACACACAATAAATACAAAAAATGACGGATAAGCGTTACAAATTACAATATATTTACATAAAATCATTGCACCGAAATCAATTAAAATAACATTCAACTAATATTTCCAAATTTATAAATTAGAAATGCATAAATGAGTCAATTAGTTTAAAATAAAAAAATAATAAAAATTAAATCAATTACAAATTAGAATATACATCTACTCATAAAATCATTGCATCGATAATCAAATCGATTCAATCGATTTTGGAAGTTCTCTTTTTGTTTGGCAGAGAAAGCTTGCGCGGTTGTCCCATATCTATTTTAATAACTTTGCTTGGGTAGTTTTTGAGTTAGCTTCTAACTACTACAAATACTTATTTTTCTCACTTAGTCTATGTGGATGATAAATGATAAATTATTTTATTTCTGTAAGTAGGTTTTTACAAACACTTTTACACGGAAACATTTTTTTAAACTAGATGAGGTCGGCGTTTCCTATCTGAATACTCTGAGAAGAAAGGCCGAAACAAACTCAGAGGTCGCAGCCTCTTTTAAAGTCCAGACATAATCTTGGTCAGATCATGTGAAGACCATGTCGATTGGTGTCTAAAATGGTCTTTTGATAAAAGAACCACACAGATTGAGTGGACCTGTCCAGTCAATGCACGCATTTGTCAGTAGTTGTGCAGCTCAACTCAGAACTAAAGGAGCTCAATGATTCAACGAACAATACCAAAGAAAGGATATTTGGCTAGGCCGCAAAATATACTCAAACTGCCAGACCATGTTAAAAACTAACTGAGAATAAAACAACGATGATGATATAATACCTTCCTGACACTGTTATTAATGTAGTACTGTCAAATTTTTAAACCTTAAAATGTCGATGGTTAAGTTCAAAATCGAATGAGAAAATATGAAAGTTTGTGGTAACTTGATATGCTGGCGACTGTACACACGGCTACTCATCAAGCTATACATTTCCAGTATAAGCTGATCTCGCATTGTGTAGGATTTCCGTACAATGCGAGGTCAGCGTAAACTGGAAATGTATAGCTTGATGTGTAGCCGTGTGTACCTACTACATAAATTCTATAAAAACGATGCGAGCACAAATTAAATAGATAGCGTCGTTGGAAAGGTCAGACAGAATAACCAAATAAAAAAACCGGCCAAGTGTGTGTCCGACCACGCGCAATGAAGGGTTCCGATTTATCCCAAAAATAAACTTAACATTCTAGTTGAAAAACGTGTTCTCCCATTCATCGATATACGCCACAATCAATTCTCCAACTGCAAATTTAAGTTGATCGACTATTACTCGTCAACTTAAAAGCGTAAACCCCACTTAGCTGTGATAAGGCTTTGGCTGGCAGGGGCGGCGGAGACACTTGACTCTAACAAAAAATTACTTTCACTTTAATGCTAATATTACGTAAGCGGATCCTTGAATCGAAAAATGGTGTTCACAGACCCGCAATATTTTTAAACGGCCTATGGGGTAGATATCATCCCCACATTACGTGCAAGGGAGGTACCCTAAAAAAAAAATATTTGTATTTATACCTATAAAATTAAATATACCTGTGCCAAATTACAGCTTTCTAGTACTAAGTGTCTGAGCTACAGTGGGTCAGACAGAGGGACATGGCGAAAATATAAAGGTTCCTTGTTTACTACGGAACCCTAAAACCGGAACCCTTATAAATACCCGTGCATCTGTCTGTCTGTCTGTCCGTCACAGCCGATTTGCTTCGAATCTAGTGGACCGATTAAGTTGAAAGGTAAGCATATTATGAATTTCTGTGACCCGAATTTGACCCGATGCGGTCTATACCGTGTGACATATCAACAGTGGCGGTACCTTCATATAAGCCCAAAAGCCCGGCATGCCTTACTAAAATGCTCGATAGAGAATTTATTGTACCTAACCAGTAGTTTATGAGAAAATTGCGATGATACATACGTAGATACGTAGGTACCTACATACTCAGTCGAAAACTGAACTTTCTTTTTTTGAAATCGGTTAAAATTTTATTGGGCTTGCGTTATTTTGAAACCCTAGGCACGCCACTGACTAAAACCACAGAGCATAACATTAAGCCTGTATTCCCCGAAGGGTTGGGCAGAGGTGTACCTGTAGCACACCCAGATTTCGCCAGTTATGTTTAAGTTTTTGTTTTTTCCATGTAATACGGGGCGAGCCTATTACCATCAACCGGGCACAAATCCAGACTTCGGGCTGCTACTGAGAAATTCCAGATGGAAAAACCCAATAACACTTTGCCCGACCCGGGAATCGAACCCGAGTCTAGGGGTCTACTCCCTAATCACGAAATCCGTAGTTTCGGCCGAAGTTACGGGCATTTCTAACTCCGTATCACTTACGTGCATAGGATTAGTTCGGAGCTCGAACTAGGAATGAATGACAACACGATTTGACAATAAATTGTCCCTCCCTTTTTTTTGGGTGGGAAATCATCAAATAACTTCTCCCGCTCTGGGCGGAGCGGGAGGGTGTGTCAGACTCTTACTGACTAAAACCCACCCGTGTTCCTTCCGTTGCCTGTGTTGCCAGGGGCCTCGGTAACCCTTTTGTACCTTCCCGCGAAGTTGTCCCTCCCTATACCCGATTTGAATTTGCCCGTCAGAAAAAATGAATTTTTCACTTGTTTTGACGAATCAACCACTTTCGGGCGGGACGGTATCTTCCTCGGACTTAGAGAGTAGACAGTCAGCCCAGTGGGGGCTGAGAAGTGCTACAGCTGAGCATGAGGATGCTCAAAAGTAGCGCTTACGACCACTAGACTAAAAAGACAACTATCAATGCATACGATTAACGTTTACACTTGAATATAATTTCTGTATCTAGTTCAAGTGCACCCAACAATTAATATTGTCCTCATGCATTTCAAATGAGGTTGCGCTTTTTTTATTGATAAACAATGTACTTCTAAACGTGACATTGGCCGCAATGCACAAACCATGCGAAACCAAAAAAAAAAAAACAATGTAGTTGTGAAATAACTAGTGTCCGACCGAAAATGGATTTTTAGCCGAAACCGAAAAAGAAGCTTCGGTTTTGATCTTATTTTCGGCCAAAAAAGAAAATGAATTAGACATTAACAAATATTAATATTTCCGCTGAACAGTGACAGCTTGTTTGTTTTTTTTTTACACCTAGATAGAGAACGACTAAATATAGGTTTTAAAAGAAATTTAACACGATAGTTCTGAGATAATTCAATAATCACATATTTCAGAAACCTGTGTCAAATTGAGGGATAAACGTTCAAAACCCATTAATTTATGTGCGTGAAGAAAAATGCAACATAACCTCGCTCCGCAACTTCAAACCAAAATCGTGTCCGATTAAGTCAGCTGAGTGAAACCACGAACGGACCCGATTCACCCTTGAGTTATCCAAATGTCACTTGATATTGCCAAGCTATTGCGAATAACATAATCAGCCTATAATGTTCCCACTGCTGGGACACAGGCCTCCTCTCTGTGAGAGGGGGTGGGCCCTAATTCACCACGCGGGCTCAGTGCGGGTTGGTAGATATCACATGCCTTCGAATGTTTGGTTCTAGGACATGTTGGTTTCCTCACGATGTTTTCCTTCACCGTTTTGAGAGCAGTGGTGATGAAATTACGAGTATTTACACAAAGCAAAGCGCCTGTCTGGGTTCGAACCCACGACCTACAACTCGTAAGTCACGGCCGTTACCACTGGACCACCACTGCTCCCACTTTTCATCAATTTTCTTAAATAACTTTTAATACTGTGTATTTTAAAATTATAAAAAAAAATTGACATCCTCACAATAAGTCGCAAATATAATTATTGTCAATATGTCAGGCGGTATAGATCGCATCGGGTCACAGAAAATCAAATGCGTACCTTTCAACTTAATCGATCCACTAGATTCGAAGCAAATCGCCTGTGACAGACAGATAGACAGACAGACAGACAGAAATTATTTATACAAAGTAAAGCGCTTGTCAGGGTTCGAACCCACGACCTACAAACTCGTAAGTCACGACCGTCACCACTGGTCCACCAACGTTCTTGGCACCACTGCTCTTAGCCGAATGACGCGCAACAATTCACGAAGTTCTGATTATCGGCTTGACCGAAGCTTCGGCTGGTTTATGGCCGAATCTTGACTTTTTGGCCGAAAATGAGCGATAATGAAAATGAAGTTTCGGTCGGCCACTAGAAATAACCCGAGGCCGTAATGTGAAGTATCAAAGCCATCAGTGTTTTACAAAACAATCGACTTCCAAAAAACACACTAAGTACTAAGTAAAAACTACTACATTCATGCGAAAAAAAGGGTGGGTTTTATATTTTCCCTTGTGTGTCGAAATTACAATACGAAAAAGGTTTTATTCGAATACGTTACTGTCATGTCAATAACACTATATTGTTATGGTGATCGTTTAGTTTAATCGATTTATACAATAAGTGTAAAATAAACGTATAATAATGAGTGTAAAAGTCTAGAATACAATAAATATGACCATTTTATTATACAAAGTGGCAGCTAACACATGTCAGATTACTCCAGTGAATTAATAATTCGACTTTATAAAAAAGACGTTCCAAATACAAATTTAAGACATCTTCGAAATGGGTGGAAAAATTATTCGTTCAAATTGCATAACGTGACGCGAACTGTTGAAAGTTCTTGTCAAGCCTTGATCATTCTTAGATAATAATAGCTAAATTATCTTATTTCCTTGATGTTTTAAGTCTTCATACCAGTATTTATTTATCGTTTTACAAAAAGGGTGCGACGACGATAACAGCCAGCAAAATTATAGACCTGCTTGAAGAAAGTTTTAGTCAATGTCATGTGTCCCAGAGGCTAAAAGTGAGTCGTCCCACAATCCAGAGGACTTGGTAGCGATATCAGGAGACCGGTACCGTCAGTAGAGGGCCTGGTTCAAACCAAAATATTTTTTTTCTATATCTGTCTCTCGCTACCCTTTGTACAGCGGCTTGCTCTCGAGTTCATATCAAACGGTGCCACGTGACCTATAGTGACGTCATGAAGAGATCGCTATTATTATTATCGTATGAATGTATAATTCCCGATTATGAAGTTTGGCGTCGCCGGGTTATTTAAGTTTTTTTTTGTTGTTGTTGTATTTCAAACCTAATAATAGGCGTTTTTGTTGTTTGAATGCTATGGTGAATTAATTGGTCAAGGACGGCTAATGAGACACAATTGATTTTCTATTGGTTGACTCCGAATCGGTGTCGCGCGGGGCTTAACAGGATACCTGTAGTGTAACTATATTTTTTGGAAATAGTAGACACTGACTGTGCCATTTTTCAATAACGGTCTAGTAGCTGATGCGAACCTCCGAAGGGAAGCCGGTAGGAATCATATTGTATGGTGTTGTACACCGGTACATATCGGACGTCGTACATACAATCCGCATTAACTGCCCTTGGGAGACAATTCTTCTGGTTGACAAAGCTTTGCACCCAACCTTCTGGCGATTTGGAAGGATTTTCGTTTCGTTTGGATTGGACAGCTCGAAGTCCCGGCCTCAATTCAATAGAGCACTTCTGGGATCTTCTGAAGCGACGAGTAAATCATCAGTGCTTCCTGCTTCGCAAAAATATTAAAAATAATTGTCGCGGAGTGGGAACGTATTCCTCAAGGAACCAACTATGTCGCGGGAAGGTAATAAAGGGTCACCGAGGCCCCTGGCAACACAGGCAACAAGAAGGAATACGGGTGGGTTTTAGCCATTATGAGTCTGACACACCCTCCCGCTCCGCCCAGAGCGGGAGAAGTTATTTAATGATTACCCATCCAAAAAAAAAAGGAACCAACTATGGTATGGTATGGTATTCCTACTAAGGAATATCCTAGATAGCATTCGATAGCGACGAAGGCAAGCTGTCCTTCAAACAAGAGTGGGCCATACTCGTTATTAAACCTAAAAAAAGTTGTTTTTACGTTATCTTAATCATAATAAACATTGTATGTTTTTTACTTGCAGAGTAGGTATAGGTACTCATAAAAAATTTCGATTAAATCAATGATAAATGTTGTCAAAGTCCAAACAGTCAGTACTGTTTGGACTTTGACATAATTTATCATTGATTTAATCGAAATTTGATGACGAAATTGACAGACTTTGCTTCTGATTTTGAGGAATTGAGGTTACATACATACAGGCTACTTAGTATAATCAAATTAACTGAAGCTACCAATGCAATAGGCAATTTGCTAAGGTGCCCGTATTTTTTTTTTTGCCAGATTTTATAATTCCGGAAGTATATGGCCAAAAACGAGAATTCAAAACCCAAGAGACAGACTTCCGAAATTAGTTATTTTTCATTACCCATGTAGTTTTTTTTTCAGATTTAAATTAAATCAATTAAAGACATACTCAAGCATTAGCCACACATCATTTTTCCTCGAGTACACTTAACAATATGAAATTGCGATAATAGCCGGGTCAACGTAATAATATATAATAAAGCGTGTAAGCACACAGATAGATAACGGTATCAACTGGTGTAAATGTAGTTTATTATTAGCGATTTCTTCCGGTTAGTGGCACATTAATGACGTTGGTTCTCCTGCTAATGACATTAGACAAAACATCACTGTAATCATATAATAGTACCTCAGATCAAGACAGCGCTGCGAACAATACAGTGAAGCATGCCAAAACTACACCTCGCTTTGTGCATACACGCACACATTTACAACCCATTTACCATACCAAACTACACCTCACCGGAACACTCCTAAGTGCACACATGTTTACGAAACCGGCCTCACGTCACTGTTGTTGGAGTTTCTTGCCCGTTCTTCTCCATCCACCAGCTTGATCTTTCTGACTGACCGACCCCTGACAATTCAAAAGTGCCTGTAATTGGTTTATTTGAAATAAATGCTTTGAGTTTGTTGACAGCGCTGTCTCGGTTTTTTATTTGGTCTGAACATAGTTCACCCACATTTCGGCAGCTAGTCTATTGGCATCAACCGGGCACAAATCCAGGCACCCGCCTGCTTCTGAAAAATTCCTAATGGAAAACCCAGAACATTGGAATTGCCCTGCCCTTTTGAAAGAGTCGTGTTTTTTTTTTCGTGTCGGTATGAGCTATACTAGAGCTCAACATATCACGCTGTGAGAGAATATAAACCATCCAGCAGTTTAAGCGGAGCTACAGTGATAAAATGGGGTGTCGAACATCCGAAATCCATGGGGACGAAGACGAGTTCGAACGCTTAGCCCTGGTGATTTATAAACGCCTCCAAGCAAAAGTCGAAATAAACACATTAAAAAAAAAAAGTAAATGAACCGCTAGATGAATGTGTAGATAAGCAACGTTTCAGTCTGCATCGGCGCTCGCGCATGTTATATAATCACAAACATCATGAAACTAGCATTGATATACTACTATATGTGTATATCAATGGAAGCAAGCCGTTTATCTCGCTGACTTCATAATACAGTACATAAAACAGCTATGTACTAACTCAAATTTTCTCATTCGATGTTGAACGTAACCTTCCACATTATAAGGTTTAAAATCATTTGGAAAAATTTGTCAGTTTAGCATAACCTGTTGTATTGGCGACTGTACATACAGCTTACTGATACAAAACTAGTTACGAATGCAATGATGTTACGTAGGTCATAGGAAAATAATAATTTATTTGCACTTTGTCCCCCAAGAATGTCTGGCATTTCTATGAAAATTAAAATGCGGGACTTAATTGTTGACTGATAGGTGGAACTCTCCGATCTTGGGGAGGTGGATACGACTGCACGCAGTCCAGTAGATATTCTCCAAAATCGGCGTGCCTCACGCAGCTTAGAATAAATGTTACTAACACTAGTTTAAAAGTTTACATTGTTACTAATAAATGGTGCCGATTCCCTTGTTCACAAACTAAACTAAATTTAAGTTCAGTGCATCTTTTTCTTTCTATTTCATTAAGAAAAGGACAGAAGATAAATTTTACTTTAGTCCTGTCAAATTAATCAGCGCCTGTCACTACTCCATACAAGTTTAAACGTGATTAAAAACTTGCCTACTAAAATTACGTCAAGCGCACTTGGCTACAGGCTTTTTTTTTTTGGATGGGTTATCATCAAATAACTTCTCCCGCTCTGGGCGGAGCGGGAGGGTGTGTCAGAACTCTTGCTGACTAAAACCCACCCGTATTCCTTCCGTTGCCTGTGTTGCCAGGGGCCTCGGTAACCCTTTAGTACCTTCTCGCGACCCCGGCACTTGGCTACAGGCTAAGGTTATATTATTGTAACTGAAAAAACGCAGAAATCTATTTTTAAATTACTTTATTTTGTATTTTCTTGTAATCAGATTTAAACAAGGTCAGTGTCGGAATTGATTAGGCACTGATTTACAAAACTTGCTTGATGTATCAATTAAATAATTAATGACCCGCTCATTGGTAGAACTTGGATATATTTTGTCCATTCAAAGTTAAAACAATGAAGCCAGAGACATCAATTCATATCTTCGATCAAAATTGTACCTTTATCTGAAAAGTAAATCAATCATCATAGCTTCGTAGAGGTTTAGTGCGTTGGTGTATTTTCAGGGGGATTGGACTGATTCAAGCATACATTGATAAACTCGCCCGTTTTCCCAATGTGTGAAAGAAAGAAAAATAAATAATACTCTTTATAGAAACAAAATAGGGCGTTTCATACGCCCGCGCCTGGAGCGTGTAATAGCGTGACTTTAAACGCGTTCGTAGTTGGTAGAGAATGTTTTCCATGTCGGGGGCTGCGTTGAAGAGTGCTTACGTGCTCCCGTAGCCCCCGGGGCGGTTTTAGTCAGAAGTCTGATAGACCCCTCCGTCCGCCCCAGGGCGGAGGACATCCATGAGGATTTGCAACCCGTTACCAAAAATAAAAAAAGGATGTTTTGCTTCTAGAATATATTTTTTATTTTTATCCTTTATTAAAAAGAACAAGGTTCTTAATAATTAATTACAATCTAGCCTATACTCGTCAGACTAATAATAAGTAATTTTAATATAACTTAATTTTTACGTCATAATTATTTTGAAACTTAGAAATAGTGTTGATTGTAGAATTATTATTGTTTTTTCTGAGACGGAAACTCAATACAGTGCTATGCAATGCTACCTAATAAAAAATCTTAAATTCATTAATTCACTGACTGACAGCGCACAGCCCTCCGCTAGGAGTAATAGTGATCTATCACACACACATCCTAAACCGCTGGGTCTAGACTAGAAGACATTTTAAACAAAAGATCCTTATTTAACAAATGTGAGCACTAAAGAAGGAATTTTGAAAATTTGCCCCCTAGGGTATATAATTGGCAATATTTTTTCCGATGGGAGATCCCATCGAGCGCATAGCTTGAACATAATACTTGTTGTATTTTGGCATTATTTCACGCCCACACCACAAGCCACACCAGCTGTTAGTTATAATTTCCCTCTTTAAATATGCTTTCCATCTTTCCAGGACAAACGGTGTTCGTACAGGGTGCAGCTGCGACCCCAGTGCCTCTGGTCGATGCCATGACGGGCGTCGGCATGAAAGGCAGCATGAAAAACATCCAGGTGGTCCATATGCACACAGAAAAAGAGGCTACATACGTCGCTCCTGAATGCAAAGATGTCTTCAGGTTAGTTCCTTCAAGCGCCAGATCCAGGTCGAGATATTTATCGATTTAAAACAGCGTTGCTGTCACTTGCGTCATTATAGTACGGTGCAATGTGTTGCGGGGCAGCAGTGCCCTCGGTGTTTGAGGGTATATTATCACTGTCCGGGCCGGGAGGTCTGCCAAGTCAACAATGCACAAGGCGCAGATCTGAGTCGGCGACAGGGTTTTAGAATAAAATATTAAGCTAATAAGATAGTTCACCGTATTCTAAAAAAACATGGGCTCTCAATTCATACTTTGTATTATCAAAAGAAAACCTAACTAATCCAAGGCGGTGTGCTAAAATTTTTGAGCTCGCTTCGCTCGCTCTTACAGGTTAGGTTCTATGAATTCTTAAACTTTTCTGCATAAATCGACAAAGTAGCTCTGATTTATGTATGCATGCTATAAATTTAAAGTATCGAAGGGTTCTCTGATTTAAATTTACGCCGCTGGTTTCTGTATTCCCATTTTAAATATAATTTCAGTGATGTAACTTTAAGCACATGAGTTGAGTTGAGTGTTTGTTGATTTTAGTATCATGAGATTTAAATTATATTTGAAAGTGCTAACAGAGCAAGCTGGTTATCATAATAAATGCTTGATTAAAACGGAGAGCAGTTTACGTCGATAAAAAATCAAATCAAATCTTTTTATTTAGGGCATAGGTTACACATACAGATGTTAGGTAAATTACAGATCCATTATGTCCTAGTAACTAATTTCAACATGCAGTATAAAAACAAACAAACAACATAACATAGAAACAACAAACAAAGAAAGACAACATAGAAAGGATTACAGTACTTGTTATAAAAAATACCAGCTATATTTAAGTGTACCTACTGAAATAGTGACTGCCTCGTTGGTCTTCTGAAGCGCTACTGGTCAGCCTGAGGTCCTGGGTCTAATTCCCAAGTCGGGCAAAGTGTTATTGGGTTTTTAGTAGCAGCACGGAGTCTGGATTGTGCCCGGTTCATGGCAATGGGTTCGCCCCCTATTACATGGGACTTAAACATAACTGGCGAAATGTGGGTGTATATGGGTGTGTAGTACAGCTCTGCCTAATCCTTCGGGGATTACAGGTGTGAGGTAATTTTATGTCATGAAATAGTACAATTTTCTATTCGGTCGTAAAGAAGTCATTTTTATTTGCTCTGTATTATAAAATACAACTTATTGTAACTATATTTTAAAGGCAATGTTTTGCCCTGGTTCAGGCCATGGTTCGGTGTGAGAGGGCATGGGCAGCCGTCACCTCCTTCTGCGAAGCAGTAATGCTCGCGAAGGAGGAGGCGGGGCGGTTGAGGGAAAGGCAAATTTCGCGCCCTCTCGCCCCTAGCCGCCGCAGGAGACGCCCTGGGCGTCGAGAATCCCGGGTGGATTTCCGCCACCGTAGGCTTGCGGACTGTGAGCAATGGGTGGCTCACTGTCCGGTAACCACCAGGCCCGGGTCGACGGCGCGTTCTATTCCACGCGCGCCTGAGATGTCGTCAGCACAAGTGTAGGGGTCTACTAGGGCAGATGCCTGCCGGCGTCGCGGGACAGTACAAAAGGGTTACCGAGACCCCTGGCAACACAGGCAACGGAAGGAATTCCCGTGGATTTTAGTCAGTAAGAGTGTGACACAAGGAGCGGGAGAAGTTATTAGATGATTTCCCACCCAAAAAAAAGGCAATGTTTCGAACAATCACTTTGATTTATTGCTATAAGGTCTTACTGCAACGACAGAACAATACCCGATAGAGTAACAACTATCTTCATTATAACCCGCTGGTCAATAATGTGATTTGAATTTGGAACTATGACCAAAAGACTCGTATGGAAACTTTTACAAATACGCTATACCGAGATCAGCAGGCTTAGCATGACGCTTTCTATTTCTACTCTACTGTAGAATAGAAATCGCTTATCTACATTTCTCGGTAGAAAACTGTCGACTGTCTACACGGAAACGTCAGTTTTGTCTACTCTTCCCTCGATAAAACGTTTCTCTACGGTTTTCGTGCTAAGCCTGCTGAATCTGTTGCATTATCGCTAGATTTTTCCCAGATCGTAACATAAACATCACGCCTTGTTTCCCCGAAGGGTTGGGCAGAGGTGTACCTGTAGTACACCCACATTTCGCCAGTTATGTTTAAGTTCCATGTAATAGGAGGCGAGCCTATTGCCATCAACCGGGCACAAATCCAGACTCCAGGCTACTACTGAGAAATTCCAGATAGAAAAACTTAATAACATTTTGCCAGACCCGGGAATTGAACCCAGGACCTCATGCTTAGCAGTAGCGCTTGCAACCGCTAGACCAAGGAGGCAGTCCCAGATTGTAATATTTGGAAAAACGATAAATAACAAAGGATTTTTAAACGATACCTAAAGGCTCCTACATACTGGCGCGACTTGTCGCGCGACGCGTCGCGACACAAAGGCACCACTTGTAGCGCTACACGCGGTGTCTTTGTATCGCGTCGCGTCGCGCGACAAGTCGCGCCAGTATGTAGGAGCCTTAAAAGTCAGTTGTCGCTGTCGGTGACATTCAAATAATCTGCATCATCTTATATCTTATCCTTATCAATTATCAACAAGTGGATACCTTCAAATCATGTGTTATGTGATGTGTCAGATAAACTTCTATATCTTAGAGCTGACTGGGTGTTGCTAGGGTTATAAATGACACAAATGGTTATGGATTAGGTACAGTCAAGGAAAAAGCTGTTTATCATATTACACACTACGTAACATAATCAGCCTATAATGTTGCCACAGGCGGGACACGGGCCTCCTCTCCGTGAGAGGGAGTGGCCCGTAATCCACCACCCGGGCCCAGTGCGGATTGGTAGATGTCACATGTCTTCGATTTTTTGGTTCTAGGACATGCCGGTTTCCTCACGATGTTTTCCTTCACCGTTTTGAGAGCAGTGGTGATGAAATAATTTACACAAAGTAAAGCGCCTGTCTGAGTTTGAACCGACAGTTGCGGCCGGTACCACTGGGCCACCACTGCTCTCCTGCGTCTCCTACTACGTATAGGCGTGTTATAATATAGCATTTCATATGAAAACACCGCTATAAGGTTTTTGTGGCGCGTGCCCAAAACGAAACTAATGTCGCGTCGCCATATTGTTTTGTCAATACAATTTCTGAGACACAATTTCACAAATATTTACCAACAACGCCCCCCTGTCAATGTCATTCAGGGGCCAAAATATCCTTGTTGTACGAGCATCGCCACATGATAACAATTGTTTTAGTTTTTACCTGAACAAGTAGTTGCTAATTCACTGATTTATGTACATTCGCTGACTAGTCGATTACGCCCGCCACAAGTCCCCTACTTTAGGTATTATATATTTTAATGTTTTACCTACTAAACAGTCAATCATTAAGGGACACAAAACAGTGACTTTATTTTCCTGTACACATCCCCCACCTACATACTACATCTCAGTGTGCGGAGCTGCTGCCCGGACACTTGTAGCATTCTAATATAGAATACCTAGTGTTGTGATTTGAATATAAAGTCAATTTATGTTGGCTGCTTCTGGTAAACAATTATATTCCCTGACTGAGTGTACATTCAGCACAAATATTTGATTTTTTGTGTATCTAGATCGCTTTTAGCGATAAGACCGCCCATTGTGTCACCTTATGTAAAATTTCTACATTTATATCTGTATTTTTTATGGTGTACATAATAAAGAGTATTCTATCTTTCTTTAACGGGTCCGACTGTGTTGAGAAGATTCAATACACTTATGGGAACCGCGTCTCACGTTGTTTATTCGTACTTACTATTAATTAATCAATTGGTAACAATTGTATTTTGTTTCGTAATCTATTCTCGTTGAACGCAATTCACCATAGATTGTTAATAGCTGCTCGTTTAAAAGCAGCATTCATAAAAAAGAAGCAATAAATTATTATATTAAATTAATTAATCATTTAAAAAAATAATAAACACGACTGCCCTGTTAAAAACGAACTAAAAAGTAAAAAAACCGAGTTGTATTATTAATCTGTATATACAAAGCGAAAGGTCACTCATCGCTGACTAAACATATAAATAAAATATTGTCATTGCAGTCGAAGTCGGAGGACCATTCTGTGGAACACTTTTAATCTTTATTTCGCTGACTGAATTCAATAGTGGCACAAGACAAAATTCAACAATTTGAGAAAACGCACAAATAAATATTCGAAGACAAGTGTGCGCGCACAAATTAGTTGTTACTGACTGTTCTTTATGGAATATATAGTTCGTGTTTGGTTTTAGACATCTACGTTATAGCTTCTATTGCAAGCAATAATAATTTTGAAATAGTTTTTGTTATTTTGATTAATATGAGGCTCAGAAGATGGTGACTCCGAGTTGTGCCAGTATAGCATTTTTTCACTTTTTTTATTAATGCCAGAAATTATCTTATAAAAGTTAAGAAAATAAGAATAAAATTTCACGAAAAACTAGCTAAGTAGGATATAAAGGAATGGAATGGAATTATTAAAATATAAATAAAACTACCCTAGTGTTTAGTAACTTAATATTTATTAGCATACTTTTGAGTACCCAGAAAACGTATTGAGGATCAGTTTTAAACAAATCAACAAACGAAATTTAGTTATTGTACTCTATGTTTGCACTTATAAAAAGTATTACTCTTACAAAATAAAACATAAAATCCACTTTAGCAATATAACAAAAATTAACCAACATAAACTTATCAAAAACTTCTTAGGTTTCAATAAACTCTCAAATCACAAAAAAATCAGCCCTATGATTCCAGTAGGAAATTACAGTTATCAAGCAACAAATTAATTATATAGGTAACTGATAATCACACATTAATTTGCAATCTCAAAAATAGGTAGGTAATCAAAGAGTAATCAAGAACGTAAGTTCTTTAAAAGAGTAAAACGTGTAGGTATTTTGTGGAAGCTTGATGTTCTGTAAGTAACCAAATCAGTCATGTTTCAAGTTCTGAAAAAAATCTATATAACAAACTGGAATAGTATTAGAATTAGTTAATTCTAATACTATTCCACTTTGATAAATAATTTTTTTTTGACATCATATCTTGAAATGATCTTTGGGAAATGGGTATCTTAAGCTTTCTTTAGTTGTGCATCTTGTATAAGTCTTAGTTGTTTTATCTTTGTATGAAGTCTTATAGGAGAGGGCTTCGCCAGATTTCCTTGCTGTTGAAATTAAAATAGTATATTGAGATGGTAGATTATATTGGTTCAGATTTTTTTTTTTTTTCAATTAATGAGTGGCTCACATCTCCTTCATTTTGTGTATGGCCAACAAATAAAAATTTATATGTAATTCCTTTTATGTTAAAATTTGACACAGCATAAAGCTAAGCAACAATTATGAATTTGCTTCACCACCACAATTATCGACTAACGATGAGCCGGTGTTGCATGAAAGAGACGCAACATTATCGTTTATTCACTAATGACACTTACGCCTCCAACTGGATGGTTTAAGAACTAACGAGTTGAGTCTTTAATGTTTAAGATAGAGTACCTATTTTAGAACAAAAATTCATTTCTAACTCAAATTGCCACAAATTCGACTTGTGCTACTAATGAATTCAGTCAGCGATTTATCTGTTTATTCAGCGAGTAAATGAGTAACCTTTCGCTTTGTATATACAGATTAACTAATAAAAACTTGTTCTTTTTTAAATTTTTAGTTCGTTTTTTAGTAGGGCAGTCGTGTCTACCTATCTAATGTATGCAAATAAAATGTATGCCAATTATGCAAATTATATAATTTTGGATTGCGTTAATCAAGGCCTTCAGTTTCATACCCATATTGTAATAATTATTGAAGAAATTTATCTTTTAAAATTTGAAAATGGAGCCAAACTGCCGCCATGTTGATATTCAAAAATAAAACATGCCAGTGTCACTCGAGATTATGTAACGAATCTAACGATACCCTGTAATCCAAATCTGTTCAGGGATTTTTAAGACTTATGGTGGAATAAAGAAACACATACTCGTACATACAGGAACCCTGAAAACAATATTACACTCTTTTTTTGGGCAATCGTGTATAAATCAGTAGGACTGTAGGTTAAAACAGACTTACAGACCGCAACGCAAGCGCATCCCTACAAAAAAATTACATTGACACACCTTCCTCCTTTCCTTAGCGAAGACTGATATAATTGATAACCTAATCACATACAGATTAGCCATTAATTGTGATTGATAACGTCGAACAAGCGATTATCTAGTTAAGACATGCTATTAAACGATAAAATGAGATCATAATAATATGATATTGCATCGAAAAATATTAGATAAGTAAAATTAAACAGTTTTGGTGATTTTTAACAAAGTCAAAGTCAAATTATTTATTTCAAAAAGACACTGTAGAACGTCATAATTTATAAAGAAATAGAATGGATTCTAGTCGCCCCTTCCAAAATGGTCGTTTCGTATCATCATATGGAGAAGAATGGGCAAGAAACTCCACCGTTACTCTTGTAAATTGTTTTACAATATTTTGGATCATGAATTATAGTTTAGTTTGTGAACAAGGGAATCAGCACCAATTTGTCTGTATACAGTGTGCCGAAATTTAAGGGTGTGGTACAGACCGTCAAACCGAACCACTTTCTCCCGGGGACCAACGTCGGAATCGCGTAAAAATTATCAGTCGTCCCCATACATTTGGTCGAGTAAGTATTGAAGTTTTGTATGGAATGACTGATTTTTTTTTCACCCCGGGATAAAGTTGCTCAGTTTGATGGTCTGCACCTCACCCTTAATCTTCGGACACGGTACACAGACACAGTATAGAATATGTGAAGACGATGCAACTAGAATAAAATTACTATACTACAATAGGTAAAAATAATTTGACCAGGTAAGGAGCTAAACCAAAAATGATAAATGATTTTATTTCTGTAAGTAGGTTTTTGCAAACACTTTTACACGTCAAACATATTTTTTTTAAACTAGATGAGGCCGGCGTTACTTATCTGACTACTCTGAGAAGAAAGGCCGAAACAAACTCAGAGGTCACAGTCTCTTTTAAAGTCCAGACATAATCTTGGTCAGATCATGTGAAGACCATGTCGATTGGTGTCTGAAATGGTCTTTTGATGAAAGAACCACACAGATTGAGTGGACCTGTCCAGTCAGTGCACGCATTTGTCAGTAGTTGTGCAGCTCAACTCAGAACTAAAGGAGCTCAACGATTCAACGAACAATACCAAAGAAAGGACATTTGGCTAGGCCGCAAAAAATACTCAAACTGCCAGACCATGTTAATAACTAACTGAGAATAAAACAAAATTAAACAATGACCCACTTAGTCCTCACATTCCTAATAATTAAAATAATATAATATAATATAATAATTTGTAAAGCCTATAGCCAACTTAAAGCACCGGTGACTGAAAAGTTGTGTGGAAATCAGTTGTTGTATGGTATGGGCATGTGATGTGGATGAATAAAGAAAATGTCGTGAGGAAAGGCTTAATAGACTAGATCTTTTGTAGACCGTTTTCTTTTTTTTTTTTTCTTTTTGTTAAGTACTACTCGACAGGCCTACACTGTCCTCCCATACCTAAATTGTGTAATTTGAAAACATTGTAAATGCCAATTATTTTTAAAAGAGTAACCGTGGAGTTTCTTACTGGCTCTTCTCCATAGGAAACGACCAATTGGAACTGTGCACCTAGCTTCTGACGTTTCATAAGTGCCCATGTAGGTTTATGTGAAATAAAAATATTTTGATTTTGAAAGTTTTGAGCATAATTAATGTGAATGGTTGATGGTAGGGAAAGACCAAAGAAACGGTGGATGGACTGAGTGAAAAATGATATGGCTAGAAAGGGGGTGACTACCGAGACTATCGAAGAAAAAGACTTGGTGCGCCGACCACAAATACATTGGGATAAGGGCAAAGGAATGATGATATACAGCCTAATAATATTGTGTTCTCACCCCCAGGTCGTGTTCTCTATTCATGGCCGCGAACGTCCGCAAGTCAGTCGCCGAGGGCCGCTCTGATGCCATCCCCATATTCCTGCAAGACATCCCTAAGCTGTTCCACAGGAAAATCATCCAGCCCGACATTGCTGTTATTCAGGTCTGTTGATACTATAATTATATAAACTTTTAAGTGTAATATCAAGTGCAGGTTCATTGCAATAATAAAAGTCTTTCCATGCAAATTACGGTCGGCGGGATCAGTGAGAAAGGATTAATTGTCTATAGTATGTTCCAAAAGTATCTGAAGAAAATGTTAACTAATTGATCAGAAAACGTACCAGTGGTTTAAAGCAGCATAATCAGCCTATAATTTTCCCACTTCTGGGACTTCTGCCTCCTGTCTGTGAGAGGGAGTGGGCCATAATCCACCACGCGGGCCCAGTGCGTGTTGGTAGATGTCATATGTCTTCGATATTTTTGGTTCTAGCACATCCCGGTTTCCTCGGGATATTTTCTTTCACCGTTTTGAGAGCAGTGGTGATGAAATTGAATACACAAACTAAAGTGCCTACCTGGATTCGAACTCACCAATACCACTGGGCTATTGCCCAATTGCACCAATTTGTAGTGCCACTTTAAACTAGCTTTGATTTGAAATACTTGAATGAAAGAAAAATAGATTTATTTGTCACAGAAACACGTGCACATAAAAGCTATGGGTAATTCTTATAAATAATAAAACAAAACAGATTTACACAGAGAGACACAGAACATATACATATAGTCGGCAACTGCACGCCGTGACTGTGACAAGTAGGCTTCCACTCAGCATGATGCTGTGCTATGGGGGACCCACAGCAAAGCGCTGATTTTCAGTGGTGACCCGAAAACGACGTACGGAAACCAAGTCAGGTTAAGTGATTTTAACATATTAGACAAAACAGGTACCGTAAAACGAGGGTATTTGGGACCACCCAGAATTTCGAAAAAAAATATCGATTTACTTAAATCCGAAATTCTAATTTTAAATCACCCTATAGATGTTTTTCATTTGACAAAAGAGGTTAATTTTATAACATACGTTTTCGTTGATGATTTTTCAGTTACTATTTCATAATGTTATTAAAAAATAATTATTGGAGACAGTGGCGCCGATTCCCTTGTTCACAAACTAAACTAAATTTAAGTTCAGTGCATCTTTTTCTTTCTATTTCATTAAGAAAAGGACAGAAGATAAATTTTAGTTTAGTCCTGTCAAATTAATCAGCGCCCGTCACTACTCCATGCAAGTTTAGACGTGATTAAAAACTTGCCTACTAAAATTACGTCAATTTACGTCAAGCGCTGATTAATTTGACAGGACTAAACTAATATTTATCTTCTGTCCTTTTCTTAATGAAATAGAAAGAAAAAGATGCACTGAACTTAAATTTAGTTTAGTTTGTGAACAAGGGAATCGGCGCCAATGGTGAGATATAAAGTGAAACATTCTAGTGAGTGATTGCGTAAGAATTTAACTTAGACAGCGGATTCTTTTGGAACAGACGATACATATCTCTACTAATAATGTTCCTTCACACATTGCAGGTTTCTCCCCCCGACGCGCATGGCTACTGCAGTCTGGGAACGTCTGTCGATTGTGTCAGGGCTGCGCTAGTCAACTCCAAAGTTATTATAGGTAAAATATTTATTATAATTTCCTATTTCGTTTAACAATAAATATTCATTATTTATTGTTAAACGAAACTGCCCACTGCCCTTTAATATTCCATACTTCCAGACTATTATTATAAATGCGAAAGTAACTCTGTTACCTTTCACTCCTTAACAGCTGATCGGATTACGATGAAAGAATAATGGCCAATCTACATGCTTGGATTAGAAAAATCCTATAACATAATGGTTATACCAGTTTTCTAATTAATTTATGATACGTACTTTAAAAAAATATTGAATTGAAACGAATAGTAATATGTATCAAGTTAATACTTGTTACATATTACAATGTCGTTTCATTTCCCTATTTATTTATTCATTAACTTAGTACGGCATTCAATATTTTTTTTTTTTAAGTACCTACGTAGCATAAATGAAAACAAAATGTTAATTGGGGTAAGTGGTATATTTTTAATCTGCATTTAAAATTAAGATATGTTTTACTTGATATTTTTGAGAGAACGGATAAACACAAAACAATAAAAGAGTGCGAAATAACTAAAATAACACAAGAGTCTCATCACGGTAACACTTTTTTTAGTCCAATATGGCCATTTTTCGTTTCCTCAGGTAGACCATGACCTGGCTTAGCAAGACATAGGATACTTTTTATCCCGGGTATACGTTACCATGGGTTATTTATTACTATAATTTATTATAGATAGGCTATTTGTTCACGAAATCCTTCTTTGGCTCATTTTGTAGTCCTGACTCTTCTGTTTACGTCACTAGAACGTTTAATGATAATTATTTACTCAACTTGCTCTGTGAGGTGCCTTGTAATTTGATTACATAGATAAAGTAATCTGTAGAAGATCGTATCGCCTACTCACCTTGTCACCTGTGATCTGTGCACGTGATTGTAACATTATTTGTTTTGTCCTTTGTTCTATTTATAATTGTAAACGGTGGTCAAAGTCCTGTTTTTCTTCACTGACAGCTGTTTTATAGTTTAATCGGTTAATTAATTACTAAACAAAGCAGGGCTGCCAGTAGAGCCAACTGATACTATAGCGCTGGGTCCCAGAGATTACAAAAAATTAAGTCTTATTACACTTACTACCAGTGGCGAAAGCACCATACAACACGATTCCAACCGGCTTCCTTTGGAGGTTCGCATCAGTAAGTCTACCGGTATTGAAAAATGGCACAGTCAATAATATCTACTTTTGCCAAAAAATATAGTTAAACTACGGGTATTTCAATTTTAGCATAAGTTTGAAAAAAAAAAAACGCCAATTCTTTGCCGTAAATTACAACAAAAAATTTTTTTCTAAAATAACCCAGCGCCAAAACTCTAGGTCACTTTAGGTCACGTGGCACCTCTTGATACGGACGAGAGCAAGCCGCTGTACAACGGCCCGTTGTACAGCGGCTTGCTCTCGTCGCCGTCGTAGTCAACGGGTTACAGATATATATAGAAAGAATGCATCAGCGAGATCGAGATAGAGTAATATTGCACATTTTATTTAGTTTTTACCTGTTCAACAGCTGTATTGTATTGTATTGGATTATTTATACTCCTATAATAATGTTGATAGTACCTAATATAGTTGAATCTAAGAGTTGAGATTATTTCTGTCTATGGTTCTGCTACGTGACGAATTCAGTAATGGAAATACTTTTATTTTTAAGTTATAAATTTAATATCTACTTTATTGATATGTATTTATTATTTATGTTATGTAAAACCGGCTACGATTAAGCTTCTCTCTTACTAAAAATGACACCTCGCCACTGCTATATACTATTAGTATAAAAACTAGTAAATTATAACAGAATGACGAACAATTTTTTCTGGGTGGTCCTGAATACAACACAATTTTCCGGCCAGAGGCATTATTTCTCAGCAGCAGTTTGGAGTCTAGATTTGTGCCCGGTTGATAGCTAAAGACTCACTACCTCTTACATGGAAATTCATAATACAACTAATGAAAAATGGGTGTACTAAACACACAATTCTGCCTACCCCGATGTTATTAACATCATGTTATCTTATCTCCCTTACAGCACAAGTAAACGTAAACATGCCCCGAACATTCGGCGACGCGATCATCCACATGTCTCACATCGACATGGCGGTTGAAGACAGCACGCCTCTGCCTGAACATGGCGTCGGGAAGGCCGCCAGTCCCGAGGAGACACAGATCGGCAAGCTCATTGGACAGAATCTTGTTGAAGATGGCGCCACACTGCAGATGGGTATGTACAACGCTACAAGGTTCTGGCGCTTGTTTTGTCAATACGTTTCAAGTGACATTTCACAAAACAATAGGGATGATGAATAATATACTAATAATGTTATAAGTTTATAACAAAAAAGGCATTATTAAAAAAGATAATCGAAAAAATATATAAAATCGATGTAAATATGGAGAAGCTACACATTTGAAAAGTTTTTGGAAAGGGTTATTCCCGTCTTTGTCGTGTGGTACGGACGATGTATGGCGTTAGTATGAAGTTACATAGTCGTGACGTAACTTTGGTGATAGTGTCGTCTTTGTCTAGCAGTTACGTTAAAACGTTTTAACTTGGCATTTTTTAAGCTTTTACACATATTTGCAAACAAATATTGTTTAGACTAGAGCTTAAAATAAAATTTAAAAAAAATCGTGTGCGGTCGGGGGACCGCCGTCGATACTCGCACGCACACATACACTCGTATATCATAGAAAAAGACAGAAAGAGAGAAAGTCGCATGGAGGGAGCATAACGCTTTTTCCTTACGTGACGATTTCTACCAGTCAACTCCTACCGCAAGCCGCGCTATTAAACTTCGTTCCAAAAATGTTATCATCCCTATTGCACCAAATGTGCCCCTCCGTCAACGTCATTTGGGCACCAAAATATCCTTAATAAACATGGCATGTCACACAAATTATATTGACAAAACAAGATCATGTTAGTTCGGATTTTGTCGACGCGCCAAAAGATTCTTGTACAGCTGTATCTACATTATGAAACACTCCAATTTTTATTTTTATTTTATGTTTGTTTGTTACCTAAAACGGCTGAACGGATTTAAATGGAATTTGGCACATGGGTAGACCATGACCTGGAGAAAGACATAGGCTACTTTTCATCCTCGATCCTGGCAGAAGAAGTCGCGGGCAACTGCTAGTGTCATATAATTAAAACATGAAAATGTTGAATTGTCAAGGAGTATTTTAGTCAGGTAGTTTGAAGCTAGTCAAATCATATAAATATTATTAAAACAACCAAGGGTTTATTAAAATACTTGTATTCCAAAGTGTTCAAAAAGTCTTTTCACTCTCTTGTACTTGTATTCCAAAGTCTTTTCGCCCTCTTGTAAAGTTAGTACCTACTTTAAATACCGCAAAATGGGGTGAATAGGGATGCAGTGGTGAATCGGGACGAAACTTTAAAATGGATTTTAACGTTGAAATAATGCAGTTTGCTGCCATCAAGGAAAGTTAGTTGTTAATTATTATACAGTAAACACTTTTGAGTCCTTTTTGGCAACAAACTATATTATTTCAATGTTGGTAAATTTAAAAAAAATATTTCGATAGACAAATAAACCTTAACTATAACTTTCTTATACTCAGGTATCGGCAGCATTCCGGACGCGGTGCTGTCTGCTCTGAAGGACCACAAGGACCTGGGCGTCCACTCGGAGATGTTCAGCGTCGGGGTCATCGACCTCGTGAAGCGCGGATGTATTACCAACAACAAGTAACTTTTTATTTCCATATTATTATAATTATAAAATTGTTATTGAATAATAAATAAACCCTGTTCAAGTTAAATTCTCACGCAATAATTCACTAAAGGGAATTAGTAACATATTCATTCATTTGTATTCAGAAGGTTTCAATTTTATATTTCACCATTTTGTCCAACAAATATTGTTAAATTGTAAGTGAAAAACCATTGACGAAAACTGAGGTTATAAAATTAAAGAAAAATATTTTATTTGGGACACGCACAAGAAATACAAAAAGTAAAAAAAGGGCATTTAAAACTAACAAAATTTACATATTAACCACAAACATATTAATTAACATATTATTATTTTTATTTTATTTATTAATTTTATTAACCTCATGTATCAAATAAAAAACATCTTTCAATCAATCAACTCACAACCAGTAACAGTCCACTGCTGGACATAGGCATCTCCCAGGCTGCGCCACAACAACCTGTCCACCGCCTTCCGCATCCAGTCTGTCCCAGCCACCTCCTTAAGGCCGTCGGTCGAGCTAGCCGGGGAACGTCCCACACTACACTTGCCGATACGCGGTCTCCACTCCAGGACTCGTCTGTTCCACCGGCCATCGGTCCTTCGACACACATGGCCAGCCCACTGCCACTTCAGCTTGCTTACCTTACAGGCTATAACTCCGGCTCTCTTTCGGATAACTTCATTTCTGATCTTATCCTTCAAAGAAATTCCGAGCATAGCCCGCTCCATGGCGCGCTGAGCGACCTTGAATTTGTGAACCAGCCCGACTGTCAGTGTCTATGTTTAAAAACATCTTTAAGGTGCTTTAAAATTGGAATTTCGGGTTTAGGTAATCAATAATATAATCAATCGTTTTCTGATGCATTATTCGTTTCCATTTTCATTACATAGATACTCTTGGAATTAAACATAGCTCTAATCCTAAGTTCGCATAGCTGCCATGCCTGTTAAAATCTGTATATTATTTTGATGTGATAATTTAAGATTATATTTTTTTTTTCCAGGAAGAAGTTCCACAAAGGCCGTATGGTCGGCAGTTTCCTCGTCGGGAACAAGGAACTGTATGACTTCGTCGACAATAACCCCTTCATTGGTCAGTATTATTATTTCATACTCTTTTCACTTCTCATGCTCTAAAAGTTCGTCTTTTTGTTGTGCGTAGGCGACATAAAATCGCTTTTTATGCTCTAGTGCATAAAGTATTTTTTTTCTAATACTAAGACAATCAGGCCCAATAGCACAATAAAACGTCGCAGATTAAAGTCGTTATTTGCTTTAATTTATATCACTTCCGTGTTTTCTATCGTTAATTTAATAAAACTAGATAAAAAGCTTTCATTTATAATTTAAAAACGCAAAGAAACGTTTTTATGACTTGGCAGTATGAAGTATCCAAGTCAAATGACATTTTGAAAATTAAAAAAAAATACTTAAAACCTTTCGTGGCGGGAATTAGCTATTCTCGTCTTCAATTTTGCAACATTTTTGAATAGTGAAAGTAATTAGAAATAAAACAATGGAATACTGTTATATACTTTATGCCTGTTTATTTTGTCGCAATCGAAGTGAAAAGCAGAGTGTATAACTCGGGCGTAAACAAGCCATTTTAGCCCTCGACTTAACTATCCACCCTCGCTTCTTTTATGCGCTAGTTGTAACATTGCTATTATCAGTAGGCCTAGAACGAATGTTTTGACGTATAACAACATTACCGTATCTTAAGCAAAATTCTTTTTACAAAACTATACTATACAAAAAAATAATTGTATAGTTTTATGAAACCACAATGCAAGTAAAACTTTAGTGAAGCTGATGCGAACCGTGAGCGCCGCCATATTGGCCATGGCTGCTCTGCCGAGCGCCTTTCACTTTACCCCTGCTCCACGGCCGGCTGTAATGCGACATGCGATAGAAAGACGAAACAATTTGGGGCGATAATAAAAGTTTCACTTTAAAATGTTACCACGATAATACTGCCCCCCAGTATTATCGTTCCAAAGTTCACTAACATTAACGATTGGTTTACGTTTGAGGGCAGTGGTGGCCCTTTAGTTTGTGTAAATTATTGAATCATCACTGCTCTCAAAACGGTGACGGAAATCATCGTGAGGAAACCGGCATGTCCTAGAACCAAAAATTCGAAGACATGTGACATCTACCAACCCGCACTGGGCCCGCGTGGTGGATTACGGCCCACTCCCTCTCACAGAGAGGAGGCCTGTGTCCCAGCGGTGGGCTCATTTTAGGCTGATTATGCTTACGTTGCCATACTTCAAAATATTCCATGCTAGGCCTACCGATTAGTATTGTTGTTGCACATAAAGTATAGTAAGATCTATTATCAAATTACAGAAATGTTGGAGATTGACTACGTGAATAACACTCACATCGTGTCGCTCCAGCCGCGCATGACGGCCATCAACTCGTGCATCGAGGTCGACCTCACGGGGCAAGTGTGCGCAGACTCTATTGGTAAGACGTTAAAATGGTACAATCGTATTAATGTTTACAGCGCTGAGCGATCACGGTAGCACTTTACGCTCTCAATGAATGAATTACGAATAATGGACGAAGATTTTGCCAAAATACAGGGTCATATTAAATTTGCTAACGGAACTCCGCAGACATTATGGGTATAGATTTCTAAACATGATCAAACAAATAAAAAAATATTTGATGAGGTTTTTTTGGGGTCATTAACTGCAGTTAGTATTTTTTTATTTTTTTGTGTATACTTCACAGGTGTGTGGAATCGATATCTTAGGCTGGTTTAACAGCTGTCCGAGAGACCCGTACGGGTAGCGCCCGCAGTGCAGCAGTGCTCTGAAATGAGGGAGTAATAGGATACGGTTGCTAGCGGGTGGCGTACGGACCAATCCGCGTCGCTGTGAAACAATGTTCTAGCGCACGTGTGTCTCCGTTCCGGGAGCATGAACGGGCGGCCCGCACGGGACTCCCGGACAGCGGTGATACCAGCCTTAGCGTGATAAAACAAAAGACAACTGATTGCCCAGTGTGTCACCCTATGTAAAATGTTTACATTTATATCTGTAATTTTTATGGTGTACATAATAAAGAGTAAAAACAAAAAGAGTGGTTGTTGACCCCAAAAAAAATCGTCAAATCTTTTTGACGTGATAACGTCTTATAAATCGATAAACGCCGGCTGCACGCACGAAAATGTCACGTTCCGCCTGAGCCGAGCGTGCAAGCGAGAGCGCGGAACTAGCGATAGAGAGGCACGATCGGCCTAAGCGTTCGGCCTAAGCGTTCGGCTTGTGACGGATCTCTCTCTCGTTATCACGTAAAATTATTGTCTGTAAACCGACTTTACAGACAACCAGTTTTTTATTACATTTATTTTTATTTTCTTTGTGTATTTAATTGTAACCCTAAGTTTAACTACAATAAAATAACTATAACTATAAATTTCCCGGAGGCTGGATTTGTGCCCAGTTAATGGCAATAGGCTCGCCCCCTATTACATGAGACTTAAACGGAACTAGCGAAATATGGGTTTACTAAAGGTACAACTCTGCTTAACCCTTTGAGAAATAGAGGCGCGATGTTATATTAATTAACTATCAATTTATCGTTCCAGGTACACGCATGTTCTCCGGCTTCGGTGGTCAAGTAGACTTTATCCGCGGCTCGGCGGAGGGTGTGGACGGACGAGGCAAGCCCATCATCGCGCTTGTGTCTGTCACTAAGAAGGGAGAGTCGAAGATTGTGCCTACGCTTAAAGTTGGTTAGTATATTTTTGCAATTATTGACGTGATAACGTCTTATAAATCGATGAACGCCGGCTGCACGCACGAAAAAGTGTCACGTTCCGCCTGAGCCGAGCGTGCAAGCAAGAGCGCGGAACTAGCGATAGAGAGGCACGAACGGCCTAAGCGTTCGGCTTGTGACGCATCTCTCTCTCGTTATCACGTTAAATTATCGTCCGTAAACCGACTTTACAGACAAACATTTTTTTTGCTTACACAAGGACTTAATAAGCTGGCGAAACTTTATAAACGTGATGAGTATCGGGTCCTTTTATCATAATAATAATACCAGCCTATTATTTTCCCACTGCTGGGCAAAGGCTTCTTCTCAAACAGAGAAGGCACAAGCATTGATCACCACGCTTGCTCAAGAAGGATAGGCGATTTCAGACTTATATTTATTATTAGGCCAGGTTACCTCACAATGTTTTCCTTCACCAATGTTAGTAATGCCAAAAAAAAAACTTAGAAAGTACATATGGATAGAAAAAGCCCCATGATTCCCGGATCCTTAACCTATTGACCGCCACGTCAAAAAAACAAATACGTGCCCTCGGCGCAAGAATTATTCCTTAAAATCTGTCATGTAGTCGTGACCGTGGCGTGCTGGGCACATTTTGGTCTGTCATCTATACATGACTGTGGCGGTCAAAAGGTTAAAAGTGCCAATAAAACAAAAACACAAAATGTTTTCCTAAAATCATATTTTAAGTAATGATTACGGGGTCACAGCCTTTATGTCGCGCGTAGTTATTTGAAAATTGTCTATGTTTAAGAATCAAGCTGAAATACAGTCTCACCATATTTAAAAGGGAAATGTTTAATTGGTCCTCTAAAAACTTTTCTTTTTTTAAACTATTGACCTTCAAACGATGTACACACGGCTACACATCAAGCTATACATTTCCAGTTTACGCTGACCTCGCGTTGTACGGAGATCTCGCATTGCGAGATCAGCTTATACTGGAAATGTATAGCTTGATGTGTAGCCGTGTGTACGCTTTTTAAATTAATTTATTTATATAGAAAGGTACACCAACAGCTTCTGTATACAAAATATCAAATAAAAGTAGATAACAGTCATGAACTTATACAGTTGCCAATAACAGGTGAACTAGCATTCTCAAATACAGTGACAACTTAAGGTAAGAACGAAATTAAACAAAACTTATAAAAATAAAAAATAAAAGTTATGTGGTTTCAAACTATATAATCAACCTCTAAAAACTCTTTGGCCTTCTAATGATGCGCGCTTTTACAATAAATGAGCCTTTTTTAATTATCTGGCCTTTTCTCACAGATGGTCACAGTAACTCAGCTAGGACAGCCCAACCAAATGAGTTAGGTTAGGTTAGAACTGTGACACCCGAGGTGGCGGCGCGTAGTGATCCACGAGCGCCCCGCGGGGGAGGGCGCACCTCCCGCGGGGGAGGGCGCACCTCCCGCGGGGCTGCAGGCGTGGCGTGGGAGGGGAACACCGGGGTGGTTTTTAGTCAGTAAGAGTCTGACAGACCCCTCAGGAGGACATACATGCGGATATTTCTTCCCCGGGAAAAAAAAAAGGTTAGAACTGTGACCAACCGTATACATCCAAGTTACTTGACTATTTAGTATTTTTGGGACACCATAATAGGAATTAGAGGTTCACAAGAAGAGACGCCATTCATTGGTCATTAATATTGTTAGTAAAACAAATTGGGATATTTTTTGAGGTTTGGTTGAGGTCTTTAAAAAAAAAAATTCAAAATGTTATAATTGTGTAACTTGCAGGTGCTGGCGTCGTGTCGAGCCGCGCGCACGTGCACTGGGTGGTGACCGAGCAGGGCATCGCCAACTTGTTCGGCAAGTCGCTCCGGCAGAGAGCGTACGAACTGATCAAGATAGCCCACCCCGACCATCGCCAGGCGTTAGAAAAGGCCGCATTTGAACGCCTCAAGTGCATGCCTTCACCTTAAGTAAAAATCGAAATAAATAAACATTATACACAGTTACAACGTAGTGGAATCTGACTGGCCTGAATGAATCGTGGTTGTTAAAAATGATTTTTTAAATAATAGGGTGCCTTCATTGCTTGTTTAAACAGCAAAGCAATTGGCTTTGTACGTGTTCAACTAGGCACGTAGTAGTGTTCCGTAGCAGGTACTTCACTAAGTAGCAAGTAATATTTTTTTAATGTTTATCACGTAGCTCAGATTATTTGCTGTACTAGGAAAGTTAGAGAGGGGAGAGTGGAAACACATTAAACTTTCGTAGCTAAATAAAAAAATAGGCAGTGGCGGTACCTTCATATAAGCCCAAAAGCCTTGCCATGCCTTACTAAAATGCTCGATAGAGAATTTATTGTACCTAACCAGTAGTTTATGAGAAAATTGCGATGATACATACGTAGATACGTAGGTACTATTGGCAAATCTTAAGCATGCTCACTTTAGAAAATATTTCTGCGGCAAGCGCAGCTAGTGACAAACCACACCCCTTCCTGGTTTCGTCCAATTAGAGACAATATGAATTTGTGTGAGTATAGGGCGTGTAACAAAAAATATAAATATGTGTGGTATGTTGGTTACTCACTGCACGAGCCGGTATTATTCGCGCGAGCCGAGGGCGAGCGAGCGCGATAAGGGAGTCGAGTGTGTGCGCGTTTCATACGACGGTTTTCAACTTGAGAGGAAAAAAAGAGACTGGTATTGTTATTAGTTTCGTACGCCGCTAGGTATTTCTCTCTAGATTTTGCAGGCAACAGGCTGTCACTAGCGTTTCGTGCCTAGATTAGTATTTCCGGGGGGTTAAATCTACGCGTTGCTCTTCGCTCTTCTTTCCTAATTGAAGTCAACATTTTTGATAATAATTAACCACACAATGAAAACGTTAACAAGTATTTCTGGAAAATACCGCGCTTGTTTTATTTATCCCGCGCGCCGCAGGTGTAAATAAAGGCGCTGGAAAAACCGCTAAACAGCCTATATAAAAAATATAATAAACAAAATAATGTTTTTCTTATGAAAAAAAAAAATATTCCTTTAGTACATTATTCATAATCTCCAAGTAACTTTTAATATAATTTCCTGCCACCCTCAACTATTGTTACCAGGAGAAACTGGATGCAATCTGGACTTTAGGGCACCCCGACTCGGACAGGTTAGATAAGAAGGCCCTTCGTGGTTATTTTTTTATAAACCCCGCTAAGCGCGGCTCCGTCGTCCAAGCCCACCCTCGACCATGCATAGAATATTTTAAGGTTTGGTTAGGTGCCATTTGAGTTAGTTTAGAACTGGGGCCATTAAACATGAAAATTAGGTCAAAAGAACATTAGGTCAAATGAACGTTATACAGGATGAATTTTTTGCGACCGTATTTTATGGCCGTTCTATAAAGCCGATCTATTGTTTAACCAGATGTTCTGACGTTCCCACTGAATAACAATGGTGCTTAGATAATGAACTTATTTTTATTGCAGTTGCAAAAGTTGCGACAGCAATAATAAAAAAATCTGATAACATTGTATAAACTGCGCCAAGTAATGGTTCAAATACTACTGTAAGTAATTTTGCTATTTTAATCAAAACAGCAATAAAAGAAAGAGATAGCAAATGACAATTTCTAACAAAACTACGTAACTTGCTTCGTTTTAGGGTTCCGTAGTCAACAAGGAACTCTTATAGTTTCGCCATGACCGTCTGTCTGTCTGTCTGTCCCCGGCTTAGCTCACAGACTCTTACTAGAAAGCTGTAATTTGGCAAAGTGGTAAACAAAAATGCTAAATAAAGTTTTTTTAGGGTACGCGTATAGCAATACCAATAATACATTTTCTAAACCAAACGGAAGATATTAGTACGAAATTACTTCTTGTCAACAATAACAATTCATAAAGCGCTCTCGCTGGCCGTGCCCATTAAAAAAATGTCTTACAAACAAGTGAGCATAGCACGCGCCTAGTGTGACTGTCACACACACTATACATAATTACATTAATACAAACACGGCTAAAATACGCTTCATGCATCCCATTGGCCAAAACGCTTGCATCGGGCGATCGAGTCGTGAGCCGTGCTATACGATTATCGCCTTAGAGGTGAGCATGCGGAAGATTGGCCGATAGTACCTACATACTCAGTCGAAAACTGAACTTTCTTTTTTTGAAATCGGTTAAAATTTTATTGGGCTTGCGTTATTTTGAAACCCTAGGCACGCCACTGGAAATAGGCAGTCATGGGGACTGTGGACAGAAGTGAAAACTTAAAACTGGAATAACATATACAAGATGTAACATATTAACTTCTTAAGGGGTCATTGTACTCATCATTATGAAACTTGAAATCGTCAAAAAAAAAATCAGCTGTTCCCTACATTTGTGTTCTCATAACTCATCAAAATGTAGGGAACAATAGTTCTTTTTAGGGTTCCGTACCCTAAGGGTAAAACGAGACCCTATTACTAAGACTCCCACTGTCCGTCAGTCACCAGGATGTATCTCATGAACCGTGATAGTTAGACAATTGAAATTTTGATGATGAAAAATTATGTATTTCTGTTGCCGCTATAACAACAAATACTAATAAACAGAATAAAAGAAATATTTAAGGAGGCTCCAATACAACAGACATGATATTTTTGCCGTTTTATAGATAATGGTACAGAACCCTTCGTGCCCGAGTCCGACTCGCACTTGGCCGGTTTTTTTGTCCCATAGTAAAAGTTGTTTATAATTATGAGTACCTACATTGTTATTTAAATTACACCTTATAATATAATTATATCCGTATACATGTGCACACGCCGCTGCGGGTCGCCAAGTTGGCGCAACACGTCACGAATCCACAACTTTAGCCCCTACCAAAAATCGCTCAACGCGGCTAAAGACGTGTTCACTTCAATAAGTGATTCAGGAACGTTCATGTCTTTATAAACACCTATCGATCGATAGGGACAAGACGAAGTCCATAGAAACAAGTTTTCGGAATTTTTTCCAACAATTTCGAACCATATTGCAGTAGTCTCTGAATGAACTTATATGGCTGTGAAATACAGACGGACATAATAAATTTATAAGGCGGAACCCTTTTAGGCATTTGATCTTGGTCACATTTCATTCAGGTAGGTCACCATTGCTCTCTGAAGCATATCCACAAGATTTTTTATGGATTTGGAAATTTTAATATTTATAAACATTTTATTTGTAATGTAAACGTTTATGAATCAACAGAAACTGTACCTAACGTCATCTATTATAGTTTGTAAGAGCTTTTTATTTTCTATGCAATAAAAATATTTTTATTCTGTGGAAAACCATGCGTGTTTTAATAGGTTATGGTGTTGGGCTATCGATCTTCACAAATAAAGTGGATGTATGTATACCTACCTACAAATAACTAAAATTGAAGTGTCTGTTTGTATCGTCAAAACAGCATTTTACTAAATGCATTTGAAGGTATATACGGTACTTATTATTATAACATAAAAACAATTTTTAAAATTTTTGTCTGTCCGTTTATTCTGGGTAATCTCCGAAACGGCTAGTAATGCATATAAAAACTCTTTTATCACACATGTTCACAACTAAGGCCAGCAATTATTGGTTATAGATTGACCAAAAAAAAAATTCTATTTTTTAGCATAAGCATAATCGGCCTATAATGTTCCCACTGCTGGGACACAGGCCTCCTCTCTGTGAGAGGGGCCGTAAACCACCACGCGAGCCCAGTGCAGCTTGGTAGATGTCACAGGTCTTCAATTTTTTTAGTTCTAGGACATTTCCTGTTTCTTCACGATGTTTAGCTTCACTGTTTTGATAGCAGTGGTGATGAAATAATTTACACAAAGTAAAGCGCCTGCCAGGGTTCGAACCTACGACCTGCAACTCGTATGTCACGGCTGTTACCATTGGGCCACCACTGTTCTGACAAGCATAAATCAGCCTTTAATGATCCCTACTGCTGGGATACAGGCCCCTCTCAAGTGAACGTTTTGTATTTACAAATTTAGACAGCACGTTTTTACAAATAGGTACTGTCACACCTATTGACTGATGGTTCATGTCTTCCCCATTGAAAACGAAACACTAAATTAAAGCCGATTAGTAATACGCAGTATTATACCATCCACTAATGGTATATAACAATCCAAAATTCGGTTTGAGCATTACGTTAGAATACTGCCTCACTAACTGACGGCTGCCGCCTAGGTGACAGCCTGCGCCGCGACACGGTCATTACAAGTGGTGCGCATTTACGTTACAAATTGTATCACGGATGCTCCCACTCACTACTGTATTGTTTGTGAACTGAGCATTACAGTGCGCGACCTGTAATGTAATGATACAGTATCATTACAGTGCGCGACCTGTAATGAAATGATACAGTATCATTACAGTGCGCAACCTGTAATGAAATGATACAGCATCATTACAGTGCGCATCCCGTAATGTAATGATACAATATCATTACAGTGCGCATCCTGTAATGTAATGATACAGTATCAGTACAGTGCGCCACCTGTAATGTAATGATACAGTCTCCTCACTCACTGATGTTAATGCTCGAATCTGAACTGTTAAATTACTTGGTGATGCCATAGGTGTGAATTGAAACTGAGGTCTGTAGTTTAGCCTCAGAGTTTAGTACTGCTGACTGTTAATTAATTAGGGGTTTCACTCATGTACTAGATTGCTAGATAATTAGATGTATACCCAACTGATATATGTACTAGTTATGGTAGAAAACAAAATGCAAAAGTTCTAATGACAAGCGAACAATATTAAATAGAGTAAGAATGCTTTTTACTCACCTAACTAGTAACTAGGTCTATAGATATCGTTTTAATTTTACTCGAATTTATAAACAAGAACCATTTTAGATATTTTTATCATTTTAAGTGTTACGTATTTATTGTGCAAGTTTGTTATTTTGTACAACACAACACTGTAATATTGTACGTTATTACTGAATAAAGAACATGTTTATTAGAAGAATTCATGTGTTTGATCATGTTTCATCCGGCCCTGCTTCAAATCCGAAAAAAAAGAAACCGGCGCGCGGCGGTGGCAATGGCGGGCCGCACAGATTCCAATTTCGAATTAGAATTGTTTCCACTCTACTGTAAAGAGGCTCGCGCACCCGCGCCGCTACGGTACGCATTGCAAACATTCTCTCCTAGATTACTTTCTTATATTTTATATGAACCATCGCACACTATATACGGGCCACATCGCAACGCAAAACAATAGCCGCAAAAATACGCCTGGATAGCGATCTGCCAATGCGTTGCGCTGCGGCCCGGTGCGCCCAAACGTTCGCGAGCCTTAAAACTACTTCGGACCCTGTTGTCTTGGATTCTCTCTGGCGAGAGTTAAGACGTAGGTATGCGTTTTGACTATTTAAATTATTAAATGTAGAGGTACTTCCTTTTTCAGCTATGTACATACAAATTATAAAAATCTGAATAGCTAACATACTTTTCCAAAATTCATCATCACTTAATTAACTCGTGAACTCTGACAATGGAAGGGGTTTCCATTGTGTATTGTCTATGTCCATGAACATAACGGTAGATACTTTGTGGAGATTTGCCAATTTACTTTTGGAATAGGAAGTGTCCCATTTCTTGTAAACTAGATTCTGACCTGACTACGACTACCAACTCGGTGGAAAGGTCATCATTGCTAGGTAGCTAGTTTGTGAGGTAGGTTAGGTATTCTTTCTCATAAAATTACAATACAAGCTTGGTTTAAAAACTTTACTTCTTTTCGGTTCCAGCGTCGGGTAAAAACAAAAGATCACAATCCGTGAAGACTAGCAGAACAGAAAGAAGGCCTGTAGGTACCCTGCAGTGGGTGATTTTGGGCTGAAATAATTATGAAGTTACAATAAAGTGAAAAATTTGTTATTTAGTTTTGCTGGATATTAATAAAATAAAAAATAAATTATCACCAAAAATTTAAAAACAAGAAATATTATTAGTTCCGTTCAGAAACTATAATATTATCTATTATCTAATGTCATTGAACATTGGTCTTATCTTGCAATAAATTGGCAACTCCGACCGCAGCTGTTAATGTGTTGGAGTGTTTATTTGAAGTAATTTTGTGATAATTTGTACAAAATTTATTATTTAAATTAAACTGACGAACACAAACCCAACATGAATTCGTTTGAACATGCTCTAGCTTTTAGGAAAGAGTTATTAATTGCGGGTAAATACAGAATAATTAGAAGAATAGGTGGCGGTTCGTTTGGAGATATTTATTTAGGCATAAACATTTCAAATGGTGAGGTAAGTGGCTTTGATTTGCTATTTAATCAACAATTAAACTATCGGGCTGCATGCACAGCGAGTTTTGAGTACTTTTAAAGTGAGAAAGTGGTCAAATAATAGTAAAAGTATTGGTATGAAAAGGGCATCTGAATGTTAACCTACATACGTTTAGATCGGTCTATTATCAATTTATTCTTAGTTACATCACGAAGACGTCGCTGATTGTTAAGACAGTCGACCGTGGCAGTGAATACTAGTCGCCACAAGACGTATTTATGGCGAACTTTGCTCTTTAGACCCAGCCAAAGTAAAGTTTTCATTTTTAAACTTTTGAACCTATGCATGTATAAGTTGACAATGATAACTGGATCATACTTTGAAACTATCTCCAAACTACTTCAAAGGGAGTATTTTCTTAGACAACTTTATTTGAGAATTTTTCAAAATAAGTAAAAAACATTATCAGTAAATATTGAAAAATAATAGGTAAACTTTGTCTATAATATTATATCTATAAAACTTTAAAATTTACCCAATATTCATGATTTATTTTCAAAATAATCATTAAATGACCTAGTCAAGAATCATAAAATTCATGGTTATGTACAAAAGTTTTGAATAACTTATTATTAAATTTGTTACACAATGTTTTTGCAAGATTCAAAGTAATGTAAGTGTGGAAACTTTTGAAGTGTTTTCTGTTCAAGTTCTAATGATAATCTTAATTGTTCACATAAAAGATACCAATATTAATCATTCTGCTTATTCTAAAAACTCATTCTACAGTGATTCTGCATGCTAACAAGTATATTTCTTAGAAGTTGTAGATCTGCCATAAAACTTGAAAATGAATAAACAAGACTTCCCTACAAGCAAGTACCAAACATTGAACAGCATGTGAGTAAAATTAAATTATTTAAGTGTTTACACACATAGTATACTTACTTTAAAAAATACTAAAATAAATTAGGTAAGTACTCAAAAACAATATTTTTCTTGCTAGTTTCAGAACTATAAAGGCCTAGTTCCGATTCCTACAAATCTGTCACGCGTTTACGCGTTTAAACGCGCTACACTTCCAGAAATGTTATGGACATTGGACAATGCCGTTTTCAAAGCGTGCGTCAACGCGCGCTAATTTGAATGGTTGTGTGACTGTTTTAAGAAACCAGACGCGCACTTCGGAACCGCGCCTCAGATTGCGTCGTCATGGGAACTGAGAACTACTACCAAAATAACAGCTTTACTATTTATGCTAATAATGAAGTATCAATAACGAATTTTAGATATTGAATTACTTACTCATATAATTTACGTAAATGCTTTTCATTTGTATATTTCAAAGGTTGTAATCATGGTTTTTGGGAAGACCTTGACCTTGACACTTTTTCCTATGATAAAATAACCTTAGACCACAATTAACTCACATTTAGTTTTAGGCCTAATAATTTCTCATAGGCCGTCTACATTTCAGCCACTTGTTTGAGAATTCTACCAAACAAATAAAGCTACATAATTTGTAAACTGGCAACATTAAACGTAAATGGCTACGTTTAGAAACTAGATGATGTTACCTCCTTGCTCGATATTTTATTGATTTTTAGGATAATTTAAAAATAGAAAACACCATACATCAGTATCAAACGCATATTTGCACTTCAAAAGTTACACAATAATTTTAAAAATATTTGTTGTGTTATTTAAAAACCTTTGAGACACAAATATTTTTTAAAATTCTAATCGGAAGAAAGTACTGAGATATACGCGTGGCCTACTTTTCGAACGCATTACGTCCTCCATTCAGTCACAGTTTCGTAAAATGTAGCCGTGAATTTATTATTGTTTTTATTCTAAAAGTGCGTAATTAGTGCTTTCGAGTTATATTTTACAAATACCGGGACGATTATAAATAATCTGCAACCATGTCGACTTTTATGAGTTCACGGAAGGAGTTATTGATTACTGGAAAATACAAGGTGTTGAAAAAAATCGGCGGAGGATCGTTTGGTGATATTTATTTAGCGATTAACATTGCGAGTGGCGAGGTAACTTGATTTATACCATTTATTTTAAATGTTCTGCGTTAATTTGCTTTCGTAACATTGTGAAGGAAGGCCCACGCGTCATCGATGGCACGCTAAGGCGGGGAGAGGGGTGCATGTTGATTATTTTCTATGACGTACTAAGTAGGGAAATGAAGATTGGACGTTGATGTGATATTTCCAGGGTTGTCTGAGATTGCATGACTAATCTATAGTCAAATAAAAATTAATATTTCTTGATGTATTCCCAAAATACATATTGACGTAAGTACTATGTTTGACATTTTCTACCATATATCGCGTCTGTGTGGCTTTCACCTCATTATGTGCTTTTATTGTTCAAAGATGACCTCCTCGAGCTCAATCTGAGCAATTTGGTGTATTTTTAACACCTTTCTGCTATAAAATTGTAAAATGTTTCTATGTTATTGTAATATTGTTACTGGGTCAGTGGATCATGGGGTCTGCATCACCATTAAATCATAGAACTTTTTCTATGGAACCCTTATGCTCAAAACTTCACACAAATACAGAAAAACTTGCAAAGAACTTGGTTTTATAGCTGTACAGAAATAACACTAGCTTTGACCTTGGTTAAACTAGATTAATGGGTCACTGACTAGCATAGCTAGAAAATCCAAATGGTTTTAGATTTAACATTTTTACTCATTTATATCTTTATTCTAATCTTTTCCATAACTCTATTGCAATGGATATTGAAAATATAAAGTGCTTTTGTTAGTGTAGATAACATTTGTTTGCCTGAAAAATCGTGATGGATATGGACCATGGTAACATGCTTAAGAAGTCACTCTGAATATTTTTTTCAGGATATTATTGCCAATGTAAAATAAACCCTAAAAATGTGTAAACAAAAATCATTATTGATGTAAACACTGTGAGTCATGGTTATAATATCCTAATGAATTTGCTGGCTAGTACTTAACTTACCTATTTCCCAACAGAGAGGCATTGTCTTATTAACATTATTAAAATGTAACAACAATATTTATTAGAAATACAATTAATTCTAGTATCTGATAGGTACAAATTTATAATCTGTAAGTTCTAGGCTTTAAGTAAATTATTATTGGAATCATAAATTGAAAAACTCATAATACAGGAAATTTCTTGTTAAAATTACTCATTTTCACAATGCAATCTTTAACATTTTTACAACTCTCATATTGATGGGATAATGTTATTTTAAACAAACAAACGATATACAATTGTATAGAAACCTACATGTTTGAAGCTTTGTTTAATTTATAATCATGCTTTAATAATATAGTTAAATATTTATATACTAGCAGCAATGTAAAATCTATTGGCATCCAAACAGCCCTGGGCATTGCCTAGTTCTGTAAAACCCAGTTCTAAAAAAACAAAACTTCTTGATGAAATAAACAGCCAAAATAGTATTGAATTATTGTAATAATGATATGATAAATAGAGTTGATTGAAGCCCAAAAGTGAAAACCAGTGTTACCAAGGGTTATTGTGTTACCTAGTAACTGGGTTGTGGAGTTCAGATAGGCAGTCACTCCATGTAAAATACTGGTATTAGCTACATCCGGTTAGACTGGATGGCGACCCCGACATAGTTGGTAAATTGGCAGGCAGATTGAGATGGAGTTGATTATCATCAGCTGACATTTATAGTTTTAGACTCCCTCATAAGCTAAATTCAATTTTTTTTTTTAAATTAATATGCACAAGCATGGGGCCTTATTATTTTTTGTTTGAAATTAATGTAAAATTCGACATAGTATAATTTTAAACTACAAAATTATGACTGGAATGTCTCATACATTAGTCAAGATTCTTGTTTGCCAAAGATTCAACAGGCTCACATGGCACAACAATGCCAATCAAATAATAGTGACTGAAATGAAATGTTTTCTGTAAGGAGATCTTTTGAGACATGTGGTTGTATCCTATTATAGGTACACCTCTGGTTAACCCTTTGGGTGTAATAGACATGATGTTATGTTATTTTTTAAGATACTTTACACATAAATTTTTTAGTCAATATTTTAAAACATAATGGCACTACATTTCATAGCTAACTTATCCCTGAAAAGAAATGCTGAAACACTAAAACTCAGTCATTTTTTTACATTTTATTATTAAGATTTTATGTGAGTCTGACAATGCAGGGCCATATCTTTTTTTTTTTTTTTTTTGGGTGGGAAATCATCAAAAAACTTCTCCCGCTCTGGGCGGAGCGGGAGGGTGTGTCAGACTCTTACTGACTAAAACCCACCCGTATTCCTTCCGTTGGCTGTGTTGCGAGGGCCTCGGTGACCCATAAGTACCTTCCCACGACCATGTCTGTTATGTCTGCAGGGCCATGTCCGGAAGGGCCTTTTGAAGAAAGAGCCAGCTGCAGCTGATTGATTATAATTTAGTTCAGTTGTAATAGCTGTTAGGACAATAATAGGTTGTGAAGAGTGACTACTCCTTATATTTTTTGTTGTTTTTATGTGTTTTGAATTTCATCAGACTTTTTTAATTAGTGTTTCAGAATTAAAAACTACTATACTAGAGTATATTGTGAGTCACAAAAACTATGATCACCAGGGCCGGATTTACAGATGTGGAGGCCCTGGGGCAACCAAGAAGTGGAGCCCCCGAAAATGTATGGAACAGATGAAAAAAAAACAATTTTTAAAAAGGTATCTTGTGAAGGTGACCTTTGTTTTTGATGATTGTGAACGTTTTTTCTTTGAAGGACACTAAGGATGTATTTTTTCTTATCTTAAAAAAAAAAACAAACTGTGGAGGCCCCTTCTTTGTGGAGGCCCGGGGCCAGTGCCCCTGTTGCCCTGCTCTAAATCCGGCCCTGATGATCACATTGGCTCAAATATTCTAAGTAATTATAAAGGCTCCCGCAGACAGGCGCCAAGCGACGGTGCGACGCGATTTTTAAAGATATCATCAGCTATAGGTCCCGTCACGTAAAAAGAACGCTGAGCGACAGTGGAGGGGATGTTTCTGCGCACGGGTACAGTCACGTTCAAAATTTCATTTTTTTATACCTGCCAATCTAAAGCAACATTATCACTGGATATTACTGTTATCATTCCTTATCTCTTTTCATGCCGAAAACACTGCAGTGTGTGATTTTATGTAGACAAGTTTTGGAGCAGGATTGATAACTTTGTGCTTGTGTTTATGTGAAATTAAATAGGTATAAAATGATCTTTGCTTTTGACCTAAAATATAGTAATGTACTGTTATTGAGTCATCAATTCCACTGATGGGCAGGCTTCCCTCCATGTCTTCCGGTTACTACTATGTACTTAGTCACTAGTTTCCCTGTCCGCACCATTGCTGAAGAGCCTAGCTCAACCGGCATTCAGATTAAGAATAGTAGTTTAAAAAAAATCAAAACTAAATTTATCAGGAGGAATAAATAAAATTCTACTATGAATGAAAGAAATAAAATTGAAATACCTGTGCAAAACAAAAAAAAACTACCAGGTAATATTAATTAAAACGTGCTGGCAACAACAGCGCGTTCGATCATGGTAGATTTGAATCATTCCAAAAGCAAGCAACACTGCCATTGTGACGTCACATGTAGTAGGCTGACGACACCTTTTAGACTTCGTAATAAAATGATTTTCAGTGGTTTTTCGAAGTGTTTCTTCGGTTTATAGTGTTTTTGAAGTATTATAAACGATAAATTAACTAAGTGTTGTGTTAAAATTTCACTCGGTGCGATGGGCCACCTATAATTTTAGTGACAACGAGTAATGAAGGAAAAAGAAAATGGCTACCTTTGAACGCATGTTGTTAGCCAGGAAACATGTAGTTATAAATGAAAGATACAATGTTATTCGCAAAATCGGCGGTGGCAGCTTCGGAGATATCTTTTTAGGAATAAATGTCAACGATGGAGAGGTAAATAACATTTCTGAGATTGATTTTTCATTGGACAATTTCTAAGGAACGATTTCTTGTCTGTCAAGACGGCTGTGTATTTCGGGGTTTTTGTTCTTGAAAATGGCGGTCTGGGCGTATTTTTGATTGTAATCAGCACATTATTGAGTAGAGTTTTGAATGTTAGCAGGTACTGTAAGATATTTCCCAAGCGTTTCATGATTTACGTAATTACGACAGTTTAAAAAATACTCCTTGTTCAAAATGTATCATGAGAGGTCACTATTGTAAGAATCTTGTGATATTTTAGCTATATGTTAATTCGTTATTTTTGCAGTCACAGAACTGTTATGTTTCGCAATATTTCGTTGTAACAATGGTTCTGATTGTGCAATATCACTGATGAGTTTCATATCATGTGTAGACTTGTGATTTGCCATTTAGGAACCAGCTGTTGGCTAACAATAGGTAGATTATTGCTTAGTACGATATGTTAGTCTTTTTTATAATTTGTGCGTGAAAAACACTTAAATCTTCATTCATCACTGATTAATGCTCAATTTTCATAATAAATGTATACCCCAAGTCTAAAAATGTAATAAACTGACATTGCCTTATCTTGATATTTAGGGCTCTGTGTGACTCATTGGTTATCAGTTAAGTATTTTCCAAACTAGTCTCCATATATTGAAAACCAATATCCTTAATCATTTGTGTGTATTCTAATGTTAGATACTTTATAAAGAAAAACCTATTCATAATTGTTATTATTCACATCTATTTGGCTCATTGTGTTCTGTCCCACAAACTTACTACACTCTGCTGGGACACAGGCCTCCTCTCTGTGAGAGGGAGTGAGCCGTAATCCACCACGCAGGCCCAGTACAAGTTGGTGGATATCACTTGTCTTTAAAATTTTTCTACTATGTTTTCCTTCACCGTTTTGAGAGCAAAGCGTAATGAAATAATTTGTACTAAAGTGCCTGCCTGGGTTCGAACTTATGACACTACACTCTGATCCCAAGGATATCTGTTCTCGTTGAAACAATGGAATATAACTCACACTCCAAAGTAATAATAAAACAAAAAGTAACACTTAATAGAATGGAACTAATCTATGCACCACAATAGAAAGGTTATCAATGCTTTCTCAAATTACTAGACCAATATCATTCATATTTCAGAAACAATAAAAATCACATTCAGATCACAATCTGACTTAGTTACTGGTCATTTTCAGGATTTATGTTACTTACTTTTAGTTTGGACCACTTCTTAGTCATTTTCTGAACAAAAGACACTCAAAATGAGCCTATTTCAAGTTTATGTTCCTGTTTTATGGATCTATTTGTTTGTCTTGCAGCTTAAAGTCTATTGTAAGTTTAAAATCTCTTTTGTGTTGAACTTTCAACTTGAAAATACTCTAACAATTGTTTAAAACAGGGATTCCATATAATAAAAAACTCAAATTGGAACAGTTTCAGAGTGATTAATTATCTCCAAAAATACAACTATTTTTCTCTTAAAACTAATATTAATTTGTGTTGGGAATAGTTTATATTTGATATTAAACTTGAGTTAAATTATCTTGAGTTAATATTGATATTTATCATGACCTTTGTTATACAATGCATATTATTAATGTGACTGTACATTGATATCACCAGCAATGCAAAATAAGACTATTTGTAGAACACTGAGTAAATAACTTATACAAACATTCTGAGAAATGTTATGTTTTCAACTAGAAAACTGCTGAACGCTTGAATGATACAAAAAATGGGGTTTTATAATTTCAATTATCCAGTTCTCATATCATATTGTTTTGATAAAAATCTTGACCCAATTCTCTTAACATTGGTTTACTATGCTAAGTTAAAAATGGCTGTGGTTTTTATCCTACCTCCTCAAGGAATTTTATAATAGATAGGGCCTAACCACATTACCTCTTTATGTAGTTAGTTAACCCTTTGTTCTTTGCCTTACTTTTTATAATATGCATAATATTTAGAATATACTGAAAAAAAAAAAATAACTGCATTATGGCAGTTATTTTTTTTTTTTCAGTATATTCTTAATATTATGCATATTGTTTGTTGACTAGGTAAACCTAGTCAACAAACTAAGGTGTCAGCTACAACTTTTTATATACTAATTAGGTGTCTCTAAGGTGAAGTCAACAAACTTGTTATCTGACTGTGTAAAAGGCAGCCATGGGACTGTAGACCGATAATAGCATATAATAATATAGTTTGATTACAAATCTGCTTTTTCCGGATATGGTATTTACAATCACTACATTTACAGCTCGATTCAAATTTGATGGCGGCTCTGAAGTGCGATAGTACCGCACCCCTCACCCCCACTGACACGTAAATTTGTTTCTGCGCAGCGACTCGCCTCAGGTTCCGAGCCGCTATAAAGTTTGAATCGGCCTGTAATTATAGAAATAGTGGCGCACGCCCCTGCTTCGTACGGTTGCAATATAATATACTGACGCGGCTACATGTCATAACATCGATTTCAGTGCTTTACCTAAGTTAAATATTAACGTAACATGCACATAAACATTCCGGAATAAATTCTCTAAATGATGGTGAAAGCTGCATCAAAATCCTACATGTAGTTTAGGAGAGCGAAGCGGTCACACAGACAGACACGAAAAGCGACTTTGTTTTATAATATATGTATATAGATTTCCGTCAAGCAAGAAGCCCCAAGCCTGTTCTTCTCAATAATTACCCACATGCAGGACGTTTACCAGGCGATATGATGAGGCAGAATAATTGAGTATGTTTTTTAATTAAAATGTATACCTGACTTACAAAGTATCAAACTCAGCTCGAAAACAAACTAGGGTCACAGGAGTAGATAACTTTACTGTTCTGATTATGATTTTGGCAAAATATTCAGACGAAATTTTTAGTCCTAACAACAGCAGAATTGTTCTTGCTCTACACCTTGGCTAAGTATTAAGACTGTTGCCACACTGAATATAGATACAGTACGTATGCATGGCGTGTGACGTGCAGATGGACGCAACTGCACTTTCCCTGTATTTGGATTGACATCTCTCTCATAGGGTTTAGTTATTAAAACAAGTCCTTCTGCACCATTTCTGCATGCATTGCAGACGTAATCGAAGGACGATCCAGGTGCTGCAGTCTCGACATAGATAGCGGTCGCATTACGACCGAATTCAGTCGCTAAGTCCTTAGACATTCAAAATTGCAACCACAAACAAATCACAATCAGGGCCTCAAGTCTGCTATTACAATAGTGTCAGAATGGTCTATTATTGATTTCATAATTCTTGATTTTGACAAGTTTGGTAATCTACTAATATAGTGGCATCATTAATGAGGATCGGAACAGACCATTATGACACTATTGTAATAGCAGACTTGAGGCCCTGGTCAACCAATTTTGACCGTCTAGGGACCCCATTAGGATTTTGCGACCGAATTCGGTCGTAAAGCGATCGCTATCTCGTATGTCGAGACTGCAGCCCCTGGGCTAAAATCATGATATGCCTTCTTCCTTTCTGTGACTTACCGCGCTCTGCTTTGTCTCCCCATAGAAATTGCATGAAGTATTTCGAATATCTATAAATCCTCACTTTATCCCCACTGAACTTCTGTTCAGTAGGGATAAACCTTTATCCATCTTAATAATGGATGAAACTTCATCCAAATAGTGACAGTATGAGTAAGCTCAGATGTCCACTATGAAATGTATGTTATGCTCTGGTAGGTGGTAGAGTGCCATCATAGTTGCATTTGCACGAAACATTAGCAATAAGTGGACATATCGTGCGACTTTACTCTTAAACCTTACCCAGAATGTCAACGAAAGTTAGCTTTAACCGCGAATTATCCTCCAGATTCGTTAAGGCCTAGCTTCGTTAACACAATCGCCAGTGTGCCTTTCGTTGTAATCGTCGCATGCATCCATTGCGCATCAAATAATAATGACAAAATTGTAAATTAGTATTCTTTACGGGAAGGGAAATAACAGATTCTTTCAATGCGTATATTTTTTTTCTGATTCGGCTAACTTCAAAATCCCATTAACAAGTTAACATTTACTCTAAACCGCTGTCATCCTGCCCTAGCGACTCGATCGTAAGATATTATTAGCTTTCAAGGGGATTTCTTCTGACAATACCCTTTTGTCGGTTCTTTAACATACCCATGGGTAATAAGGGGTTTGCATTCATACGTAGTTCGTCGTCGGTAGACTTTATTTATACTCAATAGGTGGTCCAGATGCATCTTCTGTTTCCGTTATTGCATAATAAAAGAGTCATTCATGTAACTGTAATTTCGGGCTTGCTCGACTTACGTTTCGAGCTCGAAAGGGGGGGGGGGGGCTCTTTACGTTTTTCATTGATTGCTCTTTTATGAATCGAAAATTGCTAAAAAAAAATGGTCCATTACGAGTCAAAATAACTTTTTAATTAGCTCATGTAAATTTTATTGACATAATTTTAATTAACATTAAAATAATTGGCCCATTAATCATTTAATATTAAAGAATAAATCTTTAATGGGCCAAACTCACGGCCCAATGAGTCCCCTCTAAGGGCTTATACACACGATTTATTTTTTTACGCGCCGTACACTTGTTTATACGCGCTGCAAACGCAACTAGCGCTGCTTTTTCAAGGCAAAAAACGCGCAGACGACGCGTGTTGCATGAAACGCGCGTGTAAAACGCCTTGTGCATAGGCCTCCGAAATTAAAACTTCCAAGAAGACTTTTATCAATGTGATTCTCTATTGTTACAGGAGGTAGCGGTAAAAGTTGAATCTATAAAGGCGCGGCATCCCCAACTCCTCTATGAGAGCCGAGTGTATAAGATGCTCCAAGGGGGCATCGGCATACCACACATAAGGTAAGTGTTTATCGTAGAACCAATCTGCGTTAGTTATGTACTCGTCCTCACGGGACTTAAACATGACTGACGAATTGTGGGTGTACTACCACATCTCTGCTTACCCCTTTCGGGGTATACAGCCGTGAACAATACAAGTTATTTATTTACAACTTAAAACCAGCCAATCAGCGACAACAACGAACAAGATGAGCGAAATGATTGGAAAAATTTACCGTTTTAATTAATTAGCCAAATATTCAGGAATACCGCGTATCGCCCGCTGTTAGTAAATAACTAACGCCTGTACATTATGTATAGTTGAAACATCACCCGGACGCGGCGAACCGCAAAACGAAGCACGATTGTCACAACTGTATTTCGCTACGTCAAACTGAGTTTTAGTTACCTAGCCGGAATGAACGGTTTTTACTGTAAACGCATGTATTTTTACAGCGGGTATCATGAAATCGGTCCCTTTGTTGTATTATTTGTAATGATGTAAAGCAGTCCACGTGTACGTTCACATTGTGTGTTGGTACTTTGTGCGTTTTCGGACTACGAAATTGGATGACGAAAACGGGACCGAAGTGTCCGATTGACCTAAAATTCCGCCCGTATTTAGGCATCGCTCAAAAAGAGAATGGCGTGAAGCTAAGGCTTGATCAGGCAGACATAAAATTATACTATGCCTGACCAAAATAAACAGAAAACCTATATTTGTACTCTTAGACACCTTTAACAAGCATCAACAAGTCATCTATCATCATCTTTTCGCTGCCTGTTTATCACCAATACTGGCACAGCTCCATCTTTCCAATTAGTATTAATCATTTCACTTAATAAATCGCTTATCCCTATTAACATTGTCGTATATATTTTTTTGCCATTTTCTTTTTATTTCATTAATCACTCTTAAAAAGTCCCTTGTTTTAGTGGAGTCAAGAACATTTATTAAAATTCTGTTGATTTTTGACAATCTAATTTCTATATGAAAAAAAAAATTGCAATTCAAACTTTGACACGCTCTCTTGTAATGTTGCTGATTTCCACATCCGACAATGTTAATAGGGATAGGCGAAATATTCTCGACGACATCGGCAGGTAACAAGTCCTTGAATCGATAGGACCTTCAGCTTATCAAACTGCCTGACCTCAATCCAATGTTAAATCGTTACAAGGTTTATCAGATTTCGAATAAAACGACAGCTAAAACAGGAGTTTATAACTTTATTACTAAAGCCATAGAAAGTGCGTTACCTAACTTGCAAAATTATGTTACGTGCGAACTGCGAGCGCAAACACGATTTATATGGCTTTGGCAACCATTTTGATTTTTGAAAGTCGTGATTTTTTGTATTTTTTTTTAGTTACATCGGGGCTGTATACTGAAGGCCCTCTTAGCCTTTAATATTTTCGAAGTTTTAAAACGAATATCAGGCGCTTGTCATCCCGTCGATTATGTTTTAGGTTATTACAGTTCAGCAGGCTTTGCATGACGCTTTCTGTTTGAACTCTACTGAAGAATAGAAATCGCTCGTCTACATATCTCGGTAGAAAACTGGCAACTGTCTACACGGAAACGTCATTTTTGTGTACTCTTCCGTCGTCAAAACGGTTCTCGTGTTAAGCCTGCTGTGCTATGAATCATAGCTCATTGATGTTAGGCGTGATATAAATGGACACAAAATAATAAAAAAACTGCATAGAAACAGTCTGAAGGCCTTTTGCAAGGTTATGTGTCAATTCAAGTCGATCTCTACACTATGATTCAGCTCGTAGCCCAAAAACCAGTTATTTCAAATCGGTAGAATACCACGAGTTGTTATGCCCGTAGCTTAGTTACCACGCCACAGTTTATGGCAATCATCAGACTCTTAAAAATTGTTTAGGTATCGTTCTACACAAACTGTAAACAGACACGGCCTGACCAACGGTTTCGTGAAGGAAGTCTGATATTTCAATCGCCACGCCTCAATAGCTACGCTTATACATCCATAAATACGTGTCAGCATTTCTTTTCCCCTTATCGTAATTTAGTTGGGGTCGGCTCAACATGTCTTTTTCTTTCATACTTCTCTATTAGCAGCGCAGAGTCGAAGCGCAGCGAAGCGTCCTTCTATAACATAGCAAATTCAACTTTATCTGAAAGATTGACGGTTCGCAGCGCTTCTACTCCGCGCTAGTATGAATCGACCCTTAGTCGTCAGCTCGGTAGTCACGCCCTTTCTAGCTATACTAGTTATATTTATGTAGTTACGCAGTCTTTAAGCATATCATGAACATTGTCTTCTCAAGGCAATTACGGCTATCGTCTGTCGACCGCTGTGATAATTACGTCTGTGTGGACAAGTGTCGTATGAACCAGGCGTTAAGGTCGCTGTTTTTGTCGATAAAGTACGTCATCAACTGCTGCGCGGGCGTTCATCGATGTTCGACGTTTCGGCCTACATAACTTCCACGTTTTGTTTCCCAATTGAGAAACTTCTAAATATAAGATTTGTTTTAAACATTCTTAATGATTCGAGGCGAAAAACTTAAGGTTGAATCTGTATTTCGAAGTGACAGTGACTCCAATGCATATATTTGTGTTATTTATAATATAATACCACAAAAACATGTGCATAAATTAATTAGCACTAACTGTATTCTCATCGGTTGATTATTTTTATGACATGAAAAAAAGTTCAGCGAAGATATGTTAGTTATTTTGCGATAGTCAACAACGTAAAAATATCACTTTCAATGACATCAGGTCAGCTCAGAATTTCGCTCCGAGAGCGCAGCACAAAAAATGCAAATAGGTAGACTCAACTTTAAAGCATTAGTTAATATTGTACATTTACAAACATACATTTTTGCTACACGAGACTATTAATCCAGACATTTTGAAGATCAATCTTGATGTAACAGAATCTTTGGCGAAGTCTGAATCAAATTAAAATAGATGTTCTCAGCTCACTGTTTAAGAGTATAAATGCTTATTTAGTTTGGACATGAGTATAAATAACCTTCAGTTGCGACGATTTGAGTAACAACAGGTTTGGTCTGCCTACACGCGACTGCTAAGTCTCGGCTACAACTACTGGTTCTATGTGTCTACATAATAAGCCTATAATATTCCTACTGCTGGGACACACGCCTCCTCTGTGAGAAGGAGTGGCCTGTAATCCACCACGTGTACCCAGCGTGGGTTGGTAGATGTCTTCTAATTTTTTGTTTTTTTGGTTCTTTTGTTGAATTGTTTTGTTCTATGCGCCTGCTTATTGCCAATATCAAGCTTTATCAAGGTTGAATGGCTTATCAGGGATTGTTTTACTAAATTTTCTGCAAAGATGGAATGCATTTACAGGTTTTGTCTAAAAACTTAGAGCTTGGAAGTCCGTCCGGTTCGAATTAAAATAATTAAATTTATACTTGTTTTCATTGCATACGATTACCATAAGGTTTTCCGCTTCCTGTGTTACGTTTCGGAACCTCCTTATCAGTATTAACACTTCATGCATTAATTTAATATGCTCTAGGTTCTATATCAAACTTGACCAATCAAATTAAAAACAAACATGTTGATAAGAATATTACACGTTTACGTTCACTAAAAGAAAATAAACAAAATGTCTCTCACCCAAATGAAATAACTATTATCTCTTACTATATTCTCTATACTTTCTTGGGTTGACGGTGACATTCACGTGATATGATATGCAACGATCTTTCAACCATGCTACATTATACACTAGATATTGCGTCGTGGATCTGATAGTAGTCGCTGTCTTAGTACTAGATCTCGTACTCATTGCTGATTTTGGTTCCGATCCGTAAAAACCTTGTCTTTAAGGTGGATCCGCAGTGGTAGCCCGCGAAATTCAATTTTCTAACATTGAACAAGATATTGTTTTAGGGATCAAACCTAACTTCGAGAGATGTATTAATGACTAGCTGTTGCCCGTGACTTTGTCTGCGATCCAGGATGAAGAGTAACCTATTTCATTACTCAGATCATGGTTTATCTGTGTGCCAAATTTCATCCAACTTCATTCAGCCGTTTTAGCGTGAAAGCGTAACAAACAAACATACTTTCGCATTTATAATGTTAGTTAGGATTTCAATGATTATAATTCTGTAAATACCTACATATTTGTTATGGTCGCGAACCACCACTGCGGATCGGGTCCACTTTACACACACGAAATTGATTTCATAATATTCTGCTCATACATAGAGGGCAATTCTTTTTAATTAAATAGGTACAATGCTTGGTTTACCATATCAGCTAGCGTATTTGCAATAATATTATCTTTCAACGCATCGTTACTCAGCGTCTGCCTACAATGAAACAGCCTAGACGAGCATATAACATTGTATGCGGAGAAAAGTTCTACATCCGCCTAACCCTAAACGCTCGTTACGCGTCGCCGCACCCCGTCACATCTACCATGTAATTGTGCACATGAAATCTGCACGTTTTTGTTACAATCACTATGGAGGACCCAGTCTCGTGAAACGTTGATTAAAACCCGGAAAATTGTAACGGGAATCCCTGAAAGGGATCCCCCGGCGACAGTTTGAAAGGTAGGATTAGTATCGTGCATGCGATTGGCTGTGGTCGCCGTTGACGGTCGATATTACTCCCAAAAGTAACAAAGGGATTGGCGTATCAAAAGTAATCGGCCACAGTTCTGATTCCGGTGTATAATAAAACTTCTTATCTTCACTAATGGCCATGTCTCAACCGCAGACTAGCGTTGAGTGTCAAGATCATTAATTTCTGCTTATGCATTAGTATCTTTCTATGTCTACGCTTTCTAAATTGTTATTACTTGTAGCTTGGTAACCATATTTGGTTCCATTTTGCACTGTTGCTAGGTTGGGGCCCCCTTACATTTTGCGACGCCCTTACCTTGTTTCCTAGTGCGCAATTCGGCACGTTGACGGACAAAACTCTCTCACGTTTCAGGTGTTTTCTTTCCTTATGAGCAATTCGAAAAACTTGGCAGACGAAGCCCTAAAAATGATCCTTTAAACAAGCAAGGTTATATTGTTTAATTGAAATTTGGCTGTATTTTTTGTCTATTTTTTTTATTAAAACGTGGCTGTTGTTTACAATAGTCTGCGAAACAGCCCACGTGAGAGTTAGTTGAGTTTCGAAAAATTCTTGATAACATCTCTACGTCTTCCACGGGATAATTACTCTAAATTCATGTTTAGTTTGAGTGGTTTAGGTTGTGCAGATAGTCTAACACAAGGTTGGTGACTTGCCGTAAATGCATGCTTATCAGATTAGTCATTACTAGACCATAGGATTATTGTCAAAATACCAAAATATGCACTTAAAAAGGACAAAATATGTACAATCAAAATACTATTCAAGTATTATTAGAATTTACGTGTATTTGCATAAATTATTTGTATATACATATACATATTAATAATAAGAACAGTCTTTTGACAATATACAATTAAATTCTTTTCTAGTTTTACTAGAGCAAGCTTGTGACGTTTGTCACTTAAGGCCCCTGGACAAGACCCAATTGACCAAAATAGGCATCTCTTAAGAAAAATTTGCCAAATCTGTATAGTTTGTGGTAGCGGAAAAAATATATCTTAATTTTGAACATATTTCCCAGAACTTGGTTGTGACCAACACGTTTTCAAAAAAATCTCGATACAAACTAACGTTAAACTAACCTCTTACCTTGAGTTCTAATCCAAAATATCTGTATTAAATATCAATATACGTTACGTACTTAATTAATAACGAGTACGTCTTACCTGAATGCTGAACTTGGTTGTTTTTTATTTTCGATAACTAAACTCAATTTTGAGTAAATAGATAATTGCTTCATATTTTGCAATAAATTACAAGCGTTTTGACATCGCGCTTCTCTTTCTTTTCTATGCAATCTGACAGTGACTTAGTATTTTCTCCCCTCAATACAGGTTGCTCTGCTCCCTAGCTAGGAGAACAGTAGTTCACCCCTACCGATATTTGTTAGTTTTACTACTACGCTTACTTAATTACTAAACGCTAATATGTACCGTACCTACTACAAATACACTATTATGTAATAAATAAATATTATATTAATTTGTAGGCTGAAAATGACTCTACTCCACGTTACTGGACAGAACTTGAAATTTCTGCAGAAACCTCTTCAGGCAGAGTTTGGCCGGTATTTTGATAAATGCGTTAACTTTCTTACGCGTAATACAACACGCCTAACACATTAACTACTGAAATAAGCACTATCAATGAAAACGTACTAAATTATGCAATAACTCTGTAAAAATAGCGTTTTATGCATTCGCATATAAGCAAAAATACAAAAAATCCGATGTCTACTAATAAAACAAAAACGAACTATTTTTGTTCTGTGTATCAAAAAGTATACTCATTTGTATATACACATTTGTATTATTTATTCGTAACATTAACTTCTAGAAAAAAAAAACAATCGTGCAAACATTTGACGCAAGCTCTTATGTTATCTAGATTTTACTTATTGCGTTGCGCTGTTAATTGTGTTCGACGACTGGGTTTTTTTTTTGGGTGGGAAATCATCAAATAACTTCTCCCGCTCTGGGCGGAGCGGGAGAGTGTGTCAGACTCTTACTGACTAAAACCCACCCGTATTCCTTCCGTTGCCTGTGTTGCCAGGGTCCCTCGGTAACCCTTTAGTATCTTCCCGCGACCCCGGCAGGTCGACGACTGGGTTGAATTCAAAACAGCAAATCGAGGTTAATAACTAAAATTCTATAAACACTAAAGTTTCGTCAATAATGGTGCCGATTCCCTTGTTCACAAACTAAACTAAATTTAAGTTCAGTGCATCTTTTTCCATCTATTTCATTAAGAAAAGGACAGAAGATAAATTTTAGTTTAGTCCTGTCAAATTAATCAGCGCCTGTCACTACTCCATACAAGTTTAGACATGATTAAAAACTTGCCTACTAAAATTACGTCAATTTACGTCAAGCAATGATTAATTTGACAGGACTGAACTAAAATTTATCTTCTGTCCTTTTCTTAATGAAATAGAAAGAAAAAGATGCACTGAACTTAAATTTAATTTAGTTTGTGAACAAGGGAATTGGCGCCAATATGGGGTGAGCGTTCCATTAGGTGAACAGCTCCAAATTCGGGGCTGATACTGAGAATTTCCTGATAAAAACCAGATCGAAATTATGAATTAAGGCACTTTTATCACGAGCACAATTTCTTGACCGTACAATCAATCGCCTATAGTCTTGCAAGGACATTTTCCGCCTTTCAACTTTCGATAAACTACTCGTGTGAACGCGCCTTTAGCATCTCCACCAGCATTATTTCATAGTAACTTTCCATTGTTCTAGATGGTACGGCTACGAAAAGGACCACAACATCCTGGTGATGGACCTTCTTGGTCCATCACTGGAGGACCTCTTCAATTTCTGTTCGCGCCAGTTCACCATCAAGACTGTTCTTATGCTGGCAGGTCTGTATTACTTATGTTTTTGCTAATTTCAGAGATGTGTTTTACTTATCTTCCACTTTTCTTACACCGCGTATTATGGGTAGCGCAGATAGAGAAACAAAATGCTTGAGCATGTTCTTTGCTGTCAATGTTCTAACACGCGCCACAAGAAATTATCTCATGCACGCTATTCTGAACTCTATTTCAGTTGTGATTTAGTTTATAGTCAATTTTTCAATAAAAAAATTCTCTAGCATTTTGATACCCGGTCTGCGCTGTCTCTATCTCGACTTAAATAGGATATTACACTGGAATTTTTTATTAGTTTTTCGAAACCTAGAAAAAAAATAAGCCGCAGTGAAAACAATTGTTTGAGTATATCAAAAAATGGCGAAGTTGTATGCGTTTTACACACGCACTGCTGCGATCTGACGTTACCAGCACAGTAATTATTCTTGTTTCCACCGATTTTATTTATTTTTTCACTGATCTTCCTTTTTAGTAACATCTTTACAATAAGTATTAATTATCATGTGTATGTTTTAATAGTTTTCAAATACCCTATTAAAGCCTGTTACTGAAAATCTGTTGTCGTTTTACAGCATTTTAGACCCCGCCCCCTTTGCCCACAGATCAAATGCTGGGCCGCGTAGAGTTCATCCACTGCAAGTGTTTCATCCACCGTGACATAAAGCCGGACAACTTCCTTATGGGAATCGGCCGCCATTGCAATAAGCTTTACATGATCGACTTTGGGCTCGCCAAGAAGTTCCGTGACCTACGCACACGTGCACACATCTCGTATCGCGAGGATAAGAATCTTACCGGTGAGTTGCTTACACTTTTTGTATAGGGTGCTACCAGAGATGGGCAAAAAGTAATTAGATTAATAATTACAAATTACAGTTACATTGTAATTAGTAATTAAAATACTTTGGAACAGATTACATAAGTAACTAATTGCAATGAGTACTTAATGTAATTAAATACAAAGTAATTTAATTACAAGTTAATCTAATTACATTATAACAGATTACATATTATAAGTAATCTGATAAAACGTAATTACACATTTATATTAGTACTGGCCGTAATAGGACATCTGCGTCTTACAAAAAATTTATACATTTTTGACAAATACGAAAATGAAACACATAATTATACAAAAAATTGCGATGCAAGCATGCGACATTTCATATTTAAAGTTATTATAATTACAATATAATTGAATACTATGTAATTAGGTTAACTTGTAATCAAATTATTTTGTAATTAAATACATTGTAATTAATTTCATAGCACATCCAAAGTAATCTAATTACAATGTAATTGAATATTATGTAATTAGATTACATTTTAATCAAATTATTATGTAATTCAATTATTAATTAAATTACATAAGTAACTAGTTACGCCCATCACTGGGTGCTACACACTTGTTCGGCTTGCCATGAATAGGCAAGAGTTTGGGAAAGCCGCTCGGCTTAGGTCGAATTGTGCCGAACCGACTGATCGGCACGAGCCGAATGAAAACTGAATGTGTGTAGTAATTGCTTCCGTGATATACAAATATTTACTGCCGAATCGAATGTGGCCGACCCTAACAAGTGTGTAGCACACGTAAAACAGGAAAATGATGTCTGGCGTGTTGCGGTAATGTCATAGTGGTTGCTAAGTGGAGGTTTTTGTATTTAATTGGGTCAGGCAATCAAATCAAGCTGTATTAATAAAAAAAATACGGGCCAACAAGTCCAAACAGACATGTAGAAATGCGTCGACAATTCATTCAGACACGTTTTAATCTAGCACTGTACTGTAGACTCAACTGCTAGTTAACACAACTCGCGTCAAGATTCAAGTCCCTTTTGTCTCGACAGTCTTTTCAACTGTAAAGCATAAAGAGCTCACAAGACAAACGCGTCCCGTACGGCAAAGTTCGCCACGTTCCCTCGTAGAATACAGTTAACTTAATAAAGGCGTGACTCACACCGGGTGCTCGGTATGCGCGTCGTAGCCATAGTTACCCAACGATGGCTGATATAGATTAACACTGGACTGGTTTTTTGGTGCAATCTATACCTTAAGAGACAGGTTTTATTACACTATTGTAGTGTTCAATTCAGAATATTATTTCAAAACATTGAGGAATATCAATGCATTCACGATATTGTTCTTAGCGTGTCGAGGGCATAATATATAATAGTGGCAGAAATAAAGTGAACGCACTCAATTTGCTGACTCGGTCATAAAATTCTCACGTATGTTCAAATTAAGCACTTAACTATAACATTTATTTTGTTGTACTAGACAGGAACTGTCACGTGATAAAATTATAGTCATCAAATAGACTTACCTAATAATGAAAAGTCTTGATTCTGTATGATCTGTCTATCATTTTGTATGATAACGATGCAAACATAAGTTTATGAAGGCACAATTTTATAAAAAAAAAAAAAAAACGAGCGAGCCTTACCTTAGTGAATACTAAGGTAAGGCTTTTTATACGCTATGCTATGATATGATACGCATATGATGTGTGACATCTCACCTTGGTAATAAGCAACTGAGCAGCGGCAGAAATTAACCTCAGAATTAAAAAAAACCGGCCAAGTGCATGTCCAACCCCGCACAATGAAGGGTTCCGTAGAATTTATCCCAAAAACAAACTTAACTTTGTAGTTGAAAACATGTTCGCGCAACGATGCAAGTGCGGCAGAAGAAGAATTCTTAATAGACATAAAGAGATCATAATTCATATAAGACTTCTATTCAAACTTAAGATCTCACACTACCACCCACGGCAACCACTGAGGACAAATGCGCAATCCAAAACCGGAAAGACTAGCTGATATGATGGTTTCTAAGTTTATCTCTTGGACACCACTGACATCGGTGAAGGGAAACATCGTGGAAACCTGGTCTTATAATTTAAGTCTGAACCCGCCTTGAGCAAGCGTGGTGCTTTTACCCTGCAGTTGGACGTCTCTGGGATGGGATAGTCTGGTATTATTGCTATGATAGCCGAAATTGTGCTTCTAGGGGGGCAACCACGGTTACCGAGGCCCCTGGTAACACAGCAACTGAAGGAATGCTGTGGGTTTTAGTCGGTAAGAGTCTGACACACCCTCCCGCTCCGCCCAGAGCGGGAAAGTTATTTGATGATTACCCACCCAAAAAAAAAAAAGAGGGGACAACGACCGCCTCTTATAGCAGTATTATTTTAATATTTCTTCACAATGGGAAAGAGATGGAGCTATACCCCTGTACAGCTTCATCTTATGCTCACACTGATGTAATATTATAATAAAGGCTCCTACATACTGGCGCGACTTGTCGCGCGACACAAAGGCACCGCTTGTAGCGCTACACGCGGTGTCTTTGTGTCGCGTCGCGCCAGTATGTAGGAGCCTTGATACTACAACAAGTGGCTGTGGTTGCCCCCTAGGTCTAAATAACGATTTGTTATTCATACACAAAGTTAATAACGATTTGTTATTCATACACAAAGTTGCTTAGTAATAATAGACTAATGTTGTTTTCTAAATAACGCATTGTTTGTATCAGGTACGGCTCGGTACGCATCGATAAACGCACACCTCGGCATCGAGCAGTCGCGGCGAGACGACATGGAGTCACTAGGATACGTACTTATGTATTTCAACAGGTAAGTCACCTTATTGTGTCGAAGATGATGTAATTTAGACTATTTTGGTGGGGTTTGAAGGGAGAATGAGTAGCCCGAAGAACAGTAGACAGAATTGGTTTTTTTTTGCTTCAATTATAAACAAACCCAACCAACTAAATAAAGTTGTAATTTGTCAGTTTTAGGGAGTGACCACGCTTAGATGGGCATTTTCACAAAAAGCTTTATGAGGTCTAAAAGAAGTAAGATGTAATTTCAACTTAATTTTGTATGTGAGATTGTACTTAAAACTGACGTAACGTTACCTTACCTTTGCGCCATTTATATTAAACGTAAATAGGTACAATTGCAGTGAATCGTGTTTAACTATTTATTTATTCAGCTAGATGTTAAAGCTTTCAAAAACTACTACAATCATGTTGTTTACATACTAAATTATACAATATTTTGGTAACTTATCTTGACAGAAAGTTTTCCACCAAGCGATGAGTGCTACTGCGCACGTGCACTTTACACAGTGTTATGGGCAAAACTGACGATACAAAATGTTGGATGACTTAAAGCTTCTGGTTTTGCTATTAGATAAATAAAATATACCAAAATTTTAGTAATTCATGGAAATAATACGGTAACAAACTTGAAGTGTCAGGTTCAATTTACGTTCTGTAATTGAATTCCCATAATTTATTAATTAAAAATAAATATTTGAATTATGTTTTAAAATAGTCTACCACAATCTCTTGAATAAATAAAATAGTATACCTGTAGTCAATTCTTTGGATAAAACGTAAATATTTTAGGATCAATATAGCTGCATCGACCAGGGACAAGTCAAAATGATATCTTCCTATCACTTAATTAATATTTAATTTAAATAATCGAGTACTTGGGGAATTAAGTTATTACCGGAATAATAACTAGGTGTCTACTAAAGCTAAAAGTAAGTAAAGTAGTTTTTTGTTAATACGGGTAATAATAGAAAAGAAAAACGACAATCTTTTCGAGGGACAGGACTAAACATACACCTATGCATTTTTGTAAAAATGCCCAGATATCAACGCGAAAGTGGCTTGAGCCGATCGCGTATCACCACGCTTGTCGCATTAAGTTTGACGCGGTGTATAAAGTCGAGTTATTGATTCAGTGGAGTAATCTGACTTGTGCTAGCTGTCAGTTTGTGTATTTTACACTTAGATAAATCGGTTACAATAAACGATCACCATTACAATAAATATGAGCATTTTATTACACAAGCTACAGCTAGCACATGCCAGATTACTCCATTGAATTAATAATTCAACTTAAGTTGGGTCGTCAAAACCGAAACGAGACGAATGACGTCTTTTTCGCATTTATTGCGCTGCACGTAAAGCTCTTTCGGATCGGTTCGAGCCAATTTCGCGTCTATAAAATGTGGTCATCTCGCAAGTCAGCAATGCAGGTTCATTCATAGAGACTCCAAGAATCATAATGTTTTATTTCGTTCTGTGTACCCTGGGCAGGCAGTCTTCACGGCTACCCTTCTTGTATTTACACCACGCCATGATTTTGAACATGACCTCATTTACCATAACAATGAATCGTGCAAACTGTCTAACAAATCGTACTCCCCTTACAATATTATTTTAATTATTTCTAATGCGTTGGTTTAATTCTAGCTGGCTGCTAGTGGCATAAAAATTAGCTAAGCAAAAAAATCAACGTTTGGCATTTTGGATTCGCATATTGGTTAAATCAAATCAAATCAAAATATTTTTATTTCACATAAAACTACATGAGCACTAATGAAACGTCAGAAGCTAGGTGCACGGTTCCAATTGGTCGTTTCCTATGGAGAAGAGCCGGCAAGAAACTCCATGGTTACTTTTTTAAAAATAATTGGCTTTTACAATGTTTTCAAATCACAGTGTTAATAGATATGGGAGGAAGGACAGTGTAGTATGGTTCTAGTTTCTCTTGGCGCCAACTCCACGGGCGAGAGAATCGCGGCGATAGTCTAACGCTGTGCCTTAAAATTGTCGCCGCGACGATATCGCCGTGTGGAGATTAATTCATAGAGTTTCTATTGAATTTGATGGCACGGCCAGATTCGCCGTGATTTTCTTGCTCGTGGAGATGGCGCCTGAGTGAACATGCTGCAGGAATGACAAAGCACGCTTTTCTATTATACTGACTGACATGGTAAATTTATATGAGAAAACTTTAGAACACTGTCATAGTGTTCACTTCGTATTATTTTCACCGAAGTCGTGCGTGTTCTGATTGTTAATCGAGTGGAATGGTACGTCACGGAATCTATTCCGTAGCTCCTGTTCAATATCTGATGTGATATCGATTCCGAGTATTGTGATTCATTGTTGTAACTTGAATCACATATCTTTTGAAACCACTTGTAACAACATAACTTGGATAAAATGATATCCTGATACTTTTTGCTTGACCTTATGCATTTTTCAAAAACATATAACTGCCGTTTGATGCCTGGGGTTTTCCGAAAATGCTTATTTCAGGTAAATTAACAACATTGTTTTCGCAGTTCAGTCTTTGGGCTTATTGCCAATGTGAGTTTCTAATGAACATAGGCCGGACTTATCCATGACATTGCCGTTTTAGCTTTGATATTAAAATGAAATCGATCGTGGTTATGAAAGGGTAACGCATATTTAGGGTACAGTATTCCGAACGTTGCAGTTTTGCGATATCTATGATCCATCCTTAAACCATTTACGGAGTCCGCGTATCCAACAATCACAAGTGAGTTTAGGAACTTTTTTTTAATGTGCTTAATTTTTTTTTAATACTAGTTATCTCAAGAAACATTCAAAACTAAAATGAAATTTGTACAGGTTATCTTTCAATTAAGAACATAACAAATCTATACATCACTACAAAGTTCCCCCGCCGCGTCTGTCTGTCTGAACGCGATAAACTCAATAACTTCCAATTGGTTTTTTTTAAACGGTTTTCACCAAAGGACGGACTGATTCATGAGCAACGGTTAGGTGTATTTTTATTAATTATGGTTTTGAGGAAATTGGCTGAACTATGACGGTTATTGTTGAAGATGTTGGAAAAATCATGCCTACTGGGAGCTTCACTGCCGTGCGCGTTACGTTAGTACGTTTCCGTGGGATAATTTCCGACCTCTACGCGGACGATGTCGCAGGCAAAAGCTAGTCCAAAGTATAAAATGAAGTCGCTTTATATGTCAGTCTGTGTGACCGCGAGTTTCATCTAATAAACGCAACGGATTTTGATGCGATTTACACCAGTATTTGATCATTTATTCTGGAAGGATACCAAAATATTTAACTTAGATAAAGCACAGAAATCTCGATGTTTTGACATGTCGCAACATCAGTAGATTGCACTCGTGGCAAACATGGTACGTGCTAGTAAACTAATAAGAAAAACTTATAAAGTGGTAAAACATCCATAAAAGTAAAGAATCGATATAATTGCCGTTCACAAAACCATTCGATACTGTACGTGTTCCGGTTTGAGGCTGCCAGTTGATCCGCTCTGCAAGTCCCGACTTGTTACAAGTGACTCACGCGAGGACCCGTTTCGACCCGTTACAGCCTACGGAAAAAGGCCGTTAATTTTAACATAAAAATATGTCCGGGACTTGCGCAATATGAAGTGTGGATTACTGTTAACAATGTTTGTGAGTTCATATTATGGGAAATAATTATATCGACTGCATTAAAGTGCGCTTAATTGTCTTTTAGTGACAAATAACAATGCCAGTCAATGATATTATACAGGGTCTAATTAAATTAGCTAACGAGACTCCGCAGATAGTTGAAATATCAGTTTAAAAAAAAAATAGTTTATTTCAGACTAGGTAATGCCCATATTTTGTTAGTAACAAATTAATTATCTTAAGACTAAGTTAGGAGCAGTTATATAGGTAGTCCAGATGAATACGGATTTAAAATACAATAACTTGACCGAAAATAAATTAAATTGAAATACATAAGATTAACTAATGCAAATGAATAATAAATTAAATTGAATTGCAACAAATTATGTCAAGTTATATTGAAAAAAAAAAAAAAAAAATAAACAAATTAACAAATATAATAAAATTACATTCAATTCATCAGAAGACATGTAGCCTGGGCCTCAAGTCTGCTATTACAATAGTGTCAGAATGGTCTATTATTAATTTTATATTTGTTGATTTTGACAAGTTTGGTAATCTACTAATATAATGGCGTCATTAATTAGGATCGGAACAGACCATTCTGACACTATTGTAATAGCAGACTTGAGGCCCTGATAAGCCTTCCCACCTGGCGATCTGGTCGATCCGCAATCATCCTCAGGATTCCGTTGCCACTACCTCGAATTCTACGAAGTAGTGAGGCGACTTCTTGCGCATTAATCAGTCCTAAAAACACAACATATTTTTATGTTAAAAATCAGTTCTTTTTTGTGTTTACTTCACAGACGTGATGGATATCGATACAAAATGGTTTATCGTGTTTCGCGTTTAGCGTTTACACGTTAAATATCAATACCCATCAGGATCTCTAGTTAATTTGATTTGACCCTGTATGTAAAAGAGGCAGATATGCTTCTGGCTCGCGCGTCGTGTGGACTCGAAAACGTCCTAATTGGGGCATTTTGTCTTTAGTCCGCGCGTCAAGAAGGACAACAAGCAGTTACGTTTCACGTCCAGACTTCTGCTCGTCTTTTTCTTCTTAACGAGCTATACGAGAATAAATTCATGCCATGGTAAAAATAACACCAATAGGTAGTCCGGTTAACCTGCCAGGTTGCGTCAGCCGAACGCTTTTTACCGGCATTCGTAGAGGCAAGCAAGGGTTTTGAAATCTACAAACCAAATAGATTTTTGTCTTTAATAGTAAAGAAGCGACACATCCTTATTATGGCTTCAAGCTGCAGTCACGACGTTTCCATTTCCAAGTTCTGCATGAAGGTTGAAGGTTAAAAAAAACGAGCGAGCCTTACAGTAATCGCATATGATGTGTAACATCTGAAATCTCACCTTGGTAATAAGCAACTGAGCAGCGATAGAAATTAACCTCAGGATTTAAAAAGCTAAATACTGAAATATTCGAATTCGACCCCCCCCCCCCCTCTACTTACAATCTATATAGTACTTACTAATTCCATGAGTATACACGGCTACATATTAAGCTATACATTTCCAGTATAAGCTAATCTTGCATTATATAGGATTTCCGTACAATGAGAGGTCGGCTTATACTGGAAATCTATAGCTTGATAAGTGGCCGTGTGTATGTATACTAATTCTGTGCTATTAAAAACTTACATATTCCATGCTCAATTCCGTCCCTTATCCTCCTGAGACCCCCGGTATCACCTATGATACCTCAGTAAAATATTTTTTTTTGCGCCATCTATGGGAGTCTGTAAGAACATTTACCATTTTTAGTTATCTTCTTGAGTGTACGTTTCCGCTAGATGGCATTACTTTGCCGTGCAAACACATTTTTTAATGTAATGTCACTTTTGAAGTAAACATTTTTTGTTAACCACAACATGGCGACGTCACGTGCAGGTAATTATTGTTTTTATGTAGTCATTTCGAAGTTTTTTGTTTGTTTCGATTTGCATTCAATGTCATCTTTAAATTTCAGTAATAAAAACCTAGAAATTTAATGAATTTCTCGGTTATTTTTTGCGGTTTTTGGACAATATCGTAGGTGATACTTTGGGCGCTCGTGACCTAAGATTTGCTTTTTTTAACAGACTTGGGAGAGTCTGCAATTGAAGACTTATTATTGAATTTGGACGTATCTGAATACGAGGAAGAAGATGAAGAAGATTCAGAAAACCTGGAAGTAGAGCAGGATGGTATTGTTGAAGAATTGGTAGCTCGTGACGCAGCTGAAGAGGATTGGGATTCCTCCGATGATGAGCCTCTTGTAGAAGTTGCTCGTTCTTCCAATCGTTTGTCTACCAATCGTCCTCTGAGATGGGATCGTACAGAAGATTTTAATAACTCGAGCATGGATGAAGAGCTCCCTCTGGAATGTGACTCCGAGCTCCTTGCTCCCCAAGATTACTTTTACAGGTATATCAAACCCAATTTGTTTGAAATAATGTCCGATTGCACCAATATTTCCAGCGTGGCTCGAACTGGAAACTCCTTAAATGCGACACCAGCAGAGCTTAAAACGTTCTTTGGGTGCTCTATGGCAATGAGCGTCCTAGGTCTTCCACGGTTCAGGATGTTTTGGTCTGCAGAAACTAGAGTGAACCTAATTGCTCAAAATATTACTCGCAATAGGTATTTCAAACTGAGATCGAATATAAAGGTTGTTAAAGATCACTTAATTACTGACGCTGAGAAAGAAGTTGATAGATTCTGGAAAATACGGCCTATTGTGTCTGGGATAGAACAAGGGTGTAGAGAGAATCAAAGAGAGAAATGTGTGGCAATCGACGAACAAATGATGCCGTTTACTGGTAAATGCAAACTCAAGCAAGTAGTAAAAGGAAAACCTAATCCTGAAGGTATCAAAATTTTTTTGATGGCTAATCCTAACGGCCTTCCTCTTGATCTCTACCTCTATCAAGCTAAAGGTTCTTCGATCGAATCAGCTATGTATCCAACGCCTGAAAAACTTGACTTAGGTGGTCGCGTTGTATTGAAACTGGCTGACACATTGCCACAAAAATCTTCAATTTATATTGATAGATATTTCACTTCTATTGTGCTGCTGGAAACGCTAACAGAAAGAAAATTACACGGAACGGGCACGCTAATGAAAAACCGTGTACCAGAGTACCGACGCCCCAACCAACAAAATAGAAGACCAAAGACTTTACTCAAGAGTGACAGATCGTTGCAGGCAAGTGGGCGAGGTAGCTACGATTGTGTAGTGCGGCAAGATAAAAAACTCGCAGTCATCAAGTGGTTAGATAGTAAGCCGATCCACTTGGCATCAACTGAGGATGCTATTCAACCTTTGGGGACATGCCGGCGGTGGTCCAAAAAAGACCAGCGGTACCTTGATGTCCCACAGCCTGTCGCTGTAAAAAAATATAACTCTCACATGGGAGGAATCGACCTTTTGGACAGAGTGATCGGAAAATACGCCATGCGTGGAAGAACTGGCAAGTGGACAGTAAGAGCGATCTTTCACTTCTTCGATTTTGCTGCGGCTGCAGCCTGGATTGAATATCGGAATGTAGCCGTTAAACGTGGGTTGCCAAGAAGAAATATAATGCAGTACCTAGATTTTAAGATGGACCTAGCAAAACATTTGATTTTCGGTGGCGAAACACCGGTAGTGCTGCAATGTTCTAGCCCCAGCACTGATCGTCTTACTCGAAACAGCTTTGTCCAAAGTCCCAGACCTGTACTGCCTGTAACACAAGATGATCCGCCTTCGACATCATCACAAAGAAAACACAGACTTGTGGTGCCTATTCCCCACATTGCCAAGAGGCTAAAAGAAGCGCAACACCTGCCCATGTGCGTTAAAAATGATAAAAAAAATCGTTCGAAATGCCGGTTGAGTGGCTGCAACAATCTCACATTCATTCAATGTTCAACATGTGAAATTTTTTTATGTTTAAATGTCAACCGAAACTGTTTTTATGATTTTCATACTAATAAAAATTGAAGTAAAGTATAACATGATTTAGTTTCATTAAGACCCGTAGTATCACCTATGATACCCCCCATTTCAGGCTTCTGGGGAAGCTAAAATTTTTTTTTCAAATATTTTTGGTAAAAACGCCCATTTTTATGCTCCCATACCAAAAACCAAATGGATCTGACAAAATTTGATAGTCTGGGTCTCAGGAGGTTATAACGAAATCACTCCCACAGTAAATGAGAGGATGAGGAGATGTTACACATATTGATGTGTAACATCTCTTATTGAAGCAAGATGTGGTTATTGAAGCAAGATTTTATTAATGTTTTCTTTCTGTTTAACAGAGGCTCGCTGCCGTGGCAAGGTCTGAAAGCGATCACCAAAAAGCAGAAGTACGAACGGATCAGCGAGAAAAAGATGTCGACACCCGTTGAGGTGCTCTGTAAGGTAAGCACAACAAAATAAAATAACAGCATGCTCATAATCATATAAAGTTTATGGAAATTTAGATATACTTTATTGTAAAACAGAAAAGTACGTCACAAAAAAATATTAACACTTACAACACATCAAATGGGCGGGCCTTATCGCTTTCTGCGACCTCTTTCAGGGGCTGCTGCAGTCTCGTCATAGATAGCGATCGCTTTACGACCGAATTCCGTCTCATACTCCTAATGGGGTCCTTAGACGGTCAAAATTGCTTGACAAGACTGTGTTTTTCATGCTGGTCAAGCAATTTTGACTGTCTAGGAACCCCATTAGGTCTGCTACCGAATTCGGTCGTAAAGCGATCGCTATGTATGTCGAGACTACAGGCCCAGGCAACTTTATAGTAAATGAATCCTTAGACTGTCAAAATTGCTTGACAAGACTGATTTTTTTCATGCTGGTCAAGCAATTTTGACTGTCTAGGAACCCCATTAGGTCTGCTACCGAATTCGGTCGTAAAGCGATCGCTATGTATGTCGAGACTACAGGCCCAGGCAACATTATAGTGAATGAAATCGGTTTCGATCGGTTTCATAGGTTTGTAAACGACCTCTTGTTGAAAATTCGTCTGTATCACACGCCCCCTTCTGGACACAGGGTTCCCTCAAGAATCTGCACAAATGTCGATAGTACCTACACACGGTGACGCATCAAGCTACATATTTCCAGTAAACGTTGGCCTCGCATTGTCAAAACCTATAACAATGCGAGACCTGTTTATACTGAAAATGTATAGCTATTATACGAGATAATTATACAAGATTAGAATATAGTAGTACACTTTGTACTCACTTTGAGAGATCAGTTTTCTATAAAGTGTGTAATATACTGTTACCGAACCGGTAATTATCACTGATTTCTAGTAAAAATAGCTTTTTCATCCCATCTATTCGAAAAGAGGCGAAGGCTTCCTCGATAAGTGCGAGCAAAATGGGTCATTCAGTCGGTGACGAAATGACTTTTGAATTTGGAACACTATTTAATTAAAAAGTTTGCCGACGCGGCATTGAACAAACAAATAAAAAAAAAATACACGGGAACTTCTTATTCGTTTTTTCATTACTTTTTGTCAAAATATTACAGACAATTTTAATTTGATATTAATATAAATTTGTAATTTGGTTATGTAAATGTTCATCACTACTAAAAGCATCTCTTATTTATTTTTCTCATAGAGGGGATGAAAAGCAGAGTGTGCCACACGGTACCAAAAAATTATTTAACCTCGAGCGACGTACTTTGAATCCCTCGCTACGCTTAGGATTCTACTCTAGAATCCTTCGCTTCGCTCTGGATTCAAACAATCGCTCTCGCCCTCAATACATTATTTTGGTCCTATATGACACAATCTACTATTCCGCGTTTGTTAAGTATTCGCTTAATGCTTCTCCATAAGTAATTTATATTTGATGGATTTTGATGTGGTTTTTACCATCATGTAGAGAATTTCTCTATAGGTTTATAATATTTTTTTATTCATTCGCCCAAATAACGTCGGGGGTGGGTCGCTTGTACTGAAATAGTCAAGATCCTGTTAATCTAGTATATTACCTAGTCTTTTAAAAATATTTGATCAAGTTCACGTATATGTGTGGGTAGATTCGACACACAAACCATACCAAGTATCTTTCCATAGCCTTAGTAATTGAATAAGCGTTGTGCATAGCCTAGTAACTCAGCTGACATCTGCATACGCGTGAGCGGTAATGAATTTGAACCTGCGACCTCGCGAAGAAGGTCGCCGATTTAAATCCTAAAGGCTCGTACAGACTAGCGCGATATCGCCTGCGCGACAGGCAGCAATATGCCTGTCGCGCCTGCGATGTCACACCAGTCTGTAAGAGCCTTAACTCTTAAGAGGCCGACCGCAGCTAAACCGCGGTCACTGTCGTTCTGCATAGAAAAGAAATAGAAGCGCGATGACACAACGCTGGTATTTTTTTGCAAAATATGAAGCAATTATCGATTTACAAAAAATCTATTGACTGGATAAAACAATTAAAACACTATTATGCTAATGTGTTGCGTAGAATAATATGACAAAAAAACAGAATGATTGCATGTATAGTATGGTTTTTAATCGTTCAAATAAATTTTTAGAGGTATCTTCGTGTTTTTTTTCTATCGTATCAAATTAGTTGTATTATGTTTTCAACACACTATCTACCTAGCATATATCCTGAAGAATATCATATATTAACTGATTTTGTTTACTGCGGTGGATCATATACTCTTAGGCATTATAAAACTTACAACATTTGCGTTTAAGTCCTGCAGTCCCCTTAAGGGTCGGGAAACGCCGTTGGCCTTGGCCATACAAATGTGTGGTTTCAAAGGGAATATTTATTTTTAGTAACGAAAATATGGATATGATAAAAAAAAAATCACAATTATAGATAATAAAATAGTCTATTCATACAAAAAAGGAAATACAGGAGGTCAACCTCCTGTATCCCTTTTTTTTAGAAGGTTTGATTTGAGTAGATGATCAAGATCAATCTTGATCGTCTACTCAAACCGTCTGACGATCATCAGTCAGTACAAACTTAATGTAACTAGACAAAACTCAATTAACAAGAGAAATTAAAACCGCTGGTTATGAAACCTGTATAAAAAGAGAAAGTATGTAATATAATTTCTTGAGAGGATTCTTTAGCCAATTAACTGATCACAATTATGAGCGTTAACGCTCGTGTATAGCGAATTAATTAAAATCGGAAATCCAATAGGCCGGTTGTGAGACTTGAATAAGTACATACGAAGGTCTTTATAACACCTTTCGGTTAAGTTAAATTCAAGCATTGTTCTTTGTGATTTTGCGAACATAGTTAAGTGTAGAGTGAAAGAAAAAATACATTTACTTAACGCAGACTGTATTTTTTTACATTTATTGGTATTGGAACTTGCTCTGGATGATTGGGATGATACCGTTTTCTAAGTAGCAAAGCAATTCATGTTTTTCAAGCTATTCTGTTTCACTGATGAAACAGAATAGCTTGAAAAACATGAATCACTCTAACCTTCCTATATCCGCGCCAAATACTATGACACCTATGCACGGTGTTCAAACCGAAAGTTCGGAACCCTATTTCAGTAGTACGAATAAAAAAAAGCTGAGATTATGTTTTCAGAAACTGGGTAATATCGCGCGTGTACAAGAGGAACGAGAACATTTATTGATAATAAACCATTAATTTACTGGGTAACAGTTTCTTTTATTTCAGTCTCAGAAATAGTAATATTTTTATGAGCGTTTACAAAATATTAGCAAAAATATATTTTTTTTCTTACTAACAAAAGCAAACTAACGTAAAGAACCTCATGAGAAATATTAAACATACAACACATTTAAGGCAGAAGTTTCATACATGTTTTTTTGGGTTGGATATTATCAAATAACTTCTTCCGCTCTGGGCGGAGCGGGGAGGGTGTGTCAGACTGTTACTAAAACCCACCCGAGTCCCTTCCGTTGCCTGTGTTGCCAGGGGCCTAGGTAACCCTTTTGTACCTGCCGCGATCCCGGCAGGTCATACAAACCCTGGATCGTATACCCGCGTCGATCCCACAGACACACATTTGTCGCTAAATACAGCCGCACTCGCACGAACGCACTTTGCGCCTTTGAATAAACGTAGCAACGAATCAGGCAGCTAACAGAAAATACAAAATACCAGCATAGGTGAAATAAAAAATCACGAAATTTGTATTTTGTCGGTCTTACAGACCGCGATGCGCGGGATGGTTAATCAAATATTTTTATGTTGCCATTTCTGACCAATCTTCTATAAACACATCTAAGTTATCGCGCAAGCGTTTCCAGGGCTGCCTTGGCCACGACGCCCGCCTTGGCTTCCGTACCTAAACATCCTGTTGCATTCTACAAACATGATTGTACTGTAAAGATAAAATGTTTTCTTTAATGCTCACAGATTTAGTAAAATGATGATTTGACATGACACGCTTTATCCCGTAACGGGGTCAGCTTGCTTGAAGCGGTACCATGCATATTGGTATCGCTGACAGCGACCATCAACGACTTGAAGTAAACATTACTACATACTAATATAAAAATTAACTGAGAACTCCATAAAAATATTGATGAAGACGAATCACGTCACTAAGCTTAAAATTGATCCAAATTTAATACTTTCACAATGTGTAAATAAATTCTTGTTCGTTATCAATAAAAGTGCGTCATATGAAAGTACATGCATTTTTTTTGCGAAACATTTCACAATTATTGTTTTAAATCATTCATGTTCATCTTCTTTTAATAAAAAGCTTACAAGGTTATTTGATTTAGCAGCTGAACTTTCTTGCTAACTGGCAAATAATAATATTATGTTTTGATACGGAAATTGAAATTAAGAGTCTATAATACCTCAGCGCCGCGCTCGCGGTCACGTGAGACAGGGAGAAGGCTCCAAGGCGCCGATAGTTTTTTTTACGGTGAAAATAATAGTAATAAAAAAAAAAATTGTTACTAATTTCTATCTAGTTCAGTTATTCTGCAAAGTTTCATGTTTTCATTTGAAGTATTTTTTTAATGCTAGCGGTTTATTGTTCGGTTTTATGGAATCGTGTTTTCGTCAAACATCAATACTCAAGTGTACCACATATTTATTTCAAAATGAATGCTGCAGTATTTTCGATATAACGGAAGATCATGCTAAGCAATTTGAGGTATTGTAGACTCTTTAACTATAATTTCGCGAGAACATTTTTCTGATAAATCTCTTAATGTAAGACATGATCATCTATATTTATTTTAAATTACGTTATTATTTTCGCAGGGATTCCCGGCTGAGTTTGCGATGTATTTAAATTACTGCCGCGGACTGACCTTCGACGAGGCTCCTGATTACATGTATCTTAGACAGGTGAGTCATATACACATTTATATTCCGTTTTCTACTATAAAATGTGTCACGTTTGATGCTAGTTCTAATTAGCTTTGGTAATAAGTTGACTGTTTTAATTGGGTAACCCTCACGTGTTAAGTAAAATGGCTTCAAGTTAATATAACGCAGTTGCTCATGAGTATTTTGTCATCTTAGAATTTACATGAGCTACAAATGATCTCCAATAATTCATGTGGTCTGTGACATCCTCAACATATAAAACTAGATAGAGTGAGAGAAATATCTCATGTATTTCTGTTACCAATTATTATTGAGAGTAGAACGAAATCTGAACATTTCAAATCTAAAATAATCACTAAAGCTTGAATTATAGTCAGTCTCTTCACTGAAATATTAAGAGAATGTACGCGACGAAGGAAAAATAAAGGCAGCCGCTTGGTTTTTGCGAACTTTCGTGGTGGAGCGGCCGCGCTGACTTATAAGTTCGAGTCAAAACAACAAGCTGTAAATGATATTAATTTTTTTAAATTCGTTCTAAGAAACACTTTTATACGTACACATCAAAAATAAATTATGTTTTAAAACTAGATGTGTTCAGTGTTTCCTATATCTGAATACTTTGAGAAGAAAGACCGAAACGAACTCGAGAGGAGTCAGAGGTCTCTTTTAAAGTCCAGACATAATCTTGGTCAGGTCATAATGAGGACCATGCAGAGTGGTGTGTGGTTTTTTGAGAAAAGAACCAAAATTTGAGTAGTCTTGTTCAGTTCGTGCAGGCATTTGTCAGTAATCGTGTAGCTCAACTCAGAATTTGAGGACTTTTGTGTAGGCCGCATAAATTATTGAAACTGCCAGAAAATGGTAAAAAAACTGCTGAAAAAAAATAATGACCAACATAGTCCTCACAATCACAGTAATTAAAAAATGATATAATGTAAACTAAGCACCCATGTGACGTAACCGACCCGTCTCCGCAGCTGTTCCGCATCCTGTTCCGCACGATGAACTACCAGTACGACTACACGTTCGACTGGACGATCCTGCGCCAGCGCAAGCAGCACATGGAGGCCGGCGCCGCGCCCGCCGACCGGCGCTCGCCCTCCGTGCAGCGCCGCGCGCAGCAGCAGCCCTCGCAGCCGCCGCCCAACAACGAGGTGCGCACTCAATCAAATCAATCAAATCAAATCAAAATATTTTTATTTCACATAAACCTACATGGGCACTTATGAAACGTCAGAAGCTAGGTGCACGGTTCCAATTGGTCGTTTCCTATGGAGAAGAGCCGGCAAGAAACTCCACGGTTACTCTTTTTAAAAATAACTGGCATTTACAATGTTTTCAAATTACACAAATTAGGTATGGGAGAACAGTGTAGGCCTGTCGAGAAGTACTTAACAAAAAAAGAGAAAGGAAACGGTCTAAAGAAAAAAAGATCTAGTCTATTAAGCCTACAACGTTCTCACATTCACAACGTACACAAGAATCCATGTAAAATAATATTAATAATATTAAGTCTGAAATATAAATTGTAGGTATATAATGTCAAATAGTGAAAATATAATGTCAAAAATGTATGTCTAAACATAATAATAATAAACATCGTAATTTGGGAGCAGTTAATAGATATTTCCATAGGTATGCCGTTTCTGATGTACCAGGGAAGCCACATGTGCAGAAGGAATTATTGCCAAACTTCCTTGTCTTCAACGTAGTCTTTAATCTTGTAATATGCGTTTTTGATAAGGACACGTTTGATGTGGGTTTTGAACTGCCCTACGCTGCCCCACGTGACTCGTTACTGCGCAGCGACTCGCCTCATGTACCTTATAAACCTGCATAATCGGTCGGCGGTTTCAATGAATACCGTTGCATAAACCCATAAGCGAAACAACACCCTACAAGTACTATCGCTAGCATGTTTATCTACGTACTATTTATGTGTCCGACACTCGCGTGTAAAATGTGGCGACAAACACTTGTAAATATCGAAGCAAATACGTAAATGAAGTTCTATTTTGATCCCGTTCGCATTATAGAATACCGTGTGGCATTTTACGTCCTGCATATATAAGAAGGTTTAAATTGAGATGCTTCAAGCGTCTTGTATGTTAAATAAAATTCTAAATAATTAAATTGTGATAGTCATGAAAGTTCTATCATTGTTGTAGAAAAAAAAACAAATCTACGCTGTATAAAATAACAGCAACTTATAAAACAATTTACAATAAGGACTTTTCAGTACATAATCATGTTGAAACTAACAATGATACTGCTTTTGTGAGCAAATAAAGGAGGTTCTCACGGTTTCCAAAATTATCGCGCGTCACAATGTTTCCTAGTACCACTCTTTCCTTTTGTACAATCCGCTTTTATATCCTACAATTTCAAGATCTGGTAATCATTAAGGCGCTGACAAGACCCAATTGACCAAAAAAGGGTTCACTTAAGAAAAAAAATTGCCAAATCTGTATAGTTTGTGGTAGCGGAAAAGATATATGTTAATTTTTAACATATTTCCCAGAACTTGGTTGTTACCAAAACACGTTTTGAAAACAAAATCTCGATAAGTCGATACAAACTAACGTTAAACTAACCTCTTACTTTGAGTTCTAATCCAAAATATCTGAATCAAATATCAACATACGTTACGTATTTAGTTAATAACAAGAACGTCTTATTTGAATGCAGAACTTGGTTGTTTTTTATTTTCGATTACTCAACTCAGTTTTGAGTAAATAGATAATTACTTCATATTTTGCAATAAATTACAAGCGTTGTGTCATCGCGCTTCTCTTTCTTTTCTATGGAATTTGACAGTGACCGCGGTTTAGGTGTTGTCAGCGTCTTAAGTATACAAAATAGCGGTGTTTTCTCCTTTGCGCTACTCATGATCATTATCAAATGCATGATCACTATTAACACGTTGAACGCCATGTGTATCTTTCTGGAAACACAAAGTACCACCTTTAGAGGCCGCGTGTTTCCTTTGGGAAACACGAGCAGTGCTTTATTCGTAGGCAAGGGTATCCGCCAGGAAACACATTTCAATACATTTTACTATAAATTCTAATACTTCTGGCCTCCACGGTTGTTGTCCAAAATATCAAAAAACACGGTTTTTAAGCTTCGCGCTCAACGTGTTAATTGGTTTCTGGAAAAAGTTTGAATGATATTATCAATCTTTGTATTGAAGGCCTATCGTTATACCTGATTATCTATCATTGTTTCTGTACCTAAGGGCGATCACAGACGACGGATTGAAAACCATTTTATTTTGTGTCTGTGCAAATAGTTTAACTTTTTAAAGTGTTATGATATTTTTTTCTTAAAATCTTTAAAACTGATGATTTTGATTAGTATAAACAACTGATTGATTTTAAACTGCGATCTACCTAAAAAACACAATCTAATCAAATCACAATCCACAAAGAATCAAACAATCTACAAAGATACCTCTACCTATCCCCCAATAATTATCCTTCCTCTTCTTAACCTAACCTCGTTTCCTAGGTCAAATCCGTCCACGCCACAAATGATTCGGCCGCTAACAAGCAGCCTGTGAAGGGACACCAGTCTGTCAGTCAACTCAAGAAGAAACTCACTGCAATATCATAAATATAGCCAGATCCCTCTGTTCCCTATCTTATAATATATGTTACTTGAATATGCACCGAATGATTCTATAGTGCTTCACGTACTTTTCTTGTGCACAGAAGTGTTATTCTCTTCAAAAATATTTCCGCTATTGTTGTTTTAAAAACTTTTTTACAGTTTTCTGGAGCCACGAATGTGTTGTAGGTAATGTTTTGTCTCGTCTGTTAATGTTAGGAGGCTACCGATTTCAAATTGTACCAGAATGTGGATTTTTACTGCATAAATTGTCACAAAAAGTATGAAATCAATGTAATGTGTTTCAACACCTATTACGCAGTATTTGTAGAACTGTTTACCATTGATAACTCGAACTTAGTAACAAATTGCGCGTTTTAAGTGATGGAGTTGTGTGACGCGTACAATGGTCACGTACGCACATACTTTGTTCATTATTAAGAAAAATACTCAAGACAAAGGTTTTTTTGTAACTTTAAACCTGATAAGCCCTGCGCGACACCGATTCGGAGTCAAACAATAGAAAATAAATTGTCTCATTAGCTGTCTTTGACCAATTAATGTCGTTATAAATATGGCACAAAATAATGTAAAATGAGATTTGAAAAATTCGAGTTTATTTTTCTTCCTAGAGTTGAGTGGATTTACAAGAAATCAGGTGCATATTCATGTAACATATCCTAGTAAATTTTAGTAGATGCGATGATAAGTTTTATACAAAATAAATGTTTGACAAGCAAACCTTTATTTTAGGTTTTGAGGAACACTTTGTTTACTTCCTGTAACGCGAAGGGCAAGAGAGATGTACTTTTAAGCTTGTTTTAGATTTTTTATTATATTAGCGGTGAATTAGCTGATTGACCTCTACGCCCACTCGCGCCGTTGTCGTCACAGCGGACGTTTTCGGAAACTCCTCATCGTCCGTCAAATTGTCGCGTTCCTTAGAACTTCCTCCTTGTGTACAACTGTGATTGAATGTAACGTGTTGTGAATGTGTGTGTGCGTTTTGTTCACTGTAAATTTTTACTTTATAAGGTTTAAAAACATTAATGATAGTAATACATTATTAATACATTCGCCAGTTGCGTACTGTTAGCAACTAGTCTTAAGCGATTCCTTTTCAGTTTTGTGCTATCATAGTGATGCTAACTGTACACAACTGATTGGTACGATATAAAACTCTTTCGATACGTTGCATCGCAAATTTTTATATTTTTAATTAATTGTTTAAAAATTGTATAAATTATAAAATGAGTGTTGCCAACACTAAAAACACTGTAATGTTTGAAATAAGGTACAACATAACGACAGGGTACGATGTGAATTTTGTATAATTTGAATAAAAAACCTTCAAGTTTAGTAGTACATGCATATAATTTGTACAAGTAAACCCGGAACACACGAGATTTTTGCGGTAATGATACGTACTTGTATTTATGTAATTAACCGGCATTTACTATTGAATCATTAGTTGATAAAATAAACGTATTATTTACTCATTAGCATCAAATCATTTTACAATATGCAGTGAACTCAATTGATATCCAGCCATGTTCGTATTATCAGTGTAAACATTAGTATTCTATTATTACGGATTCGTTTAAATGCACATTAGTATTTAATTTTAGTCATATAGAACATTCCACTTGTGCGTTGTCTACGTATTTGTGCGTTGTCCGCGTATTTGGTTGGTTAACACAGTCCTTTTAACGCTTTAGAATATTACACTAAAGTTGAATTATTAATTCACCAGAGGAAAATGACGGGAGCTGTCACTTTGTTAAATATTATGGAAATATTTATTGTATTCTAAGACTTTTACACTTAATATACTGTTACATTTATATGCATTTATTTTACACTTATATAAATCGATTACACAAAGTGACAGATTACTCCAGTTAATTATTAATTCGACTATGTGCTAGTTAAATTGGCCTGCCAATTCGGCTAATATGCTAGTCAAATTGGCCTGCCTTTTCTATTCAGAATCTTAGATAACTTATGATAATAGCCACTGATACAATTATCTACTTTATTTTTGTTTAGCCATTTGCAATAATTATCCTAAAAGAAATTGTCTGCAATGGAGTTTCAACTTTATCACGTCTGTTTATATTATCTAAGATTATGAATTCCAGTTAAACAATACATTGTACAGATAATGTGATAAAACTAATAAAACCTTATTTGTTCCACAGTGAAAGAGAACCCGTCGTTCGGCAGCCCCGGGTGGTCCGATGAAGAAGAGAGCGCGATAGCATGTAGTGTGCGAGTGTGTGTGTACGTGTGTACGTGTGCGTGACGCGGCACCGCGCTGCTCTCGGCGGGCGCCGAACGCGTTCAGGACAACGGACTTGCTTTCTCTCGACTAGACGAGGCCTTGCGCTACACGTTACACCACAGTCTATCTAGCACCTCCATACAGCCTGTGTCCCTACTGCCTATTGCGGATAGCGACATCATATCGACAGTGGAAAGCTAAAATGGATAAAGCGCTGAAATGTGAAATCTCAGGCAAGTTTTTTTTTTTGACGAAAATGTTTTATTATGGATTTATGGTAAACTTATATTTTCATAAATATTTTTTTAATCATAAACACTCGAAATCGACGCAGAAAATAAATCCAGTTCAGTTATTTATAACTCAATATCGATCAAAATGGCGAGTAGCCATTTTTTTTCCCACTGTCGATATGACAGTTCGTTTTGTCGATAGTCGACTGATTAAGTGAGCGTTTTAATTTATTATCCGGACACGTAAAGACGAAGGTCTAGCAAGGGCAAAGGCGGCGCTATGGAATAGATAGCTGCACTGTGGGTGTACTATCCAGAACCACTGCCACAGTGGTACATTGAAGTGATCTTTCTGTTTGGGCAGAGATCCAATCGTCTTTTTTTACTGTATAAATTTAACTGTAAATTACATTACAGATGTTGATACAATTACACTAGGAAGATTCATTATTAATTCAGTTTGTAGTTATGTAACTCGATCGAATGTTTCGTTTTCGATGTTAGTTTTCTAATTAGCTAGTCTTCACATTTTCTTGTTACTGCCGGTGGTATTTCAATCTGTTCTCTGTACATATGCGAATTGTGTTCGGAATACCGCCAGCGAATCGACGCGTAACACAATATTGGCTAGAATTGTTCATTGAAATTTGCAGATTTCTAATGAATAAAGTAGTCTATATCAAAACGTGAAAAAAAGGGCAAAAATAAAAAAAAAAAACGAACATGTGGTAGTACCTAAGTGAATTGATTTCCTGCCGTTTGAAACGTGCCCTGCCAAACTAAACACACATAGTTTTAAGATTATTTTAACTTTTTGCTTTTAATTTGGCATATTTCACTTATAAATTGTACATATACATGGGCAGGACGCGTTTCAAAGGGACGTTGGTATGGCGGTATATCTTATTTGAAGATTATAAAATTGTAAATATATAAGCTAGTAAACTTGTTTTAATCACTACATATTTTTTTAAGAAAGCACTAATTGCGTTTGATTTGTGGCGTATTGTGATACTGCAAGATTTGTTTTGAGTGGGCCGCGGGTAGTTCGAGAAACTTCAGCCTGAGGTTACGGATACTGTCGCGAGAAACTATTTCTAACGGACAGCTCAGACGTTCAGCTCGTGATGTTTCTCGACAGTTCCCTCACTAAGAGCTGAAACCGGGGTTACAGTCTTCATAAGGTTTCCAAAGACTCTGAAACTTGACTCGTAACTGGAATGAGTTTCATTTGAGGTTACATACGCCTCAGTTTTTCGAATGAAAAACATTCCATTTATCATTCAAGTTATCAATGACTAGACTTTCAAACGGAACTATTCAGTAATATTCATGTTTTTATACAACCTTCCTTTGCATATTATCTATGAATGAATGTTAATGAAGGGATTCCCGTTAACAGGAAACTCGGACTTGTGTGGTCTCGCGTGACAGTCGACGCTGTGTGTAATATTTTTATATTAAACGATCACTAAACAATGCTTCCATAGTTCGAATGCTAGGAGTATCATAATACACCATGTTATTTGTAAGACATAACTATAAGTTTCCGGAATGATTAGTGCGAACGAAGTGTGAGCGAACAAATGGAGACAAAATAAATACCAAGTTACAATGTTGGTATGTTTGACCACTGAGTGATATTATGGATCTCATTCCTTTCAAATTCGGTTCTTTTTCGAGACTGTAACGCTGGTTGGCAGGACACGCATTTTGTCTCCAGTTGTGTATATACTCAGTGTGTCAACACTCTATAAATTAATAAACAGTAATAAACTATTATTTTGTTTCCTTTTTTATCTGTTGGGTTTTCATTATAATAACCCACTACACAGACCTATACGAAACACCTGACACGATTAGACCGTAGTTCAGACAACTCATAAGTAGGAGTGCCACGTCAATAACGAAAATCTGTGTTCTCTATGCCAAGCGACAAATTCCTTGTTTCACACCTACAAAATAATAGTCACGGCCAAAGTACGGTTTTATGTATCGATAAAACTTCGATACATTTTACTTTGCATGGTTTACGAATAAAAAGGGCTTACAAGTACCATTGAATTGTATTATTTCACCCATGTTTCACCTTTTTTCCCGATCAATTTAGAGAACGCCAAAAAATAGTCAAGAAATAGTCACAAAGGCTAAAAAAAAATTGTCGCATGATTCCGAAGTTATAGCTATGGTTAGTGAGGATTGTGGGGTGAACGAATGCTTTAATGCCCGTCAAGATGGCGGCTGCAAGTCTTGGATTTCTAATCAGCCTACGTAAAAGTTTAATACTGTAAATCTACTATTTGCTTCCTATGCAATAATTTTGGCTACCTCAATGTGTATTTAATTATTTAAAAAAATGCTTGGTCTTGACGGATACGCTGGTCGAGTACCTATAATATAAATACCTATAATTATAACTAGTATTACAATACTTACCTAATTCTACTTTTTAAGAAATAATAAATTTGATTGGCCCTAACATAAGCCTATCAACGATATTGTTTCTAAAAGACTAAAAACAGGACAATTATTTATATTCTATAAGCATTAGAGTCGCACAGATCACATCAGTTTACGGTTGTTCGACTAGAACAACCGTAACCTATTATTTTATATATGAGTACATAAAATAATAAACGGTGTTAGTGTTAGTTGGTTAGTTAGATGTTTTACATTTATTACAGTCTCGATTTTTTTGAGCAAGTCTCGATTTTTTTGAGCAATCTCCTTTGTGAACAAACTGACCCCGGTCATCGCACTATATCCCACAGCTGGCATAGGACCACCACGAGTCCGAAATTAAATTGCAAGCGTAGTGGAGAAACAAACAAAAATCTGGTGGCGCAAACCTACCAAAGCAAGCAAGGTCAAAAAGGAGGCATAGTTTCTAAAGATCGGCAGTGGTGCCGATTCCCTTGTTCACAAATTAAACTAAATTTAAGTTCAGTGTATCTTTTTATTTCTATTTCATTAAGAAAAAAACAGAAGATAAATTTTAGTTTAGTCCTGTCAAATTAATCAGCGCCTGTCACTACTCCATACAAGTTTAGACGTGATTAAAAAATTTGCCTACTAAAATTACGTCAACTTGTCTACTAGGAAACCCGGCCCACGCCCGTGGCAAATTGAGGCAGGATACTCTGTCTTCTCCTACTTACTATTTGCTACCAAACGAGCATCTTCCTGCAGAGTGTAACCTTTCGTGGTCCACTTTGGAAATCCTGTAACCGTCTCCGGACACGAGGGGGAAGATGTAACTCCAACCTGGTAAAGTAAGGCTACATCAACATAACCGCAGTAGGGTGTGGTTGTGGAGCTATCTTGTAAACCATGCTCCACCTCCTATCCTGCCTTCTGTGTCCCAAAAACATGCAGCCAAAGTGACCTCTGCGCTGCCACCGAGGACGCTGTGGAAGTTGCGACGTTTTGGGCCAACAATATCTAAAATACAGTCGTGCTAGCGACGCGAACAAGCTGAAATGAAAATCCGTCGTTCCTTGGCCAGGCATACGGGTGCCGATGCTCTAAAACCGAATTGGTTTCGTGAAACTCTTTAGGTGTTCCTCTATAGTTCGTGCACTCCAGCACACCACCTTCGAAAATGGGTACCAGCGAATAGTCACATATGGCTTCTTCTTCCAAAACGACTTAATCGTTATCACAGCCTCAAGCAAACTAATTGCAACAATATTTTGCAATTTTAAGGTCGTCCATAGACAGATCAGGTTTATCAAGCCTCTCGCACAAGGCGGGCCGCACTGTGCTTAGTGTGACTTTTTTGACGTGATAACGTCTTATAAATCTATGAACGACGGCTGCACGCACGAAAAAGTGTCACGTTCCGCCTGAGCCGAGCGTGCAAGCAAGAGCGCGGAACTAGCTATAGAGAGGCACGATCGGCCTAAGCATTCGGCTTGTGACCAAGGAACATATTTACTCTAGGGAGAAGAATGACAACTACGAACAAATAAAATGGTACGGTTTTTGGCGCCTCCTGGTGGATGCCCCCGAAAACTCGCGAAAGCGGGGTATTCAAAATCGCATTTCTTTGAGATACTTATAATATAAGCCTGTCCACGAAAGCAGAACTGGGAAACTGTAACCGATGTTAAATTATTGTGCAATTGCACAGGTTACAATTTTCCAGCTCCGCTTTGGTGGTCAAGTAGCCTTATTGATGAAATTAACATAAAAAGGTAAATACGAGAAAATGTATTCTTGCTTGTAGAAAACTTTGAACAACAAAATCATAAGTTAGTGGTGGATTTTTAAAAGTCAAAGACTACTCAACGTCGTTAATGGTGAGGATAACACTTAACGTTGCAAAAAGAGAATTCACAAGAAATAACATCTAAAGTAATAGGAGAAAATGTATTCTTGCTTGTAGAAAACTTTGAACAACAAAATCATAAGTTAGTGGTTGATTTGTAAAAGTCAAAGACTACTCAACATCGTTAATGGTGAGGATAACACTTAACGTTGCAAAAAGAGAATTCACAAGAAATAACATCTAAAGTAAATAATTACGTTCCTAGATTATCATGCGCTCACGCCGGCAGACATTTTTCTTGTGAACTGGGGCTGCCAGGTGTATTTAACAAAATCTTACCCACTAAGTTTTATTAAATTAATTTTAGAAAATAAGTAGCCTCCGCGCTCTGCCCGATGCGTTGCAGTAAATTAAATTAATTATTTATTTCTGTATTGGCTTGATTGGATAACTCTTTTGTCTATTTATAAGTACAAATTTAGGCTATACGAGTGTATATCTATTATATTATACATACATTATATTTTTATTTATCCAATTTTAATAATATTAACATTGATTACATTAACCGAAATAATAAATCGGCTAACTTGTTGGTTAACAAAAATGTTGATAAATCTACCAAATGGTAGCTTTTTAACATTTATGAACCTTTTTAGTTTATGTTATGTTGCCATCCTTGAAAACGTCATTATTGAAGACCGAAGATTTTAGGTCTCACATAATAGAGGAGAACATGGCAACATAGGTCTAGCCCCTGTAGGCATTCCTAAGTTTACCCAATTAGACGACCCCGCCTGATTGTGACGCATCTCTCTCTCGTTATCACGTAAAATTATCGTCCGTAAACCGACTTTACAGACAACCATTTTTTTAAATTCACCATCGCGTTAGATTATACTCAGATTTGTATGGCGCTGAGGTAGCGCCACCTGGTGCCATACGCAAGTACTAAAAATTGTGAGTGAGTTTTTTAGTTTACTTTGTAGATGGTGACAATCGATTCCCATACGAAAGTGTGCTCGTAAATTAGCGTGACCCTGTGTTATCGCGAGTGTGAGTTACAATTTTGACAGTTTTGACAGCTTGTCTGAGAAACTTGTGTAATTTCTAATACGTAAAGTGTTCAATGGTGCCGATTGCCTTGTTCACAAGATAATTTTTAGTTTAGTCCTGTCAAATTAATCAGCGCTTGACGTAAATTGACGTAATTTTAGTAGGCAAGTTTTTAATAACGTCTAAACTTGTATGGAGCAGTGACAGGCGCTGATTAATTTGACAGGACTAAACTAAAATTTATCTTCTGTCCTTTTCTTAATGAAATAGAAAGAAGAAGATGCACTGAATTTAAATTTAGTTTAGTTTGTGAACAAGGGAATCTGCTCCACTGACGGATTTGTAGTGAGAGCCTTGTGAGTGTGGAGAATAATCAAAATTATTTTATTTAAATACTATTATACACTATGAACCGTTATTCTAGACCTATACAGTGAGACAGCATCTTTCCGGATTTGACGTCACGACCTCTCTTGTTCCCCCTCCCACCCAGCTCCGCCCCACTGTGGCCGAGGGGAGGGGGCGTGGAGCTTGCCCGAACAGTCAGGCGCGCTCTTCACATTGGCATCGTTTTTCGGTGCGATCACACCTCTTCTAGTGCGGGCAACAGCGCTGCTGTTTTGTATACGTAATGGAAAAATCCACGAAAGTGCCTGCTGAGAGTGACGGGGAGTCGCCCGCCTCCCCTAGCATCACCACAGGCATCTTATTCTTCGTCGTCGTCGAGCAGCTCCGCCCCACGTCGGAGACGCCGGCAGCTGCGGCAGGAAACCCGAGAAAACGAGCGCAGGTTAGACTTGCTGTCAAATCAAGTGAGTGAAATATTATCCTACTTAAAAAATAACGACCGCTTTTCAAACAAAGAAACCGAGCCCGAATCTGATTCTGATATTTCTTTACATCCATCTGAAGGCTTGAGGGTTTCTCTTGGGAATAATCACCTTCTCAGTAAACCACAGAAGGCTAAAGTATTCGAATTTCCGGTATCCACTAACCTAAAAGAACCTACTCTTGAAAATGCTTTGGAGGGTAGATTACATGTGCTAAATAAACTTCATCATTTTAATACTAATGATTGGCAAAGAAACTGAGAAAAAGTATGTCGCTCAGCCAGGTTTTTACGAACTCGATGTTAACACTGAACTTAGACATTGTGATACCAATTCTTCTTGGCTTAGATTACTTGATAGATCGTTTGGAGCTTTTACTCATGGGCTTATACAACAAAATGAGCTGCTAAGAAACAACTTTCAGCAAATCATAGAATGGGCGCAATCGCCTGGCTGTGTACTTAACGCTGACACGCTTTTTGAAAAAATTAATGCTTCTTTTTCCGAAAACTCATCTTACATGAAAGTGTCCGAGGATCTCTTGCAAATGAGTTGTGGAAGACGTGCTGATATCATTCAAAGACGTGGTGACTGCATTTTGTCGGGTGTCGAGGACAAATATGTAAAGGTGGACTTGCAAAAGATCCCCCAACACAATGTAACCTTTTTAATCCACAGGATTTAACCACCTTTTTACAAAAGGCTGGTGGTACAAGTAAGTTGTTCTCTGCCCAAAAGCGCTCTGCGGAAGAGCCTCATGCCATGTCTATGCGGAATAGACAGGATGGCCCTCCAGCTAAGCAACCACGCAAGCCCTTTCTCGGTGACAATCCTGGGTTCGATCCCCAGCCATCCACGAGCTTTCAAGTGCCCCCCAAAAGTAGAGGCCGAAAGTCGGGAAACAATAAATCCGGTACAAGGCATAATGAAAACAAAAAACGGTCCTTCGGCAATCGTAAATCCGATCAGTATCGTAAGTGACTGTCCTCAAGAAATTTTATTTTATGGCGGGCGGTTAAAAAATTACATTCAAATTTGGAAGAATTACGGTGCTCCAGAGAACATTATAAAAATGATATCTGGTTACCGAATTCCCTTTTTCAAAATACCCCCACTTCAAAGTCCAGACTTATTAACACGTTTTCAAACTCCAACGAGCTTAATGATGTCGGAACAAATCGAGATTTTGAAACAACAAAAAATCTTGATTCGAGTAGATCCACCTCCAAGTTATGTCTGTCCGATGTTTTTGGTGCAAAAGTCCCCGATATTCAATTTAAAAAATTTAAACCGCTATGTAATGCAAACAAAGTTTCGCTTAATAAACATGTACCATGTGCCGGATTTCTTGCAACCGAGCGACTGGGCGATCAAAATAGACCTTTCTCAGGCCTATTTTCACCTAGCAGTCAGCCCCAGTCATCACCCATTTCTGCGAATATTATACGCAACAGAAAAGAAGTCGAGCCCGACGCTCCTTCAGATCACTTGTCTGCCATTCGGGCTGTCATCAGCACCCAGGGCATTTGCGACAGTGACAAATTGGGTAGCAGACGTACTGCGCGAGAAGGGCATGCGAGTTATCGTCTATTTGGACGATTATTTAATAGTGAACCAAGATCGATTATCCCTAATGGACCATGCTGCGGAAGCTATAAGAGTCCTAACAACTTTGGGATGGATGATCAACTACAAAAAATCCACATTGATCCCTACCAAGACAGTAGACTATCTCGGCATAAAATGGAATCTCGCCCTGAATTCCAAGTATTTGCCCCAGGAAAAGGTTTCCAAAATCTTCAATATGATACGCCACATACTACAGGTAAATCAATGGAGTTTGCACGACGCTCAATGCTTGTTAGGCATGCTAAACTTTGCAGCCTTCGTTGAGCCCAGAGGTCGGCTTCGTTGCCGCCCGTTACAAGTAGCTTGCAATCGGCTTCCAAAGCACCAAGCACACTTAAAACGCCCATTCGAGTCGGAAGTGTCGACGACCTTAATGTGGTGGTTACGACCCCTATCTACAGGAACAGCGATACATCCAGATCCTGTCTCACACTATGTAACGACAGACGCATCTGCCAGAGGCTGGGGTGCCATAGTAGACGACGCTAGTCTGAGCGGATTATGGTCCTCGGAGCAGAAAAAATGGCACAGCAACTTAAAGGAAATGTGGGCAGTTATACAGGCACTAACCAATCGTCAGCAATCGCTACGACATTCAACCGTGCTAGTTCAGTCAGACAACAAGAGTGTGGTGAGTTACATGCGGAACGAGGGGGGTCTCCGATCGCAAAACCTCTACCGGATAACTTGCATGTTATTCGAGATTGCGGACGAGAACAAGATTCACCTACTCTCTCAGTACCTGCCCGGTCAGGTAAACACAAGCAGACATGCTGTCAAGGCTCAAATTACCTGGGGAGTGGACCCTAATGGAGGAGGCATGTCAAGAGGTATTTCGCAAGCTCGGAATGCCCGAAATCGACTTGTTCGCCTCGAAAACCGCACACGTACTTGCGCGCTACGTCTCACGAGATTGCAAAGACTCGAACGCAGAGTTTCACGGCGCCTTCAGCAGACGGTGGTCATACCGTCGAGCGTGGATATTCCCACCACCACACCTAATTTCACGGGTTCTGTCACACCTCAACCTGTGCAAGGGTCGATTCATCCTAATAGTATCGCGCTGGTCCAAAGTGTTTTGGCGGCCAGACCTGAAGAGGAGAGCGGTAAGCGCTCCTTTACCCATATTCAATCTTCATCGGCGGTTATTAGATACACGGACTTATCTGCCTCCAGTTCACGTGGACCAGATGTATCTAGAGGCATGGCTAGTGAAGGGTGGTGTGCCGAATTAACAAATTGGTCTCAAAACGAATTAGACCTACATAATTCTAGCTGGCGACCCTCTACGAAGAAAGTGTATGCTGGTATTTGGAAAAAATGGTTAAATTGGTGTACTGATAATAATTTCAACCATACAAACCCCTCTGGTGCCCAAGTCGCTAAGTACCTAGCATACTTGCACTTAACTCTTAAAATGTCTTATAAAACTATTTTAGTTTATAAATCAACAGTTGCCACTTTGGCCTGTTCTAACGGACAAATCATAAGCAGTGATCCTATCATTCAGAGAATGTTAAAGCTATTTCACTTGCTAATGTTGATTCCAAACGTAAAAATTCTTTCATTTGGGATCCACGTATTGTGGTAGAATGGCTCAGCTCTAGCCAGCCGCCTCATACAAGTTTATTCGAAGTATCTACTACTCTATCTAGTAACTACCAAGTATCTACAGCTACTCGCTTCTAGTCGTATCGTAGAGTCCATGATCTGACACTGTTACGGGTTGATAATGCACCTGTATGGTGGATACGTAAGTTGATAGAAGTATCATCATCACGTAGAATTAACAATGACATTAATCATTTATTTATATCAACTCGTGGCAGAGTCAGGCCAGCCTCCCGAACAGTGATTGGAGGTTGGGCTAAAACTATTCTTAAGGAGGCAGGTGTAGAGGCTACTCCTGGTAGTACTCGAAGTGCCGCGGCATCTCTCAACTGGCTTGAGTGCCACAATATTGACGAGATCATGGTAAAAGGGAACTGGCATGTTCCCAACACATTTGCACGGTTCTATTCAGCCGAAATTAACACATCGCAAAGTCGTAACAATTTATCTCTGACATTTGAAGCTGTGTAGATTCTAAAGAATATTGATTACCTACCTATTAATCAATATAATTTCAATAAATAATTCAGTTCAAAGCAAATATGTTATATTAAGTTAAATAGATTTATTTAATCTAAGTAGGTACGCTATGCATAACTAATGTAACTTTAGCAAATCTTAATTCTTCGAATATCACATCCTTGAAGTTCTTATTACTTGGTTTTGGTGGTTCAAATAAAAATCTGTTTCTTTACATAATTATACAGTTTTTATTTCTTTATACATTGAATCACTTTCATTTCTAATAATAATGTTCTCACACAGTTATATTTTGTTTAATATAACTACTGCTAGGTACCTACTCGTATATTAAACAAAATTATTTAGATACTTACCTAATTAATTTCTTTTTCACACATTGGCATATACTTAGCTTGCCACCAGGCGATAATTAACACATCTCACTGTTATAGTCTAGAATATCGGTTCATAGTGTATAATATAATGTTTTACCTGAAAATAAAACAGTTATTATATACGTAACCTTATTCTAGACCTCTATTTTTATTCCTGCCTGGTGGACTCATAATCCACCGGAAGTGAGATGCAATGTGAAGAGCGCACCTGACTGTTCGGGCAAGCTCCACGCCCCCTCCCCTCGGCCACACACCGACCACAGTGGGGCGGAGTTGGGTGAGAGGGGGAACAAGAGAGGTCGTGACGTCAAATCCGGAAAGATGCTGTCTCACTGTATAGGTCTAGAATAAGGTTACGTATTTAATAACTGTTTTATTTTCAGGTAAAACATTATATTTTGCGTTGCGATGCGGCTCGCCTGCCTGTAATGTGCGATGGTTCATACAAAATGTAGGAAAATGATCTAGGAGCATTTTTGCAACGCATTGCGATGCGATGCCAAATATGCGCAAGCTTCATTGCAGTAAAGTGGAAACAGTTCAAATTAAATTCGAAATTTGAATCTGTCTGAAACAATTATGATGTCTTCATATTTTTGAAGTTGTTTTTTAAAGGGAGTTCTTTTTTACCCGACTGCCTCAGGAAGGTAATGTTTTTGAGAGTATGTATGTATGTATGTATGTATGTCTATTTCTTTGGCACGCTCTGTAGCCTAAACGGCTTGATGGTTTTTAACATAATTATGAGGTGTCCTTAGATTCGTCTTAATTGTGGGAGTGACATAGGCTATATAATATTTATAAATTGCATCTGCAAATACAAAAAAGGAGGGGAAGTTTTTTTTTTTAAATTCATTACAACAATATTGGTATCAAATAAAAGCTAGTAATTAGTAATTTTCATATATATATATATGTATTAATAAAACTAAAAAGCTTGAAATAAAATAAATTATTTAAAAAACAAAAAATCCGACTGCAAAAACACAACTGAAAAGGGAAAAACAAGCATTATAATCTATATAATTTTGGTCTTGCAGGCGCACAGTCGAATAACCTGAAATATGGTGTAAATTTTGATTGTCCCCGCCTGCGATAGGTACCAAAATTATATAGATTATAATGTTTGTTTTTCCCTTTTCAGTTATGTGTTATTTCAGTCGGGTTTTTGTTTTTTAAATAATTTATTTTATTTGTTTACCTTGTGTATAGGTTTTTTAAAATGTCTTTTAGGTTTCCTACCTAAAAGTTACTTTTCCATACGTACTGAACCGAAATATTTTCTTGGCCAAAGTATGTGTGGTGGCATCTACGTTGCCACATGCGATCTACGCAACAGACTGATGTTACGCAAAATCCTGCATCGCACAAGTAGAGTTTACCGCGCCACTAGCATATATACAGGGTGGATTTTTGAGATGCTGTAGTCGGTGGTATGCCGGTGAAGCAGTAAAGGCCCCGAGGGATCACTGCAATAAAATAAAAATGAGATGCAGTAAGGGCAGCTACCGTGACCGTTGTACAAACAGAATTACACCACTTGAGTTTTTTTTTATTTTTTTTTTTTTTTTTAGGTATGGCATCTCGTAGTTGACCTTGAGAGGTCGTGACTACTTAACCGGACTTTCCTGTGGCTGCCTTAAGCGAACTCAAAGCCTCCAGCCAGGGGCGAATTTCTTATAGTACTAAGCGACTGCACGCTAAGGGCACCCCCTGTGGGGTACGGACCTCGGCTTAGGGCGTCGCTGGGGGGAGGACAGCAAGATGGGACAGGCTGGATCTGGTTAATATTATTATTATTAATCGGGGAATTTAAAGCTACAGGCTCAGCTGCGGCGCGGGCTGGCACTTCTTCGATCAAGGGTCGGAGGGGACAATTACGTCGGGGTTTACGCGAGGGACCTCGGCGGCGAGGTCGGAACGTAGGTCGGTGTGTTTTGTGCACTGTACTCGTTGGCCTATTGCTTTCCTGGAGGAGGGTAATGGGTTCATCGGGGTCGGAGAGGGTATGCCTTGGACGGCGAATAGAGCTAATGGTGGAGGGCCTATAACTGGCGGCCTGAACAACCAGAGGGTTGCGGTGGGTGGTGGCGGAGTCGAAGAAGCGCTTCGTGATGCGCTTCATGAACTGCTTGATGGTGGGGATTCTAAGATCGAGATGGAGGATCTCGTTTCGGACGAACCAGGGGGCTCCCGTTGCCTTTCGGAGGAAACGGTTTTGGAGGGACTGCATCCTGTGGATGTGGTGGGGTTTAGCGTGTGCGAAGACTGCACAGGCATAAGTCATGATGGGACGGATGCACGCTGTGTAAATACGCAATTTGCCCTTAAGGGACAATTTGCTGCGCGCATTTAGGACGGAGTGAAGTCTACCGAGAGCGAAAGCGGCACGCGAACGCACTTGCTTGATGTGCTCTGAGAACGAGAGATGGTGGTCAAGGGTCACGCCTAGGTATTTGGCTCGCTTCTCCCAAGGGATAGGCTTGCCGAACATGGTGAGCGGTCGGGGGGCGATGAGGTTTCTACACTGTTTGGTGAAGAGAACAGCCTGACTTTTGTCGGGATTGACCTCGATTCTCCACTTTCTAAACCAAGCGCCAAGCTTGTTGACCTCGGTCTGGAGAGTGCGAGATATGTGGTCGTGGACTAACCCGGTGTAGTAGATGGCCGTGTCGTCTGCGAACAGAGCCAACTGCGCCTTTCTACTTTTCGGGATGTCGCTGGTGAAGAGAGTACCACTTGAGAGCTTATAAACCGATTTTGTCTAGGTACAAGACTCGAGCGGATTGTGATTGGTCATACAGCGGTGGGTTGGCAACAATGTCAGGACGAATGTTCCAAACATAGTGATGCACAAGTCAGTTTTGCAACAATAATATCGATATCGATAAAATCGACGTCTATTAATTCTACATTTTAAAAGAACAATAAATTCTGATAAATGAAATTCAAATTCAAATAATGTATTGTGCAATTATGATTTAAAAATCACTTTTAGACGTCATTATTTAACAAGCTAGCTGGAGTCAACATGTCTGTTTAAAATACAGAAATAATCAGCAGTGAAATGCCTTGAACAAATAGCGCTATATTTTTTGGAAACGAATTTTCCCTGTGAACTGCATTAATCTACTTTTCTTTCAGTTCCGGAATATTTGGAAATCTAAAATGTAAACTTTAAGTTATATTACTTTTTTACCAATATGAAACATCTATAATTTTTATCATCAATATCGACTTCTTTTTGAAGTTGTCACAACACTACAGCATTAGTACAGATAGAAAGGGACAGACACATTGACAATACCCTAGTGAGAGAAAGGGACTTTTCAAAAAGACATCAATGCGGTGTACATTTTTGTGACATTCTACGTAAACAACCAGTTCTGCTTGAGCCCCGCAATTATTCATAATTATAAATATATTTTACTTACCGATGAAAAGTTATGCCATCTTTTTCAAAGCTGTATGTTCTAGACGATTTCCCACACCATATAATTGAACAGGAACTCATAATTGTTTTTATTTATTTAAAAGGTATCAAAATAACAGCGTGTGCAGAAATCCAATAACTGGTCAAAACTAAAATGGCCACTCATATTGTCATCTGATATAAGTGCAATTTCATTTAAGTGATGTGAGCCTGAGTCGCCCGCATGAGCAGTCAAGAAGCTATATAGTCATTGCCGTTGTAGCAGTAAAACGGTCTTACGAGACTGTCCTTAACTTTTTGAGAAATTTTGATCTGCATTCACAGAATTTGAAAAAATGTACAGTCAGGAGGAAAATGGGCAGTTTTAACAAAAACTGTTTCTTATAAGGATCAAAAACCTCTATCGGGCTAACTGAGGTTTGAGTACTACAAAAGTCAGAAACCGCAAAAAGTTTTCTCATACATTGCTTAGGAAATGAGACTTCTGAACTTAGTTTTTTTTTTATAATGGATGGACCGCTAATAATACCTGGCTGAAAAAAAAAAAAAAACTTCGAATGAATACCTACGCATTACAATTTAATTTGCTTTGAAAACAGAATCTAAATAGTTTCTTGTTTGGTTGTTTGTAATTACTGAGATTCTGTGACAAAAGACTTCATTTAAATTTATAACGTTTAGACTTGTTAGAAGCTTATTTTTTAAATAATATAAACCCCTCAAATGCTTTGGAGCGGTACAGGATCTATTACCCGATGCGTCAACCAGAAAGGTTATTACAAATTTTGTAAAGAATCTCGCAAAAGGTGGCTCATTTAAGACAAAAATAGTACGATATTCAAGTGTATTAGACGATAATATGGTGATTGCAAATTTATCACTCGTAGAAGCGTAACCAGAGATTTCTTCTAGGGATGTCTCTAGCGAAGTGGGTGTTACGCACTCTCTTGTTTTGGAGGCGTGGAAGAAGTACAGATACAAATGTTATCGGCAGAGACGAATAGTTCCAAGTATTCTGGAGACAACATTCGCACTTACATTTTGCAGAAGATTACGAGGGAAAAGCAGCAGGGATAATGATTTTATAAAATACATTCTATGAAACCAATTTCTCCAATAATGGCATGTACCTATAACCGGGGAAACAATATCGGTTTAAAGAAAATCCTCTTAGACATTGGGAAAGCCATAACCAGGTTCGATTCTCTTTTAACTGCTGGTGCGGTGTAATGTCGAACCAAGTGGTAATGGTAGAATTTTATCAAACTCCGAAATTTATAATAACATAATTTTGGAGAATCTGGATAACCTGTTAGATGAATTGCCGCTGTCGGAGTCGCAGAAAGTGTATTTCCAACAAGATGGCGCTCCGCCACGCAACAGCCACCATGCCCGATCTTATTTGAACCGGCAATTCACAAGGCAGTGGATATGATCATATGGTTCAATACTGTGGCCACCGCGTACTCCTGATCTCATGCCTCTTGATTTTTTATGTCCTATTTAAAAATGAACTTTATAAAAACAAATACGACAGTGGCGCCGATTCCCTTGTTCACAAACTAAACTTAATTTAAGTTCAGTGCATCTTTTTCTTTCTATTTCATTAAGAAAAGGACAGAAGATAAATTTTATTTTAGTGCTGTCAAATTAATCAGCGCCTGTCACTACTCTATACAAGTTTAGACGTGATTAAAAACTTGCCTACTAAAATTACGTCAATTAACGTCAAGCGCTGATTAATTTGACAGGACTAAACTAAAATGTGTCTTCTGTCCTTTTCTTAATGAAATAGAAAGAAAAGGATGCACTGAACTTAAATTTAGTTTAGTTTGTGATCAAGGGAATCGGCGCCATTGTTCAGGAACTTACCACGATTCTCTATGGAATGAATCCTAACACATTATCAGCTGCTACCCGCTCTGTAGTAAAGAGAATAAACCTATGCCTACGTCAAAACGGCTACCATTTTGAGCACGTGATATCTTAGGGCCGATTCACACCGGAACGGCAGCGGCCGGCAGCGGCGCGACGCGGGCAGTACCGCTGACAAGACGCGCGTGGCTGCGAGGCTGCTCGCGGCCGCACGACCTTTTCGAGCTTTTCAAGCGATAGTGGTCTTTAAATTATGTAGATAAAGTATATTATAGTTTTTTATTTGTGATTTTTTTTAGTATATTGTATTTATTTATTTTTTACACCAACGACAGCCCCACTTTATGTCCAGGCAAATCACTGTCCATCCCATGGTTGCCTGGAAGAGATCGCAGAAAGCGATAAGGCCGCCTATTGTATATTTTGTAGTGTTTGATTTATTTTTTGTGGTGTACAATAAATGTGTTGTAGCGGCCAGTTTATCGATGGTAAAAAATGTAAGCATTTTTTTCGAAATGGAAATGTTTTTTTGCATTCCCTGACTTTTCTAGTACTCAAACCTCAGTCAGTCCGATAGAGATTTTAAATTCTCATAAGAAACAGGATCGATTGGCATAAAAAAAAGTTATTGTGAAAATTGCCCATTTCCCTGCTGACTGTACCTACATATAATTTCTCAAAAAGTCAGTCAAAAGGCAGTTTTCCTGTAGCTACAACGGTTAAGGTAGCTGCCCTTACTGCCCCATCTCAAAAATTCACTCTGTATAACATCCCGACATCTACCGTCTGGCAGTACCCCCCAGACATAACACCCGTCTGGTCGGATGATCCTCCCTTTTCTATAGAGGAGGAAAATAATACAACACATTACATTTTACACTTTATTTAACATTGTCATATAACTTACAGTAATTAACAATAAATCTTCACATAATTGCCATTAGCCCTCGCGGGCTAAGTACAGAACACCTAATCTAAGTCGCAACATTTGAGAAAAACACCGATTTAAACAGCATAACGAGGATACGTACGTAGGTATAATACTGAAGGTTCATTTGCACCGTCAACATATACGCGATTATAGGGAAACGCAACTTAGCTATACGTAGACCGGGGTCGCGGGAAGGTACTTATGGGTCACCGAGGCCCCCGCAACACAGGCAACGGAAGGAATACGGGTGGGTTTTAGTCAGTAAGAGTCTGACACACCCTCCCGCTCCGCCCAGAGCGGGAGAAGTTATTTGATGATTTCCCACCCACAAAAAAAAAAAAAAAAGCTATACGTAGAGATCGGATATTCGGATGCATATTTACCTAAAGTTGAGTTTTAGCTATGAAAGTATATTTTTTGTTTCAATAGGTACCTATATAAATATAACTATTCTAAATATATGTAGTCCGTTATCTTATCTTGACGTTGTTTGCTATGGCAGTTTGGTATCTACCTGCCTACTTTATAATATTAGGTAGATAGATACCTATGCATCCGATTCTATAGTCAGAAAAAAAACACAAAATTCCAGAATCGCGGAAATTTTACGATCGATACAAAAGTGCATTCCATATAAGCCAACATTTGAAAGTAAGTAAAAGTAAGAAATTTAAATCCGATTCTATAATCGAAACCTAAATTTGTCGATCCCGGAACCGCGGGATTTTTTCGATACAAAAGCGCATTTCATAATAGCCAACATCACAACTTTAAGTGAATATGCATCCGAATATCCGATCTTTAGTTATATGTGCTATAATTACACAATACACATGCTATGCCTACTTTTAAAGTCAATGAAATTCTACATAGAAAATTAACATTTTCTACTTAGCCAGGTTTGGTTTACGGTTTTTTGTTAAATATTCTAAAATGTATTAGTTAATATTACAGATGCAAACTACCCTTATATACCTATTAATCTTATAACGACAAATTAATATAGACATCAAAATGATTGTAAATATGTGACTATGCGTAGGTGTACTGGGGTGTTATTACATTATTTTATTACATCGATGAAAATCGATGTAGGTATGGGTAATATCTAGGACTGATGGGAATTGAAACCAGTATTACAGCCAGAGTTTTACCAAATATAACACAGAAACTTTTGTTTTCGACAAAGGACCCTGAAAGCGCTAACAATTTATAAAAAAATCCACTCACAATTTTTGAAAACGTTAACAGGTGAGAAGGCTATGATTTATTAACTAGATTATTCTAGAGTATAAATTGATGATGAAATATCCTGCCGGGGTCGTGGCAAACTCCGAAAGGGATACCGAGGCCCCTGGCAACACAGGCAACGGAAGGAACACGGGTGAGTTTTAGTCAGTAAGTGTTTGACACGCCCTCCCGCTCCACCCTGAGCGGGAGAAGTTATTTGATAACATCCCACCCAAATGAAAGGTGATGAAATATGGGTGTACTAATCTGATTGATTTACAAGTAAAAAATACGCGTCGTGTGAGAACTACATTGAAAACGAACATATTGGTGCCATGAAAATGCCTAAGAAAATTACCACTCATTGTGCATTGGCAAAATAAAATTTTGTATTTAAGTTAGGGACCGTCGCACTGCGGAGCCACGAACACGACTTGTCGCACGACTGGCCGTAATTCCGAACAAAACTGGTCGGAAGACCTGTAGTACGGCCATACTTACACCTTGGTGGAGCTTCTGCGGCCAAAATTTTGCCATCTCGTGCGATCAGTCGTGGTGCGAGAGATCTCTTATTCGCGATGTACCTACTATCGAGTGAGCTGTAAATATATATATGTATATCTAAACTTCCATTAAACTCTAATATAAGATTTTATAATTTCTAACGTGACGATATTATCGTGGACGTCCAAGACATCACGCGAAGTAAAATGTATGAAGGCGCTGTTCAATATCCGTCCGTCCGTATTTCAATACATTTTACCTCCATGCCGTGGATATCCACGATAATATCGTCGCGTCAGAAACGATAAAAACGCTCAAATCTATTGCTAGCAAGCTGTCACTCTGACAGTTACAATGGCTGTTGAGTTGATCGAGGATAAGCCTTGTGCTCTTAACTTTACCTTAGGGCCTAGGACCCGATAAGTCTTGCTGTGGCAATCTAGCATGTTACGTTGCTAACTACCGTATTAATTACGTTATCAGTGCTAGTATTAAATTACTTTTACTCAAGTACAGCCATACAGTTTTGGAATGTGTGTCAATTTTATTTGATGTGCGTTTGTTAGATATATTTATTATTATAATTTTTTTTCTTACTGAATGTATTTTTAACTTCCAGACAAATTTAAGAAATAAGTAAATTATTTTAAACTTGTTTCAAAGGAAAATGAAATTATAAAAAGCTGTACCTGCTTGCGTAGCTAACAAAAGGTACAGTCGGTGCAGATTTTCCTTTGCTACGCGCCGTGCTACGGCGTAGCCAGCTAAGTGTAGCACTGACCTAGCTACGCCGTAGCAGCTCTCGTGCCTTTTGATTTGATTAGTTTAAGGAAAGATTTTTTTTTTAGGACTCAAAGACTCAAACCTTTCGTTGCCCTTCGTCAAAACACATCCTGTTTAGTTCAGTAGGTGATGTTTAGACGTGTTCACATTATAAGTGTTTGTCATAAAAACCAGTGTGTGTTGAAAAATTACTGTTTCAAGAAAAACTATTAGGTGCACAAGATAATCTTGCAAATACTACAAACCTACTGATATGAATAAAGCTTCTGCAACTACACAAACATATCATGCAATTTAGCTTTTATATGTGGAACTTATAGAACATAACGAAACGTGGCAGCATTTAATATTATAAATAGGTTTAAAAATACATGTTCTATATAATGGTCCTCTACTATTTACATATAATAGGTACGTGAATTTAAATAACGTTTACTTTTATTCTCATTTCGTTTCAGATGTTGCCACATTAAAAAAAGTTTTATTTTTTAAATTGAGTCTAATTAATCTAGGTTTACATTTTATAAATATTTAAATATAACGTTACATTCGATTGTTTTATCAATATTCAAAAACATTAATTGAAATTGGATATTTATACAATTAATTAATATTACTATCTATTTAATTGAATTCAACATCAAATTGACATTTATAATTGATGCGTTCTTTAATCATTTAGAACAGTTTTTTTTTTTAATTTTTAGAAAGTTTGTTTAATAAGTTAGAGCAATTATGCAACCCAAAGCATTGCAAAGCAGGAAGAACCCACTGCATTCGGAAGTCGTTGGCTGAATCAAACTTTTCTTTCCATACATAGCTTTAATAATTAAGCACAATCTATCAAGTACAGTGACGTTTTAATTCTTTTTTTTCCAATAACAAGTGAATTGAATGATACATTCCGTTTTTTAAAATTAGGAACATCACCAATTTTTTTAACACCAACATTGTCACAAGCGATTCTTATACAGCCTTGTTATTTTACACTGGCAACACACCCAATATTAAGTGAAGCTACATTTAGCGATTATTGTCGAAAGGATATACCAATACATTACACAAAGATATTTTTAATTGACGATCACTAAGTAGGTCGGATATTTTACAATTATTTTGGAATGAGGGGACAACTTAGTTCATTCGAAAGTTTTCTTTTTTTAGTTTTTTTTTCCTTCTGAGTCTACGTTGGTCATACAGAGGATACACCATTGCAATAACACTACGATTATGCATAACGTACAGGGACGAATTATGTATATTTTTTACGTATGTTTGGATTGGAATAACTTTAAATCATAATTTTATCACATCAACATTTTCTTCATTGAATAATGTCGACATGAAACCATGAACATTTACAATTTAATTGATACATTCTTATATTTGCTGACTTTCAACGGCTCTTACCTACACGTCAGAGATTCACGCTATCTATTTTTCTTAGGATACTTCTTAGAGTGTCAAATTCAGCTTATGACAGCGATAGGCCTCGATAAGCTGGAGAGCGGGGATTTGTCACATCAAGATTGGAGTTGAAAGCATTTTTACGTCCAAAATCCCTTCTAATAGACTACATTATTTGACTACCGAAATATTCTTAAATAATTACTTATTTAAACACTGACTAGGCATATACGGTAGGTTTTTGTCACGACCGGTACTTTGAGCGATGTTAAGGCTCTTTTTGGTCTAAATTAAGCTTTATATGAGTAAATTACACATTATGCTAAGATGCCCAGCTAGGTTACGCTATGTTTTCTAGTCAATCCAGTTATCCTTTGTTTTAAGTAACTATATCAGACAAAGTGCAAAAAAAAAAATAACCTAATAATAATCAGGTAATTATTTTTATGTTAAAGTTATTTTTTTTTTCTTATAACAGACACATACACGTTAACTTTATAATATTACAGCTAAATAGATCACAGAATTGGAATGGGAAAGTGCTTTAATAAGTATGAAAGGAAGAGGGATGCTGAGGTATTTGGATCATCATGGAAAACTTGTCTTTGGAAGATGAGTGATTTCAGCCAAGGGGTAGATTTTCTAACGACTAACAAGAGTAAGGCTTTAAGCTAATTCATATATTATATTTAGGTAATACATTACTCGGGGAACGTACATTTATTTTAATTAGGATATATTTATTTAGGCATTCACTATTCAGAAAGTCTATATACAGTATTTTATATAAAATAAATACGTAGGAATATGTGGAACTAAATACATACGTGGAAGATCAGAAGATTCATACTAAATTATATTCTCACTATAACTAATAATTTAAGTTCAAGTACTATTTACATAAAAATAACTACAGCTAACTACAGTTGCTGCTACTTTTTTGAATAGCTGTAGTAAAAGTACAAAATGTAATAAAAAAATTAGATTTCCTCACATAACTATTGTAGTAATTCGTCAAACATCGATGTTTTGTGATAAAAATATAATTTACAAAATTATATTCACACTATAACGAACAATTTAGACTAAACTATACATTATTCTGAAAAGCGACTAAGTCCTTTTGGTTATAAAAATAATATCACAAAAAAAAAACATCTTAATATAGTACACATTACGATATTCGCGACTAGATACGTTTTCAAAATGTCATTTCACTAAAACTATGCAAATATTCATAAGATATTTATACATTAAAGCGAATTATTCTTTTTTGCTTCAAGTCATTTATACATAAACAACACGCTAACAAAATTAACAGGTAATAGTTAAAATATCTACAGAAACTTAGTTTAGAAAGGTAGACAAAACGATTCGTATTTGCTACGAATTTTAAATCTCTTGAACCGTGAGTGTTGTATCGGGTGGTGTAAATATAATAGTTTTACGGTGAATTTTGATCCATTAAACAATTTTTTCAGTAGGTACTGACGTATAGTACAAAGAGAGTCTACCTTTCACTAGCTAAGATCCCACTTTATATGAGATTCTCACGAGTACTTTGGTTAGAGAACAGCAATTTGTGCATAAGCAACACCAGTGCTCCACAACGCTATTTACAGCAAAGGAATATCTACTTCATGTTCCACGTTTCTTGTCCATTTAAAAGCGACATTTATAGTCAGCCGTTTTACCTCAGCCATCATTTTGCTAGCGACTTTCAATTCGTATTAACACATGGTAAAAAGTACTCCCGAATATTGCTCAAACTCGCCATTTATTATAATTCTTTGCGAACACGTGAGGCATGCAATAATTAAAATAACCACTCGACCCAAATTACTTAACCGCTTAGATATTATTAATAAATTAACACTAGCATTTCTATTTTGAAATTGACGGTAATTATTTATATTATATAAGATATACTGAAACTAACATCGATGCTTCTTTAATCATAAGACAATAGCGTTTTACAAAACTTAACTAGTGTTTGTAATATTTTAAACAAAATTGTTTTTTTTTTGTTTATAAATAAAACATAGGCGGCCGCGGCTCATGTTTTACTATCGATTCAAGTTTAAACTAGAAAGTTTTGTTTGTTCTTTTGTTGTATTCCCATTACATGTTGAATTTAATAAAATTAGGTAACCCGGTAACTACAGACTAAATAATAATGACTTCTTTACTAATAAATATAAATCTTAAAACGAATCTTTAACTAGAACTTCTTATTGGAATGTGCTTTAAATGGCTTATGTATACATAGAAGAAACGGCTAACAGTGCATTTTAAATACACAAGTCATATCCATATTTTCCTTACGTCTGTTCCGAATATTCGAACAAAAATTACAACTGTCACATTTGACAGTTGACAGCCAAGCGTGCCAACTTAATAAACAAAAAGTGTTGCTAGTGTGAAAAATTAATAGCTAGAGAGGCAGTCCGGGTGAGTGTAGTATCCGAACACGTTGAGTTCATAGAGACTGGCGAGGGTTATGAAGAGGATATACCATACCATCAGTACTGCACCGTACTTGCGGTCCAGCTTCCAGCCGTTAGCGTGGGTGGCGACTACCAGGAAGATTACGGTGGAGAATAGAGAGAGCGTTGAGTAGATTAGACCTGAAATAATAACATTATGTTACAAGTATTAGTTTGCTTAATTCAGTTTCTGATTCACTTCATTTGTACTCATATTTGTCAGAGACGACCTTACCCGAAATGCAGAAACGGAACCCGAAATACAGTTTATAGAATTGACAAGCAAACTGCGCATTCCTCTGTCTATGGCACTGAACTACTTTATCGTCTGAAATGATTGCAGTGTTGCCATCCATACGAGATTTCTCGTACATGTACGAGATTTAGTGGTCCTGGTACGAGGTACGAGCTTACATCCATCCTCGTACGATTTTGTACGAGATTCATTGATACAAGTCATATTTTGGAACGCGCCTCTGACTATACGAAATTAATGAATGGTGTGTACGTACGAAAGGTTTCATTTCATTCATTTTACTTGTATTGTTTCTTTAAGGCGCTGACAACACCTAAACCGCGGTTACTGACAGATTGCATAGAAAAGAAAGAGAAGCGCGTTGACACAACGCTTGTAATTTATTGCAAAATAAGAACCAATTATCTATTTACTCAAAATTGAGTTGAGTAATCGAAAATAAAAAACAACCAAGTTCTGCATTCATATAAGACGTTCTTGTTATTAATTAAATACGTAACGTATGTTGATATTTAATGCAGATATTTTGGATTAGAACTCAAGGTAAGAGGTTAGTTTAATGTTAGTTTGTATCGTGATTTTTTTTTCAAAACGTGTTTTGGTAACAACCAAGTTCTGGGAAATATGTTCAAAATTAACATATTTTTTTTCCGCTACCACAAACTATACAGTTTTGGCAATTTTTGTTCTTAAGAGAAGCCTATTTTGGCCAATTGGGTCTTGTCAGCGCCTTAAGATGTTAAGTTAACGTAGAAAATATGGCTATGTTAATTCCACTCTACTCCACGTCCACTATAGTAGGTACAGTTCGGATACTACATACAGTATCCAATGCAAAATTCCGGTTGTACGACCTGCCACCTGCGACCACCTGGACACTTTTTGACGAAACTGCTTTGTAGAGTGCTTGGTTATTAGATAGTTGACAAGAAAATCAATAGATTTTAAGGAATTTATTAAATAAATGGTATGTACGAGGTTGTGTTGACAAAATACGAGATTTCAGACCATATCTGTACGAGGACACGCCTTCGGCGTCTGGCAACACTGAATGATTGCAATTTTATGGTATGATCCCGATCTGTCATACGAGTACTATGCGCTGTAGGATTAAGCAATACGAGTACTTAACTTTGGCACTCACTAAACACCGTAAAGTTAAAGAAATCTTAATTTTAGAGGAATTTTGACACCAGACATGAATATTACGCTACTTACCCTTACATATTTAAATAGGTAATTCAAGGCCCATACCTTTGTGGTAAACGTTGACATGCGAGCCCGGGTGGATGATGGCCGTTTGGATGAACCACGGCAGACCGAGGCACACCAGGATATCAAACACGTTGGAGCCGACAGCATTGGAAACCGCCATATCCCCGTAACTGTGGATAAGGGTGAAACGTTAATGACAGTGTGGCGTAGAATGTAATTAATAAAAAAAATATTTTAGTAATAATAACTTATTAGGGGCTTGTGGCTAAGTAATAACAGCCGCACGGGTCGATCGATAAGGTTAAGCTACGCTTGCCACGGTTGGTCCGTGGATGGGTGACCATCTTTACATATCAAGACCTCTCCGTGCTTCGGAAAGCACGTTAAGTTGTTGGTCCCGGCTGTCATTTGTAGATCTTTGACAGTCGTTACGGGACGTCAGACGCCCGAAAGTCTGACTACCAGTCTTACCAAGGGGTATCGTGTTACCCAGTAACTGGGTTGTGGAGGTCAGATAGGCAGTCGCTCCATGTAAAATACTGGTATTCAGCTGTATCCGGTAAGACTAGAAGCCGACCCCAACATAGTTGGGAAAAGGCTAGGCAGATGATGAGTAATAATAACGTATTAAGTAGTTACAATCTCTTATTGATGTACTAAACCAATTAAAAATTATATTTATAACGCGAGAAAACGCTAATAAACAAAATAAATTAAATAAAGTTTTTCCGAGAGCCTTACGAGTACGGCTCTCTATCTCACTCGCTCGCATTATATTACCTACTCGCAAGGATCAATGGCCAGCTGACAGAGCGCCTTTTGGTCGGGTGGGGGATGTTGGACATCGTGTCATCTGGCTACAACACCAAAACGTATGCACAGCTAGCGGCTCAAGCGTAGATATAAAAAGCCCGCCATTGTCAGGTAGGAGAGCTCTGGCTGAAAGCCTTAACTTATTCAGTTAAGCAGCCGCCAACCTCCTAGGTTGACATACTAGATGGTAATCCCAAAAACAAACGAGGTAACAGAGTTAAATTCCGATCACCGACGGGAAAAGACGTTCATATTATACAAGTATCCTCCGCGACTCTCCCGACGTTATAAATTTGTTTTGTGTTTTAGTTTTTGTTTTTTTTAATAAACGAAATTGAATGTACAGACGCCAGCACATGAAGTTACTACAAACTGTCAAATATTCTCATTCGATTTTGAACTTAACCATCAACATTTTAAGGTTTAAAATCATTTGGAGACATTTTACAGTTTACAGACCTGGCGACTGTACTTGCATTAAAACATTTGATTTTTCAATCTTCTTATCAGCTGATCTATTCTGTAAAAATCTCACCGTGAAACTTAGGTGAAGTAAGCTGTCAATAGTGTCAATCCTTGGTATCTCATCTGATACCAAGGTTTTAATGCAAGTACAGTGAACTGAGCTGAACTGAGTGAGTGTGAACTGAGCTGTCATTCGTTGGAATGACAGCTCACTTCACACTCACTTCACATAAGTTTTCACGGTGAGGTTTTACCTAAGACCGTACGTTTATTTACTTAACAATAGACGGGACATAGCGAACAAAATCGTAATCCGATACATTTGTCCTAGTGGGCAAAAGTCGCTCAGTCTATTGTGGTACCTACGCCTGCCTGTCAAGTCGCATTCGTTTCTACCAGCCGGCTTAGCATGACGCTTTCTATTTCAACGAAGAATATACACAGCTGTTTCTATACAAAGTGACATTTCGTTTCTCCATTTTGACATCGCATCATAGAAATCCTTCTACAATCTGTCATTATTTCTTTCCTTTCTAACGATCTTTGCCTAGGTCCTTTTTATGTAGACTATTTCAGAAGAAAAATTTCTATCCCAAACTGTCAAAATCACACTGACAACTGACAGTTGTCTAAGGTAGTGAAGATGATTCGATTTTGTAATAGCCATGCTTAAGACAGTAGAAAACTTTCTACTCGACGGCCACAAAGTATATACGGTTATCTACAAAATCAGGATTTTACAAGAGTCACAAAATTGGTAGCGTGTCTGGTGCGCCGACCGAACATAAGTTTTGCCACTGACTTTAATCGTTTAATGAATTTCAGTATCGTGAGTCATGGCCAGGTAGTTTGAGAAGGAGCAGCCAAGGTCGACTTACCAAAAACCTTAACCATACTTAGAACCTTGTCACATACGATGCAAGTGGTGACGTCAAAAAACGTACCTAACGCATTCACGAATGAGTTCAGTGTGATAAAGTCCGAAAGTGACCAACGTTTTCGTGCGGTGATCGTACCGTATTACTTAGGCGTTCGAGTCGTGAAATTTTTATTTATCCTTTGACTAGAATGATTAGTTGATTTAGAATGAGGCTTTCATGAAAATTCACGCTACCAGATGAGCCATTTTGACAAGCAGTCTTCAATTTCGACAATGAAATATATAATGACGTTCATCATTCGTTTCATTCATTCGTTCATCATTCAATCACGACAAAAAGTGTCACTTTTGACAGGTGCCCGAACGTCATTTCAGAAAACCGTAATTTTGAGATGAAGTTACCCCTCCTTGATGACAGCGAGTGAAGAGAGCGCATCAGGTACAGACACACCAGCAGCCACGAACGTCAGGCCCATCACTGTGTCCGGGATGCCCAGCGTGTAGCCTGTGGAAAAAGAGTTAGGGTCAGTCGAATAGTGCAGTTGCATTTAAGAGAAGCATGATCTACAACGTTTCTTACGTTTAATAAAGAATTCGTAATTTTTTTGCAGCAGATGTAAGTACCTAAGTAGCACATACTATACAATCGCAGGCAAATCGACGCACAAACTGTTAACATTGGGTTTAGTTCATGATTTTGGACATGGCATTGAAATATTTCGTCGGTTATTGAAATAAAAATTTGTTGTTTTCTACAAAAGTGCAATACCTACGCGGTCATAATGTAGGAAGCCATTAGTTTTTTTTTCAGCCTAGAATCATAAACTGAATCCATGGCAACAGGTTGCGCGTCGATTTCCCTGCCACCTTGTATACGTAGTCATTCCACCTTTACAACACTTAACTTACTTTTGAATTTGAGACCTTAACACTGGTTTAAATCGCCCTCTGCGATCTCACTACCTGACATACCTTTTTTTTTTTTTTTTGTATTCCTTCCTGTTGCCTGTGTTGCGGGGGCCTCGGTGACCCATAAGTACCTTCCCGCGACCCCGGCAGGCATCGGCCCTAGTGGACCCCTACTTTTGTGCTGACGACATCTCTTTGAGGCGCGCGTGGAATACAACGCGCCGTCGACCCGGGCCTGGTCCTTACCGGACGGTGAGCTACCCATTGCTCACCGTCCGCAAGCCCACGCACCTGACATACCTGACTATTGCGTGCACTGACTGGAAAGGTCCACTCAATCTGTGTGGTTATTTCATCAAAATACCATTTCAGACACCAATCTACATGGTCTTCACATGATCTGACCAAGATTATGTCTGGACTTTAAAAGAGACTGTGAACTTTTGTGTTTCGGCCTTTCTTCTCAGAGTAGTCAGATAGGAAACGCCGAGCTCATCTATTTAAAAAAATATTATTGACGTATAAAAGTGTTTGTACAAACCTACTTACAGAAATAAAATCATTTATAATTTACCTACTTCACAATTATCTGCGTGTCTGACAAAATAATAGTCAAATATTTGATGTAAGTCTTTTCATTTCATCTATACTGAAGAGTACAAAACGTCAGTAGTGCTCTTCAAAAATTAATAAATTCGCAACAGGCGAACTAATCGAAAGAAAAAGAAATAGTGCGTTAACGATGAACAATGAATGTATCTACTCCAAAATGAATAACAACTGCACTCACCAATAATGGTAATCATCCAGACCATGAAGTACGAGTAGAAGGAGATCCACAGCATGCTGATCATGAAGGTGACGGGATACCAGCGGCCGCGGCAGTCCGGCATCGTGTGGCGACACGACCAGTGGATCGGGAACACCAGGTACCACCACGCGAGTTGTAGGTAGTCTGAAAGAACGAAAGAAATTAATAGAAAGAAATTAAAAAAAGAAAGATAATATGTTTATTTGCATAAAAAAGGAAGACAAACACGAAATAAAAAGTTGGGGGAAAATATGCGTCACATCCACGCAAAACGGCCAACGGCTGAGCGTTGGCCGTTAATGCTACGATAATGCTACGACCCTATGCGAGACAGAGCCCCAGCGCTGGTTTTCAGTGTAAGCCGGAGTTGACATGATGACGTCAACCAATGCAGCATTTGTGAAAAAATAACAAAATAAGAAATAAAATATATACAATACTTAGTTCTAAATGTATATATAAATATAATAGAATGAAATTTCGTTAATTGGAGTCATTCTTGACAAATTGGCCGGAGCAAGAAAAATATGGGCAAACCATTTGCCCAGCCATGCAGAACAAGTTTGTAGCATCGTGGGGATCTACCAGGCTACCAGAATCTCTTACAACAGTAATTAATAAAACTTATCCTCACTTACGGCGTAAGTGAGATGGAGTTATACAGGACGAATAGCACCATCCCTTTTTCGCAAATTAGTTTCTCCTTAATCCAAATATGTTTACAAATTATTTGAGACAATTATTTTACCCGATACATCAGAACTTTCATATTATTCGCTATAAAAAACTGTTTTAAAAAACTTACTGGCTCCGATGGGTTTGACGAGAGGATCAATAGCAGTCTCTGGGTTGTACTCCTTAGCCTTGTAGTAAGCGGGAGCTGCTGCGGGCTGAAATATAATTAATATTTTATCAATTCCTCTTCAAACCTAAGGGTTCATGGTAGTAATGAGCAAACACTAATGCGAAATAAGGTCGATGAAAAAAAACACTAAAACAACTAATGCGAAATAAGGTCGTTGGAATTACGAATCTGCGTGACAATCTATATTTCTATTATATTATAAAACAAAATCGAACAGAATGCGGTGCTGCTGGACAGTTTGTTGCGCCACTTCTTCTTCCCAGCTAAAGCACTAGGAAGTGGTGAAGAGCGGGCGTTCTGGGGGACTGTCTTATGTAATTTTGACGTTCGAAAAGTGCTGAGTCTCAGCCTACTTTGAAATAAATGACTTTTGATTATGATTTCGCTTTGGAGTCTGTCTGTGTGACCGCTTAAACTATGCAAATTATATATTATATTCAATGCGGTGTCATCATTCAGTTAATTTATTCCGGATGGTAAAATGTGTAACAATGCATTAATATTTAACTTGAATAAAGCACAGAAATTTGGATGTTTTAACATGTTGCCATTCCACAGTGCGAAGTAGTAGCCGGTCAGTCTTTAATGTATGCCGATGAGTAATTAACGATATCAAAGTGATAGCCTGCTATAAAGCCTTGGCGAAAACTAGAATACCAGATAATGGAATTCTTTCTTTACCTGTGGTGGCTGCTGTGGTTGATCCAGTTGCTGTTGTTGTTGCTGGCCTGTTGTCGACTGTTGCTGTTGCTGCTGTTTTTGTTGTTGAGGCTGCTGCGAGTACTGTTGCCCGGACATCTGAGCGTTGTAGATTGGGGCCGACATCTATAAAGAGATTATTTTGAAAACTATTCATCGTGGAAATAACAACATTTATTAGGGAATAGTTTCGAAACAAACAAATAGATTAAAGCTGCAAGATAATGCATACAACATAATCAGCCTATAATGTTCCCACTGCTGGGACACAGGCCACCTCTCTGTGAGAGGGAGTGGGCCGTAATCCACCACGCGAGCCCAGTGCGGGTTGGTAGATGTCACATGTCTTCGAATTTTTGGTTCTAGGACATGCCGGTTACCTCACGATGTTTTCCTTCAACGCATAGCATTATGGAAGATTAATTTGGAAGAAAAGTTTCTTAGGCAAAGTATTTAAGAACTCAAGAAGGATTTTCAAAACCCCTGAGCGCAAGTTAACGGGTTTTTTGTATTTTATATGAGAGTAAATACTGGTATTCAACTGCGTCCGGTAGACTGGGAGCTGACCCCAATGTAGTTGGGAAAAGGCAGCCAGACTATGATATGCGAGCAAAGTCACGGGTAGCAGATATTGGTGCCGATTCCCTTGTTCACAAACTAAACTAAATTTAAGTTCAGTGCATCTTTTTCTTTCTATTTCATTAAGAAAAAGACAGAAGATAAATTTTAGGTTAGTCCTGTCAAATTAATCAGCGCCTGTCATTACTCCATACAAGTTTAGACGTGATTAAAAACTTGCCAACTAAAATTACGTCAATTTACGTCAAGCGCTGATTAATTTGACAGGACTAAACTAAAATTTATCTTTTGTCCTTTTCTTAATGAAATAGAAAGAAACAGATGCACTGAACTTAAATTTAGTTTAGTTTGTGAACAAGGGAATCGGCGCCAATGTTTCATAATTATTTTTAAAAATAATTTGTCGATTTAACTGGTCAACCAAAAAGGTTTGCAAATTACTTTTGCTTTCAGTTACTCCAAAGGGAAATACAGTAAGTTCGTACGTAGGTTTGTATAAAAAAAGCCAGGAAAAATAATCATATTCGTACCGTATCGTCCCACGCGCGGTTGGGGTCCCACTCCTGGGCGGGGTTGGCCCAGGCGGGCGTGGGCTCGGCGTTGTAGGCCGCGTTGTCGTACGCGCCGTCGGGGTTGTACGAGGCTACGGAGGAATTGTCTTTTATTACATTTTAAGTCATACCTAAATATTCATCTGTTTTCGCGTATATTGAGATTATGGCAGAGCAAACAAACGAGTAGGTGGAGAACCGAATCATAAAATTAAATGTACCTTTATTACAACATCCTTAATATGAGAGATGTACTAGAGATGTACAAGAATAGCCCAGAAAACCGAAGCATCCAAATATATAATAAGTTACCTGAACAAATAAGATCCATACAAACACTGTGCATATTTAAATTTAGACTTAAGTCATTACTATTAGAAAAAAGTTATTATAGTACCTATTAACGAGTTTATGGAAGATAAGAAGCTAAAATAAAGCATAAAGTATAAATGTGTGTGTGTGTATCTACGTATAAAATTATTTTATTAATGTTACTATACAGTTCAAATTACTTTAATTAATATAAATAAATAAGAGAATTAGCGATTATAATATTAGTAATAATAATTAATGTTATGTTATTATTACTATCTAGTAGGTATGCAATGTAATGTAATGTAATGTTAACTACTAATATTTAACCTAGGTTATATTACTAGGTTATTTAACTTATGTTAAATGTAATACTTGCTGCGCCCTAACAGGGTCATGTACTCACATGTTTTAGCCTAGCCTGTAACTGAGAGGACATTATTCAAATGAATAAAAATAAATAAAATATAATATTGTTTTTGAGTTCTCAAAACTGGCAAGTCAAAAGTTGCACATAATTACAAATTAGCAAAAATATAGGATGTCAAATGGACACTTAGGTCTACTTGCACAACGTTTAGCGTTACACATATTAAATAATTTTGCCTCTATCATACTCAATACTTAATATTTCATTGCATTCCACAATTTATACGCTTAGGCTTTAGAACGATCGTGGACCCTGTCGGGCACAGCAAAAAAAGATAGTAGGTGGAGATGAGGAATTATCGTTTATGTTATATCTAACATATTAAAAAAAAATTGGTTGTCTGTTATGTCGGTTTACGGACGATAATTTTACGTGATAACAAGAGAGAGATGCATCACAAGCCGAACGCTTAGGCTGATCGTGAATCTCTATCGCTAATTCCGTGCTCTCGCTTTCACGTTCGGCTCAGGCGGAACGTGACAATGAGTCATGCTTTTTCGTGCGTGCAGCCGACGTTCATCAATTTATAAGACGTTATCACGTCACAAAAAAAAAAAACCTTTTTAACGATCATCTTCAAACGATTGGCAGAAAAATAAATGTTTTAAATTCGTTTAGTGCTAAACGTATTTAGTGATGAGTGGTGTAAGCGGGTCTTAGAGTTAAAGGTTTGACGACGACTTTGTTTTTAACCAGAGTATGTTTTTCGACAGTCATGGAAGTCCCCCATGACTGTAAAAAACAAACTATCAAATCGTGGGTGTAATGGTAAAAATCACTAAGTGACTGAAACTTGTTAAACATAGGTAATGAACTCAGACACTTTTTTCTCAAAGATTATCAGATAATTTTCGTAAAAATGTCACTTAGTGAGTTTTACCTTTACATCCACGAAATATAAAAGTAAATTCTACAAAATGACAATATTTTCGCATGTTTTGTTTTCTGTAAAGTAAAGGCTCCTACATACTGGCGCGACTTGACGCGCGACGCGTCGCGACACAAAGGCACCGCTTGTAGCGCTACACGCGGTGTCTTTGTGTCGCGTCGCGTCGCGCGACAAGTCGCGCCAGTATGTAGGAGCCTTGATACTTAAACGTGTACTCACGCGAGTCTCCCAGCGGCGTCTCCTTGGTCTGCCCGTCCACCTGCGCGTACGAGCTGTCGCCGGCCGCCGGCGCGGCGGGCGCGCCGCCCGGCGCACTCCTACACATTGCACATTCATCACATTAGTAAGTTTATTGGTTTATTCGGTGGTTGGTTTATTAATGGGTTTTTCCAACTAGAATTTCTCAGTTCTGGCATTGGGTGGATTTGGGCCAAAAACTTAAGGTTCGCACAAAATAGGTCGGCGGCCATTTGGTGATTCCTATGCTAAAGTGTCCCAAATGTTCGTTCATAACGGACAACGCCTCTGTCGTCGCAATAAATGTGGCCACCTATTGGGCCGAACCAATATAAGATACATAGATGTCGACCGTCGAAACGACAAAAACAAGAAGAAGTACAGAGTGTTTCACTATTTATTGTAGACTAGCTTGACCAGTGGAAATATCGGGATAAAACGTATCATATGTTTTAACCCAGGTCATGGTCTAACCATGTACCAACTTTCATCCAAATCCATTCAGCCGTTTTAGCGTGAAACCGTAACAAACAAACAAACTCACTTTCCATTTATAATATTATTATCAGTTAGCTTTTAATAATTTCTAGCATATACCTGTATGTAACCAAGGCTGCTTGTTCTTCCCTGGTAGGCAACTTGAAAGGCAGTGGAATCGTCATGGCCCAGCGCTCGAGAGAGGAGTTGAATCGCAATGCAACGCAGTAGACTCCGTACATTATCAACATGAACAGCGCTTCTGGCCTGTAGAAGAAATTACGGGTATTAGTTAATAATAAAAAAATAAAATCATTTTAATTCGGACAACTAAAAGATCCATAAAATGTTAGTAACAAGTTTGTACTTAAAATACTATTAGTAACTTAAACTAAAGACGAATTAGTGAGAACCGAAGTTGGGTGAGACCACCCAACGACTAGACACAACGAGAAATGTAAAACTATGATATAAGCCTTCGCATAAATTGCCTTATAATGGCGGAGGTAGTATCCTTCTATATAGACTTCTAAGAGAGCTGAAAGTTTAAAACCGGATTCGGGCTAAACATAAAATTTTGGATTAATTCAAATTGAAATCTCATAAGGCTTTGGCGATTTCTAAATTAAAACTGGAATGAATGAGCTCAGGTTTGGGTAGTAGCGTCACTATTCCAAGAGACTTTATGAAACTGTCATCAGCTTGTTTATCGTAGTGAATTTCAGTCTTAAGAAATTAAGTCAGAACTTTAGTCTTCTCACTTTTCTCACACGTTTAGAAATATAGAAACATTTCAGAATAAAATACTCTTTATTATCTGAACCCAACGAATTACGGTATATTTATTTCTTTTTGAGAACAGACAAGACAATGTCCCACACAAAAATGCAAACGGTTAAAACCGAAGAAGTGCGTGTCAGACCACGCACAATGGAGAGTTCTGTAGTTGGGATGAATTTATCCCAAGAACAAACTTAACTTAGTAATTGAAAAAAAATCTCCCACAAATCAATCCAACTGCATATGTAAGTTTGTAATCGATGTGATAAAACTACAAATTAACAATGTTTGGACCTTTTCTTTACTTGTGCTAAACTTGATTCTTGCCAAATGTCATGATTCTAGGTCAACGGGTAGTACCTTATGTCGCGTAAATGGCCATATTTTGTATAGCGCTGACTTAGAAGCTTGTTTTTTTTTTGGAACTCCTAGGGAAAATAGACTTACAGACGTATTTGATATTAATTTCAACTTGATACCTCCACGCGTTCATGAGAAAAAGGGTCTTAACAGAAGTGAGCCTATAAGGGACTTGTTTTTACTTTTAAGGTACTGAATACCAAACACAATAAAAGTACTCACCAGGACACAATAGAATTAGCAATCGTACACAGCATGACGAGAATGGAGATGGCGTAAAAGAAGCAGTCCCTACAGAGAGGCCACCAGTTGAGATGTGACACTGTGCCGGCGCACAGAGCACACACGGAGATCACGAACATTATGTTGAACACCGCCGAGCCGATCACACCTGACACTCCTGGGGAGAGAACGGGAAACTCGGTGAGAATGTTTGTCCGGTTTTGGTAGAGCTGGTTTGGTTCAAATTGTGTCGTTCCGGTCTTTAAACTGTCCCACAGTTTTGCAGAGGTCTAATTTACGTTGCCATTTTTGATATTGGTGCCGATTCCCTTGTTCACAAACTAACCTAGATTTAAGTTCAGTGCATCTTTTTCTTTCTATTTCATTAAGAAAAGGACAGAAGATAAATTTTAGTTTAGTCCTGTCAAATTAATCAGCGCCTGTCACTACTCCATACAAGTTTAGACGTGATTAAAAACTTGCCTACTAAAATTACGTCAATTTACGTCAAGCGCTGATTAATTTGACAGGACTAAACTAAAATTTATCTTCTGTCCTTTTCTTAATGAAATAGAAAGAAAAAGATGCACTGAACTTAAATTTAGTTTAGTTTGTGAACAAGGGAATCGGCACCATTATCTCATATAATGTGGTACATTGCCTCCAATAAATACCCATGTCAAGTAATGACACCATAGCGTATTCTTAAATCTTTACGTCGAACAGTTATTAAAACATCATTAATCGCCAGTTTAACATTTGAAGGTTGTAAAGATCTCGCGAAGAGACGTTGGTTCGAATGCGGTGTCTAACATATCCTTAATCTTTATGTAGAGTTTTGCGTAACTCTGTGCGAACTTTCTTGTTCCCCGACCGCGGGCAGGCGATGCGATGAGACGGGGTGCGTCACATCGCATCGCCTGACCGCGCTGTTACTTCGTTTTCGCTTGGCATTCTTTATTATTTTTTCTTATTGCTCGGCTCCAAAGGGTCCTAGCATGATCTTGCGTAGCGTTCCTCAAGAATCGGGCTATCAAATGCAAAATATATATTTTTCAAATCCGACTGGTACTTCCAGAGATTCGCGCTTCAAACAATCGAACAAAAAAACAAACTCTTCAACTGTATTATATTAGTTATATAAACTTGATTTCTTACCAATATCGTCCTGTGCGCAGAACACTCCGATGACGACGGTGGCGAGCTCAGGCGCGGAGCTGCCGGCTGCCATGAACGTGGCACCCGCTACGTCCGGTGCGAGCTTCAACTCTGAGGACATTACATTATGTCGTTTAGTATTCTGCTACGAACGGTGGTTAGGAACAACTTGGTAGTTTTGTGGCGGCATCTACATCGCCACATGCGAACTACGCAACACATGCTGCTGGGGAGTTTGTTCCACCACTTCTTCTTCCCAGCTAAAGCACTAGGAAGTGGTGACGGGCGGGCATTTTTGGGGGACTGTCTTATGTAACTTTGACGTTCGAAAAGTGCTGATTTTCAGCCTAGTTTGAATAAATGACTTTTGATTTGATTTGATTTGATTGATGTCACGCAAAATCCTGCATCGTGCAAGCAGAGTTTACCGCGCAACTAGCATATATACAACAACTGTTGGGCAGTTGTCCACCAGACACGACACCCGTCTGGTCAGGGGATTCTCCCTTTTCTATGGAGGATGAGTGAACTTTACACCCTGTTCCTCATGCCTCTATAGTTTCCTCATTCTTTTCAATAAAATCATTTATGCAGCTTTATCTGTGTTTTGTATCCATTTAAATGATTTGTCTTTTTATCACAACAACAAACTGATAATAATCAATCTTGTTTTATCACTTTTATATCTTGAGATTGTTGTTCATCGACCGTTGGGGGTTTCCAACGGGTTTGCTCTTACCTTTAACATGAAACAGCTTTTAAGGATTCACTGTTATAGATCTGGGACTACTTTAGCTCAAATCGTTATCATCAATGGTTTTTGGTATCCATAACATTATATTTTCATTTCTTTATATCTGCCAAAGGATTAATTTTATGGATGCTTTTAGAATTTGTAACTACACTGAGTTTCAAGGATAATTTGGCGCTCCAATGACGTTGACAGGGGCGCTGTTGCAAACATTTGTGCAATTGTTTTGTGAAAAATAAGTTGAAATGTATTCGAAGGAGGAGGCGGGACGGTTGAGGGAAAGGCAAATTTCGCGTCCTCTCGCCCCTAGCCGCCGCAGGAGACGCTCTGGGCATCGGGAATCCCGGGCGGATTTCCGGTCACCGTAGGCGCGGGCTTGCGGACGGTGAGGAATGGGTAGCTCGCCGTCCGATAAGGACCAGGCTCGGGTCAACGGTGCAACGTGTTCCAAGCGCGCCTTAAAAAGATGTCAACACAAGTGTAGGGGTCCACTAGGGCCGATGCCTGCCGGTGTCGCATGGAAGTCCAAACGGGTCACCGAGGTCCCTGGTGGCAACACAGGCAACGGAAGGAATACGGGTGGGTTTTAGTCAATAAGAGTCTGACACACCCTCCCGCTCCGCCCAGAGCGGGAGAAGTTATTTGATAATTTCCCACCCAAAATAAAAAAAAGTTGAAATGTATTAAAAAATCCAGATGGTGGCGTTAGCTCCCATTTTGGCCACGCGCCACAATAGCCTTGTAGTGCTATACGTATATAGACTCACCCTCACAGATCCTATCAAGACTGGAGACGAAGTACTCGTCACACACGATGGCGAGGCCGATGAACGTGAACATCGCCACCAGCACGTGGACTACCAGACCGCCATGCTTGCGTGCCGACTGACCCATTAGGGGTTTTGGGAACTAGAAAAAAAAGAAGAGAGAATGAAATCACACAACTCACGTTGAAGTATCAACCCACAGAACACTAGAACTTATTTAGAAAAGAGAAATATGTTTGTCTTAACAAACATATTTATCTTTTCTTGTTTGCAAGTTTAAAAATCAAAATTGTAACTAATCCTACCTTAGTTAAAATCTGAGGGTTCATGGCGTAACACACTTAACCCCCTGCCCTATCAGAACACCAGCGCTGCGGTATTTATTTTTTTAATTATCGCAGCTGAGATAGGAGCCTTTTTGGCGCCGCACAAGTCGTTTTTATTTATTTTCTTTATTGGTTTTTGTTTTTAATCGAACAAATATGTGAATTTTGTTAGTTTTAAATGCACCTTTTTTTTCTTTTTGTATTTCTTGTGCGTGTCCATAATATATTTTTCTTTCTTTCTTTCTTTAAAATGGCAATACCATCCATTTTGGCAATTCGACAACATTCATTGCATCATTTACGTTGTCGTGCTGACAAATTTTTCAAACATATGAAGCAATGGTTTAGGAATATCCTTCAAAATCCTTCGGATTGTCATAGACCGTGTGTTACGTAATTGGTGTGCTGGATACACTGTTATGTTATACACTGTCGAACATAACCGCAAATATACAATCAACTTGAAGAGTTTGTGGCTTCGTGAGCGTTAACCATAGGTAGGTTTCAGGTTCGTTTGTCTCATGCTAAATTCATGACTTATGATAGAGATGTGAAATGTATTTATACTAGTTTTATTTTTTAAATGTCACTAATTGGCTGAATGACAAACATGAGGTATCCGGCGAAGGGGTTTAGAATCATGCTGGGGTGCTGAATTTATGCTAGCATTTTGCGCATCGATGTCCTTTTCATATTTTTTAAAGTTCCGTAGTCAACAAGGAACCCTTATAATTTCGCCATGTCCGTCTGTCTGTCCGCGGCTTAGCTCAGAGACTCTTAGTACTAGAAAGCGTTCGTTCGTTTCGCATGGGTATACATATTAATCACGCCAAAAAGTGTTAAAACAACATTTTGGTAAAAAGAAAATTTGAAGGACTCCTTGCACGTAAAGTGCTGATATTTTTATTTCTCTTCTGCACAAATTTTTGTTAAGAGTCAAGTGTCGTACCCTCCTCTGCCAGCTAAATGGTTGGTTTTGGGTATGTGAAAAAAATCATGGCAGTAGTATTTATAATGAAATTAAAAGGAAAACTATCACAGCTAAGTAGGCTGTACAAGTTAACGAGTAATAGTCGACCAACTTAAATTTGCAGTTGTAATGTACATATGTGTGATTTTTTTCAACTACAAAGTTAATTTTGTTTTTGGGATCATTCAACGGAACCCCTCATTGTGTGTGGTCCGACACGCACTTGGCCGGTTTTGTTAATGTTCAGTTCCTAATGAACTCGCCCCGAAACGATACAATCTCTCAAGCGAGTAATCATAGTAATACGCTGTTGGTGATTCAGTTCAAAGGCTTACCTGTTCGATCGCCGGTGGGGAACAGTTGACCCGCAAAGGTTTTACGGTGGGGTTTGCCTCCCAGTTTGCTCTCTCTTCCTCCCGAGCCTCATCCGTTTCACTGTCCTGAAAAATAAACATTTTATGGTAAGTTTGCGCACGTCAATAGACATGGGTCGGTATGCGAATTCGTAATACCGAAACTATTTATCGGTATTATTACCAATACCACGTTTGGAAACTATTTATTATAATAACTATGTATTGGTGATACCGAGCACCGAGTTCTCTTTATATAGGTATTGAAATGATTTTGAACCTAAATATTTATTTTGATAAATATGTATTTGTGATCCTGAGCTCGGGTTCAATATTTGAACGTTTAGTCGGTATTAAAAATAAGTTGAAATAAACATTTTTGTTTATACTTTTGAGTAAATGAACTTTTCTTTATACTTCATCCAGGCTTAGGACTGGGTACAAATTAGTTTAGCCTTGAGTTCCAGTTCATATTATTTCAGCAGCGTGGACCTTATCGGGCATCAATCAGGTGTTGTCGCTAGTACTCGGTAATTCGTCGACGCGTATCAAGCCAATTAATAGTTTCACGCAATACATAGTTATTTTGGAAGCCAATACCATATTTAAGGTATTACGTCAATACATAGTTATTGAAACTATTTATGGTATGTACCACCCATTTCTACTAGTCTCCGCTAAGATAGCATAGCCTAAATTCGGTCTGGAGGACTATCCTTACATATTAAGTCCCCCGCCGCGTCGGTCTGTCTGTCTGAACGCGATAAACTAAAAAAATACTGAACGGATTTTCAAACGGTTTTCACCAATGGATGGAGTGAATCATGAGGATGGTTTATGCGTATAATTCATTAGGGCCGAGCAAGCCGCACGAGATACATAAAATTTATGTTCTACAGGACTGTAGGTACATCTTAAAAAGTTCAGCAAAACACTCCGCGATAGCATATATCTGTCTTCTAAGGATTACCCACAGTAACCATTTTCGTCTTTCAGAATTTGATAAAAATTTCAGTGTTGTTTCCGAAGCTATTTTAACCGGTATAATCTGTATTAATCCTTATCCAATAAAATATGTAATTTAAATTGGGCATTTAATTTTAATTAAAATACATTACATCATATCATTTAAATAAATGCTCTACAAGATATCACACATTAAAAATTATGCGCAAAATAATAATTATCGATGACGCGGCGGCGGTCGCAGCACTTGGCTATGAGGTACGCGATCGCTTTCGTTTCCTTTTGGTCCCGGTAGTACGTTCCCGTGGGATATTTACTAACATCCACGCGGTTGAAGCCGCGGGCAAAAGCTAGTTATTATTATAATTTTAAGTGGAAAATGGATTACGCTCAGAATGATGTCGAAGAATACGTCATTTTTGTTGTAATTGAACACTATAAACCATTCTCCACAAGTTTACCATAGGGTAAGTAACCATAGGGTAAGTTTACCCTAGGGTGTTTCGTTGAAGTATCTGTCAGTATAGTAGACCGCACGCCGCTGGTAACACTGACCTGGAGCTGGCCAAGTGTAGTACCAAGTGTCAATAGAATGCGAGGCCAGCTTATACTGGTTTTGTTATCACTGACGTGCGGCTTTTTGTAGCTACTAAACAAATGGACTTTACAAATATTAACTACATCATTTAAAGTTTCACTACTTATTTGTAAAGTGTTCGTACAAACCTACTTACTGAAATAAAAAAAAAACTGTCAGTCGTAGGACTGCACGTCAGAAGTGAAATCTTCTTAGCTTGACAAACTAAAATGATGATGTGAAATGTATCCGAGTGTGACGGTCACGCGAGTTCAGTGCTTTTTCCCATCCCAAAAGTGCCCAACGTGCCTAAAGAAGTTTACACTTCAATAAAATAATTTATCATTATTTTGTAATTAAACATAACTATAGAGGCATGGGACAGGATGTAAAGTTAACCCATCCTGCCTTTGGAGGATGGGTTAATAGGGTTATAGTTCACTCATCCTCCATAGAAAAGGGAGGATCCTCCGACCAGACCATACCTATATGCTAGTTCCGCGGTAAACTCTGCTTGCGCGATGCAGGATTTTGCGTGACGTCAGTGTGTTGCGTAGTTCGCATGTGGCGATGTAGATGCCGCCACATAACTATAGATTTTTCTTACGTCGTTACTCGATGTTCCGTATCTACATTAAATACTTTAATAATACGTTAGGTTACGAACAAAATAACTTTTACTTTTCATATATCGTTGACTTATTATCAAATACAAACCAATTTTACTATTTTTACTTCCTACTCAACTGTTAAATTACTATACTTCGAAAATAACTCATAATACCTTACAACTGGCACACCGATTCAGTACAAACGACAATTTCCGTCGGGTCCTTGATCTTCTAAACACCTGGGGGATATGAGTTCGTTCAAACTTTCCGTCATGTTTGACTTCCAACGAAGTAATGATTGAAATACGACAGTGTAATGTGAATTGAAAAGGGGACGGTTATCTACCTACTACGTAGAGTTAACGTTCAGTTTAATAAGTTTGGGTTGCCAACTTACTACCTCAGTTTATTGATTGTATCTCTAAGTCAAAGTCTAATTATTTATTTCAAATAGGCACATAAACGGCACTTTTGAATGTCAAAATTTACAAAAAAAAAAAATAGAATTGAGTCTAGTCGCCCCTTCCAAAAGGTAATTTCGTATGGAGAAGAATGGGAAAGAAACTCCACCGTTGTTACTCTTTTAAAATGTTTTCTATATAAAGTTGGTGACCTACTTTGTTTTACAGTCATCACCAGGGTCATTTTTGTTAAAGAAACAAACATCACAATTGGACAATTCATCCTAACAAAAGCAATATTGTTTTCTAACAATGCAAATATATGGTAAAAGCTAGGTTACGTGTCCGACAAGACTTCCAGACCGTCAGGCCACTGATGGTTAGATTTCGCACAAACATGGTCATTTTCACTGCAGTATTCTGAAATAAGCTAGCTGTGCGCGCTTTATGTAATAAAATGGTCATATTTATTGTAATGGTGATCGTTTAGTTTTATCGATTTATATAAGTGTAAAAAAAAAGGGACGGCTAGCACATGTCAGATTACTCCAGTGAATTAATAATTACACTTTAGTCATTTCTCGCGACAGTGTGCTTTTGGGTAACACCACGTGTTCAGAACCTTGGCTGTTTTTCGGTGATATTGTGTTTATCGTGATTTGTTATTGTGTTGTCTCGTTGTTAGGTACTACCAGGTTTGTTTAGTGTTTGTTTTTTAACGATATTGGCTACCATAAAAATAAACCACCGGACCCTCCTGATGATATCCCTACAACCCCTTAACCGGCTTTCCCGGTTTAACCCACACCCAACCCATTAAGCCAGTTTGCACATTCTGTAATCTGGAGTCCCAATTCCTTTTACCCCAGAATAACATCCGTCCTGCCGAGGTCGCAGGAAAGTACGAAAGTGTTACTGAGGCCCCTGGCAACACAGGCAACGAAAGGAACATGGGTGGGTTTTAGTCAGTAAGAGTCTGACACCCTCCCGCTCTGCCCAGAGCGGGAGAAGTTATTTGATGATTTCCCATTCATCCGTAAACGTCCCGGTAATGAAGAAGATGTATCCAATCTTCCTACCAAACAACTGAGAATCCAATATAGGTCGTGTTAGGTACTAGTAATAGATAAAGGACCTTTTATCATTAGTGTTTCCCGTCAGGAAGCTCAAACTAATTCTGAAACTACCCTACACCCAATTTCATTCGGGCGCTTTTTGGCAAATCATAATATTTCCAATATTGTTTCAGTCAAGCGAGTCGGTAGAAACCGCGTGACCGCGTGTCGGTGAGTTTCCATCCCCTCAGGATGCAAACGCTTTTATCTCAAATAATGTTTTTGGGACAAATTTATATGAGGCTGTAATTTCGTCTTTTAATATAACCTGTATGGGTGTTGTAAGTGGCATTCCTACTGACTTCTAAGAAGACGAAGTCCTGACATATTTAAAAGTTCCAGTAGGCTGGGGCCCAATAGTAAAAGTAAGGCAATTGAACAGGAGGGTTAAGGCGCTGACAAGACCCAATTGACCAAAATAAGGCTTCTCTTGAGAAAAAAATTTGCCAAATCTGTATAGTTTGTGGTAGCGGAAAAAAATATATGTTAATTTTGAACATATTTCCCAGAACTTGGTTGTTGTAGTTGTTGTGCAAAACACGTTTTTGAAAAAAAATCTCGATACAAACTAACGTTAAATTAACCTCTTACCTTGAGTTCTAATCAAAAATATCTGCATTAAATATCAACATACGTTATGTATTTAATTAATAACAAGAACGTCTTATTTTAATGCAGAACTTGGTTGTTTTTTATTTTCGATTACTCAACCCAATTTTGAGTAAATAGATAATTGCTTCATATTTTGCAATAAATTACAAGCGTTGTGTCATCGTGCTTCTCTTTCTTTACTATGCAATCTGACAGTGACCGCGATTTAGGTGTTGTCAGCGTCTTAACATAGAATTTTCATTTTTATAAATCACTAACTGTAGAACAGTATGTCTACCCCACCATTCAATGCCGCAAGTGTTGCTGATTTGGTCATGTAGAATCTCTTTGTCGTTCTAAACCTCGTTGCAGCATGTGTGGCAAAGATCACCCCCGGTGATGGTTGTAGCATTGCTGAGAACGAATCTTTCTGCGTGTTGTGCTCTGAAAGCCACTTTGCGAATAGCAGAGCCTGTCCGGTGTACAGCAGGCAGAAGACAATTAAAACAATTATGGCTGAGAAAGTAATTTCATATTCAGAAGCAAGTAAAACCGTTCCCACTTCTACTCGTAGCTATGCAATCATAGACTCAGTCTTATCGTAAAACTGTGTTTCTTCCTATGCTCCCGTTTCTCTATCCTACGATAAAACAGCTCATCAGCAACTCATTAGCACTCCCCAATCTTCTCAGCCTAATGGCTGTGCTCTCAATAGAAAGTTTATTTCGGAACCATAACACAAGACCAAGTACAACAAGTAAAACGATGATAGCTGCAAAAGTATAAACTGTAGCGCAGCTCACAACGCCCTTCCCCGGTTACAGAATGGAACAAAGTATAAACTGTAGCGCAGCTCACAACGCCCTTCCCCGGTTACAGAATGGAACAAAGTATAAACTGTAGCGCAGCTCACAACGCCCTTCCCCGGTTACAGAATGGAACAAAGTATAAACTGTAGCGCAGCTCACAACGCCCTTCCCCGGTTACAGAATGGAACAAAGTATAAACTATAGCGCAGCTCACAACGCCCTTCCCCGGTTACAGAATGGAACAAAGTATAAACTGTAGCGCAGCTCACAACGCCCTTCCCCGGTTACAGAATGGAACAAAGTATAAACTGTAGCGCAGCTCACAACGCCCTTCCCCGGTTACAGAATGGAACAAAGTATAAACTATAGCGCAGCTCACAACGCCCTTCCCCGGTTACAGAATGGAACAAAGTATAAACTGTAGCGCAGCTCACAACGCCCTTCCCCGGTTACAGAATGGAACAAAGTATAAACTGTAGCGCAGCTCACAACGCCCTTCCCCGGTTACAGAATGGAACAAAGTATAAACTGTAGCGCAGCTCACAACGCCCTTCCCCGGTTACAGAATGGAACAAAGTATAAACTGTAGCGCAGCTCACAACGCCCTTCCCCGGTTACAGAATGGAACAAAGTATAAACTGTAGCGCAGCTCACAACGCCCTTCCCCGGTTACAGAATGGAACAAAGTATAAACTGTAGCGCAGCTCACAACGCCCTTCCCCGGTTACAGAATGGAACAAAGTATAAACTATAGCGCAGCTCACAACGCCCTTCCCCGGTTACAGAATGGAACAAAGTATAAACTGTAGCGCAGCTCACAACGCCCTTCCCCGGTTACAGAATGGAACAAAGTATAAACTGTAGCGCAGCTCACAACGCCCTTCCCCGGTTACAGAATGGAACAAAGTATAAACTGTAGCGCAGCTCACAACGCCCTTCCCCGGTTACAGAATGGAACAAAGTATAAACTGTAGCGCAGCTCACAACGCCCTTCCCCGGTTACAGAATGGAACAAAGTATAAACTGTAGCGCAGCTCACAACGCCCTTCCCCGGTTACAGAATGGAACAAAGTATAAACTGTAGCGCAGCTCACAACGCCCTTCCCCGGTTACAGAATGGAACAAAGTATAAACTGTAGCGCAGCTCACAACGCCCTTCCCCGGTTACAGAATGGAACAAAGTATAAACTGTAGCGCAGCTCACAACGCCCTTCCCCGGTTACAGAATGGAACAAAGTATAAACTGTAGCGCAGCTCACAACGCCCTTCCCCGGTTACAGAATGGAACAAAGTATAAACTGTAGCGCAGCTCACAACGCCCTTCCCCGGTTACAGAATGGAACAAAGTATAAACTGTAGCGCAGCTCACAACGCCCTTCCCCGGTTACAGAATGGAACAAAGTATAAACTGTAGCGCAGCTCACAACGCCCTTCCCCGGTTACAGAATGGAACAAAGTATAAACTGTAGCGCAGCTCACAACGCCCTTCCCCGGTTACAGAATGGAACAAAGTATAAACTGTAGCGCAGCTCACAACGCCCTTCCCCGGTTACAGAATGGAACAAAGTATAAACTGTAGCGCAGCTCACAACGCCCTTCCCCGGTTACAGAATGGAACAAAGTATAAACTGTAGCGCAGCTCACAACGCCCTTCCCCGGTTACAGAATGGAACAAAGTATAAACTGTAGCGCAGCTCACAACGCCCTTCCCCGGTTACAGAATGGAACAAAGTATAAACTGTAGCGCAGCTCACAACGCCCTTCCCCGGTTACAGAATGGAACAAAGTATAAACTGTAGCGCAGCTCACAACGCCCTTCCCCGGTTACAGAATGGAACAAAGTATAAACTATAGCGCAGCTCACAACGCCCTTCCCCGGTTACAGAATGGAACAAAGTATAAACTGTAGCGCAGCTCACAACGCCCTTCCCCGGTTACAGAATGGAACAAAGTATAAACTGTAGCGCAGCTCACAACGCCCTTCCCCGGTTACAGAATGGAACAAAGTATAAACTATAGCGCAGCTCACAACGCCCTTCCCCGGTTACAGAATGGAACAAAGTATAAACTGTAGCGCAGCTCACAACGCCCTTCCCCGGTTACAGAATGGAACAAAGTATAAACTGTAGCGCAGCTCACAACGCCCTTCCCCGGTTACAGAATGGAACAAAGTATAAACTGTAGCGCAGCTCACAACGCCCTTCCCCGGTTACAGAATGGAACAAAGTATAAACTGTAGCGCAGCTCACAACGCCCTTCCCCGGTTACAGAATGGAACAAAGTATAAACTGTAGCGCAGCTCACAACGCCCTTCCCCGGTTACAGAATGGAACAAAGTATAAACTGTAGCGCAGCTCACAACGCCCTTCCCCGGTTACAGAATGGAACAAAGTATAAACTATAGCGCAGCTCACAACGCCCTTCCCCGGTTACAGAATGGAACAAAGTATAAACTGTAGCGCAGCTCACAACGCCCTTCCCCGGTTACAGAATGGAACAAAGTATAAACTGTAGCGCAGCTCACAACGCCCTTCCCCGGTTACAGAATGGAACAAAGTATAAACTGTAGCGCAGCTCACAACGCCCTTCCCCGGTTACAGAATGGAACAAAGTATAAACTGTAGCGCAGCTCACAACGCCCTTCCCCGGTTACAGAATGGAACAAAGTATAAACTGTAGCGCAGCTCACAACGCCCTTCCCCGGTTACAGAATGGAACAAAGTATAAACTGTAGCGCAGCTCACAACGCCCTTCCCCGGTTACAGAATGGAACAAAGTATAAACTGTAGCGCAGCTCACAACGCCCTTCCCCGGTTACAGAATGGAACAAAGTATAAACTGTAGCGCAGCTCACAACGCCCTTCCCCGGTTACAGAATGGAACAAAGTATAAACTGTAGCGCAGCTCACAACGCCCTTCCCCGGTTACAGAATGGAACAAAGTATAAACTGTAGCGCAGCTCACAACGCCCTTCCCCGGTTACAGAATGGAACAAAGTATAAACTGTAGCGCAGCTCACAACGCCCTTCCCCGGTTACAGAATGGAACAAAGTATAAACTGTAGCGCAGCTCACAACGCCCTTCCCCGGTTACAGAATGGAACAAAGTATAAACTGTAGCGCAGCTCACAACGCCCTTCCCCGGTTACAGAATGGAACAAAGTATAAACTGTAGCGCAGCTCACAACGCCCTTCCCCGGTTACAGAATGGAACAAAGTATAAACTGTAGCGCAGCTCACAACGCCCTTCCCCGGTTACAGAATGGAACAAAGTATAAACTGTAGCGCAGCTTATTAATTCACTTTCATCCCATAATAATGGCTCGGTTCGTGTTCCTTCAATGTAATGAGAGGAGCGTGTGGCATAAGAAGCACGAGCTTACATTCCTTCTGAACAAATACAAACCTTTAGCTTGTTCCCTTGCTGAGACTTGACTAGTTCCGAGGCTTAGTTTCCGTTTACCTTTCTTTAATATTCTCAGATGGGACCGATCTGATGGGTATGGCGGGTCGGCTCTCTGCGTGAACAATCGCGTTCCACTTGTGGAACGAATCTTTGCCTTCTCTAGATGATGATATTAGCATTGTGGCTGGTAGGGTAGAGGGTATAACCCTCTTATCTGTTTATATTGATCACCCTCATCAAAGTTTTCTTCCGATCTTAATGTACATTGGAAAACATAGAAGGCCCTATACTTGTTATGGGGGACTTCAACTGCCATCACTTGGGGCTTTGAACGTTGCGACTCTTTTGGGGAGCGTTTAGTTGAAATCTTAGATGATCTTAACCTGTGTATCTTAAACAATAGTTGCCCAACCCGTAGATCTCTTCCTGGACAGCGTAAGAGTTGTGTTGATCTCACCTTTTGCACACTTTATATCGCAGCGTCGTGTCATTGGGAGTGTACCAGTTTTTTGCATGGTAGTGACCACTATCAAATCATTATATTTTTGGCTGAAAAAACTGGTAAACTCGAGCCCTCCACCCTTTTTTTTTTTTTTCGTGGATGGGAAATCATCAAATAACTTCTCCCGCTCTGGGTGGAGCGGGAGGGTGTGTCAGACTCTTACTGACTAAAACCCACCCGTATTCCTTCTGTTGCCTGTGTTGCGGGAGCCTCGGTGACCCATTACTCGTAGTACCTTCCCGCGACCCCGGCAGGCATCGGCCCTAGCGGACCCCTACATTGTGCTGACGACATCTCTTTGAGGCGCGCGTGGAATACGACGCGCCGTCGACCCGGGCCTGGTCCTTACCGGACGGTGAGCTACCCATTGCTCACCGTCCGCAAGCCCGAGCCTACGGTGGCCGGAATTCCGCCCAGGATTCCCGACGCCCAGGGCGTCTCCTGCGGCGGCTAGGGGCGAGGGCGCGCAAAACTTGCCTTTCCCTCAACCATCCCGCCTCCTCCTTCGCGAGCATTACTGCTTTGCAGAAGGAGGTGACGGCTGCCCATGACCTCTCGCTCCGTACCATGGCCTGAACCAGGGCCGGACGCGAGAGATCTCTGCCGCATATCGCCTCCACGAGGACACGGCGGTGCTCTGCCCAAGCCGGGCAGAGCTCCACCGTGTCCTCCGGGCGATCGACACAGTGGTGACACCCGGGAGCCCTCTACCCTTGAGGTATAATTTTTCTAATACTGATTGGACAAAGTATTCCTCATTATTGGAGGCCAAAATTGTTTCACTACCCGTGATTTTGATTCCCCTCCATGTGGCAGACTGATAAAATAACCTCATTTCTGCCAGAACAACTAGTGCAGACTCATGCTTTCCTTTTAAAAACCCAGCACGTGGGCAGATTCCTCCCTCACCATGGTGGGATTAGGAATGCACAATAGCCATAGGTAAGGGAAAGGGATGTTGATTAATGGATTTAGGTTTTTAGTTTTTTTTTTCTCTACTCATGTTTTCTCTCAACACATCTGACATTGGCAGAATTGTCGACATTCGGCACCATTGCCATTGAGAAAAATTGAATAGAATAGAATAGACTTTAGTCATGCAGTACCTACCTATAGCTTAAAGGTGAATTCAAATAACTTTAACTGAAGTAAAGCTTATTTTTATTTTTTGGTGTCATTTCTCGAGCTCTGTCTACGCGTCATCAAGACGTTACACGATGCCAAAAAGAAAAACCTCTGTGACAGACGAATAAAAAGGTTCAGTTCCTTCTTTACTCTCTAATATCAATGAATTTCTGACAGATTCACATAGATTTTGTTTTTTTTACTTTTGTTTCCTATAATTTGTTGTTGCTAAATTGACATTAAATTAATGATATTGATCTGAAACTATTATTACTGCCTCGTTGGTCTAGTGGTCGGAAGTGCTACTGCTGCGCATGAGGTCCTAGGTTCGATTCCCGGGTCGAGCAATGTGTTATTGGGTTTTTCTATCTGGGATTTCTCAATAAAATGTGGGTGTACTACAGGTACACCTCTGGCCAATCCTTCGGGGAAACAAGGCGTGATGTTATGAATGTATTATTAGAATAATAATTATTCGTAACATTTGCACGTCATAGTATGTGGCAAACATGTCTGTACCTTTATTCTTTAAGTTATCCTGCAGGCACGTTTTTATTCTTGTATGTTAAGGCGCTGACAAGACACCAATTGACCAAAATTGGCTTGTTTTAAGAAAACAATTTGCCAAATCTGTATAGTTTGTGGTAGAGGAAAAATATATGTTAATTTTGAACATATTTCCCCCTAGAACTTGGTTGTTACCAAAACACGCTTTGAAAAAAAATCTCGATACAAACTAACGCTGAACTAACCTCTTACCTTGAGTTCTAATTCAAAATATCTGCATTAAATATCAACATACGTTACATATTTAATTAATAACAAGAACGTCTTTTTTTTAATGCAAAACTTGGTTGTTTTTTATTTTCGATTACTTAACTCAATTTTGAGTAAATAGATAATTGCTTCATATTTTGCAATAAATTACAAGCGTTGTGTCATCGCCCTTCTCTTTCTTTTCTATGCAGTCCGACAGTGACCGCGCTTTAGCTGTTGTCAGCCTCTTAATATATATTTTCTTAACTTATCCTTTGAAGGTCGGAACACTAAAAATAATGTAATCTCATGTAGGTACGAGTACCTCTACATATCCCGCGTCCTTCTGCCCCTTCTTGTCGGGCTCGTCATCTTCTGGGAGCCCTTTCATGTCCTTCTTGCCGCCTTCGGGAGGGCTTTCCTCTTCTTTCTCTTTGTCCGTCGCCGCCGGAGTGATAGGTAGTTCGGCAATGGGGCTTTCTTCTGTAAAATTGGAAGTAAACTTTATTATTATAAGATTCTAGCATGCATACATAAAAACAAAGTCAAACAAACAAAGGCTTTAAGGGTTGGGTAATCGCCGTTGAACTTGGCAATACAAATGCGCGTCGCGCTCACACCGCACGTTTCTTAGGGAATATTATTTATAGTAGTTAACGAAAAAAATCACAGATAGAATTATAGATAATAAAATCGTCTGTTCAAACAAAAAAAAAAAAAAATCATGATGTACGGCATTTCACACAAATTTTCAAGTCCTTATTTTTCGAAATGACTGAAGCTATTTTAATGAAACTTCACACACATAAGCAGGATACATAGGTCTAAAATGTTAGTAGAAAACATTTTCGAAATGTCCTATTAAAAAAAAAGATAATTGGAAATTTCTGTTTGTATGTATATATTACCTGTAACACTCATTTCGAAAATGTATTAAACTATTTTTTTAAAACTATTTATCTTGCTTATGCGTAGGGTATGAAGTTTCTGCTTGCGCGCTGATCGACTGAAATTATGTATTGTCATTTCCTTACTTTTTTTTTGTTGGTATAACTAATTAATGGGATTAGGTTGGTTTTACTGCACTTCTCTCCCCCCTATCCCATTCCTGCACATTGCCTTTCACTCGCGTATGAGCGAGACCGCTACACCAATCAGCGCCAACCCGCGGAATGTCGTCGAAAATCAAGATGGCTTCGTATTTCGTGCGTATTCGCGTGCGCATCCCATTGCGCCCAAAATTAATTTAACCAAGTGAAAATTCGTGGAAATCGCTTGTATCGTCATGACAGTGCATCATCATCGCATCAAATAAGGTATCGTGCCACCTTCCTTTCGCCAACTACTGATTTGCTACCTAATTTCTGTCCTAACAGTGGTTGTGCATTCGTCCATACTTTTTTGTCGTAAAAACAATTCCAAAACTATCGATTAAGTGTTGCCCCGCGCATCCAGTTTCATTAAAATCGGTTCAGTCATATCGAAAAATAAGGAGAAGAAAATTTGTATGAAATGCCGTACGGCGTACACGGTCTTAAGTAGTTTGAAAGTAATATTGTTTTTATGCTTTGGGTGAACATTATTTCCTAAATTTATTTCATAAAGTATTTTACTACAATACTTAAATGTTAGAGAATTGATGAATGATTGATGAAAATTGATGAAAATTTACTTGCATTATATGAAGGCGTAACAACAGATCAATAACAGGTCACTAAAATCATATATCTGCGCCTTAACAGTGGTTTTAGTGCCGTCACCTCATTTCGCCAGAGTAATAGAGGGCTAGAATGTTACTATTTATTAGACCGATATCCAGACACTACCAAGTCAAGGCCAAAAGTCACAAACAAAACTATATTTTGCCTTTATTAATTCATCTCTCTAGTCATTCAGCCTAAACATTTTTTCAACCAGTTTTGTTGACACACTTATCAATTTTATTTTCCTGAAAAAAAATGAGGTTCTCGTAATGAAAAAGATGCATCTATATTATGTCTATCCTGTCTATAATTAAGGTGGATTCGCAGTGGTACCTCGTGAAATTCAAATTTTCTAACGTTTTTTGCAAATTGCAGGGCAGTCTCAGATTGTATCTTGATCAATATATGATTCGCGACAATACAGTAAACACATAGTCCTTTTTGGTAACAAACTATTTTAACTTAGGTACAGAAAGAACTCTCGGCGTTATGACATGTCGTCGCATTAGAAGACTGCACCCGTTCGAAGCAAGGGCGGGACACTAGTGAATTATAAAAATAATGATCTAAAATATCGCATATTGGCTTTGTCAACTATTTCGCAATCTCGAAGGATTCCCAACAATTTAATATTGCCGAAACATAATCCATTGGTGGATGAACCCGAATTCCCAAGTATATAATATGTACTAAGAATTTAATATCTCGGTATACGATTCCTGAATTTCAAGCGTGGTCTCACAAGTCTCGGAGAAAAATTTAAATCGATTAGAAGTAGGTTGTATTGCTTTGCTTCGTGCATTCACGATGTAAACCGGACTGTTGACAAAATATCTGAGTAGCATGTTGTTCATTTTATGTACACCAGCACACCAAGTTACCACAAATTGTCAATTTTTTCCAAATAAGATAAGATAAGGTAAGATAATTTATTTCGCAAATATGGGTACAAAACACGGTGACATAATAAAATATAATTAGCATCAGCCATATTTAACCAGAAGGCATGCAAAAGTACAAAAATACACGAAAGATGCTAAGTACATAATAATAAATATATACAATGTCAATATAAAGATTGATTAACTATAATTACAATTTAATTATGAAGTGCTTCAATAGTTATTTGTATTATACACAATTCTTTTGCAGTGAACTTATTTCATATTGGAATTATATAAAATTAAAATTTATTATCATATTTTTCAAATTCTAATCATTATAAAAAGTAATCAAGAAATTCCTTTCTCCATAAAAATACCGGCACACTATAATAGGCTTTGCCTACTAAAATAAATCAAAGTTTTCTTTTAAATAACGTCAAGTTTAATTCTTTCCAACTCCTAGCAACCCTTTATTATAAATGACTGGCGCCATGTAGCAGACACTTTTGCGCATTAAAGTCGCTCTCGCACCAGGGAGACATAGCCAGGGTTCAACTTTACAAACACTGCCATTTCTAAAAATATATACTTATGCATGGTAAAGTTAAAATTTTATTCTGTTTAAAATATGGTACGCAGCTATCAGTTGTTTGCAGTTTAAAAATGGACCGTATGCATCTTTTCTGTGCTTTGAATGCAGATTCTCTTTCGGTGGAGTTGCCCCAAAAGATAACGCCGTATCGTAGGTGGCATTCGACTAAACCATGGTATGCAGTCAGTCAGGAGTGCGTCTAGATTTACAATAGACGATAAAGTATGTAAAGCGTAAGCGGATTTGCTTAGTTTTTTACAAGTTACAAAGTACAAAGTTTTTTGACTATTTCTAGCCCTAGAAATGTATTACTTACTACATCGTTAAATGTATCATTATTAGGTATATTGCACATGCAGATTGCTCATAACTGGCATGCGTTGGTTAAAATGCATTATCTTTGTTTTGCTTAAATTTATTCTTAAGTTATTTTCGTCTAACCATTTAATAATTGATTTTAAAGAAAATGATTTTAAACCTTAAAATGTTGATGGTTAAGTTCAAAATTTAAGTTGACAGTTTGTGGTAACTTGATGTGCTGGCGACTAGCAACTGTACGTTGTTATGAGACATGCAAAATTTTCACTTTAGAGCTGTGGCAAAACATAAGTTAATTTACCTATTCGATTTATGTATATTCGTTTTTTATTTTTCATTTTATTTTAAATATAACTATAGATAGAGAATATGCACATATATGTATGTTTTGCCTCACTCGGCGTACAAATGTTTATATGTTATTTATTAAATTGGCAATTAAAAATTAATTAAATTAATGTCAGTTTCATATATAATTTTAGAGTCAATGCAAAATATGGTCAATAATTCAATATAAATACAATCACTCTGATTGTATAATAACTGACTCTCAGTACAAAATGTTGTCAATATTAATTACATCCTACTAATATTATAAATGTGAAAGTTTGTAAGGATGGATGGATGGATGTTTGTTACTTTTTCACGCAAAAAGTACAGAACGGATTTGGTTGAAATTTGGCACACAGATAGTTTATAACCAGGAATAACACATATAGCACTTTTTATCTCGATATACCCACGGGTTCAAAACTTATGCGGCAGAAACCGCGGGCGCATCTAGTTTCATATATAAAATTAGAGTCAGTGCAAAATATAGTAAATAATTCAATAAAAATACAATCAGAATCAGTATAAAATGTTGTCAATACTAATTACAGACAAAATATGTCAATATACAACATTATTTTTAGTATATGCGAAACCTGAATATAGTTCGTTCAGAATAAGCAACTGAATCGATTCCAATCTTTTTTACACCTTGTTATATTTTGACTCATGTTATATTTTAAGCGAACTCAAAGCCTCCAGCCAGGGGCGAATTTCTTATAATACTAAGCGAGTGCACGCTAAGGGCACCCCCTGTGGGGTACGGACCTCGGCTTAGGGCGTCGCTGGGGGGAGGACAGCAAGGTGGGACAGGCTGGATCTGATCAGTATTATTATTATTAATCGGGGAATTTAAAACTACAGGCTCAGCTGCGGCGCGGGCTGGCACTTCGTCGAGCAAGGGTCGGGGGGGACAATTACGTCGGGGTTTACGCGAGGGACCTCGGCGGCGAGGTCGGAACGTAGGTCGGTGTGTTTTGTGTACTGTACTCGTGGCACTACTGCTTTCCTGGAGGAGGGTAATGGGGTCATCGGGGTCGGTGAGAGTATGCCTTGGACGGCGAATAGAGCTAATGGTGGAGGGCCTATAACTGGCGGCCTGCACAACCAGAGGGTTGCGGTGGGTGGCGGCGGAGACGAAGAAGCGCTTCGTGATGCGCTTCATGAACTGCTTGATGGTGGGGATTTTAAGATCGAGATGGAGGATCTCGTTTCGGACGAACCAGGGGGCTTCTGTTGCCTTTCGGCGGAAACGGTTTTGGAGGCACTGCATCCTGTGGATGTGGTGGGGCCTAGCATGTGCGAAGACTGCACAGGCATATGTCATGATGGGACGGATGCACGCTATGTAAATACGCAATTTGCCCTTAAATGCTGCGCGCATTTAGGACGGAGTGTAGTCTACCGAGAGCGAAAGCGGCACGCGAACGCACTTGCTTAATGTGCGGGCGCACAGCGAGGCGGGGGTTATTCAACCCCCACGCCGCGATTTCCCACCCCTTCAGTCACCCGGATGCTACAGGTTGATGCGCACGTGTCACGCTCCCGTTCGATTACGTAACGCGATCGGGCGACCGCCGCAGGCCTTACAGTGTTGTGTTTGGGTTGATAGTGTACCTATCTATCGTATGTAAAAAGTATCGTGTAACCATGTCTTTCTCATACACAAAAGTCCAGTACAGAGAAATGGTACGTACACTAGCGGTTTGTGGCGATAATGTATCCAGTGCAGTGCGGCGGTATGAGTAGCAATTCGGCATCAGAGTATCGTGGGTAATTTAACAATGTTAAAAACAATAATTACGTTTTAAGTAAATTAAATAGAAATTTGCGTAAGCGCGCCCGTCTGTGCATAAGACAAACAGGGGGACATTTCGAACAATTGTTACGATGTGTTTGAGTAGTAAGACATTGTAAATAAATTGTGATGAATAACATTTTTAAACACGCCAAGATGGTTAATTGTAATAAGTTATTATTTGTACCTACGTACATACAACCTGCTGTGGTTAAGTAATGCGATGTTTAACACTTTTCATCCAATTTGAACTTTAAGTGGTTGGCATAAGGTGCAACAATCGCATTGGATACATTTTATCACTTACGGCTGCATTTCGAATAAAGTACATAATAATATCTACCTACACTTGAACATTACGACAGTCCAAAGCCTGCAAGTGTGATGGAAAATGTTATCACCAGTTAATTACAATACAATCGCCGTACGGTTAGGTACGGTCTACTTCCGAAGTATTATCAGTGAGCGCCCGACGACGCTGGAGGCGCGGGCGGCGCGGCCCGCGGGGGCGCCGCGTGGTGAGCATGTTTTTGTACGGACAACCAAGTAACATAATAAGCTTATAACTTTGTGATTTTTCATACGGGCTTGCTACGGGTTTGACATTTGGTACATAGATTCTTTACATAAATACACTAGACACGTGTTTCGGGTTTCGCATATACTAAAACTAATGTTGTATGTATAATAAAACTCAATCAAAAATAAAATTTTAACTTTTTCATTTAAAAAATCAACAATGTTATAGTAGCACTTATTAGTAGGTAAGCAGCTTTTAAAGTGTTTTCTTAAATAAATTAAAGTTCAATTGCTTAATGTCATTCGGAATTTTATTGTATATTAATGGGGCCATGCATACAACACTTTTTCGTAGTCGTGCTGTTTTGGTTTGAACAACTAAATTGTCGATATTAAACTAGCCTTATTAAAAAGCGCGAACAAATGTTATTTCGTGCGGAATGTCATCATACAGAGCAATGGCAATCCACTGCTGGAAACGGGGCCTCCCTAAAGCATTTGCCACAGAGGCCGATCGTGCGATTGCCTTCAGGTATACAGGGTGGCAGGAATATCGACGAACAACCTGTTATTATGGCTTCAGTACATGACTCTGGAACCCATGTGATGAAAATTTTCGTGGGTTATTAAAAAAAAAAATTGCTGTTCTATTTTTAGTTCCACATTTTGACTGCGTATATTAAACAGCAGATTTTATTTTGATAAGCGACGAAAAAATTCAACGTTATCTATACGTTGAAATTTTTCACGATTTCTGGGTAGTCTCATAGTAAAACTTGATTACAAGGATAAGTAGAATAACCACTTTTCAGGTTTTCAGTCATCATCTTACCCGCAATCGGCTCCTCCTTAGCAATTACTTCAGGTTTATTGGTAGGTCCGAAGACAGGGCTGGTTTCTTCTGCCGGTTTGTCGATAGGTTCCGAAGCGTTGGACGGTTTGTACACCGCTTGGAACACCGAGTAGGCGATGAAGAATACGGAGACGGTCAGCCATCGGTGCCGACGGGGTCTTCTCATCCTCTGAAATGGAAAGAGAGAATGGAACTTTAAATAAAGGTGGTTAAAAAGATGCGGGATTTTGGGGTTACAAACTGGGGTAGAAATCACTATCGTTCTCCTGCCCCTTATCCTAATTTATTTGTGGTCGGTGCAACATGTCATTTTCTTCCATACTTCGCTATTAGTTGTCATCTCGATAGTCACCCCTTTCTAGCCTTATCATCCTTCACACAGTCCATCCATCGTTTCTTTGGTGTTTCCTTACTCTTATAGCCATTTATACTCAAAACATTCACACAACTGGGACAGAAATGAGGACGATAAATAAAAACGTCTATATCTAGATACTTATATTATCTTTATATCAATATGTCGGATCCGGTCGTTAGTACGGACACGAAAAATCGCAAGCGCGCCATCTGGCGACATCGGGTGATCTACCCTCATCTACTGCGCGAGTCGTGATGTTTTAAGCTCACGGCGAGGAGGATATTCAGTTTCTGATCGGATCGGAGTTAAGTCGCAGATATATGATTTAAGTGACTTTTAAATCTGTTATTAGAGCTTCAAATTTACCTTATTTATTAACACTACATAAAAAAATTGGATGGTGATAAAAATCAGGCAGGACAGACCTCACCATCTGAAACGTATGGTTACCCTAAGAAATTACGTGCGTGCAGTTGCGGGGTCGCGGAGGGTGACGCAAGCTCCTCCCATTCGCTCAAGATTGCTGGCATTTATCGTCCTCTTAAGACGTCGCGGGACTGTACTCGATTCGTTGTGTAGTTATTGTGTTAATTGTAATTTGTAAGTTTTTGTTTTAATTTGTGATTTTAATAAACACTGTGTATCGCACCCAGTGTGTTTTCATTGCACGAAACCCATCTTCTGCCCACATGATTTCCGAATATAACGGAGTAAATCCTGACAATCCTGCAAATACATATTTTACAGGTAACCAAAATCCGTGTGACCCGACACAGCACTGCCCAATTGTCTCTTTATATGCTACGGCTACATTGTCGCGATAGAGCGAACTACATTTTACGCGCTCTTGAGACGCCAAGCGGCGTGTGAAGCATTACTACCGGTACCTCCAGATTTTATAACACAGTCTGTTAATTCAAAACTTAATCTGAAACTATTCCCAGTTACAACAAAGTAGGTATAGCTTGTTTGTTCTTTCTTGTTTCTTTCGTCCCTACGGCCAATCAGCTTTTATTAAACGTAGGTACACACTTTCTAAAATGATGGAAATCTAGATAGTTTACATTCGCAATGTTAACCAAAATTTGTGACGTCGAAACCAGTCTGCTTACCTGAAAGGAGTTAAGAGCGGGTTGATATTTTCATATGTATACTTAATGATTATTATTTATACATACAAAATCAAACGTAAGGAGTTAAACAACATGAAATTCATCGTAATCGGCTTTGTAAATCCCAGTTTACATTTTCTTTCATGAAATAATCCAACCCGTAGCAATTGACACGAGTTTTCAATATGACATTACCATTTCATAATACTTCAACATAATGACGAAGGAAACTCGTCATTCAGCCGGAATGGAACCTTTTTATTGGTATTATTAAATCGAAATCGCTTCTCACAGCAATGGGCATTTCTTAGAGCGATAAACATCGTAATTAGGGTCCCGTACCTAAAGATTGCCAACGTGACCCTATTACTAAGGCTCCACTGTCCGTCCGTCCCTTTGTCACTGGGCTGTATCTCTTGAACCGTAATAGGTAGACACTTGAAATTTTCACAGAATGTGAACTACTATGACCGCTATCATAACAAATAATAAACATAATATAATGTTAAAAATTAAAGACATACAAGAAGCGTGTTTTTCGGTATTTTTTGAAAATATGGTTAAACTTGTACCGTACGGAACCCTTCGTGTGCGAGTCCGAGTCGCACTTGGCCACTTTTTTATTACATTTGTCCGTAAAAATGAACCGTAATAAACTTTGTAGTTTATCGAGTGACAAATGATCGCTGTTTTTATGTTATTATTGATTTTGTTGAATAAATAAAGGTCAGGAAGCAGTCTAAGTAAATTGGGTGGGGGAGGCGAAGACCCAAGTGTCATGGCAATTATTGGAGATATTACAAATCGCTAGTTTAACGTGCTCTCCTAGAAGTCGAGGCCTCGAAGTTGATATAGGTAGATACCTATAAAGAATGGTGATCATCATTTATTTATTTATTTATTTATTTATTTATTTATATAAACTTTTTTGTAAACCACAAAAATACATAACAAAAAATAAATCAAACACTACTGGACACTACGAAAGACGTCCACTGCTGGACATAGGTCTCCCCAAGTACCGCCACTTCGACTGGTTCTTAAGTGGGAATCGTTGTCTAGTAGTCATTAAAATCTTTTTTTTTATATTATTAATAATTCCGAACTTCTAAAAATAGTACACTTAGATGAAAATAAATGGGTTAGTTGCCTTAATATGTGGTACAAATTCTATAACAAAACAACAAAAAAAGTAAGCGGTACGAAATCTGCCGTTCACCTTTATAAAGAAAATAGTAATAGGTTGCAATTGAATTGTTTAGTCATAATTGATTGATTGATCAGTTGAAATTTTCACCGATTATGTATTTCTTTTGCCGGTAGAACAACAAAAAATATAATAAAAACCCCTACAAGTACTAAAAACTAAAGTATTAAAAAAAATGTTATGTTAAATATGGTATGGAACCCTTCGTTTGCGAGTCCGACTTGCACTTGGCCGGTTTTTCAATTTTATGGCCAGACAGACGCGGCCTGTGGTGGCGGCCAGTTGTATTCGCTTACAATGTAAGTGAGTCTGCGGCCTGCGAGCGGCTGGCCGCGGCCGCATGGCCCGCCGCTTCCACCACCGCTTCTGTGTGCAAGCGCGCGGCCTAGCGGCAGCCACAGCGCGGTCAGTTGTAAATTTATATAACAGGTCCCGTTTACCGCGTTGAAAAATGCCGCCAAATAAAAACAGTGCAAAAATGGAATATTTTTGCACTGTTTCTATTTCGCGGCATCAATTCCCGGTGTGAAGTATCATTTAATAGTTCTTTATTAAATGATACTTCACACCGGGATTACAAAAACATTAGTATTAAAAATAAAATATATGATAATATCGCTGAAGTACTTGGCGAATGCGATGTTTCTTTTTCATCTTTTGAGAGGGCTAATAAGTAATAAGACTTCGTTACGGTTAGCCATGTTGACCGACGTCCGATTATATGCGACAGTAGCGAATGGCGGGGTGGTGTGTTGTTGCAGCGGCTGGAGCCGCAGGTCGGATAATATCCTCATGGCCAGCATAGCTATGCTGGCTATGAGGATATTATCCGACCTGCCCCCTTCTTCGATGAAGTAATACTTGAGTTTATTAAGTATTAAGAGAATATTAATTATAAGAATTAATTAATTATAAATAAAATAAATATTCTTAAAAAAAACTATTAATTGTAGTTTTATTTACCTACACTCAAAACTCCATCAGGACTTCATCATTATCAAACTGCATTATCAACTGATCAATCAATCAATTGCGACCAAACAATTCAATTTCAACCAATTACGGTTCAAGAGATACAGCCCGCTGACAGACAGATGGACGGACAGACAGCAGAGGCTTAGTAATAGGGTTCCGTTTGGCACCCTTCGGGCACGGAACCCTAGCAAATATAAGTCTTTATAGTTCTCTGGGAAAAAGCTAACTAGGTATTGATGTTTCCGTGTGTTGGTCAGTCATTGCAGACTGCAATCCTCTGATGGAGATACACCTATGCGTCTCTCAAACTTACTACTCTACTAGCTTACACTCTAGACAAGTTAGTTTGTTTATGTTAAGTTTTTATATAGCTGTAAGTCTTCCATTGTGTCATAAATAAATAAAAGAGTTCGGTTTGCAACCTCACGAGTGTTCGAGACCAAAACTAGTTGAACAATCCTGAAACTATTTTATCCGCAAACATTACATTACATTACATTATTGGCTGTCGCTGAAAACCAGCGCTGGGGCTCTGTCTCGCATAGGGTCGCAGCATTATACTGAGCGGTGGCCGTTTTGCGTAGATGTGACGTATATTTTCCCCCACTTGTTATTTCAAATCAAATCAAATCATTTATTTGCTTGAATATGGGTACATGAGGTGATACACAAATCACAAATTCTTTTAACCTAACTAAACAGGTGTGGAAATATCTATTATAATAAAAACATATCTAACATCATACATTTAACTATCACAAATATTAAAAGATAATCCGCCAAATTTTGTGTTTGCGTTATTTTTTTTTGCGTTATTTTTAACGCAAATAAACGTATTTTCTTTCTTTCTTTCTTATTATTATCATCTCCTGAGCCTTTTCCCAACTACGAGTATGTTGGGGTCCGCTTCCAGTTAAATCGAATGCAGCTGAATAACAGTATTTTCCATAGAGCCTATCTGACCTCCACAACCCAGTTACTGGGTAACACTATACCCCTTGGCAGGTTGTCAGACTTCCGGGCTTTTGACTACTGTACCAAAGTTTGCCTATCAAATGTTATATTTTTATGCTTGACACAGAAAAATTCCTTCAACTTGTATAAATATACTATAGAGGCATGAGGAACAGGGTGTCAAGTTCACTCATCCTCCATAAAAAAGGGAGGATCCTCCGACCAGACGGGTGTCGTGTCTGGTGGGCAATTGTCCAACGGTTGATGTCGAGATGTTGTATATGCTAGTTGCACGGCAAAGTCTGCTTGCACGATGCAGGATTTTGCGTGACGTCAGTGAGTTGCGTAGTTCGCATGTGGCGATGTAGATGCCGCCACAGTACTATTGATATCAAAACTAAAATGCCAATTGGTAAATAAAATGTAATCGATTAATTTATTTGCTAACTTGAATACCGCTGTGTAACCATTCTATTGTGCTATCAAAGGCCGCATTATGATCGAAAACACAATTTTCGTTTTTATTTTCGTTTATGATGGGGCTTGTGGCTAAGTAATAACAGCCGCACGGGTCGATTGATCACGTTAAGCTACGCTTGCCACGGCTGGCCCTTGGATGGGTGACCATCTTTACATACCAAGACCCCTCCGTGCCTCGAAAAACACATTAATCCGTTAGTCCCGGCTGTCATTCGTGGATCTATAACAATTGTTAAGGGTCATTAGAAGCCCAATAGTCTGACAACCAGTCTTACCAAGGGGTATCGTATTACCCAGTAACTGGGTTGTGGAGGTCAGATAGGCAGTCGCTCCATGTAAAATACTGGTATTCAGCTGCAACCGGTAAGACTTGATGCCGACCCCAACATAGTTGGAAAAAGACTAGGCAGATGATGATATTCGTTTATGGAAAGCATCGAATAAGTATGTACTCATGGAATTAGTATGTACTATTTAGATGGAATAGTACTTAATTATACAATAGTAGTCGAACTCAGTGACAAGGCATTGACATTACTGAGTGATAGATCTCCGTTTGTGGTCAATCTATTATATTCGGGTGAACTCGGAGAAATAAGGACCTGGGAAATACTGTTACCACTAAAGTCAATATAGTATTGGTCGGTACCAATTTGATTACAGAACAAACAAAATAAAGCCATGTACAAACTTCCTCAGTCTATAAAATGTAGACATAGGAATGACGCAGCGTTTCCTTTGCCGCTCAATCACTTAGGAGTGACGTCAGCGCGATGTAGCTGATAGACGGCTAAGGGCGGGAACAGACGACGCGATTTCTTGACGTCGCCGTCGTCGCGACGTGTTATTGATCGTCGTGTCTGACGTTGAACATCGATTGACGACACTCGTCGAATTGTCTGAAAAACACTCACCGGCAGTAAAAGGCCAATTTGTTAACAAATTAAATTACTTACTTCATTGGGATTTTTAATGAGAATGTATGGCCAAGTGGCTTCTTATTTTCATTTAATTAAAAAAAATTGGCATATTTTTTTACACAAGTCATTTTTAACCTAATGTGAAATTAGTCACTTAAACCAGCCAGAGAACCTACTTGGCATCTAAAACACTTAAAAAATAAGTTTAATTTGGTCACAAATTCGTGCTTGGGCCACATTTACTGCCGCTGCGTGTAGCTTGGTTTTTGTACAAAAAGTTGTAATTGGAAATCGTTCTGTTGAGTGAGTTCTAATTAAGGTGTAGAAATCTGATTACTTTCAGAAAGTTGTTTTAAAAGAAAATTTAAGCATACAATATTTATACTACATCGATATAATATTTCCAATAGATCTCATTCCGTTTAAAAATATAGAAAATTCAAATAACGTCGTGTTGAGGTATTTTTATTAAAAACGGCCAAGTGCGTGTCGGTCCACGCACAATGATGGGTTGCGTAGTGGGATGAATTTATCCCGAAAACAAACATTGTAGTTGAAAAACCTGTTCTCCCATACATTGATGTACGTCACGGTCAATGCTCCAACTGCAAATGTACTGCCGGGGTCGCGTGGAAGTTTGAAAGGGTTACCGAGGCCCCTGGCAACACAGGTGGGTTTAGTCAGTAAGAGTCTGACACACCTTCCCGCTCCGCCCAGAGCGGGAGTAGTTATTTGATAATTTCCCATCCAAAAAAAAAAACTGCAAATGTAAGTTGGTCGACTCACTCATACAGGTCTATAATGTTCCCACTGTTGGGACACAGGCCTCCTCTCGGTGAGAGGGAGTGGGCCGTAATCCACCACGCGGGCCCAGTGCGGATCAGTAGATGTCACATGTCTTTGAATTTTAGGTTCTAGAACATGCCGGTTTCCTCACGATTTTTTCTTTCACCGTTTTGAGAGCAGTGGTGATGACATAATTTACGCAAAGTAAAGCTCCTGTCGGGGTCGAACCTACGACCGTACAGCGATCTGTGTCCAATACAACAATGCACTCAGGGTACTGTTTGGGCTGCCATGGCGTTGCAGTGCGTCGGGGATGTTTGCTGAGGCGCGGGTTGATGGTTTTGCCGCTGTCATAAGGAAAAGATGTGCCTCCCTACTCACTCGCGTTCGTGGTAGTTCCAACTCTATACTGGGGGTATTTGCAGATCGGGGGGAGTCCCCATGCTGCGAAGATGGATGCGACTTCATGTCGCAATTTAATTTAATTTTTTGTTGTGTTTTGCATACTAACATTAGTTTTTTTAAGTATATTGTTACGAACAAGAATATGGACCTGGTCTGAAATAAATGTTTAATAATAATAATAATAATAAGTTAACAGAACGTCAAAAAAATGTTTTCAGAATCTTGATATTTTTATTAATTTTAGACGCAGTTATTTTATTTTAAGAATAATCTGAATCAATCCTGAAACAACTAAGATCACAACATAATTTAAAAAATAAACAGAAAAATCAATAAACCATAATAGAAAAATGCCGAATCGGAGATGACACCTGTCATGTCATCTCCGACAAAATAGGAAGTATGAAGATGAAAACGAAATTGATAATATGTTAACGAGATCAGCTACACGAACACGCCCACCACCTCCGGACCCGTCGCTCAGCTCCGCCTCGCCACCGCCGGTACCCAGCGCCACCGTGAGCGCTATGACAACACCGACCGCGGCAGTTGCGTCGAGCTCGAGCGACGAGTATTTTTCCCCGCCGTCGTCGCCAACACCTGTACGTCGGCAGGAGAGAAGCCGGCCACCGAAGAGCTTGGGACTTAGGGGCCATCCGGCCCCAAGCCGGGTCCCCGCTGCCGGTGGTTGTGTGCAGCGCATGAAATGGACTCAGTCTATGAACGAGAACGTCATGCGCGCATATTACAGGTCTACAGAGGGGGAACTAACCTCACTGCATACCGTGTTAAGATGCTGTCTCTGTTTCAGGAACTAGAGCCAGCCGTCAACGTCTCGGCCCAACGATTGTCGGATCAGGTGCGGGTCATCCAACGCAATCGTAGGTTGGACGATGCCACACTTGATAGGCTGCGTTCAGAGGTACTGAGCAACTATATCATCTCGACTCCGGCACAAACCGCGGTACATACCCCAATTATTGATGTAATCCCGCCGCGGTCCAATCACGGTGTTGAAGAAGAGGATGATAGGGCTGCCACAGTAAGCAGCCAGTGCAACGTCCGATTGAGGAGCGCACTGGAGGATGCGCACTCGATCCTGTATTGCGCGGCTGTTGCGGCATGTCGTTTAGCGAATATCAAGTTTCCAAACTCTGACGGAGCTACTCGACCAAAACCAGCCGTACCAGCCTGGCAGTGCAGGATTGAGCGTCGTATTGATAAGGCCAGGGTACTCATCGGCAAACTATACTGCTTCAGGGAGGGCAATACACGACCACGTGTGATGCGCTTTGTAAGACGGGCATTCTCGGGGACTGGAATCAGCCCTCGAGAATACATGTCTCATATCACAGAGCGCATCGACTTCCTGAAGCAGAAAGTTTGTGCATGGGCGAGCCGTATTCGGCGGTATAAGCGGCGGGTTGATCGATACACGCAAAATCGCATGTTCCAGAGCGATGAGAGGTGGGTATATAGAGCTTGGGAGCGACCTAAACAAAACGTGACAGACGTGTGCCGCCCGGATGATGCCACCACAACTGCGTTCTGGCGAAGCATCTGGTCGGTACCTGTCTGCCATGTTGAGGCTGACTGGATGCGGGATGTCGAGCGAGTGTGTGAAACTATACCAGAAATGGAAGTAGTCATTATCACGCCATCAGATATAGCTAGAGCGGTCCGTCCGTTACCGAATTGGAAATCACCGGGACCGGACGGACTGCACAACTTTTGGCTGAAATGGCTAACTAGTTCACACACTTGCCTGGCATCTCAGTTCCAGTCATCCTTAGAGTCTGGGTCACTACCGCAGTTTATGACGACAGGCATTACCCACCTGCTCCATAAGTCAGGTAGTCCCGCGGAACCCAAGAATTATAGACCGATCACGTGTTTGTCGACGGTCTATAAACTTCTTACATCCATTTTGAGAGCGAAAATTAACACACACATTGACAGTAATTCCATTATGTCTGCCTCTCAAAATGGATGTAGGAATGGGTCTCGTGGCACTAAAGAGCTACTTCTCATCGACATGGCCATTAGCCAACAGGTTCGTCGATCCCGCAAGGATCTGTCGACTTGCTGGATAGATTATAAGAAGGCCTACGACTCGGTGCCACATACATGGCTCATGAGGGTGCTGGAGTTGTACAAAATAGATACGACTCTACGCACCTTCCTTGAATCGTGTATGGGGCAATGGAGGACAGTCCTTCGCTATCCGGGGTGTCGACAGATCCAGGGGAATGATGAGCCTGTATGGATTAAACGGGGAATATTTCAGGGCGACAGTTTAAGTCCACTTTGGTTCTGCTTAGCCCTGAATCCTCTAAGCATGCAGCTGGAGGATTCAGGTCTAGGCTATCGGTTGAGGAGAGGTGGTCAGGTCATATCTCACCTCCTCTACATGGATGACTTGAAAATCTTTGCCCCCAACAAATTGCAACTGATGAAGCTACTGAAGGTAACTGAAACTTTCAGTAGCGCCATCAGAATGGAGTTTGGTGTGGACAAATGTGCAGTCATGCATGTGAAGCGAGGGGAGATAATGGAATCCGAGGGAATTCAACTTTCGGATTCCATACACCTTAGATCCCTCTCCTCACCCGAAAGCTATAAGTATTTGGGAATGTCGGAAGCGTTAGGCATCAACGTTACTGACATGAAGCAATCGTTGAAGGAGCGCTTTTTTGGCCGCCTGAAGAAGGTATTGATTAGTCTTCTTTCAGGCGGTAACAAGGTGCGCGCCTTCAACGGTTGGGTCATGCCGGTTTTGATGTACTCTTTCGGCATACTCAAATGGACTCAGACCGAACTAGACGCCCTGGATAGGAGGGTCCGTACACTGTTGACCGCAAACCGGATGCATCACCCACGATCATCGGTGATGAGACTGTACATCCCGCGGAAGTGCGGGGGTCAAGGCTTTTTAAACGCGAAGACCCTCCACAACCGCGAGATATGCAGTCTCAGGGAATATTTTTTGAAAACCGAAGTGGGTATGCACCGTGATGTGGTCGCAGTGGACAAGGGGCTCACCCCACTTTCAATGGCTAAAGAGAACTGGTGCAAACCTGTAGTACTTACTACCGATGATCGCAAGGAGATATGGCAAAGCAAGGAGCTACACGGGCGCTTCTATCGGGCTCTTCATGAGCCCGATGTAGATTTCTTAGCGTCCGTGTCCTGGCTACGTTTTGGGGACTTTTTCGGGGAAACTGAAGGTTTTGTCTGTGCAATTATGGACGAAGTTATCTTGACGAATAACTACCGGAGACATATTATGAAGGACGGGACGGTTGACGTGTGTCGGGCATGCCACCGTCCGGGTGAGTCTATCAGACATATTATCTCTGGTTGTTCTCGTCTGGCTAACGGCGAGTACTTGCACAGACATAACCAAGTAGCTAGGATTATTCACCAGCAACTTGCTTTGAAATATAAACTTGTGAACTCTGAGGTACCGTATTACAAGTATGTGCCCGACCCAGTTCTCGAAAATGACCATGTCACGTTGTACTGGGATCGGTCTATCATTACTGACAGGACTATTGTCGCCAATAAGCCTGATATAGTGGTGATAGATCGATTAGCGCGCCGCGCAATGATAGTCGATGTTACCATTCCACATGACGATAACCTCGTGAAAGCTGAGAAAGAGAAACAAATAAAATATCTCGACTTAGCACACGAGGTTGTTGACATGTGGAATGTGAACTCGGCTGTCATTGTGCCGATTGTCGTTACGGCCAATGGCCTGATGGCCAGAAGCCTCAACCATCATCTCTCGAGGCTTGCGTTTGACGACTGGATTAAGGGCCTGATTCAGAAGGCAGTACTCCTCGATACGGCTCGCATCGTGAGGAGGTTCCTGTCTCTGGAGCCCTAACCACCGGTAGCTTGGACCCTGCTCCCGATACCGGCGGACCACTATTTTATATATTTTTAAATGTTTTTTAATATTTTTTCTAAGAAATATTTAAAAATGTATTTTATAAGATAAAAAATTTAATAAACGACATAATAATAATAATAATATACTACTGCCATGATGTTTTTCATACATCCAAAAAGCACCATTTAGCTGGCAGGGGGACACACTTGACTCTAACAAAAATAGCACTTTAAAGCTTAATATTTCGCAAACATCCGTTTGCGTGAATCGAAAAATGGTTTGCTCAATATTTTTGAATGGCCTATCCAACAATAGCCCACACCATGGGATAGACGAGAAAAATACATCATCCCCACTTTACTTGCAAGGGAGGTACCCTAATAAAATGTTTTTTTAAAGATTTTAAGTTACCATTTTGTCGGCGTGATTTATATGTAAACCCATGTCAAATTACAGCTTCCTAGTACTAAGAGTCTCTGAGCTAAGCCGGGGACAGACAGGCAGACTGACATGGCGAAACTATAAGGGTTCCTTGTTGACTACGGAACCCTGAAAAGGAAACTGAGCGTAGAAAGTTAAACATTCATTTCAAACATATTTGGTTCAAAATTAATGTTTTAAGTCTCTACGTTCTCTTCCCTTTTTCTTTCTTTTCTACTTTACACTAGATATTTTGGAAATATTTTTGAATCCGTCATGACATGGTCTTGTTTAAGACGCTGACAACACCTAAACCGCGGTCACTGTCAGATTGCATAGAAAAGAAAGAGAAGCGCGATGGCACAACGCTTGTAATTTATTGCAAAATTTGAAGCAATTATCTATTTACTCAAAATTGAGTTGAGTAATCGAAAATAAAAAACAACGCAAGTTCTGCATTCAAATAAGACGTTCTTGTTATTAATTAAATACGTAACGTATGTTGATATTTTTTGCAGATATTTTGGATTAGAACTCAAGGTAAGAGGTTAGTTTAACGTTAGTTTGTATCAAGATTTTTTTTCAAAACGTGTTATGGTAATAACCATGTTCTGGGAAATATGTTCAAAAATAACATATATTTTTTCCGCTACCTCAAACTATGTAGATTTGGCACATTTTTTTCTTAAGAAAACCCTATTTTGGTCAATTGGGTCTTGCCAGCGCCTTATGACAAATGATGAAAGCTTTAAGACAACTAGCGGCTAAACTTGCCCTGTAAAACGAGGGGGTAGATTTTATAAGAATGATCATTGAGAACAATGAAAGCTGAAAAGGCTATTTGTAACCTCTTAGTAAAAATATAATTTAAAAAACCATCGTAGCATTCGTAGCGCAGTCACGTAGGCTGGTCTACGCCGTAGCAGCTTGCTACGAGCTTCTTACAGAAATGGACATGTGCTATCGCGGGTGTCGGAATTTGTAGCATCATATAAAATTAATCTATGATTTAATTCTTATTCTAAACTGTTGCAGTTTTTCTAGACAAACAGTAGGTATATCAAAACATAAGTTATGATTAGTGGTTTTTGAATAATCAAAACAAATGTGATTTGTAGTAAACGGGTCCCAGTGCGCATAAGTTATTTGCGGAAATCGCGAAACGTCTAGTTGATGTAACTGGTGACCGAAAAGCTGGCGGCTTTCTCGCGCAACGCATCAGCATTGCAATTCAGCGAGGAAATGCCGCCAGCATCCTCGGTACAATGCCCCGAGGGCCTTTTTTAAGCTTAACTTAGCTTTAATTTAATTTAGTTAATGTTAATAATCATCTTGTAATTTGGTTATGTAAATAAATATAATTTAAGGTCAAAAAAAAAAAAATGTTAATTTAGAATTACAATAAATGATTATGGTATAATTAAATGATATTTTAATGTTTATTACGATTATATTCTGCTATTTTCAAGTAACAAGTAGTTCCCACTGCTGGGACACAGACCTCCTCTCTGTGAGAGGAGTGGGCCCTAATCCACCGGTCGGGTAAAGTACGGGTTGGTTGATGTAACATATTTTCGAATTTTTGGTTTTTGGTTCTCCTCACGATGTTTTTCTTCACCGTTTTGAGAACAGTGGTGATGAAATACTTTACGCAAAGTAAAGCTCCTGTCGGGGTCGAACCTACGATCGTAAGTCACGGCTGTTATCACTGGGCCACCACTGCTCTCCGTATTTGGTCGACTATTACTCATTAACTTGTAAAGCCTACTTAGCTGTGATAGTGTTCCTTTTAAGCGGGTAAACTTGTCCTGTGAAACGAGAGGGTAGAATTTATAAGAATGATCATTGAGAACAATGAAAGGTGAAAAGGCTATTTTTAACCTATTAGTAAAAAAAAAAACATTGTAGCATTCGTAGCGTAGCCTCGTAGGCCGATCTACGCCGTAGCAGGTTGCTACGAGCTTCTTACAGAAATCGACATTTGTGCTATCGCGGGCATGCAAATCGGACCACCGTAAAGACTATTCCTGCTTGCAGCGTTCGGCCGCTATAGTAACGCTTACCTATGCTCATCAATCAATAGCAATTTAAGGACCGTAAGGATATTGTGAGCCTATCTGTTGAGCGGACAGTTGAAATAGTCTGTATAGAATTGGAGCAGTTTATTGTATTAAGTGTGTACAGACCCCCTTCAGGATTGTATGACTGCTTTGAAAAGGTAATGGATGAAGTGTTACATAAGATTTGTGACTCAAACAAGTCTATTATCACTTGTGGTGATTTTAATGTTAATTTATTAGAAAACTCAGGTTCTTGTAGTAAAATAATAAGTCTGTTTCAGTTCTACAATCTTGTAAATCTATTTCTAGAGCCCACAAGAATAACCCCTACGAGTGCCACATGCCTAGATAATATTTATACAGATATTATACCAAGCCACAAAGAAATTATAAATTTACTAGACTCAGATCATTGTGGGCAAAAGATTACTATTCAAAACCAAAACAATAAAGTGGCTAAAAAAGATATCATTGTTAACCCTAAAACTGCAAGTCGCTTGGAAGCTTTTAAAGTTAAACTCATTAATAAATTACCAGTTTTGTCTATTCCTGCTGATCCTAATCATCTATATGATGATTTCTTTAATATATACTGTAAACAATTTCATTCCATTTTTATTCCCAAGACTATCTCTATTAATATAAACGCATCTTTCAGTGATTGGGCTACCATTGGTATTCATAAAAGTAGAACACGGCTTTATGAGCTGTACAATGAAAGGGCATACATAAACACTGCTGAATTTAATTTATATGTTAGAAACTATTCAAAATTATTTAAAAAAGTTTGTTGTATGGCCAAGTCGCGTTATTTGAGTTCTAAGATTAAAAATAGTAGTTATGTAATCAAAACGACTTGGAATATTATTAATAGTGAAACGGGAAGGTCTAGTAACCGAAATACTGACTATAGCCTGTCAATTAATGACAACATAATAAAATCAGACTCGCAAGTCGCCGCGGCCTTTGAAAATTTATTTTCAGATATTCCTGTTTCAACTACTAAATCCCTAAACTCATCACCTTCTCTTGCTGAGTCTTTGCTCAAGGAAAATGTTAATGTTTGCGATTCGGAATTTCATTTTGAACATATTACAGATATTCTATTTCACGAAGTCCGTTCGGCTTTGATTGTAAATAAATTAGATTAGGTTGCAATAAATACAAAAATATTAAGAATATGTAGGCATTTAATTAAGCATTGGTGTTACAGAATGGAAACGAAACAAGTAGGACTATTCAGTATTTTCAATCACTATCAGATAAATTTTCGATTTCCGATTCCGTTTTGCTGTCGTCAGAATCATCTTGTACATTGATTATAAATTCAAAATCGAGATCAAAATATTTCAAGTAGTCTTTTTCAATTTTTTCAACATGAGCACAAGTTTTATGCCACGTTTTACTGCTAACTTGGCCCAAAATTTCATTGATCAGTCTTTCCGTATTCGTCAAGTTTTGCTCGATATTTTTAGATGCGACATAATTTTTAACGATCCCCCAAATATTTTCAATCGCATTTAATTCTGGGTGATAAGGGGGAAGGCGTAAGACATCAAAACCCTTGCTTTTTATAAAATCGTCAATCTTGTAGATTACGTGTTGGGCTTTGTACTTCTTTATTGTATCGTACAATTCCAATTTAAGAAGAGATTCATCAAATGCTATACCCTTATCCCTGAGCTATTGCTGCATATCGGCTTTCTTTGTAGATTGCGTCGGTAGTCGTTCAGCCCGTGTGTTGTGATAAGATGCATTGTCTAAGACAATGACAGAGCGCGGAAGTAAATTGGGTAGCAACTTTTCATTTAGCCATTTACATAGTTATCATAGCTCATATTTGAATGATAATCACCAGCTGTTGAGTTGGCCTTATAAACCAAGGAAGCATTTTCAATAAAACCATCCTTGGTTCCCGCGTGCACTAAAATAAAGCGAGTGCCTGTGCTATTTTTTTTTAAAAACGGAGTTCTTTCCTTTTTTTTTGCCCAGGTGTGTCGAAAGGACGTAGCTCTTATCGGTGTAGACAATGGGCCGACTTTGAGAGCGGTACTCTGTTATTTTTTTTTAATATTTTAAACGCCACATTTGTATATCATGACGCTCCGTCAAGACTTTACGGTTGTTCTCTGTTTTGCGCCACTTGTAACCTAATTTCAACAGTAACTTGCGAACAGTTTCTAAACAACCTTCGAATCCGATTTTTTCATTCAATGCTGTTCTTAACTTAGCTAATGTTGGAATTTCTTTATGGACAATATGGAAATCTGGTACAGTACTGCGAACCACATCGGCTGTAAAATTATCTATATCCACTTTATTATCTCGCTTTCTCCTTTTCTTCATAGGTGAAGTGAATTTTGATGAAGTGGATGGCAATTCCTTCTCTTCTTTTAATATTCTTTGAACTGTTTTTTGGCTCACACCCGTAGCTTCAGCTGTACGGCGTGTAATGTCTCGTAAATGAGACAAATCACAGTTGAGTTCCATTAATGATTTTGTAAATTCATATTCTTCTCGCAGAAAATGATAAACACTAGCTATCATGTTTCGACCCTAAAACAAAATGTAATCAAAATAATTAAGTAATATAAACATTTTATAACACAAAAAAACATTCATTTTATAAATACTTCTATTGCTATATTAAGTATCTTTGTATAACATTTTAATTGAAAACGTATAAATAAATATTACCTCACTATGGACAACTCTTCTTCGTTTTGTTGCCATGCTGACCTTACTCCGTGAAACAATTTGGCGCGAACTAAAAACCACTACTGATCCGGACCGTGTCCCGATCGACACTGAGCGCTCTCGAGGTTACGCACACAAAAACAATGTGCATGTGCACGCTTGACAACATTCATAGCCAAACGGACTTCGTGACATAGAACATCTGTACCTGTAGAGATATAATTAAAACCTTTCACACTTTAAATGTAAAAAAGACTGCAGATCTGTGGGGTAATTCTGTAGAAGTTGCTAAGTCAATTATTGACATTGTAGCTCCTACTTTATCTCTTATCTTTAATAATTGCATTGACTGTGGGGAGTTTCCTGACCTTATGAAAAATAGTAAAATAATACCTTTGTTTAAATCAGGTAGTACATCAGACCCCACCAATTGTAGACCTATTTCAGTACTACCTACCTTTAGTAAAATTTTTGAAAAAATAATTTTAGTCCAATTACAAAGATTTTTTAATAAACATAAATTATTGCACAATAAACAGTTCGGTTTTACAAGGGGTCGTTCGACTACTGATGCCGATGTGGAACTTTTAGGACATATTTATAATGCATGGGAAGATAAACTCGAAGCATTGGGCATCTTTTGTGATTTGTCCAAGGCATTCGATTGCGTTCTTCACGAAACGTTAATCAGGAAACTCCGCCACTACGGGATCCGGAACACCGCTCTGGATCTTCTTACTTCATACTTGAGTAATAGGATTCAGAGCGTTGACGTTAATGGGAAAAGATCTTCCAGATCTATAGTAACAATGGGAGTCCCACAGGGCTCAATTCTTGGTCCTTTCTTGTTTCTTATTTACATTAATGATTTGCCATACCTCATAAAGGATAATCATGATATTGTGTTGTTTGCGGATGACACTTCACTTTTGTTTAAACTTAAACGTCAGCAGCTGGTTACTGACGATGTTAATAGTGCGATCTCAAAAGTAGTTCTCTGGTTCAATGTTAATAATTTACTTCTTAATGAAAAAAAAACCAAGTGCATTAAGTTTACGCTACCTCACGTTAGGCAGGTGAAAACTAATGTGTTGATAAAGGGCGAAGAATTGAACCCTGAAGATAGCACAGTATTCTTGGGCTTAACTTTGGATGCTAAGCTTCAGTGGGGTCCACATATAGATAAATTGTCGAAAAAGCTAAGCTCCGCAGCATACGCTGTTAGGAAAATTCGTAATTTAACTGATATAGAGACAGCCCGTTTAGTGTACTTTAGCTATTTTCATAGTGTAATGTCGTATGGTATTCTGTTGTGGGGAAATGCCGCTGACATTCAGACTACCTTTGTTTTGCAGAAAAGAGCTGTTCGGTTAATTTATAGATTAAGTCCGAGACATTCTCTCAGAGAGAAATTTAAAGAGATTAACGTAATGACTGTGCCCTCCCAGTATATTTTTGAAAATCTTTTATATGCCCATAAAAATATAAAATTGTTTAAAAAATACAGTGATATCCATAATATAAATACTAGGAACAAACACAAATTTGTTGTACCTACAACAAGGCTCAAGAAAATAGGTGGCTCATTCAGATGTCAATGTATACGTTTTTATAATAAACTTCCAAGCCACGTTCAAGATCTAAGCCTTAATAAATTCAAATCATTTATTAAAAGTAAGTTGTGCCAGAAAGCCTTTTATACTATTAAAGATTCTATTGAGGACAAAAAGGCTTGGGATTAAGCTGCTCCAATTATTGCATACTGAAACTTTTATTTTATTTATGGTATATAAATAAAATAAAAGTTTTGACATATTTACTTTGTGGAGTTCAATATACTGTTTGGAACTTAATATTTACTTGTAAAGTATTATATTTTTTTTAATTATTGTGAATGTGAAGCCTATGGGGGTCGTTATTGTTTTTTTTTTATTCTCATTTAGTATTAATCATGGTTTGGCAGTTTGAGTAATTTATGCGGCCTACCCAAATGTTCTTTCTTTGGTATTGTTCGTCGAATCGTTGAGCTCCTTAAGTTCCGAGTTGAGCTGCACGATTACTGACAAATGCGTGCACTGACTGGACAGGTCCACTCAATCTGTGTGGTTCTTTCCTCAAAAGGACCATTTCAGACACCAATCTACATGGCCTTCACATGATCTGACCAAGATTATGTCTGGACTTTAAAAGAGACTGTGACCTCTGAGTTTGTTTCGGCCTTTCTTCTCAGAATAGTCAGATAGGAAACGCCGACCTCATCTAGCTTTATTTTAAAAATATGATTGACGTGTAAAAGTGTTTGTACAAACCTACTTACAGAAAATAAATCATTTATCATTAGCATCGCTGCATCAGATTTTTGCTGAGCCCCTTGTTTTTGTAAATGAAAAAATGAGCGTAAAAAAACGGGTAAAGGGTGGTCAGACATTTGTGATCATTGTAACAGAGCTTGAGAAAATTGTTTTAACAAAAGAATTTTTTTTTAGAGGTCAACGCAAAAAGAGACGGTAAACAGATGTGGTCATCGTGAAACTTAGTGTATTTTATGAGTCTGCTAACTACAACTTATCCTCATAGCTTCGACTGCTAGAGAGATCAACTTCTCAGAAGATGAACTCTCAATGAGGGTTTGAAAATACGAAGAAATGTCACATCAAAATACTTCGAGATACGATAGGTAGTGTCACCTTGCATTTATTGGCTCATGTTGGCGGTGGCACTTCCGAGCGCCCAGATTCTTACAACTATGTTTCAATCAAAATTATGATAAAATCAATTCTTTTTTTAGTTTTTAAAACAATTCGCTGAAGGCAAATATTTTTTGCTCCCTGTATATCGGTGTCTATGTAGATATTTCGCAGGCAGATTGTATGATTCATTATACATACGGCGCCCTCCGCTTACAACCGCTCGCGGTCATGAAATATGCCGAAGGCAAAATGGCAACGTTCAATTGTTATGATTTCGACATTGATTGTTAATGTAGGTTCAATTGGAACTGTGATCAACCACGCGCGAGCTGAATTGGTTGCAGTAACTAAGCCAGGGCACCCTGACCAAATGGGTTAGGTTAGGTTAGAAGTGTGACCAACTGCGCGCGAACCGAGCGAGCGAAGCGAGCGTTACCGCGACAGCGGCCGGCGAGCGCTTTAAGAAATAGAACTAAATACTCCAATTTACTGCGGCATTTTTTAAACGGCGTTTGAATTGTCTATCAAATGTAATATGTGTAATATTATATAGTGATAAGGAAATTTACATTTTGTCTTCGGCAAATTTCATAACTGCGAGCGTTTTTAAACGGACGACGCCGTCTGTAAAAAGCGTAATCATATAAATGGCCAACGACAGATATACCATAAACTCATATCATGGTAAAATCGCCATTCAACAAGGATGATGTCAGTAGGGGCTAACTGCTAACTGCTTAGGGAGCACCGGCTAGACAAAACAGTTCCTCGACTTTTATGTAATTGATGAAAAAAAATTGTAGAAACCACTGTTACTTTCAGTGAGTCGGTCCATACTCGAGTTAAGGTTGGCAGGTGTCCAACTGTCCGTGTCGGTAGAAGATTGATTTCATTTTGTTGAATTTAACAGTACCTAACTTACAATACTACTGTTGATTTGGATCAAAGGATGTTGGGGTGGAGTCCGAGAGCTGTCACATAGTGTGAGGTTTATAGGTCTCGCATTAGTGCACTGGATTGGAGGATGCTACTACTTGTTCACTTATTAAAACTCTTTAAAACTTGAAGACTATTTATTGTTCTTACTGATCGTAATATCTGGATTCACAAAACACAGTGATTCGAAGGCTCAAACTGCCCTATACTTATATGAATTTACATAGGGACAAGTAGCGGCGGTAGCGCCGTCTTGATGATTTTAAATTACCAACAAATTTTCATTATGTAAATTACGTTTACGATCGACTCTAGGTCCACCAATCAGAGGCTGGCAGTAGTGGCTCAAGTTTCGGACAGGTTTTGACAAGTTCAGACCTGCTCTGAACCTGACCTAGAGTCGCTCGCGATCATGACAAAGTTCCTAATAATCAATAGAATGTTTATACTAAAATGAACTTAAGGCTACGTGCTTATTACAAACATTTATACATTAAATATAGGTTTCTTATTGTTCTACGAGTGGGCGTCCTGCACACATAGAATTTGGATTGTGTAACGATTTTAGTAACAAACTTGCAGCCTAATTGCGTAACCTTTGCCTTTCATTTTCTCAATTCAACAATATTCATTGCATTGTTTATGTATTTATTTATTTAGCATAAAACGGTGTTGCCGCATTGTTATACTAATTTCACGTCACTACACTCATTACGGTGTCTACAGGAAACTAAACGGAAATCACTAATCGACCGCTGCGATTGGCCGGGCTGCGATGGCTTGTCGGCCAATCAGAAGACAACGAAAGTTTAGTGTTGGTGGTCTGTGTGTGGACGCCATGACAGGAACACTTTTTGAATTTTTGAATTTACGAATCGAACCAAGTCGCAATAAAATGTGCTCGTTCTAAATAATTCACATCAAAAAGTTTCCAATTATTTCATCGGCCTCAATCCTCTAAAAGTACTAGCGACTAATGGCCAATTACATTAGTTAAACGGTTGAAGGACACCACAGAGGACTTTTTAGGGTTCCGTACCTCAAAAGGACAAAACGGAACCATTATAGGATCACTCGTGTGTCTGTCTGTCTGTCTGTATGTTGGTCTGTTACAGCCAATTTGCTCGGAATGGACTGATTAAATTGAAATTTGGTGACCCAAACACGGACGTGTATCGTAATTTTAAAATAAATTGTCTTAAAGTTATATAAGAAATTAAATGAAAATTGACGATCTCCCCTCCCCCCTTATCTCCGAATCAACTGACCCTAAAATTTTGAAAAAAATATAGAAAATAGTTCTTTACTTAGATTACAACAAAACCTATAAGAAGTCTATGGTGTTAAAATAACTTGGTAAATCTCTCAATATTGCGCATACAAACTTACATTTATAGTTGGATTGTATGGGGGAACATGGTTTTCAACTACAGTGTTAGGTTTGTTCTTGAGATAAATTCATTCCAAGTACGGAACCCTGCATTGTGCATGGTCCAACACGCTCTTGGCGGGTTTTTATAGGACACTGAAAGAGACACAATAGAATTTTATTGTCATTACGTCTGGGGGCGTTTAGTGCTCCGCTTAGTGATAAAGATAAATAGATACTTTTTGAGTTAGTTTATTATCAACTTAATGCAATATTGACATTGATATGCCCATTCTCAATATATAAGCTGTGACTTCTTGAGGGGATGGCTGTTATAGTCATTCTGCTGTCTATACTACTGGAATTCCCATTCTCTGTTGTCTAGAGGGCAAACTTGCCTAGTTTTGAGCCAACGCGACGTGAGATGCAATGGTGGAAAGCATGATTACAGATAACCGAGGCGACTGTATACTCGTCACTGGTAGCTGATGCTTGATTGGCTCGACATTCTATGCACAAATCCATTCTATGGTTACGGCAAATCGCGTAGTTATCGACCACAATATTTCAAGCTCATAAAGCGACAGCATTCCATTTTTTGACTTCAAATCTCTTTTTGTCACCTTCCATTACTAGAAGAAGCCATTTGACTTCTTCTTCATCTACATCCATTACAGAAGCCTTAATTTGTCAGAAATACCTTATTTTTCAATTCTATAATGAGGGCATTGTACGTAATATACGTAATAACACTATAATCATGAAGTATACAACTACACAACAGATGTACGTGGGGAGGGATGTGTATTTAATTAAAAACAAAGAACGTCTTATTTGAATGCAGAATTTGGTTGTTTTTTATTTTCGATTACTCAACACAGTTTTGAGTAAATAGATAATTGCTTCATATTTTGCAATAAATTACAAGCGTTGTGTCATCATGCTTCTCTTTCTTTTCTATGCAGTTTGACAGTGACCGCAGTTCAGCTGTTGTCAGCGTCTTAAGTTGTCGAGCAGGCATTTTTCAAATATTTGATATGAATTTCCTTCAAAATTATTATGATTGTGTGTTACCCAATGGGGTGCTGGCTATGTTACTGTTAATGCAGACAGGATTAAAGTAGTGATTACTTGAACTTGGATAATATATATTGTGAGAATATTAAATACGTTTTCCAAAAAAGTAACCTGTATTGTTTGTACTTATCTACATAAGTACAAACAATACAGGCTACCTTTTTGGAAAACGTATTTAGTATCTACATACTAACTGGTTTCGCGGCCCTTTAAAATTTTCTTATTTCCGGGATGATAATTCAAGTAAGTTAGAGTTTCTTTCCTACGCAATGTATGGAAAAAGTTTTTTGCGATTTCTGACTTTTCTAGTACTCGAACCTCTGTTGGTCTAATAGTTTTAGATCCCTGTAAGAAACAGGATCAATTGGCACCAAAAAACGTTATTGTACAAACTGCCTATTTTCTTGCTGACAGTACATTTTTTTCAAAATCTGTGAATGGAGATCTAAATATCTCAAAAAGTTAAGGACGGTCTCCTAAGACTGTTTTCCTGTAGCTACAACGGTTAAGGTAGCTGCCCTTACCGCCCCGGCTCAAAAATCCGCCCTGTATATTTCATTTCGTTTGCTTATGTACAGTAGTTCAAACCACGAGCTCGAAAAAGTGCCGTCACGCATTTTATAGAATACTTGCTTCGGAATTATGGCTTTATATAAATAGGTAAGACAGTAAAAGTTGTCGAAGTCTTTCAGTTTCACAGAATAATAACGCCAAAGTTGGCCATTTAAGTGAAGTGGCAGTGGGCTGGCCATGTGTGTCGAAGGACCGATGGCCGGTGGAGCAGACGAGACCTGGAGTGGAGACCGCGTATCGGCAAGCGTAGTGTGGGACGCCCCCCAGCCAGATGGACTGACGACCTTAAAAAGGTGGCTGGGATAGACTGGATGCGGAAGGCGGAGGACAGGGTGTTGTAGCGCAGCCTGGGAGAGGCCTATGTCCAGCAGTGAGCTGTTATAGGCTGAGTTGATTGATTGATTTGACCATTTATGACGTGTTGCACTGACTCCAAGTAACGGGGATGGAAGAGATGGCAGGAAGATGACGTGTAGAGAATCTCTCTATAAAACCCGCACTTTTGTTATAAATTATAGAACTTGAAATAGTCCTGACAAAGTTTTCTGTGATTGTTCTTACAGCTAAATTAGGGTGAACTATAGGTACACCTCTGCCTAACCCTTCGGGGAATACAGGCGTCATATTATGTAATGTTCTTACAATCTAACTCAAGAAGAAGGAGTAAAGATAAGAACAAGTCATATTTTACCAGTGATTTGTCTAACACGACCCATCTAGTTCAAGAAGATCAAAGCCATATTTTTCACCCATGTTCACTTGTAAGATAACAATCCATCGCTTGCCCTCAGGGTAGGAACGTGTTATCGTTGAGAACACGCGGGGAACTCAACACGTCCCGTGAGGCAGATTATGCTCATCTCGTGGTTGTACACTTGAGAGCATTGCTACATACTCATTGTTATTTTATTACGTTAGTAGCGAACCGCCCCTGATTCGGCCGATTTTAACGACTTGAAAAAGCATCGAAATTTGTTTATTATATTTAAGTTTTATATTAATGTTTTATACACATAAACCTTCTGGGATACTTATTCAAAATGATGGTGAAAACCGTATCCATAATCCGTAGCATAGTTTAGAAGAACAACGTGGTCCCATAGACTGACACGAAAGCTACATCAATTTATAATATGTAACGAGAAAATTGTCTTCAATTTATAATCTTACTAATATTATAAGGAATAATTCAATTTTATTAATTATGGTAATTATTTTTATTTTTATTGTATAAATGTGACATTGTTTAACGTAAAAAATTGACTTTTTACTGGTACTGGGCGCTGTATTTGGCCAGGTACTATATATTTGACATTAGGTACTTTGAATTTTAGAGACATGAATTGATCATGACATACCCATCCTTTTTTATCTAACATTATTTAATTTTTTTTATTATTATTATTCTTTTCTAAAAAACTTCACATGCCTTAATAAGGCTAAATAGAAAATAAGACCAAATAATGTAACATGTTAAACCACCGATTGTACTTACTCTATTTAAAAGTGAATAAATGAATTATGAATTATAAATGTGAAAGTTTGCAAGGATGGATGGATGGATGGATGGATGGATGGATGTTTGTTACTCTTTCACGCAAAAAGTACTGAACCACGGATTTGGATAAAATTTGGCACACAGATAGTTTATAACCAGGAATAACACATAGGATACTTTTTATCCCGATATACCCACGGGGTCAAAACTTATGCGGGTGAAACCGCGGGGCGCATCTAGTATTATATGTAACAAGAAAATTGTCTTCAATTTATAATATTATGTAACAAGAAAATTGTCTCCCATTTATAATATTATGTGCAACCTGTGTCGACACTCTCGCGCCTTCCCATCTTCCTAGCACGGCGGGCTGTGCTGGGGCGGCTGCTGCAGGAGCAGAAAACCTCAAACGGCGCAAATATAACAACCTTATTGGGAGCTATATGTTTGAGCCGTTTGGGGTTGAAACACTAGGGCCTTGGGGTCCGAGTGCCCATCGAGTATTTCGGGATATCGCCAAAAGGTTGGTAGATTCTTCACGTGACCAGAGGGCTGGCCTTTTTCTAGCCCAAAGAATCAGCATTGCCATCCAACGTGGCAATGCTGCCAGCCTTTTGGGCACTTTTCCCATTGACAGCGATGCGGACGAATTTTTTGATGCCCAATGAGCTCTTCCGCCTTTTTGTTTGTGTATAGTTTTAGTTAAGATAGGATATCATTTTGTTATTTTTATTAATTAATTATATAATTATTATAATTATAATTGTTAATAAAGATAATTAGAATATTATGTAACAAGAAAATTGTCTTCAATTTATAATATTACGTACCAAGAAAATTGTCTTCAATTTATAATATTATGTACCAAGAAAATTGTCTTTAATTTATAATATTATGGAACAAGAAAAGTGTCTTCAATTTATAATATTATGTAAAAAGAAAATTGTCTTCAATTTATAATATTATGTACCAAGAAAATTGTCTTCAATTTATAATATTATGTACCAAGAAAATTGTCTTTAATTTATAATATTATGGAACAAGAAAAGTGTCTTCAATTTATAATATTATGTAAAAAGAAAATTGACTTCAATTTATAATATTATGTACCAAGAAAATTGTCTTCAATTTATAATATTATGTAACAAGAAAAGTGACCTTAATTTATAATATGTGAGGCGTTTATAATCAAAGACAGCTAAATGCAATAAAGAAAATCAATAAAAATTCAACCCCGACTATAGTCTGTCAGTGTGCTAAGTCCTTAAGGTCTTGATTCCTACCGTTCGTATTGTTGAGTTACCTTTATACAATGTGGCCAGCTTAAAATAAAACTAAAGGTTGTTTTTTTCTCGTGTGAAAAATAATCAAAAGTGAATTTAACTGCCTTTGATTTTATACGCCTCATGTACTAAGAAACGCGACAATTCAATTTATAATATGTGGTAATATGTAATAAAGAAGATAAAGATGAATCTTTTAGATTACGGGAACCTTAGTTTATTGCAGGAGAATAAAATGGATAAGCGTGCGGTGACACGATTGTTAAAATCTAGCTAGGAGTTCGGCTGGGCTGGATTACTAGAGGGCTGAATAAATAAAGGGGAAATATATGAAGGCGCAAGGTAGCCTTTCCCATAAGTGGTCATCGTATTAGTGGCTCGGCAGCCTCAATATCATCAGGATTGTGCCGGAACATAGCAGTTCGTCGAGCACGGGGTAAAACGGCGGCTCCTGACATCCCCTTTGTCATCAGAAGACAGCCGCCGCGCAACCATCGATTTGACCACAGAGCACTATTACTCATAGACGAGGATTCCACGCTCTGCAAGAGTGACTGTCACCGTCCAGTGTCACTCTTATTCGACCTTTTCGGGAATCCCAGTAACTTTGTAAAGAAACGGGCCTGCGCCACTTGCTGCGCCGTCGTCGTATATAGTTTTGTTTGTGACTTTTGGCCTTGACTTTTAAAATGGTAGTATATGGATGTGGGCTGAGTTAATGGTAATAGTTTCGCCCCCAACTGTTTCTATGTTTTATAACTTAACTGGCAAAAGTAGTGGCAGCTTTAAGCGTTTAACGTGTAAAAGTGTTTCTTGTGTTTGTGTTGTTTTAATCATGTATCATTTTATCAAGTTCTTTTTTGGAAAAGTAGGAAAATCGGAAAAAGATATATTATTCTGGATAAGAAAATAATAAACATCACTAATAGAAGAAAAAGTAAGTAATTTTATCGTCATTTTACATATCGTCGCCTTAGAGTGAAAACCTCGGGAATGTTTTTGGTCATTTTTATTTTATTACATGTTTGAAAAGCAAAACCTCGCAACGCACGCCTAGTTTCCCCCAAAAAAAGTTTAGTTACCTGTAGCGCCATCTATGGTGAGTTCGAAATTCTCGCAAAAGAACAGATGTGGTTTTCAATTTACCAACACTTAGAATTTAATAATTATTCCAGTAAAGTTGCCTTGTTTCGCATATACGAGGTTTTCACTCTAAGGCGACGATATTGAGTTCAACATCCATGTAGATGATTAATAAAAGACAAAAATCTTCCTACACAAATTTCAATTCAAACAAGCACCCAAAAAAGCGACATGCCAGCACGTTAACGAAGCGTAACGTGTGCACATTAAAAATTCACGTTCGCCTCATTCGACCCGCAAGTGTACTGGAGTGCCGAAAATCCACCCACACAATACCGACAGTACAAACACGAACTGTGCCACTTTCACGGTATATTTGCAATTGTCGGCTTTATTGAGCATGTTCACGTACTTCGTATTAAGATTTTTTGTTGTTCCCTTTTTTTTGGCCCGACTTGTATTAAAGTGTTTGTTTTTATGAATTGGGAGTTTATTTGGGTAAATATTGAATGGATACTGTAAATACGTGTTTTATTTTCAGGAAGCGTTTTGAGTTTTATATCTAGAAGCACTTAATCGTCTACCTTGTTGGTCTAGTGGTCACAAGCGCTACTGCTGAGCATGAGGTCCTGGGTCCGATTCCCGGGTCGGGCAAAGTGTTATTGGATTTTTCTATCTGGAAAGTCTCAGTAACAGCCCGGAGTCTGGATTTGTGCCCAGTTGATGGCAGTAGGCTCGCCCCCTATTACACGGGATAACTGGCGAAATGTGGGTGTACTCGTACTACAGGTACACTTCTGCCCAACCCTACGAGGAAATAAGGGCGTGATGTTATGTTTTATGTTATATATAATTAAGAAGACTGATAAGTTTAGTTTTAAAACTTCCTCTGTCCTACGATTTTGCTGTGCCCGACAGGGTCCATAATGACCTCATTAAATTTTAAGTTGTCACCTACGTACGTACACATTGAGGAATGTAATAAATGTAGTATTTAAATTCTTTAATAAATTTCTGACTTTTATCAGTAGGTGCAATGCCAAAGTGTTCAAAAACCGGTCCTGCCGGGGTCGTGGGAAAGTCCGAAAGGGTCACCGAGGCACACACTGTCAACACAGGCAACGGAAGGAACACGGGTGGGTTTTAGTCAGTAAGAGTCTGACGCACCGCTCCGCCCAAAGCGGGAGAAGTTATTTGATAATTTCGCAGCCAAAAAAAAAGGGTACAAAACCCACTCTATCCTATTAATAACATTATTTTTTCGATATGAGAAAGATTTTGATATTTGAAGTACTACGTTGTCCTTTTTACAGTGATTGAAGACAGACAGAATTCTAAAATGGGACAACTGTTTAATTCATGAAATATTGTATTCGACAGTGGCAATGTACCAATGATTGCAAAAGCATATTTATATTAGATAGGTATACAAACATATGGTACCTAGTTCCTATTGGACCAATTCATGCAAAATAAAAGATAAATTGAAATGTGGTGGTCGCCCAGTGGTGGCCCAGTGGTAACGGCCCCGACTTAGGAGTTGTAGGTCGTGGGTTTGAACCCAGGCAGGCGCTTTACTTTGTGTAAATAATTTCATCACCACTGCTCTCAAAACGGTGAAGGAAAACATCGTGAGGAAACCGGCATGTCCTAGAACCAAAAATTCAAAGACGTAACATCTACCAACCCACACTGGGCCCGCGTGGTGGATTACAGTCCACTCCCTCTCGAAGAGAGGAGGTCTGTGTCCCAGCCGTGGAAACATTATAGGCTGATTTATATGATGATAGTGATGAAATGGTAATTTCGAATAAGTACTTGCGTGTATTTCCCATTCACCAATCCAATAATCGAAATACCGAATTCCCGGTACAATTGATCGAGTATTAATCAACCTAATTCGTACGTACCTCGTTTGTCAATACAAAATGGCCGCCTTTGTATTCACTACCATTGATATTTTGTTTGACATAATAATGTGTAGCTTGTTTTTAGGGTTCCGTATCCAAATTGTGCCAACGGGACCCTGTTGCTAAGGCTCCGCTGTACGTCCGTCTGTCACAGGGCTGTATCTTTTGAACCGTAATAGGTAAACACTTCAAAAGCCAATGACCAAAATTGCAATTTAATTTTTTTTCGCCACCATCTTTCAAACATTATTAATTAGATGATGAATATGACGAACAAAAGTTAATAACCTAACCTAACATCGGACTGAGATATATCTATATAATAACTTATATATCATCTAAAATCAGGTTTGTATAGCTTACAGCTTATTTTATACATAAAAAATCTAATTTAAATAATAATAATAAATATTTATTCAGTATTACAGTTGGTAAAATATTAACATAAAATGTTCGAAATAATTTACAAAGGCATGACAGATGTTAGAGCTCATGCCGCCTGTGATACAGGTTTATCCTAGTACAGGCAACTAGGATAAACCAGGGGGGTAACCATCACCTTTTATAGCAGTATTATTTCAATATTACTTCAGCGTGAGAAAGACTTATAGCTCCATCAGCTATAAGTCCTGTATAGCTCCATCACTTTCCCACTGTGAAGTAATATTATAATAATAATATATATAAGAGGTGATGGTTACCGCCCTGTATCACAGGCGGAATAAGCTCTTACTTGGTGAATGTAGGACGATACAATTCTTAATAATATTTAGTCTTGAAGTAATGACAAAATATAATTAATTCTATATTTTATACCTAGTTTACTTTAATAAAAGATAAAAAAAAACAAAAAGTCTTATAAACGTAAATTTGAAAGTATTTAGATTGCGTAAAATAATGTCTTGCATTTTATAACCTAGTCTAGTTACAAACAAGCTGCATATTCAGATTTGTTTGATGCAATTGATATGATCAACAAGGATATGGTTTCAATTTGCGAGTGGAGTGAGGCACACGGATTGCAGGTTAACCCCTCGAAGACTCAAGTCATTGTTGTTGGCAGCTCAAGAATGATCTCCAAGATAAATTGGTCGCAGCTTCCCCAGATAAAATTTAACGGAATTGCTATTCCGGTAAGCGACAAAGTCAAAAACCTTGGAATTTGGATCGACAAACATCTTTCTTGGGGTCCCCAGCTGCAGGACGTAAGTCGCAAAATTTTCGCATCTGCCAAGTCCCTGAGACGATTGCGGAACTTTCTTCCAACTGCCACTAAAACTGCGCTTGCACAATCTCTTCTACTTCCCATCCTTGACTACGCTGATGTTAGTTATATCGATCTCACTGAGGCACAGCTAGATAAACTTGAGCGACTTCAAAACTTTTGCATAAGATTTATATTTGGCATGCGCAAATATGATCACGTCTCCGAATTTCGTACAAAGCTCAAGTGGCTTCCCATACGTCTTCGCCGGAATTCTCATATCTTGTTTCAGCTCTACAGTATTCTGTTCAATCCTAAAACCCCCTCTTATCTTAAGGGACGTTTCAAGTTCCTAAATGACACGCATAATAGATATCTGAGGTCATCGGAAAACTTGAGATTGGAGATGCCGATGCATTCCACCAGTTTCTATGATAAATCTTTTACGTTTCAAGCAGTACGGTTGTGGAATGCCTTGCCCGTGTCGATAAGGCGTGCTCAATCTCTGTCCATTTTTAAAATTATGGTAAAAAAACACTATCTCTCTCCTTAAACATATTTTTATTTTTTTATTATTTTTCTCTGTTCTCTGCACCTGTTTTGATTCTTAGCGCTAGTTTTATGATTAATTATTATTGAATATATTATATAGATAATTTTAATATATTTTATGTATGTATGTATTTGTTGTATATATGTGAATGGTACACCACAGACTACCTGCAGTATTGTCTCTCCTCTCCCCCTAATCCATCCAAAGGTTGTCTTTAAAAGATCGCTTTTAGCGATAAGACCGCCCATTGTGTCACCCTATGTAAAATTTCTACATATAGCTGTAATTTTTATGGTGTACATAATAAAGAGTATTCTATCTATCTCTATCTATCTATCTATCTATCAAACACGTCATGATTTAATTTTGCGCCAGCAGAATGGGTTAGTCAATGTTGCACAATCAGATCACGTTCGAGGCTAGGTGGATATTCGATTTTAAATATATCATCTCGGACTAAATTTGTAGAAACGTTTATCAATTCATTTTTGTGCTAGGTTATTCCAATACCGACTAAGGTTTCAACGAAGGCTTCGGTATAAAATCCAATGCGCCACTTACCATACTGATTTGGTCATTGTCCTTTTCACAGAGTACTCGTATACATACTACTATGTCCGCTATAATAAAAATAAAGCTAAAATTAAAGGACCCATACAAGAAACGTGTTTTCTTTGGCGTTTTCTGCGGTTATGTAGTTTTTCGGCGTTTTTAAATATTTAGGTAGTGTTATAAATATATTGTTCGGTGGGTATGGAACCATTCGTGTCCGACGTCCGACACGCACTTGTTTATTCAAATTAATTGTTTGAGTAGCCTTGATAATATTTTATGGGCGGTAAAATTGGGGTAATCATTTGTGTAGTCGTTTATTATGATAGACAAGCTACAATTTGAATAATTTCTGTAGTATGTTTTAACGTAGGTAATTTTGTGTTAATTATGATATAATGTAGTAATTATAGCATTGTTTTATTGGTAATAAGTTCAGTACTTGGCAAACGGTAAAATTCGCTATGAAACAACTTAAAAAACACGAGCGAGCCTTACAGTAGTCGCACATGATGTGTAACATCTGAATTCTGACATCTCAACTTGGTAATAACGAATAAGCAACTGCGCAGCGACATAAAGGCTCATTACGCACTGTAGACTTGTCGCCGGCGACCGGCAGTCGCTTGTGCGTCGCCACTACGCGGCGAGTCGCCGAGTCGCCTGGGCGACTGACGACCAAGTGCGTAACCACCTAATTAAACTGTAGTAAGTCACAGTCGCCAGCGACCGTGTCGCCGGCGACTAGTCGACAGTGCGTAATAGCCCAAATTAACCTCAGAATTAAAAAAAAAAACCAAATACTGAAATATTTATTCGAACAATTATTCATTACTATTGGAGCTTGTGGCTAAGTAATAACAGCCGCACGGCTCGATCGATCAGGTTAAGCTACGCTTGCCGCGGTTGGTCCGTGGATGGGTGACCATCTTTACATACCAAGACCCCTCCGTGCATCGGAAAGCACGTTAAGCTGTTGGTCCCGGCTGTCATTTGTAGATCTTTGACAGTCGTTACGGGTCGTCAGAAGCCCGAAAGTCTGACAACCAGTCTTACCAAGGGGTATCGTGTTACCCAGTAACTGGTTGTGGACGTCAGATAGGCAGTCGCTCCATGTAAAATACTGGTATTCAGCTGCATCCGGTTACACTGGAAGCCGCTAGGCTAGACAGATGATGATTCATTACTATTGGTCGCCCACTGATCGAAATTCGACCCCCTCCTTATTTACAACCTATATAGTACTTACTAATTCCATGCTATTATAAAGCACTTACAAATTCCACGCTATTATAATGAACTTACTAATTCCATGCTATTAAAACGTACTTACTTTTTCCATGCTCAAGCTGTCACTTTCTGTCTACACACTTCGGTCCCCTTTCACAAAATCACTCCAGAGTGAGAGGAAAAATGCTGTAGCATTGAGTGTTGAGGTGTGGAGTGATATAAGATTTTTGATGTGTACGTCAAAAATCTTAGATTCATTCACTAACAGACAATGCACAGCCTATGAAATTCACTATAGTTCCCTCGTCAAATAAGGAACTCTTTGCAAAATTAAGTAAAGATTTTTGAAAATTCATTCCCTAAAGCGGTTAAAAAGGAGAAGAACGTTTTTGTGGAAGTTCGTAATTTTTGCTGATGGGAATCCCATGGGGCGCACGCCTTATCACGGCTTGTACGCTATAACCACCGCTCAGTGAGTATAACTTAGACCACTATATTTACTCTGTGTAGTATTATATAATTTTAATTATTGTCAATGTGAAGACTATGTGGGTCATTGTTTAGTTTTGTTTTATTCTCAGTTAGTTTTTAACATGGTCTGGCAGTTTTGAGTATTTTTGCGGCCTAGCCAAATGTCCTTTCTTTGGTATTGTTCGTTGAATCGTTGAGCTCCTTTAGTTCTGAGTTGAGCTGCACAACTACTGACAAATGCGTGCACTGACTGGACAGGTCCACTCAATCGGTGTGGTTCTTTCATCAAAAGTCCATTTCAGACACCAATCAACATGGTCTTCACATGATCTGACCAATATTATGTCTGTCTGAGAGACTGTGACCTCTGAGTTTGTTTCGATCTTTCTTCTCTGAGTAGTAACGCCGATCTCATCTAGTTTTAAAAAATATGTTTGACATGTAAAAGTGTTTGTAAAAACCTACTTACAGAAATAAAATCATTTATCGTTATCATTAATTTATCATTTATCACTATACCGCCAATTACTGCTACCGACGAGGAAGCCCAGGTAAACATGAATAAAAATACGTAAAGCTTAGACTCACAAAAGTTACAACATAAAACTAGAATTTGATAAATATAAATATTCATTAATTTATATATCATTTAACTTCAAATTACAAGATGATTATTAACATTAACTAAATTAAATTAAAATTAAGTTAAACCTAAAAAAGGCCCTCGAGGCAGTGTACCGAGGATGCTGGCGGCATTTCCTCGCTGAATTGCAATGCTGATGCGTTGCGCGAGAAAGCCGCCAGCTTTTCAGTCACCTGTTACATCAATTAGACGTTTCGCGATTTCCGCAAATAACATCGCATGCTTAATAGAATACTGACCTATTAGAGCTTGAGTCAAAGTTAGGATTTCTGCATTTTTTTTTGCACAGATTCAATCAATGGTTTTTGAAAAGTAGGTATTATATTTAAGACGCTGACAACACCTAAACCGCGGTCACTGTCAGATGGCATAGAAAAGAAAGAGAAGCGCGATGACACAACGCTTGTAATTTATTGCAAAATATGAAGCAATTATCAATTTACACAAAATTGAGTTGAGTAATCGAAAATAAAAAACAACCAAGTTCTGCATTCAAATAACACGTTCTTGTCATTAAAGGCTCCTTCGCGACACAAAGGCACCGCTTGTAGCGCTACACGCGGTGTCTTTGTGTCGCGTCGCGTCGCGCGACAAGTCGCGCCAGTATGTAGGAGCCTTAAATTAAAAACGTAACGAATGCTGATATTTAATGCAGATATTTTGGATTAGAACTCAAGGTAAGAGGTTAGTTTAACGTTAATTTGTCTCGAGATTTTTTTCAAAACGTGTTTTGGTAACAACTAAATTCTGAGAAATATGTTCAAAATTAACATATATTTTTTCCACTACCACAAACTGTACAGATTTGGCAATTTTTTTTCTTAAGAGAAGGCTATTTTGGTCAATTGGGTCTTGTCAGCGCTTTAACTGTAGGTAAATTACATTTTTATAACATTGGCTACTAAGCCGACTAGACCCCACCCTAATCGCAAAATATTTAACGGCGATTTCCAGAAATCTACGTTTTTGAGTTAAGCCAGTATTCTATTAAGCATGCGATTTAAATAAAAATATTGAATATATCAATATCAATCAATCTGCCTAACCTTTTCCCAACATGTTGGGGTCCGCTTCCAGCCTATACAGATGCAGCTGAATACCAGTATTTTACATGGAGCCACTGCCTATCGGATCTCCACAACCCACTCACTGGTACGATACCCCTTGGTAAGACTGGTTGTCAGACTTATGGGCTTCTGTCGACCCCAAACGACTGTCAAAGATCCACGAATGACAGCCGGGACCAACGGCTTAAGGCGCAGATATATGATTTTAGTGACTTTTAAATCTGTTATTACGCCTATAATGGAAATAAGTTATGCAAAAAATGTATGTTAAACTAGAACGCTTACACATGAATTATTTAAGTGAACATTTAAGTATTGAAGTAAAATACTTTATGAAATAAATTCAGGAAGTAAGGTCTACCCAAAGCATAAAAAACTATATTACTTTTAAACTACTTAAGATATTTTCATGTATTTTTTTATATGAACAGACTATTTTATTAGCTATAATATTCTATCTGTGATTTTTTCACGTTACTATAAATAACCTATGAAACCGAACGGCGGCGCTGCTTGACCGCGATGCGAATTTGTAAAGTTAAGGTCAACGGCGATTATCCAACCCTTAACATGCTTTCCGAGGCTTGGAGGAGTCTCGGTATGTAAAGATCACCCATCCACAAACCAACCAAAGAGTAGTTTAAACTGATGGATCGACTTGTGCGGCTGTTTTTACTTAGCCACCAGCTCCTCTAAAACTAGAATTTGACTTCCAATTTAATATAACGTCCCGAGAAACAATGACTACCACAGTCCCAAGCAATCTTTTCGACCATAGTCAGCAGGATAAGAATTCACCGTATGATATTGTAGGTCCTCCAATCGATTCGTGTAACAAATGCGAAGCCAACCAATCGCGACGAGAATACATAGAACAGAGGTATTGATACGCTTCCAGGATTTGTTTAATCCATCTGAATTGAAATGGACGAGCTTTTTTGGTTTCGTTGGTGTCTGTCTATATTTAGATAACTGAGTATTTAATAGTGTTAGTCTAAACAGGTAGGTATTTACCTAATAGGTAAAGGTGATTTTTGTGTACCTACCTACTCGTATAAGGTTGATGAACTGGAATTTCAGATTGCATTTTTTTTTTTTTTTTTTTTTTTTTTTTTAAATATTTTATTTTATTATCTTCCATTGTACATAAACACTTAGGTAAACACTAAACACTATGCAGCGTAACAACTAAAATAAAGAGTGTTTTCGATGAACTCTGGCACCCAGAGTGAGATTTAACTTGTGTTTAGGGTGCCGTGTCCCTTCCGATGCCTGTGTTGCCAGGGGCCTCGGTAACCCTGTCCCCGTATTCGCTTCGAGACGCTTAGTCCTAGAAAGCTGTAATTTGGCATAGGTATACATATTAATTACGCCAACAAAGTGGTCAAATAAAATCTTGAAAAATAATTGTTTTTAGGGTCCCTTGCACGTTCTGTAGGGATAATATTTTTTTTCACGTCTATCCCACGGTGACGGGTATCGTTGGATAGGCCGTTCAAAAATATTGCGGGTCTGTGGAAACCATTTTTCGATTCAGGGATCCGTTTACGTAATATTAAAAGCTTTAAAGTACTATTTCTTGTTAAAGTCAAGGCGTCCCCCGTCCGCCAGCTATATGGTTAAAGTATAAGGTTAAAGTAGTTCATAAATAATGAAATTAAAAGAAAGAGTTTGACAGCTAAGTAGGCTTTACAAGTTAAAGAGTCGACCAACGTACATTTGCAGTTGGAGAATTGACCGTGACTTACCTATATCGTTGATGGATTTTCCAACTAAAATGTTAAGTTTGTTTTGGGGATAAATTCATCCCAACTAAGTAGCCCTTCATTGTGCTGGTCCGACACGCACTTGGCCAGTTTTTATTAGTATCAGGGCCTTGTACACGATGGTCTCAAAAAGTACTGAGCCGCTCAATTATTCTATAAAAAAATAACAAGTTGAGGGAAAATATGCGTCACATCCACGAACGGCTATCGCTCAGCATAATGCTGCGACCCTGTGCCAGACAGAGCCCTAGCGCTGGTTTTCAGCGAGAGCCAGCGTTGACGTGATGACCAAAACCAATTATGAATAACCATCCATTCAAAACAACAGCACCAAAAATACTAAAACGTAACATAACCCGAATTTATAAAACAAATTAAACCACGCGATAACGTCTTCACATCCATACTAACCACACACAGGAACATTAATCTGTAATCAACCATTATAACCTGACCTCCCCCGTCCTTCTCGTCGTATTAAAATCTGTTAATACAAACTGAAAGTTGCACACATCGACGGCTCAAGTTATGTCGGTACACAGGGTAGATCGTGTCTGTACGCTGATGGTGACGCACACATAGGCAGCTGTTCGATCAATACTCTGACGTACTCCCGACGTACACTTTTACATTGCACTTCAAAAGGAATGAATGTGTTGTTCGCTTCGACGGCCATCATCGAATGGAAGGAATGAGGATTGAACGATTTGCGGAGTGAAAAATATTGAATGCTTCAAGGATTTTATGGAAGGGGTTGAGATATGACAGCTATTTTTCCTCTTTACGTTGAATGCGGGTTTTATAATGATCGAGTGATTTGTTTGGAGTTTTGTTGTTGAAAAATTGTCTATGGTATAATACGAGATATTAAGTTAGAAGCAATAGAGTTATTATTTATAGGTTAAGACTTAAGACCGATCCTACATATTATAAATGTTTGGATGTTAGTTACTCAATCACGCAAAAACGGCTGGACGGATTTGGATGGAATTTGGCACACAGCTTATAACCTGGATTAATACAAAATAAACTTTTTATTGCGGTAGTACGTTCCCGTGGGATAATTTTTGATAACCTCCACACGGGCGAAGCCACGGGAAAAAGATAAAAACTGATTGCTTAATCATGTGGATAAATTATTTCATATATTTCTGACTTTCCAGTAGGTACATACTTGTGTGCCGAGTGTACGAAAATCACTCAACCCTCTCAACATTATTTTTCCGATATGAGAAAGATCTCGATATTTCTCTCAGTTTGTTCAGAAGTATTACCAATAAACAGTACTTTACCTTGACCTCAAAGATGATCGACACTTAAGTATAACTAAAAGTATATCGAAATTTATCGTATAGAGCCCTTTGTGACGGAGGTCGTCCGGGGATGTATAGTTGAACATGAGCTCGTCCGGGGATGTATAGTTGAGCATGAGCTCGTCCGGGGATGTATAGTTGAACATGAGGTCGTCCGGGGATGTATAGTTGAACATGAGCTCATCCGGGGATGTGTAGTTGATCATGAGCTCGTCCGGGGATGTATAGTTAACCATGAGCTCGACCGGGATGTATAGTTAACCATGAGCTCGACCGGGATGTATAGTTGACCATGAGCTCGTCCGGGGATGTATAGTTTACCATATGTTTTGTAACTATGTTGATTTAAAAGTGTCCATGGAGTTTCTTGCCCGTTCTTCTCCATAGGTACCTACTACGCTTTGGAATGGGCAACTAGCTTCATCTTTCTGAATGACCGAACCCTTGACAATTCAAAAGTGTCTGTAATTGGTTTATGTGAAATAAATGCTTTGAGTTTGAGTTTGACCGTGTAAATCGAAAAATCAATTCCCTGAAAATTTAAACTATTAAATATTTATTATATATTTTTTTTTTATTTAATTAACTGTCACATAGGCAAATAGACCGTGTCGTTTTATGACGTGCAAGTGACTTTTAAGCATAAATATATAATCAGCCTGTAATGTTCCCACTGCTAGGCCGTAATCTACCATGCGGGCCAGTGCGGGTTGGTAGATGTCACATGTCTTCGAATTTTTGGTTCTAGGACATGCCGGTTTCCACACCATGTTTTCCTGCACCGTTGTGAGAGCAGTAGTGATGAAATAATTTACACAAAGTAAAAATAAGTAATAGGAATTAAATGTAAATGTAAGACCGAAGTTTGGATTTGTGCCCGGTTGATGGCAATAGGCTCGTCCCCTATTACATATGTAGGGGAAAACAGGCATGATATTTTGTTATGTAACATAAAAAAATACGATTTTTCTAGAAACGTAGCAAAAATATACGAAGTCATCCGTTTCTTCTCAGCAAAATATAGCCTTTCCTACAACAGACCCGTATAATCTACAACGAAATGAAAATAACTGATACATTACTTTTACCTTCAGTAAAAGGAAAAAGGGTAAATGGTAAATTACATGGTCGCACAGAAGTCGATAGATATTTTTTTGTGTTTTTAATATCGTATTGGTTCTGTATAGATTCTGGCGAAAAGGAGGCCACTTTTAATATAAACAGGGTGTCCGGTAATTAATGGATAACCTTAAAATGGATTATAAAATAAAAATTGTATTTATTTAACGGCATTTCGTTTCCTTTTATTTGAATTTTACCGTCACAAAAATTTATTTAAGTACTAGGAAAAAAGAAAAGAAAGAAAAATGTATTTATTTATTATTTGTCACAGGAACACTTGCATACAAAAATATATGATAATTCAAATAAAAAAACATAAAACAACACATATAAATACATACGAAGACAGAAAATAAATAGTCGGCGCATTCACGCCATGACAAGAAGGCTTCTACTCAACAAGATGCTGTGCTATGGGGGATCCACAGCACAGCGCTGATTTTCAGTGGTCACCCGAAAACGATGTACGGAAACGGTTAGAGATTTTTACAAATAAGACGAAAATAGGTAGTAAAGTATAATAAAATAAACAGTACTTAGGATTTGATATACAACCAATAAGATCAATAAATACTATAAAATAACAAAAAATACTAGAGTACCCTTAAACTCATTAGAAACAGTCATTTAACTTGTTAGGATATTCTTTTTTAATTGGTGTTAATAATGGTGGTTAAATTTAAAATAATTTAAAATATTTTCACTATACACATTAAAACAATGAAATATCCTAATAATTAATTTCCTAATATGGCATCGAAAAACTCCTCCGCATCGCAGTCGCATGCTAGAGTGCCCAAAATACTGACAGCATTGCCAAGTTGTATGGCAATGCTAAGCTTTTGGCCCAGGTAGCCAGCCAGGTCACGAGAACTAGGTTGTCAACCAACCGTTTCGAGATTTCTTGAAAAACAAACTCGAAAAAGAAATTACGATCATACTCAAACACCCTCATAAAATCTATTCAATCAATCAAATCGATATAAAAAATCCTTGTTAAAAATACAACACGAATACGGGATGAGGAAAAACGAAAATTATGGAGATTTTTCTTATGAAGAACCCTCTTCTTCTGAATGGGTATAGAAATCATTTTATAAGTACTCGAGTAGATTCAAAAAGTAAAACAGCTGATGTTTGATTCGTTAAAGGGTAGGGGCAGGATACTATACGTATACAAAACTTTACGGCAGAATACATAATTTAAGTTTGATGGTATACTTATACTATTTCACTCCGCGCATAACACTTTGTCAGAACACCAATTTATATCGTCTGCTCGACATCCGTATGTCACTGCAGGGATCCAGCAGAATATCAGCGTCAGGTATATTTGCCTTCGCGGGAAAGTCTGAAAGGGATACCGTGACTCTTTTTTTTTTTTTGAGGGTGGGAAATCGTCAAATAACTTCTCCCGCTCTGGGCGGAGCGGGAGGGTGTGTCAGACTCTTACTGACTAAAACCCACCCGTATTCCTTCCTGTTGCCTGTGTTGCGGGGGCCTCGGTGACCCATAAGTACCTTCCCGCGACCCCGGCAGGCATCGGCCCTAGTGGACCCCTACATTTGTGCTGACATCTCTTTGAGGCGCGCGTGGAATACGAAGCGCCGTCGACCCGGGCTTGGTCCTTGCCGGACGGTGAGCTACCCATTGCTCACCGTCCGCAAGCCCGCGCCTACGGTGGCCGGAAATCCGCCCGGGATGCCCGACGCCCAGGGCGTCTCCTGCGGCGGCTAGGGGCGAGAGGGCGCGAAACATGCCTTTCCCTCAACCGTCCCGCCTCCTCCTTCGCGAGCATTACTGCTTCGCAGAAGGAGGTGAGATACCGTGGCCCTGGCAACACACAGGCAACAGAAGGATCACGGGGGGTTTTAGTCAGTAAGTGTCTGACACGCCCTCCCGCTCCGCGCAGAGCGGGAGAAGTTATTTGATAACTTCCCACCCAAAAAAAAAAGCAAATTTTTCTGGCACATGCTGAGCTGGATTTCCATTTGGACAACCTTGAGATGCACACCGCACCTTGTTCGGTAATTGACTTGAAGTATGTCATAATGTCACTCTAATTATTTAAGTATATTTTTCTTTTTTGTATATTGGCACCTTGTTTTTATGTATATTCCTGTAATTTGTTATCTATTAATTGTACTATTGTGTGTGGTGCTATGTCTTTTGTGTGCATTGATTAAATGTTTTATTTACTTATTTTGGATTTTACGGGATTTTTTGTCATAACTGCTTGTAACTGTAACTCTGGCAGTAATTGGTTTGTATTGTGTGTTACTCTCTTTTAAGAATAGCCGCTAACCGCGTTTTATTTTTTTAAATTAAACATTGAATAGGTCAGGGGAGGTTCGCTTTTACCTCGGGGGAGCCGAGGTTAAGCGATAAGGCGCGTTCGGTCGGTTTTAGTATTTTTAAGTAATTTAACATTTTTTTCATATTAGGCGCTCTCGAAATTCAATGTGGTGGGAACTCTTGTGAACGTGTCTGAGTGACTGACTGTAACAGAACACCGAATCGGGACTTAAACGATGGTAGTTCTAATGCTTTTCCTTTTCTTTCGTTCCAGCAGGCTTAGCACAAAAACCGTATAGAAGCGTTTTGTCGACGGAAGAGTAGACAAAAATGATGTTTCCGTGTAGACAGTAGAACATTTTCGGTAGACAAGGGATTTCTATTCTACAATAGAAATAGAAAGCTTCAGGCTAAGCCTGCTGGATGTAACTAAGTTACTTGAAGATGGCCTATGTCCAGCAGGGTGCTGCTGAAGGATAATGATAATGGACCTCCTCATAAAGGATAATCATGATATAGTGTTGTTTGCGGATGACACTTCACTTTTGTTTAAACTTAAACGTCAGCAGCTGGTTACTGACGATGTTAATAGTGCGATCTCAAAAGTAGTTCACTGGTTCAATGTTAATAATTTACTACTTAATGAAAAAAAAACCAAATGCATTAAGTTCACGCTACCTCACGTTAGGCAGGTGAAAACTAATGTGTTGATAAAGGGCGAAGAATTTAACCCTGAAGATAGCACAGTATTCATGGGCTTAACTTTGGATGTTAAGCTTCAGTGGGGTCCACATATAGATAAATTGTCGAAAAAGCTAAGCTCCGCAGCATACGCTGTTAGAAAAATTCGTAATTTAACTGATATAGAGACAGCCCGTTTAGTGTACTTTAGCTATTTTCATAGTGTAATGTCGTACGGTATTCTGTTGTGGGGAAATGCCGCTGACATTCAGACTATCTTTGTTTTGCAGAAAAGAGCTGTTCGGTCAATTTATAGATTAAGTCCGAGACACTCTCTCAGAGAGAAATTTAAGGAGATTAATGTAATGACTGTGCCCTCCCAGTATATTTTTGAAAATCTTTTATATGCCCATAAAAATATAAAATTGTTTAAAAAATACAGTGATATCCATAATATAAATACTAGGAACAAACACAAATTTGTTGTACCTACAACAAGGCTCAAGAAAATAGGTGGCTCATTCAGATGTCAATGTATACGTTTTTATAATAAACTTCCAAGCCACGTTCAAGATCTAAGCATTAATAAATTCAAATCATTTATTAAAAGTAAGTTGTGCCAGAAAGCCTTTTATACTATAAAAGATTATATTGAGGACAAAAAGGCTTGGGATTAAGCTGCTCCAATTATTGCATACTGAAACTTTTATTTTATTTATATACCATTTTGACATATTTACTTTGTGGAGTTCAATATACTGTTTGGAACTTAATATTTACTTTTAAGTATTATATTGTTTTCAATTATTGTGAATGTGAAGCCTATGTGGGTCATTATTGTTTTTTTTTTTTTCTCATTTTGTATTAATCATGGTCTGGCAGTTTGAGTAATTTATGCGGCCTACCCAAATGTTCTTTCTTTGGTATTGTTCGTCGAATCGTTGAGCTCCTTAAGTTCTGAGTTGAGCTGCACGATTACTGACAAATGCGTGCACTGACTGGACAGGTCCACTCAATCTGTGTGGTTCTTTCCTCAAAAGGACCATTTCAGACACCAATCTACATGGCCTTCACATGATCTGACCAAGATTATGTCTGGACTTTAAAAGAGACTGACCTCAGAGTTTGTTTCGGCCTTTCTTCTCAGAGTAGTCAGATAGGAAACGCCGACTTCATCTAGCTTTATTTTAAAAATATGATTGACGTGTAAAAGTGTTACAAACACTTTACAAAAACCTACTTACAGAAAATAAATCATTTATCATTTATCATTTGACCCTACAGCAGCACCCTGCTGGACATAGGCCTCTCAAATCCTACGCCATGTAACTCGATCTTCGGCTATTTTTATCCAGCAGCTAACAGAGAAAAGAGAAAATGATACTCTATCAAAAATCCATACTAATATAGTATTTACTTCCCAAGTAGCAAACAAGATGTCGTCAGCACAAGTGTAGGGGTCCACTAGGGCCGATGCCTGCCGGGGGCGCGGGAAGATACTAAAGGGTTACCGAGGCCCCTGGCAACACAGGCAACGGAAGGAATACGGGTGGGTTTTAGTCAGTAAGAGTCTGACACACCCTCCCGCTCCGCCCATAGCGGGAGAAGTTATTTGATGATTTCCCAATAAAAAAAAAATAAAAAAGTAGCAAAATTCACATATAGTCATCGACTTATAAGACTAAACGTCATATAGGAATATAATAGATGCTTTTACCAATATCATGAATCTTACAACAGCAACTTATAAGACGATTTGCGCTACAAGTACTTACGACCCTATTACAAGTTTTATAAACGTTTACTAGTTTACTTTATACGATTCTTACTAGAACGTGCAGTCTTATAAGCGCATGTTACAAAACTAATTAGCAAAGTCTTGCTTTTAATCCTATAAACGCATTTAATAAGATTGTTTACTCTTGCTAACGTCTTGTTTCATTCTTCTATAAGACATGCACTCCTATAACCGTCATAGATATAGCTGCTATAGGTCAAAGATATTATTGGATTGATTTGTCTTAGTTGTGACTTTTAATATACATATTGTTAGCACCAAACTGGTATGACCCCCCAATTTTTATAGGTAAGAATCTACATATATGTGTCCTTTTTTTTTTTGAGGGTGGGAAATCATCAAATAACTTCTACCGCTCTGGGCGGAGCGGGAGGGTGTGTCAGACTCTTACTGACTAAAACCCACCCGTATTCCTTCCTGTTGCCTGTGTTGCGGGGGCCTCGGTGACCCATAAGTACCTTCCCGCGACCCCAGCAGGACTTATATGTGTCCTATATTTGCCATTACTAAAGAATAGGCCAAGAACTTTAAAACTTAAATATGGTAGCGAAGTAGATATGTCCTGTAGTAGTCTTAACTTTGACTAAATTGAATTATAATAGTTTTGATAATGCAATATTATGGCAGGTGATCCAAACGCTATGGCGGCAAATTCTTAAATTTGTTTGTATGAAATAAACAAATAATAAATATTTTTAGTTTTGAAGGAGCATGAAGATATGTTTATTATCATCGAATACTTTATCAATAAATTAATTTCGCAAGTTCAGAAGGCATTTTTTACAAAACAGTCAAAAGACAAAAGTTACCTATGTTATGGTAATAGATATTAATGTGGATTAATTTTAAAATATTATATTTTTCTTAAGACACCAGCACATCACGGTTACAAAAAGAATGAAGACAGTTGCTCTAGTAATGGCATAACGCTGACAACTGTTGGATCAATTACACCATTAAAAGCACCTAATAAGACAATTATAATATCGAATTGCACTTTACCGGACTGTAACAAAACGACTATAGGGCGTAATAGTCCTATAAACTGCGCCCAAATGCGGTTCTATAAACGTTTTTAGGATTTCTGTAGGACTACTAATACATGCTCCTAGGATACTTACAAAACCAAATTTTGTTACTTGGATTATACTCGTATGCATAGTATACATGGTGGCAGGGACATCGACGCATAACCCGTACCATGGATTCAGTCAAAATCAAAATCAAAATATTTTTATTTCACATAAACCTACATAAGCTAGGTGCACGGTTCCAATGGGTCGTTTCCTATGGAGAAGAGCCGGCAAGAAACTCCACGGTTACTCTTTTAAAAATAATTGGCTTTTACAATGTGTTTCAAATCACAGTGTTAATATGTATGGAAGGACAGTGTAGGCCTGTCGAGACGTACCAGGTACTTAACAAAAAAAAAAGAAAAAGGTCTACAAAACATCTAGTCCATCAAGCCCACAACGTTTTCACATTCACAAGGTACACACAAATCTGTGTAAAATATTAATAAAATAATAAAAATAAAAACCCATTTAAACCAAATGAAGTCTGCCATTACAAGTCTGAAATCAAAATTTTAGGTATATAATGTCAAACAGTGAAAATAATATGTCAAAAAGAAAATTTGTATAAAAAATAATAATAATAAACATCGTAATTTGGGAGCAGTTAATAGACATTTACATAGTTATGCCGTTTATGAGGTACCAGGGAAGCCACATGTGCAGAAGGAATTATTGACAAACTTCCTTGTCTTCAACGTAGTCTTTAATCTTATAATATGCGTTTTTGGTAAGGGCACGTTTGATGTGGGTTTTGAACTTTCCATCGCTAAGTTCTGTAACTGACTTTGGCAACTTGTTATAAAAGCGGATACTGTTGATAACAAATGATTTGCTTGTTTTTGTTAATCTAAATTTGGGTATCACAATTTCATGTTTACTACGTGTATTTATATTATGGAAATCACTTCTTGTTTTGAAAAGACATACGATTGCGCTTGCACAAACGCTTCTTCTACCCATCCTTGACTATGCTGATACCAGCTATTTTAACCTTACCCAAGACCAACTTGATAAACTTGAGCGGCTTCAAAATTTTTGGTATAAGGTTCATATTCGGTTTGCGTAAATTTGACCATGTTTCCGAATTTCGTGTGAAGCTCAAGTGGTTACCAATTCGCCTTCGCCGGAATGCTCATATTCTTTCCCTTTTGTATAATGTCCTCTTTTCCCCTTCCACCCCTCTCTATCTCAAGGAACGTTTCCAGTTTCTTGGCGACTCCCACACGAAATTTTTAAGGTCATCAGATAACTTGAAGCTTGAAATGCCTATGCATTCCACAACGTTCGTCGACAAATCCTTTACTGTCCAGGCCACTCGTTTGTGGAATGCTTTGCCAGTTCAAATAAAACGCGCGCAATCGTTACTCGCATTTAAAAGACTCGTAAAGGAACATTACTTGTCGCTGTGAGCTTGTTCTCGTAACTGTAATTATCTATAGTCTTAATTTATTTTCGTTGCTTATACATTTAATATGTATGTATTTACGAGTATGTATATATTATTTAGGTTATATATATATATATATATATATATCTGTGTATCAATTTTAGTATATTGTATTTATTTATTTTTTACACCAACGACAGTCCCACTTTATGTCCAGGCAAATCACTGTCCTATGGTTGCCTGGAAGAGATCGCAGAAAGCGATAAGGCCGCCCATTGTATATTTTTTAGTGTTTGATTTATTTTTTGTCATGTATTTTTTGTGGTATACAATAAAGTATATATAAATAAATAAATAAATATAAGCTTTTGCGAACATACAAATTACTTTCTAAGATATAAAGAGAAGGCAGAGTTAGTACATTAATTTCTTTGAATTTGTTTCTAAGGGACTCACGAGGACCCATTCTATAGACTGCGCGGATTGCCCTCTTTTGTAAAATAAAGATTGAATCTACATCAGCTGCCGATCCCCACAGCAGAACGCCATAAGACATAATACTGTGGAAATAAGCAAAATATACTAACCTAGCTGTGGCTATATCAGTCAACTGTCTAATTTTTCTTACTGCATATGCAGCTGAACTTAATCTACCTGAAAGAGCTCTAATGTGGGCTCCCCATTGCAACTTCGAATCTAGAGTAATTCCTAGAAATACAGTTTCCGTAATAGCATCTAGTCTCTTGCCATCAAGTTTTAAATTTAGAGCCACTTGGGGTACATTTGGTAGTGAGAACTTAAGACATTTTGTTTTGGTCGCATTAAGTAAGAGATTATTAGCTGCGAACCATTTCGAAAGAACAGCCAGACTATCGTTGATGTGTAAGACATCCGGATCTCTTCTATCTATTTTAAAAATAAGACAGGTATCGTCAGCGAATAGGATTATATCGGATAAGTTTGCCAAAATGTAAGGGAGATCATTAATATAAACTAGAAATAGGAAAGGGCCAAGAATTGAACCTTGGGGCACGCCCATCTTTACTAGAGACCCAGAGGTCATGATACCAAACCAAAGGAAATATTTCGTCGTTTATTAAAAAAAAATGCTGCCATACATTTTGACCGCGTAGGTATTGCACTTTTGTAGAAAACAGCTGATTTATTGATTGATAACTGACGACAAATTTCTAAGCTAGAATCATATGCTGAATTCATGGTTACAGATTGCGCGTCGATGTCCCTGCCATGCCGCCCTGTAGACTAATTAATATATTTTTTTCCATCTTATCCTTAATCCAGTAGTACGTTCCCGTGGGCATAATGATTAATTATAAGGAATAATATAATTTCCAACCTCAACGCGGGCGAAAGCGCGGACAAAACCTTAAGTCATTTTAACAATACATCTGCTGTTACTATGCATGATACTAAATTTCTAAAATTAAATAACAGTATTTCAGTATTACAACATTTTCATGGTTGTCCTTGTAAGTTCTTATCACGAAACGAGTTCGTGAACATTTATAGCATTGTTCAACATAATCGCCGTGGCAACGATAAGCAATATTTGGGGAATTAAACTAAGAATCTTCGTGAAATTCAAAGTTTAACTTTTGGATATACATATCGAAGATGAAGTGACAAAAACCTTTACATACCAAAACATAATTTTACAGAAAACGAAAAATAAAACGTTTTCTTTTACAGTACGCAGTAGTTTAATAGTTATTGTCAGTTATCAGTAACTCGTTAAAAAATAAGATTTAAAGTTAGCTGCTTTTGCCAGCTCACGCAAACGATTATTTAAGTCTAAAATAAATAAAATTACCTAAATGTCAGTTAGGAGGTCGCGTCACTTCATCATCGATAGATAAAGCATGTATCAGAAATGTGTGGTCCTTCATGTACATGTACCTTCTTCCATACTCCTCTATTAGTTGTCAATCTCGGTAGTCACCTCTTTTCTAGCCATATTATCTTTATCTTTTCACACAGTCCATCTATCGTTTCTTTGGTCTTCCCCTACTCTTATAGCAATCCACCTTCATACTCAAAACTTTCCTCACGACATTTTCGTCACTCCTCCGCGCCACATGCCCTTACCATGACAACCTATTTCCGCACAAGTTTTCAGTCACCGGTGCCACTTTCAGACTGCCTCTTATGTGTCTTCATTTCTTATTTTATCCATTCGCGTAACCCCTCTTAGGATTCTCATTCTCTGCATGCAATTGCTCTTCATTCATCCCTTTTGTGGTCCAACATTCTTCAACAACTTCATCCATGCAAGACAGAGGTCTAACCATTGCTTTATATATTTCCCCCTTAAGTTTAAGGGGAACGCGGGAGTCGCAGATTGTTCCCGTGACTTATCGCCGTTTCATACATCCCGCCTTAATTATGTGCTTAACAATCCGACCTACTTCACCGTCGCTTTGGACAGAACATTAACTATAATACTTCTTAATATTTCCTAATGTTAATATTGTACGTAAATTCGAAAGTGAGTTAGTTTGTTTGATACACTTTCACGCTAAAACGGTTGAATGGATTTAGATGAAATTTGGCACACCACCCAGAGCGGGAGAAGTTATTTGATGATTTCCCATCCAAAAAAAAAATACTAGGGTTGATGAGAATTCCTCTTCGTCATCCTCATAATGCAATACTTCCATTTTTTTTTGCGATTCCTCATCCTCTGCCACATTCCCGAAATTAGGCATAAAATATTCCTCCGCTTCCTCATTCCTTAAAAGGAATTTATGAAGAGGTGACAAAGTTAATTTTCATTAAATTCAACGTCCTTATTGTGAATGTTGACTATTTTGTTTTTGTTTTCTTTCAAAACATTAAAGGGCCCGTTCGCAATCTTTATTTTATTGAAATGTTCAATTTGAAATCACAGGGTCTGTCTTCCTCATCGGGATCATCGTCCTCATCCTCTTTCTCCTCCTCGTATCCGCATCGTCTTCCTCATAACCACTTCCTCATCAACCCTACTTCAGACAAAGAATACAGTGCAAAACTCTCAAAGCACGTACGACAAAAATGTAAATGAATTTCATAACTACGAACAAAATTATGCTTGAAAATGTAGAAGATATTTTTTTAAAGACGAGCTGTTTTCAATTACGGTACTCGTTGTATATTCATGAAGATGTGTCGCGTTCTTCAATACAATGCAAATGTAACATCTACCAACAATAGTGTAAAATATTTTCAGTAGTGGCTTCGTATTGACTAAAAAGGGTAAAATCTTTTGAGTTAGCTTAGTGCAGTGTAAGTATTATAAAGAACACGTGAATCCAGTTTCTTCCCCTTAACATTAAGTAACTAATAATAAACCATTTATTATCAGGTTACAAAGATCCATAGATGAATACTTTAAACTAAGTATAGATATAATAACAATTGTGTTAGTAAATAAAAAGTTAAAACTATGTTAGTATCACTTAATTGCTCTAAGTCTAATCGGAATAACACATCCTGTGGCCAAAAGCTTTCTTCCATCACCTGATGCAGGTAGCAAGATGAAGATATTATTGAACGATGTCTTATTTTTAGAGTTACTTGGCAGTTTAAGTTATATTTAAATTACTTATTAGCTAGTAGGCTATATTGAAAAGAATCACCAACGGTGATATGAAAGAAAGAAAAGAAAATGTTTTTTTGAGCAAGCATTAATTGCATTTTTTTGTGTAAAATAGCAGATTATTTTCAATACTTTAGGCATAGTAAAAGTTGTTCATTGAAATTATCACAAAAAGTGATATTAAAAAATATGTATATTGGGCAAGCATTTATTTCATTTTTTGTATGAAATAGCAGATGTTTTTGGATATTTTAGGCATAGCAAAAGTTGTTCTGAATATGTATGACTACTATCAACTTCAAAAATATTTTGCTTATTACGAGTATAGTTCGACGTTTTAGCAGTTATCGGGAACAACATACATACATAAATAAATTCAAGCCTTATCCTGGCGGGAGGCAGACACTACAGAACGCCACCTGCTACGATCCTTACATACTTCTTTTGCTTATTTTACGTTTATACAAATGTGGTCACACACGCACGCGGGCGCCGGTTGATAGTACTGCCCACCTGACCTTGCTGAAGAACATCACCAATAAGGTCATTATAACGTGTATGAATTATGCTTTATACCCCCACCACTCCTGTACCGTTGCACGTGTCCATGAGAACAAGGTTTTTCGTTCGAAAGGTTGTGCGCAGCCGTAAACACATACATACATAACATCGCGCCTTGCTTCCCCGAAGGGTTGGGCACACGGAAAAAAAGGATCTCTTCAGCGAAGAATATCAATATTCTCAGCAAAGTTGTTTCAATCCAAGTAAATATTTTCTTAACGTAAGTAAATGTACTCAGTCCAAGAAAACCTGTTTACTTAAATTAAGAATAATAAATACTTGGTTTTTATTCTTGACTTAAGCAAATATTTTTGATTCAAGACTATAATAATCTTAATTGAAAAAAATATACTAAGAGAGTAACAATATTCTTAAAATTAAACTTAATAATTCTGCATTTAAGTATAATGTCTTCGAAGAAGACAATAAAAACTAAGACAAAATTTTACTTCATTCAAGAATATATTGTTTTCCCCATATACGAGTATGAATCAATATTTGTCTTGACCAAAAGGATATTGTCTTAATTTAAGACATCCTTTTTTCCGTGCAGAGGTGTACCTATAGTACATCCGAATTTCTCCAGTTATGTTTAAGTCCCATGTCCCATAGATGCGGGGTGCTATTGAGAAATGTCAGATAGAAAAACCCAATAACACTTTAAACAACCAAGAATAAAAGTCGTTTCCCAGCAAATATTTTTGTTAAATTTTATTTTTGTTGCGCAGAATGCGTAGACGGCGGCTCACTTCTAACTATAACAGATCGGGACCCTCCGAAGCTGTCAATAGTGTCAATCCCTACTACTCACTTCAAGCTCACTTCATCTTGTCTTTAGTTTTTACGGTGAGATTTTTACGGAATAAAATAGAATACTCTTTATTATGTACACTATAAAAAATACAGATACAAATGTTGAAATTTTACAAGGGGTGAAACAATGGGCGGTGTTTTCGCTAAAAGCGATCTTTTACAGACAACCTTTGGATGGATTAAAGGGGGGGAGGAGAGACAATACTGCAGGTAGTCAGTGGTGTACCAGAATAGACTTTCATATTTGAATCATTTCATATTTATTCTTGTAACAGCTGGAATATTACATATTAATATTCACCTTTAAGTGGGCGGTTATAACTTCAACTTACCTCTGTATCTGCGAGTATTTTTGGTACTCGCGGGTGCGGGTGTGCCCATAACAGAAATGCCCCACTTTGAACAATTTGTGATAAAGCTAAAGTTAATCTGACTCCCACGTAACACTTGTGTGATTTTATCGTAATGCTGTATAGAAAGTATGTTAGGGTTGGAAATATCGCTATAATAACTTTACATCGCGCCTCTTAGCCTTGAAGGGTTAGGCAGAGGTTGTACTTATAGTACACCCACATTTCTCCAGTTATGTTTTGTAATAGTGGGCGGACTCCGGGCTACTACTGAGAAATTCTTGATGGAAAAACTCAATAAAAATTTGCCCGACTTGAACATTGAACCCAGGACCTCATGCTCAGCAGTAGCGCTTGCGACCACTAAACCAATAAGGCCGTTGGAAGTATCGCTTAAATATCGAGTTACAGTTCGCTAAGAGACTAATTCGTTTTTACACCACTCATTATAATCTATGCCTCAGAATGTATTGTCACCATAAGATTTTGAGAACCGTTCATTTATAGTCTATCGGTACTATTTTAGTTAGATTATAAACTAAGCACGCAACCCACACAATCTAAGATTCATTGTGTTAGTATGTAGATGTTTCTTGCAACCTCTGTAGCTTATTGCTTATGTCATTTTATATTTCTGTTAATGTAATTTGTTACCACTTAATTTATTACATTTCGTTTTTACCTTATCACTGTGTTTGAGAATTTTGGTCAAACTCAAAGCATTTATTTCAATTAAACCATTTACAGGCACTTTTGAATTGGTTCACCTGTTATTGGCAACTGTAAGCCCATAGCTGTTACCTACTGTTATTTGATATTTTGTATACAGAAGCTGTTGGTGTACCTTTATAAATAAATAAAAAAATAAAATCTGTCGCAAAATTGTGAACCGTGAGAAAACGCGCACGAGCCGAGCGAGCGAAGCGAGCGTTGCCGCAGGAGCGGCCGGCGAGCGCTTCTTTCAAGTTGCTCGCAGCTAGGTAGGCTTTACCCAGTATTTGTGCAAGGTCCGTTACGTCGGAAGCAAGTTAGATACCATTTCACGATTTGTCAGTTTCCCATGGATATATTATAAAACTATCGAAAAATATTGCGTTAAATTGTAAATGGTTGGTTGCAGCTCACAAATTTGCGACATAATACCAATAGATTATAAACTAATTTCATAATTATACGGTGACATATATATATCAGAATGTTGGGCTACAAAAAGGATGAATGAAATACCATTGCATGCAACTGAGATGAGAATGCTAAGAGGGATTTGTGGTGTTACGAGAATGGATAGAATAATAATAAAAAGTCTGGAAGTGGCACCGGTGACTGAAAAGTTGTATGGAAATCGGTTGTCTTGGTATGTGGTGCAGAGGAATGAAGCAAATATCGTGAGGGAAGTTTCGGGTAGCAGAAGACCAAAGGAACCTTGATGTGAAAAATGAAATGCTTAGAAAGAGGATGACGACTAATAGAGAAGTATGGAAGAAAATACATGTTGCGCCGACCCCAAATAAATTGGGATATGGGCAGGAGAATGAGGATATGATTTATGCCTTATCAATGATCTTTCGAGTCGGTTAAATTAAGCGTGCGTCAGACGTGCCTAAATTAGCGTAAGTATCTTGCGAACAGCAAAATGAGTCCAGAAAATAACTCTTGAGTTGACTCATCTTGGGTTGCATGCGGAAATCGTATTAATATTTCGGACAGAATGTAACGTAACTTCAAATGGTATAAATAACGCAGATTTAGACTGGTCTAGCCCGCTCTAAATGCGGCTCTTTGAATATTTTATGGCTGGGATACACTAACCTGAACCTAACCTAACCTGGGAGTCTAATTGCCAGCGAGAGCAAGGCCTCCTATACTTAAATTAGCTGCTACCCACGATTTAGTTCTCGACCCGCTCAGAGGTTGGTTCAAAAATCCTTTCTCAGAGCACCTTAAAATCTCAATTTTAATCTACAGTGGTTTGGTTTTCATTGTTTTATACACCCAGGGTGTAACTTGTAAGTAAAAGTCCCGCCACATAGCCGTCATCTACGCATTCTTGTACATCAAAATGTAATTTACATTGAGCAAGAATTACGGAAAACGACTTTAATTTTTGATTTTAATAATCGTTGTTGGAGCTTTGTCGAAACAAAAGGTCACGGTCGGTGAAGTACAATTTTTTATGTGTAATATCTTTCCTCTCGCTTACTGTGGGAGTTATTTCGTGAAAAGGGACGGAAGTGTGTAGACAGGAAGTGACAGCTTGAGTATGGAATAAGTAAGTACTTTTTGAATAGCATTGAATTACTAAGAAATTTATAATAGAATGGAATTAGTGTACTCATGGAATTAGTAAGTACTGTATGTAAGATTGTAAGTAGAGGGGGTCGAATTTCGACCAGTGGGCGACCACTAGTAATGAATATCAGAGGCCTGCATATTTAAGGTCATGACGTCCTCTCTAGAATCTGACAACTGATATTTTCAGTATTTTTCTATCATATCCAGATTTTTCAGAAAAGCTACACCAGGAATGTTCATGCTGGAGTTCCATCGTCCTTGATACCTGTCTTAAAGTTCTTTGACATGTTGGTGAAATCTTTCGCCTTGTTCTTCGCTAACGGCTCCCAGATTTACTGGAAAGCGTTCAATGTGCGAATTCAGGAAATTAAGTTTTATGCTCATATTACAATCTATTGGACCCAAACTCGTTATCATTTTGGCCACTTTTTCCTTATAGTCGGAGCTTTTATTGTTTCCTAAAATGTTTTTCACCACTTCCTTAAATTATTTCCACACTTGTAACTCGATATCATTGAGTTCTTCCTCAAAGTTTTCATCCGACATCAATTTTCTTATCTCAGGGCTGACGAAAATATCTTCTTTTAACTTAGCTTCTGTAAGATCGTATCTCAGAAGGGAATCACATAATTTAAACAACAAATTAATCAACGCAGTAACAATATTTAGTATCAATATTATTCAATATAGATCAGTGCATTTTACATTATTCTACTAACCTTACAAACGTGTCACTCTGGTGCCTCGTTCAAGACTGCATCATTTCGGGAACTTGTTGACTGATTATTAACTTCACCGTCAAAATGATTTGATCACTAACAGTGACTTTGACAAAAAGACATAAACATAACTCGACTTTAGGAAGACCTATCCATGGACAGTTCACTATAATATTACTAATATAAATCTACCCTCACATAGATAAGTCTTGTTACACTTCTGATAATGATGGAATAACTGAATGTAGGTATTTGTTTTATAACCATAAAATTCCCGCAAATGTAACAAAAACAGCCAGGAGAATTTAAACAACTACACGATGACATTTTAAAGTTTACGTTGCAAGATGCGTACATCAACTGTTCATTTTCTAAATCAGTCAATCAAAAATAAAAAAAAAAAACAAATATATTTTATTTCACATAAACCTACATGGGCACTTATGAAACATCAGAAGCTAGGTGCATGGTTCCAATTGGTCGTCTCCTATGGAGAAGGGCCGGCAAGAAACTCCACGGTTACTCTTTTAGAAATAATTGGCTTTTACAATGTTTTCAAATCACAGTGTTAATAGGTATGGGACGACAGTGTTAGTACTTATACAAAAAACTTATTGCTTACCTTCATCATACCCTCTTCTAGAATTATTCATAATAATAAGGTAATTTCACCCAATAATCATGTATTAGGCTTATTACTAAATTTAGGCTTAAATGACCTGTTTTCGACGTGGTAATGGCGTATTACATAAACTTATTATGTACAGTAATTAGCAAATTACGAAACAGAATTCATTTGTTTGTCTCATCAGAGACAAATAATAAAATGAGGCTGATGAAAAATTAGGTTGAACTAATTAAATACAGTTTTATAACTTTTCATATGTAGGCGCCCAGGTATGGGCACGCCACAATTGCGGCGATCAGTCCCCTCTTTGAGGAAACGCCCTGGTGTCACCACTGTGTGGAAAACCCGGAGGACACGGTAGAGCATTCGATGGACGTCTGCCCGGCTTGGGCAGAGCACCGCCGTGTCCTCGTTAAGGCGATCGGCGGCAGAGATCTCTCGCGTCCGGCCCTGGTTCCGGCCATGGTACGGGGCGAGAGGGCATGGGCAGCCATCACCTCCTTCTGCGAAGCGGTAATGCTCGCGAAGGAGGAGGCGGGACGGTTGAGGTAAAGGAAAATTTCGCGCCCTCTCTCCCCTAGCCGCCGCAGGAGACGCCCTGGGCGTACCGTAGGCGCGGGCTTGCGGATGGTGAGCAATGGGTAGCTCACCATCCGGTAAGGACCAGGCCTTTTTTTTTTTTTGAGGGTGACCAGGCCCGGGTCGACGGCGCGTCGTATTCCACGCGCGCCTCAAAGAGATGTCGTCAGCACAAGTGTAGGGGTCCACTAGGGCCGATGCCTGCCGGGGTCGCGGGAAGGTACTTAAGGGTTACCGAGGCCCCTGGCAACACAGGCATCGGAAGGAATACGGGTGGGTTTTATTCAGTAAGAGTCTGACAAACCCTCCCGCTCTGCCCAGAGCGGGAGAAGTTATTTGAAGATTTCCCATCCAAAAAAAAAAGGCGCCCAGGTAATTTTAAATAAAATGTTAAATATTTAATATAAAAAAATCCTCACTTGATGGTTTTTTTTAATATTTTTCTCGGAATTAGCACGTTAAAAACTATAATAAAAGTTATTCAGATCCTGTATTTTGCAGTCATTTGATTGGTAATTCTTCTACGTTCTGTCAGTCGCCATTTTGAACTCTATTAGTATTGAAATTAAGACTGCAAAATTCAGTGCTACTAATCGCGTTACACGTCAAGTTTTAGTGAACGCACTATAGTTACCCTTTTGCGCTTTTTTGTACAGTTGTAGGGTATTTTTTAAGGGTCCCGAGGGTAAGGTAAACAGATTACAAGGAGCTTACAAAGATTGTCGAGTAACATGAAAGATTTTTCAACGCTTGTTTTTGTTAAGCAAAATCATTTTGATTCTTTGAGATGTAAAATAAGTACCTAGTTATTTTTTAATTGGCTGTTTGTATTTCGTTTTCATGTTTAATGAGAGTGACGATTTGTAAATTATAAATCACATTAATATTAAAACTTGGTAATAAGCTTTTTGTTAGCGATGGAACTGAAGATTTATGTGTCGTTTGAAGACTGGGCCAGAATCAGATAAAATTACAGAACGATGAAGTTAAAAAAGGCATAATTACTCTGTTGGCTGACAGTACCCTCCTCTCGGAAAATGGGTTGGTACCATCTGACGGCCAACTCTACCACCGCGCTCGCTCATTGGCATTTAATTGCCAGAAATCGTAAAAAGGAAAACAATAGACAATTAGTTTATAAAAATAAACATCAACATGCTTTCGTGTAAATTGGTTCACGTAGTCGCGTGCTACGATCTAGAAGCCTTTCGTAGTGCTCGTAGCACGTCGCTACGCGCACGTAGCACAGTACATATCACTGGAGCTACGCTTCCTACATTCATTCCTTGAGAATCAAGATAGTGTTGCCATATTTTTTTTTTGTTTTATCCACTTATACAGGTTTTAAAAAGTACCATCACATAGCTGTCGTCTACGTATTTTGTACATCAAACTAAGTAACATTGTACAAAAACAATTCGTGCGAAAAATTACTGTTTACGGTAGAGCACAATGTAAGTTACATAAAATATTGTGCGTGAGGGTGCATGGAACGGTATAGGGGTCATGGATGTATTTAAAGTTATAATATTAAAAACTTGTTAAAGTAAAAAACCTTCAATCTCTTCGTAACCAAATGTTTCCAGGTATGGTCCAGAACAAAAGAAGTGTAACAACTGACATCTCACCTTGGTAATAAGCTTTTTGTTCGCGATGGAACAATACATTTATGTTTCGTTTGAAGATTGGGTCGGATGGAATTACAGAACGTTGGAGTTAAAAAAAGCTACGAGTATAATTTCTCTGTTATCTGACAGTACCAACTTCTCGGAAAATGGGTTGGTACCATCTGACGGCCAAGTCAACCACAGCGCGCGCTCATTGGTCAAAACAAATAGCGCGCGCTTCTCCGACTTCCTGTTACATATTTCCGTCCCTTTTCACGAAATTACACAGATTGCAGGAAAACGAGAGGAAATATGTTATGTACACATAAAAAGATCACAATGACTGATGAAGAACAAATCACTCTCGTCTTAGTTAAGCGTAATTTTACACCCGTGTTAATATATGACGCTTGTGTGGCCTATGTGGTAAGCAGATATGTTCAGTTCCCACCCACTTTTCTGTTGTCAGTCCCATGTGATAAGAAGGGGCAGAAATCTCCAGGCTGGCACTGAGATTTTTATAATGTTCACTTTCTGACGCGAGGATTGAACCCATGACACCATGCACTAGAGACGCTTCTGACTAGACCTACGAAGCCATTTACGGCTTTAACTATTGCTACACAAGCCTCTTAATGTTAGATCTTATAATCGTGACTGAAATATTGTTAGGAGAAATAGCAGTAGGCCGTCTTGACAAAATTAGATAGCCTAGCCGTGTTTCATATCTATAAGTTTTTTTTTTATTGCAATAAGAATATTTATTTATTTATATATACTTTATTGTCCTCCAGATTATACATTACAAAAAATATAATGGGCGGCCGTATCGCTTACTGCGATCTCTTCGAGGCAACCATCAATAATAAGAAATTATATTTGCTCAAACATGTGTATAGATACAGAATTAAAATAATACATGCCTGCAAGATCTTAATAAGAATGGCTCACGACATATCTGCCATTCTCATGGCGTGCAAATATCTAGGTACAATAGCTATTATTGGATCAATGATTTTTAAGTTTTACACTTATACATCAAATATCAGTTACAGTTAAACAAATTTCTTATATTCAATCATTTACATTGTCCAATTATTTATTTTCCTTGTCCAATATTACAGATTACAATAACCACGATGTAGATTTACATCACTTTACTAGGCATTCAATTATAATAACATTTGTAATATAGCTTAAAATGCCAATGCACTCCACAACATTCTTTGACAAATCCATTATTATAATATTACTTCACAGTGGGAAAGTGATGAAGCTGTACAGGTCTTATAGCACCATTTCTTTCTCACGCTGAAGTAATATTGAAATAATACTGCTATAAGAGGTGATGGTTGCCCCCCAGGCTACTTGTTTGTGGAATGCATTACCCATTCCAATAAAGCGCGCGCAATTGTTACCTGTGTTTAAAAGACTCGTGAAAGGACATTATTTGTCGTTGTGATTTTGTTCTCGCTGTTAACTGTATTAAAATATCTATAGTCTTCATTTATTTTCGTTGCTTACATATATAGTTAGTATGTATGTATCTGTGTATCTATTATATTGTATTGTACTTATACCTACATCAAAGACCATCCCATTTTATGTCCAGAAAATCATTGTCCATTCCATGGTTGCCTGGAAGAGATCGCAGTAAGCGATAAGGCCGTCCATTGCATATTTTGTAGTGTATATTTTATTTTATTTTTGTAATGTATAATCTGGTGTACAATAAAGTATATATAAATATATAATAATAATAAATAGGTCTATTTAAGTCATACTTGACTATAATTACTACAATGTATCGAGTTGTATTTATTTATTTATAATAATCACCACGAGTCGTTTAAACATTCTGTAATACTATAATAAGCTTTTTGTACCATAAACAATTTCATTGTTTGTATAAGTTTATCCGTCATTCTCGAACAATTTTTTTTTAATTTTTTTATTTGTGATGGGTTTGCTCCTGACCTTAGTCTATGTCTGAGGCGACAGAAACAAAGTCGACGATGGAGCGAGCTTACCCAGAAGAAGCCTGTTCACTCTCACTTTGAAGAGATTAGGGTTATATGCGTTCGGAAACACAGACGCAGGCAGAGAGTTCCATTCCTTTGCTGTGCGCATTATAAAAGAAGTTTGGAAACGCTTAGTGCGAGTTGGTGGGATAGCCACCAGGAAGGGATGGTAACCTGAAGTGCGCCTAGATGACCGATAATAGAAGGGGGCCGGTGGAATGAGGTCGTGGAGTTCCTGAGCACACTCTCCGAAGTACAATCTATAGAAGACCGACAAGCAGGCAACCTTGCGACGATGGGCCAAACTGTGAAGCTTGGCATCCACCAGATTTACGTCGCCAATGAGCCTCTTAGCTCTGCGTTCCACCGAGTCAAGCGCGGCAAGTTGGTATTTAGCCGAGCCATCCCAAAGGTGGCTACAATACTCCATGCAGGATCGGACCTGCGCTTTATAAAGGGTCAAAAGCTGTCCAGGCGTAAAGTATCGCTTCACCTTATTTAGGATGCCCAGTTTCTTGGCCGCAGTTTGGGCTTTGTACTCGATGGTGGCGCCGAAGTTGAGGTTAGATGTCAATTCCGTGCCTAGTAGCTCAATGTGTCAAAATTGGTCAGTACGTTAGTTCTGAGCTTCGAAATAGTAATTACGGAATACCACAAGTTAGTATTTTGGGTCCTACTTTATTCCTTGTATATATAAATGACCTGTGCAGCTTATCACTCCAAAATGGTGTCATAACGTCATATGCAGATGACATAGCTCTATTGTTTTCAGACAAATCTCGAGATGAGGTGTATAAACAAGCCCACAACGATTTTAATATAGTGTCTAATTGGCTACATGTAAATCTCTTAACACTAAATGCAGATAAAACTAAACACATTTTATTTACTATTAGAAATACTAACCTGCCAACTACTAACATAAACATTTATGCGCATAAGTGCAACACGTATGCTGACAATGCATATAGTTGTCCTACCTTAGCAAAAACCGATCATATGAAATATCTAGGTGTAACGATTGACACAAATCTGAATTTCCGTAAACACATCGATTTATTATGCACACGAATGCGTAAATTAATGTTCATTTTTAAGAATTTACGATACATATCAGACTACAAATTAATTAAACAGGTATATTTAGCTTTGTGCCAATCCATTCTCACTTATTGTATAACTTCATGGGGTGGGGCTGCTAAATCAATCCTACTGCCATTAGAACGTGCGCAGAGAGCTATCCTTAAGGTAGCCACCTTTCGCCCATTTAGATTTCCCACACACGAGCTTTACAAGGCATGTAAGGTGTTAACCGTACGTCAACTATTTATATTGAATATAATTCTACTCCAGCATAGCAAACTTCCTTATATCCCAATATCTATAGATAAGAGAAGAAAAGACTTGGTTTGCATAAAGCCTCAAACTAGACATACTTTTATAAATAAATTTTATGTAATTTTAGGTTTGTTCTTATATAATAAAATAAATAAGTATATATAGTGTAAATCGTAAAAAATGCAGTGAAATGTTATGTGAATATTTAGCGACATTTAATTACTCAGACACTGAAAAATTGCTTTATTTGTGTTAAATAAATATTTATTTTAAAATATAATTAATATGTATTAATGCTAGCTCTATGTACAGTACCATATTGTCCACTAAAGCACGCAGCGTTGTTAAGTGATGGCCTGAAACCCAGGTTTGAATAAACCTACATCAGGCAGGTCGCTATTGTATTCAATTAGACCCTTAAAAATCTATATAAGTTATACACTAGATTTATTTTAGACATAGTTTAACAGTTTCTTACTAATATTAATATGTAAGTTTGTAATGATGTAATTTCTAGTAATTTCTATGTGAACTTATGAATAAAATTATTGTTATTATTTCGTTTATTTATTTTTTTACATATAAAATATATTTTTAAATATTTCTTGATAAAAGGTATAAAAAAAACATTTAAAAATATAAAAATAGTGGTCCGCCGGTGTCGGGAGCAGAGTCCAAGCTACCGGTGGTTAGGACTCCAGAGACAGGAACCTCCTCACAATGCGGGCCGTATCGAGGAGTACTGCCTTCTGAATCAGGCCCTTGATCCAGCCGCCTAACGAGAGCCTCGAGAGATGATGGTTGAGGCTTTCAGCCATCAGGCCATTGGCCGTAACGACAATCGGCACAATGACAGCCGAGTTAACATTCCACATGTCAACAACCTCGTGTGCTAAGGCGAAATATTTTATTTGCTTCTCTTTCTCAGCTTTCACGGGGTTTTCGTCATGTGGAATGGTAACATTATTATTATTATTATTCTTGCAGATATTCAATATGTTTTATATTATTAACTGGTTTGTACGGAAGCTGTCCAGTGACTGCCTCGATAATTCTTACAGGCTCTTAAATAAGGTCACGAGGAATCTTTCTCTTTAGTCTTCTAGCGACTGTTTGGGTGTTCATCAGGTTTACTGCTGGCATGTTTGGATGGTTTGTATTTCGCTCTTTGTCCACTTTGTCATATCTAATCTAACTTGGCTGTATTTTCTCACTGCTGGGCAAAAGCCTACCCCTACCCCGTTTCCACAGAATCCTGTCTTTTGCTCACTAGCAAGTCAGTCCTTTCGGTTGTTGTAAAGCTTGTCCCGTCATAATAATAGACACACGTATTTGAAATAGGCATGTATGTAGTAAATCGAACCTCAAATAATTCCCATTTTGCGCTCCTAAAAATATTATTGAACTCTCTTATATTATAATTGCACCTCTTTTTGTGAACCCTGAATAAATCCTATTTGGGGGTCCAGAAATTGAAAAAGAGGCTCATTTATTACAAAAAGTGTGCATCATTAATAGCGCAAAAGTTTAAAGAGATTCATTAATTTAAAAAAAATGTCCATCATTAAGTCAGTTAAATATTTCAATAACTAATAATATGGTATCAACGGAAGTACGTCATCATCATCTGCCTGCCTTTTCCCAACTATGTTAGGGTCGGCTTCCAGTCTTACCGGATACAGCTGAATAACAGTATTTTACATGGAGCGACTGCCTATCTGACCTCCACAACCCAGTTACTGGGTAACACGATACCCCTTGGTAAGACTGGTTGTCAGACTTTCGAGCTTCTGACGACCCGTAACGACTGTCAAAGATCTACAAATGACAGCCGGGACCAACGGCTTAACGTGCTTCTCGAGGCACGGAGGGGTCTTGGTATGTAAAGATGGTCACCCATCCACGGACCAACCGCGGCAAGCGTAGCTTAACCTGATCGATCGACCCATGCGGCTGTTATTACTTAGCCACAAGCCCCTCTACGGAAGTACGTTTATACCTATAATAGAACCAGGAATGAATATTTAACTCAGAAACAAGCAACAGTTTTGTCGTTCATTACTAATGTATTAACTTCAAAGCGGAAGTGATCGATTGCTGACCCATAAACCAACTGTAGTTTGTTTGATTGACTTCATAAAGATTCATACATACACTGTAATGAGTGAGATTGATCAGTATTTAGTGAATATTGCGTTATGGGTCGTAATCACCGTTGACCTTGGCCATACAAATGTTGCCCTCACGCCGCGCCACCGTTCGGTTTCATATGGAATATTGATTTATAGTAACGAAAATATGAATAAAATAAAAAAAAACACATATAAAATTATAGATAATAAAATAGTCTGTTCATAAAAAGGAAAACACTAGACAATTAGTTTATAAAAAATAAACATCAAAATGCTTTCGTGTAAATTGGTTCACGTAGTCCAGTGCTACGATCTAGAAGCATTTCGTAGCGCTCGTAGCACGTCGCTACGCGCACGTAGCAGAATACTCTCTCTCTATGTAGCAGAGTAATCTCACTTGAACTACGCTTCCTACATTCATTCCTTGATAATCTAGATAGAGTTGCCATATTTTTTTATTTTATCCACTTATACAGGCTGTAAAAAGTCCCATCACATACAAAAAAAAAAACATGAAAATATCATAAGTAGTTTGAAAGTAATATCATTTTTTTATGCTTTGAAATAAATTTAGGAAGTAATGTCTACTACTTCCTAAATTTATTTCATAAAGTATTTTACTACAATACTTAAATATTCGCATATAGAATTGATGTGTATTCGTTCCAGAATAACATACATACATTTTTGCATGACTTACTTGCACTAAATGAAGGCTCAATAACAGATTTAAAAGTCAATAAAATCATATATCTGCGCCTTTAAACGTAATCCACTCCAAACGTTTGGTATTAGAAATCCGGACTTTTTACAATCAAAGTAAGATTGTAAAAAGTCCGGTTTCTAATATGAAACGTTTGGATTCAATGGGTTGGATTCCGCGTGGCTCGTGGCTGAATTTTAAAGCTATGCTTGCCACGGTCGGTTTGTGGATGAGTCATCATCCATTACATAGCGAGAACCCTCTGTGCCTCAGAAAGCACGTTAAGCCGTTGGTCCCGGCTGTCATTTGTCAAATAATCTTACCAAGGGGTATCGTGCTACCCAGTAACTGGGTTGTGAAGATGCGATAGGCTTCATGTAAAATACATGAAGGTTTATGTTATTCAGCTAGATCCAGTAAGACTGGAAGCCGACTCCATAGTTGTTGGGAAAGGCTAGGCAGATTGAAGCTCTATGCATGGTATCCGAAGGGAAATACTGCTGGGGGTATAAAGCTTAAAACACACTCGCTGTATTTTCTAGCGCGCGTAGAAGCAGGTACGCTCAATGGCACAGGATAGCTACGCTTTTTATCATGCTACGAACAGTTCGATTCAAACTTGATTTAAAGTGCGCTACCCGCTGCGCAGTACCGCAACCCCGCTTTTTTTTTAGGGTGGGATATCATGCGGGAGGGGGTGTCAGGCTCTTACTGACTAAAACCCACCCGTGTTCCTTCCGTTGCCAGTGCTGCCAGGGGCCTCGGTAACCCTTTTGTACCTTCCCGCGACCCCGGCAGTCATCGGCCCTAGTGGACCCCTACACTTGTGCTGACGACATCTCACCCTCAACCCCGCTGACACGTGAATTAGTTACTGCGCAGCGACTAGCCTCATGTTCCGAGCTGCCATAAAGTTTGAATCCACGTGTACTTTTATATTTTATAGGCTAAATCTTAGTCTGTTTAGACCTGTTAGTCATCAGGCTAACCGGTTTAAACAGGCTATGATTTTATTATTGCTATTAGTGTTTATACAACCACAAAATAAAAAATACAAAATATATCAAGACAGTCCTATTTAAAATACCTTTATGTAAAGTAGCAAAATGTTGGCACTTTCCACATTGGAGTAAATAAAAAGGGTTGTAATTAACTAGCCCAGATTGCAGGACTGACAGGTACAAATGATCTCACCCTTTTTTGTTTCAAAATATTTATGATGGGCTTTAAAATGTGTCCTTCGTAGAAAGCAACAAAAAATATACAATCCCGAGATATTTACATAATTTCCGTACCGATTATGGGATCTTTTCTTAGAAAGGTTTGGTTATTGGTGTGATTTTCTTTTCACAAAGTGCCGAGCGAGACAAGTATTTTAACGAAATATTCTTTCCGTTCAAAATTAAATATTTTTCGTCGTAGATGTTGCCATGACCAATCAAAAAATCATAATAACGGTAAGAACAAGTGACACTCTGCTTCGTTAAGTGTAATTTTACACCCGAGGTACGGCCTCTGCCTAACTCTTCGGGTAATACAGACGTGTCACTTGTTCTTACCGTTATTATGTTTTTTTTCTTACCCTTGAACCTTTCGTTTACAAAGATATTCAAGGTCAAAGTTACAACGTTTTTTGACGTCTCTTTACGAAAACAAGTTTTCAATGTTATAACTTAACTTTAAATACTCTCACGATCCCTGTAGCGTTGCATGCACCAATAAGCATAATTTTTACTTTTTTTATTTGGCGTGGAAATTGGCTGTGTTTTGCGTGCGTTCACTACTTATGGTAGTGCGCAATGTAAAAATAAAAGTCATTTACCAGCAATTAGCCATTTGTTTTTGCACTAATTTACTTATTTTGATGTACAGAATGCGAAGATGACGGCTTCCTGATGGGATTTTTTACATCCTGTATAACACACCCACATTTCGCCAGTTATAGTACCTAATAGGGGGCGAATTAATTGGGCGGAACGTATACCTACGGTGATGTTCACTATTACCAAAAATATTTATAATATTAAAAATATTATTACATCAGCCGGTCTATTGTGTAAAAATCTCACCGTGAAAACTCAGGTGAAGTGAGCTTTCATTCCATTGGTGCTAGGGATTGACACTATGTATTGATGCTCACTTCAAGCTCACTTCACCTTAGTTGTCACGGTGAGATATTTACAGAATAGCACTACAGGTCAAGCTGTCTCGTTGCTAGCAATAAACGTTTCCCTATTATTATTACTGAAAGTTTTCCTAGGTATTCAAAAACTAAGAAGAAAATGATTACAGTACAGATGTTAGAAGTAATTAACTAGTATTTTCAATATTCATCTTAATGATAAACCTAACCTCTCAGTAGCGTACCAACATAATGTACCTGAAATCCTTTGTGAGGAGGTATTGTTGTGTCAGACAACAGACGTCCGGAAAGTTCCGAACGATCGAACAAGATGGCGGATTTCACGTCACGTTCCTTATTTGAAAATTATACCAATGAAACTGAACGCGAACGTGGTTTAGATGTGCTGACCATGTTCAGTTTTATTGGTGAAATTCACCCTTAACCTAAAAATATAGTTATTCGAAACCTGCGCTTAGAAACTTATGATTCTTTTCGACACGCTTGCTGAGATGAGAGCGAATTGAAAGGAAGGTCAAACGAGTGAGTGCCAAAACTGTGTCAAGCACTTTTTTCACGATTTTGACATCGTTAAAATTATTTTAGCTATGTTCTCGAGTTCAAAGGCTGTAATCTGTGGGGCCGTTGTCAAACCCGTTACAAATGCATTTTGAGTATTGGTTTCTACAATGTTACTTAGTAGTTGTTACTTGGTAGAAACCTAAGAGATTTAAGATAATTTAGTGACTTTCAGAAGAAATGTCATAGAAAAACATTTATCCCATGTCTCAGTGACGTCATCAAGCATAATAAATATAGCAAACATAATAGCCAAGTTTGACACGATACACTTTTACCGACACCAAGATTTGATTATCAACCGTCAGATACTTTGACATATCTAAGAAAATTATTTAATTTATCGAAAAGCTCGGTACATTATACAATACTATCGAAAATAAATCGAAGTTAAGTTTAATCATTTTATTACTGTGAGGGTCGACTCTTACTGACTAAAACCCACCCGTATTCCTTCCTGTTGCCTGTGTTGCCAGGGGAGGCATCGGCAGGCATCGGCCCTAGTGGACCCCTACATTTGTGCTGACATCTCTTTGAGGCGCGCGTGGAATACGACGCGCCGTCAACCCGGGCCTGGTCCTTGCCGGACGGTGAGCTACCCATTGCTCACCGTCCGCAAGCCCGCGCCTACGGTGGCCGGAAATCCGCCCGGGATTCCCGACGCCCTGGGCGTCTCCTGCGGCGGCTAGGGGCGAGAGGGCGCGAAACTTACCTTTCCCTCAACCGTCCCGCCTCCTCCTTCGCTAGCATTACTGCTTCGCAGAAGGAGGTGACGGCTGCCCATGCCCTCTCGCTCCGTACCATGGCCTGAGCCAGGGTCGGACGCGAGAGGTCTCTGCCGCCGATCGCCTCCACGAGGACACGGCGGTGCTCTACCCAAGCCGGGCAGACCTCCACCGTATGCTCCACCGTGTCCTCCGGGTAGGGTCGGGTCTGGGGCCTCATTTACGATAGCCAGATGTGGCTGTAATAGTGTGCGTTGCGCCGGGGTTATTCCATAATTCTTAGAAATAATTTATCTGTTGCACACAATGCGACCTGTCATGTCGGGCGTAAGACACGACACAGCAATAAACTGAGCGCGGTGCGACCTGTAGATGATATCTAGTAGAGTTTGATGTTGCTCACTTTGTCCCGTCAATCATAAGTATTTTTAAGGTCTATCATCAGATATCAGGGCCGTGCCCGGGACGGACTGTGCTCCGTCTTGGGCTCAAAAATGTTGGAGGAACAATTTACATAGACTCGTTCACACACGTCCGTGTCCAGGCCATTAAAGGAGGTTCAGTGCTTGCCCTGTGTTTGCCACGGGCCTGCCACGTGTCGGGCACGGCTCTGATATGTGTGGATAGATAGACCTTTAAATATCTTTGGTACACAGGCTCGAAGATCGGCATTTGTGGCGATAAGAGTAGCGAAGTCTTATTTGCCGCATCCATATAGATCAAATCGACCCGCGAGGATAGAAACAGGGTGTATAGTTTACTTATCCTTCATAGATAAGCGAGGATCCTCCGACCAGACGGGTGTCGTGCCTGGTGGGCTACTGCCCGACGGTTGATGTCGGGATGTTGTATATATGCTAGTTGCGCGGTAAACTCTGCTTGCGCGATGCAGGATTTTGCGTGACGTCAGTGTGTTGTGTAGCTCGCATGTGGCGATGTAAATGCCGCTACAAGGATACTACGCGTAGCACTCAGCCTGAACAATCAAGGATAAGATATAGAACCCGAACAGAACAGCCGTACTATTGAAAAATGTCACCGTGAAAATTTAGGTTAAGTGAGCATTTACACTATTGACTTTAAGCTCACTTCACCTATGTTTACACGGTGAGATTTTTACAAACCAAATCGGCAAAACAGTCTATCCCACCTTTCCACAGACATATTATTGACACGGTGAACGCCAAATCGGTTTATTTTCGGACGAACAGACAACATCGGACATGGCTGCCGTATCGCCCCGTCCATTACGAGGCGTAAATATTTAGTGTTTGTGTCGTACAGTACCCGGCTGTAAATCTGGCAGATTTCATAAAACGTTCGGCATTGTAGATCGTCGTCCTTGGCACTCATATCTGTGTCCAGGGCTTGAAATACCAGTATTTTTGGGAACCGGTACCAATGGCCTTGGTGTGATACCGGTACCAAAGCAGTACCTGTACTATTGGTATTTCTAATTAGTATCGGTACCAAAACCGGTACCAAACAAATATTTCCGCAAGTTAGAGTGACAAAACAGATATAGTTAGTAAAAAGGATAGTTAAATAGGCTTTAGAAAAATAACGTGCCGGGTACCTGAACTTGGCAAGTACTTGTTAGGTCGAGTACTGGTACTTGTCTGGTACCATCACCCAGGTACTGAAATGGCAAGAACCGCTAAGTACCGATACAGAACCTGTACCTTTGGTACCGGTTCCAAGCCCCGCCTGTGTAACATCCTCTTTCTGAAGGTCGATATTTCTTATAACGCCCGATGACCTGCTGTACTGCTTTGGCAGTTGATTTTATGGCAGACGGTCGATATAAAGGGGATTTGAGCAGAGTGATGTTGGAATGTATTTTTTATTTATGAAAGTGTATCATGTATTTTTTGGTGAGGGCAGAAATAAGGAGCTAAGCTACCCTTTTTATCATAAGTGTCGTTAAAAGCAAGTGCGGGATTATGTGAGTAGGTACGCTCCAAAATACCGTACAATTATTGTAATCACCAATTCGAAAGCCTTATCTCTATCAGGCAAATGTTAACTAAAGTCAGTTTAAAAGTTGTTAAAGTCTTATCTTTAGGTACCTACTATTACAATCAAATATTGTTAAAGAAAATTGGCACAAAATATTTAAAACTTGAATAAAGGTGGTCGGCAGAATAGAATAAAATATAAAATGTTTATTTGCTTAGAATGTAGGTACACAGGTTAGGGCGCTGACAAGAGGCAAATTACCAAAATAATTACCTCGGTCTTAAGAGAAAAAATTGCCAAATCTGTATAGTCTGTGGTAGCGGAAAAAAATATATGTTAATTTTCAATATATTTCTCAGAACTTGGTTGTTACCAAAACACGTTTTGAAAAAAAATCTCGAAACAAACTAACGTTAAACTAACCTTGAGTTCCAATCCAAAATATATGAATTAAATATCAACATACGTAACGTATTTAATTAATAACAAGAACGTCTTGTTTGAATGCAGAGCTTGGTTATTTTTTTATATTAGATTACTCAACTCAATTTTGAGTAAATAGATAATTGCTTCATATTTTGCAATAAATTACAAGTATTGTGTCATCGCGGTTCTCTTTCTTTTCTATGCCGTCTGACAGTGACTGCGGTTTAGATGTTGTCAGCGTCTTAATTGGCTACAAAAAAAAAATGTTTCCAGGTATATTCTAACATTTTGCGTGCAAAAAATTTGTACTTATAACTATTACCTATATATCTAATTGATGACTCTATTTTTAGATTAAAAAAATATATCATGTCTAAAATATAAATTTACAATAACGCGAATGTAGTCTTGAATGTAATCTGCAAAAAAATCTAATACAGAATAATAGCACTTATGTATTAGAAATTACGTATGGTATTTCTTAAACAGTCTTAAAGTTTGCGCTTTATTCTATTTCGGAAGATTCCATGTTGTTAAAATGTTTATTAAAAGTCTTCCTTAAACCACTGAATATTCATCAAAATATTACATCAGAAAACACTAAACTTCCACCATTTAAAACCCAAACTTAACTAACGACAAGCCATAACCTCATTCCCGTCAATACTTTATTTTATTGCAGACTGCATAACGCTCACAAATCCAGCACTTCCCCCTATTATGTCTTCATGACGTCAGCTATGATGTAATATGGCGTCTCATTGGCGGCAAGTTGACACTAGAGGAATACTAGGTCGCGGACGTTTGCAAAAAAAAACAGTAACCACATTACTTGTCTATGGTAATAGGGTTAATACGAGCGAAATATGGGGTGATACATTATGTAAAAACGGATTATTTAGGTCGGGAACATAGGTTGTTAAATTAGGTTAAATGTTTATGAGTTTAAGTCATTCTTATTCCTCTTCTTATGCTTTTCCAACTAATTCGAGGTGGGATAACTTCAACATACTCGTAAAATGCCCTCTGTCGCGCTAGCGGTGAATGCACGAGCTGTCATGTCATCAGAACTATTGGCGAAGACCTCTATATTAAATATTGTCTATAAAGGACCTACTGTTATTGTTATATTTGTTTCTGCCACGAATTTGGTCGATTTTGGTCCTTCTTTTCGTTCTCTTTCTTATCAAAATTCCCATAGACCAATCATTTGCTACAAATGAAATGTTAGAACTTGTAACTTAAGACGCTGATAACACCTAAACCGCGGTCACTGTCAGATTGCATAGAAAAGAAGGAGAAGCGCGATGACACAACGCTTGTAATTTATTGCAAAATATGAAGCAATTATCTATTTACTCAAAATTGAGTTGACTAATCGAAAATAAAAAACAACCGAGTTCTGCATTTAAATAAGACGTTCTTGTTATTAATTAAATACCTAACGTATGTTGATATTTAATACAGATATTTTGGATTAGAACTCAAGGTAAAAGGTTAGTTTAACGTTAGTTTGTATCGAGATTTTTTTTCAAAACGTGTTTTGGTAACAAGCAAGTTCTAGGAAATATGTTCAAAATTAACATATATTTTTTTCCGCTACCACAAACTATACAGTTTTGGCAATTTTTTTTTCTTAAGAGAAGCCTATTTTGGTCAATTGGGACATAACAACACATAAGATAACGTCACGCCTGTTGTCCCAGAAGGGTTAGGCAGAGGTGTACCATAGTATGCCCACATTTAGTCAGTTAAAGTCCCATGTAATAGGGGGCGATCCTATTGCCATCAACCGGGCAAATCCAGACTAAATAGATGTGTACAGAGTTTGTATTATGATTTTGCACAAAACAACATACATAGTCCTGCATCGCAATAAAATGGATGCCGCCATACTGTCCTGTGTCCTGATTAATGTTGGGGCTTTGACGTGTGAGCTTTATTACCCACACATAAATCTTGATCCACTATAAACTGTTTTGTGGCTAAAGTTATGGCTTTTAATTTTAGGTTTGGCTATTAAGGCGCAGATATATTATTTTAGTGACTTTTATATCTGTTATTATGCCTTCACATAATGCAAATAAGTTATGCAAAAAAATATGTTAAACTAGAACGCGTACACATCAATTCTATATGTGAATATTTAAGTATTGTAGATATCATAAAATACTTTATGAAACTGAATCGTTTGTTCACATAATTAAATTACAAGATGGTTATTAACATTAACTAAATTAAATTAAAACTAAGTTAAACCTAAAAAAGGCCCTCGAGGCATTGTACCGAGGATGCTGGCGGCATTTCGTCTTGACGCAAAAGGGCACAAATTTGTACTCTCTGCCAAGGCCTGCCATATTTAATCATTTTCAGATTTTCAGGAAGTAGCATTTTCTTTATGAATTAATTTTAGGAAGTAAGGTCTACTTCTCTACTAGTTTGAAAGTGATATCGTTTTTTTATGCATTGGGCATAAAAAACGATATCACTTTCAAACTACGTACTTAAGATATTTTCATGATTTTTTTTTGTAAGATCATAATATTTTATTATCTATAATAATTATATCTATGATAGGCTACGTTTTTCAAATATTCACATTTTCCTTACTAAAAATAAATATTCCCTGTGAAAAGGAACGGCGGCGCAGCGTGAGTGTGACGCGAATTTGTAAGGCCAAGGTCAACGGCGATTACCCGACCTTTAAATTAAACACTGCGCTATAAGGCTGATATATCCTCAATCAAGAATTGGATTTGGTTGAAGAAGACTAATAAATTGCTATAGTTATCTCACTTGGCAGACTGTATGTCTGTCTGTGTTCAAACAAGGTCAGCTGTTTGGGGTCTTGTTAATTAGTTTTTCGGAAAGTGCAGTTTTTCAGGGTTATTTGAATAAAATAGTTCTTTATTTGATTTCATTCGACAACCAAAAGCCATAGCTTAGTTTTTAGGGTTCCGTAGAACCCTATTACTAAGTGTCCACTGTCCTTCCGTCCGTCCTTTTGTCTGTTAGCGGGCTGTATTGTGTTTTAAAGCATTTATTTCAAATTAACCAATTACAGGCACTTTTGAATTTTCTAGGGGTCGGTCATTCAGAAAGATGAAGCTAGTTGCCCATTCCGAAATGTAGTAGGTTCCTATGGATAAGAACACGCAAGAAACTCTACAGACACTCATTTAAAACAAAATATTGGTTAGCTACATCATTCGTGTTGAAATTATACATGTGAGAACAATGTAGAAAGACGTGCACGTTATAGTGTTCGTATAAAAACGACAAAACAATTTAAAATTAAAATATTAAGAATGAGCTGTGGCAGCTAAGAGATGACCAGTCCCTACTGACGGCGCCCGTTCACGAACATGACGCATGGATTACCATCATTCAGCTCAACAATTTTGAAGGGAACTTAATGATCACAAACACCAACCTTGAGTATCCTCCATTTTATTAGCAAAAGTACTCAAAGTCTTAGGCAAAAAGCTCCCATTATAATAACTTAAAAAGAGATTTTATACCTACTCCCGGCAACCTTAATCACCGTCTATCAAAACAGTTTGGCAAGCAGTTCATTATACGTGTCTAGACGGAGTCTATGGATTTGGCTTCTATTATATTCCCCGAAGGCCTTTTTTAACCGACTTTAACAAGAGGAGGAGGTTCTATGATTATCTGTATATATATTTTATGTATGTTCATCGATATTTTCGTCAATTGTCGACCGATTTTGAAAACTATTTTTTCATTTAGTAGAAAAAACTTGCGCGGTGGTTTCATATAAATTTTATTAACCTTGCTTCGGTAATTTTTGAGTTAGCTTCAATAATACGTATTTTTCTCACTTAGTCTACGTGCATGATGTTATAATAGTTTCTTGTCACTATTCACTGTTGTCTGTGTGTGGTCACTGTCACATAGCAGGTAGTGGTATTCTTTGAGTGGGGTAGGTACGTACCTCAACTAAAACGTGAAATAAGAAACTTTTTACAAAAAAATTTAACCGACTTCCAAAACAAAACACTACAAAGTGAAAAATAACTTTCATTTCTGAAGTCGATAACTAAAAATGAAAATACATAACCAGACTTAAGTTCCGAAATTAAAGACTTAAGTTCCGATCCAAAGACTTAAGTTCCGAAATTAAAGTTATTTTTCACTTTGTAGTGTTTTTTTTTTTGGAATTGGTGCTTTTTTCTTTGGTTTACTCGATTTATTTTAGGTACTGTCCCGGGGGCTTAAACTGGCAAGGGCCTTCATAATAAACTGATATTTGGCTAAAATAAAGAGGTGAGCGAGACTATTTCAAAAAAATACTTACGTGGAGGGAGGCCTTTATCGAGCGGTGGTATGAGGCACACTTATTGTGTCGTCACTAATCGTTGAGCTCCTTAAGTTCTGAGTTGAGCTACACGAATAGGTACTGACTAATGCTTTCACTGCCTGGACAGGTCCACTGAAATCTGTGTGGTTCTTTGCTGAAAAGACCATTTCAGACACTGTTATACATGGTCCTCTCCTCTTGATTCTAAGACCGCCATTCTCCACCCAATTAAATAAAATTAAAATAAAATTAAAGCGATTTAACAGCAAGTTTTTTGAATTCCACACATTCGTGCTGGAGGTGGTCCAGCACGAATGTGTGGAATTCAAAAAACTTGCTGTTAAATCGCTTTAATTTTATTAAAGATAACAGAATGTGCATAAATTGTTTTAGCGGTAAACACTCCAGTTTTAATTGTGGTTCTACAATTACTTGTAAACATTGTAAAAAAACATCATCCGTTGTTACATTTTAATAATATTGAGCGAATTTCACAATAAGTTAGGTAATGTAGCAGTAGATATTAGTTCTGCGAACTCGCCGAGTGCAGATGCACCTATAAGTTGTAATATTGTGTCTCTTTGTATGTTCACGCACGCAAACAAACCAGTCGCGGCGATGTGTATACGCACCGCATTGAATCAAAGTAGCAATTCTAAGAATTCGATCACGTTGTCTTTGTGCAATAATAAAGTTTTATCTTGTAGCCAGTTAACTAGGTAAATTATTTTAATTGACCTAGTTAGGTCAATTATTTTACCTACGGCTCAAGTATACGTTCCTATAAATGGAAACTTCTTTGTAATGTTTAGTAGATAGTGTTCTCAAAATAGTCTTGTCGTAAAAAAAATAAACTGAATATTAAACCGCTTGTTAATTGTCTTTAAAATCAGTAGGTTCTATTTCTGCACCTATTTGAGGTTACTTACTAGTTACAATTCAATCTCGCGTTTCTGACACTCATTATAAATTGGTAACGTTTGTAGTTGATCCGTTACCTACTCGCGTAGTTCAAGCTACCGTGTTGGATCATTTCAAGGACTTACCGCTCGCTGATGAATCTTGGAATGTACCCGGGAATGTAAACGCAATTCTAGCCGCTCGTTTTCTGCCGGGGTCGCTGGTCTGCCGGGGTCGCGGGACTGCCGGGGTCGCGGGTCTGCCAGGGTCGCGGTACTGCCGGGGTCGCGGGAAAGTTCGAAAGGATTACCGAGGCCCCTGGCAACACAGGCAACGGAAGGAACGCGGGTGGAATTTAGTCAGTAAGAGTCTGACACACCCTCCCGCTTCGCCGAGAGCGGGAGAAGTTATTTGATAATTTCCCACACAAAAAAAAGGCTGCTCATTTTGTACCCCGTGCTCTAGAACGGTGAGGGTGAGATATCTTCGGATATCCATGACCATCATGGATATCTGAAGATATCTCACCCATGATAATTTAACCGAGCGTGGTTTCTAGAGCACTACGTACAAAATGAGCGGCTAAAATTGCTGGTCCTTTGGCCCTTTTGGATAACATAAATAAAACAACTTTGAAATTGTGGAAAATGGAGGATATAGATGAACTTACGATTAATCTCAGATTATAGAATAGAAGCATATCTGCCGGTCAATTCTGTAAAAATCTCACCGTGAAACCTTAGGTGAAGTGAACGTGAAGTGAGCTCTAATTCCGCCTTATGCTAGGGATGACACTATTGACAGCTCACTTTAAGCTCACTTCACTTAAGTTTTCACGGTGTTATTATTACAGAATAGCACTGCAGATAGACCGCGCGGAACAATACTGTGAGGCTCGTTTGTAGACACGTGTGTGTGACAGCCACGTGACAGCACTACAAGAACACGTGCCTCTATGTGCGTGTGTGGTTGCCAGAATAACGAAAAAAATACCCATAATATTTTATTACATTTAATAGCTCTTTTCATTGTTTTTGTCCAGACAAATAAAAATACTAAACAAAGATAATTTTCGTAAATATAACGTTGTATTTTATACTATTAATTATATATAAGTATTTTAGTGATATTTATTTTAGTAGTATGTATTTGTGTAAGTATATTCTCTTATTGAATATTTAAATTAGTAAATAGTTTTTTTTTTAGTTGTTTTTATGATTTTGTTTTCTCTTCTACTCGTACACACGGTGTCAACATCTCTTTGTCTACTGTCCTATCGCAGGTATGTTGGAAGAAAATTCTTTAGAAATAAGCATCACTTTTGTACGTATTTTTCTGTTCCTTTCTTCTTGTCTGTTTATATGTGTGTACAAAAACTGTTAAATAAATAAATAAATAAATAATACTGTTGAACACATTCGGTGTTGCTAGTATATATTGAAACATTTACCAAGGGATTTTTGCTAATGTTTTGTGTTTCAAGATGTCACAAATAAATAATATGTGCATCGAAGCACATACAGCCCAGGTAAGTAGCCCAATAAATAGTTTTTAGAGTTATAAATGATAAACACCATGTATCTCATCATCAATGTTTACCAAAAAGCCATGTTTTGTTTTTACCCAAAAGCTACTAATATCTGTAAAAGTGTGTAAAAGATTAATTGTGAACAAAATAAATACACTTCTGCTCTCAGTGTTACTTTAATGTAATTATTAGTTACCTAGCAAGGGTTGAATATGGACGAAGAAAAGATGACCAACGTATTGAAACATTTAGGGGTTAAACACTGTCGGGGTTAAAGATTGTGGTGGTTGAACGTGGACTAAACCCCAAATACAAATAATCAATATTTAACTATGAAAAGACACTCCATCTTCATTCTTTTGTTTTTAGGAACAATTTTTACAATGTTCAAATACACAAGACGGCATTTACCTATTCTCAAAAATATTGAAATTATCTGTAAGAGCCCGTCATGTATTAACGACAGTACTACTTAGTCTGTGGATGCGGCGCTTCGTGCCGTACTGACTCGAGATTCTATTAGCTTTTGAATTTGTATTTGATTTGTTGGCAGCACTCTCGCTGTTTTGCGTTGTCTATCTGGTTTTATTCTATAATCTTTCTGAGCGATTCATATAAAACTCCAGAAATTCAAGACTGTAACGAAATTTATAACTCGTCTGTCGCAAGTAACACATGTAAGCGATATAGTGTTCCGCTGCCTTTCAAAGGTGATCCTAAGTCTTCAGGTAACTTCTTCATTCACGCTCAGCTTAGACTGTGTTAAAGCGTAAGTTTCATTCGCTTCTCGCTAGCTTAAGTCAACCTTATAATGACGTAGATAAGTGTGTAAGCGCTGGAGCTCTCGGTAACGTCCGAGACAATGGCAGAGTCGCAAGTGTGTGTGTGTTATGTGCTGGAACCACTCGTCTTCACGCACACATTCACAGCGTGTTTGCACACTTGGTTACCACAAGTAAAGCACGCGTCGCTTCGTCAGATAAAATACTATACGTTAAAAGGCAAGGTAACTATTAAATTTTGCTTTTATAATGATCAAAGTACAGCTATCACAAACCAATAGAGATCAAAGCCTCACTTATTGAAACTACGCTGGAACTTGAGAAGACGTCTTCAGGGAAACGATATGAGAATTAATAATTTCCTTTACTAAACTAATTTGTGCCGACAGAAACCGGATGCCAAAGTTCTCTAGAATCTGTAACTAGGTTCACAAAACGTTCAGGTGTGTTATTTATATATTCTAGTTAGTTTTAATCAATGAGGGTTTTGTGAACGTGAAGTTTGAGTGTGGTTATGGGAATTTTAATCTTGGCAAAATAATAACAGCCACACGGGTTGATGGACGGTTAAGCTATCCTTGCCGGGGACGGTCCGTGAATGGTTGACCATTCATTAGGTATCGATCGACGTAGGGGTCTCCCTACGTGCCTCGGCAAGCACATTAAGAGAGTGCATTCTGAAAGAGGGCAACGTCGCAAATAGCTGTCAAATATTTCGCTGTTTTGATTAATTTGGCAATTTTACTGTATGGAAATATGAAATATCGCTAACTAGTGAACTATATTGATTATGAAATGCAATAATTAACATCGTAACACCGCATATTTAGTTTTAGATGTAAAAAATGTCTTTTGAAACTTTCCAAATGCCCTTTTTAACCGACTTCAAGAAAGGAGGAGGTTTCTCAATTCGACCGTATATATATATTTTTTTATGTGTGTTCGCCGATTTCTCCGTCAATTATGGACCGATTTTAAAATTATTTTTTATTTGAAAGGGTATGCTCCCAAGGTGGTCCCGTTGTCGCCAAGTCATAATCTGATAAGGGGATCCCATGGAAATCGAGGGAAATCCTCAAATTAAAAGGCACACCTATAGGGATTTAGGTATTTTTTATAGTAACTTGTGCATTTGCTCTGGGAAAGCACCATTTGGTGGAGTGGAATTGATGATGAAGACCACAGATGGCCACCGGAACTACTTATTAAGAAGTATTTAACTAGTTGCGATTCGATTAGGTACATGGTTACTAAGCCATTTATGCTCTTCACAATGCATATGGTGAGTGCCAGTTCTCCTGGTTCTTACCAGGAGTCTCCGGTGTCCGTCCGTCCGTCCGGCTGTCAACGGGCTGTATCTCATGAACCATAATAAGTAGACAGTTGAAATTTTCACAGATTGTGTATTTCTATGGCCGCTATATTTATTTATATATACTTTATTGTACACTACAAAAATACATGACAAAAAATAAATCAAACACGACAAAATGGGCGGCCTTATCGCTTTCTGCGATCTCTTCCTGGCAACCATAGGATGGACAGTGATTTGCCTGGACATAAAGTAGTAAAGTAACAAATAATAATAATACTGTTTATTTAAAGAAAACTTAGACATAAATTACAAAATATTTTAACAGGCTAATTTAGGACAATTTAAGTGGTGTGCTCATCTGCCCAACTTGGCAGAACCTGTATTTCGTCTATCAGCGCCAAAACCCTCGAGTAATATACATATATAATAGCCATTAACATTTCAACAGTATCTAGTACATACTCATTTTAACAATATACTTTACAGGTATTAAAGAAAAAACATAAAAAAAGTATAAATGTAATATCAACAATAAATAAAGTTATAAATTACAGGGGGTCGTACAAAAAACGTGTATTTTTCGGCGTTTTTTGATAAATATTGTACAGTGGTAAGCACTTAGCAGGTTTTTTCGTTCTTTATGTTAAGTATTCATGATATAATTCACGTTTATCGCATCAATCAGTCATTTTTCTCTCGAAGAGAAATAGGCCAAAGATTGATCATCCGTTTAGAATAATGGATGAAATAACACATGCCTTTCAGCAGTAATGAGCCGTTTGTTATTACGTGAGGCCTTTGTCAAGTAGGCATGTGCCAAATAAAGTTCAGAATACAATATGTCACTGTCACATCATAATGTAAAACAAATTGAGGATGTTGTCATCTTTATGTCAGGTTTACAAAAAGATTACGGGAAAAAAAAAAACATGAAAAATAAGTTTCTATTGTCGTTGGTCTGGTTGTCACAAGCGCTACTGCTGCGCATGAGGTCCTGGGTTCGATTCCCGGGTCGGGCAAATATTATTGGGTTTTTCTATCTGGAATGTCTCAGTAGCAGCCCGGAGTCTGGATTTGTGCCCGGTTGATGGCAATAGGCTCGCCCCCTATTACATGGGATTTAAAAACATAAATGGCGAAATGTGGGTGTACTACAGGAACACCTCTGCCCAACCCCTCGGGGAAACAAGGCGTGATGTTATGTGTAATTTTCCACAAAATAACTTAAAAGGATTGTTTTTTTGTATTATTAATGGTTTATTTATAAGCCTAGGTACAATTATGTAATAGAATATTTTTTATTAGGTACACCATATTGTGAATTACAGATATAAAAGTAGAAATTTTACATAGGGTAGCACAACGGGCGGTCTTATCGCTAAAAGCGTTATTTTAAGGCGCAGATATATGGTGTTAGTGACTTTTAAAATATTTTATTACATAACATACATAATCAGCCTATAATGTTCCCACTGCTGGGACACAGGCCTCCTCTCTGTGAGAGGGAGTGGGACGTACTCCATGCACCACGCGGGCCCAGTGCGGGTTGGTAGATGTCACATGTCTTCGAATTTTTTGTTCTAGGACATGCCGGTTTCCTCACGATGTTTTCCTTCACCGTTTTGAGAGCAGTGGTGATTAAATAATTTACACAAACTAAAGCGCCTGTGGGTTCGAACCTACAATATGTTATTATCTTCATATAATGCAAGTAAGTTATGCAAAACAAAAGAAAAATCCCTATGAAAACAAACGGCCGCGCGGCGGGCGTGATTGCGACGCGCACTTTTATAGCCAAGGTCAACGGTGAGTACTCGACCCTTAAATACAACTTTTGGATGGATTTAAAGGGAGAAGGAGAGGCAATACTGCACGTAATCTGTTGTATTATCGCACTCCAATTCAATTTAACCCTCCAACTACAGTAAAAACTCTTTATTCGCGGGGCATACGTTCCATAAATGTGCCGCGAATACAGAAACCGTGGATATGGAATGGTAATTAGTAACTCATAGGGTATACGTTCTAAGGTTCCAAAATAAAACCAATATGTATCAAAATAAAATCAATTTATTGAGAAATCCACAATTAAAATTAATCGTTATTAACAGCTTTAAGGACGATATCGCGGGCGCGACAAGCATATTGCTGCCTGTCGCGCTTGCGATATCGCATTAGTCTGCATGAGACGTTAGGCAAGCGTTTAAAAAAATTGAGAATTTTGCTTGCTTTGCCGCTTTTAAAAAGTCTTTAAATCTATCGGAACAAGCTTTTCTTTTCTTTTTACCACCTCGGCACGTACCAACAGTACATACTCAAAAGATCGGATACGTTAATAAATGACACCGAGTCCTTTTCTGTTTACCGATTGCATCCGCGAAAAATGTTTTTTTTTTGCGGCGAATACAGGAACTGGATTGCAATTTTTTCACCCGCGAATAATGAAAACACGAATAAGGAAAACGTGAATAAAGAACTTTTACTGTAATTGTAGTTTGACCTAAAATAGATTACCTTCCGTTGTTGCACTAACACTTGTAACTTTAGGATAGGCCGAAGGGCCAGCAGTTATTCTAGATATTAAAAAGGTTAGAGAATTCCAGGCTTGGCATGACACTCTCTATTTCTTCGAAGAATAGACACGGTTCTTTCCATACAAAGTGATTTTTCGTTTCTCCTTTTTTGACATCCCACCGTAGAAATCTTTCTACATAAAAAAGGACCTAGACAAAGATCGTTAGAAACGAAAGACAAGATGACAGATTGTAGAAGGACTTCTACGGTGAGATGTCAAAAACTGAGAAACGAAATGTCACTTTGTATAGAAAGAGCCGTGTCTATTCTTCGAAGAAATAGAGAGTGTTTGCTAACCCTGCTGTTCGAGTGTTAGAAACAGTTCATTGTGACTATAGTTTTGCTTTTCAGCTGTGGTGTTCAAACATATGTAAGAAAGTGAGCGACATAACAATATGATTTCATTTTTGAAACAAATTCTTGTTATAATCTCTATACTGTTTATAGAGATTATAACAAGAATTTTAAAAGGTACATTTTATGAATATAATATAAAGATGTGGCTTTGTGTAGCAAAATACCACACACTACAGTAGTTGAAATATGGGGTATTCAGATCACAGATTTGTGATCTGAATACCCCATATTTCACAGTTCAACCATTCGAGTATTCCTATATTTCACTATTCGAAATGAGACTTTAACTGAATTCATTAAAATATGCTTTTAATTAATTCAGTATTGATCAATTTAATAACATGTCTTCATGTGAATTAAAAGACCAGTCAGTTCATAACTATCATTGAACAGTTCAGTAGGATTGGTCTATTCAGCTATCAATATGTTAGGAGTGGAATGTGCATCTTGATATACTGAACGAAAATGGTGCGATGAAATGGAAACCCTAGACATCACGGCGTCTAACATTTTATTGTTTACTGTAAATATATATTAATAAAATGAATACTTTATAAGTTTGTTCACTGTATTTTCTTCATACATTTTATTGAGAAGATATAGCAGGCAAAGTCATTGTACGCTAGTAGTATACCATTAATCATGAGTTTTGCAATGTAAGTAATTCTGTATAAGGAGACTGATCAAAACAAAATAGCAACATAGACGCAAAGTAAATAGGTACAGGGCGTTACAGCTCCTACATCGCGTGCAAACGGGCGCACACACACACACATAGACGTGTACTTACAGGGATCTCAGCAATGTATGCCGGTCGTAACGAACAATGACCACTCGCTTATGTGCACTGCGCTCCACATCTATGTGTGCGTGAGGTATCGCTCGTTATAGGAAGCTGGCTTTCTATACCTAATTATTTTGTGATATAAACATACTATTGCTACGCTCGGTTTTACTTACTACATTATAACTAAGTAGTATTATAATGTTAATTAAAAGACACATTAGTTTTAACTGTTTATTATCTCTAAATTATTAATTAATTACATTTGCTTTAGTAAAAATACATAGTGTATTACAATCATTATGTCTTAGGTATATTGTACAAACTTAACTATATTTTTTTTTGGATTTTATTTATTATATCTTTAGCACACACGTATATATCATCAGTAAAAATATTTTCAACAATATGCTGAGCACATACTTTAGCTTTACAATTGCATAATTTAGAACCATTGAGTTGTTCGCCATCAAAGATTTGAATACGTATTATTTTACGGTGTGGGCCCTTTACATACTTTTTAACATACGAATACATCTTTTCGCTCCCTCGTCTTTTATTGTTGATGTTGTTACGGGTATCGGCGCTGTTCAACCTTTCTTCTAACTGGGGTGGTGTTTCCCTCTGCCCATTTTGATACAATGGTGGTGAAATTGGAGAGTATGATGTAAACGGTCTCTCTCTTTCCAAATAGTTCATCACATTTTGACGTAATTGTTGTACTGCTGGGTTCGGTGAGTATGGCGGGGTTGAAATGAAAAGATTCTCGGATTCCTGAAACATAAGGATAAATAAGGTAAGTACAAATATTAAATTATAATTATTAATATCGGTTGTCCAACTTCGTCTATATTCATAAAAACTTAGATTGAAATAAGTTATCATAGAAATTGCGAAAAATAGTTAATTTAATAAAAAAATGTAGCTGATTTACTTACCGACATTATTGATGTAGAAACGCTAACGAGATTGTGATTCTTTTTTTAGATTGTACTGGTTTTATACTTGTTCTAAATTATTATATTGTTTAATAAGGTTCAAAATTATAAGATAAAAACAAGCTTATTCTTATATACCGAAATATGAGATTCTGACTCGTCATATCTCCATTCCTCCACGTGTCTAGGAGTTGCATGCGAGCGTGTAAACCGCAGCGTTTGTACCGCCGGCGTCGAAAACACTCTGCCAAAACAACAACCTTTAAACTTTTTTTCTAAGTTTGAAATTCCCAATTATTGATTTAAGTGAGTACCTACATAAGATTCAAAATCGCTTATCATTTGTCTTATATAAAACACCGTAAACTTAAAACCTTAACTGCTACGATTTATACGCTCGTGTACGCAATTGACAATTTTGTTGCAAGTATGCAGTTTTACAAATTTGGATTGAATGACGTGATTTCAGGCCTATAAAAACGCCTCGCAAATTAGTCTCCGGTACAAATCCTCTCTGGAACGAGTACTCTCTGCAAGGAATCAACGCTCCGAGCTCCTAATCAAGCTACCTGTCTAAGCATCAATCGAGAATATAAGTACCTATTCATAATCATATCTAACTATTGAATGGTCAGAGTAATGTATTGATTGATATTATCAAGTATTAAAATGGTGACCTTCAAGAGTTAGCACGCTTAGCTCAGACACTGAGTGATGCTTTTCCTGTGCTGCAGGTTCGATTCCTGCACAGATCAAATGCTATGTATATTATTCATCTACTCAAATAGATTTTTTCAACACGGTCAGCACAGTGGCTGACTGATCGATTTTTGTAAGCATTTTGTGTCCTGGATCGATTCCTGCACTAATCAAATAGTATTTATATCTGTTTTATATAATTATTTATCTTCGTCACGAATAGTTCCTTTTCAAAATGTAGGAATAATAAAGGAAATAGATTGATTGCAATGCACTAATAAATTCAAACATCAATTCATCAATTCAAATCAATTCAATTCATCAATTCAATTATCTTTTTTTTTTTTGTTCACAGGTCGAAACTACTTAGCAACGACCTTTTCGTCTCCAGCGATGACTCTGAACGAGAGGCGAGGCGGAACAGGAAGACAGAGGAAAGAAAAACGAAGCGGGAAAGGTCCAGCAAGTCGAGAGAAGAGTCAACAAGCGCAAAAAAATCGAAGCCGATCGTTTCGCCAGTAACTCCGCCAGCTCGAGTTACAGCTGGTGAATTATTCGGTGAAGACAGTGATAATGAAGAAAGCGTCACTCCAACACAGAGATCCCACAAAACTGGTAATATACCACCACTATACTCATATTTTACTAGAAGGATGGCCAAGGGATATTCTCGACAGATAAGCGAGACTAAAGATGGAAAATATTATGTAGAAGTGAAAATTTATAATACGGAAGAAATAAAAAAAATAATGCCTATAAATAGATGGCGCTCGGCTATAACTACCATTAAGACAAAATTAGATGAAAATAAAGAATCTTGGTCCCACTTAAAGGAGTTTGTTAAAGCAACTCAAAATGATTTTAAAAACTGTGCTATCACCCACATGGGTGCCTATGATACTTAAGGGCTGTATTTGATGACTTAGGTGTCAGTCAATATTTACTTATATACTCGTACATACTTACTTTAAATTGTATCTTCTTTTAATTGTATTTACTTACATACTTAATATAATATGTCTTATTAATAATTGTACTTATTAGAAGTATGATGTTGTAGTATAAATAAATAAATATTATATAAGTAAGTAATCTCGTCATTGGTTTTCTTTTTTACAGTTACACACCTCAACAGCAAATCGAGATCTAGAAAGTCAATAACCTGTCATAAATGTAAAATTGAAATACCAGAAAATCAGTATTCCTATCATATGAGAACGAATATACACAAAGCAAATTGTTTATTGAATACTAAGTTCAAAGATATTCATATTATTGCAACAGCATTCAAAAACAGATTAATGACATACAGATTGAATGTTACTCAGGAAGACGAGTACTTCGGTTTAGAAGCGTTCCTGCGTGATCATCTAACAAATATAACAGAATTGATAAATATGTCACTTAATGAACACAATGGCATAAAATTGAGTTTTGAATTATTCGCCTATTTTATGTTATCAAAATCAGACGAACAACAATTGAAGTCGTTTAATACCAAATATGAAATTATATATAAGAACACTGAGTTGAATGAATTATTAACCAAAGTAATAAGTAAACTAAATAATAAATTAACCGAGTTCCAGCACTGTCAATCTGGTTGGACATTGGTTTCTATGAGTCATCTTGAAATTAATATAAACAAGTATTCCCCTATGAGAGGTGGGTCTTATATAGAACTGCCATCAGCTATTAAGCACTCGAAAAGCTGTATAAATATTAAAAATAATGATAATTGTTGTTTACTATGGAGTATAGTTGCTGGATTATACCCAGCTAAAAATAATGTATGCAGAACAAGTTCATACCCCCATTATACCTCTGTTTTAAATATTGAGGGTATTTCATTTCCTCCTACGATAAATGATATTAAAACGTTAGAAAAAAATAATTCTAACATCAGTTTAAATATATATGGTATACAAAATAATATTGTGACTGGACCTCTTTATGCAACACAAAATAGAAGACAACATCATTTTAATTTACTTTATATCGAAAAAAAATCTATCGGACACTACTGCCTAATTAAAGATTTAATACGTCTAGTGCGACGTCAAGTCACTCGTTCTAAAGGAAAACTTTATTTATGTGATGCATGTCTACAACTATTTAGTAAAGAAAATAGACACAAGACTCATAACTGCTCTAAGATTTTGACCTGAAAATAATTCTGTACTAAAGTTCAAACATTACGAGAGGCAGCAAAAAATTAATTTTTTAATTTATGCTGATTTTGAATGTATGTTAATAGACTGTAATGAAAGTAACTCTTTGAATACTCAGATACTAAAAAAACATCAACCTTCATGTTTCGCTTATTATATTTGTTGCGCACATAATGATCAATTAAACAAGTATGTTTCATATCGAGGTACAGATTGCGTGGAAAAATTTGTTAAATATTTAATAAAAGACGTTAAATATATACATAAGATTTTAAGTAGTAAAAAGCTAATGTCCCCATTATCAGCTCAACAAGAGATGGATTATCGAAATTCGACGACATGTTACATATGCAAACAATTATTATTGAATGATAAAGTCCGAGATCATGATCATATCACATCTGAGTATCGTGGGGCAGCGCACTTCCATTGCAATTTGATGTATAGAGTTTGTTCATTCATTCCTGTTGTCTTTCATAATTTGTCTGGATATGACTCACATTTATTCATTGAAGAGTTAGCAAAGTATGAAGGTTCTATTAATATAATACCGAAAACTAAAGAAAAATACCTTTCAATAATAAAAGTAATAAATACGGAAAAAAACAATCATCCTATACAAATTAAATTTATTGATTCCTTTCAGTTTCTTAATTCTAGTCTAGATGCACTAAGTAAAAGTTTGTCAGAAAACGATTTTTTAAACTTATCAAGAGAGTTTACTGATAAAAGACAATTTGATTTAATGCGAAAAAAAGGTGTTTATCCATATGATTATATTGATTCTTGGTCTAAATTTGATGAGACGAAACTTCCCTTAAAGTATAATTTTTATAACAGTCTGTGCGAAAAACATGTAACTAATGAAGAATATTTACACGCTCAAACAGTTTGGAATATTTTCGAAATAAAATCTCTTGGTGAATATACAGATTTATACATAAAATGTGATGTGCTTTTACTATGCGATATATTTGAAAAATTTAGAAAAACAAGCTTACATTACTATAAGTTGGATCCGGCTTATTATGTAACGTCACCGAGCTTAAGTTGGGATGCAATGCTTCTATATACCGACATTGAACTTGAGTTGATAAGTGATTTACAAATGTACGAGTTATTAGAAAAAGGAATTCGTGGTGGGCTAGCACAGTGTTCTCTACGTCATGCTGTAGCAAACAATAAATATTTACCACATTTTAATGAGTTCGAACGAACTAGTTTTTTAATATATCTTGATTGTAATAATCTATATGGCTATGCTATGATGAAGAAACTTCCAATGAAAGAATTTAAGTTCTTGAGTCTGAAAGAAATTAGCAAGTTTGATGTAAATGATGTGTCAGATGATAATGATTACGGTTATATTTTGGAAGTAGACTTAAATTATCCAAATTATTTACATTACAAGCATAAAGACTTACCTTTTGCAGTTGAAAAAATAGTACCTCCTTATGGAAAATCAGTAAAATTGGTTGCAAATCTCTATGATAAGCAAAATTATGTAATTCATTATCTCCACTTGAAAGAATGTTTGAAAAAAGGTCTGATTTTAAAAAAGATTCATCGTATACTTAGCTTCAGACAAGAATGCTTTCTCAAAAAATACATTGATCTGAATACTAGTCTTCGTCAAAATTCCAAAACTGCTTTCGAGAAGGACTTTTTTAAATTATTGAATAATGCCATATTCGGAAAAACTATCGAAAATAAACGTAAGCAAGCCGATGTAAAATTAGTTTCAAAATGGTCAGATACCAGAAATAAAACAAATAAGCATCTTGGCGCTGAAAAATTGATATGTAAACCTAATTTAAAAAGGTTAACAATTTTTTCAGAAAATTTCGTAGCTGTGGAATTGTACCGTGAAAAGGTCGTTTTAGATAGACCTATTTATATTGGATTTACCGTTTTGGAATATTCAAAGCAACATTTATACCAATTTCATTATGACGTTATTAAAACTAAATACGAAAACAATGCTGAGTTGTGCTATACAGATACCGATAGCCTATTATATTTAATTTATACAGATGATTTTTATCATGATATGCATGATGATCTTACTAAGTTTGATACCAGTAATTTCGGAATTAATAATCCATATCACATACCGCAACTTAATGCTAAAATTCCTGGATTATGGAAACATGAAGTTGGTGACGATTTAATTACAGAATTTACCGGTTTAAGAGCTAAATTATATTTCATAAACAGTGTGAAAACTGAAATTAAAAAAGCCAAAGGTGTTTCTAAGTCTGTAACGTGTAACCTAAAATTGAATGATTACAACAATGTACTGCTGACAAATAAAGCGCATAGATGTAAAATGAATATGATAAAATCAATTAAACATGTTTTATACACTCAGCAAGTAGACAAGCAAGTTTTAGAAAGAAACGATGACAAAGTTCAAGTATTACAGGATCAAATTCATACATTACCCTGGGGGCATTGTGATTCTATGTTTGTAGATTATTCCAGTGATGTGTAATCTGGAAATGTGTATTATTTTTATTACTAATAGTAAACTACTTTACGCTGTTTGTACACAATTTAGATTAAAATTGTTACTTTGTTGTAAGCACCTACTAATATAAAATTATTGCTTAGTAAATCTTTAATATGTAATAACTAGGAGTTTTTATTTTAATTTCCATTTACACAATATTCTTCATGCTTTACTTACAAGTTAAGAATTAGTATAAAAATAAAGCATTGCACCTTTTATTAAAATAGTATATATAGTCAAGTAATTTCTTATTGCCTCACATTTCACAATGAAGTTCGTTAAGCAATCACAGACTTTTAAAGTCAATAATATAAAATTAGAAAACCGTTCACAAAAAGTGAGACATAGCACACTCTTACCTAACACCATCAGATGTATTATATGTGGTCCATCTAACTGCGGAAAAACAAATATAATGCTTAATTTAATATTACATGAAAATGGAGTAAAATTCAAGAATATTTATTTATACTCGAAGACAGTTTTCCAGCCGAAATATTGTTTTTTAAAACAAGTCATCCGTTGTATACCGAATGCAAACTTATTTATCTTCCATGATAATAAAGAAGTTATACATCCTAATGATGCCTTAACCAATTCAATAATGATTTTCGATGATGTCGCATGTGAAAATCAAATAAATATTCGTAACTACTTTGCAATGGGGAGACACAAACAGATAGATTGTTTTTACTTATCACAAACCTATTCCAAAATACCTAAGCAACTAATACGAGACAATGTTAATCTTTTGTTAATCTTTAAACAAGACGATAAAAATTTAAAACATATATACAATGAACATGTAAATACGGATATGGAGTGGCTTCAATTTAAAAAACTTTGCTATACTATATGGCAAGATCGGTTTGATTTTTTATTAATAAACAAAGATTGCTCTCTAAATGAAGGTAGATATAGGCGGGGTTTTGACATATTCGTAACTTTTGAACATACGTAATATAAACCATATTACTGTAAAATATGATCAATCGTAGTCTACTGTCTGTAAATAACGGTTGGATATTGTTGGAAAGTATTATGGAGGCCAATATAAAAGAACAATTGATAAAATCAGTAGATAGTATAAAAAATAAAATTAAAACAATGCAAAATGCAGAAGATACCGATAATATAAAATTTAAGAAACTTTTCAAGCCAATAACAGATCCTCTAGAGACTTTAATTAAAGTGAATGATAAGAGTAGAACCATATTGGATACGAGTAAAGGTGGGAATGATATAATGAGAAGATGTAGCTCATCCGTAGATTTTGAAAATTTTAAAGAGTTTATAGAGAAATATTCAAATGATGATTCTGAATCCTATAGCTGCACAGATAATAATAGCGAGAACGATACATTTATGTCACTTAATAAAGAAGATATGATTGAAATCTATGATAATAACATGAATGTACCATTTGGAATTCGAAGTGAAAACAAAAATTTGATGATGGGGAACTCTAAAGTATCATTTTCTTTTACAAAAAATGTTAATAATTCCCTCAAATCAATTATAGCCACAGTTAATGACAAACATTATGAAATAACTCCTGGACTCAAAGAACTTTTACTACGTAATAGACCTGACCTCAGTCTGGTAACTGAAACTGATAAGATTGTTTACAAAGATATGCTCAATGATACAAATGCTCACAAACGCGACTTTAATCCAAATGGTCAACTAAAAGGTGACAAAGGTTTGAAATATCGTCAAATAATTAAACCTTTATTTTCTGAACAAAGCTACGTTCAACATGCAGAACAAGTCATTAAGTCAAAAAGTGGTGGCTACTTACCTAAATTGAAAAAGAAGTAAAAGAGTAATACAGATTATGTGTATTGGGATGATCCTAATGAATTAATCGATAGATTAAGACTGTTAATTGCTTCAAAAAACGCCGGTAATACTAATCATGACAATGAAATTATATCAATTGTTGAAGAGTTAAAAGAAGCTGGTGTAATAAAAGAATAAAAAGCATTGTAACTAATTTTATACTTAGTTATTTAACGCGTGTAGACCATGAAGGTTCATAGAATACAAACATCGGTATCTATTAACGAAATAAGCTCTGAGCATATTGAGATCTTAGAAAAATCAACTGAAACTAAATATTGCAAAGACATTAATAAATTCAAAGTTGAAATATTAATGAAAATAGAACAACTGAACAAATTAATTACTAGTTTAAATTGTAGATTAAATAACATTGAAAAGACCATTGATTTAAAAGAAATAGCAGGGAAGTTAAGCAAGCATTATGAGCAAAATAGACGTCATAAATGAAATCCATAAAAACGCTAGAGTTAATTTCCCAAGAAGAAATGTAATACTTAAAGATATAGATGACCTTTGGCAAGCAGATTTGATGGATATGCAAGCAATTTCAAAACTGAATGCGAGTTATAAATACATACTGGTGATTATAGATACTTTTTCAAAATATGCTTGGGCAATTCCACTAAAACAAAAAAATAAGCAACAGGTATCAGAAGCATTTAAAACGGTAATTGAAAAAGGACGCGTTCCAAAAAATTTGCAAACCGATCTTGGAAAAGAGTTTTATAATGATCAATTCAAGAGTTTTGTTAATAAGTATAAAATTAATCATTACTCTACTTATTCTACTAAAAAGGCCTCGATTGTTGAAAGATTAATAAGAACGTTAAAGAATAAACTATATAAGGAATTTAGTTTGAATGGAAATTATAAATGGTTTAACGGTATGTTAAAAAAAAAGTTACATGAATACAATAATGATGTACATAGAACTGTCGGCCAGTCACCTGCTTCAATAAATCAAAGGAATAAAACACTTAGACGCAGCTCAGTCTCGAAAAAAAGTGGTGTGCAAGAAATTTAGTGTAGGAGATTTTGTGAGAATAAGTAAATATAAAGGATGTTTTGATAAAGGTTACTATCCAAACTGGTCCACCGAAATATTTAAAATAAAAAAAATCCAAGAAACAAATCCAACTACTTACATAATAGAAGATGATAGATTTCGACCAATACTAGGTGCATTTTATGCACAAGAACTTCAGAAAACTAATCATCCTGATATATACCTCGTTGAAAAAGTTTTGAAACGAAAAGGAAAGCGAGTATACGTTAAATGGTTGGGGCTGCCGACCAGTGAAAATAGCTGGATTGATAAATTAAATGTATTATAACTCCTGAATGATATTTAAGCAATTTACAAATAACTATCTAGTCACTTCCACTTTGTTCTTAATGTAATAAAGACATAATATATCATTCAATTGTATGTTAAAACAATTCTAAAAAAAAAAAATAATAACAATGAATAAAGCACGAGGACTATGTACAAGCAATAAAGAAATGGCTGTTTTATCATCTGTCAAAATGAGCAAAGTAAGATCTGGAGCGGGTTTTAGAAAAACACTTAAAAATATTGTATCACATACCAAAAAACACATCAAGAAACTAAAGCCTACCTGTAAGAAAGCATTAATGGAATTAGCCTGCGCTGCAGCTCAAGAATTTGCATCTGATTTACCCATAAAATTACCCAGAATTATACCAGTACCTAAAACTGGAGGATTTCTTCCTTTAGTACCAATATTTGCTGGTTTATCTGCCGCTGGGAGTTTGGCTGGGGGTGCTGCTGGGATCGCGAAAGCTATTAATACATATAAAACAGCTAAGAAACAGTTACTTGAATCGGAACGTCACAACAAGCAAATAGAAGCTTTAATGATTGGAAAAGGATTACATCTTAAGCCTTACAAAGAAGGCTTAGGAATTTATGTTACAAAGAAGAAAAAAAACTAAATTGTCGGCTACCCAATAGAGCTTTAACTAATATTGATATATTGAAGCATTCAAATAATATCCCCTTCTTTCGAGGTGTATTTATGAGAGATGAATTAACAGATGACCCATTACCATTAGAATGTGGAGTGATTAACCTTGATATTTCTAAAAACTCTGGCTCTCATTGGGTAGCCTTTGCCAAAATATACGATCACATTGAATACTTTGACAGTTATGGTAACTTAAAACCACCCAAAGAATTGAAAAAAATACTTAGGAAACAATATTCAGTATAATTATGAAAATGTACAACATGATCACTTATATAATTGTGGGCACTTATGTTTAAAATTTCTTAAATCATTTTGGAAAAGTAATAAAGGAGCTTATTAATTAATTGGTTGATTTTTATTTCTTATGAATCCAAATTTCACTAAACAAGAAAACTATATCTGACATTGCTGGTTCATGCACGTGCATTCTTTGGTTGTTGGTGATAACAATCACTAGTGTTGTAAAAGTATTTTTTTATTATTTAAAGTAACCTCCTCCGTTTTATTCGTACTAATATCATGCTAGTTGTTAATAAAACTCCCAAAGAGAGAGGAAAATATAACATAAGACTACCAATATCCAAAGAAGTGAGACGTGTCAGTGCAGTGAAAATTAAACAAGTTTCGAAGGAAAACAAAAGATTTCTTCAAGATATTGGTTTTAAAACATAATATGCTTCAAATTACAGATTTACCACAATATGAGACCTCTATTGAGGCTTATGAGATCCATAGCTATAATCCATATAATAATAGCTTTAAAGAAAATGATGAAATTAGAATACCCATACAACAGCAAGATTTATATGTATTACCATCAGGTAGTTCCATTTATATAGAAGGATATGTAAATGTGTCAACTAGAGATGCAGCGGGAAAATTAGTAAAAAAAGATGTTGATTTCATAAATAATCCAATTTCATATTTGTTTCAAGATATTAGGTACGAAATAAATGGTGTTGAAATTGATCGCATTAAAAATGTTGGTATTACAACAACCTTAAAATCGTATGTCTCTATGAATGAAGGTGAAAGTAAAGCTGCAGCAGTGTGGGGATGGAACTTAGGTGGTACGAAATTAAGAAACAGATATTTTAGTGTTATCGTGCCATTGAACAGAATACTGGGATTTGCAGAAGATTATAACAAAATAATAATCAATTGTAAACATGAACTTATATTACAACGAAGCAGCTCGACATTGAACTGTGTGCTTATAGACAAAAATGATAACGTAGAAATAGATATACAAAAAATACAATGGCGTGTGCCGCATATTAAAGTTTCTGATCGTAATAAATTGTTATTGCTTAAAAGCCTGGAGAGAGATCGTTCTATACAGATAGCTTTTAGAAATTGGGATTTGTATGAATATCCATTACTACCAAAAACAACGAAACATTCCTGGTCAGTAAAGACAACTTCCCAGCTAGAAAAACCGAGGTTTGTTATATTTGGTTTACAAACAGATCGAAAAAATAATAAAACTAGAAGTTCTTCGATATTTGATCACTGCAATGTAAGCAATATTAAATTATATTTGAATTCTCAATACTATCCGTATGACTCACTTAATCTGAAATTTGATGAAGGTAAATATAGTATATTATATGAAATGTATGCTAATTTTCGTCAGTCGTATTACAACTTAGGCATTGATCCGTTGCTTAGCTTAAACCAGTTTAAAGAAATTGCTCCGCTTTTTGTGATTGACTGTTCAAGACAAAACGATTCACTTAAAACTGGACCAGTTGACGTGCGATTAGAAATTGAATGTTTTGAAGATATCCAGGATAATACATCTGCCTATTGTTTAATAATAAACGATCGACTGTTTGAATACAAACCGTTGAGTAATATTGTGAGAAAACTATCATGAATGTCATCGTAGATGTTCAAGGGTTTAAGAGTGAAGGAAACGAGTTTATTCCAAAAGAAATAGCCATAATGTACAAAGGACATATACAAGTACTGTTGATAAAACCACCACGACCATTTTATGACTTGACGAGGAAAGAACGGTTACAAGTGGCTTGGATTGAAAAAAACAGAGGAATAAACTGGAACGAAGGCTTTGTATCATATTTTAATTATAAAGCAAACTTTGCCAATTTTTTTAAAAATAAATCTATATTTACTAAAGGAAACGAAAAAGTGTTATGGTTAAAAGATATATTCCAAATTAATAATGTATACAATTTAGAAAGTAAAAACTGTCCAAGTTTAGTAACTTTATATAAGAATTATTCAGATTCATCTGACATTATAAGTTGTATGCATCATACCAATATATGTGCCTTAAAAAATGTGTTTTGCCTGAATAAATGGTGTGAAGAAAATAAAGTGTTTTGTCAGTAAGATAAGATAAGATAAGAACGATCTTAGTTTACATATTAATGATTATAGAATGTTAAACCTACTTATAAATCGAGGTGTGAATGTCTAATCTATAAACTTACCTTTATTATATTATTTAGGTCAGTGAAAATGTAAATAATAGTAATAATGTAAGAAATGTATAATTGCTTTTTAAAAAATGTATCTGATTAAATGCTGTGTACAAAATAAGAATTTTATAATTATGTAGAAATAAATATCTAAACTTGACTTACTTATCAGTTTTATTTCTTAAACGCCTAGCATTATAAATATAACAGTTAACCGCCTGCCAACCGCATGTTATTAATAGTTCGACATCGAGAGTTCATACTGAACAGCTTGTTTTAATGAGCAGTTCATATTGAACTGCTCTGTTCATTTACACACACGAACAGATGCTGTTGATGAGTATGCTACACTACACACAGGATTTTAATTAAACAAATGTTATTGAATAGACAATTCTAAAATATTGTTAGTAGATTGAAAAACTAAGGCATAAACTGAAATGAATATTTTGAATAATTAAATATATTATGGGGTTACAGAGCAATAAACTGAAATGATTAAGGGGTTACTCGAATAGTCACCATTCGAGTATCCCTATGGATACTCGAATGGTTGAACTGTGAAATATGGGGTATTCAGATCACAGATCTGTGATCTGAATACCCCATATTTCAACTACTCACTACATCTAGATACCTGCAATATAACTCGACGCCTAGTTGTTTCTGAAACTAAGTACGTTGTCGCTGCTGGGAACACGTCCATCCGTTTATTGAGTTTATAGTCCGCAGTGCACTCTTGGGACAGTGTGCACCTACTTAACGCTACATTCACACGTCATTATAGAACACTTTCTGCAAGCTCAGCATGACGCTTTCTACTTATTTCTACCCTACTGTAGAATAGAAATCGCATGTCTACATTTCTCGATAAAAACCGGTCAACTGTGTACACGGAAACGTAATTTTTGTCTACTCTTCCGTCAACAAAACGCTGCTCTACGGTTCTCGTGCTAAGCCTGCTGTTGCAGTATTCTGTTGTTAATGATTCTGAGTTTTTTTCGTATTTTCTTCTCAGAAGAGTCAGATAGGAAATACCGACATAATCTAGTTTTAATACTTAATTTATTTTGTCGTGTAAAAGTGTTATTAATAACCTATTTACAGAAATACATCATTTATCATTTATTTTATCAAAGTCAAAGTCAAAACGTTTATTGCGAACTAAGTGTACAATGTTGGTGTTATGTTAAGATTACTTATGACTTAGCAGCCTGTTACAAGCATTGCAATTATCATTCGCCTGTCCTTATCATTCTAAATTAGCATACATTATTATTACTTAATTATTTTTCTTTTATATTAGTACAATTCAATTGAGAAATTATAGTTATGTCAAAATAAAATATCAACAATAATGAATTTAATACAATTATTCAGCAATATTAATGTCATCCTTTTCAGGTAGTACAAATTAAAATTATAATTTTATATGAAGTTAAATAGGGTAGACTAAATCTTATTGTTTGTATAGGACAGATCATTTGATCAATACGATTGTTATAGTATACTATAAGATGCGTCCTGCGTAGATACCAAGCTCTGTTGGTAATTTACATGGCATTGCCCCTCATGATTTTTTGCAGTATTAAGTCAGAAGCAGTAGTGCCCTCTCGCCCCTATGTTCGCGTTATGTTCCACGCGCGCCTCAAAGAGATGTCAGCACATGTGTAGGGGTTCATTAGGGCCGATGCCTGCCGGGGTCGCGGGAAAGCCGAAAGGGTTATCGAGGCTCCTGCCAACACAGGCAACGGGAGGAATACGGGTGGGCTTAAGTCAGTAAAAGTCTGACACACCCTCCCGCTCAGCCCAGAGCGGGAGAAGATATTTGGTAATTTCCCACCCAAAAAACAAGTCATATTGCACAGCATTATACTAACTGAACTAATATAAATTACCGAAAACCTTAAAAGGTTCATTGTTCTCATCATTATGAAAAACTTGGGACTATGGGACCAATTCTGAAAAAACTGCTTCATAAATTTATGTTGAGAGCAGTGGTGGCCCAGTGGTAACGGGACTTACGAGTTGTATGTCGTGGTTTCGAACCCAAGCAGGTTCATTTCTTTGTGTACACAATTTTATCACCACTGCTCTCAAAACGGTGAAAAAAAACATAGTGAAGAAACTTGCATGTCCTAGAACCAAAAATTCGAGGACATGTGACATCTACCAACCCGCACTGGGCCCGCGTGGTAGATTACGGCCTACTCACTCTCGATGAGTGAAGGCCTGCGTCCCAGCAGTGGGAACATTATAGGCTGATTATGTACATTTATGTTCTCTTCTCCCGACAAAATGTAGGGAACATCTGCTTTTTGTTCGCGATTTCTGGGTTGGTCCCATATTATTGCAACTTGTATACATCAGCACGCTTTTTATAGTATTTGATTTTAATGTGAACCGTTTAACGGTTGGTTGGGGGAACGGCACCGGTTTCAGATAGATTCAATATTGTACAGTGGAGCACGAAATTGGTGTGCTGCTGAATGAACTTCGCTTGCCCCTCGTGGAGATATGAGTTGGAATTAAAATTGTTGGGCTAGAGCCAGGTTTTAGTTCGCTCTTTTGGATTAAAACTTAACTACACTTGCAGCCTTTTTGGGGTTCCGTACCTCAAAAGGAAAAAACGGAACGTTTTTAGGATCACTCGTGTGTCTGTCTGTCTGGCTTTTTTTTTTGGGTTTGAAGTCACACGCCCTGTGTGGAACGGGAGGGTGTGTCAGACTCTTACTGACTAAAACCCACCCGTATTCCTTCCGTTGCCTGTGTTGCCATCTGCCTCGGTAACCCTTTTGTACCTTCCCGCGACTGTCTGTCTGGCTGTCTGTCCGCTTGTCATGTCCGATTTGCTCCGAATCTACTGGACTGAGTGTTAAGTTGGAATTTAGTACGGGGAAAAATAAGAAAATTAATAACGTTTTGCATACTGTACCGTGTAACATGTCAAATAAAAGGGCTTAATATGAAAATATATATTTTTAAATTATTTTTAAATTATTTATATATTTATAATTTCAAAATTATCAGACTTAAAGTTACAATGAAGATTCTATGTTTGGTTTAAATTAAGACGGGATCAAGAATTACGCATAGTAACAGTCCCCATTTGTATCATAGACGATTCTAGACTAATACTCGTATTAGTCTTCCTATGACAATAAAAAAAACATCAGCGTTGAACTGATTATTTAATTCCCCGCAGTGTTTTCCTATACCAAAAAAAACTCTAATAAAAAATATGGTAATAGTAGGAAATCCCACAAAGTAGACCAAGGTAGAAAGGCCACGAGATCCGATTATGTCGATAACTACACTTGACCACTGACCGCCATGACACGAAGGTGAAGCTCTGAACTTCGCCTTATTGATTGCTTTCCAAATCGTGCGTGTTGTAAGTCTTTCACATTTTTAGATGATTTGATTTGTATTCATGAGTTGCCACGATGTCGTTCAAACACAAAACCAGCCCGTGATAGGGAACAGAAAAATGACAGGATAAAATACTTGACGGTAACGGTTTGACCAGTATGCAAAGACTTGGATATTGGTTTGACCAGTGTGCGGTCTTCGACAGACAATGGTTTGCACCAGTGGCGGTACCTTCATATAAGCCCAAAAGCCATGCCTTACTAAAATGCTCGATAGAGAATTTATTGTACCTAACCAGTAGTTTATGAGAAAATTGCGATGATACATACGTAGATACGTAGGTACCTACATACTCAGTCGAAAACTGAACTTTCTTTTTTTGAAATCGGTTAAAATTTTATTGGGCTTGCGTTATTTTGAAACCCTAAGCACGCCACTGGTTTGCACTGCATCCATTTCAGACACTAATCTGCATGGTCCTCATATGATCTGACCAAGATTATACCTGGACTAAAGACACTGTGATCTCTGAGTTTGTTTCAGTCTATCTTCTCAGAGTAGTCAGATAAGAAATGCCGAACTCTTGTCGATTTATTGACGTGTAAACTTGTTTGTAAAAACCCACTCACAGAAATAACATTATTTATCGTTTGCCTGACTGACATTATTCGCGTAGCCAGTATGCAAAAACAGTTGAGGGAACAATTTGATCATTTATTTTACAAAACCGTTGATGCAAGTCTGACCCTCAGTTCAGAACCTAGCGATAACTAATTTCATTTTATTGTTGTAATTTTATTGAGTCGTAAGTGGTGCCATTCGGGACAAACATAGATAACCTCTATTATCTTATTAGGTTATCTTTACAAATATTTATAGTTGTCCTCTTTTATCTGTGTTTAAGTTACCAAGTGTGGCTAATTGTTTCGATTATTTATTTATAATTACATACACGTATGTCTAGTGGGGCTTGTGTGGCTTGTGGCTATACAGATTGAAATTGAAAACATGAGACAAACTGAAATGGGAGATTGTACTCATCATTATGAACAACTTTTACTAAGGGACCAAAGCTGCATTCGCGAAAATAAAATCAGCTGTTTCCTACATTTTGTCGAGTTATGCGGACATAAATGTAGGGAACAGCTGATTTTTTTTTCCGCGATTTCAGGTGTGGTCCCTTAGTAAAAGTTGTTCATAATGATGAGTACAATCGCCCATTTAGATTTGTCGCATGTTTTCAATTTCACCCTGTATAATAACAGCCGCACGGGTCAATCGATCAGGTTAAACTACGCTTGCCGCGGTTGGTCCGTGGATGAGTGACCATCTTTATATACCAAGACCTAACCTAACGTAACGTTACCCTCAATTTATATTCTGGAAATAGCCACATTTGTTAAAAAGAATATACAACTTTTTAAATTTGATAAGAATGAGCGCCGCAAAACTAAATTAATTCTACCAGCACCTAGACTAGAGATGTACAAGAATAGCCTAGAATACCGAAGCATCCAAATAAGTTACCTGAACAAATAAGATCCACAAAAACACTGTGCTTATTTAAATTTAGACTTAAGATGCTGACAACACCTAAACCGCGGTCAATGTCAGATTGCATAGAAAAGAAAGAGAAGCGTGATGACGCAACGCTTGTAATATATTGCAAAATATGAAGCAATTATCTATTTACTTAAAATTGAGTTGAGTAATCGAAAATAAAAATCAACCAAGTTCTGCATTCAAATAAGACGGTCTTGCTAGTAATTGTTACTAACTTCTTACTAACAATCTATGGACTGATGATGTCTGAATTAAATCATTTTTATTTATTTAATTTTATTTATTAATTAAATACGTAACGTATGTTGATATTAAATGCAGATATTTTGGATTAGAACTCAAGGTACTCTTACCTTGAGTTCTAATCCAAAATATAATAAGAGTGTTAGTAGTATCTTGTGTTAGTTTAACGTTAGTTTGTATCGATATTTTTTTTCAAAACGTGTTTTGAAAAAAAAAAATATTATAATTATAGAAAGAATAAGATGCACTGAACTTAAATTTAGTTTAGTTTGTGAACAAGGGAATCGGCACCAGTGTCGCACTGCAGAAGAACTAAAACAAACAAGCCAACTTTGCTTGGGTGGTGTGCGTGACAGCTAAGTCTTACAGTCGCGCCATGTCATTGTGCTGTCATTGTGTTATTCTAGTGTGCGTGCATTTTGCGGCCAACAGTTGGACGCAATTTTTTTTTGACTAGTTCACAGTTTCGACTGTCTATCTAGACATATTTATATCTTTGGCTAATTGGTTGCTTGAGACCAAACGAAACTATACCTACTAAGCACTAAGCTACATCCCAACTTAACTTACTAATCCTCTATCCTTTGGTAGATATTCGAATTAATAATAATTGTTCTACTCATAAGTACTCATATAACACATCACATAATCAGCCTATAATGTTCCCACTGCTGGGATACAGGCCTCTTCTCTGTGAAAAGTGTGTGTGTTTTTAAAAGAGTAACCGTGGAGTTTCTTGCCGGCTCTTCTCCATAGGAAACAACCAATTGGAACCGTGCACCTAGCTTCTGACGTTTCATAAGTGCCCATGTAGGTTTATGTGAAATAAAAATATTTTGATTGATTGAAAGAGGGTGGGCCGTAATCCACCACGCGGGCCCAGTGCGGAGTCGTGTAGATGCCACATTTGTCTTCGAATTTTTGGTTCTAGAACATGCCGGTTTCCTTACGATGTTTTCCTCCAACGTTTTGAGAGCAGTGGTGATGAAGTAATTTACACAAATAAAAGCGCCTGTCCGGGTTCGAACCTACGACGTAAGTCGCGGCCTTTACCGCTGGGCCACCACTGGGCTTTCATAAGTACTCACTCAAGTTTTGCATAAGTACTCACGGTATCGAAATATATTTTTATCTACTTTCCTACCACGGGTGTGCTGGAAGAGATTTATTTAGAAAAAAGCATGTCATTTGTACGTGTTTTTCTGTTTTTTTCTGCTTCTCTTTATAAACGGTTAATTACTACCTATATTCCCGTTGTCCCCGTAGGCCATGTGTAAAGGGGACAAAGGGAATTTAATAAAATAATTAAAATTATATCCTAGTACTTATTTATTTTATTTATACCTAAATAAAATAAATAAGTAGTATATGTATAGCCTAACAAAGCTAATGAAGATATGGGACTGAGTGGTACCTTTGATCCCGCAAAGGGTTTGCCTCGAGAGCTGCTTAAAAAGTTAAGTGCTGGAAAAAAAACGTCAAAGAGACATGTTTCGACTTGTATGTTTCTTTGCAAATAGAAGTAAAAACATTTCTAAAGTTCTATGGTAAAGTTTGGTCGTTAGGTAAGTCGGTAGACGTTTCAAGTAGGATGCAGTCAAAAGTCCGGTCTATCAGTATCAACATCATCATCATCTGCCTAGACTTTTCGGCTTAGACTTAGGAGGCAGCTGAATACCAGTATTTTAAATGGAGCGACTGCCTATCTGACGTCCACAACCCAGTTACTGGGTAATACGATACCCCTTGGTAAGACTGGATGTCAAACTTTCAGGCTTCTGACGACCCGTAACGACTGTCAAAGATCCACGAATGACAGCCGGGACCAACGATTTAACGTGCTTTCCGAGGCGGTATCGGTCTATCAGTGTATTTTGTGAAAAGTTTTCATTGCATACAGGCCGTGCGCCTGGTTTTCCCTTCAGAAAAAGTGACGAACTTCCATATAAATATTCATCCCGTATGTAATGCCTTTAAAGAAAAAAAGAAAAGAAAGTAAATAAATGTATTTGACCCAGGTTAAGGCACACAATATTCATACAAAAACAAAAAACAGAAAGTAGTTAGAACACAGTATAGTTTGCCTCACGGCTGCGCCAAATAGGCCCTGTTCAGCATAAATGCCAGACAACTGGTGCCTGACGCTGGTTTTCAACTGGACCTTATGTTACGAGGACGTCTTACGGATGTGAATCAGTTTTATAGTGTGTGTAAATATTTAAATAAAACATAGATAGATAGGGGATAAATTTCCCTCGGGGATAATCCTTTAGGGGATGAATTTCCAAAAATCCATACCTAGTTATACACTTACCTACCTTCGATATATCGTGGGTATAAAAGTAAAACTCACTAAGTAATTTTTTTACGAAAACTTGTTAAAAAAAAACATAATGAACTTAGACACTTTTGTCTCAAAGATTATCAGATAATTCGTAAAAATGTCTCTTAGTGAGTTTAACTTTTATACCCACGATATTAATAATTCTTGTACATTTCATGCTTCTAGAACCAGTGGTTTACGAGGTGCTTTGTCTGTTAGTAAGTGAAAGAATTTAAGATTTTTATTGAGATAATCCTCCCTGATTTCTGGAAACCTGATCAACTCTCTGTTCAGTGAATCCGCTGTCCAATCACACAATGAAGTATTGATTGGCTGTCAATAGACTGTTTTCTGAAATGACATTCACTAGGTGGCAGCACTGAGACGTCATGTCCGGGCACCTGTCAAAAGTGTCATCGCGCCATGATAAACGAGCGAATGAAACGAATGATGAACGCCATAATATATTTTATATTCATTGTCGAAATGGAAGACCTCTTGTCAAAATGACGCCAACTGGTGGCGTGAATTTTTATGAAAATCCTCATTGAGTTGACATGGTGTTTGATAAATTATTAAATTGGATGGATTTTCCGAATCTATGATCAAGACTTGAAGAAATCAGTGTTTGTCATTTCTATTCTATTCTATTTTTATCTATGAAAATTGTGCCGATTCGACAATTCCGCCAGTGTCAGATGTGTTGAAAGAAAACGTGTGGGGGGTATGTCATTTCTATTAACCCAAAAGTGTCCCCTCTTGCCGCACTGACAAGAAAGTCCTTTAGACCTAAAGGTTTCAGGATTTAAAGGTAAGCAGTTTTCGTAGATACCGTAACTACTACTCAGCTATTAACAGATGCTTTCATTATATTCAAAAACCTTTCCTTTATACAATAAATCAAGGAAATATCCCTGAGTCACCAATTGGTTTATCGAGATTGTGTAACGATGCTACGAAATTCGTAGCACCCTACTACGAGACTACGAGAATAAGGTTCCCGTAAACCGTAGCAGAGTTTTACGACTTGACAGATGTATTTGTTCTTAATAAGATGTATTTTGTTAATGAATTGGATTTTGTCATCAGCAGCCATTGTAATTCAGGGGAGATGTGACACGTTCTAACACTGCCTGTTTGTTATAATTTGGTGTTTTACTCCTGATTATGGAACGAATTGGTAAAGATTTGATGACAAAAGGTTAAATTTTGACTTTTTGTATTTGCTATTCTTATGTAAACTATGGTATGGGTTTGAAATAATAGCTTCAGTGGGTGGGTTATAGGAGAGTTAATTAATTGATCGGCTATAATTAGTACACAACCTCATTAGTGACCTACTTAAAATTAATTTCACAGAGGTCGGAGAAACTTAAAATGGACTTTAAAGTTTGTAATGTTTTCTTTTTAAAACCAGACCTTTGTCTCAAAATAGATATCTCCAAAACATAAAAAGCTCAAAAAACCTCTGAAAAAAAAAGTCGCCGAAAAGGGCACAAAACCAAAAACTCTCTCACGCGCTTCATCAATCATCATTTCATCCCGCTGACGCTCTCCCAGTCCACAGATAATTTAAAATAAGGCAAGTTCTCACCGTAGGCTGCATACTGGCGATCGGCCAGCTGTTTCAAGCGTACGCCGCTATTTATACGCCCAGGATATCGATTTTCCCCGGAACCGTTACGTAATACACGACACAGCCAAAACGTTTGTCGCCTCTGACTGTTACACTCATAAAACGCACATTTTACTCTAAATCGAATAAAAATAACTTGCCAGATTTATTTTAGAGTCAAAAAGGAATAACACTGGGCTGAATGCGTTCACACTTGTGTCTAAAGAAAAGTGGAAGTGTATTTCTTGAAAATGGAAGGCGGGAATTGACTATGGGTTTTTCTTTTTTTTTTTCACAGTTTTTGGCTGTGATGCCGCTGTGGTGCAGGCTCCGCGGAGGTTTGATACAACCGTGCTCAGTGGCGCCCCCGAGCTAACTGCCGGTTCGACGGGGCGACTGCGCGCTTCACGCATACAAACAAAGTCGCTACATTGTGTTATTGTTTAACCTTTATATCTACAACGATAAAGTTGAAATTTACTTGACTGCAGTGTAAAGTTGAGGGCGACATTTTCGTTCAGTGGCAATCGCTCTTATGGTTCTACAAATTAAGTTGGTTTTAGTTATATGTGGTATTTTATGCTTTTGTGCTCTAGATGAGCATTGTTTCAGCACTGACGGAAGAATAGACATGATGGCGCCTATTTTTCATTCATTTGTCAAAACATTTGATTTAATGAATTCATCATCATGCAGCTTGCTTTTGTTTAGTTCCATACGCGTGTGTTAATGTTTTCCTACATCTTTTAGATGGTTTAAATAAAAGGTATATTCGGCAAAATGAAAATCTACGCGTACATTGCTAATTATAATTCTTAAATACTTAATCTGTGAATTAAAAATAATACAATTATAATTTAAGTATTTATTTTTAGATAACACAAACATTTAATTACAATAATTTACCAACTAGCGTTAACAACAAAACATATAATAAGTACTACATTATATCATACTGACGGCAAAATAACAACCAACATTAAAACAAAGCGATTTTCCGCTTCACTGAATAACATTTGCTACGCTTTCGTAGACTTCGTAGATCCTCGTAGGCCGTATGCTACGAAGCGTAATTTTTACGTAGCCCAGTTAAATCAATTAAATACAGGTCATGGAATCCATCTTTATTTTGATGTCTATTCGATATGTAAGCATTATGACACATACATATTTCGCGAATGGATAGAATAAGAAATGAGTATATAAGAGGAAGTCTAAAAGTAGCACCGGTGACTGAAAAGTTGTGTGGAAATCAGTTGTCATGCTGAGGAATGAGGAAAATGTAGTCGGGAAAGCTTTGAGTATGGATGGCTATAAGAGTAGAAGAAGACCACAGAAACGATGGATGGACTGTGTGAAAGATGATGAAGATTTAATTCAATTCAATTCAATTTTATTCAAAAACAATTTACATTGTGTTTGAAATCATAAACAATATTAAAAAAATTACAAAAAAAAATCACGATAATCGAAAATACAAAAAAAAAAAAAATGTATAAAACCAACACATTCACAATACAATAATTATAGAAAATAAATCATTCAATACAATTTAAAAAATCCAATACCATTACAAGCTACTAATATTACCCAGTCTCATATTATCTAATAAAAAAGAATAAAAAAAAAATATGTAATGAAAAGTATGTTAATGTAATCTATTGCTATTTATTGTAACGTAATTTTTTTGTAAACTCCCTAAAACGTGTCCCTTTTATAACCTAGCATTCTGTATAATAAGCTAGGCCTAGATAGATAGATATTTCGCTCGCAAAATTAACAGCGTTAGTAATAATATACCATACATCACGAGAAGCTCGTACCTAAGTAATAACAACCGCACGGTTCAATCGAAGGTACACCAAAAAGGTGCCGCGGTCGGTGCATGGATGGGTAACCATCCATTACATATCGAGACCCCTGCATGCTTCGAAAAGCACGCTAAGCCGTTGGTCCCGGCTGTCATTCGTAGCATTCGGCTGTCATCTTTGACAGTCGTTACGGGTAGTTAGAAGCCCAAAAGTCTGGCAACCAGTCTTACCAAGGGGTATTGTGTTTCCCAGTAACTGAGTTATAGAGGTCAGATAGGCAGTCGCTCCCTGTAAAATACTGGTATTCAGCTGTAACCGGTAAGACTGGAAGCCGACCCCTAAAAAGGCAGAGGAAGTATATCCTCGAAACCTGCGAGATCCTCACAGGCTTATGACTTACCAAGACTGGCTAAATTTAGTTATAAGAAATCTAGGTTCTAACACTTTAATAAAACGAGTTGTGGGCTTTCTAAAATATATAGATTATTATTACATACATAACATAACATAACATAATCAGCCTATAATGGTTCCCACTGCTAGGAAACAGGCCTCCTCTCTGTGACAGGGAGTGGGCCGTAATCCACCACGCGGGCCCAGTGCGTGTTGGTAGATGTCACATGTCTTCAAATTTTTGGTTCTAGGACATGCCGGTTTCCTCACGATGTTTTCCTTCACCGTTTTTGAGAGCTGTGGTGATGAAATAATTTACACAAAGTAAAGCGCCTGTCCGGGTTCGAACCTACGCCCTACAACTTGTAAGTCACGGCCGTTACCACGGGGCCACCACTGCTCTCTCCAATTAAAATTCACTAGGAAGGTTATACGTCCGTCTTCGTTAAAGCGCAAACAAGAAGTAAATGTAAGAGTGATAATGGGTAGTAAGGGAAGCACGCTTCCATTTTTCCTTTTAAATAAGTACCTACGATATATCGATTATTACAGAATCGATTAAAGATTGATTTTTGTAAATATGTAAATCAAATAAATCAACAATATTAAAAGTTGTTTAGCCATGTGTGTTCGGATACATAATAAAATTCCAAGTGATTTAAAATAAAATGATCTTAGATTATTTAAAAAAATACTACTTAAATGGTTATACACCAATAATTTTTACAGCAAAATTTAACATCATTTTCTTTGCAAAACGAGAACTTTTATTTGAAGGTCAAAAGGTATCCACAACTGCAGTTTTAGATACTGAAAGGATACTGATACTATTATAATATAATTTATTGTTGACTTTACAGCACGTAGAAATTCAGTATCTTCGCAACTAAATGTTATTTCTATTTTTGTTTCCCGACATGGCTGGGAAAAGTCAGGCAGATTGATTGACAGTATATCATTAACCAAATCAGTAGAAAAGCATCAATTGAAGAAAACACAGCTAATGAACTACGTCAAATTTAAAAAAAAAAAAACGAACACAAACAAAAACTCGAAGTCACCCGTGAAACAAAAAAAAAACTTTAGCCGAACTTCAGCTTAATTACAAAATTATTCCGAAAACTTTTTAAACATCCTGTAGGGTTGTTTTTGAACCAGATTAGTGTTGCTCCTTTTAAGTTTAGGAAACAAAATTAATAGGTAATTATGCCTTTAAAGTACATACATAATCAGCCTATAATGTTCCCACTACTGGGACATGCCTCCTCTCTGTGAGAGGGAGTGGGCTTTAATCCACCACGCGGGCCCAGTGCGGGTTGGTAGTTAGCGCTATATATCGTATTTAATATGTAAAAGAATAAAAATACTCTAAAAAAGTACATTATAAAGTTAACCAGGCACACGTGTGCCGTCGACCTGAGAACGCTTTTAAAGTTATCAAAGTACGTCGGAAGAACCTTGAAAAGTAGGTACTTCTCAAGGTTTTGTAAAGGTGTCAAGGTTTAGTAAGTACCTACAATTTGACCTAGCAAAGTTATAGGTATTATTTTCCATTCTTCCCAAAAAATACCTAAAAAAAACTAAAATGTACAAAAAATAAAACTGTCTGAATCTGATAAAATCTTTCTTCACGTAGGTACACTTAATTAGTACATTACTAAATTTGCAATAAACAATCTTTCCAACAATGTGCCTTTAATTTTGTTCAAAATAAAGTCAGCATACCAATATCTAAACCTGAAGACTAAATTTAGCTCAAGCTCAATCTCAAACCCAGCCTATAACGGGCTCCGTGACGTCAGAGCCAGCCCTACGAAGCCGCCTAACCTTCCCTTATGAAGGACTCGCACTTAATTAGGAAAAAACCCCTGGGAATATTAAGTGCGCTGCTGAATTTACCAGTATTTTTGTAGTAAATCTGATTATATATTGAGTTTCAGCTGGAATAAGTAAATAATTTTGTTAGAGTACTGCTTGTATTTGGTTCGTTTAAGAATTAATGATGTTCTTGTTGAGTTTCAACGAGCTCTTTGATGACATTTTCTGTATATTATTGGTGTTTGGGACTGCTGCGGGCCAGTTTCGCGAACGAAAATCATCGCAAAATTAATGTGACCAGTTGTCAAGCGCGTGTAAACTGCTGTGATTGTTGAAAAGGTTTAAAGATATATGAAAATTATAAGGAAAAACTCTGCAGCAGGCTTTTTGAGGTTCTTATGAGGAGTCTCTAGTAGTCTATTATATATAGGTAATGACCATTTGAAAACTGCTGAACTTGTTACCTATTTAACGCTGCTAAACTCAAAGTCGAAATTATCCGAAAAATAACCGGAGTTACCGAAATAGCTTGCAAAGTAAGCAAACTAAAGTGGCAGTGTGGTGGCCATTTTTGTCGAAGGACCGATGGCCGATGTTTGGAGTGGAGACTGCGTAACGGCAAGCGTAATGCGGGATGCCCCCCAGCTAGGTGGACCGTCGACGTTAAGAAGGTGGCTGAGTCAGACTGGATGCGGAAAGTGGAGGACAGGGTGTTGTGGAGCAGGGAGAGGCCTATGTCCAGCAGTGGACGTCTTTCGGCTAAAATGATGATGATGATGATGACATCATTTTCATATATAAATGAATTTAAATTCAAATCGATTCTGAACCGCAGTTCAGGTCCGGTTCGCGCAAGTCTTTTGGCGGTCGGAGCCAGAGAGGCCGGTCATTGGCTAAATGCCCATCCTTCTCCATATACCGGTACCTTCCTGGATCAGACCTCGCTTCGTCTAGCGACTGGTCTGCGGCTTAAGGTCACGGTATGCACTCCACACACATGCCCTTGTGGCACGGACGTGGACCGACTGGGTCACCACGGACTTTGTTGTCAAAAAAGTGCAGGCCACTTTTCAAGACATGCGATACTTAATGACATAATCCGCCGGTCTCTTGTCAGCATTAATGTCCCAGCTCTTCTTGAGCCGACTGGCATTGTCAGAGATTATGGCAAAAGACCTGATGGTGTGTCTTTGGTCCCGTGGAGTTTGGGACGGATGCTAGTGTGGGACGCTACCTGTGTAGACACACTAGCACCGTCCCACCTACAACGGACTACTTCTAAAGCGGGTGCAGCGGCAGAAAATGCCGAAAATCTGAAAGTTATTAAATGGAGGCCTTGGCGTCGAGACCCTCGATCCGTGGGGTCCCAGTGCGCATAAGTTCGGAAATCGCGAAACGTCTATTTGATGGAACTGGTGACCGAAAAGCTGGCGGCTTTCTCGCGCAACGCATCAGCATTGCAATTCAGCGAGGAAATGTCGCCAGCATCCTCGGTACAATGCCCCGAGGGCCTTTTTTAGGCTTAACTTAGTTTTAATTTAATTTAGTTAATGTTAATAATCATCTTATAATTTCGTAATGTAAATAAAAATTTAAATAAGTTAATTGTAAGACCGCGCTATCACATTAGGTATACACCTGTACTGATCGTTGTAAGGGAGATTTTGAAAAATAAATAAATCATTATATCATCATTATTATCATCATTCGTCATAATCGATAGCCTTGTTCCAATCACTGCTGCGTAATCTACAGTTCCTTAGAGCACTATATCAAAGCAATAAAAACATACGGCGATTATGCGACATATTTTGATACTCGATCGCATATAGGCCACCTTTTTCCTATCGTGCCATTATAACGTTTAAATTACATTATACATACAGTAACTACAGTACTTAACAAGTATATTTTATTACCCGTTAGTTTTGTTTAACTTCCTGTAAACATTTCCGTTTCACTTCTGAAGGTTACGATTTTGTTTGGCTTCTATTTCAGTCAGAAATTTATTTATTTATAGGAAAACCAACAGCTATAACGAATGGATAACAATTGTATATGCTACACAGAGCCAATTACAGGTTCTCACGGGTAAAAACAGAGAGAATTTAGTAGAGATCTTGGGATCACTAACAAGCACGATAGAAAATAATATAAATAGGGTACATTAAGTCTGGGTCAAATGAGAACTCTTTACAAAGGATATTAAAGTCCTTACAAATACTCATAGAAATACAGTCTAAACTCTGCTTGGAAACTGGCTAAGAGGTTTTAATTGGTGTTAGCTTTCGTGAGTAGGTCACACCAATGAGGAAAATATTGTACAGAAGGCCGGACGCCAGTGGGACACCAGTATAAGCTGACCTCTTAATCTATTGACACTACGTACTACAATTAGACCAGCTCAATGTCAAAGTGTTACCACTGACGTGGCCTGTAGCTGATATTTATTGCAATAATATTAATATACATCAAATACTATTACGCCTGTATTCCCCGAAGGGATGGGCAGATCTGAAATAGTACATCCACATTTAGCCAGTTATGTTTAAGTCCCATGTAATAGGGGGCGAGTCTATTGTCATCAACCGGACATGGATCATTTTCGATTCCTGATGGAAATACTCAATAACACTTTGCCCGACCTGGGAATCGAACCCAGGACCTCGTGCTCAGCAGTAGCAGTTACTACCACTAAGCCAAAGAAGCAGTCCAATAATAAAGCTCATATAAATATCCTCCACGAGTAGCGTTACCTAATTGTACGTGGTACACCCAGTCTGACCAGGCAGCCCTCCTACCCCCTTACTGACTGGTTTATATTTTCATCGTTGTATTAAGGCGCTGACAAGACCCAATTGACGAAAATAGGCTTCTCTTAAGAAAAAAATATGCGAAATCTGTATAGTTTGTGGTAGCGGAAAAAATATATATGTTAATTTTGAACATATTTCCCAGAACTTGATTGTTACCAAAACACGTTTTGAAAAAAAATCTCGAAACAAACTGACGTTAAACTAACCTCTTACCTTGAGTGGTAATCCAAAATATCTGCATTAAATATCAACATACGTTACGTATTTAATTAATAACAAGAACGTCTTATTTGAATGCAGAACTTGGTTGTTTTTTATTTTCGATTACTCAACTCAATTTTAAGTAAATAGATAAATAATTGCTTCAAATTTTGCAATAAATTACAAGCGTTGTGTCATCGCGCTTCTCTTTCTTTTCTATGCAATCTGACAGTGACCGCGGTTTAGGTGTTGTCAGCGTCTTAAATATAAGCTATTATCATGTATTAATAGCTATTATCATATGGAGAGCAGTGGTGACCCAGTGTTAACGACCCCGACTAACAAATTGTAGGTCATGGATTCGAACCCAGGCAGGCGCTTTACTTTGTGTAAAATATTTCATCACTACTGCTCTCAAAACGGTGAAGGAAAACATCGTGGGGAAACCAGCATGTCCTAGAACCAAAAATTCGAGGACATGTGACATCTACCAACCCGCACTGGGCCCGCGTGGTGGATAACGGCCCACTCCCTCTCACAAAGAGGAGGCCTGTTTCCCAGCAGGTGGGAACATTATAGGCTGATTATGCTTATCATATACTATTTTAGTTCGTCGCGATGAATCAATCTGCCTAGCCCTTCCCAACTATGTTGGGGTCAGCTTTCAGTCTATCCGGATGCAGCTGAATACCATTAATTTACATGGAGCGACTGCCTATCTGATCTCCACAACCCAGTAACTGGGTAATACGATACTCCTTGGTAAGGCTGGTTGCCAGACTTTTGGGCTTCTGACAACCCCTAACGACTGTCAAAGATTCACGAATGATAGCCGTTCGTCGCGATATTAGATAAAAATATCTAACCAAAATATCTTCGAACCTATATAAGAGCTTATACCGTTGATGGATTTGAATTCTAATAAGTTTACATTTCTCAAAAACTATTTGGAATCTCTTAACGTTTAAGATCTTATTCATACTTAATGTACGTAATAATTTACACTTTTCGTTTGTTTGTTTGAACGCGCTAATCTCTGGAACTACCAGTCGGATTAGAAAAAATATTTTTGCATTAGATAGCCCAATTCTTGAGGATGGTTAAAATCACGGCTAATTAACATCAGCCGAGCAAAAAGATACCCCTATCAGAATACCAGCGCTGCGGTATTTGTTTTTTTTTTAATTAAATATCGCAGCATCATGCTGAGATAGGAGCCTTTTTGGCCTCGCACAGGTCTTGTATTTTGTTTTGTTTTCACTATTATGTTATTTTTTTTTTGTTTTCATGCTTTTGTTAGTTTTATGTCCTTTTTTACTGTTGTATTTCCTGTGCGTATCCCAAATAAATATTTTTTCTTTCTTCTTTCTTTCAAAAGAAACAGTCTGAAAGAACGCTACGCGAAAATGAAGTAATAGCGCGGGCGTGCGATGCGATGCGATGCATTGGGGGTGGGGGGGGGGGGGGGGGAGTCGGAGCAACAAGAAATTTCACACTGACGAAGTTGCGGGCAAAAGCGAGTACTTAAAATTATAAATGCGGAAGTAACTCTGTAATCTGTCTGTCTGTTCAAAATCAAAATATTTTTATTTCACATAAACCTACATGGGCACTTATGAAACGTCAGAAGCTAGGTGCACGGTTCCAATTGGTCGTTTCCTATGGAGAAGAACCGCCATGAAACTCCACGGTTACTCTTTTAAAAATAATTGGCTTTTACAATGTTTTCAAATTACAATGTTAATGGGTATGGGAGGACAGTGTAGGCCTGTCAAGAAGTACCAAGTGCTTAACAAAAAAATAAAAGGTTACAGATATAGTCTTTTAAGCCTACAACGTTTTCACATTCACAGAATATAAAAGAATCTATGTAAAATATTAATAAAATAAAAAAAATAAAAACCTATTTAAACCAAATAACATGTTTGACATTACAACTGTAACAAGTCTGAATTAATCCTGTCTTTTTCACGCCACGGATTTAAACGGATTTGAAATAAATTTGACACATAGACCATGATCAGGGTTAGAACATAGGATACTTTTTATACCAGTAGTACGATCCCGTGGAATAATTTCAGACCCCCACGTGAGTGAAGCCGCGGGCAAAATCCTACTAATATTATAAATGCGAAAGTTTGTAAGGATGGATGGATGGATGGATGGATGGATGTTTGTTACTCTTTCACGCAAAAAGTACTGAACGGATTTGGATGAAATTTGGCACACAGATAGTTTATAACCAGGAATAACACATAGAATACTTTTTATCCCGAAATACCTCGTGGGTACGAGGTCAAAACTTATGAACGGGTGAAACCGCGGGGCGCATCTTGTCTAGTAATAATAGTGTACTTAGTAATAAAATGCAAAGGCTATTATAAATTCCTAATTAAGGAATTGGATACTAAGAAATATTTGACACATTCCTTACTTACTCGTTAGAGTGGATCGCAAAGCAGTGGCTGGTATTTTATATTTCAAAGAATTGTTTGTTGTTACGAGTACTTCAAGCTGGCACAGCGCCAAACGACTGCAGCGGAATTTATTGTTTAACTTGTAAACTTGAAAATGCAATCCTTGAAGTATTCTAGTTGTATATTTGTGACATGTTGGAATTGTAATGGTTATAAGAAAGATATGTAAAAATTATTATTATTATGAAAAATATTTAAAAATAATAATTATTATTATGAAAAAAAAAAATGTAAAAATAATTATTATATTAGCCACTGCAGGGCAAAAGCCTCTTCTAAAACAGAGAAGGCATGAGCAGTAATCACCACGCTTGCTTAAGCCGGGTAACTTATTGTAACTATTAGCTGACCCGACAGACGTTGTCCTGTCCAAATATAAATAATTCATACAAAAATCCTATAGAAAAAAAAGACGCTCAGTTTTTTCAGAGTGAAAAACTTCCGGGAAACTTTTCAATATTTTTTTTTTCATTAAAACTTATTTTGGACTATTGTTAACAGTTCAAATTAAAAAAATCGGTCCAGCCGTTCTCAACTGATGCGTATTGCGATGCTCTTACCAACGAACAGTATTTCATTTTGATTTATATAGAGGAGCAATCGCGTAACTCACATACAATTACAAATTGATCGCAATGTGTTTCATTTTGACAGTTCACCCACGTCCATTACGTTAGTTACGTTGAACAACGTAGGCGAATTTTTTAAACCTATGAAGGAATGGATTAGCTTATGATATGCTTCAAAACTCTCGGATTGTGATTCTGTTACGCAATTAGGGTGCTGGTCCCCCTCACGGTGTTATCCTTCACCGATGAAAGTTATTTCCAAGATAAACTCAGAAAGTACATATGAATTGAAAATATATATTTTAACCTAAGTAGAAAATAAAATGGTGATCCGTAGTCCGTGAGGTTAACGAAAAGGTCACCATTGTATTACCCGGGATGTAGCACATAAGAAATTATCTATGTAGATACCTACGAATTTTCTTGTACCTATATCAAAAGGATTGGCAGTAACGTCTTCCTTAGCCCACATTACTACCTGGACGTCTATTATATCAGAGATTCTGCTATTTTCCAATTTTCACGAACAATTCAAAACAGCCCATACTTTTCAATCTTTGTGTGTCCTACCACCGGGTCTTTTGATCAGGAGCCATTTATTTTTATTAAACTCATAACAACGCCATCTATGAGCGGGTAGCAGACTTACAGCGTTTCTTGTTTGTGAAGTAGTTAGAGCAAAAGTTGTAAGCTAAGTGATTGTTCACTAATATTTCAAAACACGGAGTATAGATGGCAGTAGGTACACATGTTGGGGATGAGGCACAATAAGTAAAAAACAGACTGCTGTAAAAAATCTCGATCTCTCTAGGTACTAGACAATTTTAACGCTATTCTGACGCTCTTCAGAGCGTCAGAATAGCGTTAAAATTGTCTGCCAGTCTGCAATTACTGCCAGTCGTTTTACTCGAGCAGCTTGTGGCTTAGGTATACGCAGAAGGCTTACAACACTCTGCGCGTGCAGTATAACAATGCGCTGAGGACATTCTTGGGGCTGCCTCGGTTCTGCAGTGCATCGGGCATGTTTTCGGAAGCGCTGATAACTTTCATACCATCATGCGTAAACGGTGTGCATCGATGTTGCGGCGATTCAGGGGTAGCCCTAACAGTATTTTAGCTACACTGGCGGGCAAGGTTGATGGACCATTTATCAGGCTCTGATCCATAGCCAATTAATGTATAATTACTGTATTTTTAAGTTATTGAGAGCAGTGGTGGCCCAGTGGTAACGGCCGTGACTTACGAGTTGTAAGTCGTAAACAAACAGGCGCTTTACTTTGTGTAAATTCATCACCACTGCTTTCAAAACGGTGAAGGAAAACATCGTGAGGAAACCGGCATGTCCTAGAACCAAAAATTCGAAGACATGTGACAGCTACCAACCCGCACTGGGCCCGCGTGGTGGATCCACTCCCTCTCACAGAGAGGAGGCCTGTGTCCCAGCAGTGGGGAGATTTTAGGCTGAATATGGCAGTTATTGAGTTTACTAACATAGGCTAAGTTCATACTAACACTATATGGATTCCTTGGTCTGAAATAAAATTTGAATTTGAAGTTAATATGCGGAGGCCAATATGAGACATTTAGTTAGTATAACTACGAGTAATAATCTACAAGGTGTTTTGCACCCTCGTCAAATTTCAGGAGGCTGTTATGAAAGAGATATATAATCAAATAAAATTACGACACCTGCTCAATAATTAATACATACTTGTTTTTTTAGTTATTTAAGTTTGACAGTATTTCAGAATACACCACTTTCACAGAACAGAATCACCCCGTTGCGTATGCGGCGGTAGTGTGTGTGTAAAAGGGCAATTACAGTGCGGTATCACACGGGCCGCGTTTTAACATGCGTGTCGATACATGCCGATTTCCAAAAATTAGGAGAAAAAAAATGACCTACTTATTTTATTATTGATTCGTGTCGAGAATCATTAGCATAGTTATCTCCTTGTGGGGTTTGTGGCTAAGTAATAACAGCCGCACGGGTCAATCGATCAGGTTAAGCTACGCTTGCCGCGGTTGGTCCGTGGTGACCATCTTTACATACCAAGACCCCTCCGTGCCTCGGAAAGCACGTTAAGCCGTTGGTCCCGGCTGTCATTTGTAGATCTTTGAAAGTCGTTACGGGTCGTCAGAAGCTCGAAAGTCTGACAGCCAGTCTTATCAAGGGGTATCGTGTTACCCAGTAACTGGGTTTTGGAGGTCAGATAGGCAGTCGCTCCATGTAAAATACTGGTATTCAGCTGTATCCGATAAGTCTGGAAGCCGACCCCAACATAGTTGGGAAAAGGCTAGGCAGATGATGACCTCCTTGAAACTGACGAGGGAGCAAAACGACACCTTGTATAGGCACCTATTGAAAGAGCTAAAATTTGTGAGTTTCTCTGATGAAGATTACCTCTTCGGAGTTTCGGAATCGGATCAGGAGTTCCTGATCCAATTCCGAAAATTATTACTAGGCATCTACAGTATTGTCGAGTATCACAGGATATATTTTTTTTATTTTTTATTATAAAATTTAAAAAAAAAACAACCGACTTCCAAAAATACCCTACAAAGTGAAAAATAACTACTTTCGGAAGTCGGTATCTTTGGATCTATATTTTTAGTTTTCTGCCACCGACTTCCGAAATTAAAGTTATTTTTCATTTTGTAGTGTTTTTTGGAAGTCGTTTGTTTTTTTTTTGTAAAAAGTTATTTATTTTTCACTGTTTAGTGGGTCAGATTGTAATTTATCTAAATTACAATAGCCTAATGTCAAGTGCTCATCACCTTCTACAAAATATTGCCATTCCCGATGTAGAGACTTTAATTGTTGAGGAGTTCTCCTGGTACCTACTGCTAAGCCAATTATGCTCGACACAATGCATGTGGTGAGTCCATATGCATTGTGACGAGCATAAATGGTTTAGCAACCATGTTAAAGTACCTAATCGAATCGCAACCCGTTAAATACCTAATGTTAAGTAGTTCCGATGGCCATCGATGGTCTTCAGCAGTTCCACTTCACAAAATGGTGCTTTCCGAGAGCAAATACACAAGTTACTGTAAAAAATACCCAAATCGCTATAGGTGTGCCGATAAAATTTGAGGATTTCCCTCATTTCCATGGGATTCCCTCATCAGATTTTGACTTGGTTACAACGGAACCTCGGGAACATACCCTTTCAAACAAAAAAAGAGTTTTCAAAAACGGTCCACAATTGACGGAGAAATCGGTGAACATACATAAAAAAAAATATATATAAACATCCGAATTGAGAAACTCCCCCTTTTTGGAAGTCGTTTAAAAACAAGACATTTTACGCGGACGAAGTCGCAGGCAGAACCTAGTTATTAATATAACTAACAATAAATCCCTCGATTAATCTATTACAAGACCACCATTAACTTCCCACATCGCGGTTAGCGCAATAATTGTCTGCGCACCGTAACCTTATAGCGGGGTGACGATTTAATATCAATAGTTAAATGTATGGGTGTGGCGGAACAGATGTGCTGCGCTTTATGGTAATTGTAGATTTTATTTCTATTTTAAGGATCTGCGATCTATGGTTTGGTATATATTATGTTTAAGGTTGAGTAGTGATTATATATTTTTTAATATCTATATGGTACGTATGTCATTTAATTTATTCTTTACATGCCCCAGCCGTGTTCTTTTCATTCACTATTTAACCTTCTTATATGAAGGTATCTACGTTTTTACTTACCTTTGCATTACGGAACGATGTAAGTGACTTTCAAAAAAACTAAATAAATATTGGAACCATTAAAATTTAATGCAGTTCAATCCTATTCAAAATCCACACCTGTTGATTCTAAACGAAGTCAAGCACTCGATACTAAACAAAACAACAAACATTACTAATCCGATTACAAACAATAAGCTCTAAACACTCGAAACTTATGAATTGAAGTGTCAAATATAAGTTTTAACCCAATTTACTGAACGCAAACCGAAAAAAAGTCTATACAAACCATTCTTATATTTTACCAACTTGCAAATGCATTCCGCTTAACCCTTACTGCAATATTTTTAAGGTTTACTTTCGCGTATTTAAAGACCACAATAAGTCTGTAGTCCTTTTAGTAGGTACCGTTGACGTATATCATAGAAGATATCCCTTTGTGTCGCCACAATGGCTAATGCACTCATGATCCTCTCAACATTGTCATCTATACTAAGTACTTCAACCAACATACATTATTTGCAATTCTATACTTACCTACTAGCTCCTAACAGAAGGCAATAAGGTTGAGGATCGAATGGCTGATGTTAAAATTAAGGTAAGGTGAGGTTGGCGTAAGTGCGTATGTGCGTAATTGAAATTTTGACTTTGGTAAATCGTGTGACGGGGCTGTGGTGTGTCGAATCGGCGAACATTTTAATTGACAGCTCAGCTTGACACCGGAGAAAGTTGTGAAAACTGTTACAGAATTTGTAACAGATAGTTATTAGTACAGATTATTGTTGAAGCTTTTTGCAGCCAATATTGTGAATGGATTTGTTATCTTTTCACGACTTGATGTGTTATACGAGATTTATTCACGTGTTTTTATCAGAAACGGCGATTGCTAAGCCTGCAGAATAACACTAATACTTACCACAAAAATAGTTATAAACAGACTTTTTTAAAGTCTGTTTTAATGTAATATTTTTGTAAAACTGAGTAAATTTTGTATATATATCCTAATTAAGTAACTTATTCTAATCAATCCCCCTGAATACAAAGTAACCTAATGTTCTATGAATATTCTATAATCACGAACTAAGTCATAGTTTAAGTTCAATAAATAAACATTTGTACAGTTCATGGGACTTAAAATTTAAGTTTAAGCGACACCGATTCGGAGTCAAACAATAGAACATCAATGGTGTCTCATTAGCTGTCCTTGACCAATTAAGATAGTAAATCTACATCCAAAAAGCAAGACAAGAAGAAACTTTTCATTTCAAACTGTCGCAGTTTCTAAAAAGCAATTTAGCTATTAAAGAAAGTTCAACGCCATGCTTCTGCAAAACAATTCAGACTTGCTCACTTTGCTAACAAACACACATACACTCACACACACACACACCCACATCGTACCGATACGCACGCACACACTATAAATATTAATACTAATGCCACTCTCAGCCATTTTGTCTGTGTAGGTACTTCATTATTGGCGTAATGTTTAGAATAATAATAACGTTATACTTACTGTCAGCTGTGAAGCTACCTTAGATAAAATAAATAAATAAAACGATAACAAGCTTTCAAAGCTATCGAAGGCATTTTTACCTCAACCCTCGTTTTTGTTTCCATTTCTTATTAGGTACTAATAATATAACTTACAAGTCAACGATCTTGGCTGCAGTTATTATAATTAGGCCCGTGTCAAAGTCATTTTATATGACATTTTTTGCCGCGGAATGGCAGCTGTGCGTTAGTTAAAGCCAATATCTCATATCGCATTGTGTTTGTAGCCACATGTGACACTCGCCGACAATCGTTGCCATCGGTTAGCTGGTATATGGGCGACTATGTGCTTCTAATGGTCTGGTCTAACGGTAAACGATCGTACATATTAAAATGTAAAGTCTTTTCGTATACAATTGAACTTCAATAGGCTCAATTTCAAACAAATAACGTCCCTTCATTTATTTATTTTCAAATGAATTGTAACATATACTGTTAAGTATATTGCGGAGCAATAGCAATATACAAGGTTTAAACAAATCACAGTTATCTAAAACAAGCAACTTTAGTAAGGGTTTATATAACTTTAAGAAAATACATTTGTGTAACAAACTCTAGAGCTTATTTTTATATGATGTTGAGAAGAGCTTTATTGCAACAGCAATACCTGAATATAAAATTTCAATAATAATAATTCCTTCTGCTCCAACTGGCAAAGACGCCGCACATTGATGCTCAAACACAACATGGAGTATATAAGCAAAAACAGATAACAAATGATTTGTATCCGCTATAGTCGCGGTGAAGTCGCGCGTGAATTCGGCATGGGTTTGTGACAAGAGGGCTGACCGCATCGAGGGGACACATTTGTACTTGATTGACTACGCAGGGGAAAAGTTTAAAAATTGGGAAATAAATAAAATTTTGTAATAAATTAGAGAAAAGTTTCGATAGGCTAGGGTCGTACGTGAAACCTACACCATGTTGCTGCCACTTTCATGCTTTTTGTGAAGATATAAATGCCTACGTAGAAAAATGCGATGGAGCGGTAGTGTAAAAGTTGTAACTGATCTGTTAACTCAATTGATAAGTTATTTAATCAGATTTGAAACTAGTTTTTTTTAAAGCCGTAGTAAACCTTCAACTTTTTATATCGTCTAGATAAAGCTTGACTTTATTTTGTTCTTCAAAACAGAATTATTTCTAAAATCGTATTTAAGTTGGTATTTATGGAAACGTGAATGTAGAACCTTACCACAACTCACAAGCCTCCTCTCTCTGCGTCGCATAAAATCATCAAAAATCGGATTAATTTGGAAGTTCGCGAATATTATAATGATCTGTCATCTTATTTAGATAACCCAGAAATACAATACAACACCAAAGTAAACCTCTTAACACAATTTCCAACAAAAATAACTTGCTGACATCAATTTTATTCAAAATATTTCGCCACTTGCAATACCATTTCATCTCACCGAAGTCGGTATGTTGAAAGCATTTAAACATGCATGGAATAAAGAGCCTTTACACTTAACAAACATACACGTCATCCAATAAAGGTATTGACTAACGATTACTACACCGACAAAGTTTTGAAGAAGCCGCTCGAACGCTGCGACAAAGTCATCGCGCTCCGCCCCAACTGTCACTCTATAGAAACGTCACAATAACGTTTATTGTGTCAAACTAAAGGATCTTACAGTGATTGTAAATTAAATTAAAAGTTGTCGGTCAGTTTGATGTGGCGAATTTTTGTTTGGTTTTTAGGTGACATTTTTGTTCAGGTGTGAGGATAAATAGCTCAATGTAGCGGAACGATGTTGCGTCTATTTATGGGCGAGATTGTTCGGTTGATTTTGGGGTTTTTGTTTAGTATTCGAGTGGCATAGTAGGTATTATGGGGCAATAATGAGGCATCATTAAGGCAAGTACCACGCGTACTGGGCCCGCGTGGTGGATTACGGCCCACTCCCTCTCATCGAGTGGAGTGGTGTGCCAGGAGTGGGAACATTATATAATTATTAAAACATAATTAGCTGGAGCGTAAGAACTTCTTAGCTTTATCTCAGCGGGTGCTACGCTGTAGGCATGGAAATGTTGAGTTTATTTTTATAGTAGGTACCTATTCCATTGTAGGAACTTTTTTACGTCGTATGATACTCGTAAAGACACTATTACAAAACCTATAAGATTACAGTTTGTTATATAACTTAAATTAGAATATTTTGTCTAAGGCACGAATTTATAAAAGTTGATCATGGATCAATCATGAATCTTGATTTAGAACTGGATTTGAAAAGATAGCAGACTTTTCCAGAAAATAAAATTGCGATGAGCGCAAATTCTGTTGATATTTTAAAGAGATGCATGCACCTGAAGGCCATATCAAACGGAAACGTTCAAGATCAAGCCGCAATCTCATCTCAGCGACAATCAATGTCTAAAACTTGTCAAAAAAAGTAGGTAAAATAGAGGTATTTTTGACAGATTACGACTGAGATTACAATGCAGCTGTTCTTAAAAATACGAGCATTGCTCCTCAGAGCATTGCAGGTGCAGGCCTATAATAATTACCCGACTAACCAATACAGATTTCTCTTTTGATTCTTCAACTATAACTTTCAGTATACGCCCCACATACCCCTTACAACAATTTCAACACCTTCAAGTACCATGCCGGCTCAATCAAACAATGATGGCCGCCGCTTCAAAGTCACCGCGGAGGGCGGGGCGGCGGCCTCTGTCATGTCAACGATATGTTTGTCTGTTTGTTTGTTTGTCGGCGTCAGCGCACCTTGTAGCTACAGATGTTGTTTGAGAAGGATTGAGATTGAGACAGAATTGTTGTTATATATACAGTGAAAGTTTGGAAAAAAAGTTATGTCTGTTTAACGTGGTAACTTAAGTGGACATGAAAAGAGTACCTATCTACCTTAAAACATAGATTTAACGTCAGCGATTAGTGATATCTCTAAGGGCCGATTCACACCGGGAAAGCAGCGGTTGGCAGCGGCGCGGCGAGCACTTTCAGTGTAAAATAATTTTAAACTTTATCTACTTAATTAAAAGACCAGTATCGCTTGAAAAGCACGAAAAGGTCGCGCGGCCACGCGCGTCTTTTCAGCGGTACTGCCGCGTCGCGTCGCTGCCGGCTTCTGCCGTTCCGGTGTGAATCGGCCCTAACTGTCTACTGTTCGATAGCTACGTATGGTAACTGCTATAGTAACTGGCCACTCATAACAAAAGAGGTAGAAACTAGATATGAACTAAAACGAAAATACAAAGGTGAGATGAGTTAAGAAAAATATTTGCAACATCCTTATAAGCATTCCTATTTCAGAATTCATACCACTAGATGCCCTAACTTACGCGCGACGTAAACGTGAGTAGGTAACTTAAATTCGAACGATTTTTGAATCGAAAATACAAATGCAAGTGCCTCTAAATGTTAATAAAGCCAAATTTTAATAGGACCAAGCTAATATTTTCTTATTTTTTAAGGTTTATGCGCAAGTAAAAAAAAATACCGTACAAAGGTGGACTTAATGCCTGGGAAAATATTATGTGCGAAAGATTAATTTCCAACTTTAAAATCGTTCGAATTTCCGTTATCCATATTTACTCCGCGCGTTCGTACTAGGCGCACTTGTCTATGGTTATGTTATGATGTAACATGAAAACAGTTGGTAGGTTACATGTCCATAGAGTAATGGCTAATAGGCCTGGAAACCTACCAATGAATCACTACATATCATCATCTGCCTAGCCTTTTCCCAACTATATTGGGGTCGGCTACCAGTCTTACCAGATACAGCTGAATACCAGTATTTTACATGGAGCGACAGCCTATCTGACCTCCACAACCCAGTTACTGGGTAACACGATACCCCTTGGTAAGACTGAATCACTACCTACATATATCCTACTAATATTATAAATGCGAAAGTTTGTAAGGATGGATGGATGTTTGTTACTCTTTCACGCAAAAAGTACTGAACGGATTTTGATGAAATTTGGCACACAGATAGTTTATAACCAGGAATAACACATAGGATACTTTATATCGCGGTATACCCACGGGGTAAAAACTTATGCGGGTGAAACCGTAATTATTATAAAACAAAGTCCCCCCGCCGCGTCTGTCTGTCTGAACGCGAAAACTCAAAAACTCCCAAACGGATTTTCATATGGTTTTCACCAACGGACGGAGTGAGTCACGAGAAAGGTTTAAGTGTATCACTTACTAGGTTTTGTATAAATTGGCTGAAATATCACGATTATTATTGAAGATGTCGGAAAAGATCATGCCGACTGGGAGCTTTACTGGCGTGTGACGCGAAAATCAATAGAGTTATATGAAAACTCCGGTAAAAATCCCGGTAGAGGGTGGTAGTATGTTCCCGTGGGATATTTTCCGACAATCACGCGGGTGAAGCCGCGGGTAAAAGCTAGCACATTATAATAACGCGTTTAGGGTACTGTCCGGGCCGCCGCGCCACTGCAGCGCTTCAGCAATGTTTGCGGTAAAAAGCGTGGACGGTTTTCATGCCATTATGCGAAAACGTTGTGCGTCTCTTATGAAGCGCATACGGGCCAGCTCGAACAGCTTTCTGAGCGTGTTCGTGGGCCGATGGGACTCGCCGATGTGGCGCCACTGGATGCGACTACACACTGCGGGTGGTCGCGTCCAGTGCTTGACATAAACTGGTGAGTACCAGTTTATGTCAAGCACCGCTCAGGAGTCTGTGCGGTGCCACTTTGTGATTTCTGTGGCTTTAGTTTTGTATGTACTAACTGTGTGTGCTTTGTAAGGTTTTTGTGTTAATAACAGTATACGGACTACGTCTGAAATAAATGTCTTATTTTTATTATTATTATAATTTTCCGTCTAACGTTGTCATACCTATGTATTTGACAATGACATTCCTTGACAAATACCTACTTGATTTTGCGTAGGTTTAAGTATGTGACATGTGACATCTACCAACCCGCACATTACGGCCCACTCTCTCTCACATAGAGGAGGCCTGTCTCCCAGCAGTGGGAACATTATAGGCTGCTTATGGTAAGTATCTTGCATGGCATCGATATAGTTTTAGAACTTGCAACAACTTTGGTGAGGACCAAAAGATTAGTTTAAATTTTGTGGTTAAATGATAAATGATAAATTATTTATTTTCTGTAAGTAGGTTTGTACAAACACTTTTACACGTCAATCATATTTTTTTTAAATAAAGCTAGATGAGGTCGGCGTTTCCTATCTGACTACTCTGAGAAGAAAGGCCGAAACAAACTCAGAGGTCACAGTCTCTTTTAAAGTCCAGACATAATCATGGTCAGATCATGTGAAGGCCATGTAGATTGGTGTCTGAAATGGTCCTTTTGAGGAAAGAACCACACAGATTGAGTGGTTGGTTTTAGTTGCGCGTGTCAGTTTGTGAATTCTTGTCAAATGTAGTGATCGATCATATTTATCACGAGGCGAACAACCCTTTATTTACACATTTTTGATGTCAAATTGAGATGCATCACTTTGCGAGTGAAAAATTCTTTGCAACTAACACTGGTCAAACACCTGTGGAATTGTCTTTTTTTTTTTTTTTTTTGATGGTGGGAAATCATCAAATAACTTCTCCCGCTCTGGGCGGAGCGGGAGGGTGTGTCAGACTCTTACTGACTAAAACCCACCCGTATTCCTTCCTGTTGCCTGTGTTGCGGGGGCCTCGGTGACCCATTAGTACCTTCCCGCGACTGTGGAATTGTCTACGTACTAAACCAATTTGCGCAATTTTCATTTATTTAAGGCGCAGATATATGAATTTAGTGACTTTTAAATCTGTTATTACGCCTTCATATAATGCAATTAAGTTATGCTATAACAAAATATGTTAAACTAGAACGAATACACATCAATTCTACATGTGAATATTTAAGTATTGTAGTAAAATACTTTATGAAATAAATTCAGGAAGTGTCATTACTTCCTATCCAAAGCATAAAAAACGATATTAATTTCAAACTAATTAAGATATTTTCATGTTTTTTTTTGTATGAACAGACTATTTTATTATCTATAATTCTGTCTGTGATTTTTTTCAAATATTCATAATTTCGTTACTAAAAATAAATATTCCCTATGAAACCGAACGCTGGCGCAGCGTGAGTGCGACGCGCATTTACTCGTATATGACCAAGGTCAACGGCGATTATCCGAACCTTAAGAATGTGAACTGATAGCTATGCTGCTCTAAACAGGCAGCTGTGCTGCTGGACAGTTTGTTGCGTCACTTCTTCTTCCCAGCTAAAGCACTAGGAAGTGGTGAAGGGCAGGCGTTTTGCGACACTGTCTTATGTAATTTTGACGTTCGAAAAGTGCTGATTCACAGCCTAGTTTAAATAAATGATTTTTTAAATAAATGGATTTTGATTTGTCGTTCAAGTAGTTATCTCATGGTATTCATAGCAACATAAGGAACGATTTTGAACTGTTGTACTAATTGGACTGGTGGGTGAGCTGAGCGGCACCATCAAATTCAAAATTCAAATTCATTTATTGGTGTGATTTTTGGTACATTTTACATGAGATCTTAATAATAAATAATTAGTTCCTCAAAAAACTACCTTAAAGGTGTACACTCTTTCACATAATTAGTCATTATTATAAAAAAGAATAATCAACATATTAAAATAAAATAATTACAACGGAACACAACATAACTTAAGACAGAAAAAACTAGCAAAACATTAACAATTGAGTTTACATATAAATAATATAATCAATGGAAATAAAGATAAAATGAAAATAATACATTGTCAAAATTAAATAAATATAAATGTCAAATAACTTACAATTCATCATTAAGGAATTCGTCAATAGAATAATAACATTTTTCCAATAATAGATGTCCTAATTTGTTTTTAAATTGATTAATATTTAAGTCCTTAATTCCATTTGGTAATTTATTAAATAGTTTTGGGGCCATGCAAAGTATGCTTTTATGCATCAAGGCAGTCTTTGATGGTCGAACACATAATTCATGTCTATAAACTTGTCTAATCATTTTATAGCGATGTTCAGATGCTTTTCTGAATAGATGCATGCTCTTTTTAACAAATAAAGCAGTCTCAAATATGTACAAGCAAGGTAAAGTCATTATTTTTAACAATACAAAATAAGGTTTGCAGCTATCAGTTATATTTATACCGGTAATAGCTCTAATGCATCTTTTTTGCGATTTGAACACCATGTCCTTATTGCAGGAGTTACCACAAAACATGACTCCGTAGCGTAGTATAGAATCGACATATCCATAGTATGCAGTGACTGCCGCTGCTTGATTGACTACTTTCTTTAGCTTATACAAAGCAAAAGCAAACTTACTATTTTTTTAAATTAATATTGAAGTATGTTGCTTCCAATTAAGCTGATTGTCGATTGTTAAGCCTAAAAATTTGGTATTTGCAACTTCTTCAATTTTTTCATTATTAAAGCTTACATTTAGTTCCGAATGAGCTACTCTTTGACGAAAATTCATAATTTTTGTTTTTTTCAAATTTATAATTAAATTGTTATGTTCTAGCCAGTAAACAGCTTGTTGTAATGCATTGATTATGTCAGCTTCAAAGTCTTTATTGGTTACCATGGTTGGATGTTCTGTTGATGAAAGGATGATCAATAACATAAGTTATGCTTATGACATGGTGCTGCTCAGCCCATCTATCTGCGGTCTAAGAAAACAGCTGGCCGTCTGTGAGAGTTATGCGGAGGCTCATGGATTGAGGTATATTGCCACTAAGAGTGAAGTTATGGTGTTCTTTGTACCTAAAAATACACCTGCAAATATTCCACCTGTAACGTTGCGTGAAATTCCGTTGCAGGTGGTCACTCAGTTTACATATCTCGGTCATGTGGTCACGGATGGTCTTACGGACGACCAGGATATTGATAGGGAACGTAGGGCGTTGGCGGTCCGATGTAATATGCTTGCTCGCAGGTTTTCGCGGTGCACGAAGGAGGTAAAGCTAACTCTTTTCAGAGCTTATTGCCACACTTTTTACTCGTGCAGCCTGTGGGTTTGGTATACGCAGAAGGCCTACAGCGCCCTGCGTGTCCATTATAATAACGGACTCAGGATGTTGTTGGAACTGTCTGTGTGTCGGTTTTGCAGCGCATCAACCATGTTTGCTGAAGCGAGACTGGACGACTTTTATGCTATCATGCGCAAGCGAAGTGCATCTATACTGCGGCGATTCTGAGGTAGTCCGAACCGTATTTTAGGTACACTGGCGAACAAAATAGATGGGCCGTTTATTAGGTAGGTATACAGGGCTGGGAGACATGTGCGTACAGACGTAGGGGAAGCCCGGGCAAGAAGCATAGTGTGGGTAAGAAGAATAACTGATTTTTCCAAAAATATTTAATAGATAGCGTTATTATACTTTCTCAAGTCATGACACGTGCGACCGGCGACGCCATGATAGTTCAACCAAAACAATACGCGACTGTATCAGTTGTGGAGATTAAAAAAAAGGATTTTCATTGTTTTCTTACAATTTATGTGAAGGTTTGTATACCAATTTATTATATTACCAATCAGTTACCCATGAATAAGTTCTGTTTATTCAATTGCATGTTTATTTAAGTATAATTAGTGATTGCTACCTTTTATTTACCTACTAATAACAATTAACGTCTCGACCTTCTTTCTAAAAGTGAAGCATTGGGCAAAACGGATATGGGCAAAATGGATAGGTATCCATTTTGCCCGTTTAGCTATTTGATTTATTTCTTCTTAAGTATAATATTTAATATATAAACGCAAAATTAATCAGACAGCCTGGTCAGAAGCCACATTAAACAGAGCAGTAGGAGATCTAAAAGATGATGGGCAATCAATTAATTACCGCAAAGAATTTTACAACTTTACAGAGACACGTGAAGACCGGAAATAAGTAAAAGAAATTAGGGAGGTTTACAGCTGTTTTTAGTCCAGAACAAGAAAAAGATCTGTGTTTAAAAAAAATAGATAGCAAAGCTAAAAATAAAAAATCTCTTGGAAAACCGCAAAACAAAAACCCTAAATAAGATTTTTATTGTTTACTGTGCGCTGACAAATACACTAAACCACACCAACGGAAGATAGAATTCAGTGTAATCAGTGCAAAAGTTGGGTGCATGAAAAATGCACTTCTTATGCGAAGTGTGATCTAAACTAAATCAAGATATCCTTTTTGCCCTTGGTGCGTATCCGTTTTGCCCGACCCCTCCGGGCAAAACGGATAATTGATACTTTATGTTAATGCTCATAATTATTACAGAAATTATTAAAGTTTTTAAATTTAAAATAGTGTTTTCGAAAGATGATTAAACATAGTACAAATTAAAAGTACAAGGGGTTCTATTGATTATCAGTTTGTGGTTTTATTTAAACTTTTCTTTAACATATGCGTCTTGCCCGGGCTTCCCCTACATGTGCAAAATTAGTTGTTTTTTGTGATGTCACTTTTGTTTTAATTTATTTTTCACTAACAATACATAGGTTAAGGCAATACTAACACATTATGGATCCTGTAATCTGAAATAAAGAATTATTATTATTATTTCTTTAATTTCATTATACATACCTACACATAAAATTATATTTTATGTGCATAATTATCTTATTATTTTATAGTATTATTATTATCTTATTATTATTATTATTATTATTATTAATACTTACCTACATCATAACATGTAAAATGTTTGTCTAATTTCAGTAAAGTTATTTATTTAATCGGAACTTTTTGTGAAATTATAACACGATCATGGATATGGCTGTACTATAGGTACATCCCTGCCTAACCCTTCGAGGATAGGGCTTGATGTTATGTTATGTTATATGAATCAGATAGTTAAACGGTGAACCCGTAAACATGACATAAGTCGATTTAAGCCCATCCAAAAACTTCCAAACTTAAACAATTACTGTGCCTTACAAATTGATAAGTCAAAGTTAAATAATAATATCAGAAACTAACCCTACATATCAAACCGTGAGGTCCCCCTGTGGGGCGACGCTCCTCCCTACTGACCCTCGTTTAAACACCATAGTGGGTATCATGGCGTGGTGGGGTCGTGATGAGATCGTGTTGCGGTTAGCGTGGGGAATCAAAAATGCTAAATGAAAACGTTTTTGGAACGATTTCCATCTTGATCCGGACAAGGAGGGAAGATTTTGTTGGTTTTGTTTTATGAATAATCTGATTTAAACATTACCCACCCTTATGCATTGCATCGGAAGGATTCAATACTAACTAAACTCTGATTTTTAATTTGCTAGACCAAAATGACAGCTGCGCTTCGATCGACCTTTTTTTTAACTTGCAATGTTCGTAAGTGTAAGTGTATTATGTCGTTTGCAAACGTTTTTTTTTTAATAACACTGTAATTAATTGATATTACAAAGACAACACGAGAACAGTGAAGTCCCTCCTGCAGATAGTGATTCAGTGGTCCTTGGTGAGAGTCACTCGGTAACTAGATTATTTTTATGTCAACACCAAATCTCATTTTCACTTTTCATGCTCTAAAAGTTCGTCTTAAGTTGTGCGTAGGCGACATAAAATCGGTTTTTATGCTCTAGTGCATAAAGTAAACTTTTTTTCTAAGACTAAGATAATCAGGCCCAACAGCCACATGCACAAAAGAACGTCGCAGATTTGCTGTAATTTATATCACTACCGTGATTTCTATCGTTCATTTAATAAAACAAGATAAAATAGCTGTCAGTGTTTTGAACAGTGAAAGTGATTAAACTAAAACAATGAATATTCATGTGACGAAGAAATTACACTCTCGCCTAACACGCTAATGGCTGAATGCGAAAAACGTGGTTGAAGAAATATTACCGCCAAAATCCAAGCAACTTTATCTCAATGCGTACGACATGCGTTGGAGATCAAACAAACAAGTAATTTATACTTTATGCCTGTTTAATTTTCTCGCAATCGAAGTGAAAAGCAGAGTGCATAAACGGGCATAAACGAGTAATTTTACCCCTCGATTTACTATCTACCCTCGCCTACGGCTTGGGTGGGTATAAACGTCTCGGGGTAAAATGGCTTCTTTTATGCACTAGTTGTACAATGTACTATTTAGTCTAGCAAATTAAATATCAGAGTATAAGTAAGTAACTGTTTTCCATTTCAGCAAAAGTAAAATTCAAAGAAGCTTGCGGTTTCTTATAAACTTTATACTTATGTGAGAATGTATATACCTGGCGGTTGATCACGTGCTACAAGATAAATATTCTACTAAGTTTTTAGTTTTATATAAAAGTTCTATCAAAGTCACACCTAGTGGTGTGACCGTCGGACTGCCAAGTCATAGGTCTCGAGTTCGAACCCAAGGCACGCACCTCTGGCTTTTCGGATTCATGTGCGTATTGTATAATTATCACTTGCTTAAAAAACTGTTAAGGAAAACATCGTGAGGAAAGCGGCATGCCTGAGAGATATTTCTCGACGGCTTGAGAAGCCAAGTCAGAGGCCCATGGGCTGCATAAAAATCTGACATCAGGTTGGGCACTAACCACACAAGAAAAAAGAAGATCAAAGTCACACAGTTGCAGTCTAGTAAAGTTGTAGCTTACCAGGCTTTTCATTTTAAAGGAACTCATAAAGGCGTCGAACCGTCTACATTATTCGGTATGAATGCCTTAACTTAGGCACCACTACGGCAATAGAGAACATCTGTTATGGCCGTTTTAGTTTTTTATGATTCATCATCATCATCATCTGCCCGCCTTTTACCAACTACGTTGGGGTCGGCTTCCAATCTAACCGGATGCAGCTGAATAAAAGTATTTTACATGAATCGACTGCCTATCTGACCTCCACAACCCAGTTACTGGGTAACCCAGTTACTATATATCCCTTGGTACTGGTTGTCAGACATTTGGCCTTCTGACGACCCGTAAAGACTGTCAAAGTTCCACGAATGGCAACCGGGACCGGGCTTAACGTGCTTTCCGAGGCACGGAGGGGTCTTGGTATGTAAAGATGGTCACCCATCCACGGACCAACCGCGGCAAGCGTAGCTTAACTTCTTAAGATTATGGGGATAATATTTTCTGCACTGTAGTGCTATTCTGTAAAAATCTCACCGTGAAATCTTAGGTGAAGTGAGCTTGAAGTGAGATGTCAATACTGTCAATCGATCCGTAGCATCAGGTGGAATGCCAGCTGACTTAACCGATAAAGCCCCAATGGCTCCGAATAGGAGCCCTCGCGGCGCGCGATTTGAAAGTAGTTATCGAATAAAAAAGTTTTTTTTGAGATTGAGAGATGACGTTATTCGGCCACGGGCCTGAGCGGTTAAATCTCACTTCACCTAAGATTTCACGGTGAGATTCTTACAGAATAGTTCACCTGGTTTTAAATGTTTTAGACTCTTATCCTGGCACTTCACTTGGCGTATTTGTCAAAATATTCGCGTTACTTTGGTGATACAAAACATGCCCTATAAGTTTTGAAATAAAGTTAATTTTGTCGCAGCATTATGCTGAGCGATGGCCGTTTTGCGTGGATGTGACGCGTATATTCCCCCAACTTATTATTTCGTGTTTGTGTTCTTTTTTTGCGTCATGATTACCAACCAACGTATTTTCTATCTTTTTATTAACGAAATAACGTAAATATTTGCGCAAATACTCCCAGTGTAGTGCCAGCATTAGACTTTCGGATCTTTCTTAGACCTTTCGATGTTGATTATACAGGTCTAACAATCGTTCCGTTCTGCAAATGAGGTTGAGGTCACAGTAAAGAAAAAGTTAAACGAAATGAAGATGAAATGCTCACCCATGTCATACAGGACAATTGCAAAATGCATCCTGCATTAAGTATAGTAATGTACCGGATCATCATAGAACCGAAAATTTGGCCTGTGTCCCAGCAAAATTTTGGCTGATTATGATGTTAACCCTTATTATGGCAAAGGCATGGGGTGTTTGAAACAAAAACGCAGTCAATTTGGACCTATAGTGTTGTAAAATTGTAAATCATTACATCCCAAAGTATTTAAAGTTTTTCAGGAAAATATGTGGGAAAATAATTCCTTCGTTCGTTTCGAACACGAGTCCTTCGGCCAATGCCGTAAGTCAAATCATAAATAAAAAAATGACAGAGACATTTTGTGGGAACAGTTACACATTTTGACCGTTTACAACAAGGAATTGATGTGGGAATAATTTTCACCTTGCCTTATTAAGGGTTAACATAGTGATGAGCCGAGCCATTCCATGCATCGTCTAAATGTCAGTCCTTGCTAAGTTTACCTTATCTAAAAAATAATCTCTTCCTTAATCCTGAATTAAGTTCTATTGAGTATAATAATACTCAATACAACTTAATGCAGGATTCTTCGGACTACAGTCACGTTGGAATTCACAGGTTTATTTGAAACCGATAGATCTTCAATTGAAGTGAAGCTTTTCTGTTTAATTCTTATACAAACCACACCGTAAACATTGAGACTTCATGGCGTCATTGCGTCTGCGTCGGTATGAATGGGTCGCAGCGCCACAATGGCGACAAGCGATTTATGGCGCTTTTTGTTTTGCGCCACGATTATGAGGTTTCAGTATAGTTGCGCTATAGGTGTCGGACCACACGGAAGGTGCAAATATTGAGATATAGGGTGTTTAGAAAAAGGAACTGAGAGGTTTGTGTGTAAATTATTATAGCTAGAGTTCGTTTTTAATCCCAGATGGTAATTTGAAAGTTCAAATCGTAGTTGTTTGTTTTTTTTTTTTAATTTGGAGTTTGACATTTGCACCTGTCAAATTACTATCTGGGATTAAAAATCGAACTTTATAGATTTAGAAAAGCAACTAAGTGAGTAACAATCGGAGTTCATAACACGACGAGTCTTTTCAAAATGACGATGTTATACCTATAACATTAGGAAAAGTTAAAGAGAGGAGATTAGCTTTTGACCACTGATTATATTCAGCTTAACTTACCTATACTAATAAGTAGTTCGTAAACAAAAAAACGAGCGTGCCTTACGGTAGTCGCATATGATGTGTAACATCTGACATCTCACCTTGGTAATAAGCAACTGAGCAGCGACAGAAATAACCTTCAAAACTTAAAAAGCTAAATACTGAAATATTTATTATGAATTACTGAATAAATTATTCGTTACTAGTGGCCGCACACTGGTTGAAATTCGACACCCTCTATTTACAATCTATAAAGTACTTACTAATTCCATGCTATTATAAAGTACTTACTTACTTATTCCATGCTGTCACTTCCCGTCTACACACCTACGTTCCTTTTCATGAAATCACTCTCACAGAATGCGAGCGGGAAAAACCTTCTGGAAAAGCTCTTTTGAAGATGACAAAATAATACCGCAGCGAACCAATTGCTGGTAACATTTTGAACACCCTATTTACACCTACACGGTTCACCATTCAGAACTCTTGCTACATTTTATGACACCCGTAGTAATTGACCACAATGAGTGTCCATCGAAAAACTGGCACAAAACTCACAAAAAATCAGTATTAACTCGTCACGGTTCTCGAAAAATTCTACTAAACGATACTCGAATATTATACCAGCGCATTCTTAAAGAGATTTATATGAATTTTATAAAGACATAGAGGCAAAACCACGAACTTTATTAGTATTATTGTAGAAGATTTATTATCGAACTAAATATGTCGAATGAATGGTATAATTCGATTTTCATTCAAGGATATATCCATTCATACATTGATATGGTTTTTAAAATTCGAATATCTATCATATTTGTCGCGTTCCAGAGATAATATCAAGGTATTATTTTTTAATGGCTAGACCTACCTACCTGGTAGATATTTTGGCGCATTAGTTGTTGTATATGAAACCTTAGTTGGATGTTATAGCTACAACAGGAAAATTAACTCATCTCCAATTGTTTTGGGAAAAGTAGTACAGCAATTTAAAAATTGGAACAAGATTAAGGATACGGGACTATATCTTGTCACAATTTTACGAAGACAGTATGGGGTATCTATTATATAGTGCCTACGAAACTAATATTTTAGTAACATCATATTATCAGTAAGAATAAAATGTAAAGTTTGTAGGTCTGGATATATAAAAGGATTTATTCCGTTTTAATACCAACAACTAATACCACTGGTATTTTTTCAACTCATATTTATTTTCTATTCCGAACGGATACCATTGTTTAATTGGTCAAGGACAGCTAATGAGACACAGTTGATTTTCTATTGTTTGACTCCAAATCGGTGTCGCGCGGGGCTTAACAGGTTAAACTAATACCAAAACAAGTTCAAAGATTTATATCTTGGTTTTAACAGATTTTTTTGTCAATAAAAGGTTTTATAAGCATTTTTACTGACTGTACCAAAAATCTATTGCATCCAAAAAAATATTGTTAGCAATCGTCTAGTTCAATAATAAAATATGACTAATAATTACCTTTATTATAATTTTAGTTCCTCCTTGTACAAGAACATATTTTAGAGATTCCAGTCACCTTGTGAATTTCTAAATGATAAAATGTATAGTTACATAATTATACATACATACATAAACTCACGCCTTCTTCCCATGGGGGTAGGCAGAAACTATAGATCGTTTGCTTCGTTTACGTTCATACATCTGGTCATACACACGTTGCGAGTACTACGCAACTGACCTTTCTGAAGAACATCATTAATGAGGTCAGTATATGTCTTTCTGGGGCGTCCCCTCCCGGCATTTCCACTCACATCTACCTTGTACCTTTTGTTAGTCGCCTGACATCTTTAATTAATTATATTTAACTGACCATATTTAAGAATTTTCATATTGACAATATTTTAGACTTAGCACTTGTACTAAATGTTTGCATGCCTAATTTAAGGTAGATTGTATAAGGATCTCCAATTATATAACAAATAAATTAAGTTGTTAGTATTCGTTCGCAAATGAAATTTAATAATTTAAAGAGTGGTATCCGTTCGGAATAGAACATAAATATGAGTTGAAACAAATACCAGTGGTTGTTACCAACAACAGAAGCGGAATAAATCAATAAATGGACTCGGGTAACGGACTTCTAAAAAAAATAAGTATGACAAAGTCCTTATTATTGCGTTTATTCACAGTAATCTTGCCTACTTCATAAGTTAGATATATTGGGGCATACATAACGGCACATCGATCATCTGTAGCACGTCTTAAAGGCGCGACGTAACAAAACATCAATATAACAGGAATCCTGCCCGGTAGATAGATACGATGGATTCCATGTCACAATCTTGACGAATCGAGCCTTTTTGTGATTATAACGGACTTCATCGTTTTGTAGGTAGGTACCAGCAATATGGAAGGAGTGAGCCAAGAAACCAACGATACTAAAATACTGAAGAAAGATACTGCACAGACAATTTTTTTTTGTCTATAGGAGTTAAATTATAGGTAGACTGCATACTGTACTGCACTCTTTACGCTGTAGACAGAGCGTAGGTTGATGAAAATAAGGAAACTAAACGAAAAGCTTAAAACCGTTGTTGCTCATTTCGGGAAGTGGACAGCGATAGGCCTATAAGATGAGAGTTGTGATGATAATTTAGCCAACGGCTTTGATCGCTGATTTTGTATTAAATTAATAAGTGACAACTCTCTTGTGTTATAGTATTTATTTGTTCTTTCACATTCCAATTTAGTAGTTACTAAAGCGTTGTCAAAGTTTGTATTAGTTCTTGGATTATGTACAGGCACAAGTGTTTTTACGTACGAATTTTATATCCTACCAGAAATTTCTCACGATTAAATCTCATTCAATCGAAAATAAAAATATTATTTGTGAAAAAAAAACAACAACTTTTTAGGTAAACACAATTTTGTACAATATAATAAAAATATGAACGCGATCGATCATGCGCGCCAATTCTGACAGATCGCGCCATTTTCAAAATAAGTTCGGATATCTTCGTAAATGCATCAAAAGCAGCCCAATCAAGTCTATTGTATTTGAATTCATGTAACTTGATTTGTTTAGATTGATCCGACCCATCCATTTTGTGGTCGCGGACAGTTAGCTTTTTATATGAAATCCAGGAAACGACAATTTTGGTCTTGCTATTATTATTCCTGAATTCACTTGAGTCTGAGTGAGTCTGAGTTATTGAACTCAGACTCACTCAGACTCCGACTGAAAGCATTAATTATATTTGTTGAAAATGTTCTTTTCTAAGCACTAATTGTAACGCGTGACGTCGTTATATACCTAATCTGCTTTTATAGTTAATTAATTAATTCATTAACACATAAAGGTTACCGTGCGCAGTGTGGGACGCCCCCCAGCTAGATGGACCGACGACCTTAAAAAGGTGGCTGGGACAGACTGGATGCGGAAGGTGGAGGACAGGGTGTTGTGGCGCAGCCTGGGAGAGGCCTATGTCCAGCAGTGGACTATTATAGGCTGAGTTGATTAATTTTGATTGATTGATAAAGGTTACTAGGTAGGGGACTTATTGCCAGGCCAACAATGATAAATGTCTCCTTAAGTAACGTGGCAGCTAACAGCAGGTTACGTAACACAAAAATAACATCATTGCAGAGGAAGCACCAAGATGTTTTATTTGATTACGTCAAAACAAACTAATATAAAATTAAATGTACATAAATAAAAACTTATACCTACCTAATTGATTAATTAAATAAAAATATAATATCCTAACTTAAATAAGTCTACTAACAAGGTAAAATATGGCGTCTGTCGACTGGTAATGTAACCAAGAGACTGGCGGCATTGCTACGTTGTATGGCAATGCTTAACCCCTGGCCAAGGTAAAACTCAGTCCTTGGGTCACGGGAAGTGTCAACTAGCCGTTTGGAATTCATTGAACAGACCACGAGAACTCGGAACCGAGATTTTCAACCCAAAACGGTTCGAAAATATGATTTCCGAACGAATATTAGATTTAGATAGAAATAAAATTTCTATCTAAATCTAATAGAAAAAGATCCAGACTATATAATAATAATAAATAATAATAAATTTATTTGCCATAAAAATACAGATCGGAACCTAGGTGATTCACTATGAAATAATGTACATTGTATACCTACATTTAGTTGTATGGTAAAATCTGTACTCATCTTCAAATCTGTACTATAACCCTGCCTCTTAAACTAGGTAAATCTGTACCTTAAGAGACAGTGAGCGAGAGGGCATGGGCAGCCGTCACCTCCTTCTGCGAAGCAGTAATGCTCGCGAAGGAGGAGGCGGGACGGTTGAGGGAAAGGCACGTTTCGCGCCCTCTCGCCCCTAGCCGCCGCAGGAGACGCCCAGGGCGTCGGGAATCCCGGGCGGATTTCCGGCCACCGTAGGCGCGGGCTTGCGGACGGTGAGCAATGGGTAGCTCACCGTCCGGTAAGGACCAGACCCGGGTCGACGGCGCGTCGTATTCCACGCGCGCCTCAAAGAGATGTCGTCAGCACAAAGTAGGGGTCCACTAGGGCCGATGCCTGCCGGAGTCGCGGGAAGGTACTTATGGGTCACCGAGGCCCCCGCAACACAGGCAACAGGAAGGAATACGGGTGGGTTTTAGTCAGTAAGAGTCTAACACACCCTCCCGCTCCGCCCAGAGCGGGAGAAGTTATTTGACGATTTCCCACCCTCAAAAAAAAAAAAAAAAAAAGAGACAGTGATCAGCCATGAGGGTCTTAAACATAGTTAATGACAAGAATAGCTTAATTAATAATAGTGAAACTAGCTTAATTAATAATAGTGATAAAATGATAATATGATAAAGTTCTTGAGCGATGTGCAGTTGTTATGTATTAAGGAAGTGTAGGTTGTGTCTGCGTGTGTGACTACTATAGTTAAATTAACTACTAAAAGAACTATTAATTCAAGGTACTGAATCCTCATATTAGCTACGACGTGTAAGCTGGATTGTGACCTTGAAGCCAGACAACTGCCCCATGGGAATTAACGTGCAACCAGTCTGTTACTCGATCTATATTCCTGATCCTGTTTAGTCCTTAAGTTTTGAATGTTGGAGCAAGCTTTAAGGTATTTCGCAGTTCTTCGATACTACTTTATAGGGTAATAGACAGCGCTCTTCGGCCAAGTTATTTCTAGTAAAGTCTTATTTAAATCTATGTAAGCTTTTTAAGGCGCTGACAAGACACAATTGACCAAAATAGGCTTCTCTTAAGAAAGAAAATTGCCAAATCTGTATAGTTTGTGATAGCGGAAAAAATATATGTCAATTTTGAACATATTTCCCAGAACTTGGTTGTCACCAAAACACGTTTTGAAAAAAAAATCTCGATGCAAACTAACGTTAAACTAACCTCTTACCTTGAGTTCTAATCCAAAATATCTGTATTAAATATCAACATAAATTACGTATTTAATTAATAACAAGTACGTCATATTCTAATGCAGAACTTGGTTGTTTTTTTATTTTCGATTACTCAACTCAATTCTGAGTAAATAGATAATTACTTCATATTTTGCAATAAAATACAAGCGTTTTGTCGTCGCGCTTCTCTTTCTTTTCTATGCAATCTGACAGTGACCGCGATTTAGGTGTTGTCAGCGTCTTAAGTCTTATTTAAATTTAAATCTATGTAAGCAATAAAGCCTTATATAGATTAGAGCATTTCCCAGCGGTACAACAGATTAAAATTGCTAAGTCTCCCATAAACCGCTAACAATATCCCCAACTACATACATAACACATGCGTGTGTATATAACATTAATATAAATTGGGAACCGCAACAATTGCAGAAACCATTAAAACAAACAGGATTGCAGCTGCGAGCGGCGGCCACTCGAGCGTAACGCTCGGCCCCCGGGCCCGCCCCCCGAGCACGCACAAAAATCAACATAAATAACAATACACACCCCTATCTCAGACACTCTGACACCTTCGACAACCAAAAAGGTCTAACCACCAACTGAACCATAAACCCAAAACCTTCCTTGTGTATCTGAACGCAGAACTCAAGTTGGCGCGAAAACAAACGCGCCATTACCGAAAAAAGTTAAGTTAACGTCAAGTGTGTAACAATTGAAAAATATTTCGTCTCTTTCGTCCATTCAATAGATACAGTCCCTCTACTTTTGGGCGCTTTTATTAAATTTATTGTCAAAGGAATGTATATAAAAGTTGTTGAAATGAAAAAGGGTCCCAGTTCCATTTCGATCGTGAGTGATACCAGTGTTCCAATATGTTTTCCGAACAAAGTTACTCGAGGCTTTTCAGACCTTGGGATGTGAGTGATAGTAAGAATGATGGACAGACAAACTGTGATATTAGTACAGACATAGAAATCCAGGCGAAGAAAAGGAAAATCGACGAAACTAAAAGGGAAAGTCGTTTACGGAAAATTCGCGGAACTTATAAGAAGTCTGACCGAAGTCATCAAGACGCTACTGTTTCCACTACTACTAGAGACGGTGATGAAGACATAAAGCCTGCTGCTATCACTGAAATAAATTCGCCTGTTGAAAACCTAACATTATGTTGTGACAGGCTGCTTCAAGAACCTCCTTCTGCAAAAAAAGAAAAAATAGAAAAGCCAACGGAGGTTGACTTAAAACCTCAACCTTACCCGCAACTACCACAGATGCCGTACAACGCGACGTTTATGCCAGACTACTTACCGACTGCCGATATAGCTCACGCATTAGGAGTACCACCTACAGACCCGTTACTCCTGGAATCCCTTGCACAAGGGTACGCGATGGAGCTAGAATACGCAAGAATCTTGCACCAAGAAAACGAAGCTAAAATAAACGCGAAAAAGCAAAGACCAAAGAAATACAAATGCCCACACTGCCACGTTGGGTTCTCAAACAACGGACAACTGAAAGGCCACGTCAGGATCCACACTGGAGAAAGACCATATAAATGTGACGAAAAGAATTGTGGGAAGACATTTACGAGAAACGAAGAGTTGACGAGACATAAAAGGATCCATTCTGGGGTGCGTCCGTTTCCTTGTTCCACATGTGGGAAGAAATTTGGCAGACGAGACCATTTGAAGAAACATACGCGGACTCATTTTGTTCAGGCGGAGCGGATGATGCCAGTTTTCGTGCCACTTTCAGCGGTTTCCCATATGGCTGGCTTTCCGTATTTATACGGTTACTGAGGGTCGAGAAAAAAGCGGACATTTTCTAAAGAAATTCTGGAGATATAGGAAAAGTTACTGAAAATATGATGTAGTTTTTATTTTCTTAAAATTTGGATTGGTAAAAAGAAAATTGGTTTTTCTCCATTGTTTAATGATGAAAAGGTATTCTTAAAAATTCATGAGTTTTAAGTTTTACATAAGTTTGAGCTTTTATTTTATTAGGCAGAGCTTTCGAAAACTTAATTTTATTGAAATAAATAAACCTATGTTTTAATAAGATTACGATGCCGGATTTATTATAGGGATACTTGTAACTTGTAAATAATAGGAATTTTATAAAGAAATATATTTTAGTGGTAAATATTTCTAGTAAATAAATAACAATTTGTACATAACAATATTTTTCCACGACTACCAGTCAATTCTCGTAAGATAGATAATTATGTAAAATGGTTGTGAATATAATATGTAGTTGTAAGAAAGATAAATAAATAAATATATTTTTCGAATTTTACTTAATTGAACTGTTTTTCTTACCCTCACTACTCAAGTTTTTAGGGTTCCGTAGTAAACAAGGAACCCTTATAGTTTCGCCATGTCCCACAGTGGAACGAATGTATGGGAGCGGTTGGACGTAGACATGTCCGAAAAAAAAGAGTAAAATTATGCCAAACTAATGATGCCATCTTATTCGATTACTTAATGCCTTCATAACTTGTGGTGATGAATTTCTTCATAACTCCCATATTTCGGGAGTAATTTGAGAAAATGTGAAATTTTACTATGAAAATGAGTGTATCGAGCTCTCTCCCTCCTGATTCCGGGCTTGTTTCAAGTAGCGGTCTCTAATATCATAATGCTAATACTAAGAGCTATATTTAATACTAAGACACATAGTGCGCCAAATGTGCACTTTCTGGGATAAAGAGTGATGTTTATTTTATAACACAATTTTTTTATTTTTTGTTTATTTTGTTGATTAAAACCGTTTTTCTAAAGGTTTACCTTATTACAATAACATTTCTGAGCAGCCAATTAGAGAAGATATAAGCTAATTAGGATATATAATTAGGGACTTAAGGTTTACATATAAAACTGATGCACTAATGATTACTGATAAGAACATTGCTATTATTTAATTACTAAATGGCTCTTAATACACTAATTTAGCATGCATCATTTACTAATTATCACAATAACTAATTACCTTGCAATATTTAACAAAGGATACCTGGGATACCTGGATTTTATATAAATAGGTCACTATTAGTAACTTTAAAATCAGTGTTGATTTACACCTCGTTGTATCCAAGCTAATCTCGCAATGTATTTTCCAAATTTTAATACAAATCTTGATATTCACGTTGCTTTATGCGCACGCGCACATAAAGATTTACGCGACTTTAACTATTTGTTCAGTGTTTTAAAAGATAACAGTTGTGTTCAGTTATGTGAAAGTGCTGAAACAAGTTTAAAAGACTGGTGTCGTCGATTTTGCTACCGCATTTATGCAAAATGGACACAGTCTGGAAGAAGCACAGATAAGTTTCGGAAGAAACATGAGATTTGGCTACAGGCTGCAATTCAATGGCCGGAATTACAGAATGAAAATATGGAACCTTCTACAGAAAATATAAGTGACGTCATCGAGCCCATAATTTCTCCTGCTAAATCTGATGCTTCAACTTGTACACATCCTAGTCCTCGTAAATCTTTTGAGGACCTTAGTAACCGGCAAAAAAGAAGACGCACTGAAGATAGTCTTTCATGCAGCAGTAGCAGCGCTGAAATTATGTTTTCGGCCGAAAGGGCGCTTCAAAAGGCAGGACAAAGCGATACAGCTTATGTTATGAAATACTTGACGGAGAATCCAGAAGAGGCCTCAAAAATCAAAGCCTTCATTGAAGGTAAATCAATTCAGGTACGGGAAATATCCCCTTTGAAGGCATTGGCTCTTTATGTATCGATGAACTTATCGAAATGGCGCTATAACACTCTTCGGGATTTCAACACTCAAGAAGGAGCTCTTCAATACCCGAGTTACTACATGTTGGTTAAAGAAAAAATTAAGTGCTATCCGGCCAAAGAAGATCTCACAGTTACAGAGAGCTCTGCAAAAATCAAATTACAAGCCTTGATGGATTTAACCTCAAGAAGACTTATTAGGTCGTTAGAAACCCCTGTTGATCCCAATCAACAGCTCGTATTGACCAGCAAATGGGGTTTTGACGGATCATCTAGCCAAAGCATTTATCATCAAAGGACGAGTGAAGATGAGCAAATCGATCTTGCTAGTAATTTTATGATTAGTCTTGTACCACTGCGGCTCGTCTCAAAAGGTGTAACAATTTGGGAAAACGAGCGACCATCTTCCACTTCATTTTGCCGGCCAATATTGTTTAAGTTTATAAAGGAAACCAAAGAAAATGTGCAGAGAGAGATGGCTGAAATCGAAGCAGAGATTGAAGCCTTAACTCCATCCACCATCACTGATGGAATTAGTGTCAAACACCAACTGCTGTTGACAATGATTGATGGTAAAATTCATTCCATTATATCCAATACAGCAGCTTCAGTGTGTGACATATGCAAGGCTTGTCCTAAAGAAATGAATAATTTAGAGTTAATCAAAGATAAACACGCAAACGAGGACATGTATAAATATAGCTTAAGCACCCTTCACGCTTGGATTCGCTCAATGGAATGCTTATTACACATTTCCTACAAATTAGACATAAAATCATGGCAAGTAAGGGGTGATATAGCAAAAAGGCAAGTTGATGACAGGAAGAAAAGAGTTCAAGAGGCTGTAAGAAGAGAAACGGGCTTACTTCTCGATGTTGTGAAACAAGGCAGTGGATCCACCAACAATGGCAACTCGGCAAGGAGATTTTTTGAAAACTACACTAAATCTGCTGAACTGACCGGAATAGATGCTATGCTTTTAAGAAAAATCTGTGTGATCTTGCAGTGTATTTCATCAGGAGAGAAGATCAACGTAACTAAATTCCGAGAGTTCTGCTTTGATACTGCTAAGCTTTACGTGGAGTTATACCCATGGTATTATATGCCTTCTTCACTTCATAAAATTTTAATGCATGGGCCAGACATAGTTCAGAACATGTCAATTGTGCCCATTGGTTTTCTATCCGAAGAGGCATCTGAGGCTAGAAATAAAGATTTTAGAAAATATAGAGAGGGGCATTCTCGAAAGCATAGCAGTATCTCATGCAATGAAGATATTATGCACAATCTTTTACTGTCTTCTGATCCACTTGTTACAAGTATCCGTCCAAAAGGAAATAAGTTTGTAAAAAAATCTTCTTTTAAGGAATTTTATGAGCTTACGGATTCTGAGAAAAGTGATATCGAATTTGTTAACATAAATGATTTAGCGGACATCGATTCTGAATTTGAATTAATTGATGATGATGATGATGACGAAGATAATTAAATGATGTTATTGTTTTAAAATGTGTAACTTAGTAAATTAGAGCTTACATCTTAATTATTTATTGTACTTTTAATGAAACTAGGTAATTTATTATCAACTTACTTAAAAGTCATACTCTCATCAGTTCTTGTGAATATTTTTGTTAATATATATTTCTGTATATATATAATATATTTATAGACCTCTTAATAAGTCTGTCTGCGGTTTAAAGTAAATACAAATGGGGAAAAAACGTTTTTTTTTTTAAATTTTCATTTCCTTTTATCCCAGAAAGTGCACATTTGGCGCACTATGTGTCTTAGTATTAAATATAGCTCTTAGTAATAGCATTACGATATTAGAGACCGCTACTTGAAACAAGCCCGGAATCAGGAGGGAGAGAGCTCGATACACTCATTTTCATAGTAAAATTTCACATTTTCTCAAATTACTCCCGAAATATGGGAGTTATGAAGAAATTCATCACCACAAGTTATGAAGGCATTAAGTAATCGAATAAGATGGCATCATTAGTTTGTCATAATTTTACTCTTATTTTTCGGACATGTCTACGTCCAACCGCTCCCATACATTCGTTCCACTGTGTGTCCGTCTGTCTGTCTGTCTGTTTGTCCCCGCTTTAGCTCAGAGACGCTTAGTACTAGAACTTCGTGCCGGGCCGTGTGAACATCATTTTTCGATTCAGGGATCCGTTTGCGTAATATTAAGCTTTAAATTGGTAATCTTTGTTAGAGTTGTGTCTACCCCTTTTTTTTTGAGTAGGAAATAATCGAATAACTTCTCCCGCTCTGGGCGGAGCGGGAGGATGTGTCAGACTCTTACTGACAAAACCCGCCCGTGTTCCTTCCGTTGCCTGTGTTGCCAGGGGCCTCGGTATCCCTTTCGGACTTCCCCACGACCCCGGCATCTAGGCATCGGCCCTAATGGACCCCTACACTTGTGCTGACGACATCTCTTTGAGGCGCGCATGGAACACATTTTTTTTCTCGTCTACCCCAGTATCGTTAGATAGGCCGTTCAAAAATATTTTAAGTGCAAATTTTTGTTAGAGTCAAGTGTCCCCCCCCTGCCAGCTAAATGGTTGTTTATGGAGATGTGAAAAAAATCATGGCAGTAGTACATATAATGAAATTAAAAGGAAAACTATCACAACTAAGTAGGCTTTAAAACTTAACGGGTAATAATCGACCAAGTTAAATTTGCAGTTGTAGAATTGACCGTGACGTATATCGGTGTAAGGGAGAACCTTTTTTTTCAACCACAATGTTAAGTTTGCTTTGGAATAAATTCATTCCAATTACGGTACTATTCATTGTGCGTATTCGGACACGCAATTGGCCGTTTTTTTGTTTAGTTTTCAGGAGACTTATTAGGTACCTTAAATTGCACAGCCATGAAAAACAAGTCTATGAAGCTTTTGCCCGCGGCTTCGCCCGCGTTTATGTCGGTTATCAGCCTACGGAAACATCGCGACTGGGATAAAAGTATCCTATGTACTAACCCAAATCATGGCCTATCAGTATGCCTTTCATAAAAATCCGTTCAGACGTTAAGGCGCTGACAAGACCCAATTGACCAAAATAGGCTTCTCTTAAGAAAAAAAATTGCCAAATCTGTATAGTTTGTGGTAAAAATATATGTTAATTTTGAACATATTTCCCAGAACTTGGTTGTTACCAAAACACGTTTTGAAATAAAAACTGTTTACAAACTAACGTTAAACTAACCTCTTACCTAAAGTTCTAATACAAAATATCTGTATTAAATATGAACGTCTAATTTGAATGCAGAACTTGGTTGTTTTTTTCTTTTCGATTACTCAACTCAATTTTGAGTAAATAGATATGTGCTTCATATTTTGCAATAAATTACAAGCGTTGTGTCATCGCGCTTCTCTTTCTTTTCTATGCAATCTGACAGTGACCGCGGTTTAGGTGTTGTCAGCGTCTTAAGGAGTGAAAAGGTAACTGATAGACAGATACTAAATTGTAATAAGTTTTGACCCAGTGCAGTGGAACGATTTGAATGAAATAAAGCCTAAGTTTTATCTTAAGATACGACACAATCAGCCTATGATGTTCCCACTGCTGGGACACAGGCCTTCTCTCTGTGAGGAGTGGGCCGTAATCCAGCACGCGGGCCCAGTGCGGGTGGTTGTCTCGAATTTTTAGTTCTAGGTTTCCTCACGAAGTTTTCCTTCGCCGTTTTGAGAGCAGAGTTTAAGTACCGAGCTTAAATACCGAGTATGAATATATTTCCAATCCCTTAGATCTCTTAAAGAGGTACTACACAAACATTTTTATAGGTAGGTATTACATGTGAATTTTAAAATCATCCCCTATCTTACCTCTTTTGGGATAACATAACAGCACGCCATGTTTCCCCGAAGGGTTGGGCAGAGGTGTACCTGTAGTACATCCATATTTCGCCAGTTATGTTTAAATCTCATGTAATAGGGGGCGAGCCTACCGCCATCAACTGGGCACAAATCGAGACTCTGGGCTGCTACTGAGAAATTCCAGATAGAAAAACCCAATAACACTTTGCCCGACCCGGGAATCGAACCCAGGACCTCAAGCTCAGCAGTAGCGCTTTCAACCACTAGACCGAGACAGATTTTGGGATAATTTTACAGAAACATTGGCGCCGATTCCCTTGTTCACAAACTAAACTAAATTTAAGTTCAGTGCATCTTTTTCTTTCCATTTAATTAAGAAAAGGACAGAAGATCAATTTTAGTTTAGTCCTGTCAAATTAATCAGCGCTTGACGTAAATTGACGTAATTTTAGTAGGCAAGTTTTTAATCACGTCTAAACGTGTATGGAGTAGTGACAGGCACTGATTCATTTGACAGGACTAAACTAAAATTTATCTTCTGTCCTTTTCTTAATGAAATAGAAAGAAAAAGATGGATGGAACTTAAATTTAGTTTAGTTTGTGAACAAGGGAATCGGCGCCATTGTAACACGTAATTCTTTATTTCTTACCATCATCATCATCTGCCTGCCTTTTCTCAACCATGTTGGGGTCGGCTTCCAGTCTTACCGGATACAGCTGAATACCAGTATTTTACATGGAGCGACTGCCTATCTGACCTCCACTACCCAGTTACTGGGTAACACGATACCCCTTGGTAGGACTGGTTGTCAGACTTTCGAGCTTCTGACGACCCGTATTGACTGGTCTTTATTTCTTACCAAAAGCATTTTTTTTTTTTTTTTGTTAAAAAAACGTTGCCCCACACTAGGAATTTCTTCCTGTGTCGTGGGTGCGTTTACAAACATAGAAACTCACAAACCCGGAACAATTACTTGCAGATCATACAAATATTTGTTCCGTGCGGGGATCGAACCCGCGACACGCTGCGCAGCAGTCGATCGCTCAGCCATTACGCCAACCGTGTCGTCAGAGCATGTTTAGGTAATGTTCATAATTATATCCCTTACATAACATAAGAAATGCTGGGTTTCCTATACAAGCTTTCAAGCCCCTCTCTGTCGTTTATAAACCGATTTGGAAAATATTTTTTTTTTATTTGAGAGGATTGTGAAGTACAGTGCTCTCAAATAAAAAAAAAATTTTTCAGATTAGTCCCATTTTCATCGAATTTTTTCATGGCCTGCAGTCGGTTCGGTATGATACTTAATTTGAATAGTTGATGTCATACCATGAGTGTGGGTGAAGCAGTGCGCACAAATGCTCGCGTGGACATACCTAGGTATTATTCAAAACTGAATAATTAGCCCAAGCCTATGTCTATCGCCCCAGGAAATGCCCTGGGCGTCGGGAATCCCGGGCGAATTTCCGGCCACCGTAGGTACGGGCTTGCGGACGGTGAGCAATGGATAGCTCGCCGTCTGATATGGACCAGGCCCGGGTCGACGGCGCGTTGTGTCCCACGCGCGCCTCAGAGAGATGTCAGCACAAGTGTAGCGGTCCACTAGGGCTGATACCTGCCGGGGTAACGGGAAAGTCCGAAAGGGATACCGTGGCCCCTGGCAACACAGGCAACGGAAGGAACCCAGGTGGGTTTTAGTCAGTAAGAGTCTGACGCAGCCTCCCGCGAAGTTACTTGATAATTTCCCAACCCAAAAAAAAAAAACCTTAATTTATACCTATTATAAAACAAAGTCGCTTTTCATGTCTGTCTGTATGACTGTTTTGATGAGGTTTTCAATATCATTTAGATTTAGCAATTATTCACTATGTGTAAATTAGATCATCATCATTCTCCTGTCCTTATCCCAATTTACTTGTGGTCGGCGCAACATGTCCGTTTCTTCCATACTTCTCTATTAGTTGTCATCTCGGTAGTCACCCCCTTTCTAGCAATATCGTCTTTCAAACAGTCCATCCATCGTTTCTTTGGTCTTCCCCTACTCTTATAGCCATCCACATTCATACTCAAGACTTTCCTAACGACATTTTCCTCATTCCTCCGCATCACATGCCCATACCATGACAACCGATTTCTGCACAACTTTTCAGTCACCGTTGCCACTTTCAGACTTCCTCTTATCCTGCCGGGGTCGCGGGAAGGTACTTATGGGTCACCCTGGCAACACAGGCAACAGGAAGGAATACGGGTGGGTTTTATTCAGTAAGAGTCTGACACACCCTCCCGCTCCGCCCAGAGCGGGAGAAGTTATTTGATGATTTCCCACCCAAAACAAAAAAGACTTCCTCTTATGTACTCGTATGTATGTTACTATGTGTGTAATTAGATATAGCACAGAAAAAGCTAAATCAGTAGTAGGTATATAGCACACGTGCGAAACAGGGGCGGGTCGCTCTCGCTAGAGTAGCTAGGGATATTAATAAAAAAACCCTTAAATATTTGACTTCAAAATAGCTTTAGCTAGCTTTTCCCAACTATATTGAGGTCGGCGTCCAGTGTTACCGGATGCAGCTGAATACCAGTATTTTACATGGAGCGACTGCATATCTGACCTCTACAACCCAGTAACTGGGTAATACGATACCCCTTGGTAAGACTGGTTGTCAGACGTTTAGGCTTCTGATTTAACTATTCGAGTTATAAAACACGCAGATCCTCGAGTTATACGCACAAAGACGATGCGTTATTTATACTTAATACTTATTACGTAGGAAGGTAGGAAGGATGTATAAGCAAGCAAAAACTTATCAAAAATACTTGGACACAGCACTTAGATATATTGCACAATCACAATCGAACCTCTAGAAACACAATTACTAAGCAAAAGAACTTCGAATCGCCTTCAAACGTATTATAAAATCGATTCATCATCCATTTCATACAAATCGAAATCTTTAAAAAAAAAACTTGTGCAAATAAAATAGCTGAGCATTAGAGTACGGACTTCCGGTTATAAGAATACATGAATGGACATACATAACAATTTGTTATTCCTAAATATTTTGACTTTTGCGTCAAAGAAATAAAGTTATAAAAAAGATGCACACTTGGGCTGATAAAAGATCTTTGAGAAATACTCATGAACAAGATCATAATTGCGAACGGAGGTTTGAGTTATATTAGCTCACCTTCTGTTACAGTTCGGCAATAATTATTATTATTATTGCCATCTTTAAAGATTTCAAAAACTACAGAGAGACTGTTGATTATACGTCTTACACCGTCACAAGTTTACTATAGCCAGTGCCGGATTAAGCAAGCGCGGGGCCCGTAGCAAATTCTATCGAGGGGCCCTTGATCTGATTCAGTGGTATAATAGGGTAAAAGAAAATAAACTTTTGGTAAGTACATGATTACTAAATTATAATAAAAATAAGTACCTACTGTAGTGTACTGTGTGTGACTGTATGTCTTACTAATAAATAAACAATTTCAGCATTTCATTTCAATTCTGACGCATCTACACTGAGTGTCGAGTAAGGGTGCTCACACACGTCAGGCTTTTTGTAGAACCGATTCAAATTCTATAAGTACATTTATACCAGCGACTTTTTGTAGAACGCGTGCGATTACCGTATGACGCCTGGGTAAAAGAAAATAAATTAAATTTAGTCAGATAATAAAAAAAAATATTAGACTCGCATCTTTTGCTTTCATCAACATCATCATCTGCCTAGCCTTTTCCCAGCTATATTGGGTTTGGCTTCTAGTCTTACCGGATATAGCTGAATACCAGTATTTATCATAATAATAAAAAATGACTTAGATAAAACGCATTAAAATTGGGGAGTGGGGGCTCGCTACGTCACAACTCAGTATAAAATCTAGCAAGGCGTGACGTCATGTCATATTTTAACTCAATGTATTGCCGTAATCTTTTGATTACGTAAAAATAGAAAAAACACGTGTCCAATATTTTTTAATAATATCGGTACCTACCAACCGGTTGGTACCGGTTTGTTTTATTTTCGCCAATGAAATAATCGGTTACTGATTGTCCGACGTGGATTATCTTAGTCGGAAAAGGTGTTACATTTCACGTTTTTGTGACATCAAATAAATTCAATAAGTCTTAATAAGTTTTACTCAAAAATTACGCTCAGGCGGGGGTTGGATACGCGGGGCTCCCTTTTGCGCGGGGCCCGTAGCAATTGCTACTCTTGCTACGTGTTTAATCCGGCACTGACTACACGGAAAAAAGGATCTCTTCAGCTAGGAATATCAATATACTCAGCAAAATTGTTTCAATCCAAGTAAATACTTTCTTAACGTAAGTAAATGTACTCAGTCCAAGAAAACCTGTTTACTCAAATTAAGAATTATAAATACTTGGTTTTTATTCTTGACTTAAGCAAATATTTTTGATTCAAGACCATAATAATCTTAATTGAAGAAAATTTCTAGTCTTTATCTAGTTTTAGAAATAATATTCTTAAAATTAAATTTAATAATTCTTCATTTAAGTATAATGTCTTCGATGAAGACAATAAAACTAAGACAAAATTTTACTTCATTCAAGAATATATTGTTTTCCCCATATATGAATCAATATTTGTCTTGACCAAAAAGATATTGTCTTAATTTAAGACATCCTTTTTTTCCGTGTATAGAGCGAATATTACGCTTATGGCAGAGATGATAATATAAATAAATGTGAGAATAAAAGAGAGACGGTTGATAATTGTGAATGTAAATCCTCCAGACCGAATTTCAGCCGCGGTGATCAATCTCAACGGAGATTAGCCAACCACGCAGGAGATATTACAGTGCACAAATGTGTGCGTTGATATTTAATGCAGATATTTTGGATTAGAACTCAAGGTAAGAGGTTAGTTTAACGTCAGTTTGTATCGAGATATTTTTTTCAAAACGTGTTTTGGTAACAACCAAGTTCTGGGAAATATGTTCAAAATTAACATATATTTTTTTCGCTACCACAAACTATACAGATTTGGCTATTATTTTTCTTTAGAGAAGTCTATTTTGGTCAATTGGGTCTTGTCAGCGCCTTAACCAAAGAGAACATTAGGTACTCGTTAACTTAAACAAGGGCGAGCGGAACTGCCTTTGCGTTTATCTCTAGATTCCTGAAACCAACACCTTAAAAGCACAGAGTGACTTCCTAAAAGTGTGTATAGCTCTAGAACCAGTTATTTGATTAAAGTGTGTTTTGAAATACATAAGATTATTTTATATGGTTGGTTGGTATGGTTTTATTTTTATGGTGTACATTATAAAGAGTATTCTACCTATCTATCTATCAATATTTAAATACAAGCGTATTAAGCTCAGTTAGTCTACAATGGACATGATGGATCTTAGTGTAGCCGGGTTTGTTGTTCTACAACACAAGAGCGATTCATCTCAATTTGTCAATCAATAACATTTTCAGGTAGTAAAGAAGGGTTGATTTCGTTATGTCGATGATTGATCGGTGGCGATTTTGGCCACGAAGCTATAGCGACAAGTGCCACAAGTGCATTCAGCAACTGGGCTAACATGACATGCCCGACAAACGCTTCTCAACGAGTTAAAACGAAATAATATATGACTGTTTATCGGTAACCGGCGTGCAAATGAAATGTACTTGTTGAATACGTCGACATATTATGTATCAGTTTTTGCTACTCTTGAAGTCTACTTTTCCAAATTTAAGGCATGGAAATTGGTGTTGGTCAGCAAACATTTGTTAGGCCCGTTCTATCATTATGATCCTGTAATGTTACCACAACCACTGCTAGGATTCAAGCCTCTTCTCGTGAGCAAGAGACATGAGAAACCTAATAATTACTTAATTATTAAAATAAACAGCTGTTTAAAATAAACAAAAGATTTGCAACTAGGTTCCAAAATATTACAAATATTTCCTTACAAACGTTTACCTATTGCACAATAAACACGCTATAAATTAAAGATTGCCCATTTCGCGCCAAAGCAACAAACAAATTAGCTACTTTCCCACGTTCACTTAAATTTGCCCCAAATAATCCCTAATAAAAATATATTATATTAAAGACATACTATTCGGACGTCCGTTTACCCAGCAGGATTCTTAACAAGAAATTGAGATATTTTTACACTGGGCACACTGGTTTAATTGGAAGAATGAAGTGTTGTCATTGCGCGCTGCGTGAGTTCTTTTGTTGAATTTCGACTTCCGTTATTGTAATTGGAGCAGTTGACTTACAAAGCAAGGATAAATTGTGAAGCAAAAACGTCCAAGCATTGAAATTACTATTCGACGGGCTCTTTTAGCAACTTACAGATAAGTAGGTATACAGGTGTTGATCTAGGTTTTCGCTCAATGGGGGCAAATGTTTCTCTTTCGGGGACGGGAGGTCGGGAATTTGTCAAACCGTGAAAGCCCTTAGTCTTTCAAGGCTTTCTCTATTTTCCGTAAACTTAACACCCATGTGCGGGTTTGTTTGTCTATTTAGAGCTTTAGACTCAAGTTTGGTCAAAGCCCAGGGTGAGGGCAACTACACCCGTTGTCCCTCCCCCTGTATTCGCGCCTGTACCTAAGTATAGCAAACAAAATCTAAATGAAAAAAATAAAGAGGATATTATTAAGGGGTCATAACTCAAACATCTTGTAACAATTTCTTGAAATTGTTACAAGATTTTATGACCCCTTAATATGACCCCCCCCCCCCTACCCTTATATTTGTTCATTCATCTTGATGAATTAGAGAATGATGATAAAAAAGAACCCATTCAATGATATCCCTAACCCATATAGATTTCGCGACATTTTGTAAATCCTACGATAGTTCCCACGTCCAAAAAACTGGCCAACAACGCCAGCGTAGGTGTGACCCTACTTTTTAACCGTGGAGCATAATCTTTTTAATTCTTTCGACAAACAGAAGGAATCCCAAGTTATTTATAACAACCCGCCTACAATCCGAACAAATTCGATGAATGGATAATTTATTGGCCGTATAAGGTCAGTATGTGTTGCTTGAGTAAAAAATCGAATTTACTTTTTTTAGGCACAGGTGTCATTTGATACAGCCTGAATGAAACCTTCGCGACAAAGCTTAGGAAATTAATGATAGAATTTGTGTAAACATTTTTTGTTTGTGAATGAATCGGTTTTGTTAGGAATCGTGAGTTTTATTCGACAAATGAGGGAGTAGCCGATAAAACCCTGCGAAATATTTGAGGATTTGATTTATTGTACACGTTAAACCATTCTTCAGACCAAAACCGAAAATAATGTTTGGTTGGAAGAAACTTGTGACCGAAAAACAAAAACACTATTTACTCAAAAATCGAAATATTTATAAATATTTTAAAAGTTGGGCTATTCTGCTATCCCAACGTTTTAGGCCTATACGATGATATCAAAGCTGAAAATTCGTAGTTTACGATAGTGCGCAATGTAACGCACGCATAACATTGTGCTTTTAAGCATGCAATGCGAACGGTACAGGGATCTTGGGAGTATTTAAAGTTAAGTTATAACATTGAAAACCAGTTTTCGTAAAAAAAACGTAGGAAGTTTGACCTTCAATATCTCCATAACCAGACCCTGGGGATAGTCCAGTACAAAAAAATATCTTATTAACGGGAAGAACAAGTGAGTCTCGGCTTCGTTAATGGTATGTTACACCCGTTATTTAGTTTAGTTATTAGATAGATTACACATACATAAACATGCATTTTAGTAGTGAAGGCCACATTGCTGTCCAATATGCAATTATCATGATTAAATCTACATTTTTCTCACCAAGAAATTACAACTTTTTTTGTACAGGCTACAAAACAGGGTACAGGGTATTGAATTATTTCGAAGGGATAATTGACTCTTTACCTCTTACGCTGGCCAGTACAATAGTACGGTCCATGGGAATATTGGTCAGGTGGCCCGTGGGCTGTGTCACGCCTACAGAATGGACTTTTTAGTGTCACTATTGCTACCTGAAGTAAGTAGCTACTATCGGTGGGTAGGGGAGCCGTGAAGTTGGGTCAGGTTAGGATAGTCGGGAATAGAAAAGATGGTATTAAATAAAGAATTAGTGAAATGTGATTGAGGATTTTTTTTAAAAATAAGAAAATAACCAAGACATTATTTTGACATTGGCGCAGAAAAGAGCAGCAGCAGACTCCAAATAATGGAAAAAGGGAAGGACTAAGAAGAAAGAAGACGCATAAGATAATAAGAAAGTTTTGAAAGATGAAAGAATTTTCGTGCCGTTGCCTAATCGTGAGCTTACCTACAACTTTTACGTAAGTTGCCTCCACAAATAATCCGTTTAGAATACAATCACAATTTAAATGAGAATATTAATTTCCATTTCAACCTTCATCGAAGAGATCGCTGGATGCCCTGCGCGTACAATATAATAATGCTTTCAGGATGTTTTTGCAACTGCCCCGTTTTTGCAGTGCCTCAGAAATATTTTCTGAGACCCACACAGATGGCTTTCAAGCTAAAAACAAACGCGTCGCTGCTGAGCAAAGTGTGAATCGCAACTATATCCTGAGAGCTGTGGCTGAGAGCTATACTGCAAAAATCAGAACATTTAATGCGGAGGTTGGAAACGTGTTTTCTTGTCTGGTCGTCCTCTGCCTTGAGAGTGCATTATTTTATTTTATTCTATATCAGTACCACTACTAACACTAGAATAAAGTTGTTTGTAATACAACACAATATTCGATATCCATGGGATCACTACTGTCTCAAAATAAATGTATTTTTTTATTATGCAATTTTTTTTTTTTGGAGGGAAATCATCAAATAACTTCTCCCGCTCTTGGCGGAGCGGGAGGGTGTGTCAGACTCTTACTGACTAAAACCCACCCGTATTCCTTCCGTTGTCTGTATTGCGGGGGCCTCGGTGACCCATTAGTACCTTCCCGCGACCCCGGCAGGCATCGGCCCTAGTGGACCCTCTTTGAGGCGCGCGTGGAATACAACGCGCCGTCGACCCGGGCCTGGTCCTACCAGACGGTGAGCTACTCATTGCTCACCGTCCGCAAGCCCGCGCCTATTATACGGTGGCCGAAAATCCGCCCGGGATTCCCGACGCCCAGGGCGTCTCCTGCGGCGGCTAGGGGCGAGAGGGCGCGAAATTTGCCTTTCCCTCAACCGTCCCGCCTCCTCCTTCGCGAGCATGACTGCTTCGCAGAAGGAGGTGACGGCTGCCCATGCCCTCTCGCTCTGTACCATGGCCTGAACCAGGGCCGGACGCGAGAGATCTCTGCCGCAGATCGCCTCCACGAGGACACGGTGGTGCTTTGCCCAAGCCGGGCAGACCTCCACCGTATGCTCCACCGTGTCCTCCGGGCGATCCATACAGTGGTGACACCCGGGCGTTTTCTCCCGTCTTATCCGACACAGAAACCTCCCGAAGCTGCCGTGTCCGGTGAGGACCTGCGTCAGGCGGAAGGTGAGGACGCCGTGGCGCCTCTCTAGCCAATCCTCAAAGAGGGGACTTATCGCCGCAATTGTGGCGTGCCCAGCACTGGGTTGCGACAACCGTATTTATTATGCCATACGTCATGCAAGCTAAGTTCTATAAAAATAAATATTTTTGAATTGGCTTTATTGGTAATACGAGTACTTACGATGGTCATCAAAAATCACGTAAACCCAATTTCTGGCCACCCTACACTACGCCTACAATTCGCTAAAGATAGCACCAACAATACAAATAGGATTATTTACCGCGTCCATTACATTACAATGCTCATTCATGAATGTTTAGTAAAAAAAATACAAGTTTGTTATTCCCACGAAGTAGGTACTTGACTTTTGCACAAATTCGCTCCGGAATCCGTCAGGTTGCACCATGGTTGCACCTCTATGAATTTGACGGGTCATGAATGCCTTTTTTAAAAACGATGATCGATTTGATCCGATTTTTGTGTTTGTTTTGTCGACTGTAAGTGTAAAATTTGACACTTGTAACACCTTTTTGAGACTCCCACGCAATATTTTGTGGGAGATTGTGCTGTTTTATCCGACTGCTCTAGAATGAGGGCAATGTTTTGTCCTTCAACAGTCACAAGTCTGAACGAAGGTGTGAAAAAGCGTTTGATAATTTAAATTCAGAAAGCAATCATGAACTTTCCTTTTTGGTAGGTACGTTTAATAATAACAAGGAAATAAGTCAATACAGTGTACCTGTACACAATTATTTGTGATACGATAAATATAAATCAAATCCAAATGATTCTATACGTAACCACAAAAGTAATAATAAAAAATATCGCTAATGACAGCTTCCCGCTCGAAACGGAAGCGCGGGAAAACACAACTAACTGTCATGGCGGCCACCCATGGCGCGTGATTTGTCAATGTGGTAATGATGGCACATCTTGCATAGGGATCGCATTGTTATTTCGTTAACATTCGAAATAGACGCGTCCTATTCGATTTTGAATAAAATTGGTTTTATAATTGCGTGAATGTTAATGGTTAATCAATTGAGGATCCTCAGTCGATTAGTTTGAACTTTCTTGAAGCTGTTGAAATTGAAATATAACCATCCATCAGTATGCATATCTCAATTTTAGCTTGGTGGGTCTCCCTCGAACTAGGATCTATTATTTTGTTATACGGCACGGCACCGCATACTTAGGTACTACTAGGTACTTAGGGTACTACATAAGTACCTAAGTATTTTGGAACTGATAGTTCCAAAATACTTACCTATGCATTAGTAAATCCTATTAATAAATCCTAGCATCAAGGGAGGTGAAGACATTTTTTTCAAAAAAAAAACAGTACATTTAAAAACACAAGTGTAAGTCCATATATTCCTCCATAGGGGGACTATTTTAATCGTTAATACTGATTTTTTTTTAGATTTTTTTTTTATAGTCAACAAATTTTAATAAAAAAATGTTACCTAGTTAATCCGATAAAATAACTCATTTTGAAATAATAAACAGAATCCAAATCAAGCCAATAACATCGGAGATATGGCAAAAAATATAAAGCACTGTTGTGACAAACGCAACTTAAAAAATAAAAAAAAATAATACTTAACATGAAAAATATCTCCGTTTTAACGTTAATTTACGATATAATTTTTCAAATACGGGTGGGTGGTCACATGCCCATGGGCGGCATTGTATTTTATGAAATTTTCGTGCAGACTGGGATACATATTAGTTATACTCAGTTTATTATATTGTCGTAGGTATTGTCGTCTCAACCTTGTATTACATTATCGACCATCTTCTAATGACCATTGTAAAAGATGGCTAAGCAACTCAATAACGATGAAAGGAAAGGCACGGTTGTTATGTCTATTCATCATCTGAAGCATTCTGTGATGAAACCGTTTTTCAGGTGGTAAAATCAGCAATGAAAGTCGCCGAAATCATATCGTGATCCACGAGAATTACTACACCTCTAACGTACTCTGTCAGGAGTTCAAGACGTCACAAAAAAGACTTTATATCCCATTTTCCCATTATAATATTAGGGATAACTCACCAAACCCCATTAAATGAATTAAATAAAACATCCTATCAACGTGAAGGGCTATAAATTTCGCGCCAACAATTGTAGGACGTATCTCTTTCAACTCCGGTCGCCATTGTTGCGCGTACGTCCCGATCCCCTATCTGTAGGGACGGTACAATAGTGCTGAAAGTGTCATCGTACTTGCGGTTAGACCACACGTGGGGTTCGACTTTATATTGAGCTACGATTTGGGGTGAGCAGAACCCTAAGTTATGTCGTGTTTTGGAGATATGGTCAATGGAACCAAAGCTCTTCGCTTTGGTTCCATTTTACACATTTGAAGATGATGAGTTGCAGGAAAAACATTAAAAACAAACCTTTTATGACATACTTAAGAGTGTATTAACTAATTATAAGCGCAAATAACTCTTACATTTCATCTTTAACAGAATACTTCAACTTTTCGACGTACTCATCAATCACCTGCGAGGTCTCGGTCACATTCAAGCCCTTTGACTCAAAGTACTCGAAATTGTAAGGTTCTTTAATATACTTCTGTATTGCAATGAATAGTTTCTTAGCATCATCCTTCCCACGGTAAATCTTCAAACAAAAACTTTTAATATTCTTTAGCATGTCGAAAACTGTTATTAGAATGTTATTTTCATCCATGCTGTAAGACCAGGTCTTCGTAAATATGTTCAGCAGACCGTTACAGACCACTGGAGTAGCCATGTGTTCAAGTAAACCTATTCTCTGGTAGAACTTGAGTTGGTCTCTATCAACGATAGTTCTCTGCACATCGTTTCTTGCTTCCATGTGCTCCTTGAGTATTATATTAAATAGATCTAAAAGAGTCTTTATCACTGATGTGTCTAGTTTAGCTACTTGCTCATAGAACGGTGCTAAGCCTTTGATTTTCATCACTCTAGCTTGCACCTTCGGATTACCGGGCAGCCAAACATACATAACATCTAAAGAATGGGCCTTTAATGCTAGATTATCCCTCTCAAAAATATCTAGAACTCTATCGACAACAGTTATGGGTATAACCGCAGAGGTTGTTGTCGGGGCGACATCGAATAAGACTTTTAAAAGTATAAGTATGCGAGTTTTAAGCTTATCGTAATCTACTCTAAGATTCTGCTGGACGATTCTGTCTAAACCATTAGCTTTCAAGAACTTGTACGCGTTGTTAGAATTCTTCACAGCCTCTATAATGTCTTTGAGTATTTGTATCATGCTATCGTAGATGCTCTCTGGATCTTCCGTCATAATAACATCATCGTCGAGTTGGTTTAGTTTATAAGCAGTTCTAGTCATATGTTCTAGTTTCTGTATTGCTTTCTCCATGTCAGGGTTGATGTGATCGAATTCTTGGTCAGCCAGGTCAGGAGCTTCACCTGGAATTATAAATTGAGTAATATTTTTAGATTAACTATTTACATCTAATGGAATTGCAGACGGTTCTGATGATTAGGAACTGGGTGCCAGCAAAAGGTGCTAGCACCATTCATGTGTACTTAACTGTTTACTAAGTTAACGAGGAGAGGCAGTTGCACTTAAGACTAAAAGCAAGTCGGACTTAAGCAAAACAATAAGAATAATGGGAATCCAGTACTCTCCAAAAAAGAGATATTGTAGGTTTCCATCTGTTAACCAATGCGCAGTTACCTACGCTAGACAAGAAAACTAGATATAAAAAAAACTGTCAGTCGTAGGACTGCACGTCAGAAGTGAAAACTCTTAGATTCACAAACTTGTAAACATCTGTATATGTGTATCTGAGCGCAACGGTCACGCGAGTTCAGCCCTTTTTCTCCATTCCAAAAATGCCCAACGTGCCTAAAAAGTATTCACTTCAAAAATCGCTAGGTACCTACACTTAGAAGACGGATAGGTGATTACAAAACACAGCTACAAAAAAAGAATGCGTAAATGCGTTGTACGCATTTACGCCTTCTATGATGCCCACGGTCAGAGCTATGTAGAATCCTCACACGGCTATTTGAATAATATTTACTAAATAATTGAAAACTTACCCGCTGTTATTTCTTCTCCGCTAGCGTTGTCCAAAAGGAGAACGGTCACAAAAATAAAACTTAAAATCCGCGACATTTTTGCATTCACCATGAATATCTTTTGACAGAAGAAAAGTCAAAAAAGAAGAACTTCTTTTTGGTAAAAAAACAGAAACATTCACGTTGCGAATAGATACTCTTCTTAGAGCAATTCTAATATTGTCTCACTGGCTAACTGCCGAAAGAAAAATTGTAAAAATAATTTATTATTTAGTTGCACAAGTACATACTGCTACTATTACTTATATACAATAAATTTTGTAACCAATTGAGAATAAGTACTTAGATAATGGTTATCGTATCAGCTGAACTGGAACCACACGCGACAACACAAACGCAAGTACCTTTTTTTTGGGTAGGAATTTATCAAATAACTTCTTCGGAGGGCGTGTCAAACTCTTACTGATGCTTCCGTTGCCTGTGTTGCCACAGGCTAGTATCCCTTTCGGGCTTTCCCGCAACCCCGGCAGGCATCGGCTCTAGTGGACCCCGTCAGTTGTGCTGATATCTCTTTGAGGTGCGCGTGGAACACAACGCGCCGTCGACCCGGGCCTGGTCCGTATCGAACAGTGAGCTACCCATTGCCTACCGTCCAGCCTACGGTGCCGGGAATCGGCTTACTTAACTACTCAGCTACAGCGCTAAAATGTTCTTTTGGCGCATGGTCAAAATCGGAACTAACGCCGCCATCTTGATTTTTGAATATATTATATGTATATTGTAGCATTGTCGCGCTGTAGCTGAGTAGTTGAGTAAGCCGATTACAAAAAAATTGCACAAATTCGTAGTTAAAGACAAATGCTTACCAACAGCGTAGCAACCCCTTCAACATCATTTAGGCGCCATAAAATCCTTGTAGCAGTGTAAGCACCTATATTAGTTATTTACTTTGAGGAGTTTAATATATTGTGTGGAATTTATTTATTTACTTGTAAAGTATTATATTGACTATGTGGGTCAATTTTGTTTTTTTCTTCTCCTTTAGTATTAATCATGGTCTGGCAGTTTGAGTAATTTATATGGCCTACCCAAATGTTCTTTCTTTGGTATTGTTCGTCGCATCGTTGAGCTCCTTAAGTTCTGAGTTGAGCTGCACGATTACTGACAAATGCGTGCACTGACTGGACAGGTCCACTCAATCTGTGTGGTTCTTTCCTCAAAAGGACCATTTCAGACACCAATCTACATGGCCTTCACATGATCTGACTAAGATTATGTCTGGACTTTAAAGGAGACTGTGACCTCTGAGTTTGTTTCGGCCTTTCTTCTCAGAGTAGTCAGATAGGAAACGCCGACCTCATCTAGATTTATTTTAAAAATATGATTGATGTGTAAAAGTGTTTGTACAAACCTACTTACAGAAAATAAATCATTTATCTTTTACCACAAAAGGTCAAATTATCTCATTAGATTTTAAACTTAACCATCAAGATTTTAGGTTTAAAATCATTTGTAGAAATTTGACAGTTTGTGGTAAACTCATGAGCTGGCGACTGTACATCACCACTCATCATCTAACTCATCGCTAGTTCTGAAACATCCTGAATTATCTCGGGATGGTCACTAACACCCTTGGTTATGTTTAACACAATTGAGAACTTCGCGTGACAAAGTCTCTTAAGTATTTTCAGTTCGGACGAGTAACCTAATCGATAATCGGAAAACACTTCAATCGATAACAGAAATCACAAAACAAACTCGGCTAGCTATAGGTACAATGGTGACAATTTCTAGTAATGGCAATGACATGATCCAATATAAACTTGACATTCACAATACCTTGACATCGATAATAGAATGGTTAAATAATAATCATTTAATGATTAATTTAGATAAAACTAAAATCATACATTTTAGCCAACGCTTGACTATAGAAAATATGGACATAAATATATATAATAAAATTGTTGAAATCGTAAATACTACAAAATTCCTTGGACTAATAATTGACAAAAGACTTGACTGGAAATCACAAATCGAGAAACTCTGCAAAAAAATTTGTAGTTCTGCATTTGCATTGCACTTTCTAGCTGCAGTTGTGAATGTAGATACCTTGATTGCGGCCTACCATGGCTTAGTTGCGTCTCACCTAAGACGCGGCATCATATTTTGGGGAAATTCTACCGACGCTAACACGGCATTTAAGGCTCAAAAGAGATGCATTAGATCTATGTTTGGGCTAAAAACGGTTGATACATGTAAACCATATTTTAAAAGGTACAATATATTAACTCTTCCTTGTATGTATATCCTCGAAACCGCAATGTTTCTTAAAACAAACCCCAATTTGTTTCCACGTCTACAGGACGTTGTACCGCGTAACAGACGGGATATGACCATTCTTCGAGTCTATCCAGCAAAAACGGCACTCATGCGCAAAAGTATCGTCTGCATGGCGCCTACTATACAGGTTGAAATTGAAAACTTGCGACAAACTGAAATGGGACATTGTATACATCATTATTAACAACTTTTACTAAGGGACCAAAGCTGTAATACCAAAAAAAAAAATCTGCTTTTCCTACATTTTGATGAGGTATTGCGAACATAAATGTAGGGGACAGCAGTTTTTTTTTTTTGGATTGTAGCTTTGGTCCCTTAGTAAAAGTTGTTCATAATGATGAGTACAATCTTCCATTTCGATTTGTCGCATGTTTTCAATGTCACCCTGTATATAACATATTGCTTAAACGTTGGAAGGAGCTAAATGGTAAGGCATTCAAACGACAATTAAAAATGTTTCTTTCGCAAAAAGCATATTATAGTGTCTCCGAATTTTTGGCCGAAAAGGATTTTATTTTGAGTGATAAATTTTAGCTTTTTCCTGACACTAATAATACTAATAATTTATATGACACTAATATTAAATTTATATGAATATGGAATTTTCACATTATAACATAAAATAATTTCAAATTATAAACTTTGTTAGTGCCTATTCTAGGTAAATTTTCGATTTTGTTATTGTTAATTATTTTCAATGCTAAGGAAATATCTGTACGCCGATACTTACGGCTAAACATGATTGGACACAAACGATGACTGTAATATCTTGCATGCTCTTGTATGTATACAACGTTTAACAAATAAAGAAATCTTATCTTATCTTATCTTATCTAGTATAATAATTGACTGTACACGATTGGGATCAATATTATCAATGTAAACTTGCCTAATTAGTACCCCTTAAGAAAAAATCATCATATTTTGGAAATTAATAAAGACAAATTAGTTTTAATTATAAGCAATTTTCATTTGGTTAATGTTTTATTGTTACCATAATCAAATTTAACATAAACCTTATAAACTTCTGAAAAATAACCAATTTAAAAAAAAAACTTTAAATTTCTCTCTCTTAAAAAAATCTTAAATCGTACTGATGTATCCTTAACTCTAACTTTAAGATCTTATCATTGGTCTTGAGAATCAGCATCATAATCAACAATGTATTAATATTATATGAAGTACCTAACTCTCAACAAATTCGACGGGTGGTCCTCGCCAATTCTTGGCAATCATCGCAGTTGTAATCTTTGATTTATTTTTTGGTTTCTGCACAAGTATGAAAATACGAAATAGGCGCAAGAGCCAAACAGATTCTTTTGCCGCCGCAAAATTTGACAATAATCACGTGTAGGTATATTATCACATCAGCTGAAATCACAAAGATGCGCATTAATACATATCAAATCGTAAAATAGGTTATACACGACTTAATTTGAATAAAACTCTTACGAAATGTGTAAAAATATTACAACAATAGTTGAAAAAAACTTACTTTTCAATATTTTTACCGAGAGCAACTTAACAGGTGTTATCATTCTGTCAGATGGTAAAATGGCCGGCTGTTATTTACATTTTTTGACACTAGAGGCGCTAATAGCTATTACCGAAGCCGAGATTTAAGCGGAGTACGAATTAGGCGTAAGTACAACTTAGGCAAGTTTACCTCTCCTGTACCGAAAAAGAAACTACTTAGAAAATCGCTATGCGTGGCTCTTTTAAGGTGACAAGCAGGGAGGAAGTAAGATAAAAAAAAACATAAGGTGCCTGGCATAGGCGCCGGGAGTGGGGTGCAAGACGGTGCACTTGCACCTCCCTGGTTTCAAAATGTGTCAAAACATCAGAACTATAAAAATATCTGAAAACGCCTGATACAATAATAGAGAACTTAACCTTTCGAGGCGAGATCCTAAAATGTTCCGTTCAATTCTAAAGCTTCTGTGCATTAGTCGATAAAGCACCGCACTCCTATTTCCGAAAATCTAATCAACCCTAGGTGGTGACATTATCGTGCCTGCTTCGCTCACTCTTGTATCCTACTCCTATCTTAATTCTTAAACTTCTTTGTATAAATCGACACAGTTAAGACTCTTACAAACAGAGATAGCTAGATAGCTATCAACGATTTTCTCGCTCAAGAAACGTATCTACAAAAGATTGTAGACCTCGTGTAAATGAAAGAGATACATATCTGCATATACTTATTAATCGTTTATCACACCGCCGGCGCGCCGGCGAGTACTCGTTTGTCGCAGCGACAAGAGCTATCAAAGAGAGTACTCACTCAGCGACGCTCGCTCGGCGGGCAGAACACTCGCTGAGAGACTCACGCAGAACCCAACAATTATAGGCCTGTGTCGGTTCTGCCAGTTCTCAGTAAGGTGTTTGAAAAGTTGATGCTCAATCAAATGTTACGCCACTTTAATAAAAATTCCATCTTTTATGAACAACAGTACGGTTTCACCAAAGGGCGTTGTACGACTGACGCCGGTGTCACCCTAATAAAGAACATTTTTAACGCCTGGGAAGAAGCACAGGATGCCATTGGTATCTTTTGCGACCTCTCTAAGGCGTTCGATTGCGTAAGCCATGAGACACTTCTGCTGAAACTAGAGCACTATGGACTTAGAAATACAGCTCTTGATTTACTAAGATCATACCTAAAAGATAGAAAGGTTAAAGTTCAAGTAAACGGCGTAAACTCATTGGGGTCTGAAATGGCAATGGGCGTTCCTCAAGGTTCGATATTGGGTCCATTCCTCTTGTTAGTTTACATGAATGATTTACCCCAATTACTTCAAAATCAACCGAAGATGGTGTTATTTGCAGATGACACATCATTGATCTTTAAAATAGACCGACGATCACAAAATCATGACGACGTGAATAACTATTCTTCAGGTCCATGATTGGTTTACGGTAAATAATTTGGTACTAAATGAAAAAAAAAAACAAATGCATTAGATTTAAATTACCTAATGTTAGAAGTAGCGAATGTGATCTCATATTGAATGGAGAAAAACTGGAATTTATTAATCAAACGGTTTTCCTAGGAATCACTCTAGACGAGAAACTACAATGGTGTGGTCCCCCCACATATAACATCTCTTGCGGGGCGGCTAAGCTCGGCCGCTTATGCTGTTAGAAAGATAAGACAGTTGACAGATGTAGAAACCGCGCGTTTGGTCTATTTTAGCTACTTCCACAGCATTATGTCGTACGGCATTTTATTGTGGGGTCGGACTGCTGACATTGATTCCATCTTTATTTTGCAAAAGCGAGCTGTCAGAGCCATTTATAATCTACGTCGCCGTGAATCTCTTAAGGAACAATTTAAAAAGATTAATATTATGACAGTACCTTTTTTTTTTTTTTTGAGTGTGGGAAATCATCAAATAACTTCTCCCGCTCTGGGCGGAGCGGGAGGGTGTGTCAGACTCTTACTGAATAAAACCCACCCGTATTCCTTCCTGTTGCCTGTGTTGCCAGGGTGACCCATAAGTACCTTCCCGCGACCCCGGCAGGCATCGGCCCTAGTGGACCCCTACTTTTGTGCTGACGACATCTCTTTGAGGCGCGCGTGGAATACGACGCGCCGTCAACCCGGGCCTGGTCCTTACCGGACGGTGAGCTACCCATTGCTCACCGTCCGCAAGCCCGCGCCTACGGTGGCTGGAAATCCGCCCGAGATTCCCGACGCCCAGGTCGTCTCCTGCGGCGGCTAGGGGCGAGAGGGCGCGAAACGTGCCTTTCCCTCAACCGTCCCGCCTCCTCCTTCGCGAGCATTACTGCTTCGCAGAAGGAGGTGACGGCTGCCCATGCCCTCTCGCTCCGTACCATGGCCTGAACCAGGGCCGGACGCGAGAGGTCTCTGCCGCCGATCGCCTCCACGAGGACACGGCGGTGCTCTGCCCAAGCCGGACAGACCTCCACCGTATGCTCCACCGTGTCCTCCGGGCGATCCACATAGTGGTGACACCCGGACGTTTCCTCCCGCGTTATCCGACACAGGAACCTCCCGAAGCTGCCGTGTCCGGTGAGGACAGGACCTGCGTCAAGCGGAAGGTGAGGACGCCGTGGCGCCTCTCCAGCCACTCCTCAAAGAGGGGACTTATCGCCGCAATCGTGGCGTGCCCAGCACTGGGTTGCGACAACCGTACTTTCCATGACGCCATGAGATCCCGCCGGAGCTCCATCCGCTGTTCCGCGATTTCTCGCGGCAGCGGACTAACGCCCCGGCGCGGCGTTTCGCCTCCTCGCGCCACTCCCATACGTGCGCGAGGACTTTTGCCTCCAATGACAGTACCTTGCCAATTCATTTATGAAAATATTATTTATGTAAGAAAAAATCGACATCTTTTTAATAAAATAAGTGATAGACATAATTTTAATACTAGAAATAAAGATAAAATAGATCAACCATTTTTCAGATTATCTAAAGTACATACATCTTTTATGGGGTACTGTGTCAAATGTTACAACAAAATACCTTGTGATATATTGCAATTAAATGAAAGAAAATTTAAAACTCATGTTAAAAGTACACTTTGTAAACAAGCATATTACAAATTAGAGGATTATATCCAAGATAAGAATGCTTGGAAACATGCTGGTCCAGCTCCATAGGACAATCTAGAGTCTAGACAAAATCAAACTGGTTGCTATTTTAATTGTACAATTTATTATTTGATACAAATAATAAATCAATGTTGAATTTTAATTCTGTGATTACTTTAACTCACACACTGACTTTATTTATTATTTTTAGGAAAAGTATACTTTTACAATGTTTGTAAATATGTGAGCATCATGTACCTATCACATAATACATTTATCTGTCATTGCTTTATTTTTCATTCTTTTTTTACCTATTTTGGTATAGTAATTTTATTCTAGGTGCATCGTCTTCACATATAATTTTAAAATTTACACATACAAAATTTTGTAAAACATTTTAAAAGAGTAACGGTGGAGTTTCTTGCCCATTCTTCTCCATACGAAACTACCTTTTGGAAGGGGCAACTAGAATCAAATCTATTTTTCTTTTTGTTAATTTTGACGTTCAAAAGTGCCTTTTATGTGCCTATTTGAAATAAATAATTTGACTTTGACTTTGACACGCATGGCTCACGACATACGCATACCAGCGAGTAATTAATCGCTCGTCGTCGTCGCGCGCTCGCCCTTAGTTTCGCCATGTCCGTCTGTCTGTAGGCCGCGGCTTAGCTCAGAGACTAGAAAGCTGTAATTTGGTACTAGAAAGCTATAATTTCGTATGGATACATACTAATCACGCCGACAAAGTCGCAAAATATTTTTTTTTTTGGTACACGTAATGTGGGGATGATTCCAACCAACATCCACGTGAGTGACGCCACGGGCAAAAGAAAACTATCACAGCTAATTAGGCTTTACAAGTTAACGAGTACCTAATAGTAGACTAACTTACATTTGCAGCTGTTGGAATGTATGGGAGATCATGTTTTTCAACTACGTAGTCTGGTCATAAGTTTTGTCACATATGGAAAGTTAAATTAATGACACAATGAGTTACGCACTACAACCATTTATAAATTAAATGAAAGGGTATAAAATACAGATTTAAACCACATTAACATTATTCGAAATGTCTTCCTCTTGCTTCGATACAAGCCTTCAATCTGCAAGGCTAGTCATCAATCGAAGCACGCACGACGTTCATGTCAATATCGGCGACTGCTTTAATCAGGGATGCTTTCAGTGACTCTAAGTTGCGATGGGGTTTAGCGCAGACCTTCTCCTCTAAGTACTGCCATATTTTGTAATCCAAGGGATTCAAGTCTGGACTGGATGAGGGCCAATCCTCATCCCTGACAAAGTCGATTCCACGGGTCGTGAGCCAATTTTGGGTACTTTTCGCCTTATGAGCCGGCGCAGAATCCTGCTGGAATACCCAGTGCCTGTTTTCGAACATTGTTTGATAAAGAGGTTCCACAATGTTTGTTACGACTGTGTTTTGATATACTGGGCACTGGTTTTCACTCCTTTTTCACAAAAATACACCTCTGTTGGACCCAAATAGGACACCCCAAGCCAAACCATGAATGCTGAAGGGTGATGACCACGCTGAAAACCTGGCACACGTCTGCTCGCTTCTTCACTAGAGTGTGCATACACTTTACTATTTTGTTTGTTGAAACTCTCCTCAACATAAAATTTTTTTTCGTCCGAATAAAGTATTTCGCGGTATTTTTTTCCCGCGTACCGCCTTAATAAAACCCGGCTTCTTTAGAGTCTGATATTCGAAATTTTACCTATGTGACCTTATGGCCCGGCTACGTACAATGTTAAGTTTGTCCTTGGGATAAATTCATCCCAACTACGGAACTCTTCATTGTGCGTGGTCCGACACGCCCTTGGCCGGTTTTAGTTGCTAGCGCTACTCGATTTTCTCGTTTTTCTTTCTGTGTCAAGATTTCCTTGTGTTTCCCTGTCATTGTCACCAAGTTTGTCAAAGCGTAGACGTTGTCATTTGTCAAATAGTTGTTTCATACTTAATAATTAATAAACAGTGGGATATTATTATCAATTATCAAGTATTAGAGGAATTTGCTATGTGACTATCGTATGGAGGCGTTGACGGTCATATCCCGATGTGGAGATGGCAGTTGCTGCTGCATTCCTCACAGGAGCATGATCGCCCTCATCTCTATTATCAGTTTGGTTCGTTAACTTATCATTTCTCATCAATTTGCAGAAAGAATTTGCCTCTACCTTTCTGTGTAGCCTGGATTTTCCCACCGTAGGGCAAACCCCCCTTCTCTCTTTACCACACACTTCGGTGCTCTGCTATGGTGAGCTAAACCGTTCGCCTTTTGATGAGGATAAATTAGTCGAGTTTGGGAGACCCGCATCGAATTTTACACTAGTAATAAATTACACTGCACTAGTAACACATACGTTACACTAGTAATAAATGCTTTCTTGTTTAATTTCTTATAATAAATTGAACAATGATTACAGGCTTAGTTACCTATTCAAAGCATTTTAAGCTTTACAAAATTCAAACGCGAGCCGTTCTCGAATCTGTGATCAAGGCTTAGTTAGGTACGTATACATAGCATTTTAAGCTTTTCAAAATTCAAACTCGAGCCGGTCTCGAATCTGTGATCACTGGGATACCTTGTTATTGCTCTGACCATTGAGTCGACTGAGCCCTATCACATAATTTAATAACTTCTATCATGTTTTTTACAGATAGCATGTATCCTGGACAAGATGACAACAAATGATGGTCCAGACCAGTGTCTCGAGAACTGGGCATCGTTATGCGCACAAGTGGACTGCGCGAAACAGCTCCTTATCACATTGTTTCAAATGGCAAACCTTCTGTTACTGCTCGCTTCTATTGTTGTGAGTACCGGTCAAAAACGGATAAATACTTGTTTTTAGTTCAAAAGGGTTGAGCCCTACTAGGGCCCGTTTGGGGGTTTCCATATTCGCCACGCTTGGCACCGGGTTGGCGATCGCAGTATGGTGTTAAAATGCATAGAGAACGCTGCTGCCCATTCTCTAGTAAGTCCCTTAGTCGCTTTTACGACACCCACGGGAAGAAATACGATGGTAGTGGCAGTGTGCAGGGCCCATTGCTCGCAGAACACCGGGACCGAAAGGTTCTGGAGTGGCGACCGCGTAACGGAAGACGTAGCGTTGGAAGGCCTTCTACAAGATGGACCGATGACCTTGTGAAGGCCGCAGGAATCCGCTGGATGCGGGAAGCACTGAACCGGTCGAAGTGGTGATGCTTGGGGAGGTCTATGTCCAGCAGTGGATGTCTTTCAGCTGATATGGTGATTATGAGCCCTACTAGTATTACACCTGCATCGTGTTCTTAGATGCAATTACAAACACGTGACAGGGAACCAGAATGGTCATCAAAGCCTCCTGTATAAGCAAGCTGAAGTGGTATTGGCTAGCTTAGTCTCTGACTCTGTCACAACCGTACAGTATTTTTATCTCACAAAGAGACGCGCGCTTTACTTGTGGTTACCAAGTGTTCAAACACGCTGGGTATGGTCGTCATTTCACACGTTGAGCACAATTCTGATATACCTTAAAATATATTTGCGGAAAACAAAGCCGCACTAAACGCTTGCTCAGCGATTGTGAATCTCTTAAGAATAAGAATAACTTTATTTTGCAAATATGGGTAGATGATTCATCAATAGGTGTTAGTACAGTACAAAGATCAGCCATATTTTGCCATTCAGCATGCAAATATTTACATCAAATTATTATATATTATTAATAAGTTATTTATTATTAAATTATATACTATTAAAATAATCATTAATAAATTAATCATTCTTAAATTAGAGTTCATTATATATAACGAATACTAGAAAAGTCAACTAATCTTTTTCTCAGATAGGAACTCAGTCACACTGTAGTACATTTTATCTATCAAAAATTTGCGCAGTCTATTCTTAAAAACAGCAAAGCACTTAAATCTTTCCAATCTCTTGGTATTTATTATAAATAATTGGGCCCATACAATAAACAGTCTTGCGCATCAAAGCGGTTTGACACCTCAATTGACATAACCTACTGTTACATCATCATACGTTAGAAACTACTTGGATTGTGCTTTACGAACATAGCTGCTTCCAAAATATAAAATACAAGGGAGTGTCAGTATACCTACTGCTTAAAATATGGCTCGCAACTGTCGGTAGTTTTAAGTTTAAACATTGCTCGTAGACATCTTGTTTCAGCTTTAAATGCTGTGTCTTTGTCAGAGTTTGAGTTCGCCCTAAATTTAGGGCGAACTCAAACTCACTTGCGCTACGGTGTAATTACACCGTAGCGCAAGTGAGACTCAACTATACCGTGATATGTTTAAGGAGTGTGCATGAGTCTACTATTGATGATAAATAATCTATATAAAACACAGGAAGATGATCTTAATTTTTTACACAGTAAATCTATAAGCACTTTCCAATTTAGGCTGTAATCTATTTGTAGTCCTAAAATTTGGTATCACCTACTTCGTCAATATCGTCATCTTTATAATGTATGTGGAGGTTCGGCACACCGGGTGTTCATTGTCTAAAATACATTACCTTTGTTTTATTTCGGCTTATTTAATATGTTAATTTTTATTTTTTTATACGGAAAGCATAAGTCGTAAAACAATATAAATGTGTCAATAAATTCATTGTAAGCTACATTAGGATCATCAGTAAGGTAGATCTCCGAAAACTTTAGACTACTGATACATCATCATTAATTTGACAGGACTAAACTAAAATTTATCTTCTGTCCTTTTCTTAATGAAACAGAAAGAAAAGGATGCACTGAACTTAAATTTAGTTTAGTTTGTGAACAAGGGAATCGGCACCTCTGTGTAATTTCTGAGTTTAGTCCGTATGTCCCTTAGAATGCTGGCATTTGGTGTTAGGTAGTGACAAACTTGAAACTTTTCTTGAAAATACTGTTGTGCTAAAGTTTATATATTCCTGTTCGTGTTATTAGTGTTCATAAATACATAAGTTATGTTTGCGTTTCAGGTTCAATGTTTTTTTCTGCACTCAGTCGGTTACCTATTACTGCAAGCTGTTGATACTGCGGTTTTGCATTTGAATTTTGCCGATTTGAGCCGTGGGATTATTAGTTTGTGTCTCCATAATCAAAGTAACTGTTTGGTTATTTTTTATTGGAGTTGATGTTAGTCTACTCTAGGCTTTGTATTTGAGACCTTTCGTTTTGAACCTGGCGTGGAACACTTGGGTTCTCCTGTACCAACTTCCTTGTATAATTGTTTAACGCGATTTGATTTCTCTAGGTGGTCTGACTTTAACTGTTCATTTTCACAAAGTAAACTGTCGATTTCATGATTAGCGCTTTGCAACTTAATTTTTAATCCATTGATCTCTTCATGTAGTTTAGCAAAGGATTCATTGTCCTGCAGTGAAGTATCAGGCATACTCATTACTGTAGCATCGAATAATGTCGTCTCTGAGAACGATGTAGACAGGACGGGTTTGTTTTCGTCCGCCGGTAATGGTAATTTGTCCACCAAATACTAAATATTTTTTTACTATGGTATCATTAATCGCCCTCTGGTGGCGAGTAGCGTTAGATTTTAGTTTGCCTATTCACCACTTCTAACGATTATGGCGCGAGTTGTCATACATTAAGTTGGGGTCAAAGTCCACTGTTTAAAATATTTTTCTAAAAGGTGCTAAAGTATGTTTTAGTTTTTATTCACTGAAGATAATAAAAGTGTCACTCAAAGCAGTTATTTATTGGGGATGCATAGGTTTAACGTTTTGATGATAGATAAAGCACCGATTTATTATTTATAACTGGTTTATCACTGTTAAAGTTCCCCTATAAAACTGTTGTCATAATTGTTATTTCACTGGGTCAAATTTGTTACAATTAATATCACTGCATCAAAATACTTATATTACACTTTGTTACGCCACTTTTTATATAATTTATGTGATTAAATTTATTATTTTCAAATTTAAAAATACGGGGATATAAACAGTTCTAGTGTTGCCAGTGGGAAAAAAAATAACGTAAAAGCCCTTTCGACTCTGGGGGTCGATCGTTATCATACACGATAAAAAGCATACAGGAGGTAATTTTCAAAAGTGGTCGAATCTAAATCCATAGATTTTAAAGTAAGAACACAACATTTTTCTTTACAGAATTCTTCATTGCCTTATAACATTCATAACTAGCCAAATCCAGCCTAAAGCCCTTAAAAATAAGAAATAAAAATAACGTTACTTTCAAAATTAGCCTATTCCAGACCAGCTTACTTTCAAACATAGTCAAATCCGCATGAGCCAATCACGTCGCTCCAAACCCCAACCGCCATCTTGCAGTTTCCATACATTGAGGCGACGCGTGGGCACCTAACGATTCTTTTTTGTGTCGTGTTAATTAGTGATTTTCTATTAGAAAAACCGAATAGATACGTGAATAAAATGGAGAAAAGTGTTGAGGACGTGCCTAGCCATCAGGCCAAGAAGAGAAAATCTGTCGCAGTACCAAATAGTCGCGGAGAAAAGAAGAAGAAGAGGTCAGTAATTTCTTGAACATTTTGTTTGTTTACCGAAGGTAGGGTTGTGCAACGTTTTCACTCGTATCTAATGTTAATATTTTTTCAAGCAAAAGAAACTGTTTGTATTGTTTAATTGTTGTAATGTATTTTTTCAGTTTCAGTTCAGAGTTCAGAGTTTCAATTTGCCTTCGAGATACCTGTGTAGACATAACAATGAGGCATATAGATGTATTAATATATCAATGCAAGATATCAAACGATTTCATGATCAGTTCTACGCTCACTCTGATAAACGGTATCAAGATGATTTTATTATAAAATCCTGCAAAACTGTTATCCCTGTCCGTAAAAGATTAGTAAATGGAAGAGGCAATGCGAAACATATGAGCATTGTTTACAAGATAAGAGATTCTAAGGGGGTTATGATAGCAGTGTGCCGTAATTTTTTTTTGAATGCTCTATCGATTAAAAAGGGTCGAGTGAGAGGAGTGTTAATGAGACACCAAGATACCGGTATGATGGCTGTAGAAAGACGCGGTGGGGATAGAAAAACGATGAAAAACGTGGGATTGAGAGATGCAATTATCTCATTTATAAAGAAATTTAAGGGTGTTGAATCGCACTACTGACGATCTAAAAGTCGGCGTACCTATCTGCCATCGGAGTTAAGCATTGCATCAATGTTCAAAATGTTCATCGAAGAAAATGCACAGTTCCCTCATTGCAAAGAGTCATATTTTAGAAGAATTTTTAACACGAAATTTAACATAAGTTTCAGTCATCCAAGAAGTGATATGTGTTCGACTTGCATAGAATTGAATGAAAAAATCAAAATTGAAAAGGACGATTCAACCAAGGCCCAAATCCAAGTTGAACTGACAATTCATGAAAAAAGAAGCAAATCATTTTTCACATTCCTGGCAGACAATGACCCCACAGTAAAAATATTATCTTTTGACTGTGGTAAAAACCAACCGTTACCTAAAGTCCCTGACCAAAGTACCTATTATTCCCGCCAGTTGTACATTTACAACTATACAATAGTTGTAGGTCATTCTCATGCAGAACTGACAAAAGAAAATGTAGTTTCTTATGTATGGACCGAAGATGTTCATGCAAAGGGGTCAAACGAACTATCTAGTGCGCTATATCACTGCCTACAAAACAATGTAAATTTCACTGGTGTAGAGGTACTCCGACTAATGGCTGATGGATGCTCTGGACAAAACAAGAACTCCACTACTATAGGAATGGTTTCCAAATGGTTCAGCAGTAGTGCACCGAGATCACTAAAAAAGGTTGAACTTATTTTCCCCGTCACGGGGCATTCATTTATTCCCCCCGATAGGGTGTTTGGTGTTGCTGAAAAAGAGATCAGAAAGAGAAATACTATTGTACAACCTAATGAGTATGTTGATATAATAAAAAAGCATGCAACTGTTTTTCATCTGAAGGACATTGAAGTATGTGATTGGAAGACAGCAAGCCAACAAATCCATAAGGGAACTCAAGCTTTCCACTTCAAAATAATGTCTTGTAAGAGGTTAGTATTCACAAGAATGAAAGGAGATCCCCGAGGAGTTATAGTGAGAGGTGAACCTTATTACCACAATGATACCGGTTCTCGACGTTCCATAACTAAACCAGGCAAATATGCTTCAGACATATTGCCAGAACCTATCACCACCTCTCCGAAACTAAAAAAAGAAAAAAATAATGACGTAGATAAGCTACTAACGAAACATTTTGGTAAAGACTGGATGCAAAGAGAGGACCTCGACTATTACAAAACTGTTATAGACTGTCACAGGAATAATGCTAATATTAATGATATGGATGATGATGAGGAGGTAATGTGCGAAGAACATGTTGAAGAACCTTGTGTTGGCGATATGATATAGATATTACTAACACAAGGTGCTTCACCATTTTTTTAGAACAATTTTATTAAGTTAAATATTTTTTTCTTTATTTCATGTTCACAAAATGTTCTTATTTATAAACATAAATTGATCAATGCTTAACATTAAATTTGTTGAAGCATTTCGATACTACATAACATTAATCAAATTATGTTTATCGTAGTGTTTAAGTGAAGATAGTATTGGGTGGGAGTGATTTTAATTTAAGATATAAATCTTTATTGTTTATAATATGTTGTGTGATATGATTATGAGATAAAAACATTAATATAATGAAAACCGATTTTGAATGAAGATGCTAATAGATAGATGGTAATAGATTTGATGCTAATAGTTACTAAGTTCAATAAATACGTCTTAAATTTTGTTAAAATAAATAATCACTTGATTTTCATGTCAACTGTTTTATTTATTATTTAAGTACTTTCCCTAAAACATAGAACCAGTGACAACCCTATTTGAATCATTTAGTTGGATTGTTCCAAAGTAGTCAAATCCTGACAGCTTCCTAACAAAATTAGTCAAATCCTGACAGCTTTTTAACAAAATTAGTCAAATCCTGACAGCTTTTTAACAAAATTAGTCAAATCCACACCTTGGAAACAAAAGAAGTCAAATCCGTTTTTTAATCACAGTTTTCTCTGTAAATAGAAGCATTTACTTTATTTATGTTATTGTTTAATAATCCTGAACTCCATAGTAATCAATACTTACCATCCAAAGCGTCACAACAGCGTACATCATGACGGCATACAAAAGTTCACTTTTCTCAATTTGGCATAAAGTGGATTTGACTGCTATTGAAAATTACCTCCTATGAAACATATTTCTATAGACGTTAGTATGTAACAGACACAATGTATAACCAGTCCACATTATTTAACATTGCTAATCTGTATTTAAAGAAAAGTTTGTGCTATATATAACACTAGCTGTTGCACGCGACTTCACCCGCGTGTCTTTTTCTAAAAATAGCCTACGTTACTCTTTATAACATCAGCTATCTGCCAGTGAAAGTCCCGCCAAAATCGGCCCAGTCGTTTTGGAGATTAGCCGGAACAAACAGACAGACAGACCGACAGACAAAAAATTTCAAAATTGTTTTTTTGTTAGAAGTAGGTACCGTATGCACTTTCATATGCATCTAATAAAAAGTTATTTTGGCATTTCAAATAGACACTTCAATTTTATTTTTTTGTATAGATAATATAACAATAAAAATAAATAAAAAATCTCAAATAAAAGTAGCCCAAGTTACTCCTTATTACATCAGCTATCTGCCAATGAAAGTCCCGTCAAAATCTAGTAGGTAATCAAAGTTTCAAAGATTAGCCGGAACAAACAGACAGACAGACAAAAATTGTAAAAAAAAAAAATTGATACCTATATGTATCGGGTATACATCCATATCCATGTGCATTTAGTAAAAACCGGTTATTTAATTATCTGTATAGATAATCTGGACGCACCCTTAGGGAAATTCCTGCCGGGGTCGCGGGAAGGCAGAAAAGGGTTACCGAGGCCCCTGGCAACACAGGCAACGGAAGGAATACGGGTGGGTTTTAGTCGGTAAGAGTCTGACACACCCTCCCGCTCCGCCAAGACCGGGAGAATTTATTTGATGAATACCGAGCCAAAAAAAAAATTGGTAATTGAAGCGGCGAACTCCCTTTGTATACCTAGCTTTAATAAGTCTGTGTTCTATTGACTCACAGGAAAGTGCAATCCTAGTACAACTGTACGTGTGGTACACCCTCGCGTTTGTCGTGCTGGGGCTCATCGTGAGCATTGTCGACTTCCTCTTCAAATACAAATTGGAAGGTACTTCGTGCCTGATCGGGTTCATCACTGAAGTTGGCTTCTTATTTGGTGAGCTTCTCTAATAGTTTTCTTGGTTTTTGCTTTTGGTTAAACTTGGTTTAAAAAAAATATTTCATGATGGCCGATGGTTAAATCTTCGCCTCTCATGCACGAAGTTGTAGGTTTAAAACCGGGTAAGTACCCATATGATTTTTTCATCTTTCCGAGTTTATCTTGGATATAACTGACATCGGTGAAGGAAAGTTCGTGAGGAAACTGGCGTCTTGAGCAAGCGGGATGATCAATGTTAGTGCCTTCTCTGTGTGAGAAGACTTGCCAAGCAGTGGGACAATAATAGGCTGTGTATTATTTTGGTTTTTGCTATTATTTTTTTCAAGAAACCATTGAGAGTCCCAGATTCAGCAGTGGGTTGTTATTTAAGGCCTTTTAAGTAGTAATGAAACGGATAGCTGTTTGGCCGGATACTGAATACCGGATATCAAGCCAACCTTGAAGCCGGATATCCGGTCAACCTTGAACCTGGATATCCGGCCGAAAATTGCCGATAGGCGCATCGTAACGAGCGACCTATCGTAAGTGGCGCACGAACGATTGGGCGGACTCTAGTGAATTCGGGTCTATTCGTTCATGACCGAAATTGGCAAGTTCATTGACTAGTTGAATTGATTGCAAACACGACCATTTGAGGTTAGTAAAAAACGTGCTATTGTAGTTCAAGTTTATCATAAAAGTATTTACATAATTCTAAAAAGATTTTGCGATACCAGAACTTAAAAGTTGGCCAGAATTTATCTTTCAGCACCCTGACGCAGCTGTTACAGCGAAAGACTTTTTTCTTGAAGCTGTCGGCTGTGAAAATAGCAAAACCGTTTGTTGCCTCTTAATGCAGAGAAATTGGTATTCATGCACTATAATTTGCCCTTAGTGCAGTAATAGTACTGTTTTGTTATTAGTTCAATGAAAATATTGTGATTATATTTTGTTATGTGGTTTAACTTAAAGTACCTACATTTAATATTTCGTTTTCCGGCCGGGGGTGGGTACTCGCTTATTATCCGGTATCGGGCGGATAGTAAATTTAGCCCGGATATCGGTTAGCTACCGATTATCCGTTTGATATCTAGTAGGTATAAGTGTATCGAATCTAAGCAAAATAAGCTAATTGCAATTTTTGAAAGATACTCTTTAGAGCAGTGCATATTGCGGCTTTGAGTGTCGTATTTTACAAGGCATTCCGATTTAACTGTGATCATATTTAACTAAATTCATCATTCATTTTTTTTCGTTATCTGGAATTTCTCAGTAGCAGCCCGGTGTCTGGATTTGTGCTCGGTTGATGGCAGTAGGCTCGGCCCCTATTACATGGGACTTAAACATAACTGGCGAAATGTGGGTGTACTACAGGTACACCTCTGCCCAACCCTTCGGGGAAACATGGCGTCATTAACTATTTCTTTCATAACCGCGGGTGGGTGCATTTCACAAGAATTTCAGTTGTCTTTATGTACCTACTCTGCTACGTCGATATTATCAACAAATTTTGAATTATTTATTTCTCCTCTTACAGCAATATCCCGATGCTTACCTCTGGTGGACAGTTACAGAAAACACATCGGCGGCGAATCTTCAATAACCTCATAACATGTAAATAGTGTTTGTTAAGAAAAATAAAAATCACAAAATAATTTTTAACTTTTTCATTTTATATTTTTGTACTATCTACTATATACAATGTGGATATTAAATATCTATAGAAAAAAAACATCATACAACAAAACTTAGAATTAACGCGAATACTAAAATAACATGGTTCCCGCTGAACACATACACACATTTGCTTATGAATATAAAAAAAAACTTAAATTTCTTAGTCTTCTTTAGTCCAAAATATGATGAGAGCTATTTTTCATTATGATATTTTCTTTAGGGAAATATTTAATTGAACCTCTAAAAACTTATTGACATTAAGAACTTTTGCGTTTTTGATGCACACTGTTTTTAATAATTGGGCCTCTTTTTAACTTTCTGGCCTTTTCTCACATTTGGTCGCAATAACTAAGCTGACCCCGACCAAATGGGTTAGAACTGTGACCAGCCGCGCATTGGTCGCAGTTACTTGGCTATTTAGTATTTTAAGGACCCCGAAAAAGGAACTATTTGAGGATCAAAAAAAGAGGCGCAATCATTATTTAGAGTGTTCAATATTATTATAGGAGCGCAAAATTATTAGAGGTTCGATTAAATACATACCTTTTCTTTAGGTACTTATTCTTTGTATACGTTAATGTTTCTTCTGATAGTACTTCAATCTGCCTAGCTTTTTCCTAACAACGTTGGAGTCAGCTTCCAGTCTAACCGGATGCAGCTGATTACCATTATGAGATTACATGAAGACTGCCTATCTGACCTCCACAACCCAGTTACTGGGTACGACCGGTTTTCAGACTTGGGCTTCTGACGACCCCTAACGACTGTCCAAGATTTATAAATGACAGCCGGGACCAAAGGCTTAACGTGCTTTCCGAGGCACGGAGGAGTAAAGATGGTCACCCATCCACGAACCAACTCCGGCAAGAGTAACTTAACCTGATGGATCGACCCGTGCGGATGTTATTACTTAGCCACGAGCTCCTCTTCTGATGGTACTTATGGAATTAATTGTTATAAGGAAAAGTTTTCAAGAGAGAATAGCTCCCAAAATAATATGGAACAAAAGAAGTATGTAAAACTGGACGGCAGTTCAATTTCGATGCGATTATATTTGCAAAAAAATCTCTAAAATAAATTTTAAAATGAACGCGTCGCTGCTTAGTCAGGCCCTTTCCGAACTTTGTAATAAATACTTTCAATAAACTGACTTGTCGTTTAAAAACACGATTATTCCTTATCTTCGGAGCTTTGTGAAACTTCTTGTCAAACTTATAAAACAGTAATGTTGTCAACCAGCATCTATCTATAAAGCTTATCATACAAAGGCACCGTGCTCGCATCAAAATAACTCCAACCCAGTTCCACTGTATCAATATTAACAATTATTTTGGTATATACAAAATCGGATACAAACATGACAACTACATATTTCTAAAGTACATATTTTTGACATTCTTTAAAAATCTTTACAAATTCATTATTCACTATTTGTTGTTGGCTCCACGAAATGAATAAAAGAAAAAACAGCAAAGGAATTTGTAAAAAAAAAAAGTGTTGATAAAATTCGTTTTTCATTTCGAGGAATACACGATTATTTAATGAGTCTTCGAGGCATACAAGGCATGATTTTCATCGAACTACTTATAAGCAAAAGAACACTTTCATTGAAAACAGCGCAAATTGACGCGTCGATAAAGTTATGTTACAATAAAACGCTAACAATCTTACTTCGCACAATTGGTCATTTATGAAGGATTAACATCTAAAGCATGTTACACACAGAGTGAACAGATTCATGCCATCTCGCATCCTTGTATCGCTTGCACGTTTTTGATAGAAAAGCTACTTGAAGATTTTCCTTGATTCCTTACAATAAAATTATCACCCCAACGCGAACTCAGAACATCTTATGACCAGACGTCGGCGTCGATCATACGCGCCATTTCCGATTGTTCTTGAATTCCTTTACCGTAATTGGTTGTAGTAATATCCAGGGTCTACTGGCAGCCTGCCGGGGTCGTGGGAAAGTACGAAAGGGTTACCGAGGCCCCTGGCAACACAGGCAACGGGAGGAACACGGGTAGGTTTTAAGAGTCTGACACACCCTCCCGCTCCACCCAGAGCGGGAGAAGTTATTAGATAATATCCCAACCAAAAAAAAAGGGCTACTGGCAGAGCATTCAACACTATGTTGTTAATTTTTGTCCGATTCTAAAGCATCCCACCAAAATATAATTCCAAATTATTTTTTCAGAAGACTAGTACACATACATAACTACACATACTCACGCCTTCTTCCCATGAGGGTAGGCAGAAACTATAGAACGCCACCTGCTACGCTCCTTACATACCTACTCCTTTTGCTTCGTTTACGCACGTCGATTGCGTCGAGTACTACGCACCAGTACGTATACCATGAATTGTTATCGAAAAATTACTCGCTAGCGTATTAACGTGGATCAAATAGATTTCGATAATGCTTGCACCATGAGTTTTACGGAGTCATACGCAGACGCTAAGGTCAGCTCGATAGATCGTGTCGTGTAGCTAACTTCACTCCTTATTTTTTGTTCCTTTCTTTCTCACTAACAAGAAGAGAGAACGACTCATAAGCTCATATGACAGTGAATATCTCGAAATGCAATAATCCAACTAAATAGAAAGGTTGGCGGTTGGTGGACTACTTATGGTATTTAGTGGTTGTTGAATTTTTTTTCCTTATAATATGTCACTATCGTCGATTCAATTTGTAATTTGTGTACGTTGTGTGTTCCGCAGCGTTTTTCACTTAAATTTAAAGTGAAATAAGTTGGCTAAATTATAATCTAAAATACAATGAGGACCAGTGGGGTCACAATTTAATATGGTGTATAGTGTAATGAAAATTATTGTTTTAGTTCTAATGAAACTCTTTGTGTTGGCTTGAATTCCGTAACATTGTTCAATAATAAACACAAATCTTCAAAGCTTTTTTAGAAAGTCTGTAGAGTTGGCCACTAACATATTTCATGCTAAATAAGCTCTTCCAGACATTATTTTTACTTGAATAGACTCAAAAACGTATATCATTTTAATGTAAACATATGTTTCACACCTCAAAATGCTAGTGAGCTACGTAACTACTATCGCAAGCGTATTTTTCGATAGCGTCCATCAAATTAGTGACTCATGGTGTCGTTTTGTATGGTGACAGCTGAAAAACGTTAGTGACTATCGAATAGATTACGTTAGGTTTCTTACCTATCGAAATCTATAGTGCTCAAGGTACGCATTTTAATTCTGTCTGTGACCGCTAGGGGCGCTGTACAATATTTCATACATTTCATTTACGGAGACGCTAGCGAGTTTTAGCTGAGCAAACTCATGGTAGAGCTACTGACCTTTTGAAGAACATCACCAATGAGGTTACTATATGTCTTTCTGGGGCTTCTCTTCCCGGCCTTCAGAAGTATATTTCCAAATTGACGTATTTGCAAGCAGGCAAGTTCCTGTTATATGTGAATTGAAATACCAGTCAATACTGTGGCGAAATGACCAAGAGGTTGTTGGAAACAGCCGCGTAAAATGTTATGAAAGGCGTGTGAGTTTATGTTTATATGCCATTTTTTAATTTGTGTTTTATGGATAAGATTTTTTTTGTTTATTAAAATTTTGCCATATAAAATACATTTTTAAATATTTCTTCAAAAAGATATAAAAAACATTTAAAAATATAATAAATAGCGGTCCGCCGGTATCGGGAGCTGGGTCCAAGCTACCGGTGGTTAGGGCTCCAGAGACAGGAACCTCCTCACGATGCGAGCCTTATCGAGGATTACTGCCTTCTGAATCAGGGCCTTGATACAACCACCTAACGAGAGCCTCGAGAGATGATGGTCGAGGCTTTCGGCCATCAGGTATTATTGTGATAATATTGGCTTTAAAATCTCAAGGCTAAATTTCGCATACCTCTCTATCAAAAACGTGCAAGCTATTATTGATATAACTACCCTTAGTTACATAGAAAGGCTCTGTAGGCATATATTTATTTATATTATATTCAAATCTACTGAAAACGAAATCTAATCTAATATACATAAAAGGTTTCATACAAACTAACTCACAAAACGTTATGTTACTCAAGATTTTCGTTTCCGAAACTTATTTTGGCACTAGAAATTATACTGAAAAGTAAAAATGTCCAATTTCTATGTCAAATCCCTTTGAGATCACAACTTACAAGAAGGTTTTCTTCCAAATATTTTGACTCTACTAAATCGCGTAAATATCACTTAGAATAATTTGCGTATTGCGACGACATTAAACTTTTACGCGCGAAATAGTTTGACGCCATTAGAGAAGGAACACGATGTTCTTATATAATCGACAATTTTTTATTCGAAGTCAGTCGACATTTTTGTTTTAAGGCTCCTACATACTGGCGCGACTTGTCGCGCGACGCGACGCGACACAAAGACACCGCGTGTAGCGCTACAAGCGGTGCCTTTGTGTCGCGACGCGTCGCGCGACAAGTCGCGCCAGTATGTAGAAGCCTTTATGCTAATCGCCATACCAAGCCGGTTTCTTGCTAACATTAAATACAATTGTAAACAGAAAGATTTATATTTCACGTACTTATTGCGCGCGTCAGAAAGTTGTTGGCAGGGGTACCTATTGCTATTTTTTTCTGCAAAACATTCTGGATGTCATCATGGAAAAATATCGTAAGCAACTCTATAAAAATCGTCTAGCTGTGCACACACATGTGCTAGCTGTCACTGTGTAATAAAATGGCCATATCTATTTTGATGGTGATCGTTTAGTTAATCGACATAAACCGGCTGATTTTTTTTTATCGTCTCGAAAAACATAGGGTATAGTAGGTGAACGGAGTGGAAGCCTATGGCATACTCAATTTATATTTTTTTTTATTTTTCTTCAACCTGTAAAGAAATTGATTTATCAATAAATACTACCCATTTGAAGTAAACTTTTCATACTAAAACAAAAAAAAACAAAAAAAAAAGAATAAATGATGAAAAAATATCGAAATTCAAATCATAAAGAGTGCGTATGATTTGAATTTCGATACTTTTTCATTGATTTTTTCTTTTTTTTTTTTCAAAAAAAAAATATTCAAATCATACAGGGTGCATATGATTTGAATTTCGATACTTTTTCATCGATTTATTCTCTTTTTTTCTGTTTTTTTTGTTTTTTTGTCGATTCCGAAATGGCGGGCGGGATTTTTACGATCGATACAAAAGTGCATTCCATATAAGCCAACATTTGAAAGTAAGTTAATATACATTCGATTTTATAATCAGAAACCTAAATTTGTTTTCCCGGAACCACGGGATTTTTTTTATACAAAAGCGCATTCTATATTAGCTAACAACTCAACTTTAGGTAAATATGCATCCGAATATCCGATCTCTGATTATTAATTAACATTCCAAGACAGCTAGCACATGTCAGATTACTCCAGTCTCCAGTGAACTAATAATTCGACTATAACTCCGTCTTCTATTTGACGAGCATGTTTGATGATACCTAGCAGTTTTGGACCTTCGTCTAAAAGTATAAAATGCTGGGACTGTATTATCTATCTCTGTAAAACCATTCCAGGCATAATCTATTGAATTAAAAATCTAATTATTTAGGCAATAAAATCTAAAATGCATTGTCATTTCGAGTTTTACAAATATGAGAAAAGAGTATTCAGATTGTCATCACAATAAATTAGTACTTTTTATTTATTTACAGAACATATTAATTCCGATAATTTCCTACTGGGTAATAAACCAAACTAGTTGGAATAGTCCTGCATCCTAACTGCTTAACACAATATCAATTACAACCTGAATGATTTTGAAGTATATTGCTAAGGGGCCATTCAAGTATTACGTAAGCACCAAAGGGTCGGGGGTCTTTGCTGTGCTTATTTTTGATGACATGGGGGACAGGTTGTCTGGATGGTGATTACATCAGCAATATTTATTCACTTTTTCTGATATTTTTGCAACATTTAGAAGATTCTGTTTTGAACAAATGTGACAACTCTACTTAACTGTCTGTATGTTGGAAAGCGAAAAGCATGTCCAGGGATTCCCCAAAATAATTGATATTGCTAACTCGCTCACACGCGGTGTTTAATGGTTAATTTATAAAGCACCGAAATAAGGAAATTATTTAAATGGGCGTTCAATTCTTGTACAGTCTATTAATTCCTTATTTATAGACTCATGAATAACAATAAAGAAACCTGAACAGATAAAATATATATAAGTACCACTGTTTACGTAACAATAGGAGGGGGGGGGGGGGGGGGGGGTATCGCTTTGTTTACCAATGCTGACAAGGGGGAGGGGGAATCACTAAAATTCTGCTTACGTAATACTTAAATGGCCCCTAATCCATTGCTTTATATGTTCGAAAAATGTGTCTGCTCAGCAAACTAAATAACGAAATTAATGTTGTTGAACTGTCGAAATGAAACCCATTGCTACTGATAGTGTGCTAAGCAATTACGCCGCTGATTGGTTTAAAAAATGATCACCCAATAAGGAACTCGCTAGAACACGGCAAGCAGTGAACCAATTCCTGTTAAAAAAAAAATGAAATTTCGGGTTGAGTATAATTGTAATTTCATAATGTTTGAATTTTTATTGAAAATATCAGACAAGCCGGTTTCCAATAGGATTCTCTCATCCCAATTCTAATATGACATGCTGCCAAACCTCATCTGACGCGCGCTTTACAAAAATTCTAGTTAGATAAATATAGTTATAATTTATTATTATTTTTGAGGACAAACTTCCAATTTGCTAGTCCAACTGGCTGATCAGACTATTTGAATATCCGTAAGTAAAGTCTAACACAGATTTATAATTTTATTATTATGCTACAAATATCTAACAAAAGCTATTATAAAAATCTAAAGCTGTCTTTCGCGCAAACCAACGGACAAGCAAATCAGAGATTTACCCCAAAACATCATAGAAAAACTAATTGACACATTTCAGAAACCAACAAAAATAAAACAAATCAGACTTACTTCGAATCAAAACTCGAACTTTTTCAATATTCCGTTGTTTTAAACTTCGAACACTGTAACGTCACTGCCACACTGAGTTAACTAACACTCTGATTGGCTATCGACACTATAGGTTGCTGGTTATTGGTGGATATTACTGTGGATCCGGGGGGTATTTTCTGCGGGACCATTCCATCTATGTGTCTGTATTTCTTGAGTCGTGTCCACTGGCCATTGTTGTAATTCATTTGGAAATGCATCTCTGACAGCATGGTGAGGTATGTGTCGTCGGATTGCAGAACATTCTCAATGTTTTCTGATAGTTTTATTGTAACGATATTGCCTAGGTTCGGACAGGGGTTTTCTGGAAAAAAATGTTATTGTTTAGATTCTTGTGCCTTTCAAGAAGAAAATTTTGATTAGTTGAGACCTCACAAAGAAAAAGAAATAATATTTTGCACAGGCGTATGGTACGCCTCATTTCACCCATTTACGAAGTATATTTTTTTGTGTGTTTGTGTGTGTCTTTGTGTGTCTTTCTTCTCGCTTTCTATGGTAGGGATTTTGTGAAAAGCTGTCACTTCCTGTCTACACACTTGCATCCCGCAAGTGTGTAGACAGGAAGTGACAGCTTGAGCATGGAATTAGTGTACTGATGGAATTAGTAAGTACTATATAGATTGTAAGAGGGAGTCGAATTTCGACCAATGGGCGACTACTAGTAATGAATATTCGAATATTTCAGTATTTAGCTCTTTTTTCAATTCTGAGGCGAGGTTAACTTCTGTCGCTGCTCAATTGCTTATTATCAAGGTGAGATGTCACATGTTACACACATCATAGGCGAATACTAAAAGGCTCGCTTTTTTTGCACTTTATAATGTCACATGACTATAAATCCTAATGGATTTATGTCATAATCAGCCTATACTGTTCCCACTGCTGGGACCCAGGCCTCCTCTCTGTGAAGAGTGGGCCGTAATCCACCACGCGGGGCCAGTGCGGGTTGGTAGATGTCACATGTCTTCGAATTTATGGTTCTAGGACATGCCGGTTTCCTCACGATGTTTTCTTTCACCGTTTTGAGAGCAGTGGTGTTGAAATTATTTACACAAAGTAAAGCGCCTGCTTGGGTTCGAACCTGCGACCTACAACTCGTAAGTCGGGGCCGTTACCACTGGGCCACCACTGCTCCCAGGATTTATTTATTTCTAAAATAATATAAATAAGGCATAAGTGATAATGCTTACCTCTGGAGCCGGCCATGAAACCAAGTATAAGCGCCTTCTCGGGTCTCGTGACGCGGTTCGCGTTACGGAACATGTCTTGCGCTTCCAACATTTGTTCACGCTGAAATAACACGTGTACTAGATTATAAATAAAAACGAACATTTTGAGCAGACAAGTACGTAAAATACATTGCTTATTTTGGCTCTTTAGCAGTTTTACCACCGAATTCACGGATGCCACCTAACATTCAAACCTTAAGTCTTAAGACAGCTTGACTTTGTTTTAATTAATTTGATCAATAAGATTCTTTATTGAATTTGCAAAATTTTCGTCCTAGCCTGTATTTAGTGCATATACATAATGTTTTCTGCATTGCATACAATGAAAGAGTAGCGTTTCAGAATGCGACCATACTATGTCGGTAGAAGATTGGCAATTCATGGTTCGGATTTCCGGCCACCGTAGGCGCGGGCTTGCGGACGGTGAGCAATGGGTAGCTCACCTCCGGTAAAGACCAGGCCCGGGGCGACGGCGCAACGTGTTCTACGCGCGCCTCAAAGAGATGTCGTCAGCACAAGTGTAGGAGTCCACTACGGCCGATGCCTGCCGGGGTCGCGGGAAGGTACTAACGGGTTACCGAGGCCCCTGGCAACACAGGCAACTGAAGGAACACGGGTGGGTTTTAATCAGTAAAAGTCTGTCACACCCTCCCGCTGCGCCCAGAGCGGGAGAATTTATTTGATGATATTACCACCAAAAAAAAAAAAGGGTTGCCAGACGTCCCGATTTTGGCAGGACGTACCGATTTTTCCCCAAAATGAAATGACCCGCGCGGGACAGGCTCAGTCCCGCTTTTCGGGAATAAAAAAAGCGTAATTCGTAAGTAATGTATTACTTATTTATACAAACAAACCAGACAATTATTGTTATTACTACAGTAAAGTAACGTATTTTCATAAAAATACATTTTTATGGCTATCTAATATCATTGTAAACTTAATTTGAGACTCAATTCTAAGTACAAATAGTAATAAATGAAATACTACTGATTTCTTACTTTTTTTTTATTATGTCCCGCTTCCGACGAAAGAATCCCGCATTTTTTACTCAAAAGGTATCAACATCCCGCTTTACCCGAAAAAATCTGGCAACGCCAATTGACATAATCCTTTCAATCTTTTTCTTTTATTTATTTATTTACTTGACTCAGATAGTAATGAAGGTGGTTAACCTTTTGACCGCTACAGTCATGTATAGATGACAGAGCAAAATGTGCCCAGCACGCCACGGTCACGACTACATGACAGATTTTAAGAAATAATTTGTAGCTTGGCGCCGTGGGCACGTCTTTGCTTTTTTGACTTGGTGGTCAATAGGTTAAGAAGTTCAGTAGCAAATAAAGCGTACCGTGAGAGAAAGTCCTCTACGCGGCAACAGCGGGGTTGGCTGCGTAGGTTGCACGTTCGGTTGCGCTTGCGGCTGTACAGCTTGCGTTGTTTGCACGGGAGTGGCCGCCTGGACTACTTGAGTTGGTTGCACTGTTTGTGCTAGTTGTACCTGTTTAAAAAAAAAAATCATCACCTGCCTAGCCTTTTCCCAACTATCCTCCACAACCTGCACAACCTCCACAACCCATTTACTGGGTAACACGATATCTCTAGGTAAGACTGGTCAAAGATCTACAAATGACAGCCGGGACCAACGGCTTAAAGTGCTTTCTGAGGCACGGAGGGTCTTGGTACGTAAAGATGGTCACTCATCCCCGGAACAACCGCGGCAAGCGTAGCTTAAGACGCTGACAACACCTAAACCGCGGTCACTGTCAGATTGCATAGAAAAGAAAGAGAAGCGCGACGACAAAACGCTTGTAATTTATTGCAAAATATGAAGTAATTATCTATTTACTCAGAATTGAGTTGAGTAATCGAAAATAAAAAACAACCAAGTTCTGCATTAGAATAAGACGTACTTGTTATTAATTAAATACGTAATTTATGTTGATATTTAATACAGATATTTTGGATTAGAACTCAAGGTAAGAGGTTAGTTTAACGTTAGTTTGTATCGAGATTTTTTTTTCAAAACGTGTTTTGGTGACAACCAAGTTCTGGGAAATATGTTCAAAATTAACATATATTTTTTCCGCTACCACAAACTATACAGATTTGGCAATTTTCTTTCTTAAGAGAAGCCTATTTTGGTCAATTGGGTCTTGTCAGCGCCTTAACCTGATCGAACGACCCGTGCGGCTGTTATTACTTAACCACGAGCCCATCTAAAGGAAATATACCTATTCTGCACGCACTCACAGCTGAACACCGATTTTTTTTAAGTGCATAGTGCTTAATGTACCTTATTTATATTATTTTCTATCGTGCTTGTTAGTGATCCTAAGATTTCTACTAAATTCTCTGTTTTTACCCGTGAGAACCTGTAATTGGCTATGTGTAACATATTACAGGTTATTACAGGTTACAATTGTTATCCATTTGTTATTGGTTCTCCTATACATAAATAAATATTGTAAAATTATTATGGGAAATGACAAAAACATATCATCACGCCCGTATTTCCTGAAAGGTTGGGCAGGGGTTGTATAGTAACACCCACATTTGGTCACTCTTAGTTGCGCTTGCGACTACACCAACCAGGCAATCAAGCAATCAGTAATTAATCCACAAAGCTTTGTAATTACAATATCCTCATAGAATCTTTCATTGGAACAACTTTTTCGGCCTTTTTTAGGGTACCGTACTTTAAAAGGAAAAACCGGAACCTTTATAGGAATCACTTGTGTCTGTCTGTCTGTCCGTCTGTCTCAGTTAATTTGCTCCGAATCTCATGTACCGATTAAGTCGAAATTTGGTACACATATCAATTTCTGTGACCCAGACACGGACGTGTTAAGTAAATTAATTAATATTGAATTCCCTTATTCAAAATTTATTTATTTACATAGCACGTCCGAGAAAAAAGAAGTTTTGCACACTGTACTGAGTGACATATCAAATGAAAGGGCTTACTGTGTGGGTCTTAAATATATTATTGTTATTATATTAAAATAGTAGAGACCATAGACATCTTACAGGTTTTTCTTATAGAAAATAAAATTGATGAAAATTGACCATTCCCCACTTATCTCTGAAACTACTGAGCTTAATATTTTGATAAGAATCCAGAAAACCTACAAGAAGTCTAAGGTCTTAAAATAACAGTAAATCTCCCAATATTATGCGTAAAAACTTACATTTACAGATGGAATGTATGGGAGAACATGCTTTCCAACTAAAATGATAAGTTTGTCCTTGGAATAAATTCATCTCAGGTACGGAACCCTTCAGTTTGCGTGGCCCGTCACTCACTTGGCCGTTTTTTTTTCAATAAGAGAACATGACCAACATACCGGTTGCGCGATCTGGTGTTGTAGAGGAGGTTGCGTGTGCACCGCCGGCACCGCCGCCCGCGCCGCCGGCTGCACCAGCGGCTGGGCCATCTGGGGCAACGGTACGAGTTGCTACCAAAGTGTATCCACATTGCGCAAAAATATATTGCCTCGTTTGTCAAAACAGAAGACGCTTGCTGTTCGTAAAGTAAGACTATGCCCGCACTACAATTTAAATCGTTGCGATTTGTGATTTTGTAAACTGCCAAATAAAATCGCAAACGACAAATAATTTTTCAAGCAAATTCTCAGGCGGTTTTTTACCGTAGTGTACGGACTCTAGTATATTGGTACAGTTCCCAAATTTGCGATTATTATCCGCAACGATTAAAATTCGTAGTGCTCGCTTAGCCTTACATACGACTAGTACCTAAGTTATTGAATGAGCTACCCCCAAAATTGTCATCGCATGTAAATGCTAAAGATCAACTTAAAAGAGTTAAAAATAAAAAATAAATACTTTTATGGTTTTTGTACAATGTGAGATTTTTTATTCAGACCGTAAATTTATTATTGGTTTATTACCATAATTAAATTATACTAGCACATCTATTATGTACAATATCAAACATTTTAATCCATTATTAAACGAGAACAACTGCAGAAAAACTATCATGCAATTTGGTAGACTTTATGTATGTTATTGTTAATACAGATTGTCACAGTTGGACCAAAGTGTGGTCAGAGCGTAATCACAATATGAACAGAGTGTGAGCATGGCATGATAATTACCACAATTTACCCATATGACCACAATTTGGCCAGTGTGATCACAACTTGGCCAATTTGATCACAGTTTGGTAGATTTTATGTTTGTTAAAGTTAATACAGATTTTGAATAAATTAGAAAACCAGTGTGGTCACAGTGGGACCAAAGTGTGGTCAGAGCGTAATCACAATATGAACAGAGTGTGACCACAGCATGGCATGATAATTACCACAATTTAGCCAGATAGTGTCCAAACTTGGCCAGGCGGTGGCCAGTGTGTTCACAATTTGACCCATATGACCACAATATGGCCAGTGTGATCACAATTTGGCCGGTGTGATCACATTTTGACCCATATGACCACAATTTGGACAGTGTGATCACAACTTGGCCAATTTGATCACAGTTTGGTAGATTTTATGTATGTTATTGTTAATACAGATTTTGAATAAATTAGAAAACCAGTGTGGTCACAGTGGGACCAAAGTTTGGTCAGAGCGTAATCACAATATGAACAGTGTGACGACAGCATGGCAAGATAATTACCACAATTTAGCCAGATAATGTCCAAACTTGGCCAGGCGGTGGCCAGTGTGATCACAATTTGACCCATTAGACCACAATTTGGCCAGTGTGACCACAATTTGGCCAAATAGTGACCACTACTGGCCACATAGTGGCCAAAATTTTTGCAAAATATATTTTTTGTATCATACTCACGGGTTTGATGTTCTGCAGAAGCACTGCTTTGCCGCCCGGCTGCAGTATGACAGTGGAGGTGTTGAGTAAGTTCTGTGTGGATAGTAGTAGCGGTTTCCCGCCTGCCGGCCCGGCTATCAGGAGCTTCGGCTGTTGACCTATTACTATTGGTTTTGCGCCGGTACCCTGTGGAATAAAAGAAAGATGTAGAATGAAATATACTTTACACGCAAAACGAAGGAAAAAGGAGTATGTTAGCATCGTAGAAGGTGGCGTTCTGTAGTTTTGCCTACCCCCACGTGAAAAATAAATCTATACTTATAATAAAATAGTAACGAAGTCCAAACTGTTCAAATTAAAAACATTAAAAATAAAAATTGCTACAAGGTGTGGTCGAGGTGAGTCTGACGCCGAAAATGTAGTTTTTAGAATTTTTTGCCCGTTTGCCTGTTTGTCCGGATGTATGTTCCGGATTGGCGCAAAACGGCTGAGCGAATTTGGATGAAATTTGGTACACAGATAGTTTATAACCTTCTTCTCTTCTTCTTCTTTTTTTTTGTTTGTTAGTATAGTGGTGTGCTAGCTGACATATGGCTAATAATTTATTGTTTTGTGATGCGCGGAGTGTAAATTATTTTGCATACTGTTGTATAGAATCCTTTTTTTTTTTTAATGAACAGCCAGCTGTGCTGCTGGGGAGTTTGTTGCTCCACTTCTTCTTCCCAGCTAAAGCACTAGGAAGTGGTGAACGGTGGGCGTCTTGGGGGACTGTCTTATGTAATTTTGACGCTCGAAAAGTGCTGATTTTCAACCCAGTTTGAATAAATGACTTTCGACTTTGATTTTGATCTTGATTGATTACACATAGGGTACTTTTAATTCCAGTAGTACGTTCGCGTGGGATATTTTTCGATATCCACGCGGGCGAAGCAAAAGCTAGTAAATAAGTACCTAATAAAAACGTGTTCGATCGGGGGACCCCCGATCCCCAGACAGAGAGAAAGTCGCATAACGAGCGGCATAACGCCTTTCCTTAAGGTGCGCTGAGATATGATGCGCGACCGTACAATACATTTCTCTTAAGAGAGATGCATTAATGATTCTAATGATTATAATTCTGTAAATACATATTTGTTATGGTCGCGAATCATATTTTGATCAAGATACAACCTGACACTGACCTACAAATTGCAAAAAACATAAGACAGTTTGAATTTCGCGGGCTACCACTGCGGTTCCACCTTAAGTCATGTCCGCACTAGCGAACAACACACGGTGAACACATCAAACACCGAACATTTGGTTCGTACGTGTGGACGTAACTTAGCAAAGCGAACACGAACATCATGCACCGTCCACACAACACAACAAAATTTGATCACCACGAACATTTTTGACGAACTCGTATAGATATTCCTCAGTAGAACACACGTGAACAAAGTGTTCGTTGTTCGTTCGTGCGTACACGCCATTACGTGACGATTTCTACCAGGCAACTCCTACCGCAAGCCGCGATAAGGAACTTTGTTCCAATAATAAATAAAACGGTTATTTTCTACACCACATAGTGAAAAATTTGTTCTAACATTTTGTATTGTTAGAACAAATTTTTCACTATGTGGTGTAGAAAATAACCGTATACAATAATACATTGATATTGTCGAGCCTTGCATGCGGCTGCAGAGAAATCTCACCCCTTAGATAATTATGTATAAAAGCACGCCATCTATGTGAAATCAATGAAACTGCTAAGATATTCTAACTAGAAAAAAAAAAGTACTGGCGGCGCGCATGTAAGCGACCGTAGCCGCTAGGTAATATCCATCACATCCTACCTATTGATATTTTTAAACGTCCAAACGTGTTCCACATACATAATATTGTTTTTATAAGTTTCTAAAAACTCACAACACAATTTTAAAATTTAATAAAATCTTTAAAGCTGGAGTAAGAACAGAACCAGGAGGGCAACCACTGCCTCTTAAAGGCTCGTACATACTGGCGCGACTTGTCGCGCGACGCGACGCGACACAAAGGCACCGCTTGTAGCGCTACAAGCGGTGCCTTTGTGTCACGTCGCGTCGCGCGACAAGTCGCGCCAGTATGTAGGAGCCTTATAGCTGTATTATTTTAATATTGCTTTACAGTGGGAAAGAGATGGATCTATACCCCCTGTATAGCTTCATCTCATTCTCACACTGATGTACCTAATATTAAAATAATTCCCCTAGACCCTATAAATCACGACCCTGGCTGCAACAATCAGTTACTTAACATAGATGTGAAATTTATCGATATGTTTATGAATCATCCATCACATCATTCATGTCGGCCGTGTCGTTTATATATCAAATAGATAATGAAGAAGATTGAGGTTAAGCTTATGATTTTGTTAAGTTAAACATGACGTCGCATCATAGCATAATTACTCGTCTGCTTGTGCTGTTCGAATATAATATAATAAAAGTCATGCTTCGATTGAGTAACTTTTTTAAAGTGAAAATAATCGTTCCTTGGGGACAAAATAAAAGTTTGCTCGAGAATTAAATGTCGACGTAAGTGTAATCTAAAACAAAATCGATTTATATTTTTTTTTTTTTTTCAATTAGTAATCTAACTTTTTAATGTATTTCCTTATAGAGAAACACAGTTCGTTTATGGGTGCGACGGTATCGAGAAACCGGTGAAGTGAAGTGTAACCGCCAAGGGCCACGTCCGATTGCTTACACAAATCAATCGAACCGTCATCGTGATATTGTTAATAGCCATACCACGGATTCTTTCAAAACCTCGCGATCTAGCGCTATAGGACATGGCATTTCGTTTACCACTGTCCGAAGACATTTACATGCAGCTGGGATCCATGATTATAAACCAGCCAAAAAAATTAAACTAACCGAAGCACATCGTCAAGCCAGGATAAGATTTGCAACCCAATATATGAATTTTGATAGGGAAAATTAAACAGTCATTTTTACCGACGAAAAGATTTCTGAAATGTCGCGTGATACACCATTGGTGCATAAGAACATAGGTATCTGGAGTCTGGCGTTCAACGGGTCCGATAAAGATGGACGTAAAATACTATGGAGAAGACCAGGCGAACGCTACATCTCTCAAAATGTTTTACCTTTGAGGACTATTAACATTTACCTACTTACTTGATTAAAATATAAATACTATTAATTTGCTAAATTATGACTCATTAGCGCTGTGGCTATTATAATAATATGTTAATATTAGTAATAATGATTATTATTGTTATGAATCATTACAGGATAATAAATGCAAACGAAGCACAAAAGGGTTATTGTGCAAATTGTCACTTTTACAATGACAATTATAATTGTTGTTATAAAATCAAAATCAAAATATTTTTATTTCACATAAACCTACATGGGCACTAATGAAACGTCAGAAGCTAGGTGCACGGTTCCAATTGGTCGTTTCCTATGGAGAAGAACCGGCAAGAAACTCCACGGTTACTCTTTTTAAAAATAACTGGCTTTTACAATGTTTTCAAATTACACAAATTAGGTATGGGAGAACAGTGTAGGCCTGTCGAGAAGTACTTAACAAAAAAAAAAAAGAGAAAGGAAACGGTCTAAAGAAAAAAAGATCTAGTCTATTAAGCCTACAACGTTCTCACATTCACAACGTACACAAGAATCCATGTAAAATAATATTAATAATATTAAGTCTGAAATATAAATTGTAGGTATATAATGTCAAATAGTGAAAATATAATGTCAAAAAAGTATGTCTAAAAAATAATAATAATAAACATCGTAATTTGGGAGCATTAATAGATATTTCCATAGTTATGCCGTTACTGATGTACCAGGGAAGCCACATGTGCAGAAGGAATTATTGCCAAACTTCCTTGTCTTCAACGTAGTCTTTAATCTTGTAATATGCGTTTTTGATAAGGACACGTTTGATGTGGGTTTTGAACTTTCCATCACTAAGTTCTGTAACTGACTTTGGCAACTTGTTATAAAAGCGGATACTGTTGATAACAAATGATTTGCTTGTTTTTGTTAATCTAAATTTGGGTATCACAATTTCATGTTTACTACGTGTATTTATATTATGGAAATCACTTCTTGTTTTGAAAAGACAGAAGTTCTTGCGAACATACAAAATACTTTCTAAGATATAAAGAGAAGGCAGAGTTAGTACATTAATTTCTTTGAATTTATTTCTAAGGGACTCACGAGGACCCATTCTATAGACTGCGCGGATTGCCCTCTTTTGTAAGATAAAAATTGAATCTACATCAGCTGCCGATCCCCACAGCAGAACGCCATAAGACATAATACTGTGGATATAAGCAAAGTATACTAACCTAGCTGTGGCTATATCAGTCAACTGTCTAATTTTTCTTACTGCATAATGCATAAACCTACAGCTAAAGCGTTAAATGGGTATCTTGTACGCTTACTTGTGGAATCGATGTCGTTATCTACAGAACACTAACTTCATTGAAGTCACAGAGATGGCGCGCACGTAAACATCGTAGCACACGTATACATCGTAGTATATCATCCTCTATTAGATGTCGCTTTTTATACATTTCTAGGGGGTAAGGTTTCTCTGGAGCTGCATGTACTAAGATTACCTGTGTTACAGGTCTCCAAAACAGGCGTGAGTTTATGTGTGTATAATTTATACGAATATCTTGATTTGTGATAACGATAAGTTTGAATGTTTTCAAGAAGTTTAATAAGCATTGTGAATTTGTCGAATAAATAACGGAATCGGGCGTAATTTGCGAAAACCCATGACACATGAAATTACAACAATATCTCACAAAACATATTTTAGCTCGAAATGTTTTACATTATTATTTTGATAGTAGTACAGCAAAACACATGTATACGTTTAACAATTCGAACTAAAATATTTTTTCTAGTAAAATTATGAATATGGACGTATGTAGAGATTGAACAAGTACTGATTGTAATACCGTCAGTAACGACCGAGTATAACGAACCGAATAAATCGATTGATTAGAGTAGTACTAGCACAAAGCGAAACCATTTGGATTTCCCTAAGGTGCAACCTCCACGAGTGAGTGTATCGCCACGAGTTCCCACTGCTATCGTCGGGTAATCTCCACGAGACTATTGTTCTTCCGCCTGCATATCGTCACGACTCGCGACGGATCGTCCCGTGTCCGCAACCGCTCGTTGTGAGTCGCGACTGACTCGTTTCAGTTATTCAGACACGCGCGGGGTAGGGGTTAGCGGGGCGGCAGGACGCGACTCGCGGCGATCAGGTCGTGTCTCGCGGCGTGCGTGCTGCATGTAGGTAGTGTCTCGCGACGAGTGCACGGCGAGTTTATAACCTTTTGCTCGTCAATGTTACTCGCCGCATTGTCGCGATAGTATCGGCGTATGGAGACACGTTCATAGAGTTGTTATGGAATGAAGTGGCAGGATGATAGTATCGCCGCGTTTTTCTCGCCCGTGGAGGTGGCGCCTTAGAACATTTTCAGCGACATAAGTCATAATTTCTTCTGAAGAATTGTATGAACGAAAACTAACCAATGAATATTTGCTTGTAACACATCATTGAAGATAAGGGAATAGTTTGAAACTAATAATAATTTAAAACATCATTATTCATTATTTAACATAGTATTCAACGACTTTTATTGCTGAATGTAATCTTAAAGCCATGTAACACAGGGCTAGGCGAATTTGTTTTAACGTGTGTTATATTTCATGTTACGTTTCACGAGTTCCCACCATTGGAAAGCACACCTGTCGAAAGTCAAAGCATTTTGGATGCACCGATCCCAAAAATACTATAGATAACCTAAAGCTAAGATCTACTCACGTGTACAATTAGCGGGCTGGTGAGCGGCGGCGTGCTGGGCGCGGGAGACGCGGGAGGCACGGCCGGCGCGGGCGCGGCGGGCTCCGCGCTCGTGGGGGACATCGGGGCCGCCGAGCTGTCTGTGGTGCTGGATGTCGCTGTAGGAAGACAAGTTCGTGATACTAATGTACAGGAAACTACAACTGCTATAGCGTAGGATCAGAAATATCTGCCGCACATCAGAAGGCCAATTCCCGTAATTAAAACCTTCCAAAATAAAGTCGTAATCTCACATCTCAGCGACAGTCAATGTCAAAAACTTGTCAAAAATCACTACATGTTATAAAATAAGAGAGTAGAGCAGTGGTAACGGCCGCGACTTACAAGTTGTAGGTCGTAGGTTCGAACCCAGGCAGGCGCTTTACTTTGTGTACATTATTTCATCACCACTGCTCTCAAAACGGTGAAGGAAAACATCGTGAGGAAACCGGCACGTCCTAGAACCAAAAATTCGAAGACATGTGACATCTACCAACCCGCACTGGCCCCGCGTGGTGGATTTCGGCCCACTCCCTTTCACGGAGAGGAGGCGTGTGTCCCAGCAGTGGGAACATTATAGGCTGATTATGTTTGTATAAAATAAAGTCCTCCCGCCGCGTCTGTCTGTCTGAACGTGATAAACTCAAAAAGGATCGAATGGATTTTCAAACGGTTTTCACTGATAATAAATAGATTGAGTGATTCATTCATTCATTCAGGAAGGTTTAGGTGTATCATTCAAGATTTTGTGTAAATTGACTGAAGAGCTGGGAGCTTTACTGGCGTGCGCCACGTAAACCCTAAGAAATACATCAAATGAATGCTCTACAGGATTGTACATCTTAGAAAGTTCAACAAAAAGTCCGCAATAGCATAATTATGTATGTCTATCTTCTAAGGATGACCCGCAGTAACCATTTTTAGGGTTCCGTAGTAAACAAGGAACCCTTAATATAGTTTCGTGTCCCCGCTGTAGCTCAGAAGCGCTTAGTACTAGAAAGCTGTAATTTGGCATAGGTCTACATATGAATCACGCCAACAGTGGTAAAATAAAATACTGAAAAAATTTTTTTTTTACCTCCCTTGCACGTAATGTGGGGATAACATTGTTTTCTCGTCTATCCCATAGTGTATGTATCCTTAGATAGGCCGTTTAAAAATATTGCGGGTCTGTGAACACCATTTTTCGATTCATGGATCCGTTTGCGTAATTTTAAGCTTTAACAGGGGCGTGCCGTCCATAGAGGCAATTAGGCCTAGCCTACCCCTACCAACAACGCCAAATGCATTTATTTTAACTATGTATTACAATAATACAAAATATTAAAAAAGAAGTTTAACTCCTGTTATAACACTTATATCAACTTGTCGCAACCGCCGTGTGACGTAACTCACAGTTCCACGAAGCACACACTATTAGGCAGGCACTCGGCCGGCCTAAATCCCATTCATAAATTTACGCACATTGGTGTATATTTTCGTGTGTATGAACGGCACACAATAGTGACATGATTTAAATTATGGGCGTAACTCCTGCGGTAGGAGCTCGCCACCGCGTGCTCTCATTGGCCGTGTGTAAAGTCAAGATTTAATTAATGAAAAGTATTGCAGACCAGGGTTCTCAATTTTTAGACAATTCCCCGAATTGCGGGGAAGTTTCCTTCATGACTACTAGAGAAAATTAAAAAAAACAGGGTGGTATTGTCGAATTTATAACTTCCAAAAAAATTATAAATTGTAAGGAATAGCAAAAGCCCTATAAAATAATCAAAAACTTCATAATTTTTATTTTTCTTTACATATTTGGGAAATTTTGCTTGGTTTTTGGGGAGTTAGGAAAATAAGTTTCGGCAACCCTGAACTGTATTATCCGGCAAAATATGGTAGTCCCTTTTGTGGAAAAACACGCTATGACAGTGATACATTTTTAATTGGTAGTGTTTTTTTTTATCGACAAGCCATTTTGTTTCATGTGACACGCAATTTATATCCGATCTTGAATGTTTTGCTTTTTTATATCTTATTAAGTTATAAGTAATTCGTTTTGAAACGTAAAGTGTAAATATTATTTGTTGTGTTATTATTTGTTTATTTACCTAAGAATGGTGTTCTGTGTTTGTTAGAAGTTAAAAGCAGTAAGTTTTCGCAATTGTCGTTTAATGATAAGATTCAAGTTGTGTCAAAAGGTAGATGTGTGCCCGAATTACGAGAATTAATCCAAAAATATGATAATTCATCTTGTACTCGTCATTTCAATTCTCAAAATTATGCAACATACAACTGGCTGTGTGGGTGTGGGTGTATACACACAAATAAATTATTTTGTTTTCCGTGCATTTTGTTTAATACTTCCTGCAGGCTTAGCACGAGCACTGTTTTGTCTACGGAAGAATAGACAAAAATGACGTTCCGTGCAGAAAGTACGACGGCAGCAAAATCGAAAGAGTCAATTGCACTTTTTACGAAATTCACTCTTTTACATAATTCGACTCCGAATTCTCTGTTTTGTCATACGATTTTTTTTCTGTTTGATTCTCAATTTTTACTGATATTAAGTCACGTATATAAAGACAACTACATTTTTTTTCTCAAAGTGTCGAACACCGTATTTTGGAACAAAAAATTATAAGTATTATTATAAGTAATAGTAATATTGGCCTTCACCATTTCCTTGGTAATGCCCTATTAACAAAATGATGTAAAATAGGAGAAGATAGCCTTGTTCTTCTATTAATTACCATAGTTTAGCGTTCAAGACGCTAAACATAAAATCATGATTAAACCATGATTTTGTAGATAACAATATATACCCTGTGGCCGTCGACTAGAAAAGTGCAAATTGTCTTCACTACCTTAGACAACTGTCAGTTGTCAGTGTGATTTTGACAGTTGGGTATAGAAACTTTCTTCTGAAATAGTCTACATAAAAAGGACCTAGACAAGGATCGTTAGAAACGAAAGACACAAGTGACAGATTGCAAAAGGATTTCTACAGTGCGATGTCAAAAACGGAGAAACAAAACGTCACTTTCTATAGAAAGAGCTATGTCTATTCTTCGAAGAAATAGAAAACGTCATGCTAAGCCTGCAGTAAGTGAAGTGAGAGATATATTGATTTGCATAATTTTCATTCCTCGGCAAAAAAGCATGAACCTTGAATAATTTGGTGAGTTTTGTATTTATAACTTTTGTTTTTACAGGATTATTTTCAAGCCTGCAGTAAGTGAAGTGAGAGATATATTGATTTGCATAATTTTCATTCCTCGGCAAAAAAGCATGAACCTTGAATAATTTGGTGAGTTTTGTATTTATAACTTTTGTTTTTACAGGATTATTTTCAATGTTTTTTTTTTCAAATATTATAAATCAATAATGACTACTTTGAGGGTCATCATATGCAGAGCGACGCTGTGATGTTGCGCGAATTAGTTTTTTTTGTTTTTCGGTGTCAATATGCGTGGCCTACCCTCCGTGGAGAACCACTTCACGCCACTGAGCTTTGAAATGAAATTAAATCTTTATATCCAGATATAAAATCCACATATAAATCTACACACAACTTTCAATAAATACATACATACGAGGGTCATTCAATAAATACTTAGCCTACAAAAAGTAAACGAAAATTTTGGAAAAGTGGCAATTTATTTTTCAACAATTTCTCCTTTTAGTTCGATACACTTAGCCCAGCGATGCTCAAACTTTTTTAACCCGTCCGAAAAATAGTTTTTGTCAAACTCTGCAAAATAGGCCTCCGTGGCGGCGATGACCTCCTCATTCGATCCATATCTATTCCCGGCGAGTGATTTTTTCAGATTAGGAAACAGAAAGAAGTCACAAGGGGCCAAATCTGGAGAATACGGTGGATGGGGCAACATTTCGTAGCGTAATTCGACCAATTTGGCCATGGCAACGGCAGACGTGTGAACCGGTGCGTTGTCGTGGTGAAACAGCACTTTTTTCTTCGCCAGATGGGGTCGTTTTTTCTTGAATTTCGCGTCGAATCGGCCCAATAATCGGCATAGTAAAGCCCTGTAATTGTTTTACCCTTCTCGAGGTAATCGATGTAGATCACACCTTGTGAATCCCAGAAAACGGTGGCCATAACTTTTCCGGCCGATTTTACAGTTTTCGCCTTCTTTGGAGCACGTTCCCCGGTCTGGATCCATTGTTTTGATTGCTCCTTGGTCTCTGGTGTGTACCAGTGGATCCAGGTTTCATCGACGGTCACAAAACGACGCAAAAACTCCGCTGGATTCCGCTTAAACAGCGCCAAACACGTCTCCGATGTGGTCTCACGGTTGCGCTTGTTTTCTGGTGTGAGTAAACGCGGCACCCATCGCGCCGACAGCTTTCTCATGCCGAGTTCCTCGTGAAGAATATGATGCACTGTTCCTTCTGAAATGCCTACAGTCTCAGCTAGATCCCGAACCTTCAATCGGCGATCTGCCAATACGAAATCATGGATTTTTTAAATGTTTTCCTCCGTAGCAGCTGTTTTCGGTGCACCTGGACGTGGTTCATCAAAAACCGACGTACGGCCACGTGCAAACTCGTTGAACCAATTCTTGACGGTGGCCATCGATGGAGAAGAGTCACCGTACACAGCATCCAAGCGCTCTTTGATTTCGATGCGCGTTTTCCCTTCCAAAAATAGGAATCTAATCACCGAACGATATTGCTCTTTTTCCATTTTTGTAAAACCGATCGACACGTTCGCTTCCATAAGTTGTCAAATTAAAACAAATGAAGGGATTGGAATGAAAATTTGAAAAAAGAATTAAAAAAGAATGTGCTACACTGTGGTAAAACTCTTTTGAAACTACAGCGCCCTCTGGCGATGAGGCTAGGTACTTATTGAATGCACCTCGTAGATAACGTAATAAATACATATACAATATCACATTCACATTACACAGATAACATCAAATACCCAAATCGCTGCCAATGGGGCAGCGAATTGGGATCGGAAAGGTAATCGGCGTGTGGTAGAACTGCCACCTTATATGTAGGGGGCTCTGGTTCCATTCTCGTACCGCGGCCACCAAACAATTGGCCGATCGATGTATGGCGGTACGCGCGGCGCCGACCGGCTCCGCAGCAGCCTGCCAGCGGCGCGCGGCCCGCACAGAGCACGGCACTCGCGCTGCACCGTCGAGGCAATCGAAACATCGCGCACCACGCGTCCTTGTATTGCACTCGCATGTCGCTCAGTGCCGCCTTGGTGTAGTTTGTCCACAACTCGACTGTGTAGACGCTTGTGCAGTAACTGATAAATAGCTGAGCCTTCACAACGTCGCTACAGCGGCTAAACCGCCTAGCTAGCATGTTGCCGCGCACCGATATGGCTACAAAGTGCTAATTTTGGGTTGTTCATACTATGAGATCATGTGAAGGCCAAGTAGATTGGTGTCTGAAAAGGTCCTTTTGAGGAAAGAACCACACAGATTGAGTGGACCTATCCAGTCAGTGCACGCATTTGTCAGTAATCGTGCAGTTCAACTCAGAACTTAAGGAGCTCAACGATGCGACGAACAATACCAAAGAAAGAACATTTGGGTAGGCCACATAAATTACTCAAACTGCCAGACCATGATTAATACTAAATACTATGATGATGATGTCCTGGGTTCGATTTCCAGGGTTATTGCACAGTGTTATTGGGTTTTTCCATCTGGAATTTCTCAGCCTGGAGCCTGGATTTGTGCCCGGCTGATGGCAATAGACTCGCCCCCTATTACATGGGACTTAAACATAACTGGCGAAATGTGGGTGTACTATAAGTACACCTCTGCCTAACCTTTCGGGGAATACAGGCGTAATGTTATGTGTACATTTTGGCTATTACAGAAGCAGCTGGACTTAATAATATCCCTAGAAACATTTTGGAAATATTAGGGCATTATAAATTTTTGACTTGATAATGGTGCCGATTCCCTTGTTCACAAACTAAATTAAATTTAAGCTCAGTGCATCTTTTTCTTTCTATTTCATTAAGAAAAGGACAGAAGATAAATTTTAGTTTAGTCCTGTCAAATTAATCAGCGCCTGTCACTACTCCATACAAGTTTAGACGTGATTAAAAACTTGCTTACTAAAATTACGTCAATTTACGTCAAGCGCTGATTAATTTGACAGGACTAAACTAAAATTTATCTTCTGTCCTTTTCTTAATGAAATATAAAGAAAAAGATGGACTGAACTTAAATTTAGTTTAGTTTGTGAACAAGGGAATCGGCACCTATGTCTTATAAATCAATGAACGCTGGCTGCACGCACGAAAAAGTGTCACGTTCTGCCTGAGTCGAGCGTGCAAGCGAGAGCGCGGAACTAGCGATAGAGAGGCACGATCGGCCTAAGCGTTCGGCTTGTGACGCATCTCTCTCTCGTTATCACGTAGAATTATCGTCCGTAACCCGACTTTACAGACAACCAATTTTTGGCCTAGCAATGCATTTCAAGCAAGCATCAGTAGACTGGTGTCTGACAGTGATAAGAGAAGTGCAATGACTGATTTGATTAATTTGATAACGGAACACGATTGGTTTATAGTCTACACGTGTAATCAATACTTCATTGCGCAGCTATTAATATTGACTCACCTGAGTTTCTAAGGGCGTAAAAATACCACATATTTCTTTCTCAGGTGTTTTTTTGGCTAGTGAAACTAAAAAATACTTTGTTATTAAGACCGTGCATTCTGAAAGTGGGCAACGTCGCAAATAGCTGTCAAATATTTCGCTGTTTCGATTAATTTGGCAATTTTACTGAAGAGTCTCTGAGCTAAGCTGGGGACTGACAAACAGACAGACGGACATTGCGAAACTACCTCGTTCCTTGTTGACTACGGAACCCTAAAAATGGCTTTTAGAAAGTTTCCAAACACTTTTTTTACATCAAAATGTTAGGATAATAATCATTGCATTTCATAATCCATATTTTAGTTCACCAGTTAGCGATATTTAATATTTCCATATAGTAATATTAACAAATTAATAAAAAATGTAAATATTTGACAGCTATTTGCAAAGTTGCCAGCTTTTAAAAGCTCTTAACAAGTGAGTGCCTTGTTGGTCTAGTTGGATTGCTCCAATTACATGGGATTCAAACATGACTGGACCAATGTGGGTGTGGGTGCCATTTTTAATTATTATATTTATATCAAGATTTAGAACTTGTATTGAATATTTATGTTATTTATATCTCATTGTATGCTGCATCGGTTGACGTCATCACGTCAACGCCGGCTGTCTCTGAAAACCTGCACTGGGGCTCTGTCTCGCATTGGGTCGCAGCATTATGCTGAGCGATGGCCTTTTGCGCGGATGTGCATATTTTCCCCCATTTTGTTCTTTTTCGTGTTTTTCCTTTTTTTACGTGATGTTTACCGCAAATTAACGTCTTTTCTTTCTTTCTGTACTATACACGGCTGCCTAACCGGAGGGGAAAATGGTCAAAGATGGTCATCCATCTACGGAGCAGTTAATTACTTATAACAATAATAAAACCATGGTCAGCAAGACGACTGTTACACAGATACTAAACTTACCATTGGTGTTCTCGTCAGGTTTGGGCATGGTGTAGTTGTTGAGTCCCTTGGCGTAGTCGGGCGGCGGAGGAGACGGCGGGGCGGCCGCGGCGGCCTTCTTGGCTCCTTCCTCCATTTCTGTGCGGGGAAGGATAATGATAATAGTTATTTATGAAACTGTTGTATAATAAGGGGTATTAAAACACGAATGTGATAATAGTATCATGAGTGTTTTAATACCTAATTATGAACAGTTGCATACAAGACTTTATTTACACACACGATATGAATCCTCTTTAAAAGGTTCTGAAACCATAGGGTGTTGTACAGTGTTGTAAGAACTACGTACATTCATGGAAATTTTCTAGTAATAATTGGTTAGAAAAGTCTCAAAGAACTTATAAATCAAATCAAATCAAATCAAATCAAAAGTCATTTATTCAAACTAGGCTGAAAATCAGCACTTTTCGAACGTCAAAGTTACATAAGACAGTCCCCCAAAAATGCCCACCCTTCACCACTTCCTAGTGCTTTAGCTGGGAAGAAGAAGTGGTGGAACAAACTCCTAAACTGAAAAAACATAAGCCATCCAATTGTCCCAAACTGACACCAGCTCACAGAATAGGGCTGCTTACAATTTGCATTGGACTCAACGTCAATGGAGCCAGGTTCTTTTTACGGATGAAACCAAGATTATCCTGTATGGCAATGATGCAGGTAGGATTCTACCGAAGACAGGGAGAACGTTTTCCACAATATTGCATTGAAGAGAATGTGAGTTATGGCGATGGGTCATGGACAATCTGGAATGGTATTTCCTCCGAAGGAAAAACTGGCCTTGAGGTTGTGACGCGACCACGGTTTCCGCCACTACATAGCGGCCGACACATTCTTCAATACCCAGAGGCTCATGTGATGTCATATGCTGAGATTGTTGGCCAAGATTTCATTTTCATGCATGATAGTAACAGGGCGCACACTGCATGAATTGTTCGAGAATACCTGCATCACGTTAGTATTGCATTAATGCAATAGCCAGCAGCACCCAGATATTAATCCAATAGAGCACTTATGGGATGAGCTGAAGAGGCGTGGTCGAAATAATCAACCAGCTCCAGAAACTTTGCAAGAGCGGAAAACTGCCATCTCTGAAGAATGGGAGAACATTCCACAGCACGTCATAGTGGTATTAATTAATTCCATGCCGGACCACATGACGGCCGACCTAAATGCTCTAGGAGGTACCATAAGTGACTAAATAAACGTTTTCTCCATGTAAACCATTGTTTTCTTCAAAAATTCCACGCTAATTGTGCCTCTGAGAAACGCGAAAAGACGACTTATTGCAATGACACCGTTTTTTTTTTAGTATTCTGATTTCAAAGAATCATGTCCATAATTGACCTAAAATTTTTCTGACTCGTCTAGTGATGGAAAATATCTCAAAAAATAGTTAAATTTTTGCTTATTACGTATTGCTTAATAGAATTTCCAAATAAGGCCAGGAAAAAAAGCAACGTTACGTTTTCATTCTCAATAGATTTTTGGAAACGGAACATGTTTCACAAATTACGAATGACTCGTCATGTGGGTAATGAATGCTCAAAATATCGTAATTCTCAAAATATCGTTAAATAAATGACAGGCTCTGCACCCACATTCTAATGAAACTGAAAAAAGATAAAGTATTCGTAAAACTTGGCAATATGGTTCAAATACTTTAGCCTGCCCTTATATGGAAAAAAAATAATGTCAGGCTGTCACTGGTTTGACGTTTTGCAGTCGTTCGTTTGCTCTTGCTACGTTTGTACTGTGCGATTTGTGATTTTCTGATACCCTTTTATCTTCTGCATTCTCCACGGACTTCGATACCTACTATTTACGTTTACTTGTGCTTGTGTTATACGGATACCGATTTAGTACTTTTTGATTCGGATCGAAGACGTTATCGCTCTTGTTGGAAAGCGTTATGGAGCCCTCTACGAATTTGCTTTGTATAAACTGCAATATATGTGTGAATACGCTTCGCCGTTATCGGGCCATTCAGCTTGATAGCAGAGTCATCTCACTAATTAGCACATGGATATCTCCAGTAATTGTAAGTATAATAAGTTCAGTCCACTATGTAATGATTGTTTTATATAAACTGATTAGTATTTAGAAGTGGTAAAGTATATATTTACAAGTTACCTACATGAAAAATAGCAATAATATTGCTACAAATAGATGACAACCCACTGACTGAATGTCTTAGTTACATGTAGATTTTCCCCATGTTTAGCTAGTATTCTCTTACAGCTTTTTATGAGAAAAAACCAAACATGTAAATATAAATATACTTATTTCCATTGTAGGTTTTCAAATGTCATAATTGTTTTTTTTTTTCAGAAAACAGAAGAAGATTACATTTGTGAAGCATGCTTTGATCTATCTATGCAGACTATAAATGCTCAGATTCATGCAAACAATGATTGTGATCTGTCTGCTGGTTCATCTCGCCGTGGCCATGCCCAAGTATGCCCTGTTTGTGGCCGATCATTGCGCAATCGTCAAAGTGACTATATTCTTAAAGAAAATCCATGAAGCCTCACACTAAGGATGATAGACTTAATTCGAACTGCTGTGGCACCTCGTCAGGTTTGTATTTAATTAGTTTTTCAAAATCTGTCTCTATATATATATATTCTACTCTCTAACTAAAAATGAATAACGATGATGAAGTTAAAATGTTTGCAATTTCTCTAAAAATATCACATTTTAATCTATGGAGTTATTTTGTATGTCACTGTATTTATTTTAAACTAGCTGTACCAAGCGGTTTCACCCACATCTTTAGCTACTGCTCCGCTCTTAATAGTCGTAGGGTGATAAAATATCATTCTATCAGTGAAAGAGTTGTTCAAATCGGACCACTAGATCGTGAGATTAGTGCATTCAACCAAAGAAACAAACTCTCCAGCTTTATTATATTAGTATAGAGATATTGTGTTTTGTTGACAGATATCACCATCTGATCGTGTCTGCCATGCCTGTTGGTTGCGATTTAAAACACATGCTCTATCAACTCAGCAACAGGATGAGCAAAGAGGCTTAGATGGTGGTGAGACTCTTCGAGATGAAGTAATTAAACAAGAAGTGGAACAGTCTGCTGATCCAGTTCATATTCCCGATATACAACCTTCTCCATTCCTTGCAAGTACAGATGAAGAGCGTGAAAGGGAATCATATGCAGAGCCTGTTCCAGCTCATTCGCAACAACCTCAAACTCAACAATCTAGTAACATAACATTACTTAATTATAAACGTGCTCCCAATACAGCATCTCACTGTGTATTTTATGGGTGTGAGAATGTGAATCTGCATACTCTGTCAGATGCACTGCGGGCTACCGTTTTGTCCAACTACAATTTTTATATTCCCAAACTGGCTAGGGTATGCACAGACCATTTATATGGAAACAGTTGGGATTCTTTTGTTGACAATCGAAACAGTAAGAGGGATTTCACAATAGAACAAGTTGAGCATGTTTTTTCCTTTGTTCAAAAACACAAGACTTCTTGACTTTTCAAGCCTAGAAACTGTTCAAGAAATTGATGATAATTTGTTTGGGTTTTGGATGGGCTTAACAAAGCCAATTTCCTTAATTTGTTGGAAAACCTTCCCCGACTGTTGGAAAAACACAGGGGTATACTAGGTCTAGCTGCAGTGCTAATAAAGATGCGGACAGGCGATTCTGACTTAAGAATATCCACAATATTGGAAGTTCCTCGCACTACATTAGAGAGGTTAATGCAAACAGCACGAGAGATACTTTTGCAAGATTTTGTTCCCTGTAATCTTGGGATAAATCATTTGACGAGAGAACAATTAATAGAACACAATCTCATGATACCCAATGGAATTTATAATCAAAATAATGAGCAAAGTATTGTGATGTGTGATGGAACATACATTTTTTAAAATAAAAGTAGCAATTATATGTTTCAAAAAGAATCATATTCATTACACAAATACAGAAATCTTTTAAAACCATTTTTAATAGTTGCATGTGATGGTTACATTTTAGATTGTTTTGGCCCATACAAAGCTACCACATCAGATGCAGAAATAATGTCTTCTTTATTCAGCAATGAACATTCCCCACTGAGACAGTACTTTCAAGATAATGACATATTTATTTTAGACAGGGGATTCAGAGATAGCATCAGCTTATTGGAGCATTGTAATTATAAGGCTTATATGCCAGAGTCACTTTTGGAAGGCGAACACCAGTTAACCACCGCCCAAGCAAATAGAAGTAGATGTGTAACTATATGCAGATGGGTGGTGGAAGTTGTAAATGGATATTTTAAAAGAGATTTCCGATTATTAAGGTTTGACCATTTTAATAAAACTGTACCAAATATGATGGCTTATTTCCAAATTGCTGCCAGTTTGATAAATAAGTTTGGTGTTCGTCTTCGCAATAGAGCTGATGCTCCTCAAATTCTGGATATAATTAATGAAAGGATGCCCCTGGAAAATAATTTATCTAGTATAGTTAGAGAATATAATTTAAATCGCCGGGCATCCTTTTTTCAAAGCACTACTGCTGATAATGTTAATATTGAGTTCCCCCGTCTAGAATACAATGAATTAATACTGTTTGCCTTGGGAACGTACCAAATTCGTCAAGCACGTTCTTATTTTGGTGAACACATACGTTTCCATGGCGGATATAGAATATAAGTCTGTCTAGACACTAGTCGTATACCTGAGTTAGGCAGTGGGGAAAATTCTCTTATAAAAGGAATAATAAAATCCAGACATATCTCAAGACGCCAGTATTATGTGTACATTTTAATAACAAATGGTGTTAATGGAAGAGAAGGCATTAAAGAATATTGCTGCAACTGCATAGTAGGACGTCGCACTGTAGGGTGTTGTGCGCACGTTATGACGTTGGTGTGGTACCTGGGTTGGGCCAGGCATGAAAGCAACATTGAGGCCCCAGCGGCATTTTTGGATGCAGTGGTTGTACGAGAAGACATTGAATAAACAAAAATAAATAAAATCCTGTTTTTTATTTAATTTCCCTATTCTACCCGTCTTGACCAAACCTGGTGATTAATACTCATTCCTTCTCTGTATAATAAGAAGAGGCTTTTGCTTAGTTGTGGAACAGTAAGGGCTCCCGGGCTTTTAGCGACCAGGCCTTGCCACCAGTCTCTGCGGCCTATCAGTTTATTTGCAACCATGTAGAATCCTTGCCGCGCGACCACCAAGTGTTGTCACTTGGTAGTGCCAAACCTGGTGAGCTTGCATGTCACAAGAATTATTTGGCCGCGTAATGCGCGAGGGCCCTAATACGCTAGTTGTATTATTTACTAATAGACCTCTTGTCTGTTCTCGGTTCGAGTTCTCCAGTCTCCTGGAGTTTGGTCCGCTTTGACGAAAGATTTTGTCCGATACCTCGATTAATAAATAAGCTATACCTACTTAATTGCTTTAACTAGTACAAAATGCACTTTACGGCATCAGCAGGATATTTTTTGACGAGAATGTAACTAGTGTTTGCGACCATTAAGTGTTTTATTTCTCATTGAATGTAACGAATTCATTTTAATTACCCTATCTTATAGTTTTTGAGGTTATAATAGCTGTCAAATCTTATCTGACAGCTGCTTAACCTTAAAAACTTATTTACACAATAGTATTTTTCCCTGGCCTCTAAATGAAAAGATGATAAGTTATTTTGTTATTATAAATAGTAATTGTTTTTATAATTGTTTTTATAAAACACTAGTTGTAGATAGACGCGACCTGTAAAAAAAATCAAGTGACAGGTCAATCAATGTATGGAAAGTGGTCATGATTCTTTGGAACAATGTCAAACGGAGTGACTGGCTGGCTTCAAATCCACATTTGTTTGGGTTTACTTAAATACTTTTTTTCTAGGTAACGTCCACCAATCTTTGAATATATAACACACTCTAAGCCAATACAATAGGCTTAAAATTGTTTTGTGGTTGTGTGTGTGGTTTTGTGGTGTTTTGGGTTACACATTCTACGGTTTTATTCTCAACTAGCTGCTGCCCGCGGCTTCGTCCGCATGGCTTTTTCTAAAATAAAGTACGTAGTTACTCCTACAACATCAGTTATCTGCCAGTGAAAGTCCTGTCAAAATCGGTTCAACCGTTTCGGAGATTAGTCGGAACAAATAGACAGACAGACAAAAAAATAAAAAAAAATGTTATTTTGGTATATTATTATGTACCATGTATACATCCATATGCATTTAGTAAAAAGCGGTTATTTTATTAATACAAACTGACACTCCAATTTTATTTATTTGTATTGACTAGTAGTCTAGTAAATTATGTAATTTGATTGTTTTGATTTCAAACCATTGAAAGAGCTTGCATTTTTTTATACAGGATGCCAAATTATTATAAAATTGTGGCTGATATTATTTTTAGCATAATTTGTACGTGTGTCTTTGTACTACCATTATTTAAAAAGGTAGATGACAACAAAAATACGCAGGGTGGCTCCATTCAGGTATCCAGGAGTGTATATGTATTGATTTGTCTGCCACCATTTTTTTAAATACTGAAGTTACCATGCAGTACATACCAAGTTTCCTCCTCTTCTTGATCTGTGCATGTGTGGCTGGCTGCTCAGTAATATCCAGCAGTTTGATGCCCGCGCGGGGAGGAGGCCGGGCGGCCCCCCGCCACGTACCGCCGCGCGCGCCGCCGAAACGAGAAGGTAAGCCTTTGAGCGGAGCTGTAGGAAGAAAATCGTGGCTTACATTGTGCTATTTGACAATATTACAAAAAACCTAAAAAAAACCGGCTAAGAGCGAGTAAACTATTATGATGACAGAGGTCACAGTAAGACGTATTCTGTGAAAATTATATTAAGCTACCTATTAATTAAAAAGATACAGGCCCCGCGACAGACAGCGTAAAGCCTGTAGGGCCTTTGTAGTATTATAATAATAAATAACCTGAGGAGGCTCTCGTTGGGCAGCTGGATTAAGAGATTGATTCAGAAAGCGGTACTTCTGGACACGGCTCGTATTGTTAGGAGGTTCCTCTCTCTGGAGCCCTGACCGCCGATAGCTTGGACCCTGTTCTCCGATACCAGTGGGCTACTATTTTTTATATTTTAATTGTTTTATATTTTTATATTCTAATATTTAAAAATATAATTTAGAAGTTTATAATAAAATAAATAATAATAATATAATTTCTTTCTGAGTATATGGTACATTAAGATCTTAAAAAACCCTACCCTAAAAAGAATGTTGCATTTATTTTATATTTTTGTTAGATTTTTGATGTGTAACATCTTGCTGTGGGAGTGATTTCGTGAAAGGGACGAAAGTGTGTAAAACACAGGAAGCTTGAGCATGGAATAAGTAAGTACAGTATTCCCAAATTAATAATGCGCATGCAGATCTTCGCTAAGTGTCGTATTCCCGGAAACACCCGAATCATTGAATCGTAAGAGCCCTAAACAATGCACTTGCATTTAGCACCTTGTTTGAAAGAAATAGGAGTCAATATCAGGTGTACACAATCGAAAACAATTCGGGCGGTCGGCGGCGGTCGCCGGTCAGTCAAAGGTACGTCAGTCGTCTTTATATATTGGTGGTGACTGCACGTGTTCTCACTGTGTGGAATTATATAGAGCTGCTATTACACACCCTTCTTGGTTTTGTTTTCAAAGGTGAATTTAATTTTAACTTTAATTATCTTATTCAAATTTAAATAGTTTATTTTGTAAAATAGGTAAATATACCAACATTTTTCACGTTTGTTTTAATATTAAAAAATTAAAAATTCCTACGTTAAATACATATTAAGTGGTACTAGAAAAAACATTTTAAAAATCAGATTTAGGCTTGTATAAATTTAATAGAAAGATACACATGCATAAATAAACAAATAGATATAGGAATAATATTATAAAGTATATTAGTATATAATGCAATAATACAACAAATAAATAAAAAAATGCCTAACTCTGCCCATACCATTTTCTTTCAGACGAATTCTTCCAGAATGGATAAATTTAAACGTGGAAAGCCGCTTAAGTCATAAGCACGGCAAATGGTATTTAATGTATACCTTTATTTCTTAAATGAAGCCAATGTTTTCAAAAGAGACCATGATGGTTATTTAAAAAAAATTCAGGACCGTGTTACAAAAGCTACAGGAATTTCACGACGAACTTTGAGTAATATCTTAAACGAAAAAAAACCAGAATCAATCAATGAAATTTTCCACACCGAAAAAAGAGAAAACCTAAAAGTAGATTTCGGCTGGGACTTGATGATTTCGACTACTGTGTTATTCGTAATATGATATACAATTTTCAGTTGACGCTCAAAGAACTTCCAACTGTAAATAATTTGAGAAAAAAGTTGATCAAAGCTAATTTCAAAGGCTGTGCAGAGACTAAGGCTGATCTTGAAAGAAATGGGATTTAGGTTTCTGAAAACTGATAATAACAGACGGTTACTTACGGGAAAAGCATGATATACGTTTAAAAAGGATCAAATATCTCAGAGAAATACAACAGCTGAAGAATTCTGGTAGAAACATAGTGTTTATGGACGAGTCATACGTGCATACATCATATACTAAGCGTAAAACTTGGCAAGATAGTAGCAAAAAAGGTATCAAACAACCCATTTCCAAAGGACAGCGAATAATTATTGTACACGCAGGCAATGAAAAAGGCTTCGTCCCAGGGGCTCTAATGTTACATAAATGTTTCGACTCAGTAGGTGACTATCATAAAGAAATAAACGCGGAACGTTATCAAACTTGGCTAAGCAATAAATTGATTCCCAACTTGCCTTCTCATAGTGTGTTGGTAATTGACAACACCCCATATCATAATAAGCTGTCTGTGAAACCACCAAACTCAAACACACCTAAACTACAAATGATAGCTAGGTTACAACAACACAACATTCCGCATGACCCAAAGAAACTGAAACCCGATTTGTATGAAATTATAAAAAGACAAAGAAAAATACACAGAATTTGCTATTGACCGTATAATGGAGGAAAATGAGCATAAAATTATACGATTGCCACCATATCATCCCGATTTTAACCCCATTGAAAATATTTGGTCCCAAATAAAGCAACACGTAGCCAAAAAAAATATTGCAATGTCTCTGTCACGTCAGTTAAAGATGCTATATTAGAAAAAAATCAATAATATACGACCAGAAGAATGGAAAAAAGTTTGTGATCATGCTGTTAAATGCGAAGATGAATATAGAAAATTTGACCCAAGAATCGATAGTTTTTCCGATGAAATGATTATTTACACAGGTGATAGCAGTGGGGAAAGTGTAAATGAACGAGAGCATAATGAAAGTTCTGATGAATCTACGATGTCAGGAATAGAGAATAGAGAATAGTCACTCGAAAAGTACTATAAAATTTTCGAAGTAAATCAATCCAACAAAGATTGTAGCATATTCGCAATCGTGTGGTGTTCCTCGCTATTTACTTACATGGAATTATCGAATCAAATTTCGTTACTGATAAATCAATATTTATCTCTTTTAGCACAAAACACATAATTCTACTAAATTATGCATGAAGAAAATGCACTTAACCACTCTATACACATATCGTCTTCCGACGCTCGGGGAATACGACCGTCGCCGAACAGTGACGAAGATTTCTATGCGCATTATCACTTTGGGAGACCTGTACTTTTTAATACATGGAATTACTAACTACTGAGGGGGTTGAATTTCGGCGAGTGGGCGACCACTGGTAATAATTATGTTACGTAATACATAATTAAATTTGCAGATGTGTGTGCAATTTTCTAAAGACTGTACTTCACTGACGAATCGAACGACGATTCGAATCTGATGACCACTGGAAATTGTCGTGTTGACGCGACTGTCTAATCCGCAGTACTGACCAAACAGCGAAACTGACTAATCAACGAAACTGGCGAATTAAATAGCCTGACGACTGATGGGGAAACTGACCAGTGATACGCGGACTCCATATGCGACTACAGTAAGACTCACTCTCGTTTTCTGTTTTTTTGTCTTCCTCATTTTAGGGTTGGTCCCTACCAAATAAAACTTCAAACAATATAAAACTTACTAGTATCAGTCATCTTCCTAGGCATGCCCCTACTGCGCACAGGCACGGTCGGCGCCTGAGCCTTCTTCTGATTGGCTTGCACCTCCGTCGCCTTAGCCAATAGGTCGCTACGTAGTGCTACGGATTTCGGCTTGCGTTTTAAAGTGAAGTGCTTTACTGGATTAGGTTGCTGGCCCACCTGAAATAAATGTATGGTGTTTTATTGGTCAACTAACTATGCCTGTGGCTTCGCTCACGTAACTGTATTCTTTAGGCATCAAAAATTAATTTTATTTGGATGCCAGCATAAATTGAGCACCCATTAAACCTTTTGACCGCCACAGTCATGTATAGATGACAAACCAAAATGTGCCCAGCACGCCACGGTCACGACTACATGACAGATTTTATGGAATAATTCGTAGCTTGGCGCCGTGGGCACTTTTTTGCTTTTTTGACGTGGCGGTGAAAGGGTTAAAGTTCTTTTGAAAAGCCAGTAAATGCATTTTGTGTTTGTACACAGGCTAGAAAATATTTATTGATGAAGTGTTCTTGTATCCTATACCAAAAATATATAATTATAACTGCCAGTGGTCGCAAGCGCTACTGCTGAGCTTGAGGTCCTGGGTTCGATTGATCAGGCAGTGTTATTGGGCTTTTCTATCTGGAATTTGGAAACTGGATTTGTGCCCGGTTGATGACAATTGAGCAGTGGTGACCATACGAGTCATCATTGCATCATACGAGTTGTAGGTCGTAGGTTCGAACCCAGGCAGGCGCTTTACTTTGTGTAAATTATTTCATCACCACTGCTCTCAAAACGGAGAAGGAAAACATCGAGAGGAAACTGGCATGTCCTAGAACCAAAAATTCAAAGACATGTGACATCTACCAACCCGCACTGGGCCCGCGTGGTGGATTACAGCCCACTCCCACTCACAGAGAGGAGGCCTGTGTCTCAGCAGTGGGAACATTATAGGCTGATTATGTATGATGGCAATAGGCTCGCCCCCTATTACATGGGACTTAAACATAACTGGCGAAATGTGGGTGTATTACAGGTACACCTCTGCCCAACCCTTCGTATGCACTTATATTATGTTGGATTCAGCAATTTGGCATCCAGTCTAATCACAATCAGACGATACTCAATATTATAATTTTACCATGTTATTCCCCTACTCAACATAAATGGCAATGAAAAAATAATTATTCTAAACAACTCACCACAGAAACTAAAGCATTCTTATTCAAATAAAGGCACTCTAGCGGTAACAGTCCGAGATCCGAATGCTTGGCCAATGCCCGTCTCAGCTCACTGATCATATCACTGAAGATCGGCCGGGTCTCATCAAACTCTGCAATCTCTGTGTTGAGGGTGCCTGCCGATGGGAACGTCTTGAGAGTTTCTGCCAGCATGGCCACCCAGAGGTCGGAGTCCACTGCTGCCACTTCGATGATCTCTTCAAGTTCATTTCTCCACTGTAGAAAAGGAATTCAGTCATTATTTGGAACATTCTATTGATAGAACTAACTTCCTTATCTCTTATCATCATCATTATCACCATTCTGTTGCCCGAATCCCAATATTGTTGGGGTTGGTGAAACATGCATGGTCTTCACATGATCTGACCAAGATTATGTCTGGATTTTAACTGTGACCTCTGAGTTTGTATCGGCCTTCTCAAAGTAGTCAGATAGGAAACACCAACCTAATCTAGTTTTAAAAAAAATATGATTGACATGTAAAAGTGTTGTACAGACCTACTTACAGAAATAAAATCATTTATCATTCATTTATCATGTCGTCTTCTTCAATACTTCTCTATTAATTGTCATCTCTGAAGTCAACCCTTTTCTAGCCATATAATCTTTCACACAGTTCATACATCATGTATTTGGTTTTGCTACTGTTACCGCCATCCACATTTCTTTCGCCATCCACACTCAAAACTTTTCTAACAACAATTATCATAAATATTGCAAATATTTATTTGGCTGATGTATTCGTGAACTCTATGAGTATGTGTTATGATTCTATATGCTCAAAATCCTTATTAATATTATAAATGCAAAAGTAAGTTTGTTTGTATGTTTGTTACACTTTCACGCTAAAACGGCTGAACGGATTTGGATGAAATTTGGCACATGGGTTGACCATGACCTGGGTCATGGAATAGGATACTTTTTATCCCGATATTTCCACGGGATCAAGCTAATCTACAATAAATAGTGAAACACCCTGTACTTCTTCTTGTTTTTGTCATTTCGATGGTACATCTATGTATCTTATATTGATTCGGCCCAATAGGTGGCCACATTTATTGCGGCGTCAGTACATAGGATACTTTTTATCCCGATATTCCCACGGGATTGAGACTTATACGGGCGAAACAGTGGAACGCAGCTAGTTATATATATTACTGGCTACTACATATACTCTTGTTGTACCTTAATATTAAAATTGATTTTGTCCTTTGCAAGTTTTTATTTTAAACTACATAAATGCCTGTTCTAACAGTTCTTGAGTATACAGAAATAGCCAGGAACTTAGTCAAACAATACAGGCACTGTCACTCATGATTATATGCTGTTAGTCTCTAATGATACCAGCACGCTTATTATTACTCATTAAAAGAACCTACGATTCAAGGTGTCAGTCATTTTTGTCAGATTACAGTCAATAGGACAACTGGCTGACAATTCCACTCACAATGCCGCATGTATTGTGTTGAATTAAGGCTGATAAATAATACGTGCTGTATCATTGTTACATCTTGGAAATGTTAACGTCAAAAACTCATTGGGTACAAATTGCTATGCTTCTTAGTATGGTTATGATAGATCTAATGATATACGAATTTCAGACCAGCCGTGATTCATTGGTTGTGTTGTACAATTGATTCACAATAGGATGCACCAGGATTGTATTTTATTATATTACAATACTTGAACTTATAATCTTTTAAGTCAGACAGAGGCAGTGTCTAGAACAGTTTTCCAACAAAATATTTAGATCGGTTTTTTAAGATTTTTAGTCACATATAATTTCAGTGTAAACTTTATTAAACTAACCTATAATTTGTGTATAGGTTTATATGCAGTAATACCTTTCCTAAATGCATTTTGTAAACCATATTGAATGTTGATGTTGATGCTGTTGATGTTCTTTAATAAATAAATTATACTGATCCATGTCTACCTGGAGAGAAATACAGTGGTCTTAGCATATCCATATCAACCATTCTATGAAACATGTTATTGCTGTATGACAAAGAAGAACCACACCAATTTTAACATTACTGTAAGCCTAAATATTTGTAAAAACTATGTTCTATACCAACAACAATAGGCAAGGTGTTGTTCTGAAAATATATTCCAATTGAAAAATCTAATTCTTGTTAGAGCAGCTATAGGCTGTTTATCAATGTCTTTGCTTATTACTATAATGAAACATAATGGTCTTTGAAAACCCATTTCACAACATTAGTCTAAAATTGATAGGTAGCAAAGGTTATATCTATTTCGAAGGCTTTGTGTAAACATAGTAACAGTCATAAACTAAGGTGTCGCATTCTTATCATAGTACTTTATTAATAAAACTAAATTGTTTCGTAATTTACAAACGTAAACAGCAAGTCAGAATTTTCTAAGGTCTCAAGTAACGGTTAATTATCCCTTAGAATAGGCAATTAACCGTAAGTGTTAAAAGGTAATCTATCTCTAATTGATATGCTGTAAAAATGCAATTAAAATAAATTCAACAAAATATTAAAAAAATGCATGTAAATTCAATACATGACAACAAATAAAACTAATACATACATGCGTGATACTGCTTCTCATTCCCACTCATAGCTATAAATATGAAAGGAAAGAGACAAAAAACACAATACAGTTACGCAAAACCATAGAACATCAAAGAGAAATGTTACCTCCTCAACATTTCTGCGCGGGATATGAAAGAAACTTAGCAATAATTTCAATTTCACTTGCGTTTGCAAATCTGGAAAACAGTCCTTGATGTTTTTCAACACTTCGGCATTTAATTGCGTACAAATTGAGCCACTTGTCCACGAATCATTCGAAGTACCGAGTTTATTGTGGAGCCACAAAGATGTGTCACTATCCCGAACGTTCGCCATCTTGCAACTGAAATAGTGACGTATTTGCCATGTGTCTTTTGAACATACTTCTGAACGAAGATCGATAAAAATATTTATTCTCTTCATCAATCACTAATTAATTATATTAAGCTTTAAATATGAATAAAAATGTAAGAAATGCTGTTAAAGACTGGAAACTAATATAAAATGAGTATGTTTGTTCTCGTAATGTCCCGTATTTCTTCATCCAGCGTGCTGTCATTTCGCTAAAATCGACAACTTATCATCTTTGAAATGCAACACTAGCAAGTTCATCAATTTGTCTATGCAGCACGATGCAGCAGGATCATATTCTCACAAACCTTACCTAAAACGCTATGTGAAAATCTGTGGGTGAATATGAGATTTTGAAATCGTCAGCTAGCATAACTTGATAATATGTAAAATATTTTTAATATTTAAAAAAATAACTGATAAAAAGTACTTTCGCGCAGTGCTTTCGCGTCGATATGGTCGATCTTGCCAAGACTTGATTGTTAAAAATGACGTTGGCAAACCATTGACAATAGAGTATTTGCACGCGCCATATTTGAGTTTTGTTTTTGTAATATTATTTGTATTGATCAAACATTACCCTCAGATTACAGAACAAAACTCCTGTCTATACAATTAACGCTTTGTTCTGTAATCTGAAGCAATAACTTACTTGTTTTAGCGAGAAGCTGAATTTTATAATTGTGTAAAGAATGTCTGAAGCTTCGACAACCGTGCCGTTGAATATTTATGAAGAAGAAATAAATGAAGAAACAACATGGGATCTCTCATCCCAAGGACTGAAAACTGTGCCCGAAATAAAAAATCCGCATTTATGTGTAAGTGTTAATTACTATTTCATATTTTCGTTTTTTACGGTTCCTTACCTCATTAGGAAAAAACGGAACGCATACAGGATCTCTCGTGTGTCGTTCTGTCTGTCCGTCTGTCACAGCCCATTCAGTTGAAATTCGTTACACATATGAATTTTTGTGACCCTAACACGGACGTGTAACGTAAATAAAGGTAAAAATCTAGTATCGTTTGGCAGGAGAAGGGGGGTGGGAGTGGGAGAGGAGGTTGGGGGGTGGTGCACCTTGCCCCCTGGCACCACTCCCATGAAAAGGTAACGCACCGTTTTTGAGAAAAACAAATTATTGTAACCTAACCTCAAAACTCTTAGTCGCTTAAAAAGCCGTAGTATGAGCCCAGTTTCACGGGGGAGATTGGGGGAGGGGTGCTCCCTGCCCCCTGGCACCACTCCCATGAAAAGGTAACGCACCGTTCTTGAGAAAAACAAATTATTTTAACCTAACCTCAAAACACTTACAAGTCGATTAAAAGGCGTAGTATGAGGCCCGCTTCGCGGGCCTCTAGGGTTTAAAAAAAAATAACCTCGAAGGGGATAGCGGGGTCTGAGTTCGCTCGCTCCGCTCGCTCACTAGACCCCGCCATCCCCTTCGAACCTAACCTGTCCGAGTCGGGGTGCCCCAAGTCCCGAGCTCGCTTCGCTCGCTCTTGCATCCTAAGTTCTCCTAGTAACAGTAGTAACATTGGCTTTTGTACACATATACGATCAGTGGAAGTACAAACACAAAGAAAAAATTCACGCAACTCGAGGAGAAACGGAACGATCGAAATCAAATGACAGTGACACATGACGCAAATGGCATACCTGGGCATACCTGTTTTATTGTTTACGTTCCGTGTTATCGAATTTGCCCGACATTTTATACCATGGACTGACTACAAATACTGATACTGGATACTGGATACTGACTACAGATGCTGGGGCAGATTTGGTTGTCAATCGCCCATTTTGAACGTTTCGTTTTTCGCTTCTTATCGGATTTGAGGTTAGAAACATTTTTTTATTAATTTCTCGAAAAATATACATTACCTTTTAAGAAGAGTGGTAACGTTATAATCGGGGACCCAAACCCTACCAACTTTAGCCCCTTTTACCCCCCAACTCCTGCCAAACGATACTAGATCCAACCCTAAATAAATGAATTTTGAATATGAGGGTGAGGCACTTCTGGGAGACAAATTGGAAAAGTATAAAAAAAGTTTTGCAAACTGTACCGTGTGACAAATGAAATGAAAGGTCTTGTTGTGAGAGTCTCAAATATATATATTTTATCATTTTAAAATAAACATTTTTAAATTTATTTAAGCAAATTGATGAAAATTGACAATCTTATCTCCGAAACTTCTGAGCCAAAAATTTTGAAAAAATATACAGTAAATAGTCCTTTACTTCGTCTAAATAGTAGTCTAAATAACATGTGCGTTCAAACTTACATTTGCATGTATGAGAGAACACGTTTTGTTGGGATAAAAACATGGTAGATAACATATTCACTGTACGGAATCCTCACCACGCGAGTGCAACTTTCACTTGTCCAGTTTTTTTATTTAGCATCCCGCCTCACTCACACTCACGGTAGACGATGGTGCACTCATGCCCAGCACTAACCCGTTCACTCTTGACCATTAGATATACCCATAATATATGAATAAAATCAACCGGAGCTCTTCGGTTTGCAATTTAACATACATTTTTGTATTACAGATCCTGTACCTTCAAAACAACGGAATTAATACTTTACCAGATGATCTATTTCCCTCTTTACCATATATCATGTACTTAGATTTGAGAGACAATCAAATAACCGATATACCAAAATCCATCAATCACCACCCGAACCTCACGCACCTGTTGTTACAAAACAACAAACTAACATCACTCCCGAACGAACTAGGGACTGTCATTAACTTGAAAGTCCTCCAATTAGGTGGGAATCCGCTTATGTACCCGCCAAGAGAAGTAATAAACGCGGGAGTTTTAAGCGTCAAACAATTTCTAAACCACAAATTCATCGACGAAATGTTCGAAAACGCCTCCCGCTCTGATATTTCTGAAATTACGGTAAGCACAAGCGGAATTAGTCCTGAAAATTATAGTCAAGGAGGCCGGAGCTACAATTCGGTTATTGATATGGCCAAATTGAAAAAAAATATGTCGGTTCATTTCAATGAGAAAGATTTGGACGATGCAGACGAAGATTTGTATGCGAGAATTACAGGGAAGTGCCCGAAATTAGCAAAGAGTCGTAATACTATCCCGACGTATTACCAAAGTTCGAAATATGTTAAGCCATCAAGATCCGATGGGAAAAATGTTTTTGAGGCTAAAATAAAACACAGCCATTTGAGAGATTTGGCTATAAAGAAGCACAAAGATTTACTAGCGACGAGAGACAATATTCTGCAAGGGAGAAAGTGTGTTCTTTTCTTTTAAACAATTTTCTATGTACCTACCCATCCACTTTTGGCACAATTTTTTTTCACTCTGGTCGGATTTTTGTTTTTGGTTGCTAGTCTAATAAAACTGTGACTAAAAGTCGGTCTTGCAAATAAAACAAGAATCAAAACTTAAGATTGCTTTTTAAAGTGTTATTTACTTACGCTTTTTCTTCAGTTTTTGTTTGCACATAACTTTTTGTTTAAAACAAACTACTTACAGCTATTCCAAGAAAAGAATGCGCTTCAGGAATCAACGTCTATCTTCGAAAATAAGAACGCGACTTGACGAGATGTAACTGTTACGTCCACCTTGAAAATACTTTCCTACTTTGTATAACCATGATTCCAAAATGATAATCTATAATTTAATTTTGTAAACATCTACTCTATGCAATTCCAACTTTTGAGTGACAAATGACGATCTGCGACCGGAGTAGGTACCTAACCCGACAGAGAGAACGCTCAATGATACATAATCTACACTCATGGGCGCCGGCAAGTTTATTTTCAGGGGGGTGCATCTTCTGGTTCACGACGCTCAATTATTTTTGGAGTTAACGTCGCATATGATAGGTTATCGTTCGTCCATTCATACAAGGAGTAACTTTGTCGACTTACGCAGGAAAGCTTAACAATTAGGAGAACGTAGGATGCAAGAGCGAGCGAAGCGAGCTTGATAATTTTTGCATCCACCTCGAAAGGGACAGATTTTATTTTGTCCACTCCTACAGAAAGAGGACTAACTGTGTTGATTTATACAAAGAAGCTTAAGAATTAAAATAGAGTAGGATGCAAGAGCGAGCGTAGAAGGCTCGATAATGTTAGCACCCCGACTGAGGTCGATACATAATTATCCTATAGGTAAAGTTCCCACTGCTGGGACACAGACCTCCTCTCTGTGAGAAGGAATGGGCCGTAATCCACCACGCGGGCCCAGTGCAAGTTGGTGGATGTCACGTCTCCGAATTTTTGGTTCTAGGACATGCCGGTTGCCGCACGATGTTTTCCTTCACCGTTTTGAGAGTACCTAGTGGTGATCAAATAGTTAGGTAGGTACACAAAGGAAAGCGCCTGCCTGGGTTCGAACCTACGAGCTGCAACTTCTAAGTCGCGGCCGTTACCACCTAGGGTCGATTAGATTTTCGGAAATGGAAGTTACATAATTTAAAATTGAGAGGAACATTTTAGGATCTCTGTTAAGTTCTTTGCTATTGTATTAGGCGTTTTTGGATATTTTTTTTTGTTCTGAATGTTGTTACACCTATATTTTATTTTGAAGCCAGGGAGATACAAATGCACCTCGTTCCCGGCGCCTGTGTACACCACAAGGCGCGGTAGTACCTACAATAATTAGATTAGAGATTAGTGGTGCGACGTTTGCTTTTGAAGATTACCGAAGCGCATACCTACCTTTTCTGGTTTACCTGTACATTACTACCTATTACCCACCATTTTTAAATCTTCCAGGAACCTAGAACAACTAAAAAACTGGCGAAAAGACTACATGATTAATAAGAGCAATGCCAACAGTTCATACAAATTGGACTCAAAGGATTACCCTTACGACACCCATCCTGATTACATGACAGTTTTAAGCAGAGAAGACTTAGAAAAAGATTTGCCGGACAAATACAGAAAGAACTTAATACGAAAGTGCAAACCAACGGTTCCTAGGAAGAGTAACAACGATATCCATTTAGCTTTGAAGATAAAACAGCTGTTTGAGAATTTGGAGGCTATTGATTTGAATAGGAAAGATATGACGCCTAGGACAGAGCAAAAAATGCTTTTGCATGAGATACAAAAGGTATATGTGGTTGTACAGGAAACAGCACGTCTTTTTTTTTTTTTTGGATGGGAAATCATCAAATAACTTCTCCCGCTCTGGGCGGAGCGGGAGGGTGTGTCAGACTCTTACTGACTAAAACCCACCCGTATTCCTTCCTGTTGCCTGTGTTGCCAGGGGACTCGGTGACCCATAAGTACCTTCTCGCGACCCCGGCAGGCATCGGCCCTAGTGGACCCCTACATTTGTGCTGACATCTCTTTGAGGCGCGCGTGGAATACGACGCGCCGTGGACCCGGACCTGGTCCTTACCGGACGGTGAGCTACCCGTTGCGCACCGTCCGCAAGCCCGCGCCTACGGTGGCCGGAAATCCGCCCGGGATTCCCGACGCCCTGGGCGTCTCCTGCGGCGGCTAGGGGCGAGAGGGCGCGAAACTTGCATTTCCCTCAACCGTCCCGCCTCCTCCTTCGCGAGCATTACTGCTTCGCAGAAGGAGGTGACGGCTGCCCATGCCCTCTCGCTCCGTACCATGGCCTGAACCAGGGCTGGACGCGAGAGGTCTCTGCCGCCGATCGCCTCCACGAGGACACGGCGGTGCTCTGCCCAAGCCGGGCAGACCTCCACCGTATGCTCCACCGTGTCCTCCGGGCGATCCACACAGTGGTGACACCCGGACGTTTCCTACCGCCTTATCCGACACAGGAACCTCCCGAAGCTGCCGTGTCCGGTGAGGACCTGCGTCAGGCGGAAGGTGAGGACGCCGTGGCGCAAACAGCACGTCTGACGTAATAATTTCACATTGACAGGCGCCCTTAAGGCTCCTTCAAACAGGCGCGACACAAAGGCACCGCGTGTAGCACTACAAGCGGTGCCTTTGTGTCGCGCTTGTTTGTAAGTCTTTATGTCGTGCAGTTGACTGTACAGTCTAGTTTTATAATAAATAAGACTATTGTCTTAACCTTGGTTCATAATACTTAATATTATCTACACATAATGTGTGACTGACACTGGCATGGCCACCATCAGGGACTTTATATTTTTGACCACACAAAAAATTTGTCGTTAATTAGTCGCCATATATTAGAATTAGTTAGCCACTGGTTCAAAAGTTATAAGGTTTTATAGGTGGCCGATCTGGAGAGCCTACCCCAGCTTTTGGCCCATTTGAATCTCATAAGAAGATGTTTTCCCCCAAATTTAGTCTCCAATTAGTCGCCAAATATCAGAATCTGTCGGTCACTGGTTCAAATGTTATTAGAATATCTAGGTGGCCGATCTGGAGAGACATATAGGTAGGTAGGTATGTGCTGACTTGAATATCATCTCGTCGGTTCTAATTAAATTATTTTGTTCTAGATCTCCGAAATAAAGCAGAAACTGATGGAGCTTTCAACGACTAACACTAGAGCCGTTGACGCTGAATGAAGGGCTACCTTTAGGAGTATTTTTATTTTATTGATAATATATACTTAATTATTGCTAGAACATATAACTTCTCGAGGCTTTGGAAAATAAAAAGCAACATTTGTTTTTAATTTTTTTTTATTATAGATTTATAGTCACAATGGCGGGTACCATAATAAAACGCATATAAATAAAACAAAATATACTGACACTAACGTTAAAATAATCATCGTTAAACACAATACGCTGTTAAAAGTACTTAGCCATTACATAGTCTTTTTACAACTTTTCCCGGATACAAATGCGTGAACTGACTCGACTGGTCCATTCAAATATGTCCTCAACGTTCCATTTCAGACGGCAGTCTACATGGTCCTCACATGACCTGACTAAGATTATTTCTGAACTTTAACCTATTGACCGCCACATCAAAAAAGCAAAGACGTGCCCTCGGCACCAAGCTACGAATTATTCCTTAAAATCTGTCGTGTAGTCGTGACCGTGGCGTGCTGGGCACATTTTGCTCCGTCATCTATAGATGACTGTGGCGGTCAAAAGGTTAAAAGAGACTGCGAGTTTGTTTCGGCCTTTCTTATCCGAGTAGTCAGATAGGAAACTCCGACCTCAACTAGTTTTTAAAATATGATTGACGTATAAATGTGTTTGAACAAACCTATGTTGACAAAAAGACCCATTCATGAACAACAAAAATAATATAAAAGGAACATTACAATTGAAATATACATCTTATTCATTTAGACATATAAAATTGTTTTACCTTAATTAGTGACTACACATTCTTTTAAAAAGCTACCATGTTTCATTTGTTTTGGACAATTTGATGTAATGTATGTACCAAAAAAATCTATTTACTAAAAATCGAGTTTTAATTTTACAATACTGAAGCACTGAATGTTATTGACGATACAAACATTTAAAAAATATAATCATTCGACTTACTTCTATAGCTGATACAGAAAGCAAATTAAATGCAATATTGTGCAATAAAATACTAAGTACTTATAGGATAACATCTTGCTTAGGCGCCATCTACACCGCGGAGATAGTCACGCGTCACATCAAATTCTATAGAAACTGAACGAAACAATCTCCACACGGCCATATCGCGGCGAGAATTTGATGGCACGGCGAAACTGCCGTGATTCTCTCGACCGTGCAATGACGCCTTAACCCTTTAGGCCCTTCGTACACACACGTTTTTCTTGCCTTGAAAAACTACGGTTGATTCGCCGCGTGTAGTCACCTACACACGGCGAATCAACCGTAGTTTTTTACACTGATCACTATGGAAGCTTATTGCCAGACACTACCTACCGTAAAGAAACCGTGCCGTGTATAAAGGGCCTTATAAGGCAGGAACAAAATTTGAAGTCTATTTTTAAGGTCGATTCTATCAATAAAAAATTGACCTTAAAGGTACTAGTCGGTTGTTTACAGATGCTGTACAAATTTCGTTTCTGTCCCATAAAAGGTTAAATCATAAAATGATAATAACTAAATTGATTTTGCATAATTATGAATAAAAACTACATATTTAATTGTGATTACGAATTAAAGAGCAGTTAAATGATAAGCGAGATTGTTGCTCAGAAACCAAAGATTTAATGAATATCTTTGTAGACCAAACTTACAAATTATTAATTGCCCGGTTGGTCCAGTGGTCCAAAGCGCTACTACTGAATCCTGGGTTTGATTCCCAGGTTGGGCACTGTTATTAGGGTTTCTCAGTAACAGCCCGGAGTCTAGATTTGTGCTCGGTTGATAGCAGTCCCAACGCCCATGTAATGGCTCGCCCTACTGTCTACAAACTCTGCCCAACCCTTTGGGGAAACTAGGCATGATGTTCAAATTATACATTGGTACAAATTATTTCGATTTATAAAATGTATTCCAATTTACTGGTCTTATACAATTGATTAATTATTCATCTAAGATCCAGAATGGAGAATGGGAGGTAGGATAAGTTGAACAAAAAGAAAAAATAAATTATCCAGTTATTCTCCAAATATCACTTTTAAACAAGTATCCAAGTATTACATTTGTATATGTATTTTTTATGGTGCACATAATAAAGAGTATTTTATTCTATTCAGGCATAAATCAGTGAAGAATAATTTAAAATAAAAAAATAAAAAATAGTTTTCGAATTGCGAGATACGAGTGAACTTGACAGAATACTTAGGACTGCTAACACAATGGCGCCGATTCCCTTGTTCACAAACTAAACTAAATTTAAGTTCAGTGCATCTTTTTCTTTCTATTTCATTAAGAAGAGGACAGAAGATAAATTTTAGTTTAGTCCTGTCAAATTAATCAGCGCCTGTCACTACTCCATACAAGTTTAGACATGATTAAAAACTTTCCTACTAAAATTACGTCAATGTACGTCAAGCGCTGATTAATTTGACAGGACTAAACTAAAATTGATCTTCTTTCCTTTTCTTAAAGAAATAAAAAGAAAAGGATGCACTGAACTTAAATTTAGTTTAGTTTGTGAACAAGGGAATCGGCACCAATAACCAATCGCAGCAGACCTACTGTGCGTTCACTATAAGCCCATTCTCACACGGGGTAACGGCAACTTAACCTAAACTGGTTAGCAATGGGCGCTGCCAACTGCGATGGAACTGTTACTCTCACATGGCGCAACTCAAGTTATATCAATTTTAGTCATTTCATCGTTCATTCACGCACCTATTTTATAAAAAATTACGTTGGCAACGCCCGGCGACCTGGGGGGTAACCATCACCTCTTATAGCAGTATTATTTCAATATTACTTCAGCGTGAGAAAGAGATGGAGCTATAAGTCATGTATAGCTCCATCACTTTCCCACTGTGAAGTAATATTATAATAATACTGCCATAAGAGGTGATGGTTACTCCCCTGCACTGCTAGTCGCACGTGACTGGTTGCGTCACCGTCGACAACTAGTTGTCGACAAGTTGCGTCGGCGTTGAAAACTGGTTTTATTTCGGTCACCTCGTGTATGAATGGCCTTACTTCACGCGTGACGCGATTTGATAGCGCTGACATTTGCAAAATTCAGTGCTACCAATCATGTCACGCGTCAAGTTATAGTGAACGCACTATAATTATATTTTGACTCCGATTTATTCTAACACTTCTATAAAACCGCTGATACTATTTCTTGTATCTAGAGAAATAGTATCAGCGGTTTTTGCGATAATTGTTCAGATACGTGCCCGTCCGAAAGTAGTTGATCCGGCAAAACAAATGACAAATTCAATTTTTCGAACGGGCACAAACACATTGCGAGTAGGGAAAACTGTCAAATCGTTTTGTCATTCATTAGGAAAAGCCTGTACTTAAAAACTTCGGCCGAAACTATAGATTTAGTGCTTAGTGAGTAGGCCCCCTTATAATGACCAGCAGAAAACGTAAGAAAATTTTAATTTGCGAGCTACCCTGACGCCTTAACCGGAAAAATCTAGCAGCGATACAGCAATATTTACTGACAAATATGAACCTTATTCCAATATACAGTAATCAATTTATCCTATACATATATTTTTTTTACATACGAATGTGACGCGTATTATTTTCTAGTGTGTGTACATTTTTATTATTGTTTGCGTCGTATGTTTGGAATAAAAAAGAATTTGTTTCTTCCTTTTATCTAGCCTTGACTTTATTTAAATCTGGACTTATGCTGTTATACAACGTTGATCTTAACTTTTAACGGTGAGTCACAAGACTGGTTATTCTTGAAAATTAACTGTGTTCAAGATTTAACTTTTTACAAGAATTAAAATAACTTGATAATAGTGAACACATTCAATGTATTTACAGAAAATAAGATAAAATGCTCCGTTATTACCAATTGAAATGAAAGAATTATAAAGTAATGAAAACCACCAAACAAACAAAAATCTTTTGATAACTAAGACTAAATAAAATTCGAGGAAAACTAAAATTACTCTACTAGTAGGGATTGTCTTCCATAGCATGGAGTTGCCAAGTCCAACCCACATAATAATAATTATAGGTAGTCAGGGAAATGAATTAGGAAATTGACACCCTACGTCAATGTACCCTGTTATAGCCATTTCATACAACTTAAAGAATGACAATTAATTACCCTGACTTTACAATGATGAAAGAAGTTTACAATTTGCATCCCAAGACTTACTCCATATCACTAACCAACTGAATAGAAAACAAAATCTCAACCTCATTAGTTTCCGAGATGACTACAACCAAACTATCTTACGCAGTTACATATTTATCACAATAATATTGTGCGTGCACATACCAATAGGGATGATGACTAATATTGGAGATGTTCGAGCAAATACTGTAATTTCAAAAGCATAAAAAGCTGTAAAATCAATGGAAATATGGAGAAGCTACACGCTTTTGGATGGGATTATTCCCGTCCCTGTCGCGTGGTACGGACAATAGATGGCATGAAGTTACATAGCCGTGACGTCACTTCTGTGGTAGTGCCGTCATCGTCTAGCAGTTATTTTAAAACGTTTTTATCGGCTGTACACTTTTTAATACTATAACTGTTTACACAATTTAGAACTTTAAATTTAAAAAAAATGTTGTCATCCCTATTATTTACCTGGCACTTAACTCAGTCTTTACCTACACCTGACTAGGATTTAATCATCCAAATGCACATACAAAAAATACATTTGATAATTTCCTAGAGGCTAGAAAATTATAAAATGTTTTATGATGTGTTTCTCCACCCGCGTACATTGTGTTATAAATTAATATTATTTGCCAAATCTTTAAGAAATACAGAATACTCACTGTTATATAATATTTAAAACAATTCTGTCCTATACGGCCGATGAGTCATGGCCGGTCCGAACTTCGCGCAGAAGCCTGCGCAATAACATTTTTTAGGAATCAAATGGTGGCATGAGGCGAGAGTGAGTAAGTGAACATGCGCGAAAGTTCGGAGACCCTTTGTTCAGACCGGCCATATTGTATTTATGTTTTGAATCAATAAGTTTGTTTACTACTATCTAAATGGCCTTTTAAAATGGAAGGCAGATTTTTTCTTAAATAATAATTGGCATCATTCTTCTAAAATCATAGTTTACTTCATCATCGAATCTCTCACTCTCTCTTCAATAACCACACTTCACGAATTAAGCTTTGATAGTAATAATTATGGTTGTTTCATAGTTATTTCTCCTCTGATAGCAACAACCCAACAGCAAACTTATTTGAATGAAAATAAACATCACTGTAATTTTGACAGTGATGCAAAATCAGAGATAAAATAACTGGAAATACTGTATGTTCTGTTTGGAGACATAGACAATAAGAGATACATCCTCTTTAATTGGCCTCAAATTCAATATTTCAGGGATCAAAACTTGTAGAGAAAATAAAATGTTGCCTGTTTCACCACCTCTTGATAAGTTCTGGTTTTCTAATTACAACACATAATTCCATTCACATTTATCTACTAGATAGAGTCTATCCGAACGTTGTACAACAGGCCCTAACATTTATGATAAGATTTTGTTTGGAGCCAAAAAAAAACGTATTTTTATTCTTTTAAAGGTTTTTCTTATAATTTCTTCGAATATAAACATACAGTTCCATAGTTACAGATTTATTTCAAAACAAATTGTGAACTTGTGATTCTTATAACTTTATAAAGCATTTAGCTTAATATACAATTCATATACTACTATTTATATTTTAATACACGTAATTCTACTTATACAACGCGGCTTAGAAATAGAACATTATTCGTTATAATAGTTTGATATGAACATCAGATCATTGCAATGTAAAAAAAAACGAAACTAAAGTTGCCATGGCGAAATATTATAATCGATATGGCAGTTTATTGTAACTGCCATAAGTATTGACTTAAACAGTGAGGCAGTTTCTTGTTTTCGTTTTAGTGATAAATGAGGGTAGAATTATTTTTTTATTAATAATGCCTCTGGCAGTATTTGAAGCGCCAAAGCGAATAGCAGTTTCACGCGCTACGGCTTCCCAGAAGATCGGCGGCGCCACATAACGGCCATCATGAAACTGGTGGCAGCGGGGTTATACTTTACGATGTCAAAAAATGCTCTCCAAAAAAACATACCAACTTACTTTCATAGTTTCAGTGACGTCATTCGACGTCAAATTGTGGACGCTATGTGGCGGCCACCGCAATCGTTTGCTATTTGTTTTGTTACCTATGTTTTGAATCAATAAATACTATAGTCGCTTTTCATATATATCTGTGCTATTTCTTGTTATTTAGAGAATTTATTCCGAAAGGTACACACATACATAAACTCACGCCTTCTTCCCATGGGGGTAGGTAGGAACTATAGAAGGCCACCTACGCTACGCTCCTTACATACTCCTTTTGCTTCGTTTAGATTCATACATCTGGTCATACGAGTACACGCACGTCGGTTGCGAGTACTACGCACCTGACCTTTTGAAGAACATTACCAATGAGGTCACTATGTCTTTCTGGGGTATTTATGTGTATAATATATTAACCTGTTAAGCCCCGCGCGACACCGATTCGGGGTCAAACAATAGAAAATCAATTGTGTCTCATTAGCTGTCCTTGACCAATTAATATTGCATACAATAAAGAAATATCGATGATTTGTCAAACCGTGCGAAGCAGGGGTGGGTCGCTAGTTATGTATACATAATTATGACTCAATTATTACAAAATGTAGGATTATCGGTCGCCTGCAGTCACTATAACATTATAATACACAGATATTAAGAATCTTGGCAGTATTCTTGTGCTTAGTACCTTTCTATAATAAATGAGCTACGATTTATTTTTAATTACACAGACTGTATTTTCAATCGTTCTAGGAGTGAAATACTTATAGATCGACTTTTACAACCAACTCTGTAGGCCTAGCACGGTCGTGCGAAGTAAAAGCAACGTAAATTCAAACGATTTTACGTTTGAAAATACTCGTTTCGCACTTAATATTTATTTTGTTTTAAGGATTTATGGTGACTCCGCAGTGGTAGTGCGCGAAATTCAAATTTTGTTACATTTTTTGCCATTTGCCGGTCATTGTCAGGTTGTATATTTATCAAAATATGATTCGCGACCATAACAAATATGTATTTACAGAACTATAATCGTTACAATCAATAATACATCTCTCTAAGTTAGATTTGGTCCATAACAACTTTTCCATTCGAGATTACTTATTGTCTGTTCTTATGGAAATGTAATACCTAGTAGATTGTGTCACAAGGGACCAAAATAATGTATTGAGGGCGAGAGCGATTGTTTGAATCCAGAGTGAAGCGAAGGATTCTAGAGTAGAATCCTAAGCGTAGCGAGGCATTCAAAGTACGTCGCTCGTGGTTAAATAATTTTGGTACCATGTGGCACGCTTTTCATCCCCTCTATGAGAAAAATAAATAAGAGATGCTTTTAGTAGTAACGAATATTATATATACGTAACCAAATTACAAAATTTTATTATTATCAAATTAAAATTGTCCAAACTATTTAATTGAATAGTGTTCCAAATTCAAAAGTCATTTCGTTACTGTTATTAAGTGCGCTGGAATGACCCATTTTGCTCGCACTTATCGAGGCCTCTTTTCGAATAGATGTGATGACAATACATATTTGTTATGGTCACGAATCATATTTTGATCAAGATACAACCTGACACTGACCTGCAAATTGCAAAAAAACGTAAGAAAACTTGAATTTCACGGGCTACCACTGTGGATCTACCTTAAACAAAATAAGTACCTATCACCCATAGATATGAATATGTATGGGTGATACTTATTTTGTTTGTTGCAAAATTTTCAACCAAAATGCTATAGACAGCTGTTGTATTTTCGATTCGAATTTGCGTTACCTTTACGTCATTCGTTCGTGCCTCGTAAATACAGCGTAGCAGCAGGCTTAGCATGACACTCTCTATTTCTTCGAAGAATAGACACGGCTCTTTCCATACAAAGTGACATTTCTTTTCTCCTTTTTTGACATCCCACCGTAGAAATCTTTCTACATAATAAAGCACCTTGACAAAGATCGTTAGAAACGAAAGACAAGATGACAGATTGTAGAAGGATTTCTACGGTGAGATGTCACTTTGTATAGAAAGAGCCGTCTCTATTCTTCGAAGAAATAGAGTGTCATGCTAAGCCTGTAGCATTAATGCATGAAAATGCTTGAAAAAAAAAAGTGATTTACATGCAGCAGAAGCAACTTAACCTTTCTTAACATTAACTGAGCCACAAAACCTCACTGCCTGCGTTTCCTCCTGCGAGTGAGCGGGCCCCGCGGGCCGCGCACGGCGCGCAGGCGCTAGAAGGAACGCGCCAGGTACAGGCGGCCGCCCGCGCCGCGCTGCAGCTCCACGAAGCCGAGTTTGCTGTAGAACTGCTGCAGGTAGTGGTCCGTCGCGTTGATGCACGCGTGCACGCCGCTCGCGCCTGGCGATACAGATTGATAACATTTTAGAACGGGAGGGACTATTAAGACCTACATGTAATTATTTGAAAGCGCCGATTTAGTCAAAAATAGCAGAGTTTTCTAAAAACAAATAAGGAAATGGCCCAGTGCCTTCAATCAAAAGCTTTTCATCCCATCTATTCGAATAGAGGCGAAGGGTGAGCTAAATTGGTCATTCCGGCGCACTTAATAACAGTGACGAAATGACTTTTGATTTTGGATCACTATTTAATTTAGAAGTTTGAACGCAATTCGCTTCGGAGTCTGACTAGCGCACGAAGGGTTCCGTACCATTATCTATAAAAACGGCAAAAAAAATCATGTCTGTTGTATGGGAATAAATATTTATTTATTTTAAGTATTTATTTATAGTATTTGTTGTTATAGCGGCAACAGAAATACATCATCTGTGAAAATTTCAACAGTCTAACTATCACGATTCATGAGATACAGCCTGGTGACAGACGGACAGACAGACGGACAGCGGAGTCTTAGTAATAGGGTCCCGTTTTACCCTTTGGGTACGGAACCCTTAAAAAGCGCGCATACCGACGCGGCCTTCGCTTCGCTCTGGATTCAAACAATCGCTCTCGCCCTCAATACCTAATTTTGGTCCCTTGTAACACAATCTACTATTGTTTAACGTTGTCTTTTTATCAAAAGAGAAATATCTTGTCGGTAATAGTTTGGGGTCTGAGTGTTTTTGTATGAAAGATTTGTCACTTCTTGGAACTGCGATATGAAAATAGTTGATAGATAAAACTCTGAAAAGTTACGCTTACATACAGACTGATTATAGTGGTTAACTTGAGAGGTAAATCAAATTCATGAGACCTATCGTTTTCACTTTCGGTCCTTGACGCTATATTTATTTATTAATTATTACCAGTTACATTTTATTTTTACATGTGAGAACCCAATACAACAATGTAGTCGCAATTTAATTTAATTTAAAATAGACTGAGTACAGACAAGTCATACAGAGGACAATATGTTAAGTGTCACCCTCTGGATTCTGCCAAAGAGCAAGTAAAGATATCCAATCGAGAGCTGTTGAGTATCTTTATTACCCGCCCCATCGCACAGTGGATCGAAAATCGGCTGTAGAAGACATAGGATCTCGATTTCTTAAATGTTATTTTTTTTTTTGCTGGAAATGACTTCTGCTGATCATTACTGTTCTATAAAATGTCATATGAAGTAATTGTGTGCACAAATGGAAGAGTTATAATTTTTATAAGAAAAAAATGTATGGAGCTGACATGAAAATTGAGGATATCTCTGGAATCGCAAGGTTGGCCGTTATATCCTTGCACACTGTTATAGTACTATTTATTTGTGAATTTTTGACATACTTAATATCGCGGCATCACTTGCGTTTTTTGTTTATTAAATCTTCAAAAAAAAAAAAAAGTATATGATACGTTTTAATGCTTAAATATGGCTATACCAAGTGGAATTTACAATATTTTTTATGCTTAGACCAAAACATTCTAAGAAATCACAAAGTCGTATTACCTACTTATTTGAAATGACATGGTAATTATGAATTACATAATATGTAATCTTGTCTAATGCCTCAAGTCTACATTAGCTAATGATTAATAAAACTTAATACCTATATACCTAGTTAAAAGGATACGTACCAAAATGAGGGTAATTAGATAAACGTTATCATTAGTCAATAACAATAAATGGTAAACTATTGTATGATTAAAAATAAAAGCAAATAATTAAAAAAAAATATTAACCTAACCTAACATAAACAATAAAAGTTAACTTATTTTATACTTCGTCACCATCAGAATTCACTTTAGAATCAGGCTCTACAATAGATATAACTTCTAAGAACTCTGTCGGAGCTTCCTGATCCTGAAGTTTCAGTAGTTCTACTGTTTCCTTAAAGTATGTCTGCCTCTTGTGGGCATTTAATTTTGGTCTTGTGGAAGAAATTAGAGGATCAGAAGAGACGATAAGCATATTGAGGATATCCTCGTTTGATGCTTGTCTACTCTTTTTCCTCGAATGGTGTTCTCTGAACCTCCTAAAGTCTTTGTTTCGGGCCTCTGAAGCTTCTTCCGAAAGACTTCCAATTGGTACAATAGCATTTTCTTCAATTATGTCCCCTACGTGAATCAACAATTTGTGGACGGTTGATGACATGTAGTACCAATCGTACAGTTCCACGTATTTTTCAGCGGTTGTTCTAGCGTATTCTTTAAATTTCGGCACGTCTACAATCTCTCCAGATGTGATAGCTTGCAAAATCACAGCAAATCTGCGTATTAGGTCTTCATCTAATCCAGTGATCGCTGCAGTTTTATCAGGAAATTCAAAAAACCGCCTTGCTGTGTTCCCGTCGTTAGTTGTGCCTGATCCTTGCTTAACGATGTCAATCAAAAGGTTGAGATCATCTTTGAATCGATCTTGAATGAGTTTTTTTCGTGAATGCAATAACTCTTGATGACCTTCTCCTCTTGCAGACCACTTTTTGAAGTCGAGACGATACGCTATGTGTAGAAGACATTCCATCACATTAATGCGGGTATGAAGTGATGATAATCCGAACTCATACACACCAGAAGAAATGGTTTTTGACGCAATGACATATAACTTATTCCTTTCTGTAGACTTAGCCAAACACAGGTAGCAGGCCGCATTTGACTTAGCTTCAGACAGATATGTACAAATTTTGCCGTCAATCATAGTCATCATTAATTTGTGACTAATTTCATGTCCTTGACATTTTGAGGGAACGAGAGCTTCAATTTCGTTATCCATTGCAGTTTTTTCATTTATGACAACGTCTTTGGTTTCTTTCACAAAACTAAACTGGACTGGACGGCAATACCTAGGTGAGCAGGGTTTTGGATTCACCCATACGGTATCACCGTCATCTGTCAACTTTAATGGAACCAAAGAGGTCATAAATATGCTGGAATCATCTTGACCACTCTCTATGTTTTGCTTATATCTACTTTGGTTAGATGCACCGTCAAATCCCCACTTTGATATTAATATCAATAGTTTATCTTGTATCAGGACTACGAATAGTTTCAAAAATTCTGTTCACTGTTAAATCTAGTAACGCTTGTAGTGCAATCTTAGCAGATGAATCCGTTACAGTCACAAATGTCTTCGGAGGGTAGCACTGTAGCTTAGCTTTTTGCACTTTATAGTAAGACGGATATATCTCCTTTGAACCTTCCCGAATAGTCGTTTCCCTTAATGTGATATATTGCCATTTCGATAGTTTTAATGAAAGTAGCAAACCCAGTGCTTTTTCTGGTGAAAATATTGTTGAAGGAGCTGGTTTTCCATTTCCTTGATTTTTGCTGCTGCTTCTGGATTTTGGAGCATATGTTCAATAACAGATGCAATATCCTCACGACCATCTCCTTTCAAAAGTGCTGCAGCTGAATAAGCTACTTCATTAGGGTCATCGCCTATATGTTCATCAGATCGTCTCTTCTTCTGCTTGTTACTTAGATCTTCAAACGGCTTTCGAGATCTTTTTGTCATCGATGAAGTTGATTTCATTGTTGAAGTTGATGGTACAGGTTCAGGTACAGGTTCAGTAGAAATATTTTCACTTGTTGATTCTTGAATGAGCAAATTGTATTGCACGCAGTTTGGCCAGTCAATATTTGCCTCAAGCCAATTACTGTAATCACGTCTAAAAACTTCACTTTTCCTGTGGGATCGTAACCATCTCTTTTGAACTGCCCGTGTAAACCTTCGACAAAATTCTTTCACGGTAACACTGTCTTCATCTGAAGGGCTAGAGCCCAGTCGAATAACAAGTGTGTTGAACAATATTTCATGATCGAAAGACGAAGCATCCTGATTGCTCAGAATAACAAACAAATCCAAATTTGTAATAATGCTTTCCATTATTCACGATCACTGAGTAAAAAGACACGGTAGGATAGATGTTAGTATTAGACATGCTCTAAATGAACTGAAGTTGTGAATCCAATGTTTGACTATTTATTGTTATTGACTAATGATGGTATCACATTTATCTAATTACTTTCATTAAGTTAATCCTGCACTAATTGCTAAATTAGCGAGTACCCCAAATTATTTTGGTACGTATCCTTTTAACTAGGTATATAGGTATTAAGTTTTATTAATCATTAGCTAATGTGGACTTGAGGCATTAAACAAGCTTACGTATTACGTAATTCATAATTATTACCATGTCATTTCAAATAAGTAGGTAACACGACTTTGTGATTTCTTAGAATGTTTTGGTCTAAGCATAAAAAATATTGTAAATTACACTTGGTATAGCAATATTTAAGCATTAAAATGTATCATATACTTTTTTTTTTTATTTTGAAGATTTAAAAAAAGAAATCGCAAGTGATGCCGTGATATTAAGTATGTCAAAAATTCACAAATAAATAGTACTATAACAGTGTGCAAGGATATAACGGCCAACCTTGCGATTCCAGAGATATCCTCAATTTTCATGTCAGCTCCATACATTTTTTTCTTATAAAAATTATAACTCTTCCATTTGTGCACACAATTACTTCGTATGACATTTTATAGAACAGTAATGATCAGCAGAAGTCATTTCCAGCAAAAAAAAATAACATTTAAGAAATCGAGATCCTATGTCAGCCGATTTTCGATCCACCGTGCATCGGTGCAAACTTTAACAAGTTCGTACGGGCCACCAAAACTGTAAATAAACTCTCTGTCGGTCCTTACCGCAGCTTACTGTTTGGAACGAGCAATCCCAAAGATTCTAGTATTTGCGGATTATTCAGCATACCACGAAAAACCATAAAAATATATTTTACCAATGCGAAATTGCGCCTTGCCCCGAACTTATAGTAACCAATCAAACCTATTACAAAGAGGATAGAATTGGTAGACGCCAAATTGCTTCATATACGGGTTTTTTCTACCATAAGACAATAATTCGTTTCAAATGGATTCCAGATGGTAGTACTCGTTTCCAGATGCTAACTGTAAAGCATTATAAATGTGTATGTGGCACTCACCGTGGGCTCTAAGCGCAGCTAACACGCACGTCAGCAGGCGGGCGGGCGCCAGCGGGTCGCGGCACGACGCCAGCACGCAGCACGTCAGCAGCGCGGGGTGCGAGCGGGTCACGCTGTCGGGGGCGCGCTCGGACACGCTGAACTGGTGGAAGTGGCGGACGCATTCCTAGAAGACGGAAAGGGCATTGTATACCAAGTACCGAACGCTTTCTTAATAGTACATTATAATACAAGTGTGCTATGTTGGTCATTACACCCGAGGCGGTATTATTCGTTAAGGGAGCCGAGTGTGTAATGATTAATGCACACGCGTTTCATACGACGTTTTTCAACACACTTACTAGGAAAAAACACACTTGTATTGTTACTAACTTATGGAAAATGGCGCGCTGGTTTTAATTCTCCGCGCGCCGCGCTCGCGATGCGCGCGCAGGTGTAAATAAAGGCATATTTTTGTTAGTATACTTAAGATTTATGTTAGCAACCAAAGCTTTTAATACACCCCACAATTATTAAAAAAATTGAAATTAATAATTTTTTTTAATACAAAAACTGAATTTAGAACCAAGTTGTCAATTTTGTATTAAAACTTTAATTTAGTCGGAATAAAGTTCTAAATACGTTTGGATTCAAATTAAAACTTGATTTGTCATGAAACAGTATGGCGTTGGACAAAAATATAGTTGCACACACCTTAGCTGCCTGACTAAGGTCTTGTCTCTCGGTCAGCTGTTCCGGGTACTTGGTGCACATTTCCGGTATCCATGCTACTTCCTGTCGTTTGTAGAACTCCTTGCTATTCAGTACTGCGCAAGCATATCCTACTATTTCCGGTTTCATGCCTGTGGGAGAATGTTTCTTGTATTATTACTGGTTTTTGGGGTTCCGTATTAAACAAGAAACCCTTATAGTTTCGCCATGTACGTCTGTCTGTCTGTCCCCACCGTAGCTCAGAGACGCTTAGTACTAGAAAACCGTAATTTGACACAGATATACAAAAAAAATATCATTCACACATTACGTGCATTACACTAAAAAATTTTTTTTTTCATGCAAAACCAAAATCATGAAAAAAAAAAATTTTTTTAGTGTAATGTACGTAATGTGTGAATGATATTTTTTTTCTCGTCTATCCCATGGTGTGGGGTATCGTTGGATAGGCCGTTCAAAAATATTGCGGGTCTGTGAAGTCTGTGAACACCACTTTTCGATTCAAGGATCCGTTTGCGTAATATTAAGCATTAAAGTGCTAATTTTTGTTAGAGTCAAGTGTCCCCTCTCCCTGCCAGCTAAATGGTTCTTTACGGAGATGTGAAAAAATCATGGCAATAGTAAATATAATGAAATTAAAAGAAAAACTATCACAGCTAAGTGGGCTTTACAAGTTAACGAGTAATAGTCGACCAACTTAAATTTTCAGTTGGAGAATTGCCGTGGCATATATCGATGTATCGGAGAACATGTTTTTCAACAACAATGTTAAGTTTGTTTATGGGATAAATTCATCCGAACTACAGAATCCTTCATTGTGCATGGTACGACACGCACTTGGCCGGTTTTTGATTTTAAACAAGAATTATAATGGCATAAGTCTGTGGAAACTTTGCCAATCATAAATTATGTATTGATTTGTTGACTATAGATTCAGAGAAACAAAGTTCTTAACAAAAATATGAAGAGTGCGCAATGTCTTGCCAGAGTGCGTAAATACAGTCAGAATAAATGTCAAATCAAATCAAAAATGTTTATTTGCTAGAAAATACATACAAATTCAAGGAAAGATCTTATGTCCTAAAAGTCAATTACAATTATTCTAAACTGTCAAGTACAATGAGCTAGTAGCATCCAGATCGGTAGTCACAACTTTGAAAAAGAAGCCAACAGAAGGACAGTCCAGTTTGGAAAACTCAAGTCAAGTGAAGTATTCTCGTAGCTTATCCCGCAATGTTTGAAAACGCTCTTCAACCAATGTGTCCTGCCCGTTATGACATATGATGCCACAACTTGGACCAGCCCGACTGGCTATGCTATGCTCGGAGTTTCTTAAAGTATAAAATCAGAAACGAGGTTATCCGAAAAAGAACTGGAGTTACCGAGATAGCTTGGAGAGTAGCCGGGTTCGTGGGAAAGTCCGAAAGGGATACCGAGGCCCCTGGTAACACAGGCAACGGAAGGAATACGGGTGGCTCTTAGTCATTAAGAGTCTGACACACCCTCCTACTCCGACCAGAGCGGGAGAAGTGAGAAGTTATTTGATAATTTCCCACCCAAAAAAAAAAAGCTTGCAGTGTAAGCAAATTGAAGTGGAAGTGGGCTGGCCACGTTTGTCAAAGGATCAAGGGCCAGTGCAGCAGACGAGTCCTGGAGTGGAGACTGCGTATCGGCAAGCAATGTGTGGGACTAGCTGGACCTTAAGGTGGTGGCTGGGACAGACTGGATGCGGAAGGCGGAGGACAGGGTGTTGTGGCGCAGCCTGGGAGAGGCCTATGCCCAGCAGTGAACTGCGATAGGCTGAGTCGATATTATGCTTCGTTATTATTACAATTGAAGATTTAAAATTCTTCGATCGAGTAAAAACATGTTTCAACTAATAATGATTTTAATTGTTTTCAGTCATTAAAGATATAAAGATTTGATGATAAAAATCCATCTTGATTTTACAATCGTATTAAAACATCATTATTTAATGTTCGAAGATGTGTTTTTTTCGGCTGCCATTATGATCCTTATGCTTGGCATAAGGCTTATACCCCGAGTTCTAAACGTCGAGATCCCTAGACGTATGAAGGTGTTCGATATCGGAAAAAGAGTTATGGAACTCAAATGGAGTTGGGTAGGACACCTGGCAAGGCGCAGTGATGACAGGTGGAGTAGGGCAGTGATCGAGTAGCGTCCGAGAACTGGAAGACGAAGTGTCGGTCCGGTGGCGAGATGGGCGGACTACATTGTTGTCATTGCGGGTAGAACCTGGATGAGACTGGCACAGGAGCGTGGGGATTGGCACAAGAAAAGAGAGGCCTATGGCCGATCAGTAGGGAAGTCGGGCTGTGGATGATAACGATCCTTGTTCAAAAGTCAGTATTTGTAAAGGGTGAGTGAGAGAGCTAACAAATACAGTCAGGGAACTAATTCTAACTTAATATTATAAATGCGAAAGATAGTTTGTTTGTTACGCTTTCACGCTAAAACAGCTGAACGGAATTGGATGAAATTTGGCACATGGGTAGACCATGACCTGGAAAAGGACATGGGGTACTTTTTATCCCAATATTCCCACGGGATCGAGACTTATGCGGGTGAAACCGCGGGGCGCAGCTAGTTGTGTATAAAATTGACACACCTCGCCAATTTCTCGTATTATAGCCATTTCAAATAACTGTCAAAGAAAAACAAGTTGTGATTTTAATTCACGGAAATTATAAGTTGGTATTCAATTTGCTAAGCTATTAATTTCCCTACCCTCAGGTTTAATCATAATTGAAATATTTAGGTGATCATCATTTATTATATTTTGATTTTAGAGCCTCGTCTATAGAAATATAACTTACCATTAACTCTAGGCTCGATGGTCCGCTTGCCATCGTCATCTTCTGACTGTTCCACCTCTTGAGGAATACATTCCTCATCATCTTCTATCACCATGCACAGTTCAGGAACTAGCGTCAGGAATGGTGCTACTAGCCTGGGAGAGAAAGATTTTTTTAAGACGCTGACAACACCGACACCACGTCATGTCACTGTCACAATGCATAAAAAAGAAAGAGAAGCGCGATGACACAACGCTTGTAATTTATTGCAAAATATGAAGCAATTATCTATTTACTCAAAATTGAGTTGAGTAATCGAAAATAAAAAACAAACAAGTTCTGCATTGAAATAAGAAGTTCTTGTTATTAATTAAACACGTTACGTACGTTGATGCAGATATTTTGGATTAGAACTCAAGGTAAGAGGTTAGTTTAACGTTAGTTTGTATCTATTTGTTTTTATCAAAATGTGTTTTGGTAACAACCAAGTTCTGGGAAATATGTACAAAATTAACATATATTTTTTCCGCTACCACAAACTATACAAATTTGGCAATTTTTTTCTTAAGAGATGCCTATTTTAGTCAATTTGGTCTTGTCAGCGCCTTAATATTCGTACGTTCGTGGCTAAATGATAACAGCCGAACGGGTCGATCGAAGGTTTAAGCTACGCTTGCCGCGGTGGGTTAGTGGATGGGTGACCATCTTTACATAGGTACCGAGACCCATTCAATCAATCTGCCTAGCCTTTACCCAAATATGATGAGGTCGGCTTCAAGTCTAGCCGCATGCAGCTGAATACCAGTATTTTCCATGGAGCGACTGCCTATCTGACGTCCACAACCCAGTAACTGGGTAATACGATAACCCTTGGTAAGACTGGTTGTCAGACTTTCGGGCTTCTGACGACCTCTAACGACTGTCAAAGATACACGAACGACAGCCGGGACCAACGGCTTAACGTGTTTTCCGAAGCACGGAGGAGTCTCGGTATGTAAAGATAGCCACCCATCCACGGACCAACCCCGGCAAGCGTAGCTTAACATGATGGATTGACCCGTGCGGCTGTTATTACTTAGCCACGAGCTCCTCTTATCGAGACCCCTCCAGGCCTCAGAAAGCACATCCCGGCTGTCATTCGTAGATCTTTGACAGTCGTTACGGGTAGTCAGAAGCCCGAAACTGACAACCAGTCTTGTCAAGGGGTATCGTGTTACCCAGTAACTGGGCTGTAGAAGTCAGATAAGCAGTCGTTCCATGTAAAATACTGGTATTCAGCTGCATCATGTTGTACTGTTGTACTGCCGACCCCGACATAGTTGGGAAAAGGCAGGCGGATTGATTTTGATTAGTTCTTTCATAGATAAAATTCAAAGGATGTTTTTGAGTTACAGATTCACTGCCTCTAATCAGTAAATCTCATGTCGCTTTGTATTGATTTTTTTACCTAAAATCTCAAATTGCACCCCAATTGCCCAAATTCTTAGGGCAAGGCGACAGCGCGTCAAAAGCATAATTTTGATTCAAAATCAAAATTATATATATGTAATAATAATCTCTTGAAAATAGTATTATAGATCTTTTAAATTATTTATCTTATCTAATAATATAAAGAGGTAAAATTGATTGTTTTTATATATATATGTTTTAACAGGTACTCTAAGTACTGATCCGATTAGAAAAAATGTTTCATTTATTGAAATCTACACACTATTGGCGAGTGTCATAAAACATTTTTTGTGTTAAATCGCGGGCAGGATCGACTGCTAGAATTAAAGTTAAGTACAGTCCGATTCAAACTTTATGGCGGCTCGGAACATGAGGCGAGTCGCTGCGAAATAACGAATTCTCGTGTCAGCGGGGGTGAGGGGTGCGGTACTGCGCAGCGAGTAGCGCACTTCAGAGCCGCCATTAAGTGTGACGGGTACTATATATAATACCTGTCAGCCGGTAGCGTTTGTAAATCGCTAGGAAATAGATCGCTGCAGTCCGACCCATCGCGACACGTCTTGTGGCATATCGCGCAAACCTAAAACAAAATGTTTACGTTATAAACGTTTATTATTTCCTGCCCTAGGACTTGTTTTTTTCTAACCTTATAAAATATTTATAGTCTGTTCCAAAAGTGTCTCTGAAAATGTAAACACATGGATCAGAATTACTTTATAGTGGATTTTTATTTTTAGTGGCACTTTTTAGTGAATTTGTAGTGCCACTTACAAATTTTGACAGCTTTGGTTTGAATATTTAAACCCGAAATTCTAGTTTAAATCACCTTATAGATGTTTTTCATTTAACAATTGAGGTTATTTTAACAACCTCAATTTTCGTCGATTATTTTTCTATTACAATTTAATAAAGTTATTCAAACAATCATTATTGGACAAAGTAGTGAGCTTTAATGTTGAAACCTTCTAACTACAGATTAACGTGTCACTCATTCCATTTAGTGAGTAATTGAATAAGAATTTAACCTGAACAACCCTGTTCAGGTAAATTCTGTTTACTCTGTCATCATGATACTGTTGGAACAGACCATACGGCTGATCACGGGAACAAAGCCCGCGGTTCGCCCAAAATGGGCAGGATTTTTGTAATTTTTCTATTAGGTAATGTTAAAATAAGGACGATATCAGCTGACGGAAACTGTCGAATATTTACGAAAGACTTACCGCTTCTTCATCAGCCGTAGAATAAGGCCTTATTGTAAGTGGTAGTATTGTGGGTGGTGGTAACGTTCGCAACGCGTCGCTGTTACATTCTACTGGTAATAATCTTCGTAAGTCTGCTGTCAGACCTCCTCGGAACACCCAGGGTTCCTGGGAACCACTCTCAAATGCCTCGCGCCAGCCTTTTGAAAACCCTGTACAGGAAAATGTTGGTTTTACATCGTGGTAGACAAAATTGCGGAGATATTGGCATACAATTAATACATTCAATGTCATTCTGGGATTTAGATTCGCGAATTTGTACAAATTATTTGGCTTTTTCGGAAAAGAAATAGGGTATATTTTTTCTAGAAATATCAGGTCTAAAAGTATGTCAGTGAATAACTTACATGTGTAACTTCCTTGTGTATTTGTTGCTATGTTTTGTGGGTATTTGCCGAGCTCTGGAACATAAAAATAAGTATTACAAACTGACGCAATATTTTCATATTTATTGAGCAATCGCCTGCGAACAGACGCAAAGCGCTATTGAAGGAAAGGGCCGAAGATGACTAAGGAATACTCGGTCATAAACGATAAGCATAATCAGTCACCCACTGCTGGGACACAAGCCTCCTCTCTGTGCGAGGGAGTGGGCCGTTATCCACCACGCGAGCCCAGTGCAGATTGGTAGATGTCGCATATCTTCGATTTTTTGGTTCTAACCTAGAACCAAGAAATCGTGAGGAAACCAACAAGTTCTAGAACGTCTCGGACATGCCGGTTTCCTCACGATGTTTTCCTTCACCGTTTTGAGAGCAGTGGTGATGAAATAATTTACACAAAGTAATGCGCCTGTCTGGGTTCAAACTTGCGACCTACAACTCGTAAGTCGCGGCCGTTACAAATGGGCTCACACTGCCCTACATCACACTGTTCTAGTACTGACGAAAGCAGCCGAAAAGCACCGAATATCATGTTAAAAAAGCCTATAATAACAACACTGACCTAACCACCTCAGGAAGCCGTCCAGCAGAGCTAGCACAGCGCACAGCTCCCACACGTAGGGCTGCAGCTCGGAGTGTAGCTCCTGGTTGTTGGCGGCCGCGAAACGTCGAGCTAAGCGACGGGTGCGGCACATCCACCACGCGAAGCGACTGCGGCGGCGGCGCCATTCACTTGTCTGAGGGAGAAGAACACTCTCTAAACCACATGTCGGTCTATTTTGTAAAACTCACTGCACACCTCACCGCACGGCTCACGGCATGGCTCACCGCACGGCTCAAAGCACAGCTCACCGCACGGCTCACCGCACGGCTCACTGCACAGCTCACCGCACGGCTCACTGCACGGCTCACCGCACGACTCAAAGCACAGCTCACCGCACGGCTCACTGCACAGCTCACCGCACGGCTCACAGCACGGCTCACCGCACGGCTCAAAGCACAGCTCACCGCACGGCTCACTGCACAGCTCACTGCACGGCTCACCGCACGGCTCAAAGCACAGCTCACCGCACGGCTCACTGCACAGCTCACCGCACGGCTCACTGCACGGCTCACCGCACGACTCAAAGCACAGCTCACCGCACGGCTCACTGCACAGCTCACCGCACGGCTCACTGCACGGCTCACCGCACGGCTCAAAGCACAGCTCACCGCACGGCTCACTGCACAGCTCACCGCACGGCTCACTGCACGGCTCACCGCACGGCTCACCGCATGGCTCACCGCACGGCTCACCGCACGGCTTATTGCACAGCTGCTCCAGCTACACCAAAGGTGCTGCATAGCAGAATGTAGTCTCGTGCCGATGTCCGCGCCAAAATAACGTACCCCACAGGATATACACGGATAGAATTTCAGATAGGAATATAATCTTGTTTCATACTTTTAATTAGTTGTTTTTTTTTTTCATTGTCGTACGTGTTTTATTTCTTCTTTCTTCTTCTAGTCGGGATTTTTTTATTAACAATTTTTTTTTTTTATTAAGGGTTTATCCAAGGATACTCTACCTATCCAACGATACCTCATTTGTTGAAATTGCGTTGCGGATGTACGTGGACACGAAGTCACTCACATACGTACATACCTATGCACAACCAGTGAGATTCATAACCATTTTCTTAGCCGCAGTTCAGTAAACCACAAATTAAGGGGTTATTTTTTTTCATCTACAAGTTAGTTATAGTTATATTAACTCTACATACCTCAGGTTTATTCCCTCTAGGTAGTAGACTAGCGGCATGCGTGGTCAGCCAATTGAAGTCATGTAACAGCCTCAGACCGCGCGATCCGTGCTCGAAGGGCAAGTAAAACAGATCGCATAGTAGAAGCAGATCGTCTGCTACTAAGGCGTTCGGGTCTATTGAGGGATCGTCATTTTCTACGGGCCTGTAGAACGAAAGCAAAAATAAAAAAAAATAAGTAAGTACATCTTCCATCGAAAATTCATAAACAGCTATTTCACAGCATGACGGTGTGTTATTTGAACTGAAAATAATTATGTGCAAAAGGATTACGCAGTGAAAGAAAAATCAATCACAATATTTGACTGTCAGTCACAAGAAAAACGTTTAAATAATTATACTGGAAGAAAAGGCTCAAATTCCTCGTCTCCCTCTTTTGACTTGAATTCGTCTTTAAATTTGCTACCATCGTGGGAGGCAATTCAGAAAACTAACAAAATCGGGGGATACAGTTTGCAAGCTACATATCTAAAAAAAAATCTTTAAAATGAAAATATTAACCGTTACGTACCTAGATTACCACACCTAGATTTGTTTTTAAGAAGTTGAAGTTATAACTAAGGCAAAACAAAATGAGCTTAAATTAAGTCACGTTTCGCGTATCTTCCATAACAGTACGGGGAAATCCCTAACGAATTTCCTGGTACTGTCCCAGTTAAATACACACATTGTAAATCATTATACTCACTCGTCGACTACTTCCGTGGGTTCTGCAGGTTCCACCATCATGTCAGTACTAAGCGGACTGTGACTTGGCTCCACTTGCATTGACCCGTTCTGAAACAAGAACTCATTTTGGTATTATTTATATTTCTACTTTTTCATGCAAAACCTATAGCTTTCGCTAAGCAAACTGATTGATTACGGCACATTAGTACATTACGAAGAATATTTTTTTTACAAATCAGCAAACTCAGCATCAGAACCGTAGAGAAGCGTTTTGTCAACAGAAGAATAGACGAAAATGACGTTTCCGCGTAGACAGTTGACAGTTTTCTACCGAGAAATGTAGACAAGCGATTTCTATTCACAGCAAACATAGATCCATTAGGACAGAGGTTAGCTGACTCACCTCTGTACGGCCCACCGGCCACAGAGACGTTTTGTAACACACAAAGTAGGCAAATATATGTTATTCTGATTCTGATTTCTATTCTTCAGTAGAGTAGAAATTGAAAGAGTCATGCTAAACCTGCTGAGGCTATAATAATTTTACCTATATTTGCGTTTTAGATGCGTACGCTCTGCTGTGGGGTATTTAAGGCAATAGATGATTTTTTGCATTCAGTAAAGGTCAGTTTAGACCAAACGAACATAGAACCAGAGCTAGAAAATTATTTTCTTTATATTCCTGAAATTGGATAGACAAGATAATGTTCTGTCTCTATTCACATTGAGAGAAAGAAATAAGAAAGATAATACGTTTATTTGCGGTAAACATAACGCAAAAAAGAACACAAACACGAAATAATAACAAGTGGGGGAAAATATGCGTGACATCCACGCAAAATGGCCATCGCTGAGCATAATGCTGCGGCCCTATGCGAGACAGAGCCCCAGCGAGTTAAAAATAACAAAATACGAAATAAAATAAATACAATACTTAGTTCTAAATGTTTAGAACATTTTATAGAGTGGGGACAGAACGCGCGTTCGCTCGTTTGGTTTAAATCAAATCAAAATGAACATTTCTTTATTCAGACAACAAAGATCCATAATTTTAAATACCTTATAGCTAGTGTTAGTATGTGATATTATTATTTGAGTTTGAAGCATTTTGCACAGAAGATCCTCTCCACAAAATTCCTCAAAACTAAAAATACTGAGTTTATATTCTCCCAATAGAAACTCAGTATTTTTTTTCAAAATGCTGTTGCTACTGGCACGTGTTCTAGTCACTAAACAAACCTTTACATACAACTTCTACGATGGGACCAAACTGGAAATGGCGAAAAAAAAAATCAGCTGGTCCATACATTTATGTTCGCATCATCATCTGCCTGCCTTTTCCCAACCACGTTGGGGTCAGCTTCCAGTCTAACCGGATGCAGCTGAATACCAGTATTTTACATGGAGCGACTGCCTATCTGACCTCCACAACCCAGTTTCTGGGTAACACGATACCCCTTGGTAAGACTGGTTGTCAAGACTTTCGGGCTTCTGACGACCCGTAAGGACTGTCAAAGATCCACGAATGACAGCCGGGACCAACGGCTTAACGTGCTTTCCGAGGCACGGAGGGGTCTTGGTATGTAAAGATGGTCACCCATCCACGGACCAACCGCGGCAAGCGTAGCTTAACCTGATCGATTCACCCGTGTGGCTGTTATTATTTAGCCAAAAGCCCCTCAGCACATTTATGTTCTACCTCTCTCGTCAAAATGTAGGAAACAGCAGATTTTTTTAGCGATTTCATGTTTGTTACTACTTGTAACCACTTAAAAAGGTTGTGCGTTATTTAAATTATACAACTTGTATAATTGTTTAGTTTGGATTTTAGTAGACTAATCTAAAATGGTTATGATTCCACAAAGCCTTTAATAACTTTAATTGTTATGTAGTGACTTACCTCACTATTCCCATCATTCATGACAACATCAGGATCAGTAGCGGCCGTAGACGGCGGGTCCACATCCAAAGGTTCACCGCCCACTTCAGTAATGGACGGGCGACTAGGGCTGAGCGTCTGCGGCGTGTCTGGGCAACAGAAAATGTAATCTGTTCTATATTTAATAGGGCTGTTCTGTTACTTAGCGGGCGTAGCTTAACAGCGTTTTACAAGTTGGCAACGTCGCAAGTTATCAAATATTTACCTGTTTTTATTAATTTGTTAATATTACTATGTGGAAATATGAAATATCGCTCTATAGTGCACTAAAATATTATTTATTAAATCATAAATTACTGGATGCGCCCTTGTTGTTTGGGTGGGAAATCATCAAATAACTTCTCCCGCTCTGGGCGGAGCGGGAGGGTGTGTCAGACTCTTACTGACTAAAACCCACCCGTGTTCCTTCCGTTGCCTGTGTTGACAGGGGCCTCGGTATCCCTTTCCGACTTTCCCACGACCCCGGCAAGTACTGGGTGCACTCTGCGGTTTCATCCGCGTAAGTCTCCATTCCGTGAAAATATCGGGATAAAAGTATCATTTGTCCTAACCCAGGTCATGGTTTACCCATGTGGCAAATTTCATCCAAATCCGTTCAGCCGTTTTAGCGTGAAAGCGTAACAAACAAACATACAAAAAAAAAACAAATCGTTTCTCTTTATTAAAAGATTAGTTTAGAAAATAATTACAATTATAAGACTGAATGAAGTTTTTGACAGCTTTTTACGACGTTGCCAACTTTCAGAAAGCACAGCCTTTAAAGTGAAGGCAAGAACATGGATTTTGGAAAATTTTGGGAGCACAAAGAATGGATGTTCTTGGGCGTGTGAATAGTGGTCGAAGTTAGTATCTGAACAAAGTCCCTGGTAACAGATGGTCTTAAATATGATAGTAACTTTTTATAAGTAACATAATACTTAAGACGCTTACAACAGCTAAACCGCGGTCACTGTCAGACTGCATAGAAAAGAAAGAGAAGCGCCATGACACAACGTTTGTAATTTATTGCAAAATATGATGCAATTATCTATTTACTCAAAGTTGAGTTATGTAATCGAAAATAAAAACAACCAAGTTCTGCTTTCAAATAAGACGCCCTTGTTATTCATTAAATACGTAACGTACGTTGATATTTTGGAATCTGAACTCAACATCAAAACGTGATGTGGTAACAACCAAGTTCTGAGAAATATGTTTAAAATTAATATACAGGGTGATTGGAAGATGGGTGCAAAGCTTTAAGGCGAAGATAGTACAGACAATTTAGAACCATTTAAGCCATGGTTGTCTTAGACGAAGTCTTACCAAATATTTTTAACCAAATTTTTAAGTTTTTTTTCGGAAATTCTCAAAATTTAATGTAAACTGCATAATTATGGCCAAATTGAATGATAAATGAATTCATTTTTTATTTATTTAATTAAAGTAATGTGTAAGCAATCAAGCAAAACATGTTTTAGGCTTCTGTGTCATTAGACATTTTTTTTACAGACATTTAAAGCTCAGAAAAAATAAAAAAATTGTACAATACGTCTTTTAAACCTTATTAAAAAAAAAACGGAGGGTGCTTTTTTTGTTCAAACCTTTTTGAAGACATGCTTGATAATCGCTCTTTCTTTTGAGGTATCATTTATGCGGATATCTTACAAATTATTGAAATTAGGGCCTACAAACCAATTTGAGGGAGAAATTTTTTATTTTAGGCAGACTAATTAAAACAACATTTGAATTAAAATTATTTATTTTTCATGTTCAAAATGACGGCCGTGATTCCTAATACAAGCACGGCCCCGTCTTCTAACTTCTGTAGTCGTTATTTTCAACATCATCTCCTGCTTCATTGTCTCAAACGCTGAATTTATTCTTTGTATCAATTCTTCTCTAGTGTTTATTTCTATGTTGTTATACACCAGTTCCTTGACCCGGCCCCACACGAAAAAGTCCAACGGGGTCAGATCTGGGGAGCGAGCGGGCCAAGGGATGGGTCCATCCCTGCCGATCCAGCTATCAGGAAAGCAATTGTTGAGGTGTTCCCTTACATTTAAAGTCCAATGCGCTGGACAGCCGTCTTGCTGAAAGATGACTGTTCGGTCTCTTTCGAAGATCGGGACACCTGATTCCTCTACCAGCAGTGGTAAATCAATTTGCAGAAATTGCAAATAATTTTCGCCATTCAATGGATCAGGCAAAAAGTGGGGCCCAATCAATGTTCTGCCAATTATTCCAGCCCATACATTCACAAAGAATTTCATCTGAAATGACACCTGCTTCTTAAAATGTGGATTGTTGTCTGCGTCGGCCCATTCATGGATGTTGCGAAAGTTTGTAATACCTTCCCTTGAAAATTTACTTTCATCCGTCCACAAGATTGATTTCAGAAACCACGCATCTTCGATGTCTCTGTTGAGGAGGAAACGGCAGAACTGAATTCTTCTTTGAGGATCTTGCTCTACTAGACCTTGCACACTCCTGCCATGGAACGGATACTTATCATTTTGGTGCATTGTATGCCACACCTTCCATTGAGAAATGTTTAAATTTCGAGCTACTGCTCTAGTACTGGTAGTAGGATCCGCTTGAAATGCTGCTAAAATGTCTACGTCGACGGCAGTTTCGTGTCTGCCCGGGTTGACTCCAGGTTCCACGCGGTGAAACCCATCTTGGGCAAGACGACGAAACGTGTTGTAAAACACTCGGACATTCGGTATCCTGCGATTCGGATAGCGCTCTTGATACATCTGTCGCGCCAAAGATCCATTGCCGTCTGCTCTACCGTACATAAATACGATATCCGCATATTCTTGATTGGAAAAGTAGCCATAGTCACTTAACAATTAAGAAAAACGGCGTAGGAGCGTTTTAAATGTCAACTCAACACAATTAAGTCAAAAATCAACACGTGCAGGAGCGCGAGGCTACGACTGGACACGGTCAAACAAAAAAGTTCAAAACTAACGCAAACAACACGTGCAGGAACGCAAAGGGCTACAACTGAACACGGTAAATTGTGAATCAACACGACAACGTCCACTCACAAGGGCAGTAGTTTGACTAATAAGTAAAAGATGTAACGGCTTCATCACAGACCGACTGACCCTGACTAAAGAAAAACGACTTTGTTGCCTCAGTAACTAAGACCATTTTGCTGTAAAAAACAACTCTTATCGCTTTTTGCTATTCATTGGGCGTTCTACCTGGAAATGCCGTCGCACCGCGCTCGGTGGCCATTGTTTAGAGAATCCCCTCAATGGGTTCCCCTCAATTGGTTCCTGCATGTGCCAAAAATTCTTAGAATTGAACAATGTTATCATTTCGAGCACATAAAGTATTCTTTTAAGCAAACGTTTTGTTAGACTGCCTAAAATTTAAAATTTCTCCCTCGAATTGGTTTGTAGGTCCTAATTTCAATAATTTGTAAGATATCCGCATAAATGATACCTCAAAAGAAAGAGCGATTATCAAGCATGTCTTCAAAAAGGTTTGAACAAAAAAAGCACCCTCCGTTTTTTTTTTTAAAAAGGTTTAAAAGACGTATTGTACAATTTTTTTATTTTTTCTGAGCTTTAAATATCTGTAAAAAAAATGTCTAATGACACAGAAGCCTAAAACATGTTTTGCTTGGTTGCTTACACATTACTTTAATTAAATAAATAAAAAATTAATTCATTTATCATTCAATTTGGCCATAATTATGCAGTTTACATTAAATTTTGAGAATTTCCGAAAAAAAACTTAAAAATTTGGTTAAAAAAATTTGGTAAGACTTCGTCTAAGACAACCATGGCTTAAATGGTTCTAAATTGTCTATACTATCTTCACCTTAAAGCTTTGCACCCATCTTCCAATCACCCTGTATATTTTTTCCGCTACCACAAACTATACAGCTTTTGTTAGCGCCTTAAATATGTAAATAGAAATTCCCGTTTTTGAGTGAGACCTTAGTGCGGTAGAGGTATCAATTCATAATACATTAAAGTGTAGTTAGTAGAATTTGAAGGCGAAATATATTTTATTTAAAGATAAGGCTTGCTAACGTGGTCACATAATATGAATGGTTACAACTCACGGGAGTCAAAAGATCATTTAACAACAAAAATTCTGACATACCATCTTGTCCTGTTCTTAACTATAAAACAACAAAAAAAAAACAAAGAATCACACAAACTCACCACCGACACTCATATCTCCATTCCTCTGCTGTTCCTCCACAGCCGGCTCCACATCATCCACTATAATCTGATCAGCATCCTCCCCCTCTTTATCCTTCTTCATTTCAAAATTCCCCCCCATATCACTTATCAAGTCCCCACTTTCCAACTTATCCATATCATGATTATTCTTATTAACACTCCCTTCTAAAGCTTTTAATGCTAAAATGGGAACGGGGAGTGTCGAAACAGGAATTTCGGCGGGGAGGGAAATGTTTGAACTTGCTATGGGAATGATAGGGTTAGGTATAGATTCGTTGAGGATGACTTTGGTGGGGGAGACTAGCGAGTTCATGACTGGATTTGGTACAGGGTTGAGTGTTTCAATTGGTGATACCTGTGGGCAGAAAGTATAGTTTTATTTAGTTGATGATTTGAATGATAGAATCTAACGAGTGTAAATAGACGCTTAAAGAAGCCGAGAGTAACTTTTTCAACCCGTCATTGTGATATTTTTTTTGTGCCTTCTGGTATTATTTAATGTCAAAGTTCTAACTTTGTTTTACGTTTTTTTCCCGTTTTAAATGTTTTAAAAATAATAAGCCTTTTTATTCTGAACATCTTTGCGCTGTGATATTTTCAGTAGTTTACAGAATGTCTCATAGTTCAGTGTACCTTTTGGCAAAGGTCTCCTCTAACAACTTCGACTGAGTCCTATCTCTCGCAATTCTTCTCCAATTTGGACCCGCTGTGAGTGAAAAATGTTATAACTTAGCTTTAAATACCCTAATTCTAACTCACTATGTTTTTCTTGCGTTATATTGCCGACTACCGTAAACAGCGATTTTTCACGCTGAAAATAATAGTCGTCCCAATAATTATCTTTGCTCAATATAACTTAGTTTGATGTGCAAAATGGGTGGATAACTGATACGTCATGGGTATTTGTACGCCCCGCATAGTATCGGGTAAGACAATTTTTTACGGTTTTAACATTACTAAAGTCGAATTATTAATTTACTTGAGTAATCTCACATGTGCTAGCTGTCACTTTGTAATCGTTTAGTTTAATCTATTTAGATAAGTGTATATAAATGTACAACAAGAGTAAAAGTCCAGAATATAATAAATATGACCATTTTATTACACAAAGTTACAGCTAGCACATGTCAGAATACTCCAGTGAAATAAAATTCGACTTTAACCTGTTAAGCCCCGCGCGACACCGATTCGGAGTCAAACAATAGAAAATCAATTGTGTCTCATTAGCTGTCCTTGACCAATTAAGACTGAAGATCACAGTAGGCTAAGTATGTTTCAGCCAGGCATCAAAGGGCGCTTAATAGTCTCCGGCCACCATAAGGAGCGGCGAAATAGGGGCTGTCGTCGCTCGAACTGTCGGGCTCACAGAGGAGCGCACGGTATTATTGGGACGGCTGATACCAGTCGGGGGTGCGGCAAATGAATCTCCCAAGCCCCCGACTCATGGTACTAGAAGAACTAGTGGGGTTTCAGTCGGTAGTAGTCCGACATAAACCGCCGTTCTTCCCAGACGGAAGATATACAAGAGGATTTTTACGAATTAAAGCTAAGTACGTTTGTATAAGATAATGCAATACATAGATGACTGATGATGAAAAACGAGAGCATTAGGATACAATCAGACCGCGGTAGATCGACGACATCGTGATATGTTTTAGGATGTCTAATACATGCAAGTATAGAGGAGTGGATGTGTGGAGTTTAAATTGATAAAGTAAGGGGAAGGTTAGGTTACATAAAGGGAAGTTTGAAAGTAGCATCAATGCAGAAACATTTTAAAGGAAATCGTTTGACTCACAAATTGAGCTATAAAATGCAAAAATAATTTTTCAAACGCGACGGGCAGTTCCAGAGAATAACGCGTTCAAACAAAAAAAAAACTCTTCAGCTTTATTATTAACTAGCTGCGCCCAGCGGTTTTACCCGCATAAGTCTCGATCTGAGGGAATATCGGGATAAAGCATCATATGTCCTGATCCAGGTCTTGGTCTACCGATGTGCCAAATTTCATCCAAATCCGTTCAGCCGTTTTAGCGTGAAAGCGTAATAAACAAACAAACTCACTTTCGCATCTATAATATTAGTTAGGATAAGTTAGGATTTATAGATTTCAACTTCTTTGCATTTTAAAGCACTATTTCATCACTCGACATACTCGTACTTACCCTAGTAGATAAAATAGGCCGGTCATTAGAGCCTGAAGCGCAACCATCGGCCAAAGCTTGCAACTGCGACGTGTTAACAGTAGGAATGGCGAGCGCCATCTCTGCTGTGCTTGTGGTTGAAGTGTTTGATGTGGCCGTCATTAGAGACATGCATGTGTTCACTGATGGCAGGATTGGGATTATTGGAACTGGTGGTACTGTAACAAAAAAAGTTAAATTAGATTTTTAAGAAGTCCAAAAAGTATTAGTAATGGGCCTATAAACCCAAAATTACAATATCAAATTAAATATCTTATTTGCAACTAGCAACCCGCCCCGGCTTCGAACTGGTATAGTTCGCGTCGAATAATTTTGCCGCTCTGAAGTAGGCTACAAATAACTGCGCAGTAGTCAATATTACGAATAAAACAGCAGCGCGCATGCGCGGCTAGCGCAGCAAGGTGCGGGCAACAGCGTTGTGTTTCTGTCTCAGTCACTTGTATACGTCCAATGCTTGCTTGTGTTCCGCTCGCACACTACGGTAGGCTGTCGATGCCAAAAGTGTTACGCATTTAAATTGTTTTTAGTTTGTTGTTTTTTTGTTATTTTTTATTATTTTTGTTATTGTTGCCTTTGCCTTGTTATTGTTACTGGCTGACGTTGTAATTTGAGTTTTGTGAAAGAAATCCCGAAACGAAACACTGTTTTACGCCGTCAGACGAGATAAATAATTCATAATGTGGTGAATTATATGCAGAAGAAAAAGGTTTATCCTTCTCCTTCTGCATATAACTCACCACATGCGTGCATAATGTTGCAAATTAAAATAAAACCTATTAAACTTTACACTTGAAATATTTTTGTGAGCGAACATTTTTTTACGCGATGGTACCTGCGCGGTCGTTCGGAAAGCCTAGCTTCAGAGCGGCAAAGTTATTTGACGCGAACTATAGCAGAGAATATGTCGTATCAGCCTGTTGCGTCGAGCATGTGGGTTAGATTAAAAAGTACATAACATCACGCCTTGTTTCCCCAAAGGGTTGGGCAGAGGTGTACCTGTAGTACACCCACATTTCGCCAGTTATGTTTAAGTCCATGGGGCGATCCTATTGCCACCAACCGGGCACAAATCCAGACTGCTACTGAGAAATTCTTGATGGAAAAACCCAATAACACTTTGCCCGACCTGGAAATCGAACCCAGGACTTCATGCTCAGCAGCGCTTGCAACCACTAGCCCAACGAGGCAGTTAAAAGTAACTGACTGAAGACAGATTAAAAAATTACTGATGTTCATCCTACTTCGAGTATTTTACATCGTCATATTTCCGCCAATTTACACCTTAATGAATTATACACCTAAACCTTGCTCATGATTCACTCCGTCCATTGGTGAATACCGTATGAAAATCCGTTCGGTAGTTATTGAGTCTATCGCATTCAGACAGACAGACAAGCGCGACGGACCTAGATAAGAGCCTAGTGGAACTCCTGATCCAGTATAGTATGATTGGCACTTTAATCTACATATTGCAATAAACTAAAATTATTTCGACTCTAGTATAATAGGATTTAGCATAACAAAGGAAAATAGGGACAATTGTTTTAATTTCGAATTAGCCAAGGTTGCTTTACCTTGTCAAAGGCTTGAGTCAAATCGATATCCATAGTGCCTATAGTAGTAGCGTGTAGAAATATTTTTAAATCTTCAGTATTGTTTTATTTACCTGCGATGGAAGGTTGTGGCTTGATCACAGGACCCTGAGCAGTTTTAGGTATAGAAAACTCCGGTAACCATTCGTTGATCGCCTGTCTGTGAATGAAAAAAAAGGGAAGAGAGTTATTAAAATATGTGGCAGACACTAACGAGCATGGCACTTATCAACTAGCGTATGTTAGAATTTGGTCATGTCTTATTACTTACATACATACATAACATCGCGCCTTGTTGAAGGGTTGGGCAGAGGTGTACCTGTAGTACACCCACATTTCGCCAGTTATGTTTAAGTCTCACGTAATAGGGGGCGAGCCTATTGCCGTCAACCGGGCACAAATCCCGAATCTGAGAAATTCCAGATAGAAAAACCCAATACCACTTTATGTCTGTCATGTCTTATTACTTTATGCTATTCTAAAAACCTATTTAATCCAATCAGTAATCATACTCTTAAATATCGTTTAAGCTGGCTAAAGAGGCGCCACGGCGTCCTCACCTTCCGCCTGACGCAGGTCCTCACCGGACACGGCAGCTTCGGGAGGTTCCTGTGTCGGATAAGGCGGGAGGAAACGCCCGGGTGTCACCACTGTGTGGATCGCTCGGAGGACACGGTGGAGCATACGGTGGAGGTCTGCCCGGCTTGGGCAGAGCACCGCCGTGTCCTCGTGGAGGCGATCGGCGGCAGAGATCTCTCGCGTCCGACCCTGGTTCAGGCCATGGTACGGAGCGAGAAAGCATGGACAGCCGTCACCTCCTTCAGAGCAATGGGTAGCTCACTGTCCGGTAAGGACCAGGCCCGGGTCGACGGCGCGTTGTATTCCACGCGCGCCTCAAAGAGATGTCGTCAGCACAAATGTAGGGGTCCACTAGGGCCGATGCCTGCCGGGGTCGCGGGAAGGTACTAAAGGGTCACCGAGGCCTCTGGCAACACAGGCAACGGAAGGAAAACAGGTGGGTTTTAGTCAGTAAGAGTCTGACACACCCTGCCGCTCCGCCCAGAGCGGGAGAAGTTATTTGATGATTTCCCAACCAAAAAAAAAGAAACGTTTAAGCTGTTAGTTATGAGTTGACCAAAATTACATGTAAGTCGTAACATTTTCAAAAACCCTAAGATTTTGCATGCTATGTTTGTCTTTATAATTATATTTTAACACCATTGTGTACCATGTTTTATGCAAATAAATTACTTACAACTAGGTAACTTTTATTACTTACTTTGTGACTAAGAAGTAATATCTCTGTTAAAATAATAATTTATATCAGTTTACTCCATCCAAAGGTTGGCTAGTAGAAAATGCCTATGGTATTAAGTCCGCCTCTGTACGTTTGTGTGCTTAAAGTATTAAATAAAATAAATCATTCAATAATGGTTGTCTATATAAGATCGCTTTTAGCGATAAGACCGCCAAACGTGTTGACCCATGTAAAATTTCTAGATTTACATCTGTAATTCGTACGGTGTAAATAATGAGTATTTTTACCTGAGCGCCTGTCTATGATGATACACATGTTTTCCAAGAGTGAGAGGCGCTTCATCTTCACACACGCCTTGCTCGCTCTCTCGCTCTAATTTGATGTCCCAGGAGACGGCTTCCACTGCAAAGAAGAATACAATATTAGAACAAAGCAATGTGGTGGATAAGTAAGAATAGTTTCGTTTTGGCTTCTGTAACACATGTGTTTTACCTAGGTCAGAGGGGTAACCATCACCTCTTATAGCAGTATTATTTCAATATTACTTAGCGTGAGAAAGAGATGGAGCTATAAGTCCTGTATAGCTCCATCACTTTCCCACTGTGAAGTAATATTATAATAATACTGCTATAAGAGGTGATGGTTACCCCCCAGGAGGCAGAGCTTTTGTTTGCACACATTATTTATTCCAATAAAGAATTTATTTACTTTACGTATATCTTCGTGCTGGCCCAGTTAGGTCTGGGCCCTGGAACAGAGAGCAGGCCTGTGTTTCAGCAGTGGGAACATTATAGGCTGATTATATCATAAACGAGCCAGTAACGTAACGAGCGCTTAAAAACAAAGAAACAACAACCTGAATCTTTGACTCTGGAGTGTAATATTATTATGTTAATTTATACTAATATTATAAAGAGGTAAAATTTGTTTGTAAGTTTGTATGTAGGGGGTAATGTCTGGAACTGCCAGTCGGATTTGAAAAAAATGTTTTGCCTTTGATAGCCCAATTCTTGAGGAAGGCTATAGTCTACTTAACCTTTTGACCGCCATAGTCATGTATAGATTACACAGCAAAATGTGCCCAGCACGCCACGGTCGCGACTACATGACAGATTTTAAGGAATAATTCGTAGCTTGGCACAGAGGGCACGTCTTTGCTTTTTTGACGTGGCGGTCAATAGGTTAACATCACGTTAGGACAGGGGCGTGCCGTCCATAGAGGCAATTAGGCCTAGCCTACCCTACCAACAACGCCAAATGCATTTATTTTAACTATGTAATACAATAACACAAAATATAAAAAAAAAAGGTAAACTCCTGTTAAAACTCATATAGCAACTTGTCGCAGACGCCACGTGACTCACAGTTCGACGGAGCTTACGTACGCAAGGCAAGGATTCTTTTCGCCTACATTTCGTTCATAAATTTACGCACACTCGTGTATATTTTCGTGTGTATGAACGGCACACAATAGTGAAATGGTTTAAATTAGGGGCGTAACTCCGGCGGCAGGAGCTTGGTCCTCATTGGTTGTGTGTAAAGTGAAGATTTAATGAATGAACAATATTGAAGACCAGGGTTCCCAATTTTTGGACAATTCCCCGAATTGCGGGGAAGTTTCCTTCATGACTAGCAGACTACTAGAGACAATAAAAAAAGGGTGGTATTGTTGAATTTATACCTTCCAAAAAATTATAAATTGTAAGGAATAGCAAAAGCCCTATAAAAGTAATTAAAAACTTCATAATTTTTTATTTTTCTTCTCATATTTGGGAAATTTCGCTTGGTTTGTGGGGAGTTAGGAAAATAAGTTTCGGCAACACAGTCAACACAGCCAGTGTGTCAGTGTTATCCGGCAAAATATGATAGTCCCTTTTGTGGAAGAACACGGTATGACAGTGAAACAATTTTAATTGGTAGTGTTTGTTTCATGTGACAGTGACACGTAATTTATATGTGATCTTGAATGTTTTGCTGTTTTAGATCTTATTAAGTTATAAGTAATTGGTTTTGAAACGTAAAGTAGTGTAAAGATTATGTGTTGTGTTATTATTTGTTTATTTACCTAAGAATGGTGTTCTGTTGTGAAGTTTGCGCCGATAATGTGTTGGTTAGGTTAGGTTAGTCGCACTTGTCGTTTAATGATAGTTGTGTCTAAAGGTAAATGTGTGCCCGAATTACGAGAATTTATCCAAAAATATGATAATTCATGACTTCGGATATCTTGCAAGTGACGTGTTCTGTAATTATCACCCACCCACTTGGTTATGATATTTGAGGTGGCCGAATCTTTCTTCTGTTTGCATCGTTAGAAAATCGTTTTTTAAACCTTGAATAATGTGGTGAGTTCTTGTATGTAGAGCCGCGCTGTGATGTTGCGCGAATTAGTTTTTTTTTTTTGGTGTCAGTATGCGTGGCCTACCCTCTGTGGAGAACCACTGCACGCCACTGCGTTAGGACCCTTAGGAGCCGAGTAAAAAGAAAAAGTCACAAAAAGCGCCAAGCGAAAACGTCGTAATAGCACGGGCAGGCGATGAGATGCGACGGAGTGGGTCGGGGGAGCAAGAAATTTTCCGTGAACGAAGTCACGGGGAGGAGCTAGTTACAAAATATAAAAAATACGTCCTTCATGATCTGGATCTAAGATTGGTGATCAGGGCTTAGCAGATCCCTCTTCATTATGAGAATCCCTCAACCCAAGTGTTTTAACTCATGATCGTTATTGCGTGTTCAAAAAAAACTGACTGTAATTAAATTATTTTATAGACGTATTGTAATCAAAGTAAAATAATGTATCCATGTGACTTACTATGTGCAGGCGCATCTAAACTACAACTCGCCCAGTGTGCGAGCGTCCTTATCGGTATCATGTTCGCGTTGTACTCGCAGTTGGGGTTCGTTAAAACCCCTCGTAAAAGGGGGATTAATTCGGGTGATCGGCCGCAGTATGGACCTGGAAAAAACAAAACAGGTTTATTTATTGAAGTTAGTATCTACGACTATTTCTATCCTAATACTATGGAAATTGCAGTGGTGGCCCAGTGGAGCAGTGGTGGCCTAGTGGTAACAGCCGCGACTTGTATGTCGTAGGTTCGAACCCAGACAGGCGCTTTATTACTTTGTGTAAATTATTACATCACCACTGCTCTCAAAACGGTGAAAGAAAACATTATGAGGAAACAGGCATGTCCTAGAATCAAAAATTCGAAGACATGTGACATCTATCAACCCGCACTGGGCCCGCGTGGTGGATTATGGCCCACGTCTCTCACAGAGAGGAGGCCTGTGTCCCAGCAGTGAGAACATTATATGCTGATTATTGTAAGGTCTTATTTTGACGAACGTTCCAGTTGACATTGGCGTAATAAGTGACTCATAGTTAATTGAGTGCATGCATAGCATGAATCCTAGCTTTTTAAATATTTTCCACAAAACTCATGGGCGAAATATAAGCGGACCAATAACCATTAAATGGATTAACAAATTCGAATAGGTAGTATGTCTGCTTGTAAATTGCATTAAGTACTATTTAAGACAAAATAAAATCTGCATCTTTTTTTTGTTATTTCTACTTTAACCGATAAAGCCCCAATGGCTCCGAATAGGAGCCCTCGCGGCGCGCGATTTGAAAGTAGTTATCGAATAAAAATGTTTTTTTTGAGATTGAGAGATGACGTTATTGAGCCACGGGCCTGAGCGGTTAAAAGGTAAACAGAAACATAATACGATCACTTGTCTGTCTTGTCAGTGTACGCCGTCAGGCTAACAGAAGCTAAGACATACTCACCCAAAAACATTCGTTTCTGATCATAATCGTTGGCGTGCAGATTGTCCCATATCACTGGAGGTCTTCGCATCACTTGAGTTATCTCTTCGATTGCTTCTGTTGTTAGCACCTTAGATATCACCTTGGGACCTGGAAAAAAAACAGAGAAAATTTATATAAATACTAGCTTTACCCGGCCCGGCTTCGCACAGATAACACTAAGTATCTATCCTACCCTTCCTACCCTATTATTTCTTAACTTTTAAACCTTCCCTGGACTACGACAAACATTTCAAAACCAAAATCAGCTAAATCGGCCCAGCCGTTCTCGAGTTTTAGCGATACAAACGAACAGCAATTGATTTTTATTTAGATAGATATTTACTTATACTTACTTAGTTAGAAAAACATAACCGTCTTTACTGTTTTTTGTTTGTTTTTCAAGCGTATCTAACGTGTGAAAATGCATATATTTGTATGTTGGATTTATACCCTCGAAACATACTAACGGCTGCATGGATTTTAATACTGAGTCTTCTGGGTCGCGCGATGGTGATAAGCTAGATTTAGTTTTAATAAAATCAAAATGGCGGAACTGAAGCACCAATGAATAAAGTCTCCAAAACAAAATGGACCTTTTTCCGTGACCATGTGGGGGTATCAAAATAAAGGGCTTCTGCCCTTTACACAGGGTGAAAATTAAAAAACAAACAAAGCCGACAGCATTTAACAAACGGATGGAAATCAACACTTTAAAGTCCCAGAAGTATAATATCTGTGTAACTTGTCTTTACTTAGAGTCTATTTTAAATTAAATTAAGTTGGGACTACATTGTTGTATTGGGTTTCCACCTGTAAAAACAAATGTAAGTGGTAATAATAATAATAATAATAGCAACACTCACGTCAACAGAACGTCAAAAATTTGTTTTCACAATTTCCATATTTTTATTAATTTTAGACGCAGTTTTTTTTTTTTTGTTTGAGAAACCCAAAACAAGCCTGAAACTCATGATCGCAATATAATAAAAAATACAACAACAACAGCAAAATCAATGAAATTTATTACAATAATACCGAATCAGAGGACGGTGACATCTGTCATGTCATCTCCGACAAAACAAAAATGATGAAGAAGAAGATTCTCGCCACAGTGTGCTTTTGGGTAACACGTGTGTTCAGAATTTTTTTTGTTTTTCGGTGATATTGTGTTTACTGTGACTTGTTATTGTGTTTGTCTTTGTGCTGTACCGTTGTTACCTACTACCAGGTTTGTTTTGTGTTTGTTTTTAATTTGATATTGGTCATCATTATCCATATTCAATATGAATATGGATAAGAATAAACCCCCTGACCCCCCTGATGATACCCCTACAACCCCCTTAACCGGCTTTTCCCAGTTTAACCCAAGCCCCACACCCAACCCATTAAGCCAGTTTGCAGATGTGGTCTGTAATCTGGAGTCCCAAATCCTCTCACCTCAGTCTAACATCCGTAAACGTCCCGGTAACGAAGATGTATCCAATCGTCCTACAAAACAACCGAGAACCCATATAGGTCGTGTAAGGTACTCAGTAACAGATAAAGGACCTTTTATCGTTCATGTTTCCCGTCAGGAAGCCCAAACAAATTCTCCAACTACCCTACATCCAATTTCATTCGGGCGCTTTTTGGCAAACCAAAATATTTCTAATATTACTTCAGTGAAGCGAGTTGGTAGAAACCGCGTCTCAGTTGAGTTTGCATCCCCTCAGGATGCAAACGCCTTTATTTCTAATAATATTTTAGGGACAAATTTATATGAGGCTGTAATTCCGTCTTTTAATATAACCCGTATGGGTGTTGTAAGTGGCATTCCTACTGAGTTCTCAGAAGAGGAAGTTGTGTCATTTTTAAAAGTTCCAGTAGGCTGTGGCCCAATACTAAAAGTTAGGCGATTGAACAGAAAGGTTAACAAAGACGGTTTAACTGAATACAGGCCCACTGAAACTTGTGTCATCACATTTGATGGCCAAGTTTTACCGAAACGAATTTTCTGTTTTTATACATCATTAACTGTAGAACAGTATGTTTACCCCACCATTCAATGCCGCAAGTGTTGCCGATTTGGTCATGTAGAATCTCTTTGTCGTTCCAAACCCCGTTGCAGCAAGTGTGGTAATGATCACCCCGGTGATGGTTGTAGCATTGCTGAGAGTGAAGCCTTCTGCGTGTTGTGCTCTGGAAGCCACTTTGCTAATAGCAGGGCCTGTCCGGAGTACAGTAGGCAGAGGACAATTAAAACAATTATGGCTGAGAAAGTAATTTCATATTCAGAAGCAAGTAAAACTGTTCCCACTTCTACTCGCAGCTATGCAGACACCGCTAAATTACAGACTCAGTCATATCGCAAAACTGTATTTCTTAAGCCAAAAACCCATGCTCCCCTTTCTCCCTCCTATAATAAAACAGCTCATCAGCAGCTTATTAGCACTCCCCAATCCTCTCAGTCTAATGGCTGTGCCCTCAGTAATCAACTAACAGAATCTTCTGAAAACATGTCTTCAATAATTGAACTACTTAGTAAACTCCTGTTAACTTTAATGTCTTCACCCAATAAAATTCAATTACCGTCCAACGTTGCTTCTTCACTTATTAATTCGCTCTCATCCCATAATAATGGCTCGGTTTGTGTTCCTTCAATGGAATGTGAGGAGCGTGTGCCATAAGAAGCATGAGCTCACATTCCTTCTGGACAAATACAAACCTTTAGCTTGTTCCCTTGCTGAGACTTGGCTAGTTCCGAGTCTTAGTTTCCGCTTACCTTCCTTTAATATTCTCAGATGCGACCGATCTGATGGCTATGGCGGGTCGGCTCTCTGCGTGAACAATCGTGTTTCACTTGTGTCTGTATCTCTGCCTTCATTTGGTGATGATATTAGTATTGTGGCTGCTAGGGTAGAGGGTATAACCCTTTTATCTGTTTATATTGCTCACCCTCATCAAAGTTTCCTTCCGATTTTAAAATGTATGTTGGAAAACATAGTAGGCCCTGTACTTGTTATGGGGGACTTCAACTGCCATCACTTTAGGTGGGGCTCTGAACGTTGTGACTCTTTTGGGGAAGGTTTAGTAGAAGTCTTGGATGATCTTAACCTGTGTATCTTGAACAATGGTTGCCCAACCCGTAGGTCTCTTCCTGGTCAGCATAAGAGTTGTGTTGATCTCACCTTTTGCACACTGGATATCGCAGCGTCGTGTCATTGGGAGTGTACCAGTTTGTCACATGGCAGTGACCACTATCCAATCATTATATCTTTGGCTGATAAAACTTTCCTGGAAAAATTGAGCCCTCCACTCATGAGGTATAATTTGTCTAATCCTGATTGGTCAAGATATTCCTCATTATTGGAGGACAAAATTGATTCACTTCCAAATTTAATGTCCCATGATTTTAATCCTCTTGGTCCCCTTCATGTGGCAGACTGTTATAATAACCTCATTTCTGCCATAACAGCTAGTGCAGACTCATGCTTCCCTATTAAAAACTCAGCACGTGGGCGGATTCCTCCCCCACCATGGTGGGATCAGGAATGCACAATAGCCATAAGGGAAAGGGATGATGCTGAAATGGTGTATAATGGGGCGATGGTTAGCGATAACCTAATAGCTTTTAATAGGATCCTCGCCAAATCTAAAAGATTGCTGCGAAGGAAGAAACGTGCTGGTTGGGCTGACTTTTGCGGCTCTTTGTCCCCCTCCACCCCTTTATCGGTTCTATGGAAGAAGATTAATCGTTTTAGATCTGAATGTTCCCCTGCAATTTCTTCTCCCATCCCTCGAGAGACTGCTGAGCAGTTCTTTGATAAACTGGCTCCTCCGTATGTTCCATCGGAAGCAGAACATAATCAGCCGTCTCTCATTTCTTCAGAGGATCCTTTGGATGCACCATTTTCTATTCAGGAGCTTAACTCTGTTTTAAATCATGTTCATGACTCTGCCCCCGGTATAGACGGTATTGTCTATTCCTTTATGTCACACGCAGGTCATAGAGCAAAAAAATATTTTTTAGACATTTTAAATTTTTCTTACACACATGGCTGGGTACCCGATCAGTGGAAAACTCAAATTATCATACCGATTTTAAAACCTGGCAAGCACGCTGATGACCCAAACAGCTTCCGACCAATCGCTTTGTCATCAGTCCTTGCAAAATTATTAGAACACTTAGTAAAGATCCGACTAGAATTTATAGTAGAATCCAGAGATCTACTTCCTGGGTCTCAATATGGCTTTAGAAAGGGACTCAGTACCATGGATAGTGTTGGGGTTTTGGTTGCAGATATACGCTCAGCGTTTTCGAGAAATGAATCCGTAGTCGCTGCCTTTTTAGACATTTCCTCTGCTTATGACAGTGTCCTTCTTCCCATTCTCAGGCAAAAATTGCAACAGCTGAGAATACCGGAGAGAATGGTCCAGTGCATCTGTAGTTTGCTTATGTCTCGGTCCTTGGTTTTGAGAGTTCCGGGTGAGGAATTTGACGTCAGGATGTCATGGAAGGGCCTACCACAAGGCTCTGTTATTAGTCCCTTACTATACAATTTGTATACAGCTGATATCGGTTCATGCATCAATAACGATTGTCAAATTCTTCAGTATGCTGATGACTTAGCCTTATATGTGAGAAATAACTCTGTTAGCGACGCTGCATCATCGCTCTGCGTATCCCTGGACTCTCTAAACCAATGGCTAAAATCCCACGGTCTGAGTTTGTCTGCCCCTAAAAGTGCTGTTGTTGTGTTTTCCCGCAGAAGGCTGATCCCACAAATTTCTGTGGGCATCCAAGGGCATTGTATACCGGTTTCTTCAAAAGTAAAATTTTTAGGCGTTTATTTAGATTCCAAATTGAGTGGTTTACATCACCTAAATTATTTAGTGAATAGATGCGAGAGAACTATTCCCGTATTAAAAGTGCTCGCCGGTGTCTGGTGGGGTGCACATCCTTACACTATGAAACTTGTATACAATGCCTTAATTCGGAGTGTTCTGGACTACGGATCTTTTCTTTTAATTCCCTGCAACAAAGGTGCTTTGACAAGGTTGGACAGAATTCAGGCTAAGTGTCTACGGATCATGTCGGGTTGTATGAAGTCCTCACCAATTAACGCATTGCAGGTAGAGTGCGCAGAACCGCCGCTGGCCTTACGAAGACAGTATCTAGCTTCAAGATTTTGGACTAGAGTCATTACCAAATCCTCCCACCCTCTTGTTCAGAAAGTGGACGACTTGGATGTTGTATGCAGAAGTTCCAATTATTGGAACCATAAAGAAGTCCCTTTGTTTTTAAAAGCCTTTCGTTATTATCAAAATTTAAATTCCCCTATTATTCAATTTCCGAAACTTCCTATTTTCAGTTTTGACTATGAAATTATATGTTTTAAACCGGATATTTTCTTCAATATTGGCATATCGAAGAAGTCTCCGTCGGCTAACTCTATTTTCAATGCGGCGGTTGGTGAGCGATGGTTCAATTTCGAACGATTTTTCACAGATGCCTCTAAATTATCTGATTCAAGTTGTACTGGTGCTGCGGTATACTACCAAAACTCCAAAATCGTTTTAAAATTCAAATGCCCTGTACAATCATCAGTGTTTACGGGTGAGTGTGTGGCCATATTAGAGGCGTGTCTATTTATAGAGGCTCATAGCATACGTAGTGGTGTCATCTTTACGGATTCGCTTAGTTGCTTGCAAGCCTTGGAGCAGAATCCTTTCAAGAGTAAATTGCATAGTCCAATTCTGCTTGAAATCAAAAAGTCTCTTTTCTCTTGTGCCAAGAATCACAAAACCGTACACTTGGTTTGGATTCCGAGTCATTGCGGCATAAGAGGAAACGAATATGTTGACGCTCTTGCTAAGGATGCTGCTACGTCCCAAGCCGTTGACCTTAAACATTTTCAATGCCAAGGCTACGATTTGCTGAATCTTCCAAAAAAGAGCTTGCTAACCTCATGGCAGGTGCAGTGGCAAAATTCCAGTAAACGGAAAGGTGCCTTTTATCACGCAATACAGCCTAAGGTTACACCCAAGCCTTGGTTTTACCCTTACAAAAAAATATCCAAGAAAGTGTTATCGATTATTTGCCGTCTCCGTATAGGCCATTGTTGTTCTCCGGTTTTCCTTAAAAAAATCCGGGTCAGAGACACATCGCTCTGCGAATGTGGGTTGGATGAGGGTACTTTGGAGCACATTTTTTTTAACTGCTCCAATAATAACCCAGCCCATGACTTGTATAGTCATCTCCCTAAATTAAATATCCCTGTCCCAACTAATTTTCCATCCCTACTAACATACTCTTCCCCAAAGCTCTTCGGGGCTTTGATGTTTTTTATCCGCGTCAATGACCTCAAATTATGATGATTTTTGTGTGGTTTGTGTTCATTTATGTACATATTTAATAATATAACTAACAATATTTTTATCTGTTTGTTTCAGTGTACTAATACTCGTCAACAAGTTTCACACTAAATCCAATAATTAATTATAATTCTATCAACAAATTCATAGATATTCCTTTTTTTTTTTTTTTTTTTTCTTCACGTTTTCTCAACACATTGACATTGGCAGAATTGTCGACATCGGCACCATTGCCATAGAGAAAAAAATAGAATAGAATAGATGAAGAAGAAAATCAAACTTAAAATATGTTGACAAGATCTGCTGCACGAGCACGCCCACCACCTCCGGACTCTTCGCTCAGCTCCGCCTCGCCGCCACCGGTACCCAGGCCCACTGTGAGTGCTGTGACGACACCAGCCGCGGTAGTTGCGTCGAGCTCGAGCGACGAGTATTTTTCCCCGCCGACGTCGCCAACACCTGTACGTCGGCAGGGGAGAGGCCGGCCACCGAAGAGCTTGGGACTTAGGGGCCAACTGGCCCCAAGCCGGGTCCCCGCTGCCGGTGGTTGTGTGCAGCGCATGAGATGGACTCAGTCTATGAACGAGAACGTCATGCGCGCATATTACGGGTCTACAGAGGGGGGAACCAACCTCACTGCGTACCGTGTTAGGATGCTGTCTCTGTTCCAGAAACTAGAGCCAACCGTCAACGTCTCAGCCCAACGACTATCGGATCAGGTGCGAGTCATCCAACGCAATCACAGGTTGGACGATGCCGCACTTGATAGGCTGCGCTCAGAGGTACTGAGCAACCATATCGTCTCAACTCCGGCACAAACCGCGACACATGCACCAATCATTAATGCAATCCCGCCGCGGTCCAATCACGATGTTGAAGAGGAGGATGATAGGGTAGCCACAGTAAGTAGCCAGTGCAACGTCCGATTGAGAAGCGCACTGGAAGATGCGTTTCGCGAGTATAGGTCCACTCCGACCGAACTTAGACCCCGACTACCACGCCTACCCATGCACAAGAAAAATAGGGCGCTGGTATGTACCTTGGACTCGCTGCTTAAGGATTTCTTCGAGAGCAGCGAGGATCTCGTTGATACACACTCGATCCTATATTGCGCGGCTGTTGCGGCATGTCGTTTAGCGAACGTGAAGTTCCCAAACTGTGACGGAGCTACGCGACCAAAACCAGCCGTACCAGCCTGGCAAAGCAGGATCGAGCGTCGTATTGATGGGGCCAGGGTACTCATAGGCAAACTATACTGCTTCAGGGAGGGAAATACACGACCACGAGTGATGCGCTTTGTAAGGCGGGCATTCTCGGGGACTGGAATCAGCCCTCGAGAATACATGTCTCGTGTCACGGAGCGCATCGACTTCCTGAAGCAGAAAGTTTGTGCATGGGCGAGCCGTATTCGGCGGTATAAGCGGCGGGTTGATCGATACACGCAAAATCGCATGTTCCAGAGCGATGAGAGGTGGGTATATAGAGCTTGGGAGCGACCTGAACAAAACGAGACAGACGTGTGCCGCCCCGATGATGCCACCACGACTGCGTTCTGGCGCAGCATCTGGTCGGTACCTGTCTGCCATGCTGAGGCTGACTGGATGCGGGATGTCGAGCGAGTGTGTGAAACTATACCAGAAATGGAAGTAGTCATTATCACGCCATCAGATATAGCTAGAGCGGTCCGTCCGTTACCGAATTGGAAATCACCAGGACCGGACGGACTGCACAACTTTTGGCTGAAATGGCTAACTAGTTCACACACTTGCCTGGCATCTCAGTTCCAGTCATCCTTAGAGTCTGGGTCGCTACCACAGTTTCTGACGACAGGCATTACCCACCTGCTCCATAAGTCAGGTAGTCCCGCGGAACCCAAGAATTATAGACCGATCACGTGTTTATCGACGGTCTATAAACTTCTTACATCCATTTTGAGAGCGAAAATTAACACACACATTGACAGTAATTCGATTATGTCAGCCTCTCAAAATGGATGTAGGAACGGGTCCCGTGGCACTAAGGAGCTACTTCTCATCGACATGGCCATTAGCCAACAGGTTCGTCGATTCCGCAAGGATCTGTCGACTTGCTGGATAGATTATAAGAAGGCCTACGACTCGGTGCCACATACATGGCTCATGAGGGTGCTGGAGTTCTACAAAATAGATACAACTCTACGCACCTTCCTTGAATCGTGTATGGGGCAATGGAGGACAGTCCTTCGCTATCCAGGGTGTCGACAGATCCAGGGGAATGATGAGCCTGTATGGATTAAACGGGGAATATTTCAGGGTGACAGTTTAAGTCCACTTTGGTTCTGCTTAGCCCTGAATCCTCTAAGCACGCTGCTGGAGGATTCAGGTCTAGGCTATCGGTTGAGGAGAGGTGGTCAGGTCATATCAACGGGGAATATTTCAGGGTGACAGTTTAAGTCCACTTTGGTTCTGCTTAGCCCTGAATCCTCTAAGCACGCTGCTGGAGGATTCAGGTCTAGGCTATCGGTTGAGGAGAGGTGGTCAGGTCATATCTCTCCTCCTCTACATGGATGACTTGAAAATCTTTGCCCCCAACAAATTGCAACTGATGGAGCTACTGAAGGTAACTGAAACTTTCAGTAGCGCCATCAGAATGGAGTTTGGTGTGGACAAATGTGCAGTCATGCATGTAAAGCGAGGGGAGATAATGGAATCCGAGGGAATTCAACTTTCGGATTCCATACACCTTAGATCCCTCTCCTCACCCGAAAGCTATAAGTATTTGGGTATGTCGGAAGCGTTAGGCATCAACGTTACTGACATGAAGCAATCATTGAAGGAGCGCTTTTTTGGCCGTCTGAAGAAGGTATTGATTAGTCCTCTTTCAGGCGGAAACAAGGTGCGTGCCTTCAACGGTTGGGTCATGCCGGTTTTGATGTACTCTTTCGGCATACTCAAATGGACTCAGACCGAACTCGACGCCCTGGATAGGAGGGTCCGTACACTGTTGACCGCAAACCGGATGCATCACCCACGATCATCGGTGATGAGACTGTACATCCCGCGGAAGTGCGGGGGTCGAGGCTTTTTAAATGCGAAGACCCTCCACAACCGCGAGATATGCAGTCTCAGGGAATATTTTTTGAAAACCGAAGTGGGTATGCACCGTGATGTGGTCGCAGTGGACAAAGGGCTCACCCCACTTTCCATGGCTAAAGAGAACTGGTGCAAACCTGTAATACTTACAACGGATGACCGCAAGGAGATATGGCAAAACAAGGAGCTACACGGGCGCTTCTATCGGGCTCTTCATGAGCCCGATGTAGATTTTTTAGCGTCCGTATCCTGGCTACGCTTTGGGGACCTTTTCGGGGAAACTGAAGGTTTCGTCTGTGCAATTATGGACGAAGTTATCTTGACGAATAACTACCGGAGACATATTATGAAGGACGGGACGGTTGACGTGTGTCGGGCATGCCACCGTCCGGGTGAGTCTATCAGACATATTATCTCTGGTTGTTCTCGTCTGGCTAACGGCGAGTACTTGCACAGACATAACCAAGTGGCTAGGATTATTCACCAGCAACTTGCTTTGAAATATAAACTTGTGAACTCTGAGGTACCGTATTACAAGTATGTGCCCGACCCAGTTCTCGAAAATGACCATGTCACGTTGTACTGGGATCGGTCTATCATTACTGACAGGACTATTGTCGCCAATAAGCCTGATATAGTGGTGATAGATCGATTAGCGCGCCGCGCAATGATAGTCGATGTTACCATTCCACATGACGAAAACCTCGTGAAAGCTGAGAAAGAGAAGCAAATAAAATATCTCGACTTAGCACACGAGGTTGTTGACATGTGGAATGTTGACTCGGCTGTCATTGTGCCGATTGTCGTTACGGCCAATGGCCTGATGGCTGAAAGCCTCAACCATCATCTCTCGAGGCTCTCGTTAGGCGGCTGGATCAAGGGCCTGATTCAGAAGGCAGTACTCCTCGATACGGCCCGCATTGTGAGGAGGTTCCTGTCTCTGGAGTCCTAACCACCGGTAGCTTGGACTCTGCTCCCGACACCGGCGGACCACTATTTTTTATATTTTTAAATGTTTTTTTTTTTATACCTTTTTTCAAGAAATATTTAAAAATATATTTTATATGTAAAAAAATAAATAAACGAAATAATAATAATAATAATAATAATAATAAATAAATAATATTTCCTAATATCAAATTAAACTGTTATGGTGGATATTCAAGTAGGCGCTTTTCAAATCTTTAGCTTGTAATAATAATGATGGAGCAAAAAATATCATCATAGACATGCAATGCGTAAAAAAACCTACAAGAAACAAACAACATTTAAAAGGTCATCTATCTACCGCAAAGGTTAAATGACCGCAGACAAAAACAATATGGAGACTGACATGTCTAGTTAGCTAAATCGTAAACCACGACATTATGTGTAATCAAACTATGACTAATCAATGGAAAACTCGACTGGCGCACAGCGAATACTATTTTATAGGTGTTTATTCTTATCATACGTTATGGTATGTTACGCAGGACCGTCGTTAATCCATTGGAGGCCGTGGGCACTTTATGATATGGAGAATGCAGGATGCAAGAGCGAGCTCGAAACTTAAGGCACCCCGCCTCGGATAAGTTAGGATTTCTTTTGACCTTTCATACAGAAATAGTAGTTACTTTGTCGACTTATGCTGAAAAACTACGATGGGATAGGATGTATCTATGAGGCAGCGAAGTGAGGTCGGAAATTTTATCACCCCGTCTGAGATTTACTTAGCTTTTCTTTTGACGGCCTCTAGCTACGACGCTGGCAGGAACTAAGGGGGGCCAGGGATTGCGGGGACCTGGGCACTTGCCCAGAGTGGCCATTAGCAAAGACGGCCCTGTATCATATGTACATCACGTTTTACGTTGCTATAAGTCAAAGTCAAATCATTTATTTCAAATAGGCCCCTACAAGGCATTTTTCAACGTCAAAATTTACAAGAAAGTAATTGTATGTAAAATGTAGTTTCGTATGGATAAGAATGGGCAAGCCGCAGTTGCTATTTTAAAATGTTTTACAATATTTTGTATACATTAATTTATAATTATATGTGGAAGAGTGTGACTAGCAGAGAAATACTTTTATTTACTCCAATTTAGTGCCAGACCGAGATAAACATAAGCGAGACAGATTATCTCGGTCTGGCACTAAATTCCCGGAGTAAATGATGTTTATGTCTATTAAAAATAAGTTTATCTGTATTTAAAAATAAGTAATTGAAAATCGCTTTCTTATGTATAATAAGCCTTGAATGTTCCCACTGCTGGGACACAAGCCTCCTCTCTGTGAGAGGGAGTCGGCCGTAATTCACCACGCGTGCCCAGTGCGGGTTGGTAGATGTCACATGTCTTCGAATGTATGGTTCTAGGACATGCCGGTTACCTCACGATGTATTCCTTCACCGTTTCGAGAGGAGTGGTGATGAAATAATTTACACAAAGTAAAGCGCCTGTCTGGGTTCGAACCTACGACCTACAACTAGTAAGTCGCAGCCGTTACCACTGGGCCACCACTGCTCTTTCTTAAGTAAAGTGTCAAAATAAAAAATAACATGAATGCAATAATGTTTTCATTATGCTGAGCCAATGATTTGACTCATAAACTCTTGCAGTCGTTCGTGCGGTGGGCAACGAGTACAGTGCACAAAACACACCGACCTACGTTCCGACCTCGCCGCCGAGGTCCCTCGCGTAAACCCCGACGTAATTGTCCCCCCCGACCCTTGCTCGACGAAGTGCCAGCCCGCGCCGCAGCTGAGCCTGTAGTTTTAAATTCCCCGATAAATAATAATAATATTAACCAGATCCAGCCTGTCCCACCTTGCTGTCCTCCCCCCAGCGACGCCCTAAGCCGAGGTCCGTACCCCACAGGGGGTGCCCTTAGCGTGCAGTCGCTTAGTATTATAAAAATTCGCCCCTGGCTGGAGGCTTTGAGTTCGCTTAAGGCAGCCACAGGAAAGTCCGGTTGAGTAGTCACGACCTCTCAAGGTCAACTACGAGATGCCACACACAAAAAAAAAAAAATCGTGCAGTGTCATTAACTTCCATAACGTCTACTAAAAATGTCAGTAGTTGTAGCGCACGACCGTTTCCATTCAGTTAGCGCCCACGTGGTTATTAGTTGCAGTTATTTCTTAACTATGGCTATATATGGCTCGCGGAATGTGTACGATTCCACTTTATAGACTTGTTGAACTCTGTATATGGAAAATTGTTGTATTGGTTGATTTGGATTTGGTAGTATTTTTATTTTGTGGGTGGGAAATTATCAAATAACTTCTCCCGCTCTGGGCGGAGCGAGAGAGTGTGTCACACTCTTACTGACTAAAACCCACCCGTGTTCCTTCCGTTGCCTGTGTTGCCAGGGGCCTCAATAACCCTTTCGGACTTTCCCGCGATCCCGGCAGACTATCTCGCGACCCCGGCAAGGTGGAAAAATAGTTGGTTGTTACATTTGTAATCGCAATCATGTCATTTGGTTTAAATAGGTTTTTTATTTTTATTATTTTATTAATATTTTGCATAGATTCTTAAATATTTTGTGAATGTGAGAATGTTGTAGGCTTAATAGACTGTGGATTTATTTTTAAGTACCTGGTACTTCTTGACAGGCCTACACTGTCCTCCCATACCTATTAACACTGTAATTTGAAAACATTGTAAAAGCCAATTATTTTTAAAAGAGTAACCGTGGAGTTTCTTGTCGGCTCTTCTCCATAGGAAACGACCAATTGGAACCGTGCACCTAGCTTCTGACGTTTCATAAGTGCCCATGTAGGTTTATGGGAAATAAAATACTTTGATTTTGATTTCAATTGGCATGTAGTACTGTAGTAGCAGAGTACTGTACTGTAGAGCACTGGTGGCGCAGTGGTAACGGCCGCCACTTATGTGTAGTAATTTCGAGCCCAGACAGGCGATTTACTTTGTGTAAATTATTTCATCACCCCTGCTCTCAAAATGGGTACAATAATCAGATAATGTTCCCACTGCTGGAACACAGACCTCCTCTCGTTGAGAGACAGGGCGCTATAATCCACCACGCGGGCCCAGTGCGGGTTGGTAGATGTCACATATCTTCAATTTATTAGTTCTAGAACATCCTAGGTTTCCTCACGTTTGTTTTCCTTCACCGTTTTGAGAGCTGGGGTGAGGAAATAATTTACACAAAGTAACGCGCCTGTCTGGATTCGAACCTACGACCTACAACTCGTAAGTCGGGACGTTACCACTGGGTCACGGCCACCACTGCTCTTCTTCTTTATGTACTATATTATATGTAAAATAAAGATATTCTAATATATATTTTTTTTTATTCTCATGAAATCTGTGTTGATATTAAAGCAGAACAAACACATACCAGTCCACATGATATCGATCTGCTGCGACAGTTTAGTCCCCAGAGTGTTGAGGTACTCTGAGCTGTTGACGGAGGGCACGGCGCGCGTGGAGCAGTACTGAGTGGGGCACAGGAGGAAGCGAGGGCAGCCTAAGTGTTGGTGGATCTCGTTGGTTACTGATACCTGGGTGAAGATAAAAAAAAATATATTTAAAAAAAAGATGGATTGTCTATGGCTAAGCATATTTAAAAGTTTGGTGACTTAAGACGCTGACAACACCTAAACCGCGGTCACTGTTAAATTCCATAGAAAAGAAAGAGAAGCGCGATGACACAACGCTTGCAATTTATAGCAAAATATGTTATCTATTTACTCAAAATTGAGTTGAGTAATCGAAAATAAAAAACAACCAAGTTCTGCATTCAAATAAGACGTTCTTGTTATTAATTAAATACGTAACGTATGTTGATATTTGATACAGATGTTTTGGATTAGAACTCAAAGTAAGAGGTTAGTTTAACGTTAGTTTGAATCGAGATTTTGTTTTCAAAACGTGTTTTGGTAACAACCAGGTTCTGGGAAATATGTTCAAAATTAACATATATTTTTTTCGCTACCACAAACTATACAGATTTGGCATTTTTTTTCTTAAGTGAAGCCTATTTTGGTCAATTGGGTCTTGTCAGCGCCTTAAAGACAGACAGTATAGAAACGTGAAGTTTTGGTCAACTTCTGCAAGTTTTGTGAGAAAACTTGCGGAAGTGAGGTTGCCGCTATTGTTTACACGATAAAGCCTGATTTACATGGTGCGATTTAATTGAGCATACCATAAGTTGAAGCAACAAAAAAAGTTGCACCGTCTGAACAGTGCTTAGATGATGCAAGTCATTTATTGCTTCAATTTAATGTATGTCACAGGCAAGGAAAATGCATCTTGTAAACGGGGCTTAAGAATTGATTGATTTATTCAACTTCTGCTAATTTTATTGCTAACTAGCTGCTGCCCGCGTGGCTTTTTCTTAAATAAAGTAGTAAGTTACTCCTACAACATCAGTTATATGCCAGTGAAAGTCCTGTCAAAATCGTTTCAGCCGTTTCGGAGATTAGTCGGAACAAACAGACAGACAGACAGACAAAAATTTTAATTTTTTTTTTTTGTAATATGAACCGTATATACTTTCATATGCATTTAGAAAAGAGCTGTTATTTTGACATTACAAGCAGACACTTTAATTTCTTTATCTGTATAGATTTCTTAACTTCGCTTAAAAGGGTGTAAAAGTGCACTACAAATTCGAAACTTAATCTTTTGACAGGACGATTGGGACGTCCTTAAGGTTTAAGTTCTTTTACATACAAAATCGCGAACAGCAAGTGCTAAGCTGGCAAAACAACAGTTATTCAGTGAATTGCATAGGTCAGACAACTAACAATTAAAACAATACTAAAAGATTATGAAACGTTAAGTTTATCAAACAAAGAAATTCGACGCGTTTACTATGTAAAGTCTCTTTAAGTCAATACGAAACAATTCGAGAATTAAAAAAAAAAAACAATAAAAAACACCACTTTGTTGCTTGTAGCTATAGCAATATCAACTGCATATTCTGATGAATGTATCCAACTGCAGATAACGTATAAGACGACTGTGCTGTGCAGGCGACCTAGTACTTTTGAAGGCCGTTAGCTCGACGCTGGCCACATATCTGTGTCTACAGTCACGCATGGGTTAGTGCAAGATAGATGTTTGATTGAAAACTACTTATAACACTAGTCTACAACCAATAAGCAACTGATTGACTATTGCTATTTTTATATTAATTAATATGTACTAAATATCAGTTTATCATTAAAAACTCCGTACTACGTAAGATTTTTGAGATATTCAAAGTTATTTTTTTACGAAGTACCGAATAATTTTGTTGTTCTATTCGCAACGAATCGATATGTAAGTTAATGGTGGGTATTTATAACAAATGTCACGTGTCTAGTCTATATTCTTTGTTGTTCATCAATTCAAGACTTGAAGGTAGTTGTAAATTTGTGGTGAGAGCTGCAGGAAGTAAGATTTTTTTGATAAAATGTCTTTCATCAGTGTCATTACATCAGTGGATTTATTTTGTTATGTTTATGACTCGTATACACCTATATCACATGCGAGAATAATAACTAAAGTGACACAATTAGCACATCTCAAGTACTTTGGGTTTCAGATACAGAATACAACAAATCATCCCCATTTGCAAAAAAGAAATCTACCAGTTATAATAACAGTTACATGTACTTATCTTATATAAAATAAAACATTCTTTGTTATTTTTAAACTATATCGTTATAATAACCAAAGGAGCATTTTTCATACCTTTTTAAAAACCTTAATTTTGATGTAACTCAAAATCTATATGTGATGGAAATTTTGTACTCTCAATTTCCAACTTAGGAACCTTTAAAGATAACGGTGCACCTGTAGCCATGTCAGTTCCGTTTTTTCACTTTTTATTTGTAGTGTAATGATTAATATTTTATTGCTTTGGATGAAATGTGATGTTGAATTACAAAATTATATAGTGTTACAAACAATAATATTTGTGCACAAAAATAATATGATTTTTATTTCAGAGCACTTGTCAACATTCTTATTATAAGTATATTTTTACAAATAGGTATATTAATATTCATGCTTTGGAATGAAGAAGGCAGAGGTTTCTATAAGGAGATATGTCCAACAGTCCGTCAGCTCAAATCAGCATAGCAAATCAGTAAATCTTGTGAAGTATCAGTAAAGATGGTGAAATAGGATCAGCCCACAAAATAACTTGTCATGAAATCTGAGAACCACTGACTGTATTGTGGTTGTCAGATTTAATTTAATTCACAAGATCAAGATATTTTTTAGATCTGACAATATTATTATTATGTATCAATGCTAGCTCTATGTACAGTAACATATTGTCCACTAAAGCACTCAGCGTTGTTAAGTGATGGCCTGAAACACAGGTTTGAATAAACCTACATCAGGCAGGTCACTATTGTATTCAATTAGACCCTTAACCAATCTATGTAAGTTATACACTACATTTATTTTAGACATAGTTTAACATTTTCTTAGTAACATTAATTTGTAATGTTGTAATGATGTAACTTCTAGGTAATTTCTATGTGAACTTATGAATAAAATAATTATTATTATTATTTAAATTGTCTTTGACATATCTCGGGACCATTGGAAGGCGTACGAGGGGCCCAAGCCAATTTATAGAGGCCCGTTAAGACGCTTTTAGTTAAATGAGCCACCAACCGACGTCTATCCTGTATGCTCTATGCAAGTGCACCCAAGGACAACCCCCGGTTGGTGTAAGACTATTGCAGGATATGGAAACAAATATATTGGAGTATGTGTTTTGAGTGGCTAAAGTGGACTGGTTACCAGAACTATGAAATGACTTTGGCCCCTGTCTGTTCTATGTTTTATTATATATTATTATCTTCTTTTATTTCACTATTTACACATACAATTATATTTTTAAATATTAGAATATAAAAAATATGATTATTATTATTATTTTATGTCAATATGTTTTAACTGTTTCCTAATTTTACCTTACATAAATATTCTAACTTTGTTAGCTTAGTTGTTAACGTTATTGTGCATGCTGTGGTCTCCTATAAGTGAGTACACCTAGTTAATACCCGATGTTGCCCTTTATTTATGTGTCATGTAATGTGTACATCTTTTGTTGGAGATCCTAAATCAATAAATAAATTATTTAATCGATTTCATTGAATAGGTTTTCAGTTGGTTACATGATTATAAACTGTACTATAATAATATGTATTATACTTACTTGTGCATGGGCAAAGCTCTGGAATATCTGTTTGTCAGCCTCACTCATCTCGAGTTCAATGTCATCAAACAGGAGAGCGAAGCATGTGCAGCCGAATTGGGACACCTTGAACAGAAACAAATGTCATAATGGCATCAAAATTTAAAGCCTATTTGAAAAAAATACAAAACAATACAATTTAAAAATATAATTAACACGTTGAGCGCCAAGCTTAAAAACCGTGTTTTTTGATATTTTGGACAACAACCGTGGAGGCCAGAGGTATTAGAATTCATAGTGAAATGTATTTAAATGTGTTTCCTGGCGGACACACTGGCCTACGAATAAAGCACTGCTCGTGTTTCCCAAAGGAAACACGCGGCCTCTAAAGGCGGTAATTTGTGTTTCCAGAAAGATACACATGGCGCTCAACGTGTTAATGCACAGCAGTTTTCTTTGCAGCGTGTATTTGAGTGTCTCAAAGACTTCCCTTTAGCACTTTCCATTTATATTTCTTTTGATATTTTAAAAATAATTGAAAAACGAAAAGACGAACGAAATGTGGGTGTACTATAGGTACAACTCTTCCTCACCCTTCTCGGAAAACAGGCGTGATGTTATTGAGTGTGTGTATGAGTGTGTATTTATAAAAATAGACAGCCAACTCATGTTGTGTCAATAAGAAGATATTAATCATCTTTTATTCAAAAGTTATTAGAATAATAGACAGAGATCTGCAGTTTCGAAGTTATTGATTAATTAACACATAAAATTATAATTGTACATAAAATAATATATACTGATTTCTATATTTACATTAACCCCATATGTGTTTTATATTTTTTCCAGAAAGAAAGTTTATAATAAAAGTTTCACAGTTAATTTATTATTAACAGCACAATGACAATTAATTGAAGTTATTATTGGTCAGTGAATATTAAACAAATATATTTTATAATGAGAAAGTCAGTTTTTTTTTTAATTTATTTATTGTCCTAGAAATAAACAAACTAATGATGTTGTGATGCAGCCTTTTTTTTTGGTTGCGAAATTATCATATAACTTCTCCCGTTTTGGGCGGAGCAGGAGGGCGTGTCAAACTCTTACTGACTAAAACCCACCCGTGTTCCTTCCGCTGCCCGTGTGTTTGCCAGAGGCCACGCTATCTCTTTCGTTCTTTCCCGCGACCCCGGCAGGCATCGGCCCTAGCGGACCTCTTCAGTTGGGCTGACATCTCTTTCAGGCGCGCGTAGAACACAACGCGCCGTCGAACCGGGCCTGGTCCTGACGGCGAGCTACCCACAGCTCACCGTCCGCAAGCCCGCGCCTGCAGTGGCCGGGAATCGGCTTGAGATTCCCGATGCCTCGGGCGTCTAGGGGCGAGAGGATGCGAAATTTGCCTCTCCGACACCTGTTCCGCCTCATCCTTCGCGAGCATTGCTGCTTCGTTGTGGTGCAGTCTGAGAGAGGCCTATGTCCAGCGGTCGACTGCGTCTTAATTGATTGATTGACACATACAGCGAAAACCTAACTGTATTTGCCTTAGAAAGCACTTTATCATACCTTCGAAAACTTATGCCAGTCACAAGGATACAGCAAAAAAAAAAATATATAATACCTGCTCCAATTTCCTTTTCAACGTAGTAATCTCTTTCTGACTACTATAAGTGATATCCAGTCCTGGAGACAACGCGTAGCAGAATATGATGCCTTGAGCCTTTGCAGCCGTAATGAGAGAGGTCAGGTGTTCTGCTTCTTCCACAGTGTACAGTTCTCTCCAGTATGCTCGATGTTTGTAGTCGTCCTTCGGTGCGTAGACATACATATCCATGGCCCATTTTTTAAGTCTGCAAAATTTTGTTTGTTTGTTATGTAGTCCAAACAAATCTATACAAATTAATAAAATTGAAGTGTCTGTTTGCAATGTCAAAATAACACCATTTTACACATTTTTCTACACATTGTTCTAAGGAGTATTTAGGCTTACTTTTATAAAAAAATAGCCACGCGGGCGAAGCCGCTGTCAGCAGCTAGTTATAAATCAATTATATAAATCTTTTTCTTATTATATACCTAAAATTTTGATTTCAGACTTGTAATGGCAAACTTCATTTGGTTTAAATGGGTTTTTATTTTTATTATTTTATTAGTATTTTACACAGATTTGTGTGTACCTTGTGAATGTGAGAATGTTGTAGGCTTAATAGACTAGATATTTTGTAGACCTTTTTTTTTTTTTTGTTAAGTACCTGGTACGTCTGGACAGGCCTACACTGTCCTCCCATACCTATTAACACTGTAATTTGAAAACATTGTAAAATCCAATTATTTTTAAAAGAGTAACCGTGGAGTTTCTTGCCGGCTCTTCTCCATAGGAAACAACCAATTGGAACCGTGCACCTAGCTTCTGACGTTTCATAAGTGCCCATGTAGGTTTATGTGAAATAAAAATATTTTGATTTTGATTTTGTTTTGGTTCTATGTGTGTATGTAACATCTTATTTATTTCCCATTAAACCCTATAATTAGTATGGACTTATAGAAGGTACAACAGCCTATAACAAACAGTATTATACTATTTTCAGAATGAATTTACAGAATATGCACAAAACTAGGTTAGTCTTAAATGTAGAAGTACGGATAGTACATTCACATTAAGAATGTATTTTCTTAACCATGTTTTTTACAAAATAATGTGATGTGATCTCTAAAAGCACAAAAATTTGACATTTTAACTAAAGCAATTCCTCAAGAGAGAAAAATAATTATGATCTTATCTTAGAATTAAAGTTTGTTTGTTTATGTGGTTGTAATATTATCTATTACAACATCATTAGTAATGTTTACTTAGATAATGCAAGTAAACACAGTGCAGAATGCCATTAAACAATGTGGTATAATCAGCCTATAATGTTCCTACTGCTGGGACATAGGCCTCCTCTCTGTGAGCGGGTGTGGACCGTAATCCACCACAAGGGCCCAGTGCGGGTTGCTGGATGTCACATGTGTTCGAATTTTTGGTTCTAGGACATGCCAGTTTCCTCACGATGTTTTCCTTCACTGTTTTGAGAACAGTGGTGATGGAATAATTTACACAAAGTAAAGTGCCTGTCTTTTTTTTTTTTTTGAGGGTGGGAAATCTTCAAACAACAAAGTATATTAATATTCATGCTTTGGAATGTTTTTGAAGAAGGCAGAGGTTTCTATAAGGAGATATGTCCGACAGTCTGTCAGCTCAAATCAGCATAGCAAATCAGTAAATCTTGTGAAGTATCAGTGAAGATGGTGAAATAGGATCAGCCCACAAAATAACTTGCCATGAAATCTGAGAACCACTGACTGTATTGTGGTTGTCCGATTTAATTTAATTCACAAGATCAAGATATTTTTTAGATCTGACAATATTATTATTATGTATCAATGCTAGCTCTATGTACAGTAACATATTGTCCACTAAAGCACTCAGCGTTGTTAAGTGATGGCACACAGTTAATTTATTATTAACAGCACAATGACAATTAATTGAATTTATTATTGGTCAGTGAATATTAAACAAATATATTTTATAATTAGAAAGTCAGTTTTTTTTTTAATTTATTTATTGTCCTAGAAATAAACAAACTAATGATGTTGTGATGCAGCCTTTTTTTTTGGTTGCGAAATTATCATATAACTTCTCCCGTTTTGGGCGGAGCAGGAGGGTGTGTCAGACTCTTACTGACTAAAACCCACCCGTATTCCTTCCTGTTGCCTGTGTTGCGGGGGCCTGTCTGGGTTCGAACTTACGATCTACAACACGCAAGTCACGAACGTTACCGCTGGGCCACCGCTGCGCTCCGTATGTCTATATCCAATTGTATTATTGGACTTATTCTATCTCTAGACAAGCTTACACCACACCATACACCTCTACCTAACCCCTAAGGGATTACAGGTGTGATGATATGTGGAATTTCTATCTGTTTCTATCACTGTAAAGTTTGCTATTAAAAAACTTAACACAGAGATGAGCATGCCTTTGTATGTGAAGCATTCATACACATTGTATACATTAAAGATTAACAATAATAGAGATCATTGAACTTTAACCTATATCAAAGGAGACGGTTATAGTAACAGCTGGTAATTAAATGAAGAACTACAAGGCATACCCAATACATTTATTCTAATACATTCTCTCATATCTGTCATTGCTTCATTTTTAATCCTTTTTACCTAATAGGTCATTACCTATTAGGTAAAAAGGATTAAAAATTAATTACCCATTGGTAATACAGGCTGATGTCTGCAACTCCACGTCAATGCACATATTTTGCATATGGGTGGGAAACTTGATTATTCGATCCACCCCAGCTACTCAAGGAAGGGCAGCAACGCCTTAGTGTTACCTGTCAGTAACACTAAGGCATCTCACGGAGGGTACCTGGCTCATGTGCTACTCATGAGCTGCTGTTCTTTTTACCTATTTTGGTATAGTAATTTTATTTTAGGTGCATTGTCTTCGTATATAATTAATGTTCCTATACAAAATATTGTAAAACATTTCAAATGTGTAATAGTGGAGTTTCTTGCCCATTCTTCTCCATACAAAACTACCTCTTGGAAGGGGTGACTAGAATCTTAATTCTACTTTATTTGTAAATTTTGACATTCAGACGGGCCTTTTATGTGCCTATTTGAAATAAATTATTTGACTTTGACTTACAACAATCACAAATAATAATAAAAATAAATGTTTACTAATCACATTGTGACTGTGAGATTCAGAAGATTAGGTATGTTATTTCTAGAAACATCTCGCCAATATGATCTTGTTTATTTGGTGGTGTATAAAACGATTGACTAAGTTCGTGAGGCTTGTAACTAGGTTAGAGAATGCCCTAATTTAATTCTAATCCATAAATATAGGACAAATATAGCATACAAAATAGTAAACATCAAGTAAATACGCCTCTTTATATACGAAAACAAACAGCACTGCAGAGTAATTAAACAAATGATCTAAAATATGAACATCGTTTTTTTAGCACAATTTTTTACTACATTCTTTTATAAGATTATAAAGAATACTCACTTTTGAAACAAATCTTTCCTTTGTTCAGTAGTCCACGGCCGTCCGTAAAAGCCTGTAATAGTGAAGCTTAGGTCATTCACTCTATTACAAACTTAGAAGATGTATATCTACAACAGACCTATATCACTAAACACTTACTTTATCATAAAAATAACAACAATTACCTTCAACAACCCCGCAAATAAAGTCCTTTCGATTAGAATTCGGCTCATCCGGTGAAGTTTCAGTCATTTTACAAGTAAATTGACGATTTACACCACAAAATGTAACAGTCCGTCTAATGGAATTAATTTCGTAGTAGTAATAGGATATTTACACAATCTACGCTGCCTCACTAACAGACCGCGACAGTGTAAATAACTGTATTATCAAACTCTTAGCTATAAAGCACCGGTTGACCCGTATCAGGCGTTTATTGAATTACTTTAGTCCCGACAAGGAAATCTCTCGGATAACATGATGTGTCAAACTGAATAAACTGATGAGTTCGTTTAGTGTCTGCTTTTCAGTTCAATAATAAACTATTGAACCGGCCGTTAGATATAGAATTTGACATGAAATATTCAAATACTATACAATATTTGATGAGATAGTTATTTTCTATCTTGTTGATATCATAATCACGCCTTTTGATAGATTAAAATCCAATTTATGAGAAATTGAGATACGTGACCTACAAAAAACCTATTACCTACTTTTTTATATTTGGGAATGTTATCGATGCGTTCAGAAATAAAATTAAGCTACAAACAGACTAGTTACACAGCTCCATTAATTCGTCGACTCGACGAAATATGAAACATATTCGCGATGCAATATATTAATTTGAGTCGTCTTCTATATAAACGAGTGAGACTATGAACATGTTTCACTTGATTATTTTACAAAAAATTATATGCTCATTTGCTCTTTTTAAAAAAATTATATGCTCATGGTAGAAAACTATCTTATGTGACGGACAACACAGAACTATCGCGCCATTTTTCAATAATTATGAGCAAGATAAAAAAGCGCGATTAAATACAAAAAGAAGACAACATGGATTTGAAGAATTGATTTATTAGTTTTATTTCACAATTTCATTTACAAAGCTATGCTATAATAATAATAATACTGATAGTGGTGACTGATAAGTGCATCATTAAATCTAAAATTAATATTTTCTATTCACAGGGCCAGTTGGATTGCATAAGCAGAATTTCAAAAATTCTCGTCAATGAAACATTGATATTATGAAAGTGCTATTAACTAATGACTAGATCATTGTAATACTGCAATGTTGGCATATTTACCTACTTACTATCTTAAAATCTACAATATGTATGTACAAACATTTTCACATAATTTTGTCATATTTACAACAAATTGCTAACATTTTCAAAATAGAAATATAAGACAAAACTTAGAGCGAAGTAGGTAGTAGAAGTATTTTACCAGAAAGTATCCACGGGCTACATGTAAGCCGTAAGCGTGCAAGTATTATTGAAGGTACGAAACGGTATTTTTTCATCTTGTAACATTAGAAAAAATATTTTAATAGAATCCACAAATATGCCTCGGTGATAAAAATCGCGAACGAACGTTTAGGGCAACTTTCAGATTTCCTTTATTTTCATCCACCCTATGTAACTGACTTTATATTTAAAGTATTTTTAGAATTACATGACTAAAAACACGATTTTTAAAGTCTCTTATCTTCGTTTCCACCGAGATTTCTATCCTATCTGTCGTAGTCCAGTTAGTTCAATAGTAGACGGCGTTGAGGCCGCATCTCTGCAAGTGTCAGCCGAGCATTCCACCTGACATGTTGCCGTGAACCCTCATGTGGCGGTTCAGGTTACCGGATTGGGAGAACCTGGGGAAAAAACGTGGTGGTAAAGTTATTGGTATGATAGCCGTGGATAATGAGGGGCTAACTAGATACAGTACCTACGCGCAAAGTTTTATGAGCTCTCGGAAGTTACACGCGAGTGGCCTAAAAGTACGTACGAGTATATTAATAGCTAATTATTTTTGTGAAGAGCAAATCAATGCTGGCGGCTATAGGTGCTATATTTTTTTTTGTTAATGTTATACTAGCAGAGATATACAAAATATACATCCCAGATACTTTTTAAAAAAAAATAAAAAAAATATATATTTTTATATTTTTTTTTAATTTTTTAATTTTTGATATTAGTGGAATACAAGATACTTTTTAGTAATGTATTTGAAATAACAGATACAAGATACTTTTGGAAATATGTAGTATTTGAAATACAAAATACGTAATGACTAAATACTTTTTAAAGTTATAAAATATTTTTTGAAAGAAAACACACAATTATTAATTTTATGGTTTATTTAGCTTGTTTAATTAATTAAGAACAGCGATCAAGTGATTAATCGTGTAAATGTCGGAAAATATTATATTTTTAAGTTTGTATTTGAGACTTCACTTAAGTAATACCAGTTCTTGAGTCGCTCCACAGGGGCAGAACTAGGCAAACAGGTAATATATAAAAAAATGTAGGATAAACATTTAAACTCGGTAGACTGGTGTCTTTATCATTTAAATAGGTATTGTAGCGTTTCTAAGTCAGCTAGACCCTGTGTTGTTGTCGCTACTTGCAATAGAGGAATCTGAGTCCCCTTAAAACATAATAAGATTCATCTTTTCTCTTTTGTATGTCTTCTCCATACTCCATTGCTGTTTAAAGGCTACAGTGGGGTCAGACAGACAGACAGAAAGACAGACAGACAGACAGACGGACATGACGAAACGATAAGGGTTCCTTGTTTACTACGGAACCGGAAGGCTAAATCCTCCGATTTAGCCTTCCGGTTCCGCCTGACGCTTAGTACTAGAAAGCTGTAATTTGGCATAGGTATACATATTAATCACGCCAACATCGACAGTTCTAAAATAAAATATTGTAAAAAAAAAATTTTTTAGCCTCCCTTGCACGTACCTGCCTAATGTGGGGATGATATATTTTTTTCTCGTCTACCCCATAGTGTGGGGATCGTTGGATAGGCCGTTCAAATATTGCAGGTTTGTGAATACCACTTTTCGATTTAAGGATCCTCTTGCCTAATATTAAGCATTCAAGTGCAAATTTTTGTTAGAGACAAGTGTCCCCCCCCCCCCTGCCAGCTAAATGGTTGTTTATGGATATGTAAAAAAAATCATGGCAGTAGTACATATATTTATGAATGAAATGAAAAGGAAAACTATCACGGCGAAGTAGGCTTTACAAGTTAACGAGTTATAGTCGACCAACTTAAATATGCAGTTGGAGAATTGACCGTGGCATATATCGATGTATGGGAGAACAGGTTTTTCAACTACAATGTTAAGTTTGTTTTTGGAATAAATTCGTTCCAAGTAATCCCAACTACGGAACCCTTCATTGTGCGTGGTCCGACACGCACTTGGCCGGTTTTTGTTTTTGTTATCGACTAATTTTACATGTTTCAACCAAGATAAGTTCTTTATCATCCGTAATGTAAAAAAATGCGTACGTAATTAATAAAAGTACATATTTTACCAAACATAGTATTTACAAAATACTAGATACCAAAAGAATGTACCTAAATACAAGATACAAAATTTAAATACGTATCTTGTATCTGTATTTCAAATACTTGTATCTAAGTTAAGTCACATCTCTGTATGTTATGTAATTAGCTATTACGAGTAATATACTTTTAGGCCACTCGCTTGCACCTTCAGAAAGCTCTTAAAGTTTTGCACATACTGTAGTAACATAGATTTATACTGCGGTCTGTTGGGACAGGTTTACTGAAGCTGTTTCTGGTACTTTCCTCGGTAACCCTTTAATACCTTCCCGCGGCCTCGGCCAGGTCGATACCTGGCCGAGGCCGCGGGAAGGTATCCACTAGGGCCGATGCCCTAGTGGACCCCTACATTTGTGATGACGACGTCTCTTTGAGGCGCGCGTGGAATATAACGCACCGTCGACCCGGGCCTGGTCCTTACCGGACGGTGAGCTACCCATTGCTCACCGTCCGCAAGCCCGCGCCTACGGTGGCCGGAAATCCGCCCGGGATTCCCGACGCTCAGGGCGTCTCCTGCGGCGGCTAGGGGCGAGAGGGCGCGAAATTTGTCTTTCCTTCAACCGTCCCGCCTCCTCCTTCGCGAGTATTACCTTCGCAGAAGGAGGTGACGGCTGCCCATGCCCTCTCTTTCCGTACCATGGCCTGGACCAGGGCCGGACGTGAGAGATCTCCGCTGCCGATCGCCTTCACGAGGACACGGCGTTCTCTACCCAAGCCGGGCAGACCTCCACCGTATGCTCCACCGTGTCCTCCGGGCGATCCACACAGTGGTGATTCGATGTGCGCTGGTCATACTTTAAGTCTTGTTCTCTCACCTCAACAAACACAATTTACACTGGTACGGTTTTTCTCCAGAGTGGATACGTAAATGTTTCGTCAGCGTCGAACTGTCTGAGAAAGCTTTCTTGCAAGATCTGCACCTGATAAAAGAGATACACAAAATTAAGTACCTACAACGATTTATTTATCTTTTTGGGTGAAACGCAGTTGTTGCCTATACGGGCAACACCTTTGGTTCTCCCAACAAAATTGTGATCGTCATTTGAAAAAAGTTTAAAAGAATCAGGCGAAATCCTATGGCAAAAGTTATAAACTCCCCGTCTTCACAATTTTATTTCGAGTCCGTTCGTAGTCTGAAACTTTATAAAGGTAGGTAGGTAAACCTACTTAATAATACTTATTCGAAACACACCAAGTTTATTTTTACTTTACTTTAGGCCTGCCTCTTGGTGATAGGTGCAGAGGAAGTAGGAACAGAGTGACAATAAAAAAGCGCTTACTGATAGGGTCGTTCTCCAGAATGTGTCCTCATGTGTGTGGTCACGCTGGAACTTTGGCTAAACCGACGATCACATATTGGGCACCTATAATGGAAAATACTGAAAATATTAGATATTTAGGTAAGTTAAGTTTGTATAAAACTCAATTTGTATAAAACATAATTATAAGAAATTAGACTATCAACTAAAGAGATTAATGTTCCTTTCGAATTCGCGTATTTATCGTTCTATAGCCCAATCCACCATCCCCAGATAAGCTGTTCTGGTTAATTTACTTATATGGAGGCAGATTATTTAAATCAGTTTCTGTTACATTTCTCATTTGTTTGACGGATAAATTAAACAAAATTGGTGATGCTAGATGCCAGACACGATAAAATTGGGTCTGCAGAACGTTAGTGCACTAAAGATCATCTTCAAGCTAAAGAAGAAATGGATATCCCTATCTCCTTCCTCTTTTCAAAACTTTCATAACTCACCTAAACGGTTTCTGACCGGTATGCGTCCTAACATGCGCAGTCAAGTTGGCAGCTTGCGAGAAGCTTTTATTACAATCTCCACATCTGTAGGGCCTTTCTCCAGAATGTGTCCGAAGGTGGGTCTTCAAAGTGCTAGGGCGAGCGTAGGTCTTGCCACAAATACGACAGAGGTTGGGCTTCTGTTCATCATCTTCGGAGCAAGTGCTGAGGGCTCCCACCTGGTTAAAATTCAGAACCATTATGTTATTACCACCAATAATTATAGAACCGTATCCGTGTTGCCAGTTTTCAGCGAGGTGTTTGAAAAGGTAAAAAAAATAACACAAAAGGTACCTATAAAGGTACCTATATTCTGGCAAATAAATAAATAAAAAAAAAATAAAATTAATAGACGTGAATGAAATCTTTTTCACCATTAATCTCATTCCAAGTTATACAAAATGCTTCATGAGGTGGTTTATACGTGTGAGACGTATAATTTTAAATGTTTGATTTTCTGGTGTAATATAAAATACCACCACTACTGATTGGTATATGCAAAATGGAGTTCAAGTCAGCTGTTACGACTAGATAATAGTCATCAATAATAGACCACTGCTTGTCTGATTCTTTCACATGCTGTGCGTCTGTTTCTTGCATTATGTGAATCATAATCTTCCTTCAAATCTTATGGATGTCCGGCACTGTCATAACGAGAGCATGTTATGCTTATGTCTATTTTTAGGGTAAATAACTGCCAAAGATTTTATTATAGATATAAAAAGAACATGTTCTGCATTTGCTGTTGCAAGTTGCTCTTTATAAAATTTCGTACATTTTGGCGTTTATGAGTTTGCTACCCAGGTACCTACTGCCTCTTAATTTTTTTCCTACAGTAGTGACATTCGAGCCAGGGAAAAGACTTCATGTGATCAATAACCTTTTATTCAGACTCTTAACCATGGAGTTTTGTTATGTAGTTCTCGAGTCTCAATTAGCAAAACGAATTTGCACTCTGAACAAAATGTTATTTACCCTTGGCACAAAATTCATGTTTTCCCCAAAAATGACTGTCTGACGTCCAGGATATTTGAAGTAAGAATATGATTCACATCCGTCAACTTACTGATGTAGATACCGCGAGGGTAGTCAGTACAATACGGTATTTTACTATGGGGACGGTCTGTAGACATAGTCTATTTTCATTCTGCAGAAAAGAGCCATCAGGCGCGACTCCCTAAAGGAACTTTTTCTAAAGGAAAGATATTAACAGCATGACGTAACCTTGTCTATATATATATATGAAAACATCATGTACGTAAGGAGAAATCTACATCTTTTTAGTAAAAGAGGTGAAAGACACAATTATATCACTATAGAATTAGTTCAACCAGGTTTCAGGCTGGATAAAGTATCTTTCATGGGGTACTGTTTAAAATGTTACAATAAAATCCTCCCCACATACTTCAACTGAATGAAACGAAATTTATTTAATTATATCGATGGGTCCTACGTATAAGGGCCAATGCAACATTTTGAGCATTTTCACTTTTTTGTATTAAATGCTTCCTTTTACTGTGGTTGATAACGTGCACTAAAAAAAAATACACATTTATAGGTAAAAATACTATTTTTTGCTACAGTAAAAAGGCCTATATGGCACAATTTTAAACGTATAAAGGCCAAACGGTTATTCGAGACTTGTACGCGGGGAGATCCCGCGTCTTTGTTTACTGCAACGGCTAATCTGTCAGTTGAGCACTTCTACGTCTCACGGAACGATGTCGCGCTGTGATAATAACCAATTATTTTAGTGAATAATATTATGTTATTAGATGTAACTTAGTGAAATATGACGTCCAAATATCATTCTAAGTTTAGTAGAAGTCGGAAATTACTTAATTTAGCAAATGGTAATGTAAATAATAGTGACTTTGTGGTTTAACTCGAAACCAAAGCAATCAAAACAACACATTGCAACATAATGTTTCCATAGCACCTATTCAACTGACTCAACCCCTGGATAAAGAACATTATACTGATTCACACCTAAATAACCATGAGCCAAATGAACCCACTATAGAAAATGAATAGTCCTATAATAATATCAACTAGTAACTCGTTACATGAAATTAGCATCAGTTCTCTTGGGTTTGACAGCCAAGAGTCAATTCGAATGTCAAATGATCTTCAAGATATACGTAGCGAATATACCCCTATGCCGTCAACCAATGGCAGTATTAACCTTTTTGGTGATGAAGAACCAATCCCATCAGTTGCGTGTGTGCTAACGGATGACAATGTGTCCTCTCCAATTTCACAATACTCACCAGGAGAGGTTTCTGTTCAATTAATTCCAAGAAAAGAAGATTTACAAAAAAAGAGAGCCGTAAATTGCGAGAATTTTTTTGTTATGAATGGATAGATTTAAAGAGAAAGGACTGACAAATACTGGAAAGTCATACTATAGTCGAAGTGATAAAATAAGAACTGGAAAAAAAATTGGGTGAACCATGTCAAAACACATGTAAATTGAAATGTTTTCAAAAACGAGATGAAGACACAAGAAGTGAAATATTTAACAAGTTCTGGGAAATCGGCGCCCATTCTAAACAGTATGATTTTATTAGTAACCATTTTATTAGTTTATGTTACAACAAGAAGACAAATGGCTGATAGATCTACGGAAATACCCTTAAAACTATGTTAAAATCAGTTATTACGAATACATCCATCCAAAAAAAAAGACAATTGTTTTATGTCGCAAAAATATTATTCCACCAGTTTATCATGAGTATTACGAAAATTTGGTAGCATCTAATGATAATTCAATGATTAATACTAGTGATAATGATGACAATGAGTGATTTTGTTTTGTTTTTAAAAATGTTTATTTTTTTGTTAAGCATTTGGTTATTTTTTATTTTATTAAGTTTCATCTTCATATTCTAAGAATCTTTAATTATGTTTAATAAGTTTTGATTTAAAAAAAAAAAATATAATTTGTTATTATTTTAAACTTTTATTACTGACCTAGGTTGAGGTATCTACAATAAAAAGCTGATTGATATTAAGTCCAATGTGATTTTGTCAGGTTTTTAACATTAAGTATTGATTATTTGACTGCCTTTCGATTACAGAAACTTCGATAATTCATTAGAAAACAAATAAAGAAGTCAAATTGTTTTATAATCGATTTTATTTTTGTGGCCTAACTGAGGTTTGAGAATATTACGACACCAAGTAAGATAACGTATAAGTGTCAATGTGAATTATGTCATAAAATAATCATATTATTATTGTCTGTCTTAGTTATTTATTTATTTTAAATACTTTCTATAAATAATGATATTCAAAACTATTAAAATACACGTTTTTTTCAAAATTTGCTAATGCCAAGTAAATCGTCTAAAGTGACACTTTGGCCTTTTTAATAGTTTCTTTCAGTATAATTAAAATAAAAAAATAACGTATATAGGCATATCTACATTAATTAAAAAACTAATATATATAAAAATAAATCAATGTATCTATAATAAAGAACATATGTTTCATAGTAACTATGCAAAGTTTCACAAACATCAGTTGAAGCATCTAAAAAATATATCAAATTGAAACTTTGAGAGCCTCTATTGAAAAGTTGTCAATTTACACATTGGCCCTTATACATAGGACCCATCGATATCTTGTATAAAACGCGCACTATGCAGCCAAGCATATTATAAGTTGAGGGATTACATGGCTGATAAAAATGCCATTACAATCGGGGGTCATTGAGATGATTGCCACTCTAAAGACCCAATGTAAACATACAAAGCATAATTATATGGAGAGGTTTAATTTTGCCGGCACGTCGTTGTGTTGCCAAAGTAACTCACCGGAACTTTCCCAGAAGAATTAACACACGAAGCATACCCATACTCTTGCGGATGCATCTGTCCCTGATTCAGAATGTACCCATTCCCCATATTCTGTTCCTTCTGCGTCTCCTGAGCATAAAGCTTCGAAGGTGGCCTCTTCAAACTCTGACCCTGACCTAAACCCTTCTGATTAGAGTAGTTAGGTTTCTGCTGGAATAATGAGTAGTTTGGGTTCGGTTTTTGTGGGTTTTGCAGTATTGGCTTGAAGGTTGACGTGGCAGTGATCAAGGGATCGCTCTGGTTAGGTGTTCTGAAGTCCGCGGTGAAGGAGTAGGTCGCTGAAGGGTAGCTGGAGGAGCTGATCACGTTTTGCGTTTGTGGGTAGACCACGTTGACTGAGGGCGTTGCGGCATTTTGGTTCCATTGCATCTGGGGAAAAAGGATGTTGATTATTTTAGAGGTGTGTGCATTTTGAATTATGAAGGCTATATTTACATAACCAAATTACAAGATGATTATTAAAATTAACTAAATTAATTAAAAACTATATTTGAATTTAGTTATTTTGAATTTAGTTGTTGAAAGTCTTTCTGTTGTCTACATTTTCTGCTGCCGGGAAATTAGGAATAAGTTTTTGGCAGCGGCATATTATTTTATGCTTAGGTACCTATATTTTAAAATTCAAAGCTAACATACCTATGTTAGCTTTGAATTTTACTCCGAAACAACTATAAATGTTAGCTTTAAACCTTTAAAGCTAACATTCTTAGTTGTTTCGGAGTTCCGTTTCCGAATAGTATACCTACTTGGTTGTTCGAATTTGATCAATTTGCTGGTTTTACGTATTGTTTATTTAAAAAAATAAATAAATATAAGACCAAAAAAAATAGTACAGTTTTTGCTTAAATGTAAATTATATTCCTCAGAGTTACGTGCCTGAACTAGGTAATCCTGTGTTTCAGGCGAAAAGTGCTAAACTAGTCTTACAAAATAATAAATAATCTAAAAGTTGACAATAGACAAATAAATTATAATACCTAAGTATGTTGATTTATGTTTAAGTATTATTTTAAGCCAAAAGCTTTTTTTATAATGTAGAAATTTAGTGCAGAGAATTCACCCCTAAAATGTAAAAAAAAATGTTTGACATAGTCATCAGTTTTTTATTCTTTACCTTCACGTAGGCTTTGATTCACGTAGGTTAGGTTAAGAAGCCCGCTGGAACCACAAATCAATAAATGCGTTTAGCGGTAAATGTATTTAAAACACTATTCTGTCCCTGTCATCTTAAAACGTTTGACAGAAACGGAACGATATTTAAAATACGTGTACCGGTTTTTTTTATGCAAGCGGCTAAATCCAGGAGTAAAGCTTTGGTTTTCTAAAATCCTAAGAAAGCGGTTCCATCATATTATAACGGCCATCATGAAAATCTGTCATTTTAATAACCAATACTTGTGTATTTGACATTAAGCTGTCAAAAACGCTCTGTATTTGGGCAGCCGTTAAGACGCTGACAACACGTAAACCGCGATCACTGTTAGACTGCATAGAAAAGAAAGAGAAGCGCGATGACACAACGCTTGTCGAAAAAATGTAAATAAAATCGTATAAAATTAAATGTTAACAATTTAATAATAAATAATCCATCACTGGATGCAGTTTGGCATTCGAAATTTTATGATATAGTTTTAATTATAATTATAATTGTCAATGAAGAGATAAATTGCTTTTAAAGATAATTATGAGATTTTTTTGCCGTACACTGTACGCAAAAAGGACTTGAAAATATCCAATAGTATTTTTCCAAATTTTTTTGTGGCTGGTCTGGTTTGACGCTGACAACACCCAAATCACGGTCACTGTCAGATTGCATAGAAAAGAAAGAGAAGCCCGATGACACAACACGCTTGTAATTTATTGCAAAATATGAAACAATTATCTATTTACTCAAAACTGAGTTGAGTAATCGAAAATAAAAAAAAACAACCAAGTTCTGCATTCAAATAAGACGTTCTTGTTATTAATTAAATACGTAACGTATGTTGATATCGAATACAGGTATTTTGGATTAAAACTCAAGGTAAGAGGTTAGTTTGACGTTAGTTTGTATCATGATTTTTTTTCAAAACGTGTTTTGGTAACAACGATGTTCTGGGAAATATGTTCATGATTAACATATATCTTTTTCGCTACCACAAACTACGAGTATACAGATTTGGCAATTTTTTTCTTAAGTGAAGCCTATTTTGGTTAATTGGGTCTTGTCAGCGCCTTAAGAGATACACTGCTTTAAAAACCACCTTTTTGACCGTTTTCAAGAAATCTCCGCCTTAATGTGTGACCGCGGTTCACCGCTTTCTTAGGAAACCAAAGCTTAAGTAAGTATCTGAAACAAACCTGTGAACACAGCTGCTCCGGCGGACACCCGTGCATGGTCATGTTCATGGATACGTTGACGCTCATGGTGGGGAACAGGGGCGCGCCGCCGTAGTGCTCGTAGTACGGGTAGCCGCCGTTGTTGACCATCATCTGGGTATTATAGAAGATATAGAATTAAACATAAACTTATATGAGAAAAGGCTTAAATCTTTACTGTTGAATAGACTTGTTTAAGTTTAAGTCCATTTAACATTGCACGTGTCATTTTTGTACCATTTTAATTATGATATTACTTTTTTCTCTCTTTTTTTGAATATTGATGTAGTATTCTTATTTTTTTTTCTTTTGACATGTATTAATGATAAAAGATGATAAATGATAAATGATTTATTTTCTGAGTAAGTAGGTTTGTAAAAACACTTTTACACGTCAATCATATTTTTAAAATAAAGCTAGATGAGGTCGGCGTTTCCTATCTGACTACTCTGAAAAGAAAGGCCGAAGCAAACTCAGAGGTCACAGTCTTCTTTAAAGTCCAGACATAATCTTGGTCAGATCATGTGAAGGCCATGTATATTGGTGTCTGAAATGGTCCTTTTGAGAAAAGAACCACACAGATTGAGTGGACCTGTCCAGTCAGTGCACGCATTTGTCAGTAATCGTGCAGCTCAACTCAGAACTTAAGGAGCTCAACGTTTATAGTTTTCTTATTTTTTTTATTTTTGAGAAAGTCAATTCTTATCGTATGATTAATGTAATTATGTTATCAATTTTAGTATTATATTATTATGATAACATAACATCAAGCCAGTTTTCCCGGAAGGGTTGGGTAGAGGTGTATACACTACACCCACATTTCACATAGGGCACTATTGCCATCATCTTAATTTCAGCCGAAAGACGTCCACTGCTGGACAAGGCATAGTCCAAGCATCTCCACTTCGACTAGTTTTGCATACTCCGGGCTGTTACGGAGAAATTCCTGATGGAAAAACCCAATGACACTTTGCCCGCCCTAGGAATCGAGCCCACGTGCTGAGCATGAGGTCCTTCATGCTCAGCAGTACCTAGTACTTGTGACCAATAGACCTACGAGGCAGTCTCTAGATATTACCACCACGGTACGGTACGGTACGTAGGTAACGACAAAACTACCGTACCAGGTTCCGTCCGGCAGGTTGCATGTACACGGTACATACAACGCAACCTGCCGGGAAGCTAATATAGACATTTACAATACTAGTGTTGCTAAATTGAAGAAAATTTAATCCAATGGCTTCTTCGAGCGTAAATAGTATTTTTTTCTGTTTTGTGTTATAATAGTCTTTATCAATTTTCTGTTTTGTTCATATGATTTATACACTATATGTGGAAACTTTTAAGTGGCCATATTTTGTATAAACTGTTACTTACTGTATCAGTTTAGCTGTAACTTTTCCTAAAAATAAAATAAATAAATTATAAAAGATTAAAAAAAAAAAATTGTTTACCAAAGCAATATATCAACCTTGCACAGTTCAACTCAAGCTGCCAGTACGCAGTAACGGTAGCATGATTAGTTCAGTATGTATCGGTACTTATTATGTTTATAATATTACGGAACTGATTATTCCTGTTCCCCGTACTATATATGTAGTAGTTGATACTAGAACGGGAACAGGGATCACGGTGGATCAGTTTTTCTCGTTCTCTGTAAAGGCAGACTTGTGACAAAATAATTATTTTAGCAAATAATTTAGTTAATAATAACAAAACATAGTACAGCAGAAGTAAAATTGGGCTAACATAAAACAGTGAACTTGAGTTTTGTTAACTTTGCCCAAAAAAGAAACAAACAATAAAACGTTCGAATACACATATAACCATAAAATTACAAATCATCTGCTAAGGTTTTAAATGTCATTATTTTATTGTAGGTACCTAATATGGGTTTTTGCCTGAATTAAATAATTTTTAATTGTTTTATAATATTTCTGAAATTGTTTGTTTTACAAATATACAATTTTTACATTAATATGTTAATCTCGCTGCTGAGGTAAAAAGTTGTATGTGTTACACGAGACCAAACTTATTTACATCTCTCGTGTCTTTGAATCCTTCGCTTAATCGAGATTCAAAATCAACACTCGTAGCAAACACCAACTTTGCTCTCTTGTTGCACAAATAACTATTGTGTGGAAACGGATGTTAAACGAATCGAGTTTGAGTTTGAACATGCTGGTGTCCGAAGAAAATTTACATAATATATACAATATATAGATACCATTCACATAATAGCATTACATAACTCATACACACCACAAACACTACACACCAAATACAACAAAGACACTAACAAATTATTCCACGAAAAAGAAGTTTTTTTTTTCATGTTCAATTTTCCTTTTATTCTTTTATTTTTGTGATATTTTTGCTTGTGATCTAGATGAATTCTTATTGCATAAAATCCAATTCTTGTAATTGGGAGAAGACACTGGCTCCTGAGCCAGAGCAGAGCAGTGGTGGCCCAGTGGTAACGGCCGCGACTTACGAGTTGTAGGTCGTAGGTTCGAACCCAGACAGGCGCTTTACTTTGTGTAAAATATTTCATCACCACTACTCTCAAAACGGTGAAGGAAAACATCGTGAGGAAACCGGCATGTCCTAGAACCAAAAATTCGAAGACATGTGACATCTACCAACCCGCACTGGGCCCGCGTGGTGGATTACGGCCCACTCCCTCTCACAGAGAAGAGGCCTGTGTCCCTGTAGTGGGAACATTATAGGCTGATTATGTGTACTGGCTCCTGTAACACAGGTACTATACCTAGCGCTGGAGTCAGGGCCTCACTACTTTTGTGTAACATTGTTTATGCCAATAAAGAATTTATTATTATTAAAAATAGATACTTTACAATGGATATTGGCTTATCAAAAGCGTCACTATACGATCTTTCTTATCACTACTACACGTACTACTGAGACTTTGCTTTTGTGCTTATTACTAGCTTGGCTAGTCGCAAATACGCACGCTGCCCGACGGCTTATGATTCACTTTTCCCATAAATACAATGACTTTCTTTGACAAATCCTTAACTGTCCAGGCCGCTCGTTTGTGGAATGCATTACCAGTTCCAATAAAACGCGCGCAATTGTTGCCGTCGTCGTGTTCAAGAGACTCGTGAAAGAACATTACTTGTCGTTGTGATTTTGTTCTCGTTGTTAGCTGAATTAAACTATCTATAGTCTTCATTTATTTTCGTTGCTTATATAGTTAGTATGTATGTAATTATGTATCTATTATATTATATCGGACTTTTTATTTGCACCAAAGACAAACCCAAATTATGTCCTAAAAATCACTGTCCTTTCCATGGTTGCCCGGAAGAGATAAGGCCGCCCATTGTATATTTTGTAGTGTATTTGTTTTTTTATTTTTGTAATGTATAATCTGGTGTACAATAAAGTATACATAAATAAATAAATGATCTGACAGCCATATTTTACAGAATACGAAACTAAGTAGAAATACCTCTTAGGTGCTAAAAGTATCCTAAACTTGGTGGATTCAATTCAGGGAGATGAAAGAAACGCAATGAATGTGATCTGTATTTGCATCCTGAAAATCAATAATTTTAATAATAATAAAAAAAGAACACTTTCGCGCGTTGAAATTCTCTGTTCGCGTCATGGCGTCATTAGAAAATGAAAAGCCTCGCTACAGTGCTACGTCCGCTACGCCCCGTGCTACGCGATGTGCTACGCACGGACTCTACGACGCGCTACGTAGCAAACCAGTTTATTAAACTTTCCTAACTATACTTATTACCAGAGATCGGATATTCGGATGCATATTTACCTAAAGTTAATTTTTAGCTTTGAAAGTATGGAAGCGGCTTCTTAAAAATCTTTTTTTTTAAAGAGGCCACGAATAACGGGAATGCATAACTAGTCCGGTGTATAGTATGGAAGCGACTTCTAAAAAAATATTTATAAAAAAAAACCCGGGATTATTGGATTGCATGTTTATTTAAAATTAATGTTTCTACCTACTTTACATCATAATATTAAGTAGGTACATATACATCCAATTACATATGTAGTCAGAAAAAAACATAAAATTTGTCGATTCGGGAATGGCGGGCGGGATTCTTACGATCGATATAATAATAATAATAATTCTTTATTTCGCAAAAAAGTGAACAATAACACTAGTAACTATGATACGCTAAGAGCTGTGCTTTTTTCAAGACTAGCGTAATTTGAACTCTGGTACTCAAAGTAAGATCTAACTTGTGTTATGAGTACCAGTGTTCCAACAAAAGTTATTACACAAAGGTACACAGGTTCCCACGAGAGACACCAGCTATAAAAGTGCATTCCATATAAGCTACGGGATTTTGCGATACAAAAGCGCATTCCATATTAGCCAACATCTCAACTTTAGGTGAATATGCATCCGAATATCCGATCTCTACTTATTACAAATTAAAGTCGCTCGTGGTTCTTCTAAGCAACGCAACGGATTTTGATGAGTTGTATTTTTAGATTTTTTTGTTATTTTGTAGACGAATGTAATTCGGTGACATTTGAAGAGTTTATTCCGGAAGGTTTTGTGTGTATAATATATTAATATTTAATTTATATCTAATAAAGAAATATCGATGTTTTGTCAAGTCTTAAAAGCAGTAATAAATAAATTAAAAAAAAAACGAAATCACCTTTTGAGAGGGACAACTAGAATCAATTCTATTTTCTTGTAAATTTTGACATTCGAAAGGGCATTTGAAATAAATGATTTGACTTTCAATTTAATGTTTGTTTTGTAAATTGGTTTTAACAAACTCTTTTAGGCCGGCTCCACACGTCGGCCCCAATGCCGGTCGTCCAACGTATGAATCTATAACATTGTATTGGCCCCAACGTTGCACAGTGGAACGAATGTATGGGAGCGGTTGGACGTAGACATGTCCGAAAAAAAAGAGTAAAATTATGCCAAACTAATGATGCCATCTTATTCGATTACTTAATGCCTTCATAACTTGTGGTGATGAATTTCTTCATAACTCCCATATTTCGGGAGTAATTTGAGAAAATGTGAAATTTTACTATGAAAATGAGTGTATCGAGCTCTCTCCCTCCTGATTCCGGGCTTGTTTCAAGTAGCGGTCTCTAATATCATAATGCTAATACTAAGAGCTATATTTAATACTAAGACACATAGTGCGCCAAATGTGCACTTTCTGGGATAAAGAGTGATGTTTATTTTATAACACAATTTTTTTATTTTTTGTTTATTTTGTTGATTAAAACCGTTTTTCTAAAGGTTTACCTTATTACAATAACATTTCTGAGCAGCCAATTAGAGAAGATATAAGCTAATTAGGATATATAATTAGGGACTTAAGGTTTACATATAAAACTGATGCACTAATGATTACTGATAAGAACATTGCTATTATTTAATTACTAAATGGCTCTTAATACACTAATTTAGCATGCATCATTTACTAATTATCACAATAACTAATTACCTTGCAATATTTAACAAAGGATACCTGGGATACCTGGATTTTATATAAATAGGTCACTATTAGTAACTTTAAAATCAGTGTTGATTTACACCTCGTTGTATCCAAGCTAATCTCGCAATGTATTTTCCAAATTTTAATACAAATCTTGATATTCACGTTGCTTTATGCGCACGCGCACATAAAGATTTACGCGACTTTAACTATTTGTTCAGTGTTTTAAAAGATAACAGTTGTGTTCAGTTATGTGAAAGTGCTGAAACAAGTTTAAAAGACTGGTGTCGTCGATTTTGCTACCGCATTTATGCAAAATGGACACAGTCTGGAAGAAGCACAGATAAGTTTCGGAAGAAACATGAGATTTGGCTACAGGCTGCAATTCAATGGCCGGAATTACAGAATGAAAATATGGAACCTTCTACAGAAAATATAAGTGACGTCATCGAGCCCATAATTTCTCCGGCTAAATCTGATGCTTCAACTTGTACACATCCTAGTCCTCGTAAATCTTTTGAGGACCTTAGTAACCGGCAAAAAAGAAGACGCACTGAAGATAGTCTTTCATGCAGCAGTAGCAGCGCTGAAATTATGTTTTCGGCCGAAAGGGCGCTTCAAAAGGCAGGACAAAGCGATACAGCTTATGTTATGAAATACTTGACGGAGAATCCAGAAGAGGCCTCAAAAATCAAAGCCTTCATTGAAGGTAAATCAATTCAGGTACGGGAAATATCCCCTTTGAAGGCATTGGCTCTTTATGTATCGATGAACTTATCGAAATGGCGCTATAACACTCTTCGGGATTTCAACACTCAAGAAGGAGCTCTTCAATACCCGAGTTACTACATGTTGGTTAAAGAAAAAATTAAGTGCTATCCGGCCAAAGAAGATCTCACAGTTACAGAGAGCTCTGCAAAAATCAAATTACAAGCCTTGATGGATTTAACCTCAAGAAGACTTATTAGGTCGTTAGAAACCCCTGTTGATCCCAATCAACAGCTCGTATTGACCAGCAAATGGGGTTTTGACGGATCATCTAGCCAAAGCATTTATCATCAAAGGACGAGTGAAGATGAGCAAATCGATCTTGCTAGTAATTTTATGATTAGTCTTGTACCACTGCGGCTCGTCTCAAAAGGTGTAACAATTTGGGAAAACGAGCGACCATCTTCCACTTCATTTTGCCGGCCAATATTGTTTAAGTTTATAAAGGAAACCAAAGAAAATGTGCAGAGAGAGATGGCTGAAATCGAAGCAGAGATTGAAGCCTTAACTCCATCCACCATCACTGATGGAATTAGTGTCAAACACCAACTGCTGTTGACAATGATTGATGGTAAAATTCATTCCATTATATCCAATACAGCAGCTTCAGTGTGTGACATATGCAAGGCTTGTCCTAAAGAAATGAATAATTTAGAGTTAATCAAAGATAAACACGCAAACGAGGACATGTATAAATATAGCTTAAGCACCCTTCACGCTTGGATTCGCTCAATGGAATGCTTATTACACATTTCCTACAAATTAGACATAAAATCATGGCAAGTAAGGGGTGATATAGCAAAAAGGCAAGTTGATGACAGGAAGAAAAGAGTTCAAGAGGCTGTAAGAAGAGAAACGGGCTTACTTCTCGATGTTGTGAAACAAGGCAGTGGATCCACCAACAATGGCAACTCGGCAAGGAGATTTTTTGAAAACTACACTAAATCTGCTGAACTGACCGGAATAGATGCTATGCTTTTAAGAAAAATCTGTGTGATCTTGCAGTGTATTTCATCAGGAGAGAAGATCAACGTAACTAAATTCCGAGAGTTCTGCTTTGATACTGCTAAGCTTTACGTGGAGTTATACCCATGGTATTATATGCCTTCTTCACTTCATAAAATTTTAATGCATGGGCCAGACATAGTTCAGAACATGTCAATTGTGCCCATTGGTTTTCTATCCGAAGAGGCATCTGAGGCTAGAAATAAAGATTTTAGAAAATATAGAGAGGGGCATTCTCGAAAGCATAGCAGTATCTCATGCAATGAAGATATTATGCACAATCTTTTACTGTCTTCTGATCCACTTGTTACAAGTATCCGTCCAAAAGGAAATAAGTTTGTAAAAAAATCTTCTTTTAAGGAATTTTATGAGCTTACGGATTCTGAGAAAAGTGATATCGAATTTGTTAACATAAATGATTTAGCGGACATCGATTCTGAATTTGAATTAATTGATGATGATGACGAAGATAATTAAATGATGTTATTGTTTTAAAATGTGTAACTTAGTAAATTAGAGCTTACATCTTAATTATTTATTGTACTTTTAATGAAACTAGGTAATTTATTATCAACTTACTTAAAAGTCATACTCTCATCAGTTCTTGTGAATATTTTTGTTAATATATATTTCTGTATATATATAATATATTTATAGACCTCTTAATAAGTCTGTCTGCGGTTTAAAGTAAATACAAATGGGGAAAAAACGTTTTTTTTTTTAAATTTTCATTTCCTTTTATCCCAGAAAGTGCACATTTGGCGCACTATGTGTCTTAGTATTAAATATAGCTCTTAGTAATAGCATTACGATATTAGAGACCGCTACTTGAAACAAGCCCGGAATCAGGAGGGAGAGAGCTCGATACACTCATTTTCATAGTAAAATTTCACATTTTCTCAAATTACTCCCGAAATATGGGAGTTATGAAGAAATTCATCACCACAATTTATGAAGGCATTAAGTAATCGAATAAGATGGCATCATTAGTTTGGCATAATTTTACTCTTATTTTTCGGACATGTCTACGTCCAACCGCTCCCATACATTCGTTCCACTGTGCGTTGGTGCGAGCGTTGGCGGTTGGCCGGCGCGTGTCGGTTTTATCAAAGGAATCTGCGCCAACCCTCGTGATTTGTCCATACTTTGTCTGCTTGTTCAACCAATGATGACACCCTGATTGCGTTACACAGAATTTTGAATCACAGTCTGAATAATTTTGAAGTATATTGCCAATCCATTGCTTAACAATGTTCGAAAAATATGTCTGCTCAACAACGTAAGTATCGCAATGAATGTTGTTGAACTGTCGAAATGAAACCCCTTGGTACTGATCGTGTGTTACGCAACTACCCCGCGGATTACCGGGGTTGGAACCAACATGTGGAGCCAGGGTTACACGTCAGGACACGGTGGAGCATACGGTGGAGGTCTGCCCGGCTTGGGCAGAGCACCGCCGTGTCCTCGTGGAGGCGATCGGTGGCAGAGACCTCTCGCGTCCGGCCCTAGTTCAGGCCATGGTACGGAGCGAGAGGGCATGGGCAGCCGTCACCTCCTTCTGCGAAGCAGTAATGCTCGCGAAGGAGGAGGCGGGACGGTTGAGGGAAAGGCACGTTTCGCGCCCTCTCGCCCCTAGCCGCCGCAGGAGACGCCCTGGGCGTCGGGAATCTCGGGTGGATTTCCAGCCACCGTAGGCGCGGGCTTGCGGACGGTGAGCAATGGGTAGCTCACCGTCCGGTAAGGACCAGGCCCGGGTCGACGGCGCGTCGTATTCCACGCGCGCCTCAAAGAGATGTCGTCAGCACAAAAGTAGGGGTCCACTAGGGCCAATGCCTGCCGAGGTCGCGGGAAGGTACTTATGGGTCACCGAGGCCCCCGCAACACAGGCAACAGGAAGGAATACGGGTGGGTTTTAGTCAGTAAGAGTCTGACACACCCTCCCGCTCCACCCAGAGCGGGAGAAGTTATTTGATGATTTCCCACCCTCAAAAAAAAAAAAAGGGTTACACGTCAATCATTTGTTTTTATCAACTCCAAGTTCATAGGTGCTATGATTGCTTGTCAACCCTAATCCTAACTAATATTATAAATGCGAAAATGAGTTTGTTTTTTTTGTTCGTTTGTTAATTACACTTTCACGCTAAAACAGCTGAACGGATTTGGAGGAAATTTGGCACATGAGTAGACCATGACCGGGTTTCGGACATAGGTTACTTTCATCCTGATATTCCCACGGGAACGACACGCGGGTGAAACCGCGGGGCGCAGCTAGTAATTAATATACATATGTATTCATGTAGAGCGGTGGTGGCCCAGTGGTAACGGCCGCGACTTACGAATTGTACCTAGGTCGTGGGTTCGAACCCAGACAGGCGCTTTACTTTGTGTAAATTATTTCATCACCACTGCTCTCAAAACGGTGAAGGAAAACATCGTGAGTAAACTGGCATGTCCTAGAACCAAAAATTCAAAGACATGTGACATCTGCCAACCCGCACTGGGCCAGCGTGGTGGATTACGGCCCACTCCCTCTCACAGAGAGGAGGCCTGTGTCCCAGCAGTGGGAACATTATAGGCTGATTATGTATATGTATTCTGTCTACACGTGTTTGCCATCGAAAGAAAAAATCATATAAATATACAGGTGATTCTTCATTCTTGAGATAATAAAAGTCATGTAACGATATGAATTGTAGTTTTTCCTATTGTTATTTATTTATTTTATTACTAGATGCGCCCCGCGGTTTCAACCGCATAAGTTTTGACCCCGTGGGTATATCAGGATAAATATTCTCCTATGTGTTATTCCTGGTTATAAACTATCTGTGTGCCAAATTTCATCCAAATCCGTTCAGTACTTTTTGCGTGAAAGAGTAACAAACATCCATCAACAACTTTCGCATTTATAATGTTAGTAGGATTTTTTTCTACACAGGAAAATACATCGAGATACGACCAGCGTCGGTCTGGGAACCAAAAAACTACCGGGATTTTTTTTTAAACTGCGGCCCACGCTACTTTTTTATCCGGCTACTCTGCATCATACATAATAAGCTTATAATATTGTAACTGTGTGCAAACATGGCCGCAACGTCATACAACCTGCCCGGACATTGTGGACATTGTTCGCATTTTCCTAAATGTCAGTTGCGATGGAGTACAAATGTTTATTAATAATTTTGAAATAGACAGGTAGCGGATAATGGGTATGCAGTGGCGAGGGTTTTCCATAACAAACCAACTTAAAACATTAATCCATCAAAATTCTAGTTTCAATCAATCCCGTGAAGCCACACAAAATCATTCATAAAAGGGAAGCCGATAATAATCCAAGATGCCGTATTAATTACAATTATTTCATATCGAAACCCTCAAAGGGCGGAACCCCGTTTCCACGGTTTTCCATACAGCATTTTCCCTCCAAACACCCCTTTTGTTAGACAGAAACAGGTAATCAAAATCCTTGATGATAGAGCGAGACGTAGCCAATCCTTGGGATTGAACAGAGAGATGTATATCCGTCCTTGTTTCGCTTGTGGGGAATTGTTGAGAGTGAAAGGGATGGTAGTACCTGCGGGTGTACGGCCTCGGCGGCGCAGTCGCTGTGGACGACGGCGTGTTTTAGCGAAAGGAGGACGTCCGCAGCGTCTCCCCCTCCTCGTTCCCTGCATTCCCCCGCTCCGCTCCTGTTGGTAATAAAGGGATGTGTTGGATTGCATCGTTTTACTAAACTTAGATTTATAAATAAATAATAATATATTAACAAATGGGGGTAACCTAATTTATGTTACAACATAGTGCAAAATAATCGTTGAGTAACCACTGTTGGGTAACTTAGTACCTATATGAGGTATCCCACATTATAAGTTTTCAATTCACCTTATTAACTTACTTTATTAATTTTTAAACCCATCGGTTTTCATAAGGTACCTAATTAAAATAAACCTATAAAAAACATTTTTTTAGTCGCAGAAGCAGAGCTGCTGAACTTTCCTCGACTATTACTCATGTGATAATTGAGTTATTTGAAAGCAGTAATTAATGTTAATCACATCGTGGGTGGTTCAAATTAGCTAGTTACATAATTCATCATCTCTCTGGTACAGTAGGGTGCACGTCAGCGTATAAGTTGGCCTTACATTTTTTTGGAACTCCGTACCTACTATGCACGACCAGCACTAGGTGTTACCACCCAAGTGCGGTCTACTGTACTTGAATGTTTGGTACCTACATTTTAAATTACAGAGAAGCAGTAAAACATTAAAAGGAATAAGCTTACTTAAATATGCGTAATTTTTATTTACATTGTATCGAACAATTTTCCCTACAAAATAAAACATGAATTAATAAATAACAAAACTTAAATATAATTTAACAACTAAAGTGTGTATTTCAGCTTAGAACAAATTCCGTTGGTTTAATTGGTCAAGGACAGCTAACGATACACAATTGATTTTGTCTGACTCCGAATCGGTGTCGCGCGGGGCTTAACAGGTTAAACGACTGTTAACCTTCATCAACTCGCGGTGGAGTCCACCGTTATTTAACAACACTTCAGAATATAAAGCGTACCTAAATACGTCACTGGGTGTAAGAATATGAAGCTATTTATAAGGATGCAATTCTGTATCCACACTGCAACAGGCAAACTTTTAAGCGTTTACAGATAGATAAGGTAATAATATAATAAATAACCCCAGCGCGGTATCTCAACGTTGAGGTCGTTGTGGGGCTTGAACGCTTCGCTTCTAGGTCTGTGCCGGAACAGATCTCGGATCTAGATCTAGACCAAGAGAGATACAGAAACCCGCAGGGCAGCACGTGGCGACCTGTTGGGCAGTAGCGACCCCACGGACCTATCTCCCAAGAGAAGTCTTGTTCCTCATCTTTGGCTTGCATTTACTGGCTGGAGTGAACAATGACGAGGAACAGAGCTCTCACCTCATTCTTCCCTTATTGGCCGGCTTGAGTGGAGATTCAAGATCAAACGTGCTCGGAGGAAGGAAGTATTCCAGTAAGTGCTGGTAGGGATCTCGACCATCTTCCGGGCTCTGGGATTGTTCTGATAGCTATCTCTCCACTAGACTATCTCTCCACTCTTCATAAGCAGCTCAGGACATGTCGCCACCTTGTCGCTACGTCACTGTGTGCTAGAAATAGTTTCCGGGGGCCCATTATTGAGAGTGCAAGTCACCCCCTGCCATTTTATTTGTGTATATTATACATATAACATTGATCAGGCAGGGGAAGGTAACCAATTCACTATAGCAATCCAAACATGTTTTGTTTCCATATTCTGCAATAGTCCTGCACCAACCGGGGCTTGTCCTTGGGTGCACTTGCATAGTGCGAACAGGGATAATCGTCGGTTGGTACCTCATTTAATTAAAAACGTCTAACAGGCCTTTGCGAATTGGCTTCCATCAGTTGTTCATTTTTGTCAGTTGGAATCCATAGTCCCAAGATTATGTAAACACACAAAAATAAAACAATAAATAAATAATAAAAATAATAGTCCCACCACTGTATCTCTACGTTTACGTCGTGGTTGGGCTTGCACGCTCTAATGAATCCTATTTCTGTGCCGGTAGAGTCTACTTTGCTGAGACAGATCTAGGTTGAGGGGCCAGACCAAAAGAGATACAAGGCCAAGGTCGCACACGCCGAGGGCTGAATGGCTAGGGGAATGCGCTAATCGCTGGTGTGCCAACTCTGGATAATATGGGGGGAGAGGGGCTCCAGTTTTACTTACCCTTACCACAGTAAACGCAGGGCTCTGCTGTGGTCGACTTTGTTAGTCCTTAGCTACTCGTGGGACTAAGTATAATAATAAGATCGGAAACAAAAAAAAAGTATTCAGGCAAATATGTCTTATGTAGATGATGAAACATCACCGGTTTCATCATTAGCCTCTCCGAGGTCCATATATTCATCAATCGCATCATCGCCACCTTTATATCTATCACGTTCATCAAAATCATCACCAACGTCAGTAGATGTTGTGTCGGAGGTTAAATCAGCCAATAACCCTTCACCCACTGCTGTCTCAAATAAAACGCGAAAAAAAAAACGGAGTATAAAAATGAACGAATTCATTTGGCGTACCTACCTAATTACACAAACTTAAAATCTGACATAAATGCATTCTTAACGTCATTATATCAACAATTCAATTGAAAACATCCCAAACATGACAGTCTCTAAGCAAAGAATTGGAGATCAAAGGAGAGCAATAGTATCCAAAAAGTTGTTAGCTTCCAGTACACTCGATTCAATTAGGCTAGAAGTAAGAAATAGTTACAAAACCCCAATTACAACTACAGACCCAGATACCACAGGAGCTTTCATATTAAAATAACACACAATCGCACTCACAATCAGAACCTACACGCAAAATGAAATGGTCCAACGAACTCAATGAGACACTTATGAAATGTTATTTTAGGGCAACAAAAATGGAGACCATTAGAGAGATATGACCATTTGGCGCAAAAAAATTAAAAGAAAAATTCGTAGAATGTTTTATTTGTCACATTTATCAGAACAGGGCAATATCGGATCAAAAAAGAGTAAAGTTAATCATAGTATGATTTCAGAAACACGACTCCAGATACTAAAAACAATAGAAGAGAACGAATTACGGGAGACGGACTCCTTTCATTGGCTATTTGATAGTATAAAATCAAATTAAAAAATATACACTCACAACTACCCACAAATATACTAAATTTAGGTATAGAAAATGTAGATTCGTCACAAACGCAACAAATAAGAGTAAAAATGGAAGTTGATTGACCTCAATGACATAGGGTTAGAAACCCCGTACACATTTACACACAAACAAGCCAAGAAATCTTGAAATAGATCAAATATTCTCAGAAACTCTACAGCACTACAGAGACACCTATCCTACAGATACTAGTTACGTACCCATGCAAAAGTCATCAAAAAAGTTAGCGTCTATAGTTAGTTATATATTAACAAAGTGATTTTGCCAGAATATGTTACCAGAGATACAGAATTCAACCATCTTCAGACCACAATATACTGCGCTGCGTGGACAGTTGCTAAGGCCAATTGTAGTAAAATTACACTGTCACCTCCTCATCATATATTAGAAGTAGGTCTTTTTTTTTTGGGTGGGAAATCATCAAATAACTTCTCCCGCTCTGGGCGGAGCGGGAGGGTGTGTCAGACTCTTACTGACTAAAACCCACCCGTATTCCTTCCGTTGCCTGTGTTGCCAGGGGCCTCGGTAACCCTTTGGTACCTTCCCGCGACCCCGGCAGGCATCGGCCCTAGTGGACCCCTACGCTTCTGCTGACGACATCTCTTTGAGGCGCGCGTGGAATACAACGCGCCGTCGACCCGGGCCTGGTCCTTACCGCGCAAGTTCGCGCCTACGGTGGCCGGAAATCCGCCCCGGGTACAAGTAGGTCTACTTCTATGATGAGCAGGTGACAGTGAAATTATAACCTAACCCAACATGATCGAAAACCTACAATACAGAAAAGGTTAGACCACAAAATATAAATTATCAGAGCCAAAATCGGAAGATTAACACATTACATGCAAGGCCATAGGAGCAGAAAACTGATTAAAGATGTAAACACAATATTAAAAGACTACAAAACGCATACACCAAATGAAGCACACACCTTGCACACTTTCGTCTAGTGGTCGCAAGCGCTACTACTGAGCATGAGGTCCTGGGTACGATTCCCGGATCGAGCAGTGTTATTGGGTTTTTCTATCTGGAACTTCTCAGTAGAAGCCCGGATTCTGGATCTGTGTCCGGTTGATGGCAATAGGCTCGCTCTCTATTACATGGAATTTAAAAACACAACTGGCGAAATGTGGGTGTACTACAGGTACACCTCTGCCCAACCCTTCGGAGAAACAAGGCGTGATGTTATGTATGTACGTAAAGGCATCCACAACGAACCAAACCACACCATGCAATAACATACAACAACAACGTGGCCGGCCACAGAATTTGGGAAAATCCCGTCTATCATAAAACTGAAGCAGAATGGGTCAAACAAGAGGAGGCCTATCAGACAAATGTTGAAGCGATGAATTTTGAGCAGGTTGAGGTTAACAACTTTATAAAAGACCCAACTATTATTCCGTTAAACATTACAGAAGGCAAGACTTACATGCTTCCTAAAGACCCTAACGACAAATCAAATCCAGCAAAAGTCTGCAAACCATATATAAGATCATTCATTCATTGACATCGTGCATTACTCAAATCATTTACAAACAGCTTGAAACACAAAATATACTAACAGAAGAACAGAAAGGGTGTGGGAAGCTCAGTCAAGGTTGTAAAGAACAGTTTACAATAGATGCAGTAGTACTTAAACATGTCCAACGTACTAAGAAAGATTTTTGCTCTATGTATATTGATTATAGGAAAGCATACGATTCAGTACCTCACTCGTAGTTACTTAAAGTTTTGAATTTATACGAGATATACCCACAACTTATCAACTTTTTAGGAAATATAATAAACAAATGACAGACGCGATTACACCTGAACACATCTATAGGAACAGTTGAGACAGAACATATTAAGATCCAGCGAGGAATATTCCAAGGAGACTCACTCAGCCCACTGTGGTTCTGTATCGCATTAAATCTAATTTAAAATAAACTTAATGCTTTAAAACCCGGGTATCAACTCCAGTATAATTATACAACGACTGACATACTGACTGACCAGCAAAATTGTACGCATCAACACCAGACGACTTATATGAACTAGCTAATGTTACTGAACAGTTTTCAAATGATATCGCTAAGTAGTTTGGGATTGACAAATGTAAAATTAATTCAATTAGAGCGGGACAAACTTATTTACAAGCATACCACATGCAAACAGATGACACCAAGAATCATTATACGAAAAAGGGACTTACAAATATTTAGGTTATATACAGGCCAAACTGTAAAAATTGATGAGTACAAGAGGAAAGTGAAAGTGGAAGGAAAGTCTGAAAGCTGCACTGGTAACTGAAAAGTTGTGCGGAAATCGGTTGTCATGGTACGGGCATGTGATGCGGAGGAATGAGGAAAATGTTGTGAGGAAAGTCTTGAGTATGAACGTCGATGACTATAAGAGTAGGGAAAGACCAAAGAAACGATGGATGGACTGTGTGAAAGACGATATGGCTAGAAAGAGGGTGACTACAGAGATGACGACTAATAGAGAAGTATGGAAGACATGTTGCGCCGACCACAAATAAATTGGGTTAAGGGCAGGAGAACGATGAATGATAAATAGAGATCGGATATTCGCATGCATATTCACCTAGAGTTGAGGTGTTGGCTAATATGGAATGCGCTTTTGTATCGCAAAATCCCGCGGCTCTGGGAATACAAATTTAGGTTTCTGTTTATAGAATCGAATGTATATTAACTTATTTTCAAATGTTAGCTTATATGGAATGCACTTTTGTATCGATCGTAAGAATCCCGCCCGCCATTTCCGAATCGACAAATTTTATGTTTTTTCTGACTACATAATTATGTAATTGGATGCATATGTACCTACCTAATACTATGATGTAAAGTAGGTAGAAACATTAATTTTAAATAAACATGCAATCCAATAATCCCGGGTTTTTTTTTAATAAATAGTTTTGTAGAAGTCGCTTCCATAATATACACCGGACTAGTTATGCATTCCCGTTGTTCGTGGCCTCTTTAAAAAAACAGATTATTAAGAAGCCGCTTCCATACTTTCATAGCTAAAAATTAACTTTAGGTAAATATGCATCCGAATATCCAATCTCTGATGATGATACAGGCTAAACAGACTCTTCATAAGAAAAGTAAAGCTACACTCACTAAACAATTTAAACACATATTTAAAAAAATATGTCATATATGTTTTTCCTTCTTTTTCAAAATCAAAATCAAAAGTCATTTATTCAAACTAGGCTGAAAATTAGCACTTTTCGAACGTCAAAGTTACATAAGACAGTCCCCCAAAAATGCCCGCACTTCACCACTTCCTAGTGCTTTAGCTGGGAAGAAAAAGTGGTGGAACAAACTCCCCAGGCTGCTGGGGAGTTTGTTCCACCACTTTTTCTACACACTGTTTGTACATCTGTCTGTTTAGTTATATAAACTTGATTCTATACAAATCGTTCACTCGTGTGTCTGTCTGTCCGTCTCTCACAGCCGATTTGCTCCGAATCTACTGGACCGATTAAGTTGAAAGGTATGAATTTCTGTGACCCAAAAAAAAAAAACACTTCAAAATTCATTTATTTACGTGACCGTGAAACGAATTTTGAAGTATTTCGTACCCATCGCTGTCAACAGGTAAAATGCCCAAGAGGCTGGCAGCATTGCCATGTTGTATGGCAATGCTGATTCTTTGGCCAAAAAATAGGCCACCCTCTGGTCACGTGAAGAATCGACCAACTGCTTGGCGATGTCTCGAAAAACCAAGTGAGCACTCAGCCCTAGTGTTTTAACCCCAAACGTATTGAACATATAAGTTCCAATAAGATTGGAACATTGGCGCTCTTTGAGGTCTTCCGCACCTAAGGGTGTCGACACATGTTGCATCCCACACCAAAGGCTGACCTAACTTCCAAGGCTAGTGGCTAGTAGTTCCTGAATATGGCTTGGAAGTTCATTATAAAAGCGTAAACATTGACATCTAATCGAGTTACCCCTGGTTGGAGGCTTTGAGTTCGTTTAAGGCAGCCACAGTAGTACGGTTAAGTAGTGATGACCTCTCACGGTCAACTACGAAATGCTATGTAAATCGAGCCACATATTTTCATGATCCTGATTGTAAGAACAATACATTTGTGTTTGTTCCTAGTCAGTAACGTAGCGTGGGGGGCAGAGAGGGTCATGGCTGCGGGCGGCGTCAGGTCATCCTAACTGTATCGTCACCAGAGGACTACATAGGTACAGTCGCCAGCACGTCATGTTACCACCATCTGTCAAATTTCTCCAAATGATTTTAAACCTTAAAATGTTGATGTTTCATTTCAAAATAGAATGAGAAAATTTGAAAATTTGGCAGGTAACTTGATGCACGTACTTATTTACGAAGAATTTCAAGACACGAGAAGTTGTTCAAAACAGACGTAAAAAAATAAGTAGGTACCTTGTAAGGTATACATTAGTATTCCATATGCTGTGAAGTTAACTATGCTTGTAACTGAAATCCAACCTCCAAGACGAATAAGAAGGCAGATTTTTGGCGACGAAAGTAGGGATGTTGGCTTATCGTACAAAGACAATTTTAATGATTCCGGCCCATTGGGTTTATTGAAGTTTATTTATTAATTCAAACTTAAATTTTTATGTCCTAACCTATCTGTCTTGATATCGGCGGCATTGTCCCACAGTAGAATATAATAAGTACATTTTATTGAAACGAAAAAACTCAGTTTAGAGAAACTCTGTGTTCGATAACAACTGCATTAGTATAATAATGTGTCGCAGTCATTAACGCCCACCTCCAAAAAGTCGAGACAAAAAGCAAAACTAAAAAACTAAAAAATAAAATAAAAATTAATTAAAACTAAAAATTTTAAAATTACAACTGAACAATATTTTCAAGGAGTGTTTATGTGAGATTGTGTGTTTGTATGGAAGGATTGTGTATGTTTTGTGTGTAGAGTGTATATGTGTGTGTGTGTCGGATAGAGGTGTCCGTTTGTGTGGGGGGTTGTGTGTTTGCGCATATTATACATATAAAGGGCAATTAGAAAGTGAGTTTAAGTTTTTACATATGTTTCTAATTCTTCATAAGTGAGTGTATGAAGCTATTTATAATGTTGTGAGTGTATGAATACCGTACGACATTACACTATGAAAATAACTAAAGTAAGTATACTAAACGGGCTGTCTATAGATCAGTTAAATCACGGAAAATCGTGATTAAGAAGCTAAGCTCTTTTGACAATTTATCTTTATAGGGGCCACTGAAACTTGGCGACTAAAGTCATACCTTTTTTTTTTTTAGGTGGGTAATCATCAAATAACTTCTCGCGCTCTGTGTCAGACTCTTACTGACTAAACGATTCGGAGTCAAACAATAGAAAATCAATTGTGTCTCATTAGCTGTCCTTGACTAATTAAGATTTATAGCATTCTTTAGAAGGTTTTTCCAGCAGTCTCACTCATTAAAGGCTCCTACATACTGGCGCGACTTGTCGCGCGACGCGACGCGACACAAAGACACCGCGTGTAGCGCTACAAGCGGTGCCTTTGTGTCGCGACGCGTAGCGCGACAAGTCGCGCCAGTATGTAGGAGCCTTAAGACTCGTAAATATTTTTTTCGAAATACCCTTTTTTTTTGGGTGCAAAATTATCAAATAACTTCTCCCGCTCTGGGCGGAGCTGGGTGTGTCAGACTTTTACTGATTTAAACCCACCCGTATTCCTTCCGTTGCCTGTGTTGCCAGGGGCCTCGGTAACCCTTTAGTACCTTCCCGCGACCCCGGCAGGCATCGGCCCTAGTGGACCCCTACATTTGTGATGACGACGTCTCTTTGAGGCGCGCGTGGAATACAACGCACCGTTGACCCGGGCCTGGTCCTCACCGGACGGTGAGCTACCCATTGCTCACCGTCCGCAAGCCCGCGCCTACGGTGGCCGGAAATCCGCCCGGGATTCCCGACGCCCAGGGCGTCTCCTGCGGCGACTAGGGGCGAGAGGGCGCGAAATTTGCCTTTCTCTCAACCGTCCCGCCTCCTCCTTCGCGAGCATTACTGTAAAGTCATACCTAAGAACACTGTGATATGTTCGGGTTTCAACTCTTCATCTAGTTTTTACTTGTCTATCATGAGGTATCGTACTAAATGCATTTTTTCAATGCATAAAGTCATCCTTTCAGCATTTGCTGAAACGGTTACACGAATATGGCGCACCATCGTCTCCATATAATGAGTGTGAAAAGACGCTTAGCTAAGCCGACAGTCACTTTTTTTTTCCTGTCATTGTGTTTTTATTGTACTGGACCATGTCTGGCAACGGCTTCTGGTTACGAAGATATTGAAGGTCAAAGTTCCAACTTTATTTGACGTTTTTTGACGGTACTTAACCGTTGCATGCACCGATAATCTGCTGCTAAACAGATATCTTTCAACCCAAAAAAAAGTCGTTTCTCAGCAATTATTTTTGTACAATGTCACTTACTTAATTTGATGTACAGAATGCGTAGAAGACGGCTTTGTGGTGGGTCTTTTTACACCCGGTATAGGACATCATAATTGAATTGTCATCAGAACTACGGTACTGCGGTACTACTACGGGTATGCAAAATTATTTACTCAACTGGATTAACGGGAAACGTGAAAAATCGACCGTTAAGTTTTTTTTCTTGGCAATTGAACTATTAAGTTATTCATGTGTTAAATTGTTGATGTTTTTTATAAACATCATAGATAGAAGAAGATGTTCAGTCATCTGAAATCTGTCACGGCCAACAAGTGCACAAAAAATTACAATTTCAGACTAATTAGCAAAATATCTACTTAAGACGCTGACAACACCTAAACCGCGGTCACTGTCAGATTGCATAGAAAAGAAAGAGAAGCGCGATGACACAACGCTTGTAATTTATTACAAAATATGAAGCAATTATCTTTTTACTCAAAATTTAGTTGAGTAATCGAAAATAAAAAACAACCAAGTTTTGCATTCAAATAAGGCGTTCTTTTTATTAATTAATTACATAACGTATGTTGATATTTAATGCAGATATTTTGGATTAGAACTCAAGGTAAGAGGTTAGTTTAACGTTAGTTTGTATCGAGATTTTTTTTCAAAACGTGTTATGGTAACACTAATGCTAAGCTGTGTAGCGGAGCGAGTAAGATGTGCTATGAAGATGCGTCGCCGCGAGGTAGCTGTGCGAGGAAGATGCTCAGCTCGAGTTATGCGATGCATCGACAGTAGAGGAAGGCACGGAGTGGGTGATCCATAGCACGCATCCTTCCATATAACAAACATAGCTTAGTTGAACCCGTTTCCACCAGTGCTATACTACGAGTATGTGGCCCAATGGATATGATTGGCGGATATCAAATGCATCCATAGCAACGTTGCATATCACGTCTCTGGTGGAAAAGCAGCCTTAAAATCAAGAATGTCGCCGCTGCCGACGGCCTGTCTAATGGGAACGAACACCCTTCTTGGGTTAATTACTTATTCAACTCACATCAAAAAGATGGATGACAGGGTTGGAGCTATAGCTGAAAATTGTATATTCTACTCCTAGCACGAAAGCGACGTAAACGTAAGTTCAATTTGAACGATTTTGATCATATTTTTATTTTAAACGAGTATTTTAAAACGTTTTTCTCCGCACATTCCTGCTAAGTCCACGGACCAAACTAGACGAGGTAACATCGTTGAGAACGGCACAAATCAAATGAGACCGAACACAAGTTTGTCCGTCATGATACTCCTGAAACTTTCAGGGGCCTGATCGTTGATCAAGATGCAACAGCTAACTCAAAATAACTTGAAGAAGTTCTATCTACTACACTACCTGTGTAGTACGTGTACTTATGTGTACTTACGTGTCAAGAACTTTGCCTATAACAATCTATGCCTGTCCCAAAAACAAGTCGGAATTAACCAATGACAGATATAAACAACAGAAAAATGTCTCATGACTACAGGACGGTCCCTGTAGTCATGAGACAATTTTATATAACGTGTTTGGCACCATCACGGATGCTAGTGATAGCGCCAAACACATAGCCGAATTTGGGCCGAGTCCATTTAGATTGCCATCGACACGCTAAGGAGAAGAAAGAAGAAATTGATATAAAATACGTAGGTCTACAGGACCGTCCCTTGGAGCTCTAAAAATGAAGCTTCTAAGACAACGCAATAAAAAGAATATACATATTTTGAAACTCGCAAATAAACCAAACATATATCTGACCGTTTTTTTTTTTTAACTTTGGCGTAAGCACTCACTGTACTAAATGATTTGTGCACCTTTGATCCTAGGTCAGCTGTTGCTGGTGCTGATTCTCTTGTCACAAAATTCCGTAAACTAGACTAAAAATCACCAAAATTTAGTTTATTCCTGTCTAACGTTTCCCATTCTGAAATTGAATAAAGTGACACAACTTATCTATATCATACTTTGACAGCACTAACATCATCATCAGCATTTAGTTAATCAATTCAGAGGAAATGGCAATTTTGCTATTCTGAATTTGACGTTTTTCACATAATATTTCGATTGTCATACTAAATCAAACTATATTTAATCGCGATTAAAAAGGCCATGAACTAAAATTTACAAAGGACATTTCTCTTCTAGGTCTTGAAAGTTTGGAAGCTTGTGAGTTTTGAAAATCTTAAATCATTACAGAAGCTTATAAAATTGCAGCTGTTATCGATTCGGTAGAAAAAAAATTAAAAAAATATGTGCCCTTTGGCGTCGAGACCCTCGGTCCGTGGGGTCCCAGTGCGCATAAGTTATTTGCGGAAATCGCGAAACGTCTAGTTGATGTAACTGGTGACCGAAAAGCTGGCGGCTTTCTCGCGCAACGCATCAGCATTGCAATTCAGCGTGGAAATGCCGCCAGCATCCTCGGTACAATGCCCCGAGGGCCTTTTTTAAGCTTAACTTAGTTTTAATTTAATTTAGTTAATGTTAATAATCATCTTGTAATTTGGTTATGTAAATAAATGTTGCTTATTAAAAAAAATATTGTTATTAGAATACAATACGAAATTCCTTCGTGAAAACAAAGGGATTTTTGTAAATTTGTACTGAATTTGTACCTAACTAGTACATTATTAGTATCAGTACAAATTTACAAAAATCCCTTTGTTTTCACGAATGAATTTCTACATTACGATTAGGAAAAGAAGTAGATCAATCCATTTCCAGATTCTGTGAAATAAGATAGTACATTTTTTTAGAAACTTTCAAGATCTTCGAGTACAGTTGGAAAGATTGCGAGACCGTTAAAAACCCATTCCAACTGGCTGAAGTAAAATTATGAATATTTACTCTGTGAAGTATTATATTATTTTAATTATTGTAAAAGCCTATGTTGGTCATTGCTTAATTTTGTTTTATTATTAGTTAGTTTTTAATATGGTCTGGCAGTTTGAGTATTTTTTTGCGGCCTAGCCAAATGTCCTTTCTTTAGTATCGTTCGTTGAATCGTAGAGCTCCTAAGTTCTGATTTAATCTGCACAACTACTGACAAATGCGTGCACTAACTGGACGGGTCCACTCAATCTGAGTCGTTCTTTCATCAAAAGACCATTTCAGACACCAATCTACATGGTATTCACATGATCTGACCAAGATATTGTCTGAACTTTAAAAGAGACTGTGACCTCTGAGTTTTTTCGGCCTTTCTTCTCAGAGTAGTCAGATAGGAAACGCCGACCTAATCTAGTTTAAAAAAATATGATTGACGTGTTTATAGAAACCTACTTACAGAAATAAAATCATTTATCATTATTAAAAAAAAATGAATTGCTGAAGACCACCAACCAATTGACTTGACTAAGAAACAGAGAAATTCAAGATTAAGAAGAAGACAAACAGAGAATCTCCGGTATTCTCGTCGCTGTAGGAAAGCCCTATCAAGGACATAGGGCTTTCCTACAGCGACGAGAATACCGGAGATTTTCAACTTACTGAACGAAAAACCGGATTCTCTTTTTCGGATTTCTATTGGTAAATTATTACGCTGAAATAAATAGCAAGATAATCATGCTACCTGAACACATTGTGTACCTAAATGCTGTAGTTTGTGTTGTGGTGGGCTTTGAAAGAGAAAGGTTTGCACGGGAAGTATGTGGACTTATTTCGTGCTATGTACAGCCAATCTTGTACCTACGTCCGGCGGCTGCTGGAAATACCGACGGGTTCAGTGTGGCTGTAGCCTTACAACAAGGGTCGGCGTTAAGTCCTTACTTCTTCCTGTTGATTATGGACGCCCTGACGTCGGACATACAGGAATCGGCACCCTGGTGCATGCTGTTCGCGCATGACATTGTTCTTGTCGATGAAGATGGACCTGAGATCCAGAGCAGATTGGAGAAATGGCAACAGAAGCTGGAGAATGTTGGCTTGAAAATCAGCAGAAGCAAAACTGAATATATGTTCTGCGATTTCGGCGGTCTCTACAGTTCTGGAGCCACAGCGCTTGATGGCGCGCTTCTCCCAGTCTGTTCTGACTTTCGGTATCTCGGTTCACTCGTGCAAAGCGATGGTGAAGTGGATCGGACGGTTAAGCATAGACTTAACACTGGATGGATGAAATGGCAGCAGGTCACGGGAACAATCTGCGACTCCCGCATTCCCCTTAAACTTAAGGGGAAGATATATAAAACAATGGTAAGACCTGCTGTCTTGTATGGATCAGAATGTTGGGTCACAAAAGGGATGAATGGCAATTGCATGGAACTGAAATGAGAATGCTAAGAGCGATGTGTGGTGTGACACGAATAGATAGAATGAGAAATGAATACATAAGAGAAAGTCTGAAAATGGCAACGGTGACTGAAAAGTTGTGCAGAAATTGATTGTCATGGTATGGGCATGTAATGCGGAGGAATGAGGAAAATGTCGTGAGGATAGTCTTGAGTATGAATGTAGATGGCTATAAGAGTAGGGGAAGACCAAAGAAACGATGAATGGACTGTGTGAGAGATGATATGGCTAGAAAGGGGGTGACTACCGAAAAGACAACTAATAGAGAAGTATGGAGAAAGCGACATGTTGCGCTGACCCCAAATAAATTGGGATAAGGGCAGGAGAATGATGATGTCGATTTTAATAAAATTAATTTAATTAATTCAATTTTAATTTGTTGTTAAATTTCATTTAAGTGTAACTTTTTACCGATATAACCAATTTTTCAAGGTTTCAATCTTTCAGTGCGCTTATTACTGAGTAAGTTAGCTTATTTCTTTGATTCATTGTTTTATGTCAAAGTCAAAGTCAAATTATTTATTTCAAATAGGCACATAAAAGGCACTTTTGAACGTCAAAATTAACAAAAAAGAAAAATTGAATTGATTCTAGTTGCCCCTTCCAAAAGGTAGATTCGTATGGAGAAGAATGGGCAAGAAACTCCACCGTTACTCTGCATGTGGTGTTTACCTTTATGTAACTGATGCACTGTTATTTTACTTTAAAAAATGTATTGTTTGTTTGTATGAGTGTAATGAACCTAATAAAATAATTTAATTAATTAATTGTGTGGGACGCTACCTGTGTAGACACAATGGCACCGTCTCACCTCCAACGGACTACTTCTAAAGCGGGTGCATCGGCAGAAAATGCCGAACATATGAAAGTTATTAAATATGGAGGCCTTGGCAGAGAGTACAATTTTGTGCCCTTTGGCGTCGAGACCCTCGGTCCGTGGGGTCCCAGTGGGCCTAAGTTATTTGCGGAAATCGCGAAACGTCTAGTTGATGTAACTGGTGACCGAAAAGCTGGCGGCTTTCTCGTGCAACGCATCAGCATTGCAATTTAGCGAGGAAATGCCGCCAGCGTCCTCGGTACAATGCCCCGAGGGCCTATTTTAGGCTTAACTTAATTTTAATTTAATTTAGTTAATGTTAATAATCATCTTGTAATTTGGTTATGTAAATACGTAATTAATTAAAGATTTTTTCTTATAGAAAACTTTTTGGGAATCGTTTTCGGTGTACAAATCTAGCAGGATCACATTGGCCACAGATAATGAAAACAAATACAGGTACATCTTAATGTATTAAAATATTAACAACTAGATTTACGCCGTCATTCACCGGCGTCGTTTTCGCTCTGGGTAAGCATTGTGGTTGGGACGGTAAAATAGAATGTTTTAATTGTTTAATTGTTATTTAAATGATTTACACACTAACATAGTTTATAAGTACCTGTTGTTACTAACCATAATGGATCATGTTATCTGACGAATAAATAAATAATAATAATAATTATGCTCCGTGTATTTCATTTAAATAATTATTGATAAACAATTAAAGATAATTATTCATTTTTACTCAGGTTTCTTTGCCCTTCGGACCATTTCGTTCAGTTTCATTCACTCTTTATTTTAATTTCCGACAAATTTCTGTCAAAACAATTTTGACAAAACTAAAAAGTTGTGTCAAAATTGTTTTTTTATGTTTAGAGAGTTGATTGCAGCATAGCTTTTAAGATTCCCTTAACCAAAAATAAGTTTTGTTTTTTTTTGTGATAATTTTGTAGTACAGTTTGAGAATCGGCACCAATAACCCAAAATCATCATGTGATCCTTTCTTTAATAGGTACTCATTGCTTTATTGTATTTAGCATTCTTTAGAACACGCCTGCCTGTACGTTTTTTTTTTCTTCTAAATACCTTGTGTGACAATTTTGGGAGAGTTTAAAGAAATTTGGAGCATCCTGACTCAGATCGAGTTTTATCAAAGAGCGAGCGAACCAAAAATTGGAGTATTCTGGACTACTGGGTACAGCTGTCATTGTGTTTTTTTTTTAATAAAAGTATGCAAGAAAGCGAGCTAGAAAATTTGGGCACCCTGATATCGATAGGTTAGATTTTATGTGTGACTTTACTACATGAATTAATTGGACCACCCTTGTGGATTAAACGTAATTTGTTTCTGTTCATTTTCATTCTAATTTTACTCATTACTGGCCTCTTTTCAAAAAGAATTTGTGGTTTTGTAAAATATTTTACGATTTTTTGCTTTCACACGTCGCGTTGGGGGGGCTTGTAGCTTGGGGGCCCCATATCCTTGACAGTCGGGCGGTAGCTACGCCTCTATAAATGACTATCGTCAAGATGACTTTGGCGCCCCCCTGGCTAAGGCGCCCGGGGCGGTCGCCCACTTCGCCGCCCCCCACCTTAACACCTACTAGACCTTTTGAGATGCTTTCGAAACTGTAGTATTTACATACGATGATGATGATGATGATACATGAACTTACGCCTTCTTCCCATGGGGGTAAGCAGAAATTACAGAACGCCCCCTGCTACGATCCTTACATACTCATTTTGCTTAGTTTACGTTCATAAATCTGGTCATACACGCACGTCGGGTTGCGTGTACTACGCATCTGACCTTTCTAAAGAACATCACCAATAAGGTCACTATTCGACAGTACAGCAGCAGCAGCAGTCTTTCTTCTTAAAGTATAGTTAACGTACTTGTATCCCGAGCATGGTGAGAAGGGGAACAGCGACGGCAGTGGCTCCAGGTCTAGCGGGGGCAGTGAGAAGGACCCCATGTCCTCGGGTGGCCACGGCTCGTCCGGGGACAGCGCCGAGCAAGCGATGGTATCGCTTAAAGCGTTTAGCTCTTCGCCATTTTCTGGACAGCAGTTCTCGTTTTCCTGCTGTAAAGAGAATGTATGTGTTATTATTGAAGTTCTAACGACCATTATGGCTAATGTTTAGTTCTAGTAGTATAGATACATACTCTGTTCCATAACAATTTCTAACGAAAATGGAAACAAATATATTAGAAAACCTATCTGTGGACGGCAAATTGTGGTTCCTTTTTCGAATTGAATCCTTAAACCCTAATTACTAATAATTATTCAATTTAAGTCAGCTTTAAGTTATTTTTCATTTGAGAAATGATGTTATTTCATAAGCATGACTTTCGTCGACTTCGATTTTTCAATTACAATTTCATAATGTTATTTAAAAAAATGTAAAGGAAGTGGTGAAAAACTTCGAAATACAGATGAATAATGTTAATCATACATTTTTTTGGAACAGATCGTAATTTATACTCATTTTAAGTTTAAATTCGAAATCATGGTTGAACATCGTTTTTGAATACGGAGAACCAATGAGCACCAACATGATGCTTGTTGGGTGCTTCGTGAAAGCTCTAGCAAGACGTGTAGTTGTAATATAGGAGCTTTGTTAAATAGTGTACAAAAACCTAGTTTTTGTAAAGTTGAAACTTACACTTTATGCAGATTCTAGCTTCAATCAATATAATCCGTTTTGATATTGTTAATGTAAATAGTATTAGGTACTATTTACTTACACAAAGTTTCTAAATTAGTTACAATTCAACTAGGTTGCGAACTTGACCTACATTTTCTATACAAATAAATGAAGTTGACGTGTCAGTTTGTAATGTCAAAATAACAGCTTTTTACTAAATGCATAATAATATGAAAGTATATACGGTACTTATAAAAAAAACGTTTTTTTTACATTTTGTCTGTCTTTCTGTTTGTCCCGGCTAATCGCCGAAATGGCTGGACCAATTTTGACGGGACTTTCACTGGCAGATAGCTGATGTTATAAGGAATTTCTTATGCTTTTATTTTAGAAAAAGCCACGAAGGCGAAGCTGTGGGCAGCAGCTAGTCATTAATATAGATAATATTTTCCCGAACTAGATAGCTGAGGTATCGAAGAAAAATTGAGGATAGGTACTTAAAAATCATATGAAGGAAGATTTTTTTTTTGGGTGGGAACTTGTTAATTAACTTCTCCCGCTCTGGGCGGAGCGGGAGGGTGTGTCAGACTCTTACTGACTAAAACTCACCCGTGTTTCTGTGTTGCCAGGGGCCTTGGTAACCCTTTCAGACTTTCTCGCATGAAGGAAGGATAAGATGAGATATCTAAAAGTTCTAGTTCTGTCGGCCTATTTAGTGTAAACCTGTGTAGCCTGTCCAATTCTGGCTTGTATTGATCAAATATACAAGTATTTAATAGATTATAGAACGACTCTACCACTATTGATCTTTATTAGGTAAATTAAGAAGAGTTTATATTCTAAACTTAATCTTGGCGCCCAACGTGACCCTAAATTAAAAATGAAAACGGGTCGATTTTCAATACATACAAATTACGATTGTAAAATCTCTGATTTAGTAAGGAAGAAACACTGTGTTCTATCTACACACAAAATTATTCAATTATACACTGCGATGTATTTTTTTTTTTGTATTGGCACCCTACGTGGGACAATTTAAAAACACTCTGTTTTCTAGTAATACTCGTGTAATATATCTGACATCTTAATTTTCTTAAATTAATTAGATTATCTTGTGTTCTATCGGTTAAATTACATTGACAAGGTTTAACTATGTTTTCTTTTAAATTGGCGCCCAGCGTGGGACCACTAGTTAAAATGAAATCAGTCGATTATCTAGTCACTAAAGATTAATATAGAGTTCTTATTAGATTTAATTATGATATTTAATTATGAGCATTACCTTCAGCCTTCACAGCTTCGCAGTTTTCACCATTTCACGACCTACACAGACAAAGCACGGAAAACCAGAATCTTTATCAACACACCTGACAGCACTCTTCCGGGAACTCTCTCAAAGAGTTTTCCACGCAGGTACACTGAAGAGGATCGCAGCAAAGCCCGTGGTCTGCCGGGCAATACTCGACCAACCCGAACTGCGGGTTGTTCGGTACGTAGCAATCCATCGCCCCGCCTCTTTACGCGCATCTCTATAGCGCAGGGGCGGAGATTTTGCTCATTGTTTGACAATCAGTAGCTCAGTTTCCGTCGCTTGTAGTCGCGGGTTGGCATGCTGGAATGTTTTAGGTTAGGTTTAGTTACACAGGTATTGAATGAGCTATTTAAAACAGCTAAAATGTTAAATGGAACATAAAACTGTTCGTAACACTAGGTTAGAAAAAAAATTACTGAAGCGTTTGATGATTAAGTATTTGTGTAAAAAATCTGACATAATTTTTTGTTCTTTGTTGTTTATTTGCTTTACACTATTAACTACCTTTTTTGGACACAACTCTTTCACTGTTAAACCTACTTAATACAGCAAGTTAGAAAAAGGCATGATTGTGCTATTTTGTGAATGATCTTGAGAAAAATTAGTAACTTTCAGCTATTTACCGACGGCTTTTTTGCCGCCGGCGCGGTAATATAACGTTATTTTCTCTACTGGGGCGTGTGGTTAGAAATTAATGTCTATTATGAGTGCAAATCTCTTTCCTATCTTATTTATTTCTCTCTGTATTCCGGAGTTGAAAACCTTGATTTTCGTGTCATAGAAGTAGATAGCTCTTGCCTGTAGCCTGCAGCATCCTTCTCCTCAAATACCTACAAAAACAATAGGTGTTTCTATAGCTCAAGATATAACTGTGGTTATGGAACGTTACAGATCAATGTATTTTTAGTTAACAGGCTGACAACAGCTAAAGCGCAGTCACTGTCGGACTGCATAGAAAAGAAAGAGAAGCGCGGTGACTCAACGCTGGTCATTTATTGCAAAATATGAGGCAATAATCTATTTACAAAAAAAACCATTAATTGGATAAAAAAATAATGCACTATTATGCTAATATGTTGCTTGTAGAATAATTTGACAAAAAAAAAACAGAATGATTGCATGGTATGGTTTTTAATCGTTAAAATAATTTTTTAGAGGTGTCTTCGTGATTTTTTTCTATCGTATCAATTTAGTTGTTTTATGTTTTCAACACACTATCTACCTAGCATATATCCTGAAGAATATCATATATTTATCTGATTTGGATTGCTGCAGTGGATCATATAATTAATCATCAATAATGCCTAATCATACTATAATTATGATTAGGCACCATTCATCCTTTTACATCTATGCCATCAAAGAGCACAACCTGACAGTCGGTATAACTTTATGATGATTTGCAAGCAATTTTTCACAAGTTTCATGCAGCATTGTCGAAATTTTCGGTTACAAAAGGGATGAATAAAAAGCTCCATACTGTAGTTGAGTTATGACAATGTTAAGAGGCAGACATTGCAGTCGACGGTGGCAAGAATAGATTTGGTAAGGAAGGAGTAGTTTAACAGAGTATTTTTTATGTAAGGTAAAAAATAGCTGAAGAGTATACCTACCTAATTGTGTATTTAAATATTAAAACCTGGTAAGTCACACCCCCACTCGAAATTGAAATGTGAATGGGGTCAAATTTGAAAAATGTCGTAGTGCATGGTTGATTTTTCCAAATCTAGATATGTCACTAAAATCACTAACGTTTAAAATCGATGATTTTTTTAATATCTGGTATAACATTTGTTTATCAAACTCAAGCACGTCCGCGACTACCAATCAGCGTAAAGTATCTAAGATGGCTGCCATTTCCATGAGTTATCGGGAGAGAAGTCGACAAGTTCAAAGTGATTGTTTTCAAACTCCGGTACGTTTCGCTAGTTTATATCAAACATCGATATGTCTATACGTTAACCACATTTTTTAAGTTTAATCTGTTATTTATGTATTATTTTTATTTTTACTCTAATAAACACAATCTCATAAATGAGTGACCGTTCAATAAAAACTACATAACTTAATAATCAAAAATTTGAAAACATTGTAAAAGCCAACTATTTTTAAAAGAGTAACCGTGGAGTTTCTTCTCAATAGGTAACGATCAATTGGAACCGTGCACCTAGCTTCTGTCGTTTCATAAATGCCCATGTAGATTTATGTGAAATAAAATATTTTGATTTTGAATAGCCAAAAAGATATATCCTTCATTTCCCACTTTTCACTTAGGTAGGTACGTCCACTCTCTCAGTAAAAAGTGGGAAATGAAGAAAATTATTTTTTTGTGTTGATGTAGTTAAATACCAAAACCGGCACCCTAATTGCTTAACACGACATCAATCTATCTAATCTAATCTAAATGTTTAGAAGTATATTGCTATCCATTGCTTCATATCTTCGAAAAATTTGTCTGCCCATCAACGTAAATAAGGCAATGAATATTGTTGAACTGTCAAAATGAAAGCCATTACGTGATACTAATGTGCTACGCTTACGCTATTACCCCGCGAGTTTTTATATTTAATTAGTTACTTACACATTTATATACATAGAAATGTGATGCTGAGGAATGAGAAGCATCAATATCATTCTCTTGCCCTCATCCCAATTATTTGGGGTCGGCAGCGGCGTAAGGTGTCTTTTTATCGATGTTCTTGTAATATTTACAATTTATGAACAAGACCGGCAAAAAATTAAAATGAGGGTAGTAGGTAAACTAGAGCTGATGAGTTAAAATGACGTGTGGCAGTAGGTATACCGTACATTACCTACTTTATCGACCATAGGCACAAACAGAGCTGCACCAAAATATTTTTTTTGTAGGCCTATTAATTATCATTTAAAGTGAAGGCACGGGAATATATTCGTAAGAAGTTGGCAGAATCATCCCAGCGCTGATTCTATTTCTCCTCTACCAATCGTTATTTCTCCTGACACTTTTTATTTGATTTATGTGTATGTATGTATCTATATATTAGCATATATTTTTGTTTTTCGAGCCATCTATCCCTTATGTTGCACCTGCCATATTTGGCTCTGCATCACCCTAAGGTTGACAGATAGAAAATGCCTCAGGCATTAAGCCCGCCTTTGTACAGTATTTTTTTTACTTGTGCAGAAAGTTTTAATGAATAAATTTAATGCAAGACATCAATGTAATGCAAGTATATCGTGCTTATTTTAAGCCGATGGATTTTATGTATTATGTATCCAATGTATTTATAATGTTATTCGTTATGTGGCAAGTAAGGAATTAGCCCCGTAATCCTGTCTAGCGGGCACCTCAGTAAGCGGATTGGTCAGCAAATGAACGCAGAGTGGAATAGTCTTATTGTAATCGATATTACTGGCTATGCATCGCGAGTTTGTCCGCGTCTGATGCCTCTTTATAATATTTAGTTGTACAAAAACTAAAGCACCTGGTCCGAACCCAGGCAGGCGCTTACATAACATACATAATCAGCCTATAATGTTCCCACTGCTGGGACACAGGCCTCCTCTCTGTGAGAGGGAGCGGGCCGTAATCCACCACGCGGGCCCAGTGCGGGTTGGTAGATGTCACATGTCTTCGAATTTTTGGTTCTAGGACATGCCGGTTTCCTCACGATGTTTTCCTTCACCGTTTTGAGAGCAGTGGTGATGAAATAATTTACACAAAGTAAAGCGCCTGTCTGGGTTCGAACCTACGACCTACAACACGTAAGTCGCGGCCGTTACCACTGGGCCACCACTGCTTTAAGGCAGGCGCTTAACTTTGTGTAAATGATTTGAACACCACTGCTCTCAAAGCGGTGAAAGAAAACATCGTGAGGAAACCGGCATGTCCTAGAACTAACAATTCGTAGACATGCGACTTCTACAAACTCACACTGGGCCCGCGTGGTAGATTACGGCCTACTCACTCTCGCAGGCCTGTGTCCCAGCAGTGGGAACATTATAGGCTGATTATGATGATTATGAATACTTAGCTGTGAAAAGTACTCTCGGTCCATCTCTAAAGCTGATATATTTATTCACTGGAGTAATCTGGCATGTGCTAGCTCACTTTGTGTAATAAAGTGGTAATATTTATTGTAATGCTGATCGTTTGGTTTAATCGATTTATATAAGTGTAAAATAAATGTATGTATAATTATAAGTGTAAAAGTATTGAATACAACACATATTTCAATTTTATTACACAAAGTGGCAGCTAGCAGTTTCTATTCATTATAACTTACTAATTGTTATCTACACATATCTTTAACGCAAAGTCGCTTTTCTTGTCTGTCTGAGTGACCGCTCAATTCCTATAGACTACACAATGGATTTTGATGCGATTTCAATGGTGAAACCGCAATAATGGTATTGAGAGCATGTATTCCGAAGGGTCTAGCATAATCAGCCTATAATGTTCCCACTGCTGGGACACAGGCCTCCTCTCTGTGAGAGGGAGAGGGCCGTAATCCACCACGACGGGCCAGTGCGGGTTGGTAGATGTCACTTATCTTCGAATTAATGGTTCTAGAACACGCCGGTTTCCTCACGATGGTGAAATTGATGGTGAAAATGGTGAACATTTTGAGATGGTGATGAAATAATTTACACAAAGTAAAGCGCCTATCTGAGTTCGAACCTACGACCTGCAACTGATACCTAAGTCGCGGCCGTTACCACTGGGCCACCACTGCTTTGCTTCCGGGTTTATATTGTGTATAATTACATTAATATTAAACTCTATACATATTTATTTACATAACCAAATTACAAGATGATTATTAACATTAACTAAATTAAATTAAAACGAAGTTAAGCGTTAAAAAGGCCCTCGAAGCATTGTACCGAGGATGCTGTCTAAGTTGTACTCTCTGCCAAAGCCTCCATATTTAATATCAAACTTAGATTATAGAACAGAAATCTGGTTGGTTATAATTACGCCGTCGTCGTAAAGTCGCCAATATGAGACAACACAGACGAAGTAGAAAGACGTAAAGAGACTTCTACCAGCAGGCTTAGCATGACACTCTCTATTTCTTGGAAGAATAGACACGGCTCTTTCCATACAAAGTGACATTTCGTTTCACCTTTTTTGACATACCACCGTAGAAATATTTCTACATAAAAAAGGACCTAGGCAAAGATCGTTAGAAACGAAAGACAAGATGACAGATTGTAGAAGAATTTCTACGGTGAGATGTCAAAAACTGAGAAACGAAATGTCTCTTTGTATAGAAAGAGCCGTGTCTATTCTTCAAAGAAATAGAGAGTGTCATGCTAAGCCTGCAGCAGTTACTCGTAGAATACAGAACCGAGTTCAATTATAGTTATACAGAGTATCTTTATAAGCGCATATAGACCAGCGTAAAATTGCTTCCCAAATCTAACGGTTAGTTAGATTTGGGAAGCAATTTTACGCTGGTCTGTATGCACTCTCGTTCTCTACTCGTTCATGTAGTAACTCATGTTACTACATGAACGAGTCGTTTTAAAATATGAGAATAGGGCAACTTTTAATATTGGTTTGAATTTAATTTATATTTTATGCTACGGCTACATTGTCGCGATAACTCGAACTACACTCCGCGCGCTCTCTGTTGTACAGCGAGACGTCGATCAGTATGCGAGAGAGAGCGCGCGAAGTGTAGTTCGCGTTATCGCGACAATGTAACCGTAGCATTAGAAAATAGCCAACCTAAACCTATAGTTTCTTTTTCCTTTCTACCTACCTCCTCTGCATTATATTCCTCATAACTAGGCAAGAGACGGATCTGTCGAAGGAACATGTTGGGAAAGGAATTCTTGAAAGAAAGTATTGTACGCAGTGTGTTATTAAGGGGGACAGAAAATAGATAGCACTGCAAATTGTCACTAGATAAAACGCTTCAGGACACTTATAGAGAAGGAGTGGTCTATTACTCTATCTGATGACAGAACCTAGTGCTTATTCTTCTCTATATGTTTGCGGATAAAACACGACAAAGAAAATACCAAAAATGAAGTAATTCATACCTATTTTATACAACACTTTTTAGTTCTAAACACCTACCTACCTTCACATTTCAGAGTCCGTTCCGTTAAGCACAAACTTGAGCAATTTCGTGGAACTTCTTATATTTAGGTATCCAATTAGTTGATTTTTTTCTGTACTCTATTAATTCTAAAACTATTACAGAATCAGAGAAATTCCTTTGTGAATAAAGGTGTGTATTTATTTTTCAAGTCTGTTTGCTGTGAACCTACGTGCTACAACCTGTCATTTTTAATTAAATTACCTTTTTCGCACAAAACAAAAAGCAACAACACATTATTCGTTCATAAAACAAAAATCCACACCTTTAAAAAATATATATCCAAATAAATTCACTGAAATGGCACTAATAACACGAAAATATATCGGAACACATCACAAATCACAGTTTCACACAAAACCTCCTTTCATTAATTAAATTAAACGTAGCGGGCGAGGCATGCGCCATGGCAACACTAGCGAGTACTTAAAAAAAATTAATATTTTTTTTTAATATTGTTTCGGACAGAGGACGACCCCTTACACCACGCTGATGGTGACTAAACTATCTTCCAAGTGTGCTAAGTGCACTCCCGCCCCTACCGTAATTGGCTGTTTGTATCCAACCCCTCGTCTGTAAAAAAAAACAACATGACATATTGTGCGCGGGAAAGTGGCTGTCATCGTATCGGGTTAACATGGCCGGCCGTGCGGAAGTTTTGTCTCTGGTCTGTGGTGAGAATCGTTTAGCGGCCCGATGATGTTTAGATAAGTAATGAGGTAATTAATTCTATTTACATATTTAACTTGTAGTTCTTCACTGCATTTGCCTTTTAGTTTTGCATGCTTTTGGAATTTACTAATTATTATTGTACACAATAATAATTAGGTAGGTGTTCTACACTGTTACAAATTAATTTATTCTTTGTTTTATCATGTTTAGATATACCATCACGTCTACGGAGTTTAGCAAGCTTATTTCATTTGACCCTGTAGACTTGTTGACTTTTCAGAAGGTTTCAGACCTTTTTTATTAGATACAAGATGCGCCCCGCGGTTTCACCCGCATAAGTTTTGACCCTGTGGGTATATCGGGATAAAAAGTATCCTTTGTGTTATTCCTGGCATTATAGTTTATAACTATCTGTGTGCCAAATTTCATCTATATCCGTTCAGTACTTTTTGCGTGAAAGAGTAACAAACATCCATCCATCCATCCATCCTTACAAACTTTCGCATTTATAATATTAGTAGGATTACTTACCTTATAATAATACACAATAAATTAAAACAATAAAATATCAAAACAAACTAAATGGCGTCGAAAAATTCCCCCGCTTCGGTGTCTACTGGTAATGTGCCCAAGAGACTGACGGCATTGCCACGTTCCATGGCAAATGCTTACCCTAGGTCATAATTACTATTTTGCAATTTTTCAATGTTAGTGATATAATAATGTAGTTACCTACAGTGCTATTCTGTAACCATCTCGCCGTGTGAAGTGAGCCTGATGCTAAAGATTGACACTATTTTGACAGCTTACTTCACCTAAGTTTTCACGGTGAGATTTTTGGGCCTGAATGATATTAATTATAGGTTTGCTTGGAACTGTGAACAACCACGCACAAGCCGAACTGGTCGCAGAAACTAACTAAACCCCGACCAAATAGGTTAGGTTAGGTTAAAACTGTGACCAACCACGCGTGAGCCGAGCGAGCGAAGCGAGCGGTGCCGCGGCAGCGTTCCAAAGGCTAGGCTGCTAACTGAAAGCTTTGTTGGCTGCGACAGATAAACCATAGCTAGACAAGCAATGTCCATCCAGTTGATCCATTCAGAATTTGTTTTCAACATAGACGGATACCTAAGTAGCATGGTTTTCTATCAAGAACAATAAAATAAAAGTTAGGTGCTACGTTTGCACTTTACCCCTCGAATTCATGAGAGCAATCGTTTTAATTCTAATTAAAATTAATATTTTTACCTACCTGTATTTTCTGAAGTTTAACAAAAATACTAATCTAACCTCCAAAATCGTTATTGACATATTCATCCTTTAGCAATACGAACATGATCCAAATATCAATACCAATTAGTGCGCTCAGCCAGCATGGGCCACCCAGGTAGCTGTCACGTGGCCCATCCGGAGCCAACCTGTCTCGCACGCCATTGTTTCAAATTGATTGAACTTTACTTATTTGCAGGTAGATTGAGGGTCATATGGCGTGGGATTGTTTGAGCTTTGAGATGTGTGAACAGCTCTCCTGAGTAGAATAGAATGAACGTTAATTGTCGCCAGTATTACAGTTAGTAGTAATTCGTATTTGTCTGTAAGGCTGAAACGGGACTGGACGGGTCACATCTAATGAAATGAAATGAAATGATTTTATTTTCTGTAAGTAGGTTTATACAAACACTTTTACACGTCAATCATACTTAGTAAAAAAAACTAGATGAGCTCGGCGTTTCCTATCTGACTACTCTGAGAAGAAAGGCCGAAACAAACTCAGAGGTCACAGTCTCTTTTAAAGTCCAGACATAATCTTGGTCAGATCATGTGAAGGCCATGTAGATTGGTGTCTGAAATGGTCTTTTGAGGAAAAAACCACACTGATTGAGTGGACCTATCCAGTCAGTGCACGCATTTGTCAGTAATCGTGCAGCTCAACTCAGAACTTAAGGAACTCAACGATTCGACGAACAATACCAAAGAAAGGACATTTGAGTAGGCCGCATAAATGACTCAAACTGCCAGACTAAGATGAAAACTAAATGAGAGAAATAATAAAAACAATAATCCACATAGTCTTCACATTCACAATAATTTAAAAAAAGAATATAATACTTCAAAAAGTAAATATTAATGTCATAGTGTATAAGTATAACAAAATCATCAATGTCACACTTAGTATAAAAATAGATTTAGTATAAAATTAGTTTGTTGCCTGGGGGTACATTGGAGTAGCTTAATTAATCCCAAGCCTTTTTGTCGTCCAAGTAATCTTTAACTTTATAGAAACCTTTTTGACAGAGTTTCTGTTTAATAAATGATTTAAATTTATTGAGGCTCAGTTCTTTGACATGGCTTGGGAGTTTGTTGTAAAAACGTATACTTTGGCACTTAAATGAATTACTAATTTTTTGGAGCCTAGTCTTGGGCACAATAAGTAAGTCTTTGTTTCTAGTATTTATGCTATGAATGTCGCTGTGCCTAGAATATAGGTTAATATTCTTTTTGACATAAATCAGGTTCTCATATACATATTGAGATGCGACTGTCATTATGTTTATATCCTTAAATGTATCCCTCATCTATATTATGCATCAAGACAAATGGGCCGGGATCGTCACATAGTGGGTGTCGAAGACGGGCGTCGCTGGCGTGACGATTTGGACTCGTTCTGGACCGATTAGCTAAAGGAGGCACAACATACAACAACAACAACGACAACGTACATGATTAAGGATGTGTTAGTTAAATAGTTTCGAAAAAAATTGTTTAATTTTTCAGATTTCCGTACAATTAATACGGGTAGAGCCAAATATACGTATAACGCCAAGAAAACATATTTCCACAAACTCCTTTTAAAAATAGAACAATCTCTCTTCTGCACTCAAACTGGTAACGATCGATAAAACGCTGTAGGAAAATACATACTTTATATAATGTAAATTAGATAATTATAGGTAGTAAGCATGAGACTTACTACTTACGAGTATAATTGTCGATTTTTCGAGCAAAGGATTTTTTTAAGAGACTCAACATTAAAAAATGTTATCAGAACTCTATTCAACTGTTTGATCCTGTGATTTTGGTACCAACTCTTCTGTGTTTTAAAGTTTATTATTATTTTCGTTTTTAGGGATCCGTAGCCTAAGGGTGTCAAACGGAACCCTATTACTAAGCCTCCGCTGTCCGTCTGTCTGTCAGCGGGCTGTATCTCATGTACCGTAATAGGTAGAAACTTTAAATTTTCACAGATTGTGTATTTTTCTATTGCCGCTATAATAACAAATAATAAAAATAAAATAAAGTTATGAATTAAAGGGGGTCCATTTATGAAACGTGTTTGTTTCGGCGTTTTTTGCTCGATCTTACGGTACGGAACCCTTCGCGTGCGAGTCTAACTCGCACTTGGCCAATTTCATTTCTGCGTTAACTTACTGAAGCAGAAGAATTGTATAAATATAGGGTATGGTCAGAAGGATGATCGTATAAATCCTAAGCCATCACCAGACCTAACAAATGCCTAAATTAACAAAAAATCAAAGAAGCCTCACACCAACTGATGCAGTATCAACAAAAAATGGCGCATATTTTTGGCGCGCGAAAGCGTTCAAGGAAAGTCATACCGTGAGAGTTTTGAACGAGTTGTGCTATGCAGGCTGTGGGCATGCGGCCCACTGAACTGTGATGCCGAGCTGACGATCGACGAGGTGGTCCAGCCCACACAAGGAGTTTATAGGGCCAAGATCGAACGTTCTGGAAGGTAGGACCGACGGCTTTTTTATGAAGTTTGGGGAAAACCTGGCAATAAATTATAACATTCTTATTAATTTATACACATTACTGTTCCGGCCGCAGGACTCTGCTGGATGCGGGAATCACAGAACCGGTCGAAGTGGCGGTGCTTGGGGGCTAAATTCAGCAGTGGACGTCTTTCAGCTGAAATGATGATGATGATGATTCAGGGCCGGGGCACTTGTGGAGGCCTCCACAATTTGTTTTTTTTTAAGATAAGAAAAAAATACATCCTTTGTGTCCTTCAAAGAAAAAAGTTCACAATCTTCAAAGAAAAAGAAGTTCACAATCGCAAGATACCTTTTATTTATTTTTTTTTCATATGTAGCTCCTCATTTGTAAATCTGGCCCTGATGATGATGACAATTCCGGTAATTCTTACTTATTATTATGCCTAGGCATGCATCTACTTGATTACCATTAAGAAACAATTTTAGTCGCAGTTCATAATTCTTACTAAGTATTGATTCCTGTAAAGGAGCTTGTCGAGTAAAATAATATCAACAGACTTACTCATAAGGCGCGAGCCACACAGAAGGGACGTGAGACGAGGACGGGACGCAAACGCGGCAGGGTCGAGATGCGGAAGCGACTTTTTATATAGAAGAGACGAGGCCCGGACACGGACGGGATGAAAACCCTTCATACTATACTATCATTGACACTTAATTTCTAGGGCTGCAGCGGTGTCTTGCGGTTGTGAGCTTTGACATTTATATTTTGAGTTCGACGCGACATGTCTTCCCGAGACGAAGATGTGCTAGCGCTAGTACTACTTGTTAACATGCAGAGGATAAGACTTTACTGGATACATCCGGTGTAGCAAAGCAATGAAGGTATGAGATTTTTCAAAATAATGGATGGTTTACAATATTATCCAGACCGTTTTCAAGAGGTATATAAGATGTAAATCGGCGATCGAAATTGACCTTTACGGGTCAGGTAAACGCCGTTGACCATGGCCATACAAATGCGCCTGCGCAGTGTCGCCGTTCGGTTTCATAGGGAATATTTATTTTTAGTAACAAAAATATGAATATTTGAAAAAAATCACACACAGAATACTATATATAGGTAATAAAATAGTCATACTTACAAAAAAAAAACATGAAATATCTTAAGTAGTTTGAAAGTAATATCGTTTTTTTATACTTTGGGTAAACATTACTGAATTTGAATGAATTTATTTCATAAAGTATTTTACTACAACACTTAAATATTCACATATAGAATCGATGTGTATGTGTGTATTTGTTCAATAGGAAAAGCATTATTTGTGGTGATTTTAATGTGGAATTGATGGTAGAAAGCAAAACCCGGAATGAGTGCATCAGTTCACTGGCATGTTATAATTTCCGACTGCTTACTAAAACACCCACGTTTGTTCGCAACAATTGTGCATCTTGTATAGATAACGTTATAACTAATCTGCCGGAAAATTATGTGAAACAATGTTAGGTAGACCAAAATGGCTTGGCAGATGGACACTGTGCACTATTGGGCAACTTTTTATTAGATAATATAATTGATAATTCAAACAATAATAAATATGTATTTGCAAATAAAAGAGTCTTTAACACTAAGAACCGCCCAGCTTTTAGACAAAGAATTCTTGAAATTGATTGGAGTAATTTACGAATGAACACGTTCTTGAAGACATTTGCTACAATTTTCAGGAATTGTTACAGAAAGAGAGAACAAAAAATGAAACTCAAAAAGGGTTTCAAATTAAGGTGGATGACAAAAGGCATTAAAACATCAAGCCTCAAGCATTGAAACGAGTGCTGTGTGCGGTGAGCTGGAAGACAGTGTTCAGAATTATAAAAAAAAATAAGAATATAGAGAAGAGCACTATCTAAGGCAAAAAAATAACAATATGTGAAACTATTAACAATTCTTGTAATTTGAGTAAACGTATTAGTTGTAATAAAAAGTTTGGAAAGTTATAAATAAAAGCACTGAGTTCTGAAATTCGGTAAAATTATGGAAAATCGTTTAGATGTTGCAAACGTATTAATTAGTAAATCAATTTAACTACAAATGTATGTATTTTGAGTAATATTAAGAATCAAGATCCTCATATATTTGTTGAACAAAGCACTAAAAGAGTTCAAAATGGCATGGTCATTGCGCCTGTTACTCCAAATGAGATAATGAAAATAGTTAAAGGTATGGAAAATCACGTGGTTATGATGACATTCCAACAGCAGTAATTAAAGAACATTTTGATATATTAGCTGAACCTTTGACTATTTTTTACATTAAATGCATTTCAAAGGTTATCTTTCCGGAACAATCACAAATAGCAAAAATTGTCCCACTCCACAAGAAGGGCTCAAAAACAGATACAAAATACTATAGACCTATCTCTTCATTTTTCAAAAATTTTGGACATCATAGGGATATAATGCCCAAATTTTTTTAAAAAAATTTAAGAGTAGACTTCCAGTTCATCTAAATTTAAACAAGGACCTCCTCACCAGTAGCTGTCACCAAAGTACACCTTCAGGTCACACCATCAAGTCTGGAGGTAAGGTCTCATCATAACTATCAAAACGAGCCCAAACTCGGCACACCTAATTCCATTCGTCAACGACTTTCAGTAGCAGTCACCGAAGTACACCTTCAGGTCACACCATCAAGTCCGAAGGTAAGGTCTCATCATAACTATCAAAACGAGCCCAAACTCGGCACACCTAGTCCTACTTGTCGACCAGTTCCAGTACCAGTCCCCGAAGTACACCTTCAGATCACTTCATCAAGTCCGGAGGTCTCATCATAACTAATAAAACTTGCCTAATGTCCACAGCCCACATCTCTCTACTAGTAGAGTGCCTAGGAGTCACTGAAGTATTTGTATCTAAGAATTATTTAGTAAAATTATAACAATACGAAATATTTTTTGTAAGTACGAATATAACGAAATAAGAAAAAAAAACTCAAAGTATCAAAATTAGTTCACTTGACTACTATTCCCGCAGCTAACCGTGCGTACACATGTGTGTGTGACCCGTGTCAATGTTGTAGTTGGATTCTATACCTATTAATTCTGCAAACGCGTCCTTAAAGGCTCCTACATACTGGCGCGACTTGTCGCGCGACGCGACGTGACACAAAGACACCGCGTGTAGCGCTACAAGCGGTGCCTTTGTGTCACGTCGCGTCGCGCGACAAGTCGCGCCAGTATGTAGGAGCCTTAATGACTTCACAGGCATTATTATCTCTTTGTTCCTTTTAGCGACAAAATCTCATGTAAACTCATGATCGATCGGCCGCTAATGTTATGTAGAGTAGGTAGGGGTGTACTAAATAACTAAAACAAAAAGTACCTACTTAATACACTCGCAAAGACAATGAATATTGGTGCCGATTCCCTTGTTCACAAACTGAACTAAATCTAAGTTCAGTGCATCGTTTTCTTTCTATTTCATTAAGAAAAGGACAGAAGATAAATTTTAGTTTAGTCCTGTCAAATTAATCAGCGCCTGTCACTACTCCATACAAGTTTAGACGTGATTAAAAACTTGCCTACTAAAATTACGTCAATTTACGTCAAGCGCTGATTAATTTGACAGGACTAAACTAAAATTTATCTTCTGTCCTTTTCTTAATGAAATAGAAAGAAAAAGATGCACTGAACTTAGATTTAGTTCAGTTTGTGAACAAGGGAATCGGCACCATGTCAGCGTACCGTTAATGCACTGCAGTAATCTGACATGTGCTAGCTGTCACTCTGTGTAACAAAATGGTAATATTTATTGTAATGATCGCCATTATTTTATTCGTTAAATTTAATCAATTTATATATGTGTAAAATAAATTTATAATAATAAATGTAAAAGTCTACAATTCAATAGCATAATCTGCCTATAATGTTCCCACTGCTGGCACCTCTCTGTGAGATCAGTGGGCCGTAATCCACCACGCAGGCCTAGTGCGGGTTAGTAGATGTCACATGTATTCGATTTTTTGGTTCTAGGACATGCCGGTTTCCTCACGATGTTTTGATTAAATAATTTACACAAAGTAAAGTGTCTGTCTGGGTTCGAACCTACGATAAACTCATATGTCGCGGCCGTTACCACAGGACCATCACTGCTCTCTTCAGAAACTTAGTATAATACCTACAGTGATATTATGTCTGATATGCTGTTGCTAGCTGGGAAATGAACCGATACTGCAGAATTATGTGAAAATAGGAATGATTATAATGAACAAAAATTGTCATGGGACATAATTATTTAGATACTAGGTCCGCATTTGTATCGATCTTATGGGAATATCGATATAAAAATCCTATGTCCTAATCCAGGTAACGGTCTACCCATGTGCCAAATTTTATCCAAATCCGTTCAGCCGTTTAAGCGTGAAAGCGTAACACACAAATTCACTTCCGCATTTACAGGCTTATTCATAAAGAATCGTTAATCAACGTCTTAAACATTACATTACTTTTAAATCTTCTACATCTTGCTCAAAAAGACTTAAATCGTCTTTGAATTAGTTATCACTAGAAAAGTTTTAACAATGCACTGCAACTAGTTAGAAATGAGTGACAAAGACTCAAACAGATGCTAGAAGCAAGGATTTCGTCCGCCATTTTGTTGTTTAAGATCGCTAAACAAGGTCCGAGGCCTGTTTAATTTTCTCTTGCGTCCAGCCCTGGTTCAGGCTATGGTACGGAGCGAGAGGGCATGGGCAGCCGTCACCTCCTTCTGCGAAGCAGTAATGCTCGCGAAGGAGCAGGCGGGACGGTTGAGGGAAAGGCAAATTTTGCGCCCTCTCGCCCCTAGCCGCCGCAGGAGACGCCCTGGGCGTCGGGAATCCCGGGCGGATTTCCGGCCACCGTAGACGCGGGCTTGCGGACGGTGAGCAAAGGGTAGCTCACCGTCCGGTAAGGACCAGACCCGGGTCGACGGCGCACTGTATTCCACGCGCGCCTCAAAGAGTTGTCGTCAGCACAAGTGTAGGGGTCCACTAGGGCCGATGCCTGCCGGGGTCGCGGGAAGGTACTATAGGGTTACCTAGGCCGCTGGCTACACAGGCAACGGAAGGAATACGGGTGGGTTTTAGTCAGTAAGAGTCTGACACACCCTCCCGCTCCACCCAGAGCGGGAGAAGTTATTTGAAGATTTCCCACCCAAAAAAAAGCCCTGTTTAATTTGGCAACTACTTAAATAACTGTTTAAACAGTTAATTATATCTAAACAGCGTTTATGAATGCAAAATATTTAAATCACTGCTTAAAGTACTGTTTAAAAGTGAATTATGAATAAGCCTGTTATAATATTAGGATAGCTGTGGAAATGTCGGGTCAATTTGAAAGTATTGTCATGATTTTCAAATATTAATAAGATGTGTCGTGATTAAATAGTAAATATTAAATTGAAAGTAAGTATGTGATTTGCTTCAAATGATTTTTGTATCAGGGTAGTAATGAAATTTAAAGGTATCTAATTTGACAGTTACTGTAAACGTACTGGTTTTTTAACACACCCGAATGGAAAACATGATATTTGGTGTGCGCGGTAGTTGCAAAGTTAGTTCTCTTCGGGGCTCGGAATCTAAAGGTTGTCTTCACGAAGTTTAAAGTCTATACTGATATTATATTGAGTACCTAATTAAATAGTTTGTTAAATATTGCTAAATACCAAATTTATATGTGTGCAAGAATATAAATACAGAAATATTCGTACTGACAAGGCGTGTTCATTTCACTATAGTTTATTCTGCAGTTTATTTTTGGGTCAACTTCTGCTACAGCGTTAGTAAAACTCAAGTAAGGACCTACCTATTTTAACGGTTAAGTTTATTGGGGTTGGCGTGTTAAGGAAAAATTTAGAAAAGTTAAACGTGAGGTGACGTTTGTATCGGTAAAGTATTTTCAGTATAAGCCAAGTATATGTAAGTATAACTATATCGTATCACGTATATAGTTACAGTTTATTTATTTAAAAAATATTAGGTAATAGTTCCTTAAAAGTTTAAAGCTTCCGGAGGCTCTAGCGAAGAAGCTCGTAGCGCGTATCGACGCAGGCGCATCGCATCGTTCTCTCGTTGACTTGGAACCTGCAAAGAAAATAAACACACAAGTAAGTTCCTCATTACATAAAACCATAATTCACAAATCCTGTATCAGTGTTATTATCAGGCAATATGCCTGTCGCGCCCGCGATATCGCCTCTGTCTGGAAGAGCCTTTACCATCAAACTTATAAATAAATAAAAGACTAGGAGCCCGGCCCTGTTTCTCACGGTTTTTCCGACAACGAAACATCGAGATTTCTGTCATTAATGTGAGTTTAGTATTAATGTTTATTACACATGAACCTTCTGGAAAAAATCTCTAAATTATGGTAATAACTGTATCAAAATTGCTTGTGTAATTTAGAAAAACAACACGATCCTACAGGCCTACACGAAAAGCTATTTTATTATATCCTACTAATATTATAAATGCGAAAGTTTGTAAGAATTGATGAATGGATGTTTGTTACTCTTTCACGCTAAAAGTACTGAACGGATTTGGATGTGCCCCGCGGTTTCACCCGCATAAGTTTTGATCCGTGGGTATATCAGGATAAAAAGTATCCTATGTGTTATTCCTGGTTATAAACTATCTGTGTGCCAAATTTCATCCAAATCCGTTCAGTACTTTTAGCGTGAAAGAGTAACAAACATCCATCCATCCATCCATCCATCCTTCCTTACAAACTTTCGCATTTACAATATTAGTAGGATAGTAGGATTATAATTTTATGTTGACAACAAATGTCATTTTAGTCTAGCAAATAAAAAATCTAAGTATGGTGATTTTGATTAAGTTACACCTAAATAAAAATTAAAATCCATCGATCCAGCGATGCTCACCTGTCGGAAAGTCGATCGTTCGGAAACGGGAAGTGTCGGGTGTCGTGTCCGGTCGTCCGGTAACCGGATAGCGAGGATGAACTCCCTTTGACATAACGTCACACCGCTGCCGTTGACTGGGTCTCTGTGAATATTTTATACCGGATATAGAATTAATTGATTGGTCGAAAAAAATACAAGCCTTTTATCCTTAAAAAAGGCTTGTATTTTTTTCGACCAATCAAAGCCAACCACCAAGCGTTGCACGAAAAATAAATTTAAGGAAAAGTGGCTATTTTATGCGGTTTTCTTAGTTCAAAGTCAGGGTACGTTTTGAACGTCAAAATTTACATTAAAATTGAATTGATACTAATCGCCTCTTCCAAAAGGTAGTTTCGTATGGAGAAGAATGGGCAAGAAACTCCACCGTTACTCTTTTAAAAATGTTTTATAATATTTTGTATAGGTACATTAATTATATATATATGTGAAGACGATGAATCTAGAATTAAGACTCCTACATACTGGCGCGACTTGTCGCGCGACGCGTCGCGACACAAAGGCACCGCGTGTAACGCTACAAGCGACACAAAGGCACCGCTTGTAGCGCTACACGCGGTGTCTTTGTGTCGCGTCGCGTCGCGCAACAAGTCGCGCCAGTATGTAGGAGCCTTAAAATTATTATACCCCATTAGGTAAAAAGAATTCAAAATGAAGCAATGACATATAAATGAATTATGTGATAATTTATTTATCTGTCATTAATCCATGGTGTTCACATATTTTCAAACTTTGTAAAAGTACATAAATCAATTCCTAAAAAAAAATAAAGTTATAGGTCAGTGTGCGAGTTAAATTAATTCACAGAATGTAAAACCAATGTCATAAAAATAATTAATTATACAAATACGAGGGTGACACTGAAAGTTGTTAGAAAATCTAAAACTGAACAAACTAGCAAGTTATTAGTTTTATTATGTCGTTTAGAAGTGGCCAGTTCTAAAAACTTTCAATGTCGCCCTCGTACAATGCAACCAGTTTGATTTTGTCTAGACACCGAGGCCCCCGCAACACAGGCAACAGGAAGGAATACGGGTGGGTTTAGGGGGGTAACCATCACCTCTTATAGCAGTATTATTTCAATATTACTTTAGCGTGAGAAAGAGATGGAGCTATAAGTCCTGTATAGCTCCATCACTTTCCCATTGTGAAGTAATATTATAATAATACTGCTTTATGAGGTGATGGTTACCCCCCAGATTGTCCTATGGAGCTAGACCAGCATGTTTCCATTCTTATCTTGGATAATAATCCTCTAATTTGTAATATGCTTGTTTACAAAGTGTACCTACTTTTAATATGAGTTTGAAATTTTCTTTCATTTAATTGCAATAATTATACCACAAGGTATTTTGTTGTCCCATTTAACACAGTACTCCATAAAAGATGTACTTTAGATAATCTGAAAAATGGTTGATCATTGTATCTTTATTTCTAGTATAAAAATGATGTCTATCACTTATTTTATTAAAAAGATGTAGATTTTTTCTTACATACGAGTACATAATATTTTCATAAATGAATTGGCATGGTACCGTCATAATTGTAATCTTTTTAAATAGTTCCCTAAGAGATTCGCGGCGACGTAGATTATAAATGGCTCTGACAGCTCTCATTTGCAAAATAAAGATGGATTTATTATCAGCGACCCGAGAAAAAATCAAAATCAAAGTCATTTATTCAAACTAGGCTGAGAATCAGCACTTTTCGAACGTCAAAATTACATAAGACAGTCCCCCAAAACGCCCACCCTACACCACTTCCTAGTGTTAGAAGTGACCAACAAACTCCCCAGCAGCACAGCTGTCTGTTCAGTTAGAGAAAAAAAAATGGATTCTATACAACAGTATGCAAAACAATTTACACCACGTGCAACACAAAACATTAAATTATTAGCCATATATTAATATGTCAGCTAGCCCACCACTATACCAATAAAAAAAAGAAAAGAAAAAGACCGAAAACTATTCTCAAGCAGAGATAAAAACGTAAACAGAACTTAAAACCTAAATAAGAGCCTCCAAGCATAAAGGGCGTGCCCGCTTACATATAGCTATAGCTACAAATGATGAACTAGGACCATCCAAGTAAAATAAATAAACAGTTAATTACTAATAACAAAACAAAACAATGATCAGCAAGACGACCAGTCGCCACAAGTAGCACCCGTTCACGAGCATAACGCAAAAATCAGCCATTACCCCTCCCGCTTCGCCATATTTGAGGGAAGGAGGCAACCCGACCCCCGACACTACCGCAAGCAGTGACATCTAAGGGAGCATGACGAACTTGCTGCCGGTTGTAAGAATAATATAATCAGTTATCGAGGTCGCTAGCTAACCACATATTGCAATATAACTCAACAAAAAAACATTGTAATGAGAAGATTATGTCAATAATAAACGCAATTAAAATTAAAAATAAATTGAATTGTTCAGTCAAATAAAATAAACAATTATATGAACTCATATAACCTGTCACAAGGTAAGCTAATTCTGGAGAAAGAACATAAACATTGTCTTGAATAAATCACAGCGACCAACAATTCTTATCGTTTAAGTAGTCGTTGATAGAATAGTATGCCCTTGAACAAAGTTTGGATTTTTCTTTAGTTTTAAACGCATTAAAAGGCAAATCTAGCAAAGAAGAGGGTAGATTGTTATAAAAAGTAATACACAACAAACATGTTATGCACTTTGTAAAGCCGGTGAAATGGAACAAGTAATTTGTCCTTATTTCTGTTGTTAATATTGTGAATATCACTGTTTTTAATGTATAAGTGTATATTTTGTCTAATATATAAGATGTTGGCGAAGATAATTGTGATGCCACCATGAGAATACCAATATCTTTAAAAAAACATCTCCGAGAAACTCTGGCACCTAGCTGGTAAATTGCTCGAACAGCTCGTTTTTGAAGAATAAATATATTTTGAATGTCAGCGGCTTTGCCCCGTAGGACATGCTATGAAAATAACTAAAATATACTAACCGAGCTGTATCAACGTCAGTGAATTGTCTTACTTTCCTGACGGCGGCGCGGTGGCGTAAGCGGCCGAACTGAGACTTCTCGCTAGGCTTGATATATGAGGGCACCACTGAAGTTTAGCATCTACTGTTATGCCCAGAAAAACTGCCGAGTCTACAGTTTCAAGAACCTGTTTATCCATGACGATGTTGGGTCCTAGATTTCTAACATTCGGTAAAGCGAACTTTATACATTTCTGGGGTGGGGTGGTAATATATACGTTTTTAGGGTTTGTACTCGTTTTTTGCGATTTGCGGCTAAACTAAGCATCCTATCAAAAAAAGTCAAATGTAAAAGTTATAAATAATTAAAAAAATCTAAAACTTTCTTTCAAACATTATAGCCTGCATGGCAATACCAGGACAGCACCTCAAAATTATCGAGAAAAACGCAAAAAACCGTTTTTTTTTTTGGTTTTTAATTTATAAACACTTAAACCTTTTTTATGGAAATTGGTGAAAATGTTCTTTTTTGTGTTTCAAACAAGCCCAATTATTTTCAAAGCGAAATATTTATTATTTGATGTTTTATGAAGAAAATACAAAAAAAATACCTTGTTTTCAAACGAAAAACATTGTGTTGCAAATTTTGGAGAAATTACCTGTGCTAGTTCCTTTTTTTTTGTTGAAATCTCAGCTTTCATAAAGAATTAAAATATAATAATGTTTCTGTACAAAAATATCGTTAAAAAAGCGAACAACCGAAAAACTACTTTTCAAAAATCGATTTTTCAGTGAAAATCATATTTTTTTTTTCTACCAGTTAACAGAAACTGGTTTATCTTTCTAACAGCATAAGCAGCCAAGGTTAGCCGCCCCGCAAGAGATGTTATATGTGGTCCCCATTGTAGTTTCTCGTGTTGAGTGATTCCTAGGAAAACCGTTCGAATAATAAATTCCAATTTTACTCCCTGTTCTTCATAGGATTATACTGTACAAAGATAAAAATAGTATTTCTAGGGCATGGTTAGCACGAACGTATGTATGGAAGTGGCTCGAGGAGGCGAACTGGCGAAACGCCGGGGCGTAACTCCGCGGCCGCGAGAAATCGCGGCACAGCGGACGGAGCTTCAGCGGGATCTCATGGCGACATGGAGAGTACGGTTGTCGCAACCCAGTGCTGGGCACGCCACGATTGCGGCGATAAGTCCCCTCTTTGAGGAGTGGCTAGAGAGGCACCTTCCGCTTGACACAGGTCTTCACCGGACACGGCAGCTTCGGGAGGTTCCTGTGTTTTGTCCCGCCTTGCTTTGTTTACTTTCAAAATAATGGCTAGTAGTGCAAGTGCTAAGTTTATATCGTTTAACTGTAGGGGTGTGAAAAGATCGCAGCAATGTGTAAAAGACTTGTGCTCGAAGGCGGACATTATAGCGTTACAGGAAACATGGTTGCTACCTCATGAAATCCCAGTGCTAGGTGGAATACATGAGGATTTCTGCTACACCGGTAAGTCTGCTGTGGACTTGTCAAATAATTTGTTAAAAGGCAGGCCGTACGGTGGGGTAGGAATATTGTGGCGTAAAAGTCTGTTTAATATTGTGAGTGTGGTACAATGTCAAAGTGAACGACTGACGGCTATAAAAATAGAATTAGAGAACAAAGAGTTATTAATTTTTTCTATCTATATGCCTACAGATTCGTCAGAAAACCTAACTGAATTTACTAACTGTTTAGGGGAAGTAGTGTCTATTATTGACAACCTTGCCATTGAATCTGTATTCATGTTAGGGGATTATAATGCCCACCCCCATCAGCTTTTTGGGGTGGAAATGATGAACTTCTGTCAATGTCAAAGTTGGATATGTGCTGATATAATGTCATAGGGGGGGGGGGGGGGGATCAGACACGTACACCTTTGTTAGTGATGTGCATGGCTGTAGAAGGTGGCTTGACCACTGTTTGGTAACGGAAGCAGCATGGCGGTCAGTCGTCAGCGTGCGCGTCTGTCAGGGTGTGTATTGGTCTGATCACCTTCCGTTACAGGTTGAATGCAACTTGGACGTAGTTATACCTAAAATTGTAAATAATAATAGTGTTAATAAGGTAATCTGGGGCGAAAGAAACAGAAAACAAATTGAATTGTATAAGCAAGTCTGTAATTGTAAGTTGAGAGAAATAGACTTTCCAACGGAATTAAGACTGTGCGCGGACGGTTATTGTAATAATGAAAGTCATAAAGAGGTAATAGATAGACTGTATAATGACATAATAAATTCTATGACCGAGGCAGCGATCAAGAGCAGTCAGTATAGGGAGGTCCGGAGAGGTGGGTATATCACAGGCTGGAACAAGTTCGTAAGGGATTCGCATAGGGAAGCTCGGCTTCACTTTGAGAGGTGGTGTGCAAGTGGGAAACCAGTCTCGGGGCCTACCTGGCAAGCTATGTCAGAGAGTAGAAAAGCTTTTAAGAAAAACCTTAAGTTCCTTCAGGGCAATCGTGAACAGATCCGTATGGACGTGCTTGCTTCTCACCACGAGAATAAGTCTTTCAGCCAATTCTGGAAACAAACCAGTAAACTCAATCTGAGGCCGAGTCTTCCAGTCAGTGTGGGGGGTAAAACGGAGGCTGTGGACATCGCCAATACATTTAAGGAGCACTTTATGACAGAACCAAGTCGATCAATTGATAGGAACATCCGACAAGCGAAGGTTCCTTTGTCTGAAAAACCAGTCAGAGTAACCACAAAAGAGGTGTCACAGGTTATAAAGTATATGCGTAAGGGTAAGTCTCCTGGCCACGACGGGTTGAGCGTGGAGCATCTGAAGCATGGGGGGCCACACCTGTGTAGAGTCTTGGCGATGTTATTCACCTTCTGTATTAGGCATGCTTACCTGCCGGATGATCTTGCCCGAGCGGTTGTAGTACCGATTGTAAAAAACAAAACAGGGGATATCAGTGAAATAAGTAACTACAGACCTATTACGTTGGCTACTGTAGCCGCCAAGGTATTAGACGGTGTGTGGAATGGCTATCTCGCACAATCAGCTAACCTTGAAGATGCTCAATTTGGTTTTTGGCCCGGTCTTTCGACTGAGAGTGCGATATTGGTCCTGAAACACACCGTCAAATACTATACCGATCGCAAAACGCCGGTGTATGCTGCCTTTTTGGACCTCTCAAAGGCATTTGACCGTGTAGAATATGATACACTATGGGATATGTTGCGGTTGAATGGAGTTTCTGACGGAATCATAACATATTTAAATATTGGTATAACCATCAAACCAATTATGTGAAATGGTCGGGCTCACCTTCTGACCCATACCAATTGAAATGTGGGGCGAGGCAGGGGGGGTTGAGCTCCCCTTCACTTTTTAACATTTATGTAAATGGGCTGATCCGTGAGCTCAACAGCACCGGAGTAGGCTGCTCAATAGACGGTAAAATAGTTAATAACATTAGTTACGCGGATGACATGGTGCTGTTGAGCCCATCGATCAGTGCCTTGAGAAAACTGGTTAGCGTGTGTGAGGTATTTGCGGAGACTCATGGCCTGGCATACAATGTCAAGAAGAGTGAGCTGCTGGTGTTTCGGGCTGGGCGTAGGGGTCCCTCTCACGTTCCGCCCGTGACACTAGCGGGGGTGGCTCTAAAAAGAGTTACGCAATTTGTGTACCTAGGTCATGTTGTAAATGAGGACCTGACCGACGAAGCAGATATAGAGAGGGAACGTAGGGTGCTGACGATTCGTTGTAATATGCTGGCACGCAGATTTTCCCGATGTTCCTATGCGGTAAAGAAGACATTGTTTAGGGCATACTGCCAGTCTTTTTATACGTGTAGTCTGTGGACTAGCTACACGCAGCGAACCGTCAGTGCCCTGCGGGTCCAATATAACAATGCTTTCAGGTTGCTGATGGGATTGCCTCGCTACTGCAGTGCGTCAGCGATGTTTGCTGAAGCTCAAGTGAATGGCTTTCACGCCATTATACGTAAAAGAGCAGCCTCGCTGATGCGAAGGGTGAGGGGCAGTCCCAACAGCTACCTGAGGGTAATTGCAGACTACGTCCATAGTCCTGTTTGGAGGCATTGGATTGGGCTGCACATATTGTAGGCTGACTGGTGTTCTATTATTTGTTGTATTTGTGTCGTACTAACATAGTTTTTAAGTCATCTTGATGTACTACTAACGCTCTATGGACCGAAGAGTCTGAAATAAATGTTTTGAATTTGAATTTGTTTCCTCCCGCCTTATTGGCGGGAGGAAACTCCCGGGTGTCACCACTGTGTGGGTCGCCCGGAGGACACGGTGGAGCATGCAGTGGAGGTCTGCCCGGCTTGGACAGAGCACCGCCGTGTCCTCGTGGAGGCGATCGGCGGCAGAGATCTCTCGCGTCCGGCCCTGGTTCAGGCCATGGTACGGAGCGAGAGGGCATGGGCAGCCGTCACCTCCTTCTGCGAAGCAGTAATGCTCGCGAAGGAAGAGGCGGGACGGTTGAGCAAAAGGCAAATTTCGCGCCCTCTCGCCCCTAGCCGCCGCAGGAGACGCCCTGGGCGTCGGGAATCCCGGGCGGATTTCCGGCCACTGTAGGCGCGGGCTTGCGGACGGTGAGCAACGGGTAGCTCACCGTCCGGTAAGGACCAGGCCCGGGTCGGCGCGTTGTATTCCACGCGCGCCTCAAAGAGATGTCGTCAGCACAAGTGTAGGGGTCCACTAGGGCCGATGCCTGCTGGGGTCGCGGAAAGGTCCTAAAGAGTTACCGAGGCCCCTGGCAGCACAGGCAACGGAAGGAATACGGGTGGGTTTTAGTCAGTAAGAATCTGACACATCCTCCCGCTCCGCCCAGAGCGGGAAAAGTTATTTGAATTCCAACCCAAAAAAAAAAACGGTTAGCACGAACTTTCGCCTACAGTAAATGTTTTAATGCAACAACAGAAAACCGGCCAAGTGCGTGCGGAATTTATCCCAAGAATAAACTTAACATTCTAGTTGAAAAACATATTCTCCCATAGGAATGTATGCATGTATGTATGTTTGTAACTGCAAATGTAAGTTTGTATGCACAATATTGAGTGATTTACCATGTTATTTTCAAACCATAGACTTCTTATGGGTTTTCCTGTAATCTATAAAGTATAGAACTTATTTCTGTACTTTTTTAATTTTGGCTCAGCAGTTGCGGAGTAAGACCATTATATTTTCTTTAATAACGTTAAGGTCAAGCGCAGACGACTTAATTTTTTGTACGAAGGAATCTGCGGCACACACCAATGTGATTACATTTTATTAGCTCACAAGCGATCACTCCTTCGCATTAAAAGTCTGCCGTCTGTGCTGCACCTAAAACTAATTATTTTAAAATTATAAAAACAATATATTTGAAATCCTCATAACAAGTCCTTTCACACGGTACAGTTTGCAAAACTTTTAGTTATAATTTTTAATATTTCCCCCAATAGTGAACCCCTATTCAAAAATCATGTATTTACGTTGCACGTTCGTGTTTGGGTCACAGAAATTCATAGGTGTACCAAATTTCAACTAAATCAGTCCAGTAGATTCGGAGCAAATCGGCTATGACAGACAGACACACGAGTGATCCTATAAGGGTTCCGTTTTTTTTCTTTTGAGGTACGGAACCCTAAAAATCCATATTTTAGGTAGGTACATTCCTGAAACAACTTCTTACTCGTTGTTTATAAAGGCTAAAAGGTGATCCTTATTTCTTAAGAAATCCCTTCCAGCATACTCTGTCCTATACAGAGGTTAGAAGAGATGTTGATACCGTGAGAGTAGAAGAAAAAAACGAAATACAAATAAAAAACTAATGACTTTTCCCACGACATCGATCATCAAAAAACTCTCTCAAATTATCTTGATTAAATACCAAAAATACGATAAAAATCTACAAACGCACCAACTATCTTCCACCCTTAAATTAATTATTCGCTCTGTAAAACGACTGACGTCTGACGATCATTGATATTATATTCATCACAAATTCTGAACGTGCATCGTGTGACCTTTATTGACAGGTGCATAAGGTTTATAGTACAATGCGCGTGCGCTCGTGAAATGCTGCAACCTTACCATTATCTACTTGTGCAAACATAACAATTAAGTAAAGTCCACCACCTGTATTTGCCCTTAGGCTCAGTGGCAAGTGTGGCAGCATTGTTACCATTTGATCTGACAGGTAAAGCGTGTTTATTTAGCGGGTAGTCAAGTTTTTTCGGGGAGGGTAGTTTGAATAATGTAGGGAGACGTGTTTGTAATGTGTTTTATTTATCAGGTCTTCTTTTGGTTAGTGTGTTATCCAGTAGTTGCATTTTATTGGTTTGTAAGAGAAATGAAATGACGGAAGAGCAATATCATCACAAAATACGGCTACCTACAACCCTTTCACTTTTTATTACAATATATACCTACCTACAATTTTGTATATATAGGTATCAAACTATTTATTAGTGGCTTTTGTGAACAAGATATTAATTCCGACTTGTTGTAATGGCAAACGTGTCATTTGGTTTAAATAGGTTTTTATTTTTATTATTTTATGAATATTTTACATAGATTCTTGTGTATTTTGTGAATGTGAGAGATTTGTAGATCATTTATTTTTTGTTAAGTACCTGGTACTTCCCATACCTATTGACACTGTGATTTGAAAACATTGTAAAAGCCAATTAATTTTAAAAGAGTAACCGTGGAGTTTCTTGCCGGCTCTTCTCCATAGGAAATGACCAATTGGAACCGTGCACCTAGCTTCTGATGTTTCATAAGTGCCCATGTAGGTTTACGTGAAATAAAATATTTTGATTTTGATTAATAAATGATAAAAATCTTGAACTTCAACTTTGCAATTTACTTAATTCGTACTTAACCATTTCATTTTTGCTATCCACAGGTGTATCTTATGGTTCTACGCTACATCTTACTGCTACTTTTAAGCCACGGTTGATTTGCTCTATCATTCTTAGAGACTCTCATCTGATTCTGTCTGACCACCATTTCCATTTTCATCCATTGTTCGTATTCAGCCCCACATCTGTAAAAACAAACATTTGGTTAAGTACTTCTACTTAAATTAAAACTTATAGTAGATAATCTCTTAACTGATCTTACTCCAGCTTCACTGCACCCATAAAAGCCCATTTGCAAAATCAACAATCCCACCAACCACAATACCACGGGCAATCAGCCGCTTGTAAACTGATACGTCTCAATCGGAAACGTAAATAAAAGATAAAACTTGTAACTCAATATGTTACGGATTCACTACCGATCTTCCGTCCATTCTTACGATTGATTTACATTTAATCGGTTGAGGGGAGCAACGCGTGGCGCGCGCGTGCCTTGACAGATAATCAGCCATTTTGTTTTTTTTGGCGCGCGCACAAGAATGGCGGTAAAACCGCTTGAAATGTAATTATTGTAATTTTCGACATTGTAATCTTTTAGTGAGTGTGTTTATGGATTTGGAAGTGAGTGAGAGAGAAAATTATATGGTTTTTGTGGTTGAAAAGCACTGTGACTATTTAGCTGAGTATTTACTTTGATGACATGTTAAAAATGCAGAGTGGCAGTTTGATGAGCGAAGAAAATGCTGAAAGGTCAAGGGTCAACCCTTTTTCTTTTTTTTTTTTTTTGTTTCGGAAATCATCAAATAACTTCTCCCGCTCTGGGCGGAGCGGGAGGGTGTGTCAGACTCTTATTGACTAAAACCCACCCGTATTCCTTCCTGTTGCCTGTGTTGCCAGGGGCCTCGGTGACCCATAACTACCTTCCCGCGCCATAAGTACCTTCCCGCGAAGGGTCAACCCTTGCGCAGAATTTCTGATAACAATTTGAATCGTTTCATTTCCTTAGAACCTTGTTGTTCGTTCTTTTACCCATTCCTAAACACGAAAAGCTCTATTAGAATTGTTAGGAATTCCAAAGAAATAGCCGAATGAAGAATTCTAAGAGACTGGGTATATTTTTTTTGTTGAGTTTTTTCATATTTCAAATTGAATGTTTAAATCAAAGCTGTGAATACCTAAAATCATACCTAGATACATACATAAATTTATTAAATTAAGTACCAAGCTACCACCTAGCTGTGAAGCTAACAAAATCGTTTAATTGGTCAAGGTTAGCTGATGAGACACAATGGATGTTCTATTGTTTGACGCCGAATTGGTGTCGCGCAGGGCTTAACAGGTTAAAGCATTTTATTCTACAAAATAAATTGAAAACTAAGATACATGAACTAAGATAAATATCCTGATAGAAAGTAATTTATTAAATGTTACTCCCTGACAACTTGGTATTTCAATTGAAATATCAAGTCCATTAAATATCCTATTTGCCTTCTCTGGCAATCGTATAGAAAACTCAGTGAAGCTTCGAAAGCTTCCAACAATACCGACAATATATCAACGATATAGGTAGGAGTCTTTTTAATTTGCCTCGCAACTGCCGAAGCCCTACAAGCATCCATATAACGGATATCGATTCAGCGACTCCCGCTTTTCCAAACTTTGCCTGTTGGCTTTCTTTTATATTCCACGCTTTTTGTTTAAATTTTAAAAAGTTTGCATGCTTTAGAAAAGAAATTCTAAAGCATATTGTTTGTGGTTCGCGAAGTTAGGACCGTTTCTATTGAATTATTTTATGAATTGAAAAACTTATATAAGTAAACGTTGAGTTTTTAGGAAAAAAATTCAAAGTTACCAAGGTACTTTCTAACCTTAGGTTTTTTTTTAACACACTTGCTCGAAAAGTGGCTCTTATTGCACCGTTTTTAAGTTCGCAATGCAGTGCACACGCGTGCTTTATTACGCGTCAGCCCCGCACTAGTGCCGGAAAGTACGCCACAGACATCTACAACCTACTGGTCAAAGTTTGAAATTTTTTTTAATTGTCGCACTAGAGAACCTTCCCTTTTCAATGCCTTAAAACTTGTGAATAGGTATGACGACGCAGAATATACTCGTAGCGCCGCCTCGTTTTGTTACGAAGTTACTGGAATAACCAAAGAGGTTGGATAAGAGTGACACTGGTGCCGATTCCCTTGTTCACAAACTAAACTAAATTTAAGTTCAGTGCATCTTTTTCTTTGTATTTCATTAAGGAAAGGACAAAAGATAAATTTTAGTTTAGTCCTGTCAAATTAATCAGCGCCTGTCACTACTCCATACAAGTTTAGACTGGATTAAAAACTTGCCTACTAAAATTACGTCAAATTACGTCAAGCGCTGATTAATTTAACAGGACTAAACTAAAATTTTTCTTCTGTCCTTTTCTTAATGAACTAGAAAGAAAAAGATGCACTGAACTTAAATTTAGTTTAGTTTGTGAACAAGGGAATCGGCACCAATGGCTGATTACTGTCACTCTAGCAGATGTTTCGCATCGATGGTTGCGCGGCGGCTGTCTTCTGATGACAGAGAGGATGTCAGGGTAGCCGCTCAACGTGGACGTGGTACGACACCACGTCCACGTTGAACTGCTATATTCTGGCACAATCCTGATAATATTCAAGCTACTGAACCTAATAAAACTAATATGCCACCACATCTGGTAAAAGCTTTCTTGCTCCGTTAGGTATATAAACTGTGTAAATTAACAAAAACGTTATATTTCATCATATTATTGATTTTGATAGCAAATTAACAATAATTGGTGTTGTATAAAAAAATTTAAAAAAATCCGTTCTCGTGCTCTAAAAGTTCGTCTTTACGTTGTGCGTAGGCGACATAAAATCGCTTTTTATACTCTAGTGCATAAAGTAAACTTTTTTATAAGACTAATATTATGGTATTAGTCTTAGAAAAAAAGGGGCCCAACAGCCACACGCACAATAAAACGTCGCAGATTAAAGTCGTTATTTTATTTTATTTGTTTTCATTTATATCACTTCCGTGTCTTATATCGTTAATTTAATAAAACCATAGAAAATAGGTGTAATTTATTATTTAAAAACGCAAAGAAACGTTTTTATGACTTAGCAGTATGAAGAACCCAAAGCGAATGACACATGTTGAAAATTAAAAAAAACACTTTTTAAAAGTTTCGTGGCGGGAATTAGCTATTTTCTTCTTCAATTTTGCAACATTTTTAAACAGTGAAAAGTGATTAAACTAAAACAATGGAATATTCATGTGACGAAGAAATTACACTCTCGCCTAACACGTTAATGGAGCAGAATGTGAAAAAGTGGTTGAAGAAATATTACCCCCGAAATCCAAGCAACTTTGTCTCAACGCGTACGACAATTTCATGCGTTGGAGATCAGACAAACAAATAAATACGGTTATATACTGTATGCCTGTTTCATTTTCTCGCAATCGAAGTGAAAAGCACAGTGTCTCTCTCACTCGGGCATAAACGAGCCATTTTACCCCTCGACTTAATTATATAAACGTCTCGGGGTAAAATGGCTTCTTTAATGCACTAGTTGTACAATCTACTATTTTTTATTTACGGCGCTGTGGTAGTGAATCGCGCGTGCATGACAATGTTCTTTTTTGAAAAGGAGTTGCATATTAGAAACTTTTATAGAGGATTTATAGCATGGGTGTAGAGAAAATCTAAAGATTGTTACCGTTTTTCAATTTTATTACATTGTTTCCAATACAAAAGATATAACTGCTCATAAGAAAATGGTGCCGTTTCCCTTGTTCACAAACTAAACTAAATTTAAGTTCAGTGCATCTTTTTCTTTCTATTTCATTAAGAAAAGGACAGAAGATAAATTTTAGTTTAGTCCTGTCAAATTAATCAGCGCCTGTCACTACTCCATACAAGTTTAGACTGGATTAAAAACTTGCCTACTAAAATTACGTCAATTTACGTCAAGCGCTGATTAATTTGACAGGATTAAACTAAAATTTATCTTCTGTCCTTTTCTTAATGAAATAGAAAGAAAAAGATGCACTGAACTTAAATTTAGTTTAGTTTGTGAACAAGGGAATCGGCACCAATGTCTCAAAAAATAATTAAGTCTTAAAAGTAGTATAGTAAGGATGAATCTCGTAGCATCTCGTGATCCTGTTTAATTGTTGTACAATCTACTATTAGTTTAGGCTGTTTGGTGGCATCGCGTCAGGCACGAAAAATCATCTGTCATCTGTCATATACTGCCGCATTTTGTACAAATACTTAGTGCACCTATCAGTGCGTGTTTGTATGAAGTTTTATTTCTGTCGACTGTCGAATTATTATTTATTTATAAAACACAATAATTATAACACCTTTACAGGTTGTCATGGTATGGGCATGTGATGCGGAGAAATGAGGAAATTGTCGTGAGGTCTTGAGTACATATGAATGTCGATGGCTATAAGAGTAGAGGAAGACCAAAGAAACGATGGATGGACTGTGTGAAAGATGATATGGCTAGAAAGGGGGTGACTACCGAGATGACAACTAATAGAGAAGTATGGAAGAAAGGGACATGTTGCGCCGACCACAAATAAATTGGGATAAGGGCAGGAGAATGATGATGACATGCTCATCCAAGGCAATGTCATATGTCTACCCAAATTTACAAAAAATAAAATGACCTGTAGGCAAAATTATAATGTCAGACCTCTTTCAATTATTATTTGTGCCATTTTAATGAATTTCGGCAGGTTTTGCCCAAATATATCCTGCGATACCGTAATAACATTAATAATACATGCAGCTCGCGACATAGGGGTAAACTTGAGTAGGTTAATCCTATCCACTGGCACGTCTAACAAGACGGAGCGGCATGGAGCGCAGCTACGCACAGTATGCACCCATCTGGCGCGCGCAGCCGCAGTGCTGCCAGCATTTCCGGGTGGTGCAGCAACCCTGGCAGTACGCGAGCCATGTACTGGACCAGTACGACGCCCCTTCTTACTGCCACCCGACCATGCCCAGGACGAATAGACCCGGGTATATCAGGGGATAAAAAGGATAAACACCGTACTGTTTACGGTAAAGAAATCTAGCAAATTTGTTTTGATTTTTTTCCAACATGAGGCTGTATTTCCCTTCATACGTATTCCGAATAATTGCACCTGTTTCTGGATGACTAAAACAAAACACATACAATTACGTTATAGAGGCATAAGGAAGGTGTAAAGTTCACTCATCCAACCAGACGGGTGTCGTATCTGGTGGGCAAATACCCGACAGTTGATGTCGGGATGTTCTATACAAGGTGTCGTTTTGCATCCTCGTCAAATTTCAGGAGGCTGCTATGAAAGATACATATAATCAAATAAAATTACGATACCTGCTCAATAATTAATACATACTTGTTTTTTCAGTTATTTAAGTTTGGCAGTATTTTAGAATACACTGCTTTCACGTAACAGAATCACCCCGATGCGTATGCGGTAGTGTGTGTGTGTAAAAGCGCAGTTACAGTACGGTATCACACGGGCCGCGTTTTAACATGCGTGTCCCACACATGCCGATTTCCGAAAATTAGAAAAACAGAAAAAAGACCTACTTATTTTATTATTGATTCGTGTCGAGAATCGTTAGCATAGTTACCTCCTTGAATTTGACGACGATACAAAACGACACCTTGTATATTATGCTAGTTGCGCTTAAACTGTGCTTGCGCGATGCAGGATTTTGCGTGACGTCAGTGAGTTGCGTAGTTCGCATGTGGCGATGTAGATGTCACCACAACGTAATCCCGTCGCACATCGTCCCCTGCCACTCAAAAGTTTTGAAGATAATTGCATTGAGGTGTTGATCTAACTGTCTAATCATGGCAATACAAGATAGGCAAGTACTTACATGCTTGTAACAGCTCTATTCAAGGTAAAAATTATATTAGCTAGCCAAACTCCGCAGACGGTATGGGTATCGATATCTAAACATGATTACAAAAGATTTTTTTTTTTAATAAATAATTACTTTTTAATAGCATGGAATTACAGCTAAACTCCGTCTCACGAGAGAAGTCCCGCGGCACTAAGCGGAACTAATTATGATTATATAGTTATCTAGCAACGTTCCTACAATAAACCTACCTCAGACACCTCTCTATGTTTAAGATTGTGCATTTTATTAACCAGTGCCTGTAATATGATGTTTAGTTATCAAAATATATAAAGATTTATGATTTCGTCGCATGTCTGTGGCGCCGCGTCTGCGAGACTTCTTTCGTGAGACGGACTTTACCACAATTTTACAAGACAATCTGACAAAAAATTACACATTTTTGACTTTACAAGACAATCTGACAGATGGCATAAAGTCGAATTATTCATTCACTGCAGTAGGTACCAGTGAATGAATAATTCGACTTTATGTCATCTGTGATTATCAAACAAATAAACCGTTCAGTGTAACATATTGCCTAGTGTAAACCATATCATACATAATGTAACATCACACTTGTAAATGCCAAAGGGTTAGGTAGGGTATTCACACGTGGCCGTCACAGGTAACAAAAAACAGTCGGAGGCATCTTCTTAAATTTAACAATACTGACATATTGCTTGCATGATATTGTTTATAATAGATACCTATAGAAATAGGTCATCTTGTTTCCGTCATTTTTAAAGTTCACTTTTTACGCAATCGTGTTTTTTGATTTTTTTAATTTACCTACTGTATTTTGTCAATATGGTGTTTGATTGTCGGCCCACGCGTTTGGTCTCTAGAGCGCCACATAGGAACAAACATACATATATATGCTAATTAACACATTACCCTCCTTTGCATCGCGCAGTCGTGTAAAAACTAGTATAAGCTAGCCTCTTGTCCTATTGAAACTCCGTACTACGCTAGGGCAGTTCAAAGTCAAAATATTACACTTTGACTTTGCCTTTGATTAGACTGGAAGTCGGCCCCAACGTAGTTGGGAAAAGGCTAGGCAGATGATGATGATGATGATGATGTGTCGTTAGATTCGTCTTCATTGTAAGCAGTGGCGTAGCTACCCAGGGGCTAGGCGGGGCAGTGCCCCGGGGCCCTCAAGCTCAGGGGGCCCTCGAATCCTTACCCGAAATCTCGATCGAACTGAACTTTTGGAAATTTCTCCCATTTTCAAAATAAATATGACAGGTTGCAACCCGATTTTAATCATGAAAACTCAGTTGAGAGAAATTCAAAAGTTATAGCTAGGGAATTCCCCTAAATTCTTTCTGTAGGTTGGCAGTGTTGTCAATTTGACGAATAGCGATATGTGCGTTTTATTATTCATCGATCTGCGTTTTATCGTGAATTCGAGGTAAGATTTTTTTTTCGAGAACGGTTAAAAAATGTATGCTGTATCAGGAGTAAGTAAGCTACTGTCAATAAACTGTTTGTACTGGTCAATATAGTGGTTCAATTTTATTTGATTTTAATACCACTCATATCGATGTCCGTTACGTCAATAAATTTTGTCAAATCTATAGATTTCGGCTACTCATTGTATAACGTGAAATATCGTGAAAAAATGCAGGTCACCTGCAGTAGATGCATTAATTTAGGCCCGCGCGCGAGGAGATCGTTCTTGGTCTCCACCGTTAAATGTGGTAACACTAGCGGCGATAAAATGTTTGCCGGGGATTCCCCAACGACGTCTTGTAGCGTATCATTACGTTTGTCTTTCCTTTTACTTTTAAGGCTTCTACATACTGTGGCGACTTGTCGCGCGACGCGTCGCGACACAAAGGCACCGCTTGTAGCGCTACACGTGGTGTCTTTGTGTCGCGTCGCGTCGCGCGACAAGTCGCGCCAGTATGTAGGAGCCTTTAACGTCGTCAGTGAACAGTGAGTACCTACTCGTGGACAATCTAATATTGTATTGTATAAATAAATTAGAAAACTAAAATTATGGACTAAAAGAAACCCAGTGGTGCATTTAAACGCAAACAACGCCAAGAAAGAGAAGATAGTAAACAAAAATTGCCGAAAATTGACACGTTTTTGAGTCCGCCTTCTGCAAGTACTTCTGGACAAAATATTTCTATTGAAGATTATTATTTTTGATTATTTCTTTTTTTCCAAGAAATAGTGCTACGAAAACACTTTACTCTCCCATTCCTTGCAAACTACACACTAAACCGTAGGAAATATCAAATCTGTACCACCCAATACTCCAGAACAGCTCTTGCTCAACGTCACTACAATATTATAAGCAACCACCTGTACAATATCGTAAACAAAAACTGCAACATTTATCCAATGACTAGGTTCGAATGTAAGAAAAGTGTTCAAGGATGGCTACAAAAACTTAATTACGAAGACACCGAACATCTGCTTAAGATATGGACCACTTAGTCACTCACTGTAACTTATACACAATTTCTCATTCAAGTCTAATTATTTTAAACTTACGACATTACATTACACATACATACACTACACATACATAAATTACACATACATACATTACACATCCCTAAACATTCACTCACCCTCACACACTTACATTGTCCACTTTACATTATTTTCTTTATAATTTTTACTGTTTTATATTTTTTACTTCATTTCTCTGTGACAATGAAACTGCACTAATGCCCCTGCTGTCTCTCGTGGGAACCTGTGTACCATTGTGTAATAACTTTTGTTGGAACACTGGTACTCATAACACAAGTTAGATCTTACTTTGAGTACCAGAGTTCAAATTACGCTAGTCTTGAAAAAAGCACAGCTCTTGGCGTATCATAGTTACTAGTGTTATCCTTCACTTTTTTGCGAAATAAAGAATTGTTATTATTATTATTATTGATAGTAACTCAAAAAATGTAACTGCAGTGTTGGTTGAGAAGCCTGCTAAAGAAGATTCGACAATTATTGCATGGCACACATAAGAGCGGAGGATTTGGAGGAACCGCAACACTCTACATTTTTTGAAAATGTGTACGACAAATCTTCTTATGACTTGGGAAACTTCACGAACAAAATATTAAGTGATAACGAAAAACGTCAAATTCTTGATATGGGGCCTTTACAACCTTCAGAACCTTTTCCAACAGACATCAACCAGAACAATAGGTGTTTTTCAAAATCACATTACGATTCAAGTTCTAAATATGGTCCAGTTAATCGTTTTTGGTTGTGTTATTCCAAAATAAAAATATTCCAAAATACTAGACGCTGCCTATTGTCAACCCTGCTGGTTATTTGCTTCACAAAGGAATAATGTTTGGTGTACGGGTATTCGGGATTGGAAGCGTTTATCAGAAAGGATTAAACAACACAGTTCTTCGAGTGGCCATTCGGAAGCATGTGCTGTGTATGGATGTTGGAAAAAAAAATGATACTAATACTATCGACAAGGAACTTGAAAATGAAATTCGCAAAGAAGCATCATTTTGGAAAATGGTTCTTCGAAGGTTATTCGATATCATACTTACCCTAGCAAAGAGTTCTTTAGCTTTGAGAGGACATCGAGAAGACTTAAGTCAGAAAGGATACCATGGAAAATTTCTGTCCTTTGTAGAGCTTGTCGCCCGATATGATCACATTTTGCGGCAAGTTTTGGATATGCCCAAAAATAATAATTATTATTTCTAAGTTTTTTATCATTTTATTTTGTTTATAATTATTAACTGTTTAATATCAGGACTTTTTGAAATTGTGTTTTTTTATGTTTTAGGATCTACTAGATATCTGCGTGTAACAATTCAGAATGAAATGATTGAGCTTGGGGACCAAACTCGAAACCCATCTAATAGAACAAATTAGGGCGTCACCGTTTTTCGCCATCATAATGGATACGACACAGGACATATCGAAGGTAGATCAGCTAAGCATTGTTGTTAGGTATGCAGTAATAACCAGATCGGAAAATGGACAGCCAATTGATATAGAAGTAAAAGAAGTGTTTCTAGGCTTTTAAGCAGCCATCAAACATGGCGCAGCAGATTTAGTCAACCAAGTGACTACATTATTTATCGACAAAAATATTGATTTAAAAAAATGTGTGGGGCAAGGCTATGATGGAGCCGGTGTGATGAGTGGTGTGTATAATGGTGTACAAAAACATATTAAGGATATCCAGCCTACTGCGGAGTACGTACATTGTGCCACTCATAATTTAAATTTGGTAATAAATGATGCCGTTAGCAGTTGTGTGGAAATACAGATTTTTTTCGCAACGTTGCAAAATTTGTATAACTTTTTCGGAAACAGCATCAAACGTTGGGATCTACTGTCAAAATTCACTGGCGAATCGGACACCACTCTAAAAAAACTAAATCCGACTAGATGGTCCAGTGGTGATGGTCCAGTGGTGGTGATGGTCCAATACGAAATCTGCAATAAAATTTCGTTTTTTTTTATATTATTAAAGCATTATCAGAAATAGTTCTAAATAGTCCTAATAAAGATAAGCGTAGTGAAGCAGAGAGTATTAAAAAAAAAAGCAAAATTTCGATTTCGTGTTGCTTTGCGAATTCATGCACAGTGTATTGAACGACATCAATTATGCATCCAAAATTTTACAAAAATGCGACATCAATTTGGGCGAGGCAAGTAAAGCTTTAGCAGAGACCAAAGCAAAGTTGCAAATTTATAGAAATGATTTCGAATTATTCAAGTGCAAAGCCAGTGAAACTGCAATGAAAATATGGTATAGATACCCATTTTCAAGAAAAAAGACAAAGGAAAGTTAAAAAAACATTTTGATGAATTAGCTGCTGATCACCAATTACCAAACAGAGAAGAAATATTTAAAATTGAGATTTTCAATAATGTACTAGACACATTAATAGCTCAATTAAATACAAGTATTACTGGTATGAGTGCAGTCTGTCATATATTCGATTTTCTAACACCAACATTTTTATTACATGTTGATGAAGCAACTTTATTACAAAAGTGGGACGAATTCCAAAGAATTCTCACACTTTTGTTATAATATAATATATAATATTTTGTAATAATATAATAGAATCAATAGATTAATTTGACAGGACTAAACTAAAATTTATCTTCTGTCCTCTTCTTAATAAATTACAAAAAAAGATGCACTGAACTTAAATTTGGTTTAGTTTGTGAACAAGGGAATCGGTACCATTGTTTAAATGTTACAATAAAAAAAAAACCACAAACTTCAACTGAATGACAGGAAGAACTAAAATTTATCTTCTGTCCTTTTCGTAAAGAAAAAGACGCACTGAACTTAAATTTAGGTTAGTTTGTAAACAAGGGAATCGGCACCAGTATCTACCCCATGAAGGATGAGTCTACTTTAGCCAGTCTGAAACCTGGTTGAACTAATACCTAGGTCCCTATTTCTAGTACTACAATTACGTCTTTATTTTTCTTACGAGTCAGTGGCGGATTTACCAGCAGGCTCAGGCTGCCTAGAGCGGCAGATTTTAGAGGGGACCGTTTTTTTTCACAGTTTTACAGATAGTGCAATAGTGTAAATTATTGTGTAAGTAGCATACATTACCCCACCTTATTAATCGTAAGTACATGATTGAGCTTTGATTAGCTCAGAAATACCTATACTTAGGTACCTAAAAACCATTTCTTATGGAATGTCGACCAAATTGTTCGATTCTAAAAATAATCTAGGAACTGACATTTCTAGAGGTAAGGGCTTCAAAAATTTAACAGCCTATACTTGTGTAAATCCGCCTCTGTCACGCGAATACATGATGTTTTCATAGATATATTGACAAGGTGTCATGATGTTAATATTATTATCCTTAAACAGCAGCCTATTTACGTAACACAGTTTCAATCCCACTCCGTGAGGTTTAAAGGATATTGATAATCCATTGCTTCATTCCAAAGTGTATCAGAAGTGAGGAAAATGTCAGCCATTTTAAAAGAAAGTTGTTCCCGTTTCTAGTTGAAAAGACGTATTACTCGATTGAAGACTTTTTAAATGACAAATTATGACTAAACTTAATTTTCTTCGACATTCTAAATAATTAATAATATAATTCAATTACTTTATTTTATGCGGCTCATGACATTTTTCAATTGCTTCATTTTTTTTTATCCTAGACTTTATTAATTATGATAGTAAAAATAACCTGCTTACTAATATTATATTTGTATGCCGATTATTGGCCGAACATACAGATCAGCTAAAATGTTTACATGACACCTTTTTGTACTTATGTTCACAAATAAAGATTGATTGATTGATTGATTGATAGGTTTGAAAACTTCGTTTGCTGAACAACGTAAATAGCACAATGAACGTGGGTGAACTGTCAATATTAAAGGGGACTGGAGGAGCTAAACGCAAGTTTTATAAGTTTTATAATGGTGCCGATTCCCTTGTTCACAAACTAAACTAAATTTAAGTTCAATGCATCTTTTTCTATGTATTTCATTAAGAATAGGACAGAAGATAAATTTTAGTTTAGTCCTGTCAAATTAATCAGCGCCTGTCCTCCATACAAGTTTAGACGTGATTAAAAACTTGCCTACTAAAATTACGTCAATTTACGTCAAGCGCTGATTAATTTGACAGAACTAGGTAAACTAAAATTTATCTTCTGTCCTTTTCTTAATGAAATAGAAAAAAAAAGATACACTGAACTTAAATTTAGTTTAGTTTGTGAACAAGGGAATCGGCACCAATGCCTAAAAGTATATGATCAGAAAAATACCTATATGATATTCTTCAGGACCTATGCTATATGAAACGTAATACAACTAATTTGACACGATAAAAAAATCACGAAGATACCTCTAAAAATGTATTTTAACGATTAAAAACCATACATGCAATCATTCTAATTTTTTGTCAGATTATTTACCAATCAATAGATTTTTGTAAATAGATAATTGCTTCATATTTTGCAGTAAATTACCAGCGTTGTGTCATCGCGCTTCTCTTTCTTTTCTAAGCAGTCCGACAGTGACCGCAGTATTTTCACTGTTACGTAATCACCGCTGTTCCCTTAGGCAGCCTTTCCCAAAGTGGGCGATAACGTCTCCTTGTGGGCGCTGCAGGCCAAACGGGGGGCGGTAAGAGACCCAGAAAAAAAAATGGGGGCGTTGTGTAGAGGCTTGGGAGCGATTTGTAATTTCATCTAGGAGGACTCTTAGACACCGACTGAGCTCTCGACTCTCGACTAGAACTTGTGAACATCAACTAATATTAATTAAGAGATTGCTCAAAATAACTCGATAAATAAAATAAAAATCATGTCAATCGGTCGCTCCGTTTCGAAATGAAAGTAAACACAAACAAACAAATAAAAAGGCAACAGACACACTTTCGCATTTTAATAGTAATTAGTATTCTTAGAAAGGTAATTTTTGTAGATAATAGACCGCGGGCAATTATGTTTTAACAAGTTTTTGTTAAGTAACCCGATTTGTGCATACCTGTATCAATCGGCTGGTTCATAGAATACCTACTTGTTCTTACTTGTTGAGTACGATTGAGCGTCGAATAAGATAAACGAATTTATGCATTATGTTTGTCTTATTCCTGTCGGTGCGTGCTGCTTATGCAATCAAATATTAAACAACGTAATATTTTTTTTATTATCATTTGCGGTTTTAGCGCGTAATAGATAAGCAGTACTTAAGTTCAACACTTACTAACGTATTTCTCAAAACAAAACAAAACAAAACAAAACAATGTCGGAAGTAAAAAAGAAGAGAATACACAGAGAACACAATACATAGAGAATACATAGAGGCAATACTGTGCAGAATATATTAAATTCGGATTCATTGAAAATCCCACAAACCCATCGTCGCCTTTGTGCCTTCTATGTCTAAAAACATTTTCGAATGAAGCAATGAAGCCTTCAAGACTGCAAGATCATTTGAATAAAATGCATCCAGATAAGAAAGGCAAGAATGTAGCATTTTTTCAAGATCTACAGAAGAAGCATAATACTCAGCCAAGTGTAGCAAAACTCTTTTAAGCAAGATGACGACGAACTTCGGGCTTCTTACAATATCTCTTTGTTAATTGCTCAAAAAGGCAAACCACAAAACTTCGGAGAAGAGTTAATTCTGCCAGCAATAAAGGAAGTAATAACTACTGTGCTTCATAAACCGACCGCAGATATTATCCGAAAAAAAATCCTTTGAGTAATGTTTCTGTGCAAAGACGAATTGATGAAATGGCTGAAAACATTGAAGAATCATTGTGCAATCATCTGAGGACTAGTCAATTCTCAATTCAGCTCGATGAGTCCACTTTACCCACTAATCAAGCATTGTTGCTGTCTTACGTGAGGTTTATTAAAGATGAGAAAATATGTGAAGAACTATTGTTTGCTAGAAATTTAGAGACCGATACAAAAGGCGAAACCATAGTCAATACATTAGAAAAGTTTTGTGATGATAAAGAGATTCCCTTGAAAGATATTGTATCAGTTACTACGGATGGCACTCCGGCTATGACAGGGTGCCATAAAGGCTTCATAGCGTACTTAAAAAATAAAATTCCAGGTGTTCTTGCGAGAAATTTAAGTGAACGACTATTTCAATCACTGCAATATGTGATCAAAGCAGTCAATACAATTCGTAACAGCTCTTTGAATCATAGATTATTTCATCAGCTTTGTGTTACTAATGACGAAGACTTCAACCGTTTGTTGTTTCATACTGAAGTTCGTTGGGAATCAAGAGGCAATGGTCTGACTCGATTTTACAACCTGTTTGACTCTGTGATAGAGTTCTTGGAAACTAAAGATACAGAATTGCGCAACAAGCTCATTACATCAAAGAATGATATAGCTTACATGACTGACCTGTATAAATTGTTCAACGACATGAATCTCCAATTGCAAGGCGATGAACTAAATTTAATTAAAACAAAAAATGTCGTTGCTGCTTTCGCAGCCAAACTGCTTCTACACAAAAAGAATATGGGCAGACGTGAGTTTCACAATTTTCCGAATTTATCAGTATCCTGCAGTAACGACGACTTGTTCGCCTACTGCCAACATTTGGAAAACCTCCACATTGGCTTCACCGAACGATACCAGGACATTTTGAACTTGGAAATACCAGACTGGGTGTTGGATCCGTTTTCGAACGTGCTGACCCTGCCCATTACCGTCCGATCGCCATTACCTCCATTCTGTGCAAAGTTATGGAAAGGGTACTGAACAGTAAGTTGCTGACCTACCTCGAAGACAATGTTCTCCTCAGTGACCGTCAATATGGCTTTCGCCGGGGACGGTCAACTGGTGATCTTCTTGTGTATGTCACGCACTGCTGGGGCGAAGCCATCGAGAAACATGGCGAAGCACTTGCTGTATCGCTTGATATCTCGAAGGCTTTCGACAGGGTCTGGCACGCTGGTCTGCTCAGCAAGCTTCCTGCTTATGGCATCCCAGCTGATGTTTGTAGCTGGATATCAGACTTCCTTAGTGAACGGTCGATCAGAGTAGTCGTTGACGGCTGCTCCTCTGACCTTATGGCTATTGATGCCGGAGTTCCTCAGGGGTCTGTTCTCTCTGCAACTCTTTTCCTGCTGCACATCAATGACCTACTACAGATTGGTATTGTTGGGTACGCGGACGACAGTACTGTTTCAGAGAGATACTTGTCCAGCGCAAAAACCAACGGGGCCGCAGTTCGTTCCTTGAGAGAGGCCTTGGTAGAGCGGACAGAGTTGACGTTAAGCCTTGTCTACCAGTGGAGTGATGATAATCTGGTCACTTTTAACGCCACCAAAACACAAGCGTGTCTTTTTACCGCAAAAAGGAGTCGTTTCGACCTGACTCCTACTTTTCGGGGTACATCGGTTCCTGTAACTGATCGGCTCGAGCTCCTAGGCACGGAGTTGACATCTAACCTCAACTTCGGCGCCACCATCGAGTACAAAGCCCAAACTGCGGCCAAGAAACTGGGCATCCTAAATAAGGTGAAGAGATACTTTACGCCTGGACAGCTTTTGACCCTTTATAAAGCGCAGGTCCGATCCTGCATGGAGTATTGTAGCCACCTTTGGGATGGCTCGGCTAAATACCAACTTGCCGCGCTTGACTCGGTGGAACGCAGAGCTAAGAGGCTCATTGGCGACGTAAATCTGGTGGATGCCAAGCTTCACAGTTTGGCCCATCGTCGCAAGGTTGCCTGCTTGTCGGTCTTCTATAGATTGTACTTCGGAGAGTGTGCTCAGGAACTCCACGACCTCATTCCACCGGCCCCCTTCTATTATCGGTCATCTAGGCGTACTTCAGGTTACCATCCCTTCCTGGTGGCTATCCCACCAACTCGCACTAAGCGTTTCCAAACTTCTTTTATAATGCGCACAGCAAAGGAATGGAACTCTCTGCCTGCGTCTGTGTTTCCGAACGCATATAACCCTAATCTCTTCAAAGTGAGAGTGAACAGGCTTCTTCTGGGTAAGCTCGTTTCTGTCGCCTCTGACATAGACTAAGGTCAAGAGCAAACCCATCACAAATAAAAAAAAAAAAAAAACACAGCAATATCACCTCAGCTGGAAGAAGAACTTATAGAACTGACAACGAACGAGGAAATAAAAATCAAGTTAAAAAATGGCTACCAAGAATTTTGGCTACAAAAACCGATCCCGCAATTGTAACCTTTTTTTTTTTTTTTTTTGAGGTTGGGAAATCATCAAATAACTTCTCCCGCTCTGGGCGGAGCGGGAGGGTGTGTCAGACTCTTACTGACCAAAACCCACCCGTATCCTTCCTGTTGCCTATGTTGCGGGGGCCTCGGTGACCCATAATTACCTTCCCGCGACCCCGGCAGGTCAATTGTACCCTGGATTGTAATCAATCGTTCAATGATTCTTGATAGCATTCCCATCGTCATATCAGTGTGAATGTGGATTTAGTGCTGTGGCAACGCTGCTTACCAAAAAGTGAAATCGTTTGCATTTTACCGAACGTGGCTAATTGCGGCTGTTCTTGAGTAAATTGGAACCTGATATCAACAAACTTATTAAACAGCATCAGATTCATCCTTTACATTAGTTTTTTATATTAGAATCGATTAAGTTTGTTTTATTTTGAATAAAAGATACTCTGTCTGAATACTATAAAGTTGCGTTTCAATAATCATTCTTATTGGCAGAGTTAACTTGAGACCTGAGCGCCGTTGTGTACTACCTACTGCGCTCAGGTCTCAAGTTAACTCTTGCGGGTTATAGTAAAAGTCTCGTTTAGAATGAGTGTTTAATCTCCGCTAATATAGCTCACAATAATTAATTTAATTTGAAGTTATAGTGGTCTTTAAGTAGGTGAAAAAATGGGGGCGCTAAAAATAATTTATTCTCAAAGTGGGTAGTAGACAAAATAAGTTTGGGAAACCCCTGCCTTAGAGAATCGCGTCTGCGCGGAGTTTATTTATACATATACCTCTAAGGGTGCTCGCATACGTGAGAATTTTTGTAGAGCCGATAATCGGGCCCATTCAAATTCTATACATTTATGCGAGCGATTTTTTGTAGGACGTGAGCGTTGCACTACTTATTGCTATCAGTACGTTCTATTTTTCTCCTGCAAAAATCGGTTACCGATGAACGTACGTGGGCGGACTGCATAATTCAGACCAAATAAAAAGCAAAGACAGCGCTGCGAACAATACTGTTGCAGTGAAGCCATGCCAAAGCTACACCTCGCTCTGTGCATACACGCACACATTTACTACCCATTTTAACCAAACTACACCTCATTAAGTGCACACATGTTTACGAAACCGACCTCACGTCACCGTTGACTACGCTAAGTCCATGGTTTTTTATTTGGTCAGACCAAATGGGCTTTGATGGTTGTTAATTAGGGTACCGTAGTAAACAAGGAACCCTTATAGTTTTGCCATGTCCGTCTGTCTGTCTGTGTGTCTGTCTGACCCCGCTGTAGCTCAGAGACGCTTAGTACTAGAAAGCTGTAATTTGGCATAGGTATACATATTAATCACGACGACAAAGTGCTAAAACAAAAATGTTTTTTTTAGCGTATGTACCTCCCTTGCACGTAATGTGGGGATGATGTCTTTTTTCACGTCTACCCTATGGTGTGGGGTATCGTTGGATAGCCCGACTTGCGTAATATTAAGCATTAAAGTGCTAATTTTGTTAGAGTCAAGTGGCGCCCCCCCACCCCTCCCCCAGCTAAATTGTTGTTTATGGAGATGTGAAAAAAATCATGGCAGTAGTGCATATAATGAAATTAAAAGGAAAACCATCACGTCTAAGTAGGCTTTACAAGTTAACAGTCGACCAACTTAAATTTGCGGTTGGAGAATTGACCGTCGCATATGTCGATGTATGGGAGAATAGGTTTTCCAACTACAATGTTGGAAAACCTATTCTCCCAAATACCCCGCAACACAGGCAAAAGGATGGAATACGGGTGGGTTTTAGTCAGTAAGAGTCTGACACACCCTCCCGCTCCGCTTAGAGCGGGAGAAGTTATTCATATAGTTATTTTGATGATTTCCCACACAAAAAAAAAAAAAAGTAATCCCAACTACGGAACCCTTCATTGTGCGTGGTCCGACACGCACTTGTAGACTAAAAATTACTAAAAAAAACGGTTTTTTTGTAGACTAAAAATAGACTCGATGTTTGCAGCCCGTCCCCACAGTAAAATACCAGAAGACATGATACTATGAAAGTAATTAAAATAGACTAGCCTCGCGGGGCCAGTAAATTGACGAGTTTTGCTGACAGCATATGCGGCTGAGCTTAGCCGTCCTGCAAGAGATGTTAAATAGGTAAACTGTTTTCTTGGGAATCACGCTCGACTGAAGGCTGCAAAAGGGTCCTCCCCATTGTAGCCTTGAGTCGAGCGTGATCCCCAAGAAAACAGTTTTATCGACGAATTGTAGTTACTCTTTATTCAATACTATATCACAATCACTACTTTTGATATTTGGTAAAGAAAATCTTAGGCACTTAGTTCTTTTTTCCATTTAATACTAAATTATTAATGTTTTTGGACTTTTTTCTATACCTGCGCTGTAAGACCTTGCTTCTTGCCAAATTTCATGATTCTAGGTCAACAGGAAGTACCCTATAGGTGTTGACCTATTTATGAGTATCAAAATATGTATGTCGCATAAATGGCCGTATTTTTTATTGCATTGACTTAGAAACTTGATTATTTTAGGGCTCCAAGGTACTATCGGCCAATCTTCCGCATGCTCACCTCTAAGGCGATAATCGTATAGCACGGCTCACGACTCGATCGCCCGATGCAAGCGTTTTGGCCAATGGGATGCATGAAGCGTATTTTAGCCGTGTTTGTATTAATGTAATTATGTATAGTGTGTGTGACAGTCACACTAGGCGCGTGCTATGCTCACTTGTTTGTAAGACATTTTTTTAATGGGCACGGCCAGCGAGAGCGCTTTATGAATTGTTATTGTTGACAAGAAGTAATTTCGTACTAATATCTTCCGTTTGGTTTAGAAAATGTATTATTGGTATTGCTATACGCGTACCCTAAAAAAACTTTATTTAGCATTTTTGTTTACCACTTTGCCAAATTACAGCTTTCTAGTAAGAGTCTGTGAGCTAAGCCGGGGACAGACAGACAGACAGACGGTCATGGCGAAACTATAAGAGTTCCTTGTTGACTACGGAACCCTAAAACGAAGCAAGTTACGTAGTTTTGTTAGAAATTGTCATTTGCTATCTCTTTCTTTTATTGCTGTTTTGATTAAAATAGCAAAATTACTTACAGTAGTATTTGAACCATTACTTGGCGCAGTTTATACAATGTTATCAGATTTTTTTATTATTGCTGTCGCAACTTTTGCAACTGCAATAAAAATAAGTTCATTATCTAAGCACCATTGTTATTCAGTGGGAACGTCAGAACATCTGGTTAAACAATAGATCGGCTTTATAGAACGGCCATAAAATACGGTCGCAAAAAATTACGAAATATTTCTTCAACACACTTGCTTGTAAAGTGACTCAGAAATTCAGCTTATTATATAGAAGTATTTTTACTTTACATTTCTTTTTTCAATATACGCAGTTTTTGTCCAAAAACAATGAATATTTTTGAGAAAAAAAAATTCGTTACATCAGATAAATCAATCATCAAAATTATCATCATTTCATAAAATTATATATTTTTCACTACATATTAACCTTAATTTGCTTATTCAAAACATTATTTTGTTTATTATATTTTTTATATAGGCTGTTTAGCGGTTTTTCCAGCGCCTTTATTTACACCTGCGGCGCGCGGGATAAACAAAACAAGCGCGGTATTTTCCAGAAATACTTGTTAACGTTTTCATTGTGTGGTTAATTATTATCAAAAATGTTGACTTCAATTAGGAAAGAAGAGCGAAGAGCAACGCGTAGATTTAACCCCCCGGAAATACTAATCTAGGCACGAAACGCTAGTGACAGCCTGTTGCCTGCAAAATCTAGAGAGAAATACCTAGCGGCGTACGAAACTAATAACAATACCAGTCTCTTTTTTTCCTCTCAAGTTGAAAACCGTCGTATGAAACGCGCACACACTCGACTCCCTTATCGCGCTCGCTCGCCCTCGGCTCGCGCGAATAATACCGGCTCGTGCAGTGAGTAACCAACATACCACACATATTTATATTTTTTGTTACACGCCCTATACTCACACAAATTCATATTGTCTCTAATTGGACGAAACCAGGAAGGGGTGTGGTTTGTCACTAGCTGCGCTTGCCGCAGAAATATTTTCTAAAGTGAGCATGCTTAAGTTTTGCCAATAGTACCTTTGACTTACGTATTTGATATAAATTTCACCTAGGTACCTCCACGCGTTCCTGAGAAAAATGGTCTTGACAGGCTGACAAACACAGACAGACAGACAACGAAGTGATCCTATAGAAGAAACGCTAAACGGAACCCTGTTACTAAGCCTCTGTTGTCCGTCCGTCTGTCGCGTCCGTCCATCTGTCTGTCAGCGATATGAACGTAATAGGTTGACAGTTGAAACTTTCACAGATTATATATTTCTATTGCCCCTATAACAACAAATAATAAAAATAATAGATAAAAGTTAATAATGAAAGCCCCTTTAATTATTAACGTTTTTTTCGGCGTTTTTCGATCTTTCGATCTACGGTACGGAAACCTTCGTGTGCGAGTCCGTTTCGCACTTGGCCGGTTTTGTCCTTTTGAGATAAAAAAATATTAATGATAAAGTGGAATTAACTGTTGAATCTGGACATAGCTATAAATAAACTCCAGAAAATAAACAAACCAAACTTCGTTCGTAGCTTGTCGGACTTGCATCTGTATAAACTACCAAGAATAAGCGACGTATGCTCTTCCTAACGTTCTAAATACCAAAGGAAATTGGCAAGCAACCAGAAAACAAAAAATCTCCACAAATAAAAACAATTTAAGCCTTCTATATCGCGGGGAAGTTTAGAATGAAGGTCTGCGTGTAGATCCACTTCCTAGACTAAGAATCTATACATAAATCGATAGGACACATACCTATTTAATCTTATTCCAAAATATTATTAAGCGCTATTATAATAAACAGTCAGCCCATCAAATTACCACAAACTGTCAATTATTCTCATTCGATTTTGAACTTAACCTTCAACATTTTAAGGTTTAAAATTATTTGGAGAAAGGTAATGGCCCATTTAGTGTGAAAAATATACCCACGGCGTACAGAAATAAAATATGGCGGGAATCAAAGACAAATGATTATACTTTTCAATGATAAGTGGCGCATTGCTGTGGCTCATGGGGATCATGAAAGAATAATAATAAAAAAATGTAATCTACCTAGTATGAAAACTTAACTTATAACTTGTGGTTTTAGGGAGGAGAAAATAAAATACATTTTTTTTTTAATGTTTATTCAGCCCCGTCAATGTCTAAAACATTGTCCAAGAAAGCCGCAGCTGTTTCAATATTTTCTTGATGTCTGGCCCAGGATAAAAAGTACTCTATGCTCACAATATGGGCACAACTTCCTATAGTGCGGCGGCCGTGAATGCATGAGCAGTAGTATCCTTCGATACTCTCTCGACCATGTCGTGTTGCATTCACCAAAACATAAGTATAATATTGTTTACTCCTGACATGTCGAGACTGTATTCTCCCTCTAATTAATATTTTGTTGTCAACCAACGTGCGGTATCTGTATACTTCTAATGTGTACAGACCATTTGGTCGCATGTGCTCGTGGCAGTAAGATCTGGCTAATCTCAAGTGATAACTCCCCAATGTAAACAAAGTCAATTCTTCATATGTAAGTTGAGGAAAATCACCGAAAGATGGATCATTACCATCAATAGGCACGAAGGCTACTCTTTGCCTATTCATATTATTTTCTTGTACATATTGTGCCAATTCATTCTCTCTATTTATATTCTCATTTATAATATTTATAAATTGCTCTACGTACACGCTATCTTCGTAAGAACGTCGGGTTGCATTAATTAGTGCAGCAGTAATCCTAAAGTCCGTCATCATTTTAGGCAACGCAAGATTAAAATACGTATGCCGAAATATTTTAAAATCTTTTTTAAATCGGCCATTTATGGTCTCTACTGCCCATCGGACCATTGTTATCAATCTCGATTTGTTGGCTTCGGCCGTTGATAATTGTTCTCCTCTGGGTCTGCTAGGTGGCATGTGTGGATTATAACCACAACCTTCGATTGTTGAAATAGAATCCCGAAATCCGCGGTCCAATATAAATACATCATTAGACCTTAGAAACCAATGCCAATCGGAGTTTTCTTGCATGATACTGCGCATTATTGTAGCATCTGAGGTTGTTGCTGCATATGGGCCTATGACATCAACTATATAGCCATCTGTGCACACTATCAAAAATGGTTTGACTAAATTCCGGAATTTATGTAGACTATATGTTATTCTCTGAAATAAAAAGTTAGCGCTCTTTTGCACATGAAGATATGTGCCGTCAAATACAAGAATTCCTGCGTCATGGTTGCCTCCAAAAATATGAGCTGGAATGGTAAGGTTTCTGGAAACAAACTCTTCTCGAGTTATGTGATCTATGCCAAGAAAATGTGGAACAAAGTCATCAGTTAAACATGTTCTAGCTATATGAATTTTTCTCTCTAACGTACTTTTCGATATTTTGTAGCTAATCGTCTGTCCGGTTCACCAGTTCTTATTTTAGTCAAGTATATGCCTAAAGCGGTTGCAGGCTTATCCGTTCTGGTACGTAGAGATGGAGTTAGACTTAAAACCAAGTTGAACTGAACTTTCGTAACTCCAGTCCAAAAATGCAGTTCACCGTCATCGATCTCTTCAATATGTTCGAAATCCAATTGATGACTTCGTTCTAACCCCCATTTAAACAATTCGAACATGTCTAATACATGAACATTATTAAAATCCAGCAATGGCGTCTGAGCACTTAACTCCTCCCAATCATTTCGCACCAGGTGCGGGTGACAAACGCGAGCAAGTTGAGGTATATAATATTTATTCGTATTAAGCAAGTGGAACCTTATATACGTGGGCACTAGATGACTAGGCGTATTCCTGCAGCCGTTAAATATACACCTTCTTGCGGTATTGGAGGCACGTGAATATCCTTGTAAGGACATGAAACCAGGTCTTACGTCTTGGCCGTCGTTGTATACTTCCTGTTCTCCTTGCTGGTTTGATGGACCTTGATCATGATCTTGTTGGTTTGGCTGGTCTTCAGGTTGTTCGGGTAGTTGATCTTGAACCTGTTGATCTCGCTGACGGTGCACATCACGACTCAGTCTGACCCAGGATGCATGGCAAATTGATCTTGAGCCATCAAATGGAACCTGAAAATGTGGAAATAATAATTAACATTAATCACCGAGGAAAAATATTAAGTACAACACGAAAAATGGTGGAGCATACTGGTCTGAAAATGCCTAAATTCATTTTAAAATCCAGACAATTCTTACAAGACTTTTAGGAAAAAGTAGATAGGTACCCTTCTAACAGCACTCTCATTTAAAAAGAAATCTGAACACCGTAAAAGATACTTATTATTCTAAAATAATGTGTGCAGTTTGTAACAAAGAGAATAAAAGTAATAGTTTAAAGCGCAGAAACTAACCTTGTGTGGTATTATTTCTTGTAGTAATAGCACGGCGTGTTCCCGATGTGTTTCCAGAAAAATTCCAGTAAGAGGGTGATTTCTGCGACGTAACACCGATCGGTTACACGCTACACAGCTATTAAGTCTTTCCATGTCAACAAAATCCAAATCGAGAAGCAAACAATCACTCAAGTAAACACGCCAAAGTAGTTAATTGTATCGGAATAATATAGAAACACGGAGAAAGCACAGATCACAACGACGAATGACGAAGGACTGCGTAGGGCGAGGTCAGGGAGGCGCCGCCGATGTTTTTCTACCTGCTGTGGATGTGTGCATTATATTATTGCGTGAGCGCAACAAAGCTGATTATCAACTCGGGTAAGACAGAGACAGCAATATACGTGTATTATATTACCTGACCGAACGAGTTTGCTTTATGTGTGATGATATTTTTATTTAACAAAACAATGGCAAAATAAGTTTGTTTGTTTCATTTTCAAGTCTAAACCACTGAACCGAGTTTGATTAAATTGCCGTGTATAGATATATTTTTTGATTTGGAGTCGGACATAGTATACTTTTTACCCAAGTGACATGTTTCCATGGATAAAATAATTTACAGACAGGCGAAACCGCTAATTATTATCCATTTTTTATTGGTCTGCTGCAAGATTTCTCCAACGAATTATTTTTTTCTTTTTACATATAATGTAAAGTGGGTTATGCTTGCATTATTTACCACCATTTTCGTTTTTGTACAAAAACATTTTTGAACCGGGTCGGATTATGGGCCATGACCTTTGACAGTTTGTTGTAACTTGATGTGCTGGCGACTATTTGATGACTGGCGAAATTTTGCATAGTAGGTACTTTTATATATCGACATTTTTCAGCACAGAGGATTGAAGAAACAAATTAATAAAACAAACATACCTATCTAAAACATTAGGGACAAATTTTAATCTAGAGTTTGGCCGGAATGCTACTGAGAATTCCCTCATGGAAAAACCAATAACTCTGCAGGACTTTATTTGCTTCCTTAGAAGCTTTTTAGTATTTTTCTATACAGTCCGCTCAATCACGCTGTTTTTCACATGGTTTCACAGAGAGATAGATGCCGCTACTGGCCTGCATAGTTCCATTGTAAAAACGGCAGATGTCTCCGCGTTCATTCTAATAATCTCAACAAATGTTTGCTTGACTCGCGTTACTAGATTTAGACGAGATCTAGATAATGACCTACAAATGTAAAATTAATCTATGGGAAAGACAACAATTTCCTGATAATATTACCTGCGTACATATAGGTATTTGCAAAGACATGACTATTGACAGGCAAAAGGTAAAGATAAGGTTCGAAAAGTTATCCTAAATAGAAAAATAATGTTTTTTTTTTTGATGGATTTGCTCTTGACCTTAGTCTATGTCAGAGGTGACAGAAACAAAGTCGACGATGGAGCGAGCTTACCCAGAAGAAGCCTGTTCACTCTCACTTTGAAGAGATTAGGGTTGTATGCGTTCGGAAACACAGACGCAGGCAGAGAGTTCCATTCCTTTGCTGTGCGCATTATAAAAGAAGTTTGGAAACGCTTAGTGCGAGTTGGTGGGATAGCCACCAGGAAGGGATGGTAACCTGAAGTGCGCCTAGATGACCGATAATAGAAGGGGGCCGGCGGAATGAGGTCGTGGAGTTCTTGGGCACACTCTCCGAAGTACAATCTATAGAAGACCGACAAGCAGGCAACCTTGTGACGATGGGCCAAACTGTGAAGCTTGGCATCCACCAGATTTACGTCGCCAATGAGCCTCTTAGCTCTGCGTTCCACCGAGTCAAGCGCGGCAAGTTGGTATTTAGCCGAGCCATCCCAAAGGTGGCTACAATACTCCATGCAGGATCGGACCTGCGCTTTATAAAGGGTCAAAAGCTGTCCAGGCGTAAAGTATCGCTTCACCTTATTTAGGATGCCCAGTTTCTTGGCCGCAGTTTGGGCTTTGTACTCGATGGTGGCGCCGAAGTTGAGGTTAGATGTCAACGAACAGCATGCTACTATTGATCTTTTGCTAACAACACATAAAATTAAGAATTTATTGATCAGCTGTGTGGCGTCTTGATTTGACGAACAATAAGTTGTGAGACTGATCTAGTAATTAATGAATTCCCTCTATTTATTGTTCAATTTATAACGTTACATAGAATACTTTTATTCATTTTGAAATTATAGTTATGTGATTTTGTTTTTTTGTTCTATTTTTCAGCATTCACTTTTTTTAGTAGAAACGGGGTGCTACATGTACTGGCAATCTTACTGATCTGGCAACATCTAGATTTGTAATGTCAAATTTTTATTGTCGCAAAAATTTCAGTCATTATTTTCGCATTATTATTGGTGACATCAAATAAGTTTTTATAGATACAAAATAAATCAATCAAAAGCATCCCGTGAAAGTTTACAGTGTAAGCCCGTCGTTTCGGCTGTGCGTACTAAATTATCAGTGTTAACGTGTGCAAAGGTCTTCATAAATGAATAATGTCGTTGAGGTCGAAGGCACTGGCACTAGTGGAGGTGCTGCTGAGGGTGCCGCCTCTGTTTGTGGTGGATGAGTTCCTGAAGATCAGCCTGGGGCTGCCGGTGTCGTCAGGCGAAGAGGCCGTGCTCGCCAACATAACCGTGGACGGCGGCGCCGTTGACCTGATGGACCCAGATGTCAATTACTACGACGCGAATTTCTACAACGCGTTCTTCTTCACAATCGTCAAATTCTTCGTGTGCTGTTTAGGTTAGTGACGTTTTTTTACAAGCACTGGCATTGCAACATTCAACCTTTAACAGTTTCGAAACCAGTGGGTAACCTTTCGAAATTGTTGTGTTTACTCTGTCGTGTCATAATGTGTACAGTATATTTTGTTAATTTTGTACTGTTCTGCTTGTAACAATGCTAGACTTGGTACTCCTAATGTTAACACGGGTATACTAGTCTTCTCTTGAAAGTGTTCAGTGTAGTTTCCAGCCTTGTGTGGCATAGTCAACAGCACGCAAGTATGAATAACTGCTGCTAGTTTTTACTGTCTGCATATTTCACAGTTTTTCAATATTTTGTTGTTTCTCTTGAAACCCACAACATTATGTATGTATAGAATTTTGAGTGCACAAACTACAAATGTTTAGTACGATGTTAGTTTGTGAAACGAAGAATAAACTTGCAAATTATGAATAACAAGAAAATCATGTTTTAAGAAGTCAAAACAAATTCTCTATCAGAATAATAATAATACCAGCCTATTATTGTCCCACTACAGGGCTAAAACCTCTTCTTAATTCTAATTTGCTATAATGTACAAAGAAATTTGTTGAAGAACAACTTTCAGTAATCTTTTCAAAACAACCTTTGGTACATAACTACGTCAAGAATAACTAGGATTATGCATCACAAATGATTGCTGACGCACATTAAAATAAATGCTGTTATGCATAAACCTAATTATTTTATAACTAGACATTGGATTACCTACAAAAAATGCTTGCAAATATGCACTAATAAAAGGCGAAATATATATGATCAAAATATGTGAATTTACATTTATTTACACAATATATTTATGTATATAATATTAATAATCTTTTTTAATTATTGTGACAATATAATATTTAGTATTTTTCTAGATTTTCTAGAGCAAACTGTTAATTTGTAGGCTGAAAATTACCTCTCTACTTCAACTGGCGTTACTGAATAGAACTTGAAATTTGCAACCATTTCTGCAAAAACCTCTTCAGGCTGAGTTTGGCTGGTTCCGTTGATAAATGTGTTAACTTTCCTACTCATAATACAACATACCAAACATTTACCTTCTAAAATAAGCACTATCAATTAAAAAGTATTAAAATATGCAATAATGCTATAAAGTTGCGCTTAATGCATTTGTATATGGAAACATGCAAATGCATATAATCCAATGTCTATTTATAACACTAGACTTTTCCAATAACGCACTCAACTACGTAATTAAAGACTACAGTTTATGTTTAAACAAGTAGAATATCGGAACCTATCTTCCAATACATTTAAATTCATTTTGAACATAGTCTTTTGATTTACATACAATGCGGACTAAATGCTCATGTTGAAATATAGAAATGCGTAATAAAATTATAGATTTATTTAAGTAATTACAAATTATTTTTATCATGACTGACTGCTAAATACATTAATTTAAAAAAAATTGTCTACAAAAACTTCCTCAAAGTGATAATTTTTGATTTTATTGAAATACATTTTTAACCTTTTGACCGCCACAGTCATGTATAGATGACAGCGCAAAATGTGCCCAGCTTGCCACGGTCACGACTACATGACAGATTTCAAGGAATAATTCGTAGCTTGGCGCCGAGGGCACGTCTTTTCTTTTTTGACGTGGCGGTCAATAGGTTAAACATTTTGTATCACCATATCATTCTCCTGCCCTTATCCCAATTTATTTGGGGTCCAATGTGTCTTTCTCTTCCATATCTCGTTTTTTAATCTCGGAGACTAAATTGACACATGCAAATGTCAAACTCCAAATTTAAAAACGAACAACGATCATTTGAAATGTCAAATTAGTCTCTGGGATCCAAAAACTAACCATAGGTAGCCACCCCTTTCTAGCTATATCATCTTTCACACAGTCCATCCATCTTTGCTTTGGTAGAGTAGAGCAAGCGCTACTCTTATAGCCATCCACATTCAATAAAACTTTCCTCACAAAATTTTCCTCATTCCTCCACATCACACATACCATGACAACTTACTGATTACATAACTTTTCAGTATATTCCTTCGTAGCATTCTCATCTAAACTGCATGCAATCGCCCTTTATTCATCACTTTTGTGGCCCAACATTCTGATCTATACAAGACAGCAGGTCTAAGCATTTTATAAACAAAGTCTAAAGTCGTATCATTAATATACTGGAATAATCTGACATGTGCTAGCTGTCTCTTCGTTTTTTATTCATAACTCCAGTGAATTAATGATTTGACTTTAGTTTGAATCATTTTCTCTATGGTAACTACTTAAAATTTATTGCTTGGGGTAAAGCTGCAAGCTGTACTGCAGAAAGCTCAACCTCTTTACTAAAGTAACATAACATAATCAGCCTATAATGTTCCCACTTCTGGGACACAAGCCTCCTCTGTGTGAGAGGGGGTGGGCCGTAATTCACCACGCGGGCGGGTTTTCAAATGACGAATCGTAATTTAAGTTGGTAGGTATAGTGGAAGTGGAACCACCGAAAAGTGCGACATTCGCGCCATTATTTCACCGACCCGACCATAGAGTAAACGCCAATCAATAAAATAAAATAGTGCACATTATTGGTTAATATAATATAGTAAAATATATAAATAATAATACATTTTCTTTCTTTTAATAGACTTGGTCTTCACAAACATTATTAGAACGGTACCAGTTATAAGTTGTGCAGTGCATTATTTTTTATAGCGACTGAAACTTTTCGTCTTAGCGAGCGATCTAACAGGGACCACAGGACCTAAACGCAAATTTTGTAAGTTTTGTAATGCCTAAAAGTATATGATCCACCGCAGAAAACAAAATAAAAAAAAAATATATGCTTCAGGATATATGCTAGGTAGATAGTCTGTTGAAAACATAATATAAATAATTTGATACGATAGAAAAACATCTCGAAGATACCTCTAAAAATGTCTTTTAACGATTAAAAACCATACTACTATACATGCAATAATTCTGACTTTTGGCAGATTATTCTACAAGCAACATATTAGCATAATAGTGTTTTATTTTTTTTATCCAATCAATAGATTTTTTGTAAATAGAGAATTGCTTCATATTTTGCAAGGCTGGTTGCGTTGTGTAATAGCGCTTCTCTTTGTTTTCTATGCAGTCCGACAGTGACCGCGCTTTAGGTGTTGCAGCCGCGTCGTGAGTGCCAGACCTCGTACGCCCGCAAAGCGGAAACAAAATCGCTTTATCGCCGTTGATGCTTTCCAGGGGAACCCCTGGGAAATAAGGTCTGAGGCAAGTTGTTGTTACAACTGGTTACGTCATTTCGCTGGACAAGCCACGCAACAACCCAGCAACCATTTTTAAACATCTTTTTAGCGTAACTTCTTTGCCCTGTTCCCTTCTCAATACTCTCTTTAGCATCACTCAAGAAAAGCGAGATGGCCTTATTTTCCAATTATACTTTAACATAGTGACGGACCGAAGCTTCGTTTTCGTTTTCGGCGAAAAAAAATCATGTTTTAGCCATATTTTCGTTTTCACCCATAAACCAGCCGAAGCGTCGGCCACGCCGAAAAGCAGAAGTTCATGAATAGTCGCGCGTCATTCGGCCTACTTCGTAAAGCTCGGCAATATCAGGTGACGTTTGGCTAACTTCAGGGGGAATCGGGTCCGCTCGTGGTTCTGATTTCACTCCACTGACTTAAAAGGCCGCGATTTTGTTTTGAAGTTGTTAAGCGAGGATATGTTGTATTTCTTCTTTACGCGCATAAATTAATGGGTTTTGAACTTATTTCACTCAAATTGACATAGGTTTGTGAAATAATATGTGATTATTGAATTATCTCTGAATAATCGTGTTTTATTTCTTTTATAAGCCTATATTTGCTCTTTCTAGAGAAAGAGCAAAAAAACCTAGGTAGACCTAGGTTTAAAAAAAAAAAACAAACAAGATTTCAGTGTACAGTTTAAATAATAATATTTTTGAATGTCTAAATTATTTTCGTTTTCAGCCGAAAATAAGACTAAAGCCGAAGCTTCTTTTTCGTTTTCGTTTTCGACTGAAAATCCATTTTTGGTCGGACACTACTTTAGTTTCAGTAACACAATTTAATTTATTAAACATTAATTCAAAGAAACCGCGCCGATTACCGCTCGTATCCTGAAATATCGCGTTACATACTATTTGAACGACGTCCGTTTTAATTTGGACTTCCCCCCTCGGTTCCGGCTTGTGGTAGCCGCTTGGATTGGTTGGCTGTATATTAAATAATAGGTTTATAAACTAAGTGGACGTAGCAGGTATTATTGAGGTGTAGAACTCAGTAGGTGAGCAGAGAGTACGCAAGTTTGTTCCCTTTAAAATGGCTAACGAACTGAAGAAGGGTGGCCGCCACATATCCTCTACAAATTACCTCGTATTCAATTACATCGTAATGACGTCATTGAAACGTTTATTTATGAAAATTAATTGGTATGTTTTCCTAGAGAGCGTTTTTTGACATCGTAAAGTCAAAAGTCGCTGCCATCATTTTCATGATTGCTGTTACTATGGCACTTGTTTAGCAGTCACCGCTCTTTGGCTGTACTGCCCTATAGCACCTTAGGTAGGGTTGCCATGTCTAAAATTTGGCAACTATGACAAAAGCGTAAAATCCCCGGATTTTGGAGCTCAGAACCCGGACACGTCAACAGTTTTTTTTTCGTCAGTATAATAAAAATAGTCATAAATAGTTTATTTATTTATTTTCAAACAAACTTTTAACTACATTTAGTCATCTTTCATCGTAGTCAGTGACAAAACAGAATCTTCTTACAGTTTGGGAAACCTTTTCAAAATAGTAGTATACTTTTGACAATCTTAAATTATTATTATTTTAGTTAAACAAAAAAACATACTCTGTCAACAGTGTCAACAAAAAATATCTTAAAGATGCAAAGCTTATAAAGACCATTTCAGTATTCGCGGAGGCCGCAAGTAAGCACAGCGGCGCGGCGCGCTTGTCGCTCTGCCGCCCAGCGGCGACCAGAAACTAGAAAAATTCAAACCCAGACTACAAATGAATCCCCCCGCCCGGGTGCTCCCCGGACGCCCTCTAAACCAGGACAAATCCGGGGAATCCCGGACGGATGGCAGCCTAAAGGCTTCTACATACTGGCGCGACTTGTCGCGCGACGCGTCGCGACACAAAGGCACCGCTTTTAGCGCTACACGCGGTGTCTTTATGTCGCGTCGCGTCGCGCGACAAGTCGCGCCAGTATGTAGGAGCCTTTAACCTTAGGTCTTAAATGACCACTTCGTTGGCAGGAGGTTAGGTTTTACGTCAAAAAAGACTACGAGAGTCATCCTGACTATACTACATTTTAGCTGTAATTATCTTTTGAGAGATTTTCTTGTGAGCAGTTTTATCTTTTGTACTGGCAACAACGTAATAAAATTGAAAAACCGTAACTATCTATAGATTTTATAGAATTCATTCCGGTTTTTGAAGCAAAAATCTCCAAATTGTGCAAGTGATGATGTCATTAGATGAAGTACACATAAAAAAAACTTATTAAAGCATCATAAACTGCTTGTATGTTGGTTTGCGAACTAACAATGAGTTGCAGTCATTAGTAAAATGCTGCTAATTTGTAAAACGTTGCCTGAGGTAACATAAACATCAGTTAAGAGGCTGACAACACCTAAAGCGCGGTCACTGTCGGACTGCATAGAAAAGAAAGAGAAGCGCGATGACACAACGCTGGTAATTTATTGCAAAATATGAAGCAATTATCGATTTACAAAAAAGCTATAGATTGTATAAAAAAAATAAAACACTATTATGCTAATATGTTGCCTACCTAGCATATATCCTGAAGAATATCATATATTTTTCTGATTTTTTTTACTGCAGTGGGTCATATACTTTTAGGCATTATAAAACTTACAAAATTTGCGTTTAGGTCCTGTAGTCCCCTTAAATCAATTGTTTGAAAACCAAGCTTTTAGCGGTGACTGGTGCTTTTTGGGTACCGTTAATCCGGTTTAAAATGAGAGGGTTTATACTTAAAACCCGACGGCGGAAAAAACGAACTATTCAGCTTAGTTAGAAGTATTGCGTAGTCTCTAGTAGGTACTATCTGATTTCCGTTATTGGCAATACCTTTTACGTAAGAAAATAAGCAGGACTCAGCAGGATGTCTCTTATTTACTAATAATGACATATTGCGATCGCTTTGCTTGTGCAAAGCGTGGATCGGTAAAATCGACTCAGTTTGTAATATTTTTCACATTTTTAATGGGTTTCTAAGGAATATTTTGCATGACTACAGTAATAAATATAATGTTGCATCTATCTTATATGTACCTATTCATAATTGCTTATGTAGCTATGTTATCAAAACCGTTTTTGTTTAAAAAGTTGCCAAAACTGTCTTTTTCCAAATACCCCTTCAATTGTGTCAGCCCAGAACTTTACCACCAGTATTGCATTTTCATCTGTAGGTATAAATGTGGTGCTGTTCCACAAACAATAGGCCAATTAATACCCTTTTCTGTTTGTTCTACTGTCTGCAAGTTTCAGGAACTGATGAACGCTACTGAAAGCGTCAATCTCGTAGCGAAATTCTGGGCTGAATCAATTTTGCTGCAGAAGAAGTTGTGTCCATAAGTTCCTGTAACATGCAGGACGTGAAAGGGTTCTACAGTACTAAATTAATTATGTCACCACCACCTTTTCATTACATCAGGCGCTAGTACGGTAAACATCAGACCGACATTGCGAGGCCGTTATCAATACATTAGATTATATAAAAAAAACATTGCTGGTCATCGTGAATCATAAACGACTGGAGTCAATGCTCGTTAAACGTTAATCCAACAATCTGACTCATATAACACTGCGTGATACAGTATTTTTATCTCACGAAGCGACCCGCACTTTACTTGTGGTAACCTATTGTACAAACACGACGTGAATGTGTGCGTGAAGACTAGTAGCGTCAGCACTTAACACACACTCACACACTTCCGACGTCGCCATTGCCTCGAATGGTACCGAGAGCTCCAGCGTTTACACGCACATTCACAGCGTGAGGACATGGTGGAGCATACGGTGGAGGTCTGCCCGGCTTGGGCAGAGCACCGCCGTGTCCTCGTGGAGGCGATCGGCGGCATAGATCTCTCGCGTCCGGCCCTGCTTCAGGCCATGGTACGGAGCGAGAGGGCATGGGCAGCCGTCACCTGCTTCTGCGAAGGAGTAATGCTCGCGAAGGAGGAGGCGGGACGGTTGAGGGATAGGCAAATTTCGCGCCCTCTCGCCCCTAGCCGCCGCCCGAGACGCCCTGGGCGTCGGGAATCCCGGGCGGATTTCCGGCCTCCGTGGGCGCGGGCTTGCGGACGGTGAGCAATGGGTAGCTCACCGTCCGGTAAGGACCAAAGAGATGTCGTCAGCACAAGTGTAGGGGTCCACTAGGGCCGATGCCTGCCGGGGTCGCGGGAAGATACTAAAGGGTTACCGAGGCCCCTGGCAACACAGGCAACGGAAGGAATACGGGTACCCAAAAAAGAAAGCGTGTTTGTACACTTTGTAACCATAAGTAAAGCGCGCGTCGTTTTTATGTGAAATAAAAATACTATCTGCTATAGGTGGCCACCACAGAGCAGGGATACGTTCCGGCGGCCGCTGTAGCCGTGACTTCGTGCTCTGTGGTGGCCATGGTAATACCAGCATCAGTGCGTTCATTAGAATCTCAATAGTGCAGAATTGCAGATGCATGTACATAGTGCAAGAGGGTCTTATTCTGGGCGCCGCACTTACATTGGGTATCGGATTCGGTTAAGGCGCTGACAAGACCCAATTGACCAAAATAGGTTTCTCTTAAGAAAGAAAATTGCCAAATCTGTATAGTTTGTGGTAGCGGAAAAAATGTATGTTAATTTTGAACATATTTCCCAGAACTTGGTTGTTACCAAAACACGTTTTGAAAAAAAAAATCGATACAACTAACGTTAAACTAACCTCTTACCTTGAGTTCTAATCCAAAATATCTGTATTAAATATCAACATACGTTACGTATTTAATTAATAACAAGTACCTACGTCTTATTTGAATTCAGAACTTGGTTGTTTTTTATTTTCGATTACTGAACTCAATTCTGAGTAAATAGATAATTGCTTCATATTTTGCAATAAATTACAAGCGTTTTATCGTCGCGCTTCTCTTTCTTTTCTATGCCATCTGACAGTAACCGCGGTTTAAGTGTTGTCAGCGTGTTAATCAAAGCTCAAACATTGATACTATGATCTACCAATTCATCTATTTAATCACTGACGTCGTATATTAACTAGTCAAGACATAGCAGTTAAAAGAACAAACCAAGAGAACACGTAGTTCTTGATAATAATTATCTCTGATCTGCTCTCTAATCGCGTAACACAGTTTGAATCACAATCCAAGAGTTTTGAAGCATATTGCTAATACATTGCTTCATAGGTTTAAAAATTTCGTCTGCTCAACAACGTAAATAATGTAATGTACGTGGGTTAACTGTCAAAATGAAACCGATCAGTTGTCATTTTATGTGTTACGCAATTGCCCCTCTGATCTGAGTTGTCTTCAACTAACAACCGCGTAGTTGATATATGATATTTATTTGTGTAAATTGGTTAAAAAAAGCGATTTCATCATCATCTGAAAAAAAAAAGAAAAGCGCATTTCATTTCATCCCAGCCTTTTTCCAATTACGTTGGGGTCGGCTTACAGGCTAACCGGATGCGGCTGAATACCAGCATTTTACAAGGAGCGCCTGCCTATCTGACCTCCACAACCCAGTTACTGGGTAATACGATACCCCTTGGTAAGACAGGTTGTCAGACTTTCGGGCTTCTGACGACCCGTAACGACTGTCAAAGATCCACGAATGACAGCCGGGACCAACGGTTTAACGTGCTTTCCGAGGCACGGAGGGCTTGATATGTAAAGATGGTCACCCATCCACGGACCAACCGCGGCAAGCTTAGCTTAACCTGATCGATTGATCCGTGCGGCTGTTATTACTTAGCCACAAGCCCCTCAAAAAAGAAAGCGCATTTCACGTCAAAAATAAATTATGTTTTAAAACTAGGTGCGTTCGGTGTTTCCTATCCGACTACTCTGAGAAGGAACACCGACACAAACGTAGGTCGCAGTCTCTTTTAAACATAACTTTACCTTTGTATTCTCCGAAGGGCAATAAGGGACTCTCAGAGGTGTACCTATAGTACACCCACATTTCGCCAGTTATGTTTAAGTTCCATGTAATAGGGCGCGAGCCTATTGCCATTAACTGGTTTATATAATTAAATACACCAGACAGGTGTGCTGCTTGGGAGTTTGTTGCGCCACTTCCTCCCAGCTGAAGCACAGAAATTGGTGAAGGGCGGGCGTTTTTGGAGGACCATGTTATGTAATTTTGACGTTCGAAAAGTACTGATTCTCAGCCGAGTTTGAATAAATGACTTATGATTTTTGTTTTTTTTTTTTGGTTCAAATCTAGCTCCGAGAGACTGAGAAATTGCATATGGAAAATTACACTGCCTGACCCGGTAATTAAACCCAGGACCTCATGCTTTGCAGTAGCGCTTGCGACCACTAGACCAACGAGGCTCTTTTAAGAGGCCGACAAAACCTAAAGCGCGGTCACTGTCGGACGGCATAGAAAAGAAAGAGAAGCGCGATGACACAACGCTGGTAATTTATTGCAAAATATGAAGCAATTATCAATTTACAAAAAAGCTGTAGATTGTATAAAAAAAATAAAACACTATTATGCTATTATGTTGCTTGTAGAATAATCTGGCAAAAATCAGAATGAATGCATGTCTATTGTATGGTTTTTAACCGTTAAAATAATTTTTTAGAGGTATCTTCGTGATTTTTTTCTATCGTATCAAATTAGTTATATTATGTTTTCAACACACTATCAACCTAGAATGTATCCTTTAGAATATCATATTTTCTGATTTTGTTTACTGCAGTGGATCATATACTTTCAGGCATTATAAAACTTATAAAAGTTGCGTTTAGGTCCTGTAGTCCCCTTTAAAGTCCAGACATAATCTTGGTCAGGCTAAATGAGGACCATGCAGATTAGTGTTTGAGATGAGGATGGTTATTTCGAACCTTCATTATTTTGCCCAAATTCACCAAATCCCCCAAAATTAACAAGGCCATGGAGTTCCTAAAATCCTTACATAAACATAATGGGCCTTATTACAAACCAAGGTTTGTCTTTAGAACCAGGTTTAAACCATCGAGCCAGTTTTGAATTTAGAAGTTTATTTCAACAAAGACAAAGTTCTTAATACAAAAACAGATTTTTAAACCGGGCCTAAGTGATCAATTTCGTATAAAGAACTTTACTACGGTCAAAACAAAGTTCGAAATACAAAAACTGGCTCGAAGGTTTAAGCTTGGATCAAGATAGAACTCGTTTTGTAATAAGATGGAATCGGTCTATAATATTCCCACTGCTGGGACACAGGTCTCCTCCTCTCTGTGAGAGAGAGTGGGGACGTAATCCATCACGCGGGCCCAGAGCGGGTTGGGCGCACGCCTAAAATCCTTACATACTAAAAAACAAAGTCCTCCTGCCGCGTCTGTCTGTCTGTCTGTCTGTCTGAACGCGATAAAGTCAAAAACTACCGAATGGATTGTCAAACGGTTTTCACCAATGGACGGCGTGATTCATGAGGAAGGTTTAGGTGTAATGCTGACTAGGAACTTACTGGCGTGCGCCGCGTAAACCGTTAAAGATACATACAATTAATGTTCTACAAGATTGTACATCTTAAAAAGTTCAACAAAAAAGTCCGCGATAGCATATGTCTATCTTCTAAGGATGACCCACAGTAACCATTTTTAGCTTTCAGAATTTGATAAGAACTCTTTGTTATTTCCGAAGCTATTTTGACCGGTATTATATTAATTCTTATCCAATAACATATAAATTGGGAATTGAATTTAGATTAAAATATGCGTTGCAATAATATAATTTAAATGAATACCTTAAAAGATATCACAGATTCAAAATGACGCGTAACAAAATAATTATGGTTGACGGCGGCGCGGGAGTCAATGACCTTTTCCTCTGCTATTACTACAACAGAATAAATGGCTGAACGGATTTGGATAAAATTTGGCACACAGATAGTTATCAACCTAGATAACCAACAACAACCACTATAGTATACAATAAATGAATCCCGGTAGTACATTTCCGTGGGATAAATACCGACCACCACGCGGGCGAAGCGCGGGCACCAGCTAGTCTTTATTAAAAACATAATTCCGATCGGAATAATTAATCTTAATAATAATTAAATTACCTTTAAATCTATGGATTTAAAGTTATTTTGTAAGCCAACGCTTAAAAGGGCTCAACCGTCATAATTATAATGATGAATGATTCAGTTCCTTTGTTTAGCTACATTTTTTCCACAATCTTAACTCAGAATTTATTCACATTTAAATGTGTTTATTTACTGCTTTGAACCGTGTACGTACCTAATGAAAATATTTACATAATTTAGCGTTTGAATCGATCGAGGTTATCATAACCCTCACAGCACCACAGTAGCAGTTTTGACCATGACAGTATGTAGACTTAACCAAAGCCTGTGTGATGTCATTGTTATCTTACGATTTGCTCTATAAGCTATAAATTTTAAAGACGACCGCAGATTATCATCTTGTCCAGACATCTCGTACAAAAACTTTCGGAGCGAGCATCTTTGTAGTATAACAAAGTCATGGTTTTGAAATGTTGGCGCTCTGAAAATTTCTTAAGTAATACATAAAGATTCGATATATAGAATAGAATACTCTTTATTATTGTACACCATAAAATTACAGATATAAATGTAGAAATTGTACATAGAGTGACACAATGGGAGGTCTTATCACTGCGATCTTTTAAATACAACCTTTGGATGGATTTGGGAGGAAAGGAGAGACAATACTGCAGGTAGTCTGGTGGACCATTTACATATAAACACTATTAAAATTATGTATATAATAACATGAAACAAGTGTTAAAAACAAAGAAAAAAAAAATATGTTTAGGGAGAGAGATAGTGTTTTTATACCATAATTTTAAAAATGGTCATAGATTGAGCACGCCTTATCGACACGGGCAAGGCATTCCACAACCATACTGCTTATATCATCGAGCGGAGAGCTCGATTATATTAATCAAGCTTAAATAGCCTTCCAGCTTGCCATTTTTCATAGTTTGTCTAGTTTTGTTTGAGTTCCGAAACGAAACCCATGGCACATAGTGTTGCCAAAGTCTGAAAAAACGCATATTTTGTTTAAGGCGCTGACAAGAGGCAAATTACCAAAATAAGCTTGTCTTAAGAAAAAAAATTCCAAATCTGTATAGTTTGCGGAAAAAATATATGTTAATTTTGAACATATTTCCCAGAACTTGGTTGTTACCAAAACACGTTTTGAAAAAAAATCTCGATACAAACTAACGTTAAACTAACCTCTTACCTTGAGCTCCAATCCAACATATCTGTATTAAATATCAACATACGCTATGTATTTAATTAATAACAAGAACGTGTTATTTGAATGCAGAACTTGGTTGTTTTTTTTATTTTCGATTACTCAACTCAATTTTGAGGTAATAGATAATTGCTGCATATTTTGCTTTAAATTACAAGCGTTGTGTCATCGCGCTTCTCTTTCTTTTCTATGCAGTCTGACAGTGAGGTTAGGTGTTGCCTTGAAATAAAACGCTTCTATTCGTTCTAACTCGTATTTCAAAGTTTTCTCGATTCTATTATTCTAGTACTGGAAACATGACGGTGCAAAATTCACATAACTACATAATAAAGTATTTACCACATTGTTATTGTCATTTCTATCCCACGATATTGTAGCAAGCGGTCGCCAGACAGACTAGACTTGATAACTAACTGAAATAATCCATGATTAGGTATTCAGAACTGTACGTTTGTGCAGATTTTTGACTTTCGTGAGCAATAACAAAAACGCTTTTTTTGCTAGGCCGATAATAATCACGCCATTGACACGATACAGGAAGTTAAAAAAACATAAGTTGATTTAAAACTAATTCCTGAACCACATTTTGTATAGCTACTTTGTCTCAAGAACTTTTGAACACCAATCTCTGAATGAAGGAAATTACTGATTGACATAAAACCACCATCAAGTTACAGCTGCTTAAATCGGACCATACAAAAAAATCATGTTTTCTCAACCAACAGCTTCTAAAGCTCCATAAAATCAACTTTCCCGCGAATACTAATGAGACCGGTCCCTTGTAAGCCAGACTAGACACATTGCGAATTTGCAAACGATCAATAAATCACCCCAAGGTGTACCTAAACACCTCCAGACAAAGTGCAGTTCGTGAAACGGTTTAAGGTTTGTTTCCATGCGACAAAATGCATCCGAACAGACTGTGAGAGAATATTTTGCCTGGTATTTATGGAGAACTTTAAACGAATCAATTTATTAAATTGATTAGTTCAAACTTTGTGATGAAGTAATACCAGCTTGCAGTATTAAGATATACAATGAGGTGGAGGGCATTGAAATTTTACAGGAGAGTTATGATAAATGATATTATATCTGTAAGTAGGTTTGCACGTCAGTCATATTTTTTTAAACTAGATAAGGTCTGCGTTTCCTATCTGACTACTCTGAGAAGAAAGGCCGAAACAAACTCAGAGGTCACAGTCGCACCGCCGTGTCCTCGTGGAGGTGATCGGCGGCAGAGTCACCTCCTTCTGCGAAGCAGTAATGCTGGTGAAGGAGGAGGCGGGACGGTTGAGGGAAAGGCAAATTTCCCGCCCTCTCGCCCCTAGCCGCCGCAGGATACGCCCTGGGCGTCGGGAATCCCGGGCGGATTTCCGGCCACCGTGGGCGCGGGTTTGCGGAAGGTGAGCAATGGATGGCTCGCCGTCCGATAAGGACCAGGCCCGGGTCGACGCGGCGCGTTGTTCCACGCGCGTCTGCCGGGGTCGCCTGGATGTTCAAAACGGTTACCGAGACCCCTGGCAACAGGCAACGGAAGGAATACGGGTGGGTTTAGACAGTAAGAGTCTGACACACCCTCCCGCTCCGCCCAGAGCGGGAGGAGTTATTTGATAATTTCCCACCAAAAAAAATAAAGAGGACACAGTCTCTTTTAAAGTCCAGACATAATCTTGGTCAGATCATGTGTAGACCATGTCGATTGTTGTCTGAAATGGTCTTTTGATGAAAGAACCACACAGCTTGAGTGGACCTGTCCAGTCAGTGCGCGCATTTGTCAGTAGTTGTTAGTAGATTTATTGTCCGTAAACCTGTCTGACTACAAAGAATTAATGGCAAAAGCACTGCACAAAATGTTAGGATCAACCCGTTCGGCCAATAGGGTATTTTACTATATACGAGAAAAAATCTATAAATATATTATTGAGATAGTTTAGGCAAAAAGGAGTCTGAAAATGTTACTTTTAGTTCATAAAATAACAAAAAAAAATAAAAATTCAATTCAAAGTTTTCAGTTCATCATCAGAGCTCATCTAGTTTTTTTTAAAAGTATGATTGACGTGTAAAAGTGTTTGTATAAACCTACTTACAGAAAATAAAATCATTTCATTTCATCATTTACATAGCCAAGTGACGTCATGACCACAGAGCAACATGGCATCCACTGCGTCCAGCGTTTTCGTCAAACTACGCGCGAAATTTGAAAATGTAAAATTTAAATGTATTTTTATGGCACTTATCGATTGAATAAAAATTTTGTGATTTTTCTTTTTGGGGTATATTAGCACTATAGAATTTAATTAAGACATTTTTCAAAAATGGGTGTAAGACCCTGGCTGAAGTTTTGGGACAATATAGGCTGCTGATAGCTAGCATGGAGATTGAAAGTCTACTAGGGCGCAAAGATAAATAATAGCCAGTTTTAGAGATACAGTTATTTTTTATGTTTAAGTCAGCAAGCGAAACATTCATTTAATTTTTTATTCCAACTCATGAAATGTTTTCTAGCCCGTAGAACACCACCTTTACTAGTTTCTGCAACGTCCCCATATGACGTGTCCTACACACAGTCTACATTGTAGTATTTGCGCCATAGACGTGTAGTTTCTACATTGGTGATTGCGTTCACAAACTTATCGATCTAAATCGCCTTGGATTGCTAGACAATGAGTGTGACGTCATCTAATTACCTACATTTAAACTGTGGAATTGGATAAATTTTATGATTTTGGTCGTGAATACTCAAACAATTCAAAAAGGACACTAGAAGGACAAAGGTCAAAACCATTGAAATATATAAAAAAAAAACAGGTTTAAACACAGAATTCGACACATATTTGAATTTTTCCCCGGACAGCCGCGCCATGAATGGCTGAAATAAATCGACTACGCTGTAAATTCTCTTGCCAAATAGAATGCCGTTACATTGATCTATTGTTCGTAATACAAGATAACTCTTAGATAGAAGAAACTACAGTTGGCGCATTATGGCTTTGTTTATTATTTTTGGATAAAACACTCTCTTTTTGGTATTGATCGCTGTAACTGCGACACTTTAACTTGCAAACTTGTTTAGTTTATTTATTAATAATGATCTCAATTATAGGTCATTCATACAATGTCATTAAATAGTATTTAATTAAGTATATAAAGTCACAATAATCATAGACAAAATAAAGAAATTGAAGTTTTTGGTCATACCTTAATAATTCAATAGGTACACTTAACTACGTACACGACAAATAACAACACTTTTTTTTTGTGTGGCTCGTTATCAAATAATATCTCCCGCTCTGGGCGGAGCGGGAGGGTGTGTCAGACTCTTACTGTCTAAAACCCACCCGTATTCCTTCCGTTGCCTGTGTTGCCAGGGGCCTCGGTAACCCTGTTGAACTTCCACGCGACCGCGGCAGGCATCGGCCCTAGTGGACCGCTACACTTGTGCTGACATCTCTGAGGCGCGCGTGGAACACAACACGCTGTCGACCGGGCCTGGTCCTTATCGGACAGCGAGCTACCCATTGCTCACCGTCCGCAAGCCCGCGCCTACGGTGGCCGGAAATCCGCCCGGGATTCCCGACGCCCAGGGCGTCTCCTGCGGCGGCTAGGGACGAGAGGGCGCGAAATTTGCCTTTCCCTCTACCGTCCCGCCTCCTCCTTCGCGAGCATTACTACCTGAACCAGGGCCGGACGTGAGAGATCTCTGCCGCCGATAAATATCAACACCTTGCAATCACTGATCTAGTTGCCAAGCATGGCGACAATAGCATTATTGCCTATAACCAATAATGGAAGGAAAACCAATCCATTTTCATAAACAGCTGGTTAATGGCGCCCAGACTGGGACACGATGCTCTGCTCCTAGATTTGAAGCTAAAGCGTTGCTGAGGGAGGCAGGGGTCTGTATCTAGTTTAAAAATTATAAGACGGAAGGACGGAGGGAAGTCGCGTCTGTCAGTACCGGTTTCTGAAGAATAATAGTCAACCTCTTAATTAAACCTGTGAGGTTATGGGAGCTCGCACCTGTCAGACTTTTTGTAGAGCCGATTTTTGGATCGATTCAAATTATAAACATTTATACGAGCGACTTTTTGTAGGACGTGTGCGTTGCACTATTGCGATCAGTACGTTTTATTTTTCCCCTACAAAAGTCAGTCACCGATTATCGGACATAGCCGGACAGCCTATGGGCGGAAAACGAAATTACTCTTTGTTTATCTATACATTCAAAGTCGCTTTTCGTGTCTATCTGTGTGACCGCGTAATTTATTACATAAACTCACGCCTTCTTCCCATGGCGGTAGGCAGAAAATATAGAATGCCACCTGCTACGCTCCTTACGTAGTCCTTTTGCTTCGTTTACGTTCACACATCTGGTCTTACACGCACGCCGGTTGCGAGTACTATACACCTGACCTCTCTGAAGAACATCCCAATTAGGTCACTATATGTACTCCTGGGGCGTCCTCTCTCAGCGTTTCCACTCACTTCTGCCTTTTAAATACCTTTTTTAGTCACCTTTCATTCATCCCCTCAACATGACCATCATTTATAGAATTTATTCCGGAAGGTTTGGTATATGAAGGTGCGCATCAATATTAAACTTATATTGATTTTTTTTAAACACTGTTTTTACTCGGACCTTTAGTCTTATAAAAATATGACATGAATATGATATTTATTGACTTTCGAATGTCAAAAGGCAGGTATCTCATTCTACTATATGCTAGATTAAATGAATACCTATATTTAAGGCGCTGACAAGACCAAATTGACCCAAATAGGCTTTTCTTAAGAAAAAAAATTGGCAAATCTGTATAGTTTCTGGTAGCGGAAAAAATATATGTTAATGTTGAACATATTTCCCAAAACTTGGTTGTTACCAAAACACGTTTTGAAGAAAAATCTCGATACAAACTAACGTTAAACTATCCTCTTACCTTTAGTTCTAATCCAAAATATCTGTATTAAATATCAACATACATTACGTATTTAATTAATAACAAGAACGTCTTATTTGAATGCAGAACTTGGTTGTTTTTTATTTTCGATTACTCGACTCAATTTTGAATAAATAGATAATTGCTTCATATTTTGCAATAAATTACAAGCGTCATCGCGCTCCTCTTTCTTTTTTATGCAATTTGACAGTGACCGCGGTTTAGGTGTTGTCAGCGTCTTAAAGTAAATACGAAAAAGGTTTACCTTTGAAGAAACAAATTATATCGTTTTTTTTTTTCTGATTACACGCGTAGATAAAGTCCTGTGATCTTGACAGTGGTTATGTCACTTAACATTGTTAAAGCACGTGGTCGTTAATATGGTACATTAGAATTAGAAAAACTTTGGTTTAGTAAGAGCGTCTTCTCTGCCAATCAAGCCGGTCAAGAATATCATATATATTTCTGATTTTGTTTACTGCAGTGGATCATATACTTTTAGGCATTATAAAACATACAAAATTTGCGTTTAGGTCCTGTAGTCCCCTTAAGTGACTACCTTCCTGCCGGGGTCGCGGGAAGGTACTTATGGGTCACCGAGGCCCCCGCAACACAGGCAACAGGAAGGAATACGGGTGGGTTTTAGTCAGTAAGAGTCTGACTCACCCTCCCGCTCCGCCCAGAGCGGGAGAAGTTATTTGATGATTTCCCACCCTCAAAAAAAAAAAAAAAAAAAGTGACTACCTTAAAATAACTCATATACAACATGTCCCAAAATTCAACGATAAGCCAGCACCGGAGGATAGACCTGCCCATGACAACTCGGAGAAAAAAAGAAAAAAAATATATATCTCAATATTTTTTAAGTTATAAAAAAAATATTAAATTCTTCAAAAATTGAGACCGTTAATGATATTTTTCACTACCACCACAATTTTTTTAATATTTCTGTTTTTTTGTTTTTATAGGCAACCTGAATAGCACTGCTATCTACCACAATTCTTAAAAAAAACCAAAATACCTTTAGTTTTATCACAAAAATTAATGAAACTTATTTTATTCCCTACATTTTTTGAAGATTTTTACTTTTAACCAACTTTAACATATCGTGGTGTAAAAAAAAAGTATGAACACTAGTATGGCAAGTTTTTTTAAAAATTGACGCAACTAACCAACATTCCAAAATGCAAATGCACTCTAGCAAAACAAGATATAAAAAATATGTGTCTATTATTTCTAAACAAATGACGGTCGGGTAATAAAAAAGTATAAGTTCTTGAAAAATGTTTATTATTTCAAAACAAATAGTACAAAAACAATTTCACGTGTAATTTATTACGTTATTAAAGCAAATGTTCGAATTGTTTGCCATCAGCATTAATACATGCACGACATCGCCTTAAAAATGATCGTTTTATTTGTCTTGCATATCTTCTGCTATTAATGTGTTCCGCAGCCTGAGTGATATTTTGACGAAGCTCGTCCAATGTCGCAATGGGTTTTGAGTAGACCCTGTCTTTAAGACAACCCCAATAGAAGAAGTCCAGGGGGTTCAAATCGGGTGAGCGGGGTGGCCATAAGATAGGACCAAGTCGCCCGATCCAACGCCCTGGATACTCTTGATTTAAATATTCTCGCACAGAACGGGCATAATGTGCTGGGCAACCATCATTTTGGAACCACATGTTTTGGAGATCACTTAAGGGCACGTCGTCTAACAATTCTTGCAAGTCATTTTGTAAAAAGTTCAAATAACTATTGCCATCTAAGTTTCCTTGTAACTCAAAAGGCCCAATTACTTTTCCATTTAATAGCCGGTCCATAGGTTAACCTTGAATTGATATTGGGATTTGTCTTGTCTCATCAAGTGCGGATTTTCATTGCTCCAACTATGTAGGTTGTGAAGATTTAAATACCCATCTTTCTTGCATGTTGTTTCATCCGACCATAGAATTTTGTCTAGGAATTGGGGATCTTCCCTGTGCCTTTGCAGCATCATACGGCAAAATGTGACTCGTAGTGGATAGTCTCGCAGTAATAACGTCTGCACACGCCTGTAGTGAAATGGGTGAAGCCTGTGACGTTTTAAAATTCGATGTGCAGAACTTTTCGGGATTCCTGTAGCTTCTTCTATGGCACGTAGGTACCGAAGTAGTCGAATCATTTTCTATCTCATTGAGAACTTCTTCATCACGATCCAATCTAAGTCTTCCAGCGTTTCTCCTACTGGATGGCATACGACCCTCCGAAAACGCTTGATGCGCATTAATAAACACTCGATAATCAGGATATCTTTGAGCATTTGGGTATCTTTCTCGATACAGTCTGCTAGCAGCGTTAGCATTACATCGGCATTCTCCATAGATGAGGTGCATATTAGCGTATTCCTGTGGTGTGTATGGTTGTGGTTGCGGCATGTTAAACGCCAAACAGTCCAAAATGCTCCAGAACTCCAAATCACAAAACACACAATCGTAGTCCAAGATAATGCCAGGTCAGTTAAGTTTGCAGGTCAATTCCAGTCCAAAAAGCCAAGCCAAAAGTCGTTAGTACGTACGAGAGCCACGTGAGTTGAATACGGAACGGTGCGCAGTAAACAAAGGAGCAGAGCGTACTGAACTGACTTGCTGAGAGCTTCTCTACCTGCCCTGTTGTTGTCTCTTTTTAACGTAAATATATCTAGCTATCTATCTCTCTCTTCTAAGGTATGTATGCCCCATTCAAATTCCTAGAAATTGTAACAAGAACCCATTTTGGGCATGTAGTAAAAGTGATTACTGACAACTACAATTTGAGGAATTTGGCCCCTGTTTAGAAATAATAGACACATATTTTTTATATCTTGTTTTGCTAGAGTATTATACCATTTTGGAATGTTGGTTAGTTGCGTCAATTTTTAAAAAAACTTGCCATACTAGTGTTCATACTTTTTTTTTACACCACGATATGTTAAAGTTGGTTAAAAGTAAAAATCTTCAAAAAATGTAGGGAATAAAATAAGTTTCATTAATTTTTGTGATAAAACTAAAGGTATTTTGGTTTTTTTAAGAATTGTGGTAGATAGCAGTGCTATTCAGGTTGCCTATAAAAACAAAAAAACAGAAATATTAAATAAATTGTGGCCATGGTAGTGAAAAATATCATTAACGGTCTCAATTTTTGAAGAATTTCATATTTTTTTTTTTACAACTTAAAAAATATTGAGATATATATTTTTTTTCTTTTTTTCTCCGAGTTGTCATGGGCAGGTCTATCCTCCGGTGCTGGCTTATCGTTGAATTTTGGGACATGTTGTATAAGGTAGATATTTCTGATTTTGTTTACTGCAGTGGATACTGCAGTAAACAAAATCAGAAATATGTATATATGATATTCTTTAGGATATATGCTAGGTAGATAGTGTGTTGAAAACATAACAATTACAACAGCAACAGGTACAACTAATTTGATACGATAAAAAAAATCACGAAGAAATCACTAAAAAAATCTTTTAACGATTAAAAACCATACATGCAATCATTCTGATTTTTGTCAGATTATTTTACAAGCAACATATTAGCGCACCTAAGTGTTTTAATTTTTTAACCGATCAATAGATTTTTTTATAAATAGAGATTTTTTTCATTACCAATTACCAATGCAATAAATTACCAGCGTCGTGACATCGTGCTTCTCTTTCTTTTCTATGCAGTCCGACAGTGACCGCGCTTTAGCTGTTGTCAGCCTCTTAATAACGCTAAATTCAAAAGCGATTTTCTCGTGAAATAACGAATACAACTTTGAGAAAAGACTTCTTTCATATTAACACGGTTTCGATAATACCATTTCGTTCGTAAGACCATACATCATCAACATCATCTGCCTAGCCTTTTCCCAACTATGTTCGGGTCGGCTCCCAGTCTAACCAGACGCAGCTGAATACCAGTATTTTACATGGAGCGACTGCCTATCTGACCTCCACAACCCATTACTGGGTAATACAATACCCTTAGTAAGACTCGTAGTCAGACTTTCGTGCTTCGGACGACCCGTAACGACTGTCAAAGATCCACGAATGACAGCCGGGACCAAAATTTCTTACGACGCTGACAACACCTAAACCGCGGTCACTGTCAGATTGCATAGAAAAGAAAGAGAAGCGCGATGACACAACGCTTGTAATTTATTGCAAAATATGAAGCAATTATCTATTTACTCAAAATTGAGTTGAGTAATTGAAAATAAAAAAACAACCAAGTTCTGCATTCAAATAAGACGTTCTTGTTATTAATTAAATACGTAACGTATGTTGATATTTAATACATATATTTTGGATTAGAACTCAAGGTAAGAGGTTAGTTTAACGTTAGTTTGTATCGAGATTTTTTTCAAAACGTGTTTTGGTAACAACCAAGTTCTGGGAAATATGTTCAAAATTAACATATATTTTTTCCGCTACCACAAACTATACAGATTTTAGTCAATTGTCTTGTCAGCGTCTTAACGTGCTTTCCGAGGCACGGAGGGGCCTTGGTATGTATAGATGGTCTACCATCCACGGACCAACCGCGGCAAGCGTAGCTTAACCTGATCGATCGACCCGTGTGGCTGTTATTACATAGCGACAAGCCCCTCGTAACACCATACAATTTCTATCAATACTTTAGGAGAAAATAGATTTTAGGGTTCCGTAGTAAATAAGTAACCCTTATAGTTTCGCCATGTCCGTCTGTCTGTCTGTCGCTGTAGCTCAGATACGCTTAGTACTAGAAAGCTGTAATTTGCCATAGGTATATATTGATCACGCCGACAAAGTGCCAAAATAAAAATCTTGAAATAGTTTTTTATTTTCTCGTCTACCCCATGGTGTGCGGTATCGCTGCATAGTCCGTTACGAAAATATTGCGGGTCTGTGTACACCATTTTTCGATTCAAGGATCCGCTTGCGTATTAAGCATTAAAGTGCAAATTTTTGTTAGAGTCAAGTATCCCGGGGCCCTGCCATCTAAATGGTTGTTTATGGAGATTTGAAAAAAAATCATGTCAGTAGTACATATAATCAAATTAAAAGGAAAACTATTACGGCTAAGTGGGCTTTACAACTTAACGAGTAATAGTCGACCAACTTAAATTTGCAGTTGGAGAATTGACCGTGGCATACATCGATGTATGGGAGAACGTGTTTTTCAACTACTGAACACTTCATTGTGCCTGGTCCGACACGCACTTGGCCGGTCTTGTGAATCTTACGTAAGAGTTATGAGTTTTCTCGTGTCTGTATTGACGTGTAGTGTTCTCTTTCAAAAACTGTTATATTAACGCCTCGATACTTAACTAATCCTTGACCTTACAAATCGTAAAACACCTTATTACAGTGATCATGAGCAGTTTCTAATCATAAATCAAAACATTTATAGTTATTTTAACACCTACAGTAATTACGACATATAATCGTGCGAACTGCGAATAAATCTAATTATATCCTTACTATCATCGTAACCAGTAAAGTGCCTCAGAGCAGTGTGAGCCCAGAGAGCAGTGGTGGCTCAGTGGTAACGGTAGATCCTAGGTTTTGAACCCAGGCAGGCGCTTTACTTTTTGTAAATTATTTCATCACCACTGCTCTCAAAAACGGTGAAGGAAAACATCGTGAGGAAACCGGCATGTCCTAGAACCAAAAATTCGAAGACATGTGACATCTACCAAACCGCACTGGGCCCGCGTGGTGGATTACGGCTCAGTTCCTTCTCAGAGGCGAGGCCTGTGAAACCACTGATTATGAAATAAATTACACAAAGTAAAGCGCATGGCTGGTTTCGAACTCACGACCTACAACTCGTAAATCGGGGCCGTTACGACTGCTGTATTATAAGTTATAACACAAAGTTCAGTGGGGCCCTCATATATCAAGCCTAGCGGGAAGGCTCAGTTCGGCCGCCTACGCCGTCAGGAAAGTAAGACAATACACTGACGTTAATACAGCTCGGTTAGTATATTTTAGTTATTTTCATAGCGTTATGTCCTACGGTATTCTGCTGTGGGGCAAAGCCGCTGACATTCAAAATATATTTGTTCTTCAAAAACGAGCTGTTCGAGCAATTTACCAGCTAGGTGCCAGAGTTTCTCTGAGAGATTTTTTTAAAGATATTGGTATTCTCACGGTGGCATCACAATTCATCTTCGCCAACATCTTATATATTAGGCAAAATATACACTTATACATTAAAAACAGTGATATTCACAATATTAACACCAGAAATAAGGACAAATTACGTGCTCCATTTCACCGGCTTCACAAGGTTCATAACTCGTTTGTTGGGCTTGGTATTACTTTTTATAACAAGTTACCATCTTCTTTGCTAGATTTGCCTTTTAATGCGTTTAAAACTAAAGTAAAATCCAAACTTTGTTCAAGGGCATACTATTCTATCAACGACTACTTAAATGATAAGAATTGTTGGTCGCTGTGATTAACTCAAGACAATGTTTATGTTCTTTCTCCAGAATTAGCCTACCTAGTGACAGGTTATATGAGTTCATATAATTGTTTATTTTATTTGACTGTATAAGTCAATTTATTTTAAATTTTATTTTTGTTTATTATTGACATAATCTTCTCATTACAATGTTTTTTGTTGAGTTGTATTGCAATATGTGGTTAGCTAGCGACCTCGATATCTGATTATATTATTCTTACAACCGGCAGCAAGTTCGTCATGCTCCCTTAGTTGTCACTGCTTGCGGTAGCGTCGGGGGTCGGGTTACCTCCTTCCCTCTAATATGGCGAGGGGGGTAATGGCTGATTTTTGCGTTATGCTCGTGAACGGGTGCTGCTTGTGGTGACTGGTCGTCTTGCTGACCATTGTTTTGTTTTGTTATTAGTAATTAATTGTTTATTTATTTTACTTTGATGGTCCTAGTTCATCATTTGTGACTGTTACAGCTATAGCTATATGTAAGCGGGCACGCCTTTTATGCTTGGAGGCTTTTATTTGGGCATTAAGTTCTGTTTACGTTTTTATCTCTGCTTGAGAATTAATAGTTTTCGGTGTTTTGCTTTTCTTTTTTTTTGTTGGTATAGTGGTGTGCTAGCTGACATATGGCTAATAATTTAATGTTTTATGTTGCACGTAATGTAAATTGTTTTGCATACTGTTGTATAGAATCCATTTTTTTTCCCTCTAACTGAACTGACAGCTGTGCTGCTGGGGAGTTTGTTGACCACTTCTTCTTCCCAGCTAAAGCACTAGGAAGTGGTGAAGGGTGGGCGTTTTGGGGGACTGTCTTATGTAATTTTTGACGTTCGAAAAGTGCTGATTCTCAGCCTAGTTTGAATAAATGACTTTTGATTTTTGATTTTGATTTTGAAAGGACTACCCTCATTTAATTTTTTTTCACGTATCGTCTGCCCATCCCAAGGTTGTCTGGTAGATAGATAACGAGTATCGATAAAGACCGCCACTGTGCCCTTAATTAAAACAATGCATTATCTGTGTTACTCTTTTGGTGTACGTACACGGCTACATATCAAGCTATACATTTCCAATATAAACTGACCTTCTCATTGTACGGACATCCTATACAATGCGAGATCAGCATAAACTGGAATAGTATGCCGTGTGTACAATCAAGCATCCTAATATTCTATCCACAGACTGTATCTTTTGTAATAGGTAGAGACTTTGGACAGTGTGTACTAACAAGACTGGCCGCGATAATGTTAACATTATTTTTTTTATACAAGAAACGTGCCATAGAAATATGTACCGTCAAACGGGGTGAATAGGGACGCAGGTGTGAATAAGGACGAAACCTTAAAATGGATTTTATCGTTGAAATACGAGTAATACAGTTTGCTGCCAACAAGGAAAGTTAGAAGTTAATTATTATGCAGTAAACACATTAGAGCCCTTTTTGGCGACAAACTATATTATTTCAACGTTAAAATCCATTTTAAAGTTTCGTCCCGATTCACCCATGCATACCTATTCACCCCGTTTTACGGTAGTGTTAAATATTGTACGGTGGTACGGCACCCTTCGTGTGCGAGTCCGACTTGCACTTTGCCGCTTTTTTGTGACAGCCCAGTCCCCTAATTGCATAACACACTGACAGTAGCAATGGTTGTCATTTTGACAGTTCAACAACATTCATTGCGTTATAATTACGTTGTTGAGCAGACAAAGAACAATGGCAGCCACCCATACATTAATTTAGCTGAGATTAAACTCTTGCGTCTTTAAATGAAAAATATCTTGTTAAACTCGGCGTCAATTTCTGAATTAGTTGGTGCAAGAATTTTTGTTCGAGAAAGCCGGAATTAATAGAAATTCAGTCGTGAACTTTTGTAGGTTATGTCAATGGTAATTTCAATTCGAGAAAGTTAAAAGGGCAATATTACATTAGTTTTTCCCTTACCCAGTTATTTTAGCATGCAATGCCTTGTAAAAGGTATAAATACTCTTTGGTAGGCCTTACCTTAGGTATACTTACTACATGACTGTGTACAATTTTATAGGACTGAGGCTGCCAGTCACCGTCAGCATTTTTTTAGGTATTGAAGCAATATGATTATAATAGTATTCTGGGATTTTATAAATACTTGCTAACATTCAGATAAATAAGAATGTATAAAATCCTAGAATGCGTCTGGAATATGTTGAGTATGTTCATAACAATCAATAAAACAAGTTTATTTTTATATTAAGTAATGTTTATTCTTCGTCATCCTCTCTTATAATTATTTCATCCAGAAATTCTGCAGGTGCTGAAATATTTTGCTGATGTCTGGCCCATCCTAAATACCAGACTAGCGTCATGACATGAGCGCAACATCCTACTGTGCGCCGACCAACTAAGCAATTACAACAATACTCGCTGATTCCTGTCCTACCAGGAATATCATTTTCTATTAAAATATACACATAATATTGCTTCCTGGATACGTGACGTGACTTAATTTTTCCTCTGATAAGTGTTGTCTCGCCAATGTGTTGTCTGCCACGACGACCTTCCATCTTAGAGGTAGTTATAAGCAAACAATTAGTTCACTAATAACTAATCCAAACCGTGAGAGAAGATCGGTGTCCAGTAAAGAAAAAGCACAATGTCACACAGGGAAAATCTCGGAGTCCTTAAACACGCACAGGGTCACTAAGAGGGAATATCACAGTCCATAAGCAGTCCGGGTCAAGTAAAAATTAAAGAAAACGGAAAGAAAACAATCGAGAACAAATACATACGAAGAACAAGCGCAAGCGTCTGTGACATGAGTAATTAACCAAACCATTGTCAAAGTCAAACCAAGTTTTTTTTTTAGGATAATAGTCTTTTTGCCCGTCATTAGTTGAAAATAATTTATTTATTTTTATTTTTACACTACAATATTTTTACTTCCCTGCAAAGAACACTTCCACTTAGAAATAAACAGTATTGTTAATTCGTTTACTCCATTTAATTATAATAACAAACAAAAACTGATTTTAATACAATAATGCTGTATGTACTTGCTGTCACTTGGCAGAAAAAAAACTTTTCAATTTCAAATATCTTTTTTATCCGGCTTTAACTAGTTAATGTGATACTTTGAAAAAACGTAGAAAAATAATAGAAATGCCTTCGTATATTAATTACTTTTAGACGCTCCAATAAATTTCAGCTATGATTTCGCCATTGTTCTTTTTCGATCATATTCAGAAGCAATGGAATAGCAATATACTTCAAAATTACTCAGATTTTGATTAATAGTGTGTCACCCATTCACGGTGGTGTTTTACATCGGTGTATTATTTGTGGCCTATGCTATGCATCGAGTTTACTAGGATACTAATGTAGATACCGCTAATCACTCTTCTTGAGGCCTAGGTTTTTCTAGGTATCGGTAAACGTCTTATTTAGCACTAAAGTCGAATTGTTAATTCAATGGAGTAATTTGACATGTGCTAGCTGTCACTTTGTGTAATTAAATGGTCATATTTTTTTTATTTATTGTATTCAAGACTTACTTTTTTTAAACTTTTAAAATAAATCCTAACTAATATTATAAATGTGAGAGTGAGTTTGTTACGCTTTCACGCTAAAACGGCTGAACGGATTTGGTTGAAATTTGGCACATGATGTAGACCATGACCTGAATTAGGACATAGGATACTTTTTATTCCTGATATTCTCACAGCGGGGCGCAGCTAGTGTACAATAATAAGTATTTTATACATTTAATTTACATTTATATTATAGAGGCATGAGGAAAAGGTTCACTCATCCTCCATAGAAAAGGGAGGATCCTCCGACCAGACGGGTGTCGTGTCTGGTGGGTACTGCCCGACGGTTGATGTCGGGATGTTGTATATATGCTAGTTGCGCGTTAAACTCTGCTTGCGCGATGCAGGATTTTGCGTGACGTCATTGTGATGCGTAGTTCGCATGTGGCGATGTAGATGTCGCCACAATATAATATGACCATTTTATTACACAAAGTGACAGCTAGCACATGTGAGATCACTCCAGTGAAATAATAATTCGACTTAAGGCGATGACAAGACCCAATTGGCCAAAATAGGCTTCTCTTAAGAAAGAAAATTGCCAAATCTGTATAGTTTGTGGTAGCGGAAAAAATATATGTTAATTTTGAACATATTTCCCAGAACTTGGTTGTCACCAAAACACGTTTTGAAAAAAAAATCTCGATACAAACTAACGTTAAACTAACCTCTTACCTTGAGTTTTAATCCAAAATATCTGTATTAAAAATATCAACATAAATTACGTATTTAATTAATAACAAGTACGTCTTATTCTAATGCAGAACTTGGTTGTTTTTTATTTTCGATTACTCAACTCAATTCTGAGTAAATAGATAATTACTTCATATTTTGCAATAAATTACAAGCGTTTTGTCGTCGCGCTTCTCTTTATTTTCTATGCAATCTGACAGTGACCGCGGTTTAGGTGTTGTCAGCGTCTTAAGTTCATATGTGAACTGTTGTTATGTATGATATTTTTTGTTTCGGTATCGAAATACGATTGTTCTGGGGTATTAAAACAATACTTATTGCTTATTGTTTTACTGTAATATCTAGTTACGTCTTCTTCATTCTCAACCTACTACAGCAATTAAAACTCCTCGATTTTACGCTACTTGTCTGTTTTGCAACAATCTTGTCTACTCGTTATTTCCATATCTCCAAACGTGTTACTCCTATTTATGTTTGAACAACTTCAAACCGCCGTTTTGTGGTAAAATCTAATAGAATTAATCACGCCTACGGACGCCGTTTACTTAGCTAATTTTACGTCATGACTTTAAAACCATACTGAGTAGTAGCAAACTGTCATGATTCTTGTTTGAGAACATTAATACAATATTATTTGTATTTCACATTGCACATACCTACAGAGTTAAAGATCGATGACCGCACTGTGCGCAAGAGTACACTGACGGAGTAGTTAGCTGGAGGGCATAGCGTGTTTGAGTTACATCAAGTTACAGTTTAAAAAAAACGAATTTTCAAAGAGGCAATTTTAAGAGACTAGCACTTCCCCCGCTACTTCGTTCACGTGTATTTCGTATTTCCTTCTAGAAATTCCACCCCTATTAAATGAAAATTTATGATCATTATCTTAATTCCAACGCATCGCCCGCCCGTACTATTACTTCGTTTTCTCATAGCGTTCTTCCTGATTTTTTTTTCTTTTTGCTCGGCGTCTAAGGGTCGTAGCATAGTATAAAGAGGGGAAGTAAGCTATCTCCGGCCCAATCAAATCAAATCAAATCATTTATTTGCATAACACAGGTTCAGAGGATGTTATAAAAGTCCAATCCGCGATATAATTGCCTACTGTCTCAGGGTTGTCACTTCAGATTCACAATTAGTCAATTACTTATTTTTAATTACGATTTTATAACTGTAAGTAGGTACTTAGTTACTATACCTACAATACTGAGAAATCGGCATGACTAAACGTAAACAAGCCAATAGCGGCAAATCAATTGACAGAACAAAAGTACCTAATACATTCTAGTGGGAAAGTAGGCCTACCTACTTCCTCTTACTGATAGAAAACTAATACAACAAAAAATAAGTAAGTCAGTATCACATCATCAAGTAAAAATTATATGCTAGAATAAGTGACTTGCTTACCTTTCCTGTTCAATAGGTAATCTGAACAGAGACAATTCTGGAATCGATGAATTATTAAGACACCCAAACACACAGCAATACGTTCTCCTGCGATTATCACACATTTTTCATTCATTTAGCGGTGCCGAGAAGCCGTGACGCGCGAACCTCGAGCGGTGATAGCCCCGACTGGCGCACTGAGAAACGGGTCGAGATTTTGTTTAAGTGTGCGTGCGGCGACGCATAGATACTTTGGCGCACACATACAAGCCGCGTGCGGTGCGTTTGTATGAAGATAACTTACTTCCTCCCCTCTCTTTCATACTATGGTTGTACTGTGATGTTAAAAATGTATTACTTCCAGAGATTAGCGCGTTCAGACAAAAGAAAACTCTTCTTTATTATATTACTCGCTTCTGCCAGCGACTTCGTCCGCGTTAAATTTCTTGTTCCCCGATCCACCCCGTCGCATCGCATCGCCTGCCTGCACCATCGTGCTATTATGTCGTTTTCGCTTAGCGCTGTTTTTTTTTTTGCTTTTTGCTCAATTCTTGAAAATGTTATATTACTTAGTTTGTAAGGTGTTAGTTTCGTACCTACTATCATATTAAGAACTATGTAGCTTCTGCGCGCGATTCCGTCCGCTTGATTCCGCCTCTATCGCAGCTTCCGCACGCGCTATTACTTCGTTTTCGCTTAGCATTCTTTCTGACTTTTTCATTTTGCTCGGCTCCTAGAGTGATGTTAAATAGCCTATAGCCTTCCTCAAAAAATGGGCTATCAAATGCAAAAAGATTCTTTCATATCCGACTGAGTCGTTCCAGAGATTTGCGCGTTCAAACAAACAAAAAGACAAACTCTTCAGTTGTTTTATTAGTATAGATATGGTATAAATTCTGTCTAAAGTGATGACTGATGTCGTATTGCTGTGAACAGCATACTACCTGATCATTAAAAGACCTAAAAAATAATTCGGTACTAAATTATACTTTCTCCAAACCGTCAAAGCTGAAATTCATTCTCTGCTTAGCAATCAAAGTCAATGGGACCATCTCAATTAATAACATAGGTCCTTCACTTTGAAACCTGATTTCAAAATTTTCTACGTACCAGAACTATTTAGCACACACTTGTAAAAACTGACCACAAAAAACGTTAGTCAACATTGCAAGCACAAGACAGTGAACTACTGGGCAAGTCACAATTGCGGCGATAAGTCCCCTCTTTGAGGATTGACTAGAGAGGCGCCACAGTCCACTGTGTGGATCGCCCGGAGGACACGGTGGAGGTCTGCCCGGCTTGGGCAGAGCACCGCCATGTCCTCGTGGAGGCGATCGGCGGTGGAGATCTCTCGCGTCCGGCCCTGGTCCAGGCCATGGTATGGAGCGAGAGGGCATGGCAAGCCGTCGCCTCCTTTTGCGAAGCAGTAATGCTCGCCAAGGAGGAGGCGGAGCGGGTGAGAAAGAGGCAAAATTCGCGCCCTCACGTTCCTAGCCGCCGAAGGAGACGCCCTGGGCGTCGGGAATCCCAGGCCGATTCCCGGCCACCGTAGGCGCAGGCTTGCGGACGGTGAGCAATGGGTAGCTCGCCGTCCGATAATGGCCCGGCCCGGGTCGACGGCGCGTTGTATTCCACGCGCGCCTCAAAGAGATGTCAGCACAAGTGAAGGGGTCCGCAAGAGCCGATGCTTGCTTGAGTCGTGGGAAAGTCCGAAAGTGTCTAAACACACTACGCCGAAGTTACGCGACCGAAGTTCTACACAATTACGCCTGCAATGCTATTTGAGTTACTGACGACACACTATGCCGAAATTACGTCGCGGGATAGCGTACAGCCTGACTTCGGTCGGGCGTAAGTTCAGCGGCAACTTATTCTGTGAGCACACATTATACACGACCGAAGTTCGGTTCGGTTCGACCGAAGTTCGAGCGCTCGAGACACTAAATACACACACAAAGTTGCGGAACTGAATTTCTGCCGCGTAAGTTCGGCACTTATGGTGTGTCATATCAGCCGAATACGTCGGAACGTAAAATCAGACGCCGAACTTCGGTCGCGTAACTTCGACATAGTGTGTTTAGACACAAAGGGTTACCGAAGCCCCTGACAACACATGCAACTGAAGGAACACGGGTGGGTTTTAGTCAATAAGAGTCTGACACACCCTCCCGCTCCGCCCAGAGCGGGAGAAGTTATTTGATAATTTCTCACCCAAAAAAAAAGGGTTGATCGTCAAAAATATTTACGAGTCTTAATGAGTGTGACTGCTGGAAAAACCTTCTAAAGAATGCTATAAATCTTAATTAGTCAAGGACAGCTAATGAGACACAATTGATTTTCTATTGTTTGACTCCGAATCGATGTCGCGCGGGGCTTAAAAGGTTAAGAACACTGTATTAAAGGCACATATCTGTGCCTTTAATACAGATATGCGATTTAAAATCTGTTATTACGCCTTCATAAAATGCAAAAATTAGCAAAAAAAAATGTGTTAAACTACAACGCATACACATCAATTACATATTGAAGTATTGTAATAAAATACTTTATGAAATAAATTCAGGAAGTAATGTTTACTGGAAGCATCAAAACGATGTTACTTTTTTTTTTTAAAGGACAGACTATTGTATTTTCTATAATTCTATCTGTGATTTTTTTACTAATTATAGATTTCTACGGTGCGATGTCAAAAATTGAGAAACGAAATGTCACTTTGTATAAAAAGACCTGTGTCTATTCTTCGTAGAAATAGAAAGCGTCATGCTAAGCTTGCTGGAAGGTAAAATAAAACACATGACCCTAGTATTGTAGACCACTCTGCAGTTTGCATAATTCAGACCTGCACCAATCACGTTTCTTTATCGAACAGATAACCGCAATCTTCGTCTATAATTTTTATCTTGTTTTGGACAAATAAATACATATCCGGTTCGGATTATTCAATTTTGGAGCATTTATTTCAAATAGGCACGTAAAAGGCATTTTGGAACGTCAAAATGTACAGAAAATAGAACTAATTCTAGTCGCTCCTTCCAAAAGGTAGTTTCGTATGGAGAAGAAACTCCACTGTTACTCTTTCTCTTTCGGACTTTCCCGCGACCTCGGCAGGCATCGGCCCTAGTGGACCCCTACACTTGTGCTTACATCTCTAGGAGGCGCGCGTGGAACACAACGCGCACGATCAACCCTTGAACTAGTTGGCAATTTAAAGTAATTTTAGTAACAAACTATTATTGAGAACTTACTAGAACTGGTTTCAGAAAATTCGATTAGTTTTTGTTAACATTTTTAACAAAAAACGTTCCGTTATTTACCTTGACCTCGAAGTTTATAATGAAGTCATTAACACATCAAATTCAAACACCAAACTATTTCAATGCCAGACGACGATGCACGATGAGACAAAAATTATTACATTCTGTCAGTAAAGAGAAAAGATTTGATTTTTTGTTTGTTTGTTTGTTTGTTATGGATAACTCAAAAACTACTTAAGAGGCCGACAACACCTAATGCGCGGTCTCTGTCGGACTGCATAGAAAAAAAAGAGTAGTGCGATGACACAACGCTGGTAATTTATTGCAAAATATGAAGCAATTATCGATTTACAAAAAAACTATAGATTGTATAAAAAAATAAAACACTATTATGCTAATTTGTTGCTTGTAGAATAATCTGACAAAAAAAACAGAATTATTGCATGTATATTAGTATGGTTTTTAATCGTTAAAATAATTTTTTAGAGGTACCTTCGTGATATTTTTCTATCGTATCAAATTAGTTATATTATGTTTTCAACACACTATCAACCGAGCATATATCCTTAAGAATATCATATATTTTTCTGATTTTGTTTCCTGCAGGGGATCATATACTTTAAGGCATTATAAAACTTATAAAAGTTGCGCTTAGGTCCTATAGTCCCCTTAACTGATTTTAAAAATTCTCTCACCTATAGAAAGCTACATTATCAGCGAGTAATAAGGGCTGTATTTTATTTAAAAAAAAATAGAGATCCCTACGATAATTACAATAATGTAACCGAAGGTATCAAAAATTTGCCTATGAAAGTCACTTTTTGACGTGCGCTGCGAAAACTATTGATAATACTTCAAATAATGTACTACATGTTTATAGTTCTCATCATTACCCACAAAAAAGTCCGCGAGGCTATATGTCTAACTATTATAGTTAAGTCACAATAACCGTTTTTGTTAAAAATTATAGTCAATCAAAACACGGTTAAAATCGAAAGATGATGCGCGATGATCTCTGGAACTGCCAATCGGATTTGAAAGATTCTTTTTGTATTTTATAGCCCAATTCTTGAGATAGGTTAAAGGCTATTTAACATCACGCTACCACCCTTGGGAGCCGAGCAAAAAGAAAAAGTCAGAACGAACGCTAAGCGATAACGAAGATATAGCGCAGGCGGGCGATGTGGGACCGAAATTTCACGCGTACGAAGTCGCTAGTATTTTATAATACAATTGCAGTCAACCTCATGAATTATCCCTTTCTCAAGTCATTCATCATTCTCCTGCCTTTATCCTAATTTATTTGGGGTCGGCGCAACATGTCGCTTTCTTCCTTTCCATTCCATTTCTTTCTCTATTAGTTGTCATCTCGGTAGTCACCCCCTCTCTAGCCATATTATCTTTCACACAGTCCATCCATCGTTTCTTTGGTCTTCTTCTACTCTTATAGCCATCGACATTCATACTCAAGACTTTCCTCACGACATTTTCCACATTCCTCCGCATCACATGCCCATATCATGACAACCGTTTTTCGCACAATTTTTCAGTCACCGGTGCCATTTTCAGACTTCCTCTTATGTACTCATTTCTTATTCTATCCATTCGTGTCCTTTTCTCAAGTAAAGGTCATATATTTAATTGATGCTCATCACACAGGAAGAGTGTAGTCTTCCGATCTAAATAAAATATTTTTTTTTATTGTGGGCATGGGTTATGTAGGTAAATTACAGATCCATTATGTCCTGTCTAGTAGGCATACAATAATAAATTATGTCAACATGCAGTATAAAAAATTTCATAGGTATCACTTATAAAGCAAATCTTGCAAAATAAGAATTAGGTGTATGGTGACAGAATGTAGTAGGCACAGAAAATCTTGGATCGTGTAGCAGCAGTAAGCTTTGTCAATTAAAAAAATACTCAATTTATATTTGAATAGTGGCAGTTCCTTGGTGTATAAAATGTCCACAGGTATTTTATTGTAAATTTTAGATGCTATTCCAAAAAACTTTTGCCCAGATGTGATGAGAGAGATGTGATGTGAGAGATGTGGTATACAAGATATTTTAACTTTTTAAGTGTATATCTTTTCTTTTTGATTTTAGTTCACCGATATTTATTTATTTTAACAAATACTATAACTTCTTAGATAAGCTGAATGAAAGGTCAAATTTTTAAACTTTTTAAAATATGGTTCGTATGATTCAGGAACAGAGATACCAGCAATTGCGCGAACGCATTTCATCAGATATGCCTTATTATTAGTTCTATTGACTAGCTTTACAAGTTCTATTGCTTTGTCCTATTCGACAAGGACGAATTGAGTGCTGTCTTCAGCGACCTAGTTACTATAGAACATTAATATGCTCAGCAGGCTTAGCACGAGAACCGTAGAGAAGCGTTTTGTGGACGGAAGAGTCCGTGTAGACAGTAGAACATTTTCGGTAGACAAGTTATTTCTATTCTACAGTATAGTAGAAATAATCATGCTAGTCATGCTAAGACTGCAGGTCAGACATTTTCGTTAGTTACCTTTTTTTTTTTTTAGGGTGGGAAATCATCAAATAACTTCTCCCGCTCTGGGCGGAGCGAGAGGGTGTGTCAGACTCTTACTGACTAAAACCCACCCGTATTCCTTCCTGTTGCCTGTGTTGCGGGGCCTCTGTGATCCATAAGTACCTTCCCGCGACCCCAGCAGGCATCGGCCCTAGTGGACCCCTACCTTTGTGCTGACGACATCTCTTTGAGGCGCGCGTGGAATACAACGCGTCGGCCCGGGCCTGGTCCTTACCGGACGGTGAGCTACCCATTGCTCACCGTCCGCAAGCCCGCGCCTACGGTGGCCGGAAATCCGCCCGGGATTCCCGATGCCCAGGGCGTCTTCTGCGGCGGCTAGGGGCGAGAGGGCGCGAAATTTGCCTTTCCCTCAACCGTCCCGCCTCCTCCTTCGCGAGCATTATTGCTTCGCAGAAGGAGATGATGGCTGCCCATGCCCTCTCGCTCCGTACCATGGCCTGAACCAGGGCCGGACGCGAGAGATCTCTGCCGCCGATCGCCTCCACGAGGACACGGCGGTGCTCTGCCCAAGCCGGGCAGACCTCCACCGTATGCTCCACCGTGTCCTCCGGGCAATCCACGCAGTGGTGACACCCGGGCGTTTCCTCCCGCCTTATCCGACACAGGAACCTCCCGAAGCTGCCGTGTCCGGTGAGGACGCCCTGGCGCCTCTCTAGCCACTCCTCAAAGAGGGGACTTATCGCCGCAATCGTGGCGTGCCCAGCACTGGGTTGCGACACAACTAAGAGCAAATTTCACCAATCGAAACTGAACGGGATAAGCACCTCTAAGCCGCGTTCAAGAGCCGTCAGTGTCATCATTTATAAATAGTATTGTTAAATAATATATAGTCGTCATCTGCCTGCATTTTCTCAACTATGTTGGGGTCGGCTTCCAGTCTAACCGGGTGCAGCTGAATACCAGTATTTTACATGGAGCGACTGCCTATCTGACCTCCACAACCCAGTTACTGGGCAACACGATACCCTTTGGTAAGACTGGTTGTCAGACTTTCAGGCTTCTGACGACACGTAACGACTGTCAAAGATCTACAAATGACAGCTGGGACCAACGGCTTAACGTGCTTTCCGAGGCACGGAGGGGTCTTGTTATGTAAAGATGGTCACCCATCCACGGACCAACCGCGGCAAGCGTAGATTAACCTGATCGATCGACCCGTGCGGCTGTTATTACTTAGCCACAAGCCCCTCTATAATAATATACATATAGTATTTTGATTAAATATAGCATTTTGCCGTCCTTATTTATTTATGAAATAGCTAATTTTATACAAACTAATACTAACTTATTTAAGAAACTATCAGACGTTTCTATCCGTAAATCAATGGGATAATAATAAATTATGCGTACCAAGATCAACCACGACATTGATGCGTAAAAGTATTTTTTTGTTTAGCACCAATCATACATATACATACTCTCACACGTTCTTCCCATGGCAGGCAGAAAATATAGAACGCCACCTGCTACGCTCTTTACGTAGTCCTTTTGCTTCGTTTACGTTCATACATCTGGTCTTACACGCACGCCGGTTGCGAGCTACTGACCTTTCTGAAGAACATCACCAATGAGGTCACTATATGTCTTTCTGGGGCGTCCCCTGCCGGCGTTTCCACTCACATCTGCCTTGTAAATACCTTTTGTTAATCGCCTTTCTTCATTCTCTCAACATGCATAGCATAGCACCAACCATTTATAATAAAATCCCAAAACGGATTAGACAAATGCCTACTGCTCTGTTTTATAAATATTACATTTAAAATAATATCTCATAGGCAAATGCTGTTATACCATAACAGAATTTTTAAATGACCGCAATTAATTAAATTGATTCCTATTACGACATTTTCACAATTTGACCCTCAAATACAGATTTGAGGGACAAATTGTAAAAACAATAGCATTAAGAGGCTGACAACACCTAAAGCGCGGTCACTATCGGACTGCATAGAAAAGAAAGAGAAACGCGATGACACAACGCTGGTAATTAATCGCAAAATATGAAGCAATTATCTATTTGCAAAAAATGTATTGATTGGATAAAAAAAATAAAACACTATTATGCTAATATGTTGCTTGTAGAATAATCTGACAAAAAATCAGAATAATTGCATGTATATTAGTATGGTTTTTAATCGTTAAAAGATTCTTTTAGAGGTATCTTCGTGATTTTTTTCTATCATATAAAATTAGTTGTATTATGTTCTCATTTTCAGCAGATCTACCAGTTATTTTAAAACCTTGCACATATTATTTGACGTATACTCATGTTTTACGAGTACAATAAATATATTCTGTTCTATCATTGCTCTGGATTATTGGACACTGACAGCTCTTGAACACGGTTAAGACGTGTTGATCGCGGTTAGTTTTATTGGTGGAATTCGCCCTAAGAGACCCCAATTCATGAGAAAGATAATGACCGGAAAATATTATAAAAAGATTTTTGACTGCCACTTATGCCTTGGTTGTTGCAAACCAGCTGGCTTAGCATGACACTCTCTATTTCTTCGAAGAATATACACGGCTCTTTCCATCCAAAGTGACATTTCGTTTCTCCTTTTTTGACATCCCACCGTAGAAATCCTTCTACATAAAAAAGGACCTAGACCAAGATCGTTAGAAACGAAAGACAAGATAACAGATTGTAGAAGGATTTCTACGGTGAGATGTCAAAAACTGAGAAACGAAATGTCATTTTGTATAGAAAGAGCCGTGTCTATTTCTTCGATGAAATAGAGTGTCATGCTAAGCCTGCTGGACGGAGTTTGTAGAATTTACAATTTTTATGTAGATTTATAAGGTCACGACCTCAAAACTAGTATCGCGCAGCGGAGCATACTCTGAAGGTGGATCAGCAGTGGTAGCCCGCGAAATTGTAATTTTCTTACGTTTTTTGCAATTTTCAGGTCAGTGTCAGGTTGTCTTGATCAAAATATGATTCGCGCCATAACAAATATGTATTTACAGAATTATAATCATTAATATACATCAGCTCTCTAAGTTAGATTTGTTCCATATGAGACTTGTTCATATGGAACAAGTCTAACTAAGTGAGATGTAATAATGATTTTAATAATTATAATTCTGTAAAGTCATATTTATTATGATCGTCAACCATACTTTGATCAAGATTCAACCTGACATGGACCTGCAAATTGCAAATAACTTAGAAAATTAGAATTTCGCGGGCTACCACTGCTGATCCATCTTAAGACGCTGACAACACCTAAGCCGCGGTCACTGCCAGACTGCATAGAAAAAAAAAAAGCACGATGACACAACGCTTGTAATTTATTGCAAAATATGAAGCAATTATCTATTTACTCAAAATTGAGTTGAGTAATCGAAAATACCCAACATAGTTGGGAAAAGGCTAGGCAGATGATGAATCGAAAATAAAAAACAACCAAGTTCTGCGTTCAAATAATGCGTTCTTGTTATTAATTAAATACGTAACGTACCTACGTATTGATATTTAATACAGATATTTTGGATTGGAACTCAAGGCAAAGGGTTAGTATAACGTCAGTTTGTATCGAGATTTTTTTTCAAAACGTGTTTTTGTAACAACCAAGTTCTGAGAAATATGTTCAAAATGAACATATATTTTTCCGCTACCACAAACTACATTTGGCAATTTTTTTTCTTAAGCTATTTTGGTCATTTGCCTCTTATCAGCGCCTTAATAGGCTTAACTTAATCATTAAATTGAGCCCAAAATCTAATGCCTTTTGTTACGTAATCGTCATAATAATATTATTTATTATTTTTGTTTTATTTATTAGTTTGATAAATCCTACTAGAGCAAGATCCCCAGGGCCCCCAGACATTACTTATCTTCTGAGTAACAAAATTTGTGGGATAGAGTAGTTTTAGTATGTACTGTGAACATACGCATACCTGCAAGCTTGGGTGACGGCCAAGTTTACAGGTATCAGGTACAGTCGCCAGCAGATCAAGTTTCCACAAATTTCTCATTTTCTCATTCGATTTTGAACTTAAACATCAACATTTTAAGGTCTAAAATAATTTGGAGAAATTTGACAGTTTCGTATAACCTGATGTGCTGTTGTGACTGCACTAAAGGTACGCAAAAAGACTACTCACTTTTCTTAAAGTCTGAGTGCTGATTTTATATATGTTTAAGAGAATATTGTTAATAATTAATATAATCGATACTGCCAGACAGTTTCCGTCGGCGGTAATTTCGGCTATACGATTTAAAGGTCGCAAAAAAAATACGTCATCGTACTTAATTTTTAGGGTTCCGTACCCGTCGGGTGCCAAACGGAACCGTATTACTAAACCAGCTCAGCTCATAAATTCCCTTCCAAAAGAATATTCTTAAGAACTTATTAGCAAAGTTCTCGCAAGGAGAATATTCTCGGGAATTTACCATCACTAGTTGTGTGCATATAAAAAAAAACATTATATTGTTAATTGGGGTCAAGATTCCTTGACAAAGGTGGTAATTTACTCAAAAGTTTAGTTTTAAATATTTCCAAGCTATTAGTAGTTTTTGGGTTGATATTTGATCTTAATTTTTTTTTTGTTTGTTCCCGTGGGATCTCGAATATCATTAAACGGGAACGTAAGTAAGTAAGTAAGTAAGTCTTTATTTGCCTTAAACATGGTATAAAAGGTGTTACAGTTTGGTAATATAATATAGTCCACATGTTTAGCTATACAACATCGTGTATCAATTGCATGCAAAATACATAGAATTAATTAGTAAGTAGAAATTAAATTTCAAAGCTATAAAACATTCTCCACAATACAATCATCATAACATAATATTAATTAATGTCAGAAATTAATCTCCACGAACAAAATCAAAAGTAACAATAAAAGAAAACATTATAAAAGTAAACATTATTCGCAACAGTTCCATAACATTATATAACATAACTTAAAGTAAAAAAAAGGAAATCAATAAAATCAATAACTATAAAATTAAAAATGTCAATATTATAAACATTATCGACGATCCAGTATGTCATTATTTGTGAATTATAATTTAATGTCAAAAAAATCCTTAATGTCATAAAAATTATGTTCATTCAGCCATTTAAAGAGTCTGTTTTTAAAAGAATTAATATTAAATAACAATTTCATTTCTTTTGGAATTTTATTATAAATGCGTACACACATCACCAGAAAACTTTTAGAGTACTTGGCTGATTTAGGAGTATCCTGCAATACAAGTCTACATGGATCCCTATTACGAGAGTATATTTGATCGACTTTCTTGAATAATTCCTTATTATTATATACAAAATTACATATCTCGTAGATGTACAGTGAAGGAAGTGGTAATAAGCGAAGCCTTTTAAAATGCGGTTTACAGGACTCGTCAGTACGGATCCCACAAATGGCTCTGATGCATTTCTTTTGCGCGATAAACACTCTGTTTTTATCTGTACTGTTACCCCAAAAAATAAGTCCATATCGCAAAATCGATTCTATGTAAGCATGGTAGGTTATAATGGCGGTTTTTTTATTCGTCACATTCTTGACTTGCCTGAGAGCATAAACAAACTTATTAGACTTGTTGCACAAATTACCTACATGTATTTTCCAATTTAAATCTTGGTCTATGAGTATACCCAGAAATTTTGTATGTGAAACTTCTTTTAATCGATCAATATTAAGTTTGAAATTGTATTTGGCATGTTTAGATTTATTAAATTGTACGTACATAGATTTATCTAGATTGATTTTTAATTTATTTACCTGTAGCCATTCTAAAATGTTGTCAATAGTATTATTTATGTCAATTTCGTGATCAAATTTTGATTTATACTTTTTATCAGATGTCACTATGATTGAAATGTCATCTGCAAATAATATACATTTATGATTGACCTGCTGTGGTAAATCATTTACGTATAATAGAAATAATAAAGGGCCTAATACACTCCCTTGTGGTACACCGCAATTTTTTACTTTGAGCTCAGAGGAGTATGAGGTTAGTAAATCTTCATTTACTTTACTAATAGCAACGTATTGATTGCGGTTACATAAATAAGATGCAATCCACTGCAGTGCTACACCTCTTATTCCATATCTTTCTAATTTTCCCAATAATATATTATGTGCCACAAAGTCAAATGCTTGAGATAGGTCAAAAAAGAGTCCTGTCGTGAAGTGATTGTTATTTAAAGACTTCAGGGTACGGCTCAAAAGATTATATATGGCTAATGTTGTTGACTTGTGCCTTTGAAATCCAAACTGTTCCTTTGCTATAATATTGTATTTGCTACAAAAGTCGATAAGCCTTTTGTGCATACATTTCTCAAACAGTTTGGACAAGATAGGTATAAGGGTAATTGGACGATAATTTTTAACGTCCTTTTTGTCGCTTTTCTTGTACAAGGGTTTTACAACTGATAACTTTAAAGCATCAGGAAAAGTTCCAGTCGAAAATGAAAGATTAATTAGATATGTCAATATAGGAGTTAATTCTTCTCTGCACGCTTTAATTATTCTTGTACTAAGTCCATCATATCCTTCCGAGTTAGTATTATTTAAAGCCATTATCTCTTTTTTTATTTCATCTTCAGTCATAGCACTAAGAAACATAGAATTAGGAACTAAAGCGTTATTAAACTTATTATAAACTTGTAAGTTATTAAATGTCACAATGTTAGTCGAGTCGATAAAATAATCATTAAACGTATTCGCTATGTCAGTGGGATCAGTCAGTATTTTCTTATCTACTTCTATTTCTGAAATATTAGTGTCGCATTTTATGTTCCCAGTTTCATGGTTAATGACAGACCACGTTGCTCTGCATTTGTTTTGACTATTTTGTATATAATTAATGTTTGAATTCACTTTTGATTTCATAATGCATTTTTTGAGAATCGATGAATATTTTTTATATCTTATTAAGTACGACCGCCTTTTATTTTTGTAATAGAGATACCGTAACGATCGTTTAGTTTTGCAACTATTTCTAAGACCCTTACTGATCCATTTTTGTTTATTTGCAATAGAGTTATTAATTTTAATTTTAATTTTAGGGAAGCATAAATTATATAATAGGCATAAAAACTCGTGAAATTTATTGAATGCCTTGTTTAAGTCCGTTTCGAGGTGCGTTTCTGACCACGATATGCTTGCAAGGCAGTCTTTAAATTTTTTCAAGTTTTCGTTGCAGTAATCCTTTTTATAAATGAAATATGATATGGTTCTTGGACTTTGTTCTTTTATTGGAAACTCTAAGAACTGTGCTGTGTCGTGGTCTGATAAGTACAAAGGTAGAACATCAGCAGATGTAGTTTTTATGTTACTAAGTATGTGGTCTATACAAGAATCTTTTCGAGTGGGAACATTAATATGCATCTTTAAGTTATAGTTACTACATAAATCTTTTAAATAGTTAGTGACCTTACTTGGTTTCAAGGTATTTATGTTAAAATCCCCAGTAACCGCTATTTTTGTACGTGACCCATATCTTTTAGAGGTTTCGCACATTAATTGGTCGAACTTTTCTAAAAATATATTGGGGTCAGACTTTGGCGTTCTATATAGACACACTATCAGCAATTTGTACAAAGGGACTTCAATTCCACATGCTTCGAATGAATTTTGTGTTGAGTATTTTTTTATATAAGGAGGCTCATTATATATTATACCCTGTTTGGCGAGAATACAAGTTCCCCCTCTTTGTTTGTCTCTACTAAATGCTGCTGCTAAGGCGTAATTATTAAGTTTTAAATATTTCTCATTCCCCGCACGCATAAAGGTTTCAGACACGTACTACCGGGATTAAAGTATCCTTCCTAACCCATCACATAATAATCATGATTATGGACTATCCGTATACCTATTATCCAAATCCATTGAACCATTAAAGCAAGCAAGCATTAAAGCAAAAACTGGGTCAATGGGGTCCAATTATCGGGTTTTGTCAGTGAATCGCTTGAAAAAGAATCAGGTGTTTTACTTTCACTTTAAATCATTTGTTCATTTGTAGGTATTCGAATCATAATCATTTTATATGTTTTTACTGGGGAAGAAACTAAGGATGCTGATAATGATTTAGATTTTCAATACAAAGATTGGCTTGATTATGAGTTATCAACAGTGATAGGAATAGGTAGTGCCTATTTGCCTAAACTTCGAAGAACAGAGACAAGAAACGGAGACTTCCTTAGGACTAACTTTTTTTCCGAGACATCTGTCCCGAAATTTCGAGACAACACATAAATACATTTAAAAAAAATGTTATTTGGAATAAGTAGTTCGTCTATATTTACCTAAAGTTTGCGACTAGATATATCATAATAAATAACATACACAGTCGTTACAACCATAAAATTTTCTGAATTTTTTTTTGGAGAACATTTTGTAAATGACTTGTTGATCGTAATACACAATGAATCACAATGTTTGAATAAGAAGCCGTACACGTTTCGAAGTAAATATCTTCTTTCTAGCTCACTCTCGGCTACGTTTAATGAGATTTCTAAAGTTCAAGTGTAAAAAAGGCATTATATGTAACACATAATATGATTTAAAAGAGTGTCCATGGAGTTTCTTGCACGTTCCTCTCCATAGAGACCTACTCTTTGGAACGTGCAATTTAGCTTCACTTTTCTTGGACTGACCGACATTTGACTATTCAAAAGTGCCCGTAAATGGTCTATTTGAAATAAATGCTTTGATTTTGATTTTATCGGTATTTAAAATAAATAAATAATTCATTTATTTGCCAGAATGTAGGTATACAAAGTGGTATGATCTTAATATTAATGAGGTCCCTTTACATTCTACCGTTATACATGATGTGCAAATATTTAGTTACAAATGAAAATACAAATACCTTTTTTTCTTTCATCTTAATGAAATATATTTCTAAAGTATATTTAAAAATATGCATGATATTAAAATAATTGCATAATAATGGTATCACATTATCACATTTTACGGCAGCGCGTTTCGTTATCTATTCTTAGAAATTACAAAAGGTAACCGCCATGGTCGCATACCTGTGCGGCGCGGGGAGGGTCTACATACCCCCTCCCCCCTACTCCTTACCGCCCCGCGTGCGCGCAGGTTACCTTCACTTCAATCCTGTACTTCGGTTTGTTAAGTGCGCATCTTCCTGTATTGTTTTTGTGAATATTGTTTTTCACCCTCGCTCGTTTTTTGGTTCATTGGATCTTCTTAATACGACTACTTTGGCTTGAATTTATGGATTACGATTTGCTGCAATAACATTGTTCCTGTCTGTCTACATCAAATAATACGGTAAGTCAACATTTATTACTTTTTAATGTTTTGGCTAAAGTTATTTATTTTATTTCTTGTAGGGAAACAAAATTTAAGTTAGATATAAAGAAGAACATTAATGTATATATTATTTTATCTTAAACTAGCAATTTGACAGTCTAGATTGATATGCAATTGTATGAACTTGATATTTTTTAGTGGAGTTTTTAAGATAATTATTGTGTATGAAACGTAGTTAAAGAAAAAAAACATACGCATTTAACTTTTGGTTCAAATATAAAAGTGAACTTCAATACTACCAAGCATAGTAATGTTATATCTTTGGTGTCATAAAGAATTGCTAAGGTGGACGAATTCTATCAAAATATATTATTTTTCTGGCCGGTTCTTTTAATATTTGAACCAAAAAGGAATATGTCTTTTGCGCATTGACTAAAATGCGAAAAAAAAAAATTTCAATAACAATGATGTTACGCGTGTTCATATTATCTAACCGTTTTTCTTTATTAGAGCGTAAAATGAAAGAATAAAATCTTTAAATCGATACAATCGATGCACCTAGCTGGAATGCGCGCACCACTCCCGCTTTCCTTACCACCTCCCTGTATCTATAAAGGTTCGTTATTCCTTTTGAGGCATGGAAAACTTAAAATTTTATTTTATTTTAGGTACTTGCCATCGTACATCTTTTTGGAGACCAGTAAGATTGGAGATGGCGAACAAGCCTAAGAAAGCAACAGTACAAAGTTGGATTAGACTTCATCCTGAATTATATTACGACCCGGCCAGTAATTTGATTTACTGTTCTAAGTGCGAGAGCAGTATAACAGCTAAACTTAGTAGTGTCAAGAGGCACGTTAAAGGTCCGAAAGACAAAGGGACAAGTAAAAAACCAAATGAAGAATTTTATTTGGACCTAGTACAATTTCTCATATTATGTAATATACCTTGGATTCAAGTAAACAACCCCGCTTTCAAAAAATTCTTCCATAAATATATTTGCTGCAATTGTACAAATCGACAAAAGCTTCCTGAGCAATCATTGCTGAGAAAAGTTTATTTAGATAAGATTTTTAAAACTAAAATTGACTCGATTTATGAACAAATTGCAAATCAAAAGCTGTGGGTATCTTTAGACGAGACAACTGATTTTTTAGGCAGATACATGGTACATTTACTTGTAAAACCTTTAAATGCGATCACACAAAAACCATTTTTAGTTGCTTGCAAAGTACTAGAAATTGCTAATGGGAGCACAATTGCCCAATTTGTAATAGACTGCTTTGAAAATATGTGGTGCGATTTGTATGAATCCAAAGTAGGAGACGTTGCTGTATTATGCACTGATAGTGTAGCATATATGCTAAAAGCGGGACGTGTGCTGAAAAATTATTTGCCCAACATGATACACGTCACTTGCTTAGCACATGCACTGAATCTCGTGGCAGAAAAAATACGATACGAATACTCAGATGTAGATGAATTAATTTCAAACATAAAAAAAATATTTTTAAAATCACCTAATAGAGTGCGCTTGTTAAAAAACACCTTTCCCCACATGCCGCTTCCTCCAGAACCCGTTATTACAAGATGGGGTACTTGGTTGGAGGCAGTGTCATATTATGCAAAATATTATGATCAAATTAAAACAATTGTAAATCTTTTAAGAAGTTCCGACGCGCTATCTATTAGGTGTGCCAAAAATGTTCTTCAAAAGGAAAACTTGAAATCGGACTTGGACTACATTGAGGAATATTTTAAAGATATACAAATTGGATTAAAGAAATTACAAAAATCGAATTTAACTCTAACGGAATCCTCTGAAATATTTGATCACGTGAGAACTGTGCTTAGCTGGTGTTCATCTGAGCTTATAAAAAATAAACTCGTAAATGTCATGGACAGAAATCCCGGTTTAGATAAAATTAGAGACATATGTGAAGCGATAACAGCAGGAAAGGATGAGCGATCATACTATATGTACGCGCCTTTAACCTCAGTTGATGTTGAAAGGTCATTTTCAACTTATAAATGGATTCTTAACATAAAAAGAAATCGCCTGACAGTTGAAAATATAGAAAAAATTATGATTGTGTATTTTAACTTAGATGACTCATCTGACAAAGAAAATTTCGGTTCTGATACTGAACTTGACGAATCGAATCACGATGATTAAATTAAAATCGTTCTTTATTTTTTATGGTATTTGTAACACAAATAAAGATTTTCAAATTCTTAGCAATTTTTTAATGCATCAAGTTCTTTATCAAAACCGAACAGTTAGTAGTTCAGTATTAAAACTGATTGTCCTAAATGCTTCAAATATTAATTTGTAAACTTCAAAGGTTAATTTGTACTTTGATTTGAGTAAAAATTGCATCCCTCAACGTCAGTAAAATAAATATGATAGATATTTAAAGATAGATAAACATAAATTTGTTTCTTAAATCTTTCCTTCTGTACATTTTGTTTCATGGTTTCCAATTACGTCATATTTTAAAATAATATAAATATACATATATTTGTTACAACAATATTCTATGTGTTTTATTTTTCCTTTAGAGCCCATTAATTATTTAATGAACCTAGAGCGATATCGACCGGCGATTTTTGAGCATTTTTTCTTTCGTTTTTTTTTTGCATAGAAATCTCCAAAAATCGCCAGACAATATCGGTGGTGTGAAAGGACCCTTACGTTTTTTTTTTTTAACTAGTTAATGCCCGCGGCTTTTCCCGCGTGTACTATTGTTTTTGTATCCCATGGGAACTATACTTTTTTTTTAATAGGAAGTAGCATATGTGCTATTCCACACCTTAATCTATATCACTACCAAAATCAGCATTTTCAGTGGCATTGAGTAATGGACATCCATACAATCTATCACATTTATAGACAAACTTTAGATAAATATAGACGAATTACTTATTCCAAATAACACATTTTTTTTAATGTAATTTAAGTGTTGTCTCGAAATTTCGAGACAGATGTGCCGGAAATAATTTAGTCCTAAGGAAGTCTCCGTTTCTTGTCTCTGTTCTTCGAAGTTTAGGCTAATAGGCACTACCTATTCCTATCACTGGTTATCAAACATTAATTTAAATAGATAATAAAAAACTGTTCACCGTACACATTTCTTTGTTTCTTGTAAGTTAAAAATGCCAATAAATTATTATTTTAAGAAATTAATTGCTGTTAAAAAAACAATAATTATCTAATATTGTATAAAGTAAAAACACTTTCGCCAGTAAGTCAACAACTGTAATATGAAAATTTTCATTAAAAGTTTCATTGTATTTGTATTTGATTGTACTGTAATTACCTCTGTAAAAACTAATCAGGCGTTGAAAAAAAAAATATTCTAGGACCTCCATTATTAGACCATTGACAAGTTAAGTTTTAATAAAGCTGTGTTAAGTAGCCATATATGTGTGTGTGTGTGTGTGTGTGTGTGTGTGTGTGTGTGTGTTGTAAATGGTACACCACAGGCTACCTGCAGTATTGTCTTTAAAATATCGCTTTTAGTGATATTTTAAAGACCGTCTTTAAAGACCGCCCATTGTGTCACCCAATGTATCTGTCATTTTTATGGTGTACATAATAAAGAGTATTCTATTCTATTCCAATCATCACGCTTGCGCTCATACTCACAGCGACCTTTTAATTGTGTCTTGGGGATGTTTAGCCGCTACGATTGGTCTGGCTGCTTACAAATAGAATTGAAATAGCTCCCTGAGTATTATATACAAAAAAAAACCAACCAAGTGCGATTCGGACTCGCGCACGAAGGGTTCCGTACCATTAAGTATCTATAAAAACGGCAAAAAAATGTCATGTCTGTTGTATGGAAGCCCACTTAAATATTTATTTTATTCTGTTTTTTAGTATTTGTTGTTATAGCGGCAACAGAAATACATCATCTGTGAAAAGTTCAACTGTCTAACTATCACAGTTCATGAGATACAATACAGCGTGGTGACAAACGGACAGACAGACAGACGGACAGCGGAGTCTAAGTAAAAGGGTCCCGTTTTACCCTTTGGATACGGACCCCTAAAAATTAAGACTCAGACTATAAGTAAGATGACGTAATTTTTTTGCGACCTTTAAAGCGTCTCAATCAATCAATCAACTCAGCCTATAACAGTCCACTGCTGGACATAGGCCTCTCCCAGGCTGCGCCACAACACCCTGTCCTCCGCCTTCCGCATCCAGTCTGTCCCAGCCACCTTTTTAAGGTCGTCGGTCCACCTAGCTGGGGGGCGTCCCACACTACGCTTGCCGATATGCGGTCTCCACTCTAGGACTCGTCTGCTCCACCGGCCATCGGTCCTTCGACAAATATGGCCAGCCCACTGCCACTTCAGCTTGCTTACTCTGCAGGCTATGTCGGTAACTCCGGTTCTCTTCCGGATAACTTCAATTCTGATCTTATCCTTCAAAGAAACTCCAAGCATAGCCCGCTCCATGGCGCGCTGAGCGACCTTGAATTTGTGGACCAGCCCGACTGTCAGTGTCCACGTTTCGGCACCGTATGTCATAACGGGCAGGACGCACTGTTTAAAGACCTTAGTCTTCAAACACTCCGGGATTGGCGACGAGAAGACTTGACGAAGTTTTCCAACTGCCCAACGCTGCCCAACCCAATCGGATCCTCCTGTCGGCTTCTTTCTTAAAGTTTTGTCTACCGAGGTGGATAACTTGTCCTAGATAGACGTACTCCTTCACAACTTCGAGAAGCGACCCTTCGATATGGATTGGACTCGGCAAGACGTGCGAATTGTACATGACTTTCGTCTTGTCCAAATTCATGCCGAGGCCAACCCGCCGAGAGGCTCCATTTAGGCTGTGCAGCATCTGGTCTAACTGTTCCAGTGTCTCTGCCATTATGACGATGTCATCGGCAAAACGAAGATGTGAGATGTACTCGCCGTTTACGTTGATACCCTGTCCAGTCCAGTCCAGCGCACAGAGCATAATTTTCACAATCTAGCTGGCCGGAATCTAATTTAACTACTTACTTACAGAAAAAAACCAGTTGCACATTCTTGAAGTAGTTGAACCACACTTCCAAGAAATTGAATTTATTTTACAAGGAATCACGCCAAACAATAGAAAAAAGGGTCAGAACAACCGATTACCTGCTCGTTCTAGATCGGGTTTACCGAGGGACCGCGTCATTCGTCTGAATTCACTCGATGAATACGCTCGTGTTTCAGTTGCTAGTAGTTGTTGTGTGTTGTTATTGTGTTCTTGTGGGTTTAGAGGTAAGTTTGCAATGTTTTTTACTTTCCATTGTTATTTAATTTAATTGCAAGCACCATTACAATGTATCATGTTTATTTTTTACTACAATAATTCTCTCAATCACATTGTACTTGAGTTTTAATACATTATATCGCATTATACAGTTATCAAATTGTATTTTTCTGAAAATATTACTTGTTAACTCTATAATATATGTCAGTTTGTTTGCGAATGAGTGTGACACTCATAGAAGTTTTTCTTAATTTTAGGATGGCTTCGCAAATTTCGCGTCGAAAATGTTTCGATGTTTGGTTTGCTAACGCAAAACAAAACAGAACAGATGCTTTGCTACATCTTATATTGCAAGAGCTGGGAGATCCTTCCCTTTCGGAAGACATTTTGAAGAGTTTGAAAGTCACAATTCGAAGTGTTTGCCAAAAAATAGATCAAAAATGGTCGAAATTGGGATGACATCGGGAACGATTTTTGAACGCTAATTCATCGTGGTTGGAAGAAAGTATATCACTGCCCGATATAGTGACAAACGCTGTCGTAAACGTTTCACTTCCTACAACAAGTAATCGGGCTGGAAGACCACAAAAAGATTTCGCAAGCTGCAGCAATAGAACAAAAAGGCGGCGCATCCAACAAATGCTCGATACATCGAGTCAGGAAGAAGTATTGATGGCATCTGAAGCCCAGCTACGAAAGGAAGGAAAAAGAGATTCAGCAGCTATTGTTAAAGAACTCTGTCTCTTTTCACCCAGAAGAGGTACTTCTATAACGAAAGCACGAAAATCTATTGAAAGCCGTAACAAAGGTGGATGGTCGGTAGATCAAGCTCTAGCATTAATGGTCGATGAGAATCTAACGACTCATCAATATAGTGTGATATGCCAGCAAGCAAAGAACGTTGACAGCAATCTTTATCCACCGTATTACAAAGTAAAAGAAGCAAAACAGCTATGCTACCCTGATGACATAAATGTGACCGAAACGCACGCTGAAATTAAACTGCAGTCTGTAATAGAACATACAGTAAAAGATTGTGCAAAGCTCAAGAAGAGGTCCTAAGTACAGTAACTGATTTAAAAACGTTGAGTTTAATTGTCAAATGGGGTTGTAATGGAGCAGAGCAAACTCGATATAAACAGAAATTTTCAGAAGAACAATGCAGTGATGGAAGCTTATTTAGCATATCAATGGTGCCTATTCAAATGTACTCAGAAAATGACCAAAGCATTAAACAAATCGTGTGGCAAAATGTTTCCCCATCTTCTACAAAATATTGTCGACCCATCAAGTTCGTATTTGCCAAGGAAACAGCAGATCTTATCAAAAGTGAAGTTGATAAAATAAAAGAGCAAGCAAGATCACTGGCACCCACTAAAATCATTGTAAATGACACAGAAGTCTTAGTCAAGCCAACAATGATTTTGTGCATGATCGATGGCAAAATTTGTAATGCCTTAGCTGCATGTACATCCACACAGAGCTGTTATTTGTATGGTGCTAAGCCCAGTGAAATGAACGACGAAAGGCTTATCGTGGAAAAGATTGTAAACAGCAACTTTATTTCCTTGGGCCTCTCACCTCTGCACGCTTGGATTAGATTTTTTGAATGCATTTTACATATATCTTATCGTTTAGATATAAAGTCTTGGCAGGCTCGAGGGGTTGAGAATAAAGCCAAAGTAGCGGAAAAGAAGAAGTTTGTACAGGAGAAGTTCAGAAGTGAGCTAGGTTTATTGGTGGATATGCCTAAGCAGCAAACAGGAAATACAAATGACGGGAATACGGCCCGCAAGTTTTTCCGGAACTCTGAAAAGTCCGCCGACATTACGGGAGTTACTGTTGAGCTGATTAAACGCTTTCATGTCATACTAGAAGTGTATAACAGTGGATTTCCAGTCAACCTCGAACAATTTGAAGAATATACGAAAGTGACGGAAAAATTGTACTTTAAAGAATATCCATGGTACTCGATGCCTGCAAGTGTACACAAAATACTTTTTCATGGAAAAGACATCATAGCTTCTTGTGTCCTTCCAATTGGTCAGCTTTCCGAAGAAGCGCAGGTAGCTAGAAATAAGGACAACAGAAAATTCAGAGAATTGTTCACAAGAAAGACTTCTAGAGTTGACACAAACACAGATCTAATTCATCGATTGTTGATAACGTCAGATCCATACATAGCAAGCTCCTCCAAAAACTAAGCGTGGACAAATAACTCCTGAGGTAAGCCAGCTTCTACAAATAAGACCATCAGGAATTGAATTTGATGATATCCAGTCTGAAGAAAGTGATGTCGAGCATGATGATAGCGATTCTGACTGAGGTTTTCTGTATATGTCTATGTTATATATTTTTTTTGCGTAATCCAGACTATGTATATTGTTTTAGTTTGTGTTTTCTGCTTATTTGTTTTTAAACTTTTGTAATTTAAATATAATTGAAATATTTTGAATGTAAATATTTTTACATTTTTCTACTTTATGTCGAAATATATGTTTTAAACCTTGACAGTGCCTTTAAATTACTATTATAATATTTTATTGCATATTTTACTCATATTGCCAAGCCTAAATAAAATTGGCCAGCTAGATCGTGAAAATTACACACTGTGCAGCGTCTTAAAAACGTCCTCCAACGCATTGGTGAAAAGTTTCGGGGATATCACATCCCCTTGCCTCACCCCCCTAAGCAGTTGGATAGGGCTGGTTTTTTTATCCTGGATCTGGACAGTCATCGTTGCAGCGTCATACAAACACCTCAACACTTCGATATAACGCCAGTCAATTCGACATCGTTGCAGAGAGGCCAGAACTGCCCATATTTCGATGGAGTCGAAGGCTTTCTCGTAGTCCAAAAATGCCTTACACAGCGGCTGGTTGTACTCTTCGGTCTTCTGTACAATCTGCCGAACAGTATGGATGTGGTCCACGGTACTGAAGCTTTTCGAAAGCCAGCTTGTTCTGGTGGCTGGAACTCGTCAAGTCTTCTGGTGAGACGGTTCGTGACGACTCTCGAGAACAGCTTGTAAACGTGGCTCAGAAGTGAGATGGGTCTATAGTTCTTCAGCAAGGTTTTGTCGCCTTTTTTGAAGAACAGAACCACCGCACCTCTGCTCCACGACTCCGGCGTTGTACCCTCTTGGATGACGGAGTTGAAGAGACTCGCTAGCTCTATCAGGACTGGAGCCCCGCCCGCTTTAAAGAGCTCTGTCGTTATGCCGTCATCACCAGGTGCCTTGTTGTTCTTTAGCAGCTCGAGAGCCGCCCTAATCTCGCACTGGTCGACATCTGGGATGTCTTCCGTGTAGTAGCGCGTTAGTTCGGCTCGATGGTCATCTTCACTATGCCCCGCTGGTTTCGCCGTCCGCGTTGAGTACAAGTGCCCGTAGAAATCCTCGACTTCCTCAAGTATCTCGGACTTTGAAGTCACGATCCTACCATCCGCAGTTCTCAGTTACGTCAGATGGGACCTCTCTAATTCCTGAGCGAACACTTTCGTTCTCGGTTCTGCTCAATCGCGACCATAATGTCACGAGTGTTAGAGCACCGAAGGTCGCGTCGCGTCAGCTTTTTTATTTTTAGGTTTAAGGCCCTCTTATCTGACGAATACGGTGGCGTAGATGGTAACTCTCGTCTTTCCCTCATAAGTCCGAGAGTCTCCGAGGAAAGTTTGGACACCTTACTTTTTCGTTGCGACGGGAAAAGTCTGCGGGACACGACGCGTAGTGCTTTGACCACCTCGTCGGCCTTCTCATCGACAGTGCCTGTGGTTTCCAGGAGGGCGAATCGATTTTGAAGTTCCAATTGGAACTTTTCTGATCCTAGAGCGGCTTGAAGCTGCGTAGGTCGGAGAGTAGGCCTCATCATGCGGATTCTCTCAGCACGATAATTGATATTTAGAGTGCCTCGGACAAGCCTGTGATCGCTTCCGGTATTAAACCTGCTGATCACAGAGACATCTCTAAATATGTGCCTCTTATCCGTCATAATGAAGTCTATCTCGTTCCTTGTCACGTTATCGGGGCTCAGCCAGGTCCACTTCCTTTGGGGTTTCTTCTCGAAGAACGAATTCATCAAGAAGAGCCCCTGAGACTCTAAAAAGTTGACCAGCATTTGCCCCCTGTGATAAGTGCGCCCCAAACCGAACGGACCAACTTTCGTTTCGCCGCATTCTTATAATCCCACTTTGGCATTGAAGTCACTCATAACAACGTTGTAGTAGGCCTTTGTAGTACTGTGCATTGCCTTGGCTATGTCCTCGTACATGGCCTCGGCTGTCTCGTCAGAGTATGGCGAAGTCGGCGCATATACCTGTATCACTTTCAGGTAGTACCTGTCAGTGAGTTTCAGTACTAGGTACGCTACCCTTGTCGACACACTACTGATTTCCACAACGCTGCTAGTGAGTTCCTTGTTAACAAGGAAGTCGACACCGCCTTGGGAGAGCTGATCACCTTCGCGTAAGTAGAATAGGTGACCTGACTCTAGGGTTATCGTGTCCTCCCCCTGTCTTCGGACTTCAGATAACCCCAGTATATGCCAGTTAATGCGACCTAACTCTACCTCGAGTTCGGCAAGGTGATGGTCCAGCCTCATCGAACGTCCATTGTACGTGGCCTGATGTAGTCGTCGTTGGTAGCCTGCCGTAGCCCGGGGATTCTTAGCACCCCCCGTCCCGCCGTAACCGTGACCGCTACCTTGACCAGGATTAGCGGGACCACCGGGAACTGGGGGCCATTGTAAAGCGTCTAGCCGAAATTATCGCCGCGCCGACGGGAAGTGTCTGACAGTATTGATTAGTAATTATCAATAATATTTTCTATAAAATACAGAAAAATCAGCACTTAGATTTTAAGAAAAGTGAGTAGTGTTTATGCGTAACTTTAATAGCTGATACCTGTAAATTGGCCATCACCCAAGCTAGTAGGTATACGTACGTTCAAAGTGCATACTAACACTACTCTATCCGACACATTTTGTTACTCAGAAAATAAGTAAGTTGCGGTGGCCCTGGGATCTTGGACCATTCGTATCATGAATAGTTAGTTGCTGACTATTCATGACACGAATGGTCCAAGATCCCAGGGCCCCAGACCTGACAAGATAATTATCTTGTCAGTTCTGGCCTGACAAGATAATTACCTACTTGGCAATAATTAGGGTCTTAAGATTTTTATAAGTTACGAGTCAAGAAGTATGTTCTACGAGCCTTACAGTAGTCGCATAATATGATGTGTAACATCTGACATCTCACCTTTGTAATAAGCAACTGAGCAGCCACCACAGAAATTAACCTCTGAATTTAAAAAAAAGATAAATACTAAAATATTACTTCCGTCCCTTTTCACGAAATCACTCCCACAGAAAGCGAGAGGAAAGATGATACACATAAAAAAAAACATCCATATTCTCATCTTGTCATAGTTTCGAGTTTTCCAGACATTAACATTGATATTTTCTTCTTTTCCAGGATGTATGTCAGCACTCTGCATATTCGTTCTGTACACGAAGCACCTAATCATCGTGTACCTCTACCTGACATCTGTCGGCCTTATCTTCGTGTCCTATTGGACCAATGTTTCGGCCATCAAACAGGTGCAGGCCTTAACGCTAGTCGAAAACTCACCTCACCATTCCACCAGCATCCTAGAAGACATATTAAATTTAAACGTTAAAAACCTCATCGACGTCGATGGACCAGGTATTTTGGTCATACAAAACTACGCTATACAGTTTTTGTTGGCTGTTATATTCAAGTATGTCCACCTTGGGCCCCGAAATTCGACCATACAGAAGCTTTTACCGATCAGCTTCATGGCACCCTCGTTTCTGGCGATGTTGCCAGTTCCTCCGAACCTCCTGCACCACTCGCCGGTGTTCTCCACGCTATTGCCACTCTTGTTGGTGAAGTACGTGCTGTGGACGTCAGCGTACAGTGTGATACAGGTGGTGTACGCGGGCTACCAGCACGGCCGGTTGTTCGTTAGCAACTACGGATTGTCAGCACTCGTGGAAACAGAATGGATGCGGTTGAATGTTCCGTGCGTGTTGCGAGTGTTCTGGGTGCTGCGTGTCGCTGAGCACGCCCTGATGCTCCTCGTGGACAACTACGACGAGGAGGCCGAAGAGGGCCTGAAAGTTTCTACTTTAATAGCTGTTCAATCACTAGCTTCGATGACCAAATCGCTCCTAGTAACTGGATGCGAGACAATAACTGCCGTGCTCGGCATGACTTCTGTGATCTCATTCTTTTGCCACTATATCGGTAATTTCTTCCAATGGATTCTCTTAACAGACGAAGAAGAAGATAAAAGTATAGGGACAGTGTCGGCCATCCTGTTCTACATACTTGCGTTGCAGACAGGATTAACATCATTAAATCCTGAGAAGAGGTTCATACGACTGTGTAGGAACTTCTGCTTGCTGTTCACAGCTCTCTTGCACTTTTTGCACAACATTGTGAACCCTATGCTGATGTCTTTGAGCGCATCGCACAATCCAAGTACACACAGGCACGTCAGAGCTCTGGGAGTGTGTGGGTTCCTAATTATGTTCCCGATCTCTTTACTTGTTTACCTGTGGTCACAGCATACAATTTCCACGTGGCTATTAGCTGTGAGCGCGTTCAGCATAGAGGTTATAGTCAAAGTGATCGTCAGCCTTATGATCTACTCACTATTTTTAATTGATGCGTATAGAAGTACATTTTGGGAGCAGCTCGACGACTATGTGTATTACATCCGAGCATTCGGAAACACTATAGAGTTTTGTTTCGGTATATTCTTGTTCTTCAACGGTGCGTGGATCTTATTGTTCGAGTCTGGGGGAGCTATTCGTGCGGTCATGATGTGCATCCACGCCTACTTCAACATCTGGTGTGAGGCGCGAGCCGGCTGGTCCGTGTTCATGAAGCGACGAACTGCTGTCAATAAGATCAACTCGTTACGAGAAGCTTCGGCGGACCAGTTGAATAGATTAGACGACGTATGCGCGATATGTTATCAAGAAATGCACTCAGCTAAGATTACTCGCTGCAACCACTACTTCCACGGCGTCTGCTTGCGGAAGTGGTTGTACGTTCAAGACAGGTGTCCTCTGTGTCACGACATATTATACAAAATAGAAACGGATGGTAACAAAGACAATGAGGGGAACGAGGGGAATACTAACAACCAGAACCTGCTGCTTGAGGAAGACCCCGAGCTGCTACTGGGCGAGGGGGTCAGATGACTCGCTCGAGACTAGGCGACCATAGCGCGTACCACTTAGATTAAACTCGGTATCAATTTGGTAACCGACTAATTTGAGTGGTAATTTTTTCGATTTGTATAGTAAGTTATTGTTTTTTTTTTATATTTTAAATCAGATCGATATACCTGTGATTTAAAGTTTAAATTTGTCTTGTGATGCATGGTTTTTTTCTCAATAATGCTATGTGAGGTTACTTAGTATAAGGTTTAGTGGTTACTCGTTGCTTACTTTTGTCGATGGCCCCTGTATTGTACTCGTTCCAGACTTTAAAATTGCAAGTACTCGATAAAAACCCTAATATTGCAAATGTTTTTGAAAATATTAGACGAAAAACATGAAGCTATTTGTAAATAGTTAAGGTATTTAGAAATAGCTGATAATATTTGGAAGTAACTTAAATAAAAAAATATAAAAATAGTAATTTTTTCCCATAATAAACTGTAAATAAACTATTATTTTAGTAGTAAGTGTGTTTTTTCTATTTGTACAAGGTACGACACGATGATGATATTATGGACAACTGTTGGTTTGAATGACTACACATTTAAGTATGTTATTTGTGTCTCTATAATAAAGATTTGACGAAGTCTCGGTTACTGCATTAAATGTCGATGAGTGTGTGAAATCGCTTTTGTTTTAAGTCATCCTGGTGGCGTTGTCGCCAGTTCCATTTCTAAATCCTGCGGTATCCTATTCCCGCCATCCATACGATAATTTTTTTTCATGTGTACCGTTCCTTCTTTTCTCCATTGTAACGTTCTCCCATTTCATTGGAGCTGATACAAGACACTGTTCAGTTTTTTCCCTATGATTCTGAAACTATATCACATTTTGCAGTTTGCTGTAGATAGTCCAAGCATAAAAACATTTGCATTGATCGCCAGACCTCACCCCAAAATTTCAAAGTGAATTAAAAACCTACCATTTAATCTTTGTCCTGTTAACTCAGCTATCAGACTATTAAATAAATAAGTACAAAAACGTCAATAGTTTGACTGACAAAAAAACAAAACAAGAGTCAGTGGTTGACCTTTAGTAGAAGCCGTTGACCTTGCCGATTGAACTTTATCACAGCTAAGTTATTATAAATTGAATTTACATGATTGAATATTTATTAATCTTTAGCCTGATAATAGACCGTGCGATATTTTAATTGCCGGTGGCTTACCTTAAGTTGAAGCAACAATAAATGTGGTGCCGTCTGAAATCTGAACACTGTTTAGACGATGCAATTCATTTGTTGCTTCAATTTTATTGTATGCAAGAAACTTGCATCGTGTAAATGGGGATTTCTCTTCTTTTCGCGGCTACCAGCTGTTAAGACCGTAAAGGCCGACTTTGTTTTCTTTTGTAGAATTCCCTCCTCACATTTTCTCGTACATTCCCGTTGTTTTCACCGCCGTATCCCCACTGGTGGGGACAACACCTGAGTCAAGATCTTCAATGGTAAGCATCGATAAACCTGCCGAAACATCTTTCTGGTAAAACATCTAAATGTCTATGTAGTCATTTCAGTGACTTCTTCTCTTGTCAATTCAGCATCATCGATCGCATGATCAATTAAAATCATAGGAGATATTTTGGACAACCGCCAGCGTATCAAATAAAAACATTGAATTTATAGATACGTCAATAGTCAAGATAATTATCGTTGAGAAAACCCATTGTGTAAGTATTTAATTAATGACGAGGCTCTGTATCAACAAAATTATATTTTTTTAGAATTACCTGAAATTATACGAACGAAATACAAATATATAATAATTAAATATAATTAATTAGGTACATAATTTAGAATTTTCTTAGGTAAAGTCCCAAGAAAATGTAACATGGGCGGTCATTCCGAGTAACATAATGATATTCGTCACAATTATTTTGCTGTTTGATAGTTCTTGGTATTTTCTTTCAGCCTACAGTGCAAATAGCCATTATCAGTTTAGATGTTTCTGACACTGGATTGTACAAAAGCTACTTAGGATGTTTGACTTCCTCGTTTGTCTGTAGCAAGGACATTTAAATCTAGTTTTGAAGGTTTCTTTGCTATTTGGATATTCTATTTTGATAGCATAGTAAGAATTTTTGCTGAAATCTAAAAATGCATTGTATATTTGACTTTCCTGTTCAACCCTCCGAATAAGGATAAATATAGTTTTACTGAACTCTCAAATAAAGTTTTTGTTTAATTTTAAAACAGCCTCCTGCTTGGCTTTATTGATTTACTGGTTTCAAGAATTCGTAATGTGAGTTACTTACTTTTAGGAAACGGCTATTACACGTTGTTTTAACAAGTCAGTATGAGCAAGAGACCTAAAACATTACCTTGTGGAACGCCTCATGAAAAGCATTAGCACGTAGTAGGGAGAAGTCGGTTTACATCTCCACCGTCTTATAAAACCCTTAACAAATAATACATCAAAAATTATGTAAAGAGACATTTATTTAAAAACAATAACATTATAAATACAGGATGTACAAACACGAACCCTTTAGTTGAATACAAGATCTTTGTAGTTGGATAGTAGGTGGTAGTTGGAAACGTGGCAGTTGGTCGAAGTGCGGACGACTGTCGTACGATCAGCGCGCTCGAAGTTAGCTTTTACTATCTCGTAGTAGCGCCCGTCACTGAGGAGGAGAAAATAAATGTTTTAAATTCAGTCATATTGAAAGTGAAACGCATCAGGGCCCTTAACCGTCGATGTGTCTTGATAGATATCTTATCCTGATAGATATCTACGTAGAGCCTAGCTCTAAGTAGATACACTCGGTTGGATAAAAAAATTACTCTTTCAAAAAACTCATAGCATTGAATCATAAACCTACAAATTCCTGCAGCTGTTATACCACTTTTTTATTTTCGAACCCGAAGGGTGTCGCTGTCTGTCCGTCCGTCTTTCTCATAAACCATAATAGGTAGACACGACGAGGTTCACAGTTTGTGTATATCTATTGCCGCTTTATCAACAAATAATTAAAGGCGGTCCCATACAACAAACTTGTTTTGGTTTTTGCGTTTATTGCTCGATCTTAATACGGTACGAAACCCTTCATGTGCGAGTTCAAATCGCACTTGGTTTTTCTAAGTTACAAAAACTTAGGTATAGTGATGTCTTGAAAACTCAACAAGGCGCATACCGTTAACAATTTAGTGTTTTGACTAGTGAATAGATATAGTGGATTTATTAAACGAATGCAATGTTACTCACCTGAGCACCAAACATTTCAGTTTCAGGCACTTGACACGCAGAATGTCGATGGCTTTCTGACTCTTGTCGCTAAAACGTAAGTTCTCTGGATCCCAGCGCAGTTCCAGACGTTCCAGGTTGGGACAGCTGTTTGCTATGCCATCCATCAACTGAAAAGAAAAATATAATACTGTAATCAGCCATTTGAATCTATTGTGTAACTACTCGTACTAACTCAAAAAGGCAAAGGTCTATAAAAAGACTTGATTCCGTAAGCTAGATCTATATAACGATGCAGTTTGCAAGACATTTTAAAAAGCATTAAAAAAAATCAGATTATGAATGAAAAATTATCGTTTCCTTGTGAAATTATAGCAGCAATATCTCCCAAACGTAAATCTGCTGTAGATAATTAAAACTTACTTGATCAACGTGGATATTGATGCCAAGACGTTCTTGTGTGCCCATGATCAGAATTCTGAAACAAAATACATTTATCACGATCTAATTTTGTTTATCGTCACTTCTCTCAAGCGTTTGCTTCACATTACATTACAACAGTAACATATTCGGGCAGTACATGCCGTGATAATATAGCGCTTTCACATGTAAATAACACTAATTGTTGCCGGTAAATGGCCCTTCCATAGTATGATAAGTAGGATATAAAAATGCAAAATGGGTGTAAAACTGATTAAAATATTATTTTAAAATGAGCTTCTATAAGGGACTCTGCTCGGCCCTATACCACCAAACGCAAACTATAATTAGTCTGTGATTCCTTTATATTATTTTCTTCTGCTACAAGGCTATACTCATTAGAATTCAGTTATAGGGACAGAAATATTACATCATCTGCCTAGCCTTTTCCCAACTATGTTGGAGTCGGCTTCCAGTGCGGATGCAGCTGAATACCAGTATTTTACATGGAGCGACTGCCTGTCTGAACTCCACAACCCAGTTACTGGGTAACACGAAACCCCTTGGTAAGACTGGTTGTCAGACTTTCGGGCTTCTGACGACCCGTAACGACTGTCAAAGATCCACGAATGACAGCTGGGACCAAAGGTTTATCGTGCTTTGCGAGGCACGGAGGGGTCTTGGTATGTAAAGATGGTCACCCATCCACGGACCAACCGCGGCAAGCGTAGCTTAATTTGATCGATTGACCCGTGCGGCTGTTTTTATTTAGCCACAAACCCCACAGACAGAAACATTACAAAGTTGATTATATCAGTAGAGATTAGTACAGAGCTGTTCAATCGTAGCCGTGGAATCCTTTATCACTCACTTGGCGTTCACAAGTAGCTGCAGCACGCTCTGCCACAGCTGGTCCGTGATGTGCGGCATGCCGCTGAGCACCAGGCCGTGCAGCTGGCCGCCGTGCCGCGACAGGAAGCGGTGCAGCGCCTCGTCCGTCAGGTTGTCGGACGAGTCCACGTCCAGGCCTACCAGGTTCCTGCACGAGAAAGATTAAGCAACTGTAGTGTCCACAGATAATTAGTAAATTTAATTTGCCAAGCACTATTTTGGTACACCTGCACCACTATTAGGGATCTATATCCCTTATTACGCTAGGCAAAATAAAATAAAAAGATGGCTACTAGAGAAGGTTGTTTTTACTGGGTCTGATAGGATCCTTTATTTCCTGGAGCATCCCAATGAATAAGATTCCTGGCTGAACCAAACACGATACCAACCCCTAAAAGACGCATTTCTTCTGAAATTCGCGCAACAATAAGAGAAAACTGTAAAAAACAATAACTTGGCGAATTTAACGATCTAAGGGCGCGTACACATAGAACATCCGATTTTACAGGATCCTTTTAAACTGATCCGTCGCTACTGGAGGTAATATTCAGACAGCATTTACAGGACCGATTTTAACAGATCCGACGCTACTGGACTTTCGTTCTTCAGTGTATCGCCTACTTTCTACGAGGATGGATCCGGAATACTGTCATGTGTGTGAACTGACTCATACAACTACATACGCTAATAACATATTACGTTTAAACGGACCTGTAAAACAGACGTTCTATCGGCCTATACGTTTAAACGGCCGTTGATGGTGGCCACCGCTCTTCTAGGTAACCGTAGATTTAAAGTTATTGTTTCTTTGGATCCAAAAACTTAAGCGAACCGGCCGCCCTCCACCACTTTATTGCCATCAATTAACAAGTGACTGTCTAAACATCGTTAACTTTAGAGACAGTAAATTGAAAATTCTCAAGTGCCTGTCATTTTCACGGTACAACGCCCCTTCAAACCGTAACACAGCAACGCTGCTTGGCGGCAAAAATAAGCGCCGTAGAAGTATTTCCCCGCTTAAAAGTTCACTCGGAGCAAAAACGCACAAATAGATCAATACTGCATAAGTCATTAAGGCGCTGATAAGACCCAATTGACCAAAATAGGCTTCTCTTAAGAAAAAAAATTGCCAAAACTGTATAGTTTGTGGTAGCGGAAAAAATATATGTTAATTTTTAACATATTTCCCAGAACTTGGTTGTTAGGTACCAAAACACGTTTTGAAAAAAAATCTCGATTGTAATTAGCGTTAAACTAACCTCTTACCTTGAGTTCTAATCCAAAATATCTGCATTAAATATCAACATACGTTACGTATTTATTTAATAACAAGAACGTCTTATTTGAATGCAAAACCTGGGTGTTTTTTTTTTTCGATTACTCAACTCAATTTTGAGTAAATAGATAATTGCTTCATATTTTGCAATAAATTACAAGCGTTGTGTCATCGCGCTTCTCTTTCTTTTTTAAGCAATCTGACAGTGACCGCGATTTAGGGTGTTGTCAGCGTCTTAATAAAACCTTACCTAGCAGTGCCAGCCTCCACCCAAGCCTTCAGCACAGAGTCATTGAACCCGTTGATCTGTCCGGCGCTCAAGAACCTGAGGTTCTGTGTCCTGGTCAGCATGTCAATGAGGCACTCCGTCGACAAGTCCGTGGCCGTCACGTCCAACTCCTGGATCGAAGACTTCTCCCATTCCACTTGCATCACGTGCTCGGATTGGAGACCTGGCGGAAATAAGGTTGGAGTTTTATTTAGCATACTTCTCCGAATATTTGTGTTGTTGCTGTGCCAGAGGAGTCATTCCCGCTCGTCCACACCCCGTCGCCCACACTGCGGACGACTGGGAATGTTGCGTTCTGTTCGTCTACACTGTGGACGAACAGAACGCATTATTCCCAGTCGTCCACACCCCGTCATCTCACGTCTAGTCTAAGAGTTAATAAAGAAAATATGATGATAGTATTTCCTTATATAATAAACATAGATACTTTTAAAATAGTATGTACTTAGCTTTATTACTTTAGTAAGGCAAATACTTTAAAAGTACATACCTAGTAAATATAAAGCTTTTATGCGTATTTTATACTAAATGTATAGCTTATGAATGTTTCACATTTTTTTAATTTTACACATTGGGTATTGTATAAATATCAGTTTAAATGCAATTAATATTTAAAAAGTTTTAAAGTTACAATCGCCTGGATATACTCAACTAATACCTGCAAAAAAAAAATAGATAAACAAATTGCTCTGTTGTTGCCCTTAATTATTGTAAAATAAGATGATCTGTGATGAAAAATACTGTTGAATTTAAACACTACTTAGTACATATTATGTTGTTATTATATACTTTAAAAACCTTTTAATTATTGTCAACTATGTTGATCTGTGATAAAAACTAGAATTGTTGTTAATTATTTTAACATTTGATGATTTTAAATAAAAAAAACTTAATAGTTATGTTGTTTTTAAATTAATTAAACCGTTAAATCATTTATTTAATTTAAAATTTCTTTACACTGGTGCCGATTCCCTTGTTCACAAACTAAACTAAATTTAAGTTCAGTGCATCTTTTTCTTTCTATTTCATTAAGAAATGGACAGAAGACAAATTTTGGTTTAGTCCTGTCAAATTAATCAGCGCCTGTCACTCTTTAAACAAGTTTAGACGTGATTAAAAGCTTGCCTACTAAAATTACGTCAATTTATGTCAAGCGCTGATTAATTTGACAGGACTAAACTAAAATGTATCTTCTGTCCTTTTCGTATTGAAAGAGAAAGAAAAAGATGCACTGAACTTAAATTTAGTTCAGTTTGTGAACAAGGGAATCGGCGCCATTGACTCTTAAACTAGACTAGACATGAAACTAGGTGCAGACGACTGGGAATGTTGCGTTCTGTTCGTCTACACTGTGAACGAACAGAACGCATCTTTCCCAGTCGTCCGCAGTGTGGACGACGGGGTGTGGACGAACGTGCGAACGGGAACAACCCACTTAATTCGTTGCGGTCTAGGCACAGGAGCGTGGAAGATGGGAGCGCACAAGCGAAGAGAAGCTTTATTACCCGACTGCCCCAGGATATAATGTTTTTCGAGAGTATGTATGTATGTAATGTCTATTTCTTTGGCACGCTCTGTAGCCTAAACGGCTTGATGGATTTTAACGTATGAGGTGTCGTTAGATTTGTCTTGATTGTGGGAGTGACATAGGCTATATAATATTTATAAATTGCATCTACAAATACCAAAAAAAAAGGGAAGGTTTTTTAAATAATTTGCAACAATATTGGTATCAAATAAAAGCTAGTAATGAGTAATTTTCAAATATATTAATAAAACTAAAAAGCATGAAATAAAATAAATTATTTTAAAAACAAAAAACCCGACTGCAAAAACACATAACTGAAAAGAGAAAAACAAGCATTAAATCTATAGGATTTTGGTCTTGCAGGCGGGGACAAACGAATAACCTGAAATATGGTGTAACTTATGATTGTCCCCCGCCTGCGATACCAAATTCCTATAGATTTAATGCATGTTTTTCTCTTTTCAGTTATGTGTTTTTGCAGTCGGGTTTTTTGTTATAAAAATTTTTTTTACCTACCAATGGTTAAGGTACTGAAGTCGGGGCGCGGATGCTGATGCTTTCATAAAAAATGAGGTTCGCTCGCAATGAGCAAATCGAGTCAAACTTAAATTCTTGGAATTATTTTGCTTAGAAGGCACAAATAAAGTTAACAGCCAAGTAGTGACTTTATCATCGTAAAATCGTAATATTAGGACATTTCAAATCGACTCCGAAAGTTCTATACTGCAGCAGGCTTAGCATGACGCTTTCTATTTCTACGAAGAATAGACGCAGCTCTTTCTATACAAAGTGGCATTTCGTGTCTCCATTTTTGACATCGCACCGTAGAAATCCTTCTACATAAAAAAGGATCTAGACAAAGATCGTTAAAAACAAAATACAAAATGAGAGATTGTAGAATCATTTCTACGGTGCGATGTCAAAAATGGAGAAACGAAATGTCACTTTGTATAGAAAGAGCTGTGTCTATTCTTCGTAGAAATAGAAAGCGTCGTGCTAAGCTTGCAGGTTTTTCTACAAAATAAGTGAGTAAAACTTACTGCAGCCATTCATGAGCAGGCAAGTGAGCCTCCTAGAGCGTTGGAAAAGTGTCTTCATGGTGGAGCCAGTCACTTTGTTGCAGAAGTTCACCGCCAGGCATTCCAGCTGTTAACAGAAGTGCAATATTTGTAGGATTAACATAGTGAATACCTGTACAGGGTCAACTTAAATTAGCTAGCGAACGACATTGGTATCGATATCTAAACACGATGAAACAAAAAAATAATATACGATGATTTATTTGGGGGTCTGAGTGCGCAGTTACTCGAAATATCTGTTTAAAAAACTGTTTTAAACTTCACAGGCGTGATGAATATCGATATTTTTTTAAATGTATTCTGTAGCTTTGCGATCTGTGTTAAACACAATAAGCCATCCAGTTGAGGTGTCACGTTCTATGTTTTATTTATTAGCAAAAGGAATTCTTGGGAGTCCCTTTCATATGGTGCGATCAAATCTCGCGGTAAGCGTAGGGACACTATGCCGATTCAATCGGGAATGCGTGACAGTTCCTGTGCTTACTAGTTTTCATACAACTCACGTCAATGTGGTCATTGACCTGAGTTGATATTCTCGTCTGACACTATGTCTAGCAATCGATGTCTTAACACGCTAAATAAATAAAAAACTGATTTTCTCAACTAACAGCAACACCCACATATCTTATATCATTGAATGGTCAGTTAGCTTGTAGATCACCTTACCATACCATGATCATACCTATGTGTTTATCCTCTAGGCCCTCTTACCCAAATTCCTACTATTTTATGACTTTTTAACTACCTACCTTTTTTTTGGGTGAGAATAACTTCTCCCGCTCTGGGCGGAGCCGGAGGGTGTGTCAGACTCTTACTGACTAACCCCACCCGTGTTCCTTCCGTTGCCTGTGTCGCCAGAGGCCTCGGTATCCCTTTCGGACTTTCCCACGATCCCGGCGGGAACTACCTACCTTAAGGCTGCTTTTCCTCCAGAGATGTGCTATGCAGCTATGTTGCGAAGATGTGAAAGCTAAGCTACGAAACTATGTAACCGTTTCCAATAATGCTAAGCTGTGTAGCGGAGTAAGTAAGATGTGCTATGAAGATGCGCCGCCGCGAGGTAGCTGAGCGAGAAGTTGCGCAGCTCGAGCTATGCCTCTATAGCTCCACGCTTACATAGCTCCCATCCATAGCTCGCATCCTTCCATATAAAAAAAACATAGCTTAGTTGAACTCGTTTCCACCACTTCAATGCTATGTGGACCAATGAATATGATTGGTAGATATCAAACTCATCCATAGCAAAGTAGCATAGCACATCTCTGGTGGAAAAGCAACTTTAAGCTAAATGTAGGTACCATTGTAAGTTATCCACGCTTGGTTCTGTGGGGTAATATCGTAACACACGAGCAATGAGTTTCATTTTGACAGTTCAACAACATTAATTGTGTTATTTACGTTGTTGAGCAGACAAATTTTTCGAACATATGAAGCAATGGGTTAGCAATATAAGTACTTTAAATCATTCAGATTGTGATTAGTATAACGCATTATGGGTGCAGATCTGACATCCTTGTTGTGAGCTTGTATGAGAAACCTATTGCTTATCTTCTCTTGCCATGATACCAAATGAGAGTAAAGTAGATGTCCTATCTTATTGGGGAAAATAAAATTTATGACTTAAGTAGGTACTAGCTTTCGGCCGCGGTTCCGCTCGCACATAGGTCGGAAATTACCTCTCGGAAACGTACTACCGTGATAAAAAGTCCTGTCCTAACCGAGGTTATGGTCATGGTTTTAGTCAGTAAGAGTCTGACACACCCTCCTGCTCCGCCCATAGTGGGAGAAGTTATTTGATAATTTCCAAACCAAAAAAAGTCACGGTCTACCTGTGTGTGTAATCCGTTAACGCGTGAAAAGTTATCAGACAGACTATGAAGCGTTTATAATATTATTATGGATTGTAATTATAATAATAAAATTTTATTTGAACCAACAACATTTATTACAAAATTCGATTGCTCAGTACGTCAAGTCGTCGAATCCAGGTACTGACGATCGAACCTTTGCGCAAATGCCCTCCTGATGCCGCTGGAGCTAGCCCGAACCCTGCGCACCACTCACGAAGGATGCGCATCGTTTTCACATACTTGTACATTGTTTAGTTAATTAAAACGGCAACACCAATTACATTAATTAACATAGAGATTGAAACAGGCATAGTAAACAAAAATATTTCAAATACTAACATATAGAGCTAACAGAGGACAACCTAGCATACTTACTCCGGCCGATGCCAGCCGGGGTCGCGGGAAGGTACTAAAGGGTCACCGAGGCCCCTGGCAACACAGGCAACAGGAAGGAATGTGGGTGGGTCAGTAAGAGTCTGACACACCCTCCCGCTCCGCCCAGAGCGGTATGATTTACAACACAAAAAAAAAGCATACTCTCGCAAAACATCAGACATACACACATAATCAGCGTATATAATGTTGCCACTGCTGCGACACAGGCCTCCTCTGTGAGAGGGAGTGGGCCGTAATCCACCACGCGGGCCCAGTGCGGGTTGGTAGATGTCACATGTCTTCGAATTTTTGGTTCTAGATCATGCCGGTTTCCTCACAATGTTTTCCATCACCGTTTTGAGAGCAGCGGTGATAAAATTATTTACACAAAAAGCGCCTGTCTGGCTTCGAACCTACGACCTACAACTCGTAAGTCGGGGCCGTTACCACTGGGCCACCACTGCTCTCAAACATCAGACATACACGCATAATTCTACTCCATTCATCAGCAAACAGATCACATTCAGGATTGGTGGTCAGGAGGCATTAAGCATCCTTAAAGTACAACACACAGGGGACTCAGCTCTGGCAGCAGTTTTAGATAACGCCGGCGCAAACAGATTGCGTCGACGGCTTTGGCGATGTCCGATGTATTTGTCGGGAACAAATAGCCGACAGAAAGGATCATGGAGTCCGTTTTGCAGGCTACTGTGAGCTGTAGAAAGCCTAGTCTAACCTCCATCCAACGAGTTGAAGCCAGTAGGTACAGAAACAGTCTACTTCCGACTCGGCGAAAATACCTGATTATGATTAGATATTGATTAATCAACATTACCTGAATACAATTGGAGCTGAACGCATCAATATGGGAGTCATCCACGAAGTTGATGCCATACAGGTTGATGACGCGAAGGTTGGGGGTGGCAGACTTGAGTTTGTGGACGTTGATGACTTCGTATATCTCCTCCTCTTCTTCCTCTACCTTCTCGTATGTGCCTGAAAGAAATGGAGAGAGTTTTGTAAGTCTTTGCAATAAGGACAAATTCACTAGCAGAAAGCATCTAGTCAAAAGATAACTTGAAAACGCTTGACTCCAGTGAATTCATGAGATTTTACGTTCTTTAACCTTCAAGAGCAGAGTCGTAGCAATGTGTGATAGTGCTATTATGACCTACTAAAGATGATGTAGGAACCTACATTCTGTAAAGACCAGCTTCACGTAGCGACTTTTCGAGTTACAGCGCAAGCAGAAGACTTTTATAATACTTCAAATCGGAAGTCGTAAATACTTATATATGTAAAAAAGGCGATCAATTTAAGGTTAATTAAAACAGGTAATCTGCATGGTCCTTATATGACCTGACCAAGATAAGCTGGACTTTAAGAGACTATAAGTTTAGTTTAAGTCTTTCTTTTTGGAGTACTCAATTAGAAAACACTGAACTCACCTAGTTTTTAAATATAATTTCATTTTGATGCGTAATAATTTTTTGAATCAATAATTTATACACAGAATCAGAAGTTTTATGACACGTTAATTTAATAGTTTTACCAATGACGAGTTTGGACGTCAAGTATGAGGAATTAACTAGTTAGTTGAAAAAATTTAAAAGAATATGCTTCGATGGTTTAGTCACGTTGAGGGGATGAATGAAAGGTGACTAACAAAAGGTATTTACAAGGCAGAAGTGAGTGGAAACGCCGAGAGAGAATGACATATAGTGATATTATTGGTGACGTTCTTCAGAAAGGTCAGGTGCATAGTACTCGCAACCGGCGTGCATCTATGACCGTAAACGAAGCAAAAGGAGTTGTTATGAAAGAATCATAGCAGGTGGCGTTATGTAGTTTCTGCCTGCCCCCATTCCCATGCCTTCAACTGCATATGTATGTATGTGTATTTAACTACGAGTAGTTAACGTTCCAATCTGCTGGCAGCGGCAATACCAGGTAGGACTAATACCAACATAGCTTGTTTTAAATTGTTTAAAAAAATCCCGTTAGCGTCTCTAATCGAGTTATAGAGGCATGAGGAACAAGGTGTAGTTCACTCATCCTCCACAGAAAAGGGAGGATCCTCGACCAGACGGGTGTTGTGTTATGCGATGCAGGATTTGTTTGACGTCAGGTTATTGATACGTAGGTCGCATATGGCGTTGTAGATTAAAACCGCCAGAGAGTAAAACCATCAATAGGCTGCGGGATCCATGGAATCAGAAGCCGAAATCATTTCTTATTAAAGTAATTAGTTTTTTTTTTTGGGAGCACCAATTTAACAGACAGAAACGTTATGGCAAAAGCTACAGTCGCACATTAAACTCACCAATAAGATGCAGAATCTCCAACCCGTTGATGAAGTTGTAGATCTTCCTCATGAAGCCCTCCATGAAGATGACTTCAGACAGACAAATACAGAGGTACCGCAGTTTTGTGGGAAACGCTTGCATCTCTGAGAAGTCGTGCAGCTGCATGGCTGGAAGGTGAGAGAAGAATGAGGTTTTTTTTTAGGTAGGTATCCTATATGGTCTCACAGCTGGGCAAAGGTCTCGCCCACATTTTTAAAACAGCGGCAACGGTGCAACAGTATCCGCTTTCGCTGAAAGTTTCGACTGGCATGGTTCACGTACCTACTGACTAATGTTAAGATATAATTTTAATTTTGTTTATCTATTATGATTTTTTTTTTATATCAATGTATAATTTTCACTGTAGGTAAATGTAATTCTTTAATTCGATTTTTTTAATTAAGTTTAAGTGTATGATCCAATGTTGATTGAAATAAGTAAATAATAATAATACTGCCATTTTTTCCGAGTATACTCGTATAATAAAACATAGAACAGGCAGGGACCATAGTCGTTCTATAGTTCTGGTTACCAGTCCACTTCAGCCACCCAAACATATACTCCAATATATTTGTTTCCATATCCTGCAATAGTCCTACACCAACCGGGGGTAGTCCTTGGGTGCACTTGCATAGTGCGAACAGGGATAATCGTCGGTTGGTGCCTCATTTCATTAAAAGCGTCTTAACGGGCCTCTATAATTTGGCTTCAGCCCCTCGTAGATCCCAGGGTCCCGAGATAAATATCAAAGACAATTTAAATAATAATATATTTCTAGTTTACTTTATGATTGGTCTTCTCCGGCCGATCTGACAAGAACGACTCCAGATCGTAACGCCAGCGTTACAGCGTTTCCTATATACCAAGGCTTCAAGTCAAGAAAGAGAAGAATGAGATCGGAATCCGGTGCGGATTTCCGGCCACCGTAGGCGCGGGCTTGCGGACGGTGAGCAATGGGTAGCTCACCGCCCGGTAAGGACCAGGCCCGGGTCGACGGCGCGTCGTATTCCACGCGCGCCTCAAAGAGATGTCGTCAGCACAAAGTAGGGGTCCACTAGGGCCGATGCCTGCCGGGGTCGCGGGAAGGTACTAATGGGTCACCGAGGCCCCTGGCAACACAGGCAACAGGAAGGAATACGGGTGGGTTTTAGTCAGTAAGAGTCTGACACACCCTCCCGCTCCGCCCAGAGCGGGAGAAGTTATTTGATGATTTCCCATCCAACAAAAAAAAGGCTACCGTCTACCATTAATTGGTAAGTCAAACTTTTGTTTTCACGTAAATTCCTTAATTTAAATGTACCTATATTTGTACAAATAGAAATAACATTAAATGCTGACTTACCAGTACTAAAATCGAGCAGCATATGCGTCAAGTTAGGACACTTTGCAGCCAGCTCGTGAAGAACGGTGTGCGTGATCAGTTCTATAGGCAGCTCAATGTACCTCAGGGAAGGTCCAAACCTAATCGATATTAGTGCTAGAAGGGACTCCAATGATCCTGAAAATGGAAAGAGAGTTCATTGATTAAATCATGAAGTTATAGTTAAATTCATCAATCATCATGCATGAAAAATTAGGGCAGAACTTCGTAGCATCTAGTGATCTTTATTCTCGTTGTTATAAAGTAGCTGTTAGAGATAAAGTACGAGAAAGAACTGTACGTAGATCGAGAATGATATTGCAGAAAGTAGATACATATTTTTATTTAATTCCATCTTAGACTATTAGACGAACTGTATTTGAAATGATTACGCCTCTGCTTAACCCTTTGTTGATTTTGGCGCGATAATAAGTTTATCAGTATTTTTATAAGTAACGCCATCTATTAGTAACTTTTTAAAGTATTATATTAACATCACAGATAATAAAAAATTAAATAAAAGCTTATTCGATGGGGTTGCAACGTAACAAAACAAGTCATAAATGGTAGAAAATTATTAATTCTAAGTGGTTCTAATTCTAGACTGATCTAATCCACTCATTTTAGGGATTCTATTTATAGATTGTGAACCTACCAACATGTAATCCTGAGATTTCTGGTCGTAAACTGACGTGGGTCCATAGTTTTGTGTCGTAGGCGACCATGCGCCATCTTTTGCATACCGTCGCCATTCGACATATTTCTCGATGTGTAAGATACGAAAATATATTCAGTAATACTTTGTCAGGTAACTTCTCTATAGTCTGAAACAAAATAGGAAGCACGTCAGGTTATTTTATCCTTCTAATCATTTGTCATTCGTTTGTGGCAAGCGTTGTGACTGCATATTGGCACCTTACTATTAGAAATTAATTATTATCTTTCACAGATGCAGTCATAGGTAAGGTGGAGTATTGTAAGTGTAATATCGAATTAAATTATTGTCATTAAATTCCACTTCTAATGTTATATATGCTAATACATTCTGATTCCTCCCTATTTGCAAAGGTGGTGTGTGGCCTAGTGTTAAATGTACGTACGGACAGTTCTTAAAAATATGTAAACATAATCTAAACAATAACAAGAACACATTTACATAACATTACCGTGTTAGCGAACGGGCTCCTGACTTGCCCGCCTTCGGTCAAATAAACTTGACTGGCTTCCAAAGCCAACTGCCCCCAAACATCAGTTGGGATATCCATAACGAATTTTTATACTATGCACTAAATAAATCACGAAAAATACATTAAAATATACGATTTTCTGGCCGAAATCTTTCCAGATTTACTTGATACGCACGTAAACTTCGACTCGAGCGCATAAATGGAACGCTCAGGTTAATTTTGGAACCATCCGGGATTGGGCGAAAGTGAGCGTGTACGAAATATTTCAGTAATTCGTTGATTATTTACTCTTTAAAATAAAATGACTCGTTATGACTGGAGAAATGCGTACAGCTGCTAATAATGGTGTAATTTTTAAAATTAATGGTGTCAGCTTTTGATATTCTAAATCATTTAATAAAATTTCGGGAAGCGGGAAATTTGAAAGCGGTGGCGCGTAGTCGGAATTCAGATCTTTGAAGCTGCAATAAAACTGTTTAATTCGAGTTTTAGAGTTTTAAAATTAAAAGGACACCTCTTAAAATGTCTTCTATAAATAGCCGTAGTTAGTGGAGATACCGATTTAAATATGTTATGTAGCCAAGTGCGTGTACACCATAGACCGAGTTTTCTATTGACATATGTTGGCGATTGCCGCGCTCTCTTTAAAAAGTTAAGAGTGACATCACCGAAGCGGCATGGCGGCCCACGGCGGCGACGCGAGGTGCGTGCTCTGCTGTTTCCTGAGCCGGACGTAAACACCGATAAGATGGATCAAAATTCAGCATGGGAACATAAGCAAGAGCAGCGTTGCGACGATTGTTTTATTAAGACCACATGAGGGGGCTTTTTCTGAGACCTTTGTAAGAGGTAGTCGTGTCGTGTTTTAAATATAACCTTTGTTTTTATTCAATTGTTTAGTGATTATATTGTTAAAGTATTCGTACAAAGTTGTTTTAATCAATAATTAGAGATCTAAGCACATATAAAGTTAATATCAGAAGTGGAACGCGATACCCACACACGGTTATGGGTAAACAAAGTAAGCGTGATAAACGCCTAAAACAAAAAAAACGCACACGTTCAAGCTCAAGTTCTAGCAGCAGTCGTAGTGCCAGGACTCCGTCACCTCCGCCGAAACACAGGAAACAGGTATCACGTAAGGCTGGTACCTCAACTGTGAGTACAAATAACACTTTGAATAACATTATACCCGAGTTCGATCCGCTGAGAGACGATGTGAACGCTTGGCTTAGTATTATCAAGTCCTACGCTCAAACTTTTACATGGACTGACGAAATGACCCGTTATCAAGCTCTCAACAAATTAAAGGGTTCCGCAAAAGTGTGGTATGACTCACTGTTACGATCGGATAGTCATTGGCCTACGTGGAAATGGAAGAGCTGGACGCGTAAGTTGGCTTCCAGTTTTCAAATTCGGCGGAATATGTACGATCTTTTAAAAGATATCATACATAAAAAGCCGTTAGAAAATCAGTCTCTGTACGAGTTTTATTTTGAACAGAAATGTAAAATAGATCGTTTATCTTTGGAATTTTCGGAACAAGATATTATTTCTATTATTGTCGGTAATATAGGAGACAGTGGTATAGGCGCATCAATTGAAGCGAATAATTTCGTGACATGCGACAGTTTAGCTAGTTTCCTACATGGTCGAACGTACACATCAAAAAGCGCGAAACAGATCGCAAATACACGCGATGGCCAGGCGAAACTGATCAGTCAGAATCAGATGTCTGCGACCACGAGATCAGTGACTGTGCCCTCAGCGAACGTAGTGGGTCAAGCTGCTTCTGCTAACAATAATCAAGACGTGGGCCAGGCACGGGGTCGGGGGCAGATCAAGTGTTATCTGTGCGGCGGTAACCATAAACGAAGTCAGTGTGATGCAAATAAATGTGGTTATTGTGGCAGGCGAGGTCATTTAGAATCGACATGTTACCATAAAAAGAACGCGGTTAAACCAGACAAACAAGAAACAAAATGTGTTTCAACCCCTGACCCGCGAAATAAATTTGTGAAAATAATATGTATTAATAATCTGCATATAGAAGCGTTCATTGATACGGGAAGCAGTTGTTCATTGATTTCTGAATCGTTCGTCAAAAGATATTCAATGGAAAACATTGTGTTGACCGCACCAGTTTTGTTGCAAGGTTTCTCAAAAGAAAATTCAAAATTTGTAACTCACAAGATAACAGCTGATCTGAAAATCGATTCGGTGTGTCTGACTCAGGTTGATTTCTATGTAATTGACAACCTGGCAGATTGTGAAATATTGATAGGAAGAAACGTGACGGAGCGGTCTGACCTGATATACTCGCGAGTGGGTGACAAATTCAAACTTGACTATGCGAATTCATTTACTGAGTTTTGTAACACAATTAGTAATTTTGAGTTCGATAGCGAGTCCCATCAGAATGAATTAATAAGACTTTTTCAAAAATATGATGACTGTGTGGCGTCAAATATCAAAGAACTAGGAAAGGTAAACGGCCACGAAATGATAATTAACGTAACTGGTTCTCAACCAATTCAATGCAGACCCTTTAGGTCTTCTCACGCAGACAGAAAGAAAATTCGCGAAATGGTAGATGAGCTTCTGAAGAACAATATCATACGTGAAAGCAAATCACCATACGCGAGCCCTGCGTTACTTGTCAATAAAAAAAATGGAGAAAAAAGACTCTGCATTGATTATAGAGCACTAAATAAGATAACAATTAAAGACAAATATCCAATGCCGCGCATTGAGGATCTTGTAGATAGGCTTAGGGGCTATAAATGTTTTACCAGTCTAGATTTAAAAAGTGGATATTATCAAATATTAATGCATTCGCAATCTATAGAAAAGACCGCCTTTATTACTGAAGATGGGCATTACGAATTTTTAAGACTTCCGTTTGGGCTGGCTAACGCACCAGCTTGTTTCCAACAAATGATGAACAACGCGTTGGGAAATTTAAGATTCGAGAATGTCATTTTATATTTGGATGACGTATATTTAGTGACAGAAACGGTAGAGCAAAATTTAAAATTATTAGAACGAGTTCTCCAAATCTTTAGAGAAAACGGGCTCACGTTGAATCTGAAAAAATGTCATTTTTTCAAAAATGAAATTGAATTTCTAGGATACAAAATCAAGCAGGATTGTGTGATGCCAAATCAGCCCAAACTGGAGGCTATTCGAAATTACCCCTGTCCCAAAACAGTACACCAACTTCGACAGTTTCTTGGCCTTGTAAGCTACTTTAGGAAATTTATTAAGAGCTGCGCTATGATTACTGCTCCACTCTCAAAGTTATTGAAGAAGGGCTCTGTCTGGGAATGGGGTAAGGTTCATGAAGAGGCATTTCAATCGTTAAAGAACAAATTAACGTCTGAAAGTGTTCTATCCATTTTTGACCCGAATAAAGATAACGTATTATATACGGATGCTAGTAGAGATGGTGTTGCTGGTATTCTTATGCAAATCACTGACGAAGGTGAAAAACCTGTCCATTATTATAGTAGACAAACTACGGAAGATGAGAAAAAGTACCACTCATTTGAACTGGAGTTATTAGCGATTGTTAGTTCGCTTCAAAAGTTCCGATTATACCTAATCGGATCATCTTTTAAAATAGTGACCGATTGCAACGCCGTAAGATACGCATTAACAAAAAAAGAGATTATTCCCCGGATTGCGCGTTGGGTTTTGTCCACACAAGAATTCTCGTTTGATATCGTCCACCGACAAGGCACGCGAATGCAACACGTAGACGCCTTGAGTCGTAACCCAATGCAGTCCGGAGAAAAATCAGAAACCGAGATTATAATGTCAATAACGGAAGCAGATTGGTTGCTTTCAGTACAAGTACAAGATGCCGAGTTACAACGTATTCGAGCAATTATAGAATCAGGACAGGCCGAAGAAAATAAAGATGTTTTTAACAAATATGTTGTCCTCGGTGGCAAAGTTTACAGAAGAACAACCCAAGGTCGTCGGTGGGTGGTCCCAAAGAAATGCATTTGGCAAATAATTAAATGTAACCATGACGACCTCGGGCATTTCTCTGTTGACAAAACAGTAGAACGAGTAAGCTATCAGTATTGGTTTCCTAGAATGCGACATATCATAAAGAAATATATTAAAAACTGCATAAATTGCATATATTTTAAGAATAAGGGCGGTCCAAAGGAAGGAGAGCTATACCCGTTGCCAAAGTATGCACAGCCTTTTCACACGCTTCATATGGATCATTTAGGACCTTTTTTTACGACTAAAGCCAAAAATAAATATTTATTGGTAATCGTAGATGCTTTTACAAAATTTGTGTTCATTTTGGCGGTTCGCACAACCAAATCTTCTTGTGTAATTAAAGAATTAGAAACTATTTCTAAGACATTCGGAAATCCTCAAAGAATAATTACAGACGCCGCGACATGCTTCACTTCGAATAATTTTACACAGTATTGTTCGAATAAAAACATACGTTTACATACGATTGCAACCGGTATGCCTCGTTCTAATGGCCAGGTTGAGCGTTTTAATAAAACTATTTTAGAAGCATTAAAAGCAATAGGCGCTAACGATACAGACGATAGGTGGGACCAGTACGTAAAAGCCTTACAACAAGGTATGAATAGTACAGTTCACAAGACAACAAAAACTATTCCTAGTGAAGTTTTTCTCGGATATAGATTACGCACTGATAGTGATAGTTTAGCTCCGGTGATTGGGCATAGGCTGGATGTAACTGAATTGCGTAAAAGGGCAGAGACAAATATTAAGTCCATCGCGGAATCACAAAAACAGCGATTTGATAGAAACCGTACAAAAGCACGAGTTTACGTCGAAGGAGATTTGGTACTCGTCAAAATACAAAGCCAGACAAATGACGGTCAAAGTCGGAAGTTGTTACCTGTTTACAAAGGCCCCTTTCAAGTGAAGAAGGTATTGGGGAATGATAGATATGAGGTGACGGATGTAAAAGGCAGTGAAAGGAGCACTAAGAAGTATACAGGCGTAACCGCTGCTGAGACCATGAAACCATGGATACATATTGATGATTGGGAGATGAATTAAACATACGTTCTAACTTATACCATTACTGCCCGTGTTGGCGATTAAGGTAATTTAAAATTTACCGTAGGCGTATGTACGAGTCAAGATAAAATGCTTTAAGTAATTATAGATGTTCCATGTTGTAAATTACACATTAAAGGCCGAGTGGTAGGTTCAAATAGAGAACGAACTTGGAACACTCAAGTGTGGAAAGGCCCTTTGAGTGCAAGTGGTTCTGGGACAAACTTGGTACGCTTAAGTGTGGCTAAAAGCCCTTTAAGTTCAAGTCGAAATTAGAAGAACTTAATACGCTTTATAGATGTTCCATGTTGTAAATTACACATTAAAGGCAGAGTGGTAGGTTCAAATAGAGAACGAACTTGGAACGCTCAAGTGTGGAAAGACCCTTTGAGTGCAAGTGGTTCTGGAACGAACTTGGTACGCTTAAGTGTGGCTAAAGGCCCTTTGAGTGCAAGTCGAAATTAGAAGAATTTAATACGCTTTATAGATGTTCCATGTTGTGAATTACACATTAAAGGCAGAGTGGTAGGTTCAAATGCAGAACGAACTTGGAACGCTCAAGTGTGGAAAGGCCCTTTGAGTGCAAGTGGTTCTGGGACGAACTTGGTACGCTTAAGTGTGGCTAAAGGCCCTTTGAGTGCAAGTGGTTCTAGGACGAACTTGGTACGCTTAAGTGTGGCAAAAAGCTCTTTGAGTGCAAGTGGTTCTGTAACGAACCTGGTACGTTTAAGTATGACTAGAGACCCTTTGAGTGCAAGGCGAAATGAGACGAATTTAATACGCTTAAGTGTGGCTATGCCCTTTGAGCGCAAGTGGCGATAAGACCAATTTGGTACGCTTAAGTGAGGCTATAGGCCCTTTGAGTGCAAGTGGTCAAATCCGATTTATATACAATGTCGCTTTAAGCGCACATGATATTTGGTACACTTAAGTGAGGCTATAGGCCCTTTGAGTGCAAGTGGTCAAATCCGATTTATATACAATGTCGCTATAAGCGCACATGATTTACTATTATTGAAGCCTATCCTCGGAAATACTCTGATGAAATAATGTGTAATGAACAATGACAGTCATGATCCAGAGAATTGTATACACAATGCATGTGCAACCGGCAAACTGATAAATTATTAATAATTTGTGTTTCAGCACTTTATCTGAACTCGTGAGGTACCTGATGGGACAGGCACCTGGTAGGACGGCCGTGTTGGCGATTGCCGCGCTCTCTTTAAAAAGTTAAGAGTGACATCACCGAAGCGGCATGGCGGCCCACGGCGGCGACGCGAGGTGCGTGCTCTGCTGTTTCCTGAGCCGGACGTAAACACCGATAAGATGGATCAAAATTCAGCATGGGAACATAAGCAAGAGCAGCGTTGCGACGATTGTTTTATTAAGACCACATGAGGGGGCTTTTTCTGAGACCTTTGTAAGAGGTAGTCGTGTCGTGTTTTAAATATAACCTTTGTTTTTATTCAATTGTTTAGTGATTATATTGTTAAAGTATTCGTACAAAGTTGTTTTAATCAATAATTAGAGATCTAAGCACATATAAAGTTAATACATAGATGCATTTTTTGTCGTTACGCTCTTTCTGATCGTGCAACATTGTATGCACGAGTAAGATAATTTAAAATACACCATACATATTATATCATATAAATTGCATTGAATTTGTGCAGAATAAATCATTTTATTTCTCTCTGGCTGTAGTCCTAGTGGGTAAAGTCCAAATTTAGTGATGATTGGACGATTTTAGAGACGACAGATACCTACTCAACTATTAATCATCATTGTAAGTAATTGTACTCTCCAAAGGTTATTCTAATGTCTTGGAAAAGCGAAAAGGAATTCTAAACGCAGATGCCTTATTCATTGACCTTCCCTTTCAAATTAATCAACACCACACATCTGTGGTATCGCAAAATTATCTTTTATCTTATTGTCAGTCAATCAATCGTCTTTCGTTCATCGTCCTCGGTCACCGCAACTGTAAGCCCGTGCCGAGGTGATAGCTATGTTTATCGAATTGTCTGGATGTCTGTGCAGACATAACTTGGCAAGCAGGGCGGTATTTCCTGGATTGTGTGACTCAGGCGCCGATCTGTTTGTGTATAATTCCTGTTAATATATTGTTTTTCGGCTCGTGTAAGTGAGCATTGTATTCGTTTCATTTATGCGCAAGAAAAAAGATCATGCATTGTGTGGATAGATTTTCTATTCCATCATTTGTTCTGTTACATAATTATTGTAAGATAGAATCAAGTCGTACAGTTGATTTTATTGCTGATACAATTTGTTTGGTGAGACATACGATTCCTGAGATAAAAATAAATCATCTGTTTATACGACTATCGCTTGTATTAATTAGCTGTTAAGAGCGAAAGTCGAATAAGAAAACTTGGCGACAAATTATCGGCAACACGGCTACATGCCATGAGTGAGTTCCTAATTTGAAATGTCACGTTGTAGGATCATGTATATCAGATTAATTTATATTCTACAGTAACGTTGTAGATCTGAATAGAATTTTCTTAAGTTTTTTGCAATTCTTAGATCAGTGCCAGGTTGTATCTTGATCAAAACATGATTCGCGACCATAGCTTTCATTCGCAAAGCTTCCACCACTAAACGAGTGGATTTGAAATTGCCTTCGAATGATTTCCGAAGAAGAAATGCGTCCAAAAATGTTTAAATGAAGCTTTTGTGTCTAAAACAATACATAACCTTATCTTTTTGACCGCAAATAAAACCTGAAATAAAAGCTAATAAGTGTGCTATTTAAACTACGATTGCAGCACTGACATAAAATCAATGCAACGATGTCTACACATCTGGATCTAATTAAGATCTTTCTCGCGCAACGCATCAGCATTGCAATTCAGCGAGGAAATGCCGCCAGCATCCTCGGTACAATGCCCCGAGGGCCTTTTTTAAGCCTAACTTAGTTTTAATTTAATTTAGTTAATGTTAATAATCATCTTGTAATTTGGTTATGTAAATAAATGATATTAATAATTAAGATCTGAACGAGAAGAAGATGGTACCTACGTCAATATTGTGACGTCGAAAAGCCAAAGGTGTAATGGAAGTGGCGCCAACCTAATCCGTTTGGAAATGAACAGATGTATTTCTACGAATTTAGAATTAGTCTCCAGATTTACTAATAGACGAAGATGAAGATGACGCAAGTACTGAATGGAAAAAAAACAACTCTACAGAATTGTTATGCTATTTCCTTAGAGAGATTTATACTGGCTTATGGAAAATCCGTAATGTTTTGGAAACAAAAAAAAAAAAGAGTTGGGACGATAATGAAATGAAAAACAATTCCATATTCAATTCTCTACACTTGTCAAAAGATTCACAATCACTGCACACCATCAACTTGTCTATGTTCCAAACATTACCTTCCTCCTCGGTGGAGTAGATGGAGGTTTCGGAACGTAGGAACCTAGCGTTTGTGTTTCCTCATCCAGCATTATCGATGAATTAATTATTGTTTATGCACTTTTCTCAATAGCCTACACACGACTGATTGCCTGCTTAGAATCACAACATGTAATTGTTTGGCACAAATCAATCGTATGTCATTGTCACTCAGATTATTTTTGGGCTGTCAACCTGCTTATAGCCTAATCTATGTATGCTGATAAAATGAGATGGGGCATTCCCCTATAATTATATACTAGAGACTCGACTTATGATACGATGTGTTTTTGTTTCTATGGTGATAGGCCGATAGTAAAGATTTTATCTTATCATGGGTTATTCTCACCTTCTCACACGTAGAACTGCTTCAATATTTTCATCGGTGAACCATTATCATGTTGAAATACCTACCATCTAATCTTTTGAACGCTTTTCTAACGAACGGTTTCTTCCGTTTATATAGAGAGTTGTATTGTGCTGGCTTTAACCAATTGGCTACTCCAGGTACTTATAAAAGTAGAGCAAGACTATACGAGGTATATGGTTTAAAAAATACAGGTTTGATAGTCCTTTTCTAGAGTATGTCAAAAATTATTTAAAAAGACTTGTGTTTTTGCTATATCTAAATTTTTAAGCGACACAATTTAAAATTCCAATAATAAAATAAAAATTATTAACAATGAAACGGGTAAGTCGGTTAACCAACAAGAAAAACATCTTGAGATTATGGTCGACAGCAAAGTAGTTAATAAAGCAGCTGACATAGCCGAGGCATTCAATGAGTTTTTTGCCAACATACCTATAACTACGACTCGCTCCTTAAATTCGTCCCCGTCTAAAGCTGAATACCTTTTGCATAGTAGTATGCCTAAATGTAGTCGCTTATTTAGTTTCGAACATGTAACACCTGGTGACGTAGTTAACGTTTTTAACACACTTAAGTCTAAAAACACTGGTGATTACTGGGGTATCTCCATTAAACTATTAAGTAATATAATAAACATCATAGCCCCCTATCTAGCTGTTACTTTTAATAAATGTGTTGATTTAGGAACTTTTCCTGACCTCATGAAGAGTAGTAAAGTCATACCTTTATTTAAATCAGCATTGCATTTAGCAAAATATTTGAAAAATTAATACTCAAGCAGTTGCTAAGACATTTTAATTTAAACAACCTCCTTCATAATGAACAATATGGCTTTACAAAAGGTCGTTCGACTACAGATGCAGGTGTTGCACTACTGAAATACATATTTAACGCATGGGAGAGCTCGCAAAATGCTATTGGAGTTTTCTGTGATATCTCCAAAGCTTTTAATTGCGTGCAACATGACACGCTTTTGCGTAAACTACATCATTACGGTGTCCAAAATGAAGCTCTTAAAGTAATTAGTTCATATTTACATAATAGGTTGCAATGTGTAGATGTCAATGGTGTGAAATCTTCCGGGCTTCTAGTTCAGTTAGGAGTACCACAAGGCTCAATACTGGGTCCATTCTTATTCTTAATGTATATTAATGACTTCCCATTCTATTTCAAGGGTATCTGTGACGTTGTACTGTTTGTAGATGATACCTCTCTTATTTTTAAAGTAGACAGGAATAGACAAGATTTTGACGACGTAAACAGTGCACTCTCAATTGTTACGGATTGGTTTACGACAAATAACTTAGTTCTCAATGCTAAGAAAACGAAATGTATAAAGTTCGCTTTACCGAATGTTAGAAGTCTAGGACCCAACATCGTCTTGGATAAAGAAGTTCTTGAAACTGTAGACTCGGCAGTTTTTCTGGGCATAACAGTAGATGCTAAACTTCAGTAGGGCCCTCATATATCAAGCGGGAAGGCTCAGTTCGGCCGCTTACGCTGTCAAGAAAGTAAGACAATACACTGACGTTGATACAGTTCGGTTAGTATATTTTAGTTATTTTCATAGCGTTATGTCCTACGGTATTCTGATGTGGGGCAAAGCCGCTTACATTCAAAATGTATTTGTTCTTCAAAAACGAGCTGTTCGAGCAATTTACCAGCTAGGTGCCAGAGTTTCTCTGAGAGATTTTTTTAAAGATATGGGTATTCTCACGGTGGCATCACAATTCATCTTCGCCAACATCTTATTTATTAGGCAAAATATACACATTAAAAACAGTGATATTCACAATATTAACACTAGAAATAAGGACAAATTACGTGCTCCATTTCACCGGATTCACAAGGTTCATTACTCGTTTGTTGGGCTTGGTATTATTTTTTATAACAAGCTACCCTCTTCTTTGCTAGATTTGCGTTTAAAACTAAAGTAAAATCCAAACTTTGTTCAAGGACATACTATTCTATCAACGACTACTTAAACGATAAGAATTGTTGGTCGCTGTGATTAACTCAAGATAATGTTTATGGTCTTTCTCCAAAATTGGCTGACAGGTTATAGGAGTTCATATAATTGTTTATTTTATTTGACTGTTTAAGTCAATTTATTTTAATTTTAATTGTGTTTATTATTGAGATAATCTTCTCATTACAATGTTTTTTTGTTGAGTTGTATTGCAATATGTGGTTAGCTAGCGACCTCGATAACTGATTATATTATTCTTACAACCGGCAGCAAGTTCTTCATGCTCCCTTAGATGTCACTGCTTTTTTTTTTGTATGGGAAATCATCAAATAACTTCTCCCGCTCTGGGCGGAGCGGGATGGTGTGTCAGACTCTTACTGACTAAAACCCACCCGTATTCCTTCCTGTTGCCTGTGTTGCCAGGGGCCTCGGTGACCCTTTAGTACCTTCCCGCGACCCCGGCAGGCATCGGCCCTAGTGGACCCCTACACTTGTGCTGACGACATCTCTTTGAGGCGCGCGTCGACCCAGGCCTGGTCCTTACCGGACGGTGAGCTACCCATTGCTCACCGTCCGCAAGCCCGCGCCTACGGTGGCCGGAAATCCGCCCGGGATTCCCGACGCCCAGGGCGTCTCCTGCGGCGGCTAGGGGCGAGAGGGCGCGAAATTTGCCTTTCGCTCAACCATCCCGCCTCCTCCTTCGCGAGCATTACTGCTTCGCAGAAGGAGGTCCAGGTGAGGTGAACCAGGGCCGGACGCGAGAGATCTCTGCCGCCGATCGCCTCCACGAGGACACGGCGGTGCTCTGCCCAAGCCGGGCAGACCTCCACCGTATGCTCCACCGTGTCCTCCGGGCGATCCACACAGTGGTGACACCCAGGCGTTTTCTCCCGCCTTATCCGACACAGGAACCTCCCGAAGCTGCCGTGTCCGGTGAGGACTTGCGTCAGGCGGACGGTGAGGGTGTGAACGGGTGCTGCTTGTGGTGACTGGTCGTCTTGCTGACCATTGTTTTGTTTTGTTATTAGTAATTAACTGTTTATTTATTTTACTTTGATAGTCCTAGTTCAGCATTTGTGACTGTTACAGCTATAGCTATATGTAAGCGGGCACGCCCTTTATACTTGGAGGCTTTTACTTAGGTTTTAAGTTCTGTTTACGATTTTATCTCTGCTTGAGAATAGTTTTCGGTCTTTTTCTTTTCTTTTTTTTTTGTTGGTATAGTGGTGTGCTAGCTGACATATGGCTAATAATTTAATGTTTTGTGTTGCACATGGTGTAAATAGTTTTGCATACTGTTGTATAGAATCCATTTTCTTTTTCTCTAACTGAACAGACAGCTGTGCTGCTAGGGAGTTTGTTGGCCACTTCTTCTTCCCAGCTAAAACACTAGGAAGTGGTGAAGGGCGGGCGTTTTTGGGGGACTGTCTTATGTAACTTTGACGTTCGAAAAGTGCTGAATCTCAGCCTAGTTTGAATAAATGACTTTTGATTTGATTTTGATTTGATTTGATTTGTAATTGAAGGAAGACCTTGATTGTATGATAAATGACGAATTTTCCTTATTTTCCATAATTTTACGCCAATCGCCTCCACGAGGACACGGCGGTGGATGTCTGCCCGCCCGGCTTGGGCGGGGTGACACCCGAGCGTTTCCTCCCGGCTTATCCGGAACAGGAACCGCCCGAAGCAGCCGTGTCCGATGAGGACCTGCTTCAGACGGAAGGTGAGGACGCCGTGGCGCCTCTCTAGCCACTCCTCAAAGAGGAGACTTATCGCCTCAATTGTGGCGTGTCCAGCACTGGGTTGCGACAATCGCACTCTCCATGTCGCCATGAGATAAATAATAAATAAATAGGCCAGGCCTAACAATTTTTGTTTTAATGTATCTAGGTAATTTTATGTAGAGTCAATTTATTATCCTTTCCCACAGAGTCTTCAGCTCTCAACGCCGAACGATCAAAATAATTGCAAGCGAACCAAACCAACATTCATATTCGCCGTTTTCCTAAGTCAAAGTGGCACTTAATTGCTGATGCTGGTAAACTAGCTAACAGTGTAACAGTACTGTAGGTTTTCTTCCAGACCTGGATTTTCAAAGTCATAACAATTAGTCAATGGTGCCGATTCCCTTGTTCACAAACTAAACTAAATTTAAGTTCAGTGCATCTTTTTCTTTCTATTTCATTAAGAAAAGAACCGAAAATAAATTTTAGTTTAGTCCTGTCAAATTAATCAGCGCTTGACGTATATTGACGTAATTTTAGTAGGCAAGTTTTTAATCACGTCTAAACTTGTATGGAGTAGTGACAGGCGCTGATTAATTTGACAGGACTAAACTAAAATTTATCTTCTGTCCTTTTCTTAATGAAATAGAAAGAAAAAGATGCACGGAACTTAAATTAAGTTTAGTTTGTGAACAAGGGAATCGGCACCATTGCCTTACTAAAGATTTATGAAGACGATTTAAGAAAGATACATTATAGAACCGTCTGGTAAAACGCGAAGGTATGTTCTTTCTCACAGGAAAGTATGAAAGGGTTACCGAGGCCCCTGCCAACTCAGGCAACGGAAGGAACACGGGTGGGTTTTAGTCAGTAAGAGTCTGACACACCCTCCCGCTCCGCCCAGAGCGGGAGAAGTTATTTTATAATTTCCCACACAAAAAAAAGGTATGTTCCTTCGCTCGTTCCGATCGATCGCGTTGATAGAATTTCTTAACGAATGTCATCTTCATCATCACTCTCCTGCTCTTATCCCAATTTATTTATAGTCGGCACATCATGTCCCTTTCTTCCATACTTCTCTATTAGTCGTCATCTCGGTAGTCACCCCCTTTCTATCCATATCATCTTTCACACAGTCCATCCATCGTTTCTTTGGACTTCCCCTACTCATGATTTCTTAGCAGCGTTTAAAATCGCGTTTTAAATCAAGATAACTCGTTAGATCGAGCAAAAGACACGCTCAATCCTGTGCCTACCCCTTTGGGAAATTCAAGGTTGGTGTTATGTATGTCTCAAGTTCTAAACTAATATTATAAAGAGAAAATATTAAATTCATTGTATGTCTTTTGTTACGCTTTCACGCTAAAACGGCTGAACAACAATAAACAGCCTATAATGTTCCCACTGCTGGGACACAGGCCTCCTCTCTGTGAGACGGAGTGGGCCGTAATCCACCACGCGGGCCCAGTGCGACTTGGTAGATGTCACATGTCTTCGAATTATTGGTTCCAGGACGTGCCGGTTTCCTCACGACGTTTTCCTTCACCGTTTTGAGAGCAGTGGTGATGAAATAATTTACACAAAGTATAGCGTAAGTGGAGGCCGTTGCCACTGGGCCACCACTGTATCCGGTTGAACGGGTTTGGATTAAATTTGGCACGTGAAACCATGGGGCGCAGCTAGTCATAAATAAAACTAACTGCTTCGTTGGTCTCGTGGTCGATAGCGCTACTGCTGAACGTGAGGTCCTGGATTCGATTCCCGGATCAGGCAAGTAATATTGGGTTTTAAAGTGAAACTTCTTCCATCGCCTCAATTTTTTTCGACCATTTATCGCATGTTGCATTACAGCCGGCCGCGGAGTAGGGGTAAAGTGAAAGACGCTCGGCAGAGCGGCCACGGCTAATATGGCAGCGCCCATGGCTCACATCAGCTTCACTAAAATTTCACTTGCATCATGGTTTCATAAAACCACACAATTTTTATCCTTCAGGAATTTCTCTGTAGCAGCCCGGAGTTTGGGATTTAGTGGTGTGAACCCCCTAGCCTCGGCTAGCACGTAAAGCCGTTGGCCCTGCGCTTGATCCTATTGGACTATTAGAGTAAAGGAACAAAGAGTGCACCTGCGTTTGCGCAGACACTTGTGCACTATAATATCTCCTGCGTGTTTGGCTAATCTCCGTTGAGATTGGCTACAGTGCCCGAAATTCGGTCGGGAGGCTTAAGTAGGTGTACATAAAAAAGCAAACCATAATTGATATCGTTTACATGCATAATATTATGTATTTTATCAGGGTCTCATTCTACATAATGAGTGGTATGGGGTATTTTAACGCCATGTAACGCGTATTGTACGAGTAATTAAAAATAGGCAATCTGTGCTATGAAGCTAATAATAGACTATCACTTCCGACGACGTGACTAACATCTTGTTTTTGGAGCATAGTTTCTATATTAACGACGAAATGATCACTCAAGAACATGCTTTTAAACACGAAGACTAATATTGCGGTGAATTTTTTTGATTAGGTATAGTTTAAAAGTGAAGCATTGGGGTTGATCTTGAATTTTTATTTATTTAATCTTTAATTCAGGCGCATTACTCAAAATTGTGTGAGTATTCGTATAATTGACTAAGACAATCATTTACTTAAGTTAATAAATTTATTAATTTACTGAAAGACAACACAGTGCCTAAGCCTCTAAGGGTCTAGGAGCATAAAATTTTGCACTAGAGGTTCATTTGTAACAAATCTTAGCACTATTATATAAAGGATTTTTGAAAATACATTCCCTAAAGGGGTTTAGGGATGGAAGTTTGTATAGCTTTTCATCATTTTTGCCGACGGGAAATCTCATCGGGCACTCAGCTTGTCAATCTTATAAATCAGACACTCCATTTTGTGTGCAATCATTGTGACTGAATTAGATCAAAGCAAGGAACACATACAACTCTAATGCACTATCTAATGCATTGCATCTGCTGATCATAAGAACTTGAATCCAGCGTAGTCTAATCTAATGTGTAAACTAGATTTATTTCACTGTCTCTCTTGACACCTATTTGTACATTTTCAGTAACGAACGGGTCAATAAGTCAAAATATTGATTCTGAAAAAATGCTGTCATCATAATCATAACTCAATGTGGTTTAGTGACGTTTCTGTTTTTCTTATTTTGGACAATTACACACATCTGCTCTGTTTGAGTTCTATTTTAAGTCTGGTTATAAAGTTAATGATGAGGAAACGGAAAATTGTAAGGATTACGTGGTAGTGTTGAAATATGAAGCGGTCTATGTATGATAGGTGTATAAAAGATTTGAGTTGAGTCAGAGAAGTGGTCTCTTTCCAGGTGATTGTAAAAATATTATGACAAGAAGAAAGGCAGCAGCAACATCCGACTTTAAAAGGTCCATAGAAAGATTGAATGGTTAGGTCGACCAATTGTAACCTACATGGGCACTTACGAAACGTCAGAAGACAGAAGCTTGGTGCACAAGCTTCTGACGTTTCATAAGTGCCCATGTAGGTTTTATGTGAAATAAAATATTTTGATTTTGTTGATTTTGAATCGATTTAGAAGTTTACAAACTATCTATATTTATTACATATTTATTTGTCGAAATGACGATATTAAAACTTAAAACACGAGTCAATCTAATTACACCCTAATAAATGAGTGACTGTCACCTAGGCAGAGATTATTTAAAACTCGGTTCCTCACTGTCGTTTTTAATTACAGTAGGTATAGGAATGACCAATAATTTGGTTTTTTATTTTACCACAATTTGGTTTTGTCTAGTTAGATGACTTTTTAACTGTTACTGGTACTCAAGAGTATTTCATTTATTACTGTTATATTTTTACAATAATTACCACTATCTGTTTCCTGCGAAAACTGGAACCCATGTCATCTCTGGTGATCGCCATAGCAGCGGTGTCCACATTCAAGATTCCCCACGAATCCATGGTTGCTGGTCAAAGTAACTCTCCACAAACAAAGAACTCCTTCTTATCACTGTATCCTTAAAAACACTCACAAATCCAGTTGGCACGAAAGCTCCAACAAAGTTTGAACTAGTTAACTCCACAAGTTTCCCGTCATGTCGCTTGTCTGTCCTTCTTAACCGTCTGGTACAAATGCGAACCGCTGTGTACAGTTATATTGTAGCAGATGTAACTATATGCTGTCAGATATTTAAATTGGCAGGCCAAAATAAGTACGGCATTTTGCTTCAACTGGGCGCAGTGAGACGGTGCGGTTGCCAAGAAGATTCGTATTGCAATCGTGTCACAGTAACTACGGTAGATGTACGAGACCGCCTAACATCAACTGCCGACTGATTCAATGCTATGTCAACGCTTTTTAGATTTAAGAACATTTTTCAGGAAATCGTGAATCTGCGTTTACACCAGTTTACACAAGAATGCTGTTACTTATCAATTTGCTGTGTGTATTAGCGATTTTAAATCAAATCATCTGTCTAATCGGAATTAGAATGAATTTTTACATTGACTTTTTTTATGTTGCTGTTGGATGGTATCCAAATAATTAGAAGTTATGTTAGTATTGATTCATTTATGTAAGTGTTTGTAGAATGGCATTTGGGTGTATTTACTTGTAAGTAGCTGTACGCATAATATTGTATATTTCGCATGACTGAACGTAATCTTTTACTTTGGTTTAGAAATTTGTAAATTGATAAAAGTTCTAAACCAAAATTACTAAACGTAAACACATTTTCTTGTTATGAAAATCATCTTACAAGAAGATAAGTCTTAAAACCTAGTTTGTTAAAGTATGCGGTAGAAAAAACCGAACGGCATGTGGAACATGGGTATAAAACATTTTTATACAGCTGGTAACATTAAAGCTCCATTTAGGTCAGTGTGACCATATGTGGCAGTTTCCTGCCTTTTTGGCAGGATTTGCCTTCTTTTTTAGCCTCCGGCATGTTTAGTTAACGTTTTATAAAATTGGCAGTATTGTAATGTAGAAAATAAATCCATACTGACATCTCAAATTGTTGAAAATGGCAACCCTAAAAACAGATCGTAAGGGATATTCTCTATGAAGTCTGTGCAAATTAGACATGCGCAAAATGTGTCAGTGAAAAGAAATGAATGAAGTATATCTTTTGGCTCAATGAAGTAGTCCACTCATTTAGTTCAGTAGGTACTTCATTTAGTTCAGCAAATCAGAACGAATCAATGAGATATCGAGCTCGCGTAGTGTGATACGTTACGATGAATGATGGACTTCACTTAGTTCACTTTTATACGTATCTCGATTTTCCTTCATACTTAGGATTAAGACTGTCAACCGACTTAAAAAAAAACTAAAAAAATATTGATTTAAAATTAACAGTTTCAGAAGTAAGCAAAACTACATAAGTAATTATAGAATAGAATAGAATAGAATAGAATAGAATACTCTTTATTATGTACACCTTAAAAATTACAGATACAAACGTTGAAATTTTACAAGGGGTGACACAATGGGCGGTCTTATCGCTAAAAGCGATCTTTTACAGACAACCTTTGGATGGATTAAAGGGGGAGGAGAGACAATACTGCAGGTAGTCAGTGGTGTACCAGTTACATATACAATAAATACATAAAGCATATACTATACATAACATATATCATACATACATACATACATACATACATATATATATATATATATATATATGCCATAAACATGAAACAAAATCAAGAACTATATAACTATAAGTAATGATGATATATATTGTTATATTATTATTAAGTAGTATATTTTCTGTTTTTTTACTGATAGTTAGATTCCTTTTTGTCTAGGTTGGCGTAAAAAATAGTCATGTGTGTGTAAGCTAGACAAGCGACACACACATAGTATAGGCGCCGTCGTCGCTCGTCAGCCCGACTTCAGTCGACCGGCCGGCGAAGTGTCACGAACACGTACGAGTCATGCATGCGAGCGAAATGAAATAAATGAATGCTGAGTTGGTGCGAGCCAAAAGAAGGACTGAACTAAATGAAGGAGAGACACATTTGAATGACTACTGAAGGAAAGATAAGTTTATTTTGTGAAATGAAGTACTTCATTTCCTTCAATCGTTCGCGAACTACCTATGTCTAGTGCAAATGTGTACTTCTCGCGTAGACAGAGTATTCTAAATACTCTGTCTACGACTTCTCGTGTTATGTTTGTATCTCATTCAACTAAGAACATTAGCAGTAGTAGTTATACAGTTGACAATCGTAAAGCGAGTATTCTCTATACGTAATTTGGTTGTTATGTTATTTCATTCAATCAGTCATAGGCGTAGATACTTAAATAATAAACAAAGAAATGTTAAATCGTGTGAATAAACCCATGTATAAAGAGATAGAAAATGAAGAATATGAGGCTAATTGCAATGTTTAATTTACATTTGACCTAATTAATAATAAAAATATGATATGTAAAACAAAGTGTTTTTATTTACGCTAAACAAACTCGGCAGTTTTTTGGCATTTTTTACTCGAGTGTTTGGCAGGATTTGGCAGGTTTCAGACCAAACTATGGCAGTATCGATAATTTTAAGATGGTCACACTGTTAGATCATTCATTCTGTGTTCACTCCTCTAGTCACATCTGTTGCTGTCAAACTGACAGTTGATTGATTTGATGACCGGTCCGTTTGTTTCGTTTTTGTTCGTTTAGTCGTTCATCGTAATAATCTCGCTCGTGTATCGTACACAAGTATGTACATTGTTTTGCAATGTGCTTTGGCGGGGGTGTCAATGATATTCGTAAAAATATAGAAGTGCGCATAAGACAGAAATATTATTTGTGAAACTTTGGCGACCTACAAACCTTTGTTTAAAAAAATATCTGAGACAGATAAGGACAATATCAGTCGGACGTGCTCAGTCTCAGTGTAGATTAGTTCGTCTGCTCTCGGGCAATTTGCTTTATCTCGGAACTCGGAAATACGAACATCTCCAGTGTGCTGATTAAATTCAGTTCATCGCGTGAAACAGTATCCGCCGGTTGTTTTGACGATGTATCGGTAGTACTGGCAGGTTCATAGAGCATTGAAAAAAATTTACCGGGTTTGTGGACTTTTGAAAAAGGAACTCTTTTATTCAGAAAAAAATCAACCGCGGAAAGTTGCAATGGCGGGCTATTTACCAGAATACATGTACACTTTGGTGGACCAGCTCGACGAGCATCCATGGCTTTTTGCTGGCCTAGCATCAATCCTGGTTGGTCTCAGCGGTATTTTACCGCTGCTTATCATTCCACTGGACGCAACAGACAGCTTCACCGATGGCCGTGAGTATTTACTTTTTGTTTACTTGCGTAATTTTTTTCGACCATGTGTTTGTTATTTTTAGATGTTTCAAGTCATCTTTCATGGTAGTGTGATATCAGCGCATGCGCTGTCTTTAACTGTTTTGTACACAAAAGAAATAAGAAATGGCTTCTTATTTCTGTGTGATTTAATATATACTATAAATCCCTGACAAGTTGGCAGAAACTTGGTGATATCATTCCAACAAAATTGATTTGTTTGTCTAATTGGGAAGGACACTTATTAGTAAAAAGCACAATACGTGACGCCACAACAGTATTTTTGCAGTGGTTATTAAAACCAGTCAGCATCACCAAGAATAATTGAATAGGTATTCTAACAAAATCAAGAAGATTATTTGTTATAGAAACTTGAGAATGGATTAGCTAATCTTTATTTGAGGAGTATGTGTGGAAAAGCTACAAATATAACAGCTAAAGTCATGTTTTCTAAATCCAAAATAAGATAAACAAAACTATCTGTTAAGATCAAACCATTAAAAATCTATGTTGTTTACACCTCACAAAAATAAGTTTAATAATAACTGATAATTTTATGCTTAGCTTACAAACTTTTTTTAAAAATCCATTATAAATTCTTACATAACTTACAATATTTAATTTATCTTCCAGAGCTACCAATTAGTCTAGAATATTTTTATGCGAAATTTACTTGCAAGATCTGTTATTACTTATAGGTAATATCACAATTAGAAATTGATTAGAAATCTTTCTAGTTAAGACAAGACTAGGATATTTCAAATTAATATTATTTAGGTAATTGAATAGTAGCAGGTCTAGCAGATGCTAGACCTGCTAGTATTCAGTGTATCCCGAATTTGAGAATTTACTGGAAAACTTTGTCCAATATTTTTTTCCATAAAAACCTAATTTGGACTATTATGAACTTTAAAAAAAATTCCAAATAGGTCCAGCTGTTCTCAAATGATGTGCCTAACAACGAACAGCATTTAATTTATATAGGTAGATTATAACATAACTGGCACACCATGTCACATATAACTTTACATACATCAAAAGTATGCATAAAAAATAACAAAATATTTTATTGCACTTATGAAACGTCAGAAGCTAGATGTACGGTTCCAATTGGTCGTTTTCTATGGAGAAGAGCTGGCAAAAAACTCCACGGTTACATGTTAATCTTGGGTCACAATTTCATGTTTAGTACGTAGGTAGTGTGTTTATGTTGGAAAGTCCTAAGTTCTTGCGAACATACAAAATACTTTCTTCAATATAAAAAGAGCAGGCAGTACATTCATTTCTTTGAAGTTGTTAAAAATTGGGTACTAAATGACAAAAAAAAAACAAATGCATTAGATTTAAATTACATAATGGTAGAAGTAGCGAATGTGATATCATATTGAATGAAGAAAAACTAAAATTTTATGTATCAAACGGTTTTCCTAGGAATCACTCTAGATGAGAAATTACAATGGGGACCACACATAACAACTCTTGAGGGGCAGCTAAGCGCTTATGCTGTTAGAAAGATAAGACACTTAGCAGATGTAGAAACCCCGCATATAGTCTATTTTAGCTACTTCCACAGCATTAAGTCGTATGGCATTTTACTGTGGGGTCGGGCTGCTGACAATGAATCCATCTTTATTTTGCAAAAGTGTCAGTGCCATTTATAATCTACGTCGCCGCGAATCTCGTAGGGAACTATTTAAAAAGATGAAGGTACCTTGCCAATTTGTTTATGAAAATATTATGTATGTAAAAAAAATCTACATCTTTTTAATAAAATAAGTGATAGACATAATTTTAATACTAGAAATAAGATTCTTCAAGATAAAATAGATCAACTATATTTTATCTTTATTTTCTAGTATTAAAATTATGTCTATCACTTATTTTATTAAAAAGATGTAGATTTTTTTTAATATATTTTTCAGATTATCTTTATATAGTACATATATCTATTAAGGCATACGTGTTAAATGTTTCAACAAAATAGCTTGTAATATAGGTATTGCAATTAAATGAAAGAATATTTAAAACTCATAGATATTAAAAGTACATTTTGTAAACAAGCATTTATTATCCAAGATATATACCTATAGATATATATATATATCCTAGACTGCTTGGAAAATCTAGAGTCTAGATTAGAGATAATCAGAGAGATCACTTACTACCCAATTTGAAAATTGGTACTACTTTACTTTATTTAATTAAATCATGAAATTTTACCGCTGTCTAAATATTGATTAAATATGCCTGTCAGGATAGGGGCTATTGTGTCAATGATATCTCCATGAACCTTAACGGAAATCCCACATGTCTTCAGTGTTCTTTATTAAGACTTGAATGCTTTTTTAATTGTGACATAGATGATGAGGGGAGAGATCTCGTAACCTCCATTGGGATGTTGGTAAATAAATTTTCTAGTGTCTCAGCAACTTTTAACTTATCTGAAATGGTTTGATCATGAATTTTTCAATAGACAATTCATTCTGATCTCCCTGTTTTGTTTCCAGTGTAAAGACACTGTTTAGTTACCTGCCACACAGCTTTTATTTTATTATTAGAAATACTAATTTTGGTACTAATTAATTGTGTTGTTACTTAATAATGTCTCTGCATACACTCAAGGTAAAATTTGAAGTTGATAAAAAAAATATATTATGTATCCTTATAGAATAATATCATAATATTCATACTATTTTTAATAAGGAAGAGTCAACAAACTTGTTATTTTTATTGATGTATGTAACTATTGAATGAAATATTTTTATATAAATTAACTAGCTGTTTGTGTTTGTGAGTTTCTATGTTTGTAAACGCACCCAAGATACAGGAGGAAATTCCTAGTGTGGGGCAACGTTTTTTAAAAAAAAAAAACCTGGGTAAGTAACTTATATTGTTAAAAAACTTAAAAATAAAATACATTTTTTTTTTTAATTTTTAAGTCTATTTATGCTTTTATGAAATTTTCCTGTTATTTAAGTAATATGCATCCAATGTAATTCTATAATAATAATATATTATATATTTTTATTCAACTTGCATCCAAAATCCGCATTCACCCAATGACATAACAATAAAATCGCCCATGTAATCCTGTACCATAAATAATTTATGTATACACACACAAACTAGCCAGCCAGTCTGTTTACAACACAGCACTCACTGTGCGGGGCTATTGACTTATTTTGTTTACACCCGCTGCATGAGAACCATTGTTTTGTCTATCTGATAGGCACTATGCTTTCTTGTTTGTTGATAATAGTTGATTCAACTGGGGCTTCCTTCCTTTTGAGTAATGTTGATGAGTTTTTAGGGTTCCATACCTCAAAAGGTAAAACGGAACCCTTTTAGGATCACAGAGATTCTTAAGAAATAAGCTTCACCTTTCAGATAGATACTTTTAAAAATAGGCGTTTGGAAACAACAAGTGAGAAGTTGTTTCAGGAATGTAATTGTAAACAATGGATTTTTAGGGTTTCGTAATTAAAAATAAAAAAAACAGAACCCTTATAGGATCGCTCGTCTGTCTGTATGTCTGTCACAGCCAATTTGCTCCGAATCTACTTGACCAATTAAGTTGACATTTGGTACACATATGATTTCTGTTTTTCTGTGACCCAAATACGGACGTGAAACGGTAATAAATTAATTTTGAATATGGGGGCAAATTCAAAATTTAAAAAAAGTTTTGCAAGCTGTATCGTGAGACTGAAAGGACTTATTGTAAGGACTTCAGATATATATTTTTTATAATTTACTTGCTAAATACTTTTAATAATATTCAAGAAAATAGATTTTCCGAAACTAATGAGCCTAACAATTTGGAAAAAAAAATACAGAAAATAGTTCTTGACTTAAAGATTACATACAAAAAACCTATAAGAAGTCTATGGTCTTAAAATAACATGGAAAATCTCTCAATATTGTGCATACAAACTTACATTTGCAGTCGGAATGTATCAGGGAACATGTTTTTCAACTACAATGTTAAGTTTGTTCTTAGGATAAATTCATTCCAACTATAGACCGACCTAGTGCGTGGCCCGACACGCAAGCACTAGGCTGGTTTTTCATTTTTTAGCTTATTTTGGTGAATCTCTGTTCCTATCCTTCAGGTTTGTTACAGTCTAAATGGATTTGTGCCCTCTTTGGACAGCACTGTGATATAGGTCTGAATATATCATTATAATTTATCTGCAAAAATAAGATTTGTTTCGATTGTTAGGTACTGCAAAGGGTATGCAGACGTCATTCAAGTCAATTGTAAACAAAATACTGGCAATTTTATATAAAAAACATAGATTATGATTATAATAACAGTATCAGATGTGGTTTCGCGGGTTGTATGACCTCTAAACTGGTTGGTTTGTAATTCAAATGGAATATGGTGGTTTGACAACATTGATATAAAATATGAAATAGTTTCGTTTATACAACAAATAGAATAAATAATTGGATGTTGTTAATATGGCGCCATCTCCACGGTGGAGAGAATCGCGGCGGTAGTCTCGGTGGTCCTGAGTTCAATTCCCGGGTCGGGCAAAGTGTTATTGGGTTTTTCATTTGTCATCTGGAATTTCTCAGTAGCAGCCCGGAGTCTGGCATTGTGCCGGATTGATAGCAATAGGTTCGCCCCTATTATTTATTTATTTATATATACTTTATTGTACACCACAAAAAATACATGACAAAAAATAAATCAAACACTACAAAATATACAATGGGCGGCCTTATCGCTTTCTGCGATCTCTTCCAGGCAACCATAGGATGGACAGTGATTTGCCTGGACATAAAGTGGGGCTGTCGTTGGTGTAAAAAAATAAATAAATACAATATACTAAAATTGATACACAGATATATATATATATATCCTAAACAATATATACATAAATACATACATATTAAATGTATAAGCAACGAAAATAAATGAAGACTATAGATAATTACAGTTACGAGAACAAGCTCACAGCGACAAGTAATGTTCCTTTACGAGTCTTTTAAATGCGAGTAACGATTGCGCGCGTTTTATTTGAACTGGCAAAGCATTCCACAAACGAGTGGCCTGGACAGTAAAGGATTTGTCGACGAACGTTGTGGAATGCATAGGCATTTTAAGCTTCAAGTTATCTGATGACCTTAAAAATTTCGTGTGGGAGTCGCCAAGAAACTGGAAACGTTCCTTGAGATAGAGAGGGGTGGAAGGGGAAAAGAGGACATTATACAAAAGGGAAAGAATATGAGCATTCCGGCGAAGGCGAATTGGTAACCACTTGAGCTTCACACGAAATTCGGAAACATGGTCAAATTTACGCAAACCGAATATGAACCTTATACAAAAATACATAACATAACTGGCGAAATGTGGGTGTACTACAGGTACACATCTGCCCAACCCTTCGCGGAAACAAGGCGTGATGTCATGTTAATCTTAAAACAATGACTACTTAATCTGCAAAGAATAAGTGCGAAACACGCAAGTGTTTCACACGCTTTTTCTAACTCTATATAAATAATCAAATGCTGCTACTATTTAAAAAAAGGTTCTTGGACCTCTAATTATCTAGGAGTTGATTGACCCAATCGCGTCATATTTCAGTAACTGCACAGTCCATTGCCCTCTTGATTCAATTTGAGAATCTTTCAACCGTTTTCCCGTGTTAAATTGCTTGCTTCAAAGTTCATTGTTACAAGTCTTATTTTTTTGGTAACAATTACAGCGCCTAGTCGTGGCCCCAATGTTGCATCATTTGTGTGTTTTCAATTTCTAAGCATGAACTGATCCCATTTTCTAATCAAAAACTGCAAGTGCATGGAGACTAACACTACACGCCACTCTGCATTACCACCCCGCCTGCCAATGTGATAAACGACCACTTCCTCTGCAATGGTCATAGATATACTCGGTCAAATGCGATCAGTTAGACAATGACAGTGAGGAGCTACGTCTATCTGCAACGATAAAGATCCATTCTCGTCCATAGCTGCACATTCTCCAGTCCCTAACGATTTTTCGCTAAATCCTCTTAAGCATCACAGAATCCAAAAAAAAAAAATCAAAGCATTTATTTCAATTAAACCATTTACAGTAGGTACAGGCATTTTTGAACTGTCTAGAGTCGGTCAGTTATATGAAGCTAGTTGCCCATTCCAAAGCGTAGTAGATACCTATGCAGAAGAACGGGCAAGAAACTCCACGAACACGCTTTTAAATTACAATGTTACAAAAATATTGTTACATCTTTTAATGTTGAATGTATAATTAAATGTGAGGACGATGTAAAAAAACAACGCGTCCTAGTGCAACAAATAGAAACAAACAAGAAAAAAAAAACAATTCAAAAATAAAATAAGCCGTGGCAACTAAGAGATGACCAGTCCCAACTGACAGTTGACGCATGGATGAACACCATTCAACTCAACCATTTTGAAGGGAGCTTAGAAGTCCAGCAGGCTTAGCATGACGCTTTCTATTTCTAATCTACTGTAGAAAACTGTCTACACGGAAATGTCATTTTTGTCTACTCTTCTGTCGACAAAACACTTCTCTACGGTCTTCGAGCTAAGCCTGCAGTTCCAACTGAATATTCAGTTGAATATTGAATTGGAACTGCAGGCTTAGCACGAGAACCGTAGAGAAGCGTTTTGCGGGGCTCCCAAAGATCCTCTTTGTTTCTCCTGGTTATGTATGTGCTCTTCGGAAGAGTTCATATTCATAAAACGGGAGAACTCCAAAGTGAGAAAAGAAGTGGCGTAGCACAAAATATACACCAAATCGTCTTTATCTAAGCGTGCACAATAACGTTTATTTGCACTTGATACCGCAAAATAGTTGATTGATTGACAGATGGTTGTCAAGCCCTTGACTTTGCATGGACAAAATATAGCCTTGCTTGTGTTTCTTCGAATAGTTCTATGATTCCATAGCAACTCCTCGTTTGGCAGTGTGTTGAAGTATCTGGTGTATTTTACTGTTGTATCAACAACATTGTCTATTTGGAATTATGGACATGGAGGCAATTTTGATGGAGATCCAACTGAGATGATGTCATGTACAGCACATAGATGCCAGTAGACTACCTAAACCCGTTTACAAACCTTGTGACTTGTGGCATATCCGTTGATCGGTGACAGGAGCGTGCTTGGAACCGAGAAAGGTGCCGAACTTCAATCCTTTATGGATTGAAGTTCGGCAAGCTTTGAAACATATCGTCTTGAAGACCTAGACAAGATGCGCCAAAATCGCCCAAAACCATCATCATACAATTATGCTGATCAGCTCTTCTGTACCCGGTATGACCAAATTTGGTTTTGCAAGTCATCAGAGAGGTTTCGAACGAAATGAAAATTAGTCTGGCTCGCTGTCGCCAAATACGGTAAAAAGAGGACTGTATTTTCCAAAAAAAATATCTCCGGTTTGCACACTCGTACTCTAAGAGTTCATTTTGACGCTCAATTGATCATAGTTCAGATACCCTCATATCTGAGTCGTGGTTATCACGGGATGATAACGAGATTTATTTTAGATCACAAGCATCCAATCTTGCAACATTCGTCGACATGTTACGAAATAACTTCAAATTGTTTGGCAATTTTTGACGGATGACTGGTTAACGAAATACACTCGAGATTAAAATATTTTGACGAAATCGGAGCGTTCACTTTCCTGAAAAAGTGAAAATAAACGAATTATGGTAAAGATGAAGTTTTTTTCCTTGAGAGGAGTTAGCTCGGGGAGCAATAAACGAGTGGACTGTATAAATGGCAATGATTTAATGCCGTCTGATCTTACAAAAGATAAACTTTCCCGGACAAACGGTTATAACTAAAGAGATGAGTAACGTCCGTTGCGGTCTAGTCCGTTGAAGCGAGTGGTCGACGGGCCGAGCTGTGTCGCAGGCTCGCAGCAGACCGCGTGCAAAGTGTTGGGTTCGATTCCCAACAGAAGACTAAGCATAATCAGCCTATAATGTTCCCACTGCTAGGACACAGGCCTCCTCTCGGTGAGAGGGAGTGGGCTGTAATCCACCACGCAGGCCCAGTACGGGCTGGTAGATGTCACATGTCTTAGAATTTTAGGTTCTAGCTCATGCCGGTTTCCTCACGACGTTTTGAGAGCAACGGTGATGAAATAATTTACAAAAAGTAAAGCGCCTCTCTGGGTTCGAACCTACGACCATTAGCAGCGGCCGTTACCACTGGGCCACCACTTCTCTTAAGAGAAGAACAAGAGTGAATTTTCTTTTTAATTTTGCACAAGCCAAAAATAAATTTTGCAAGTAGAAGTAAGTCAAAAAATATTTTTTTCTAAAAGGCAGTCCTAGCTACTTACATCAAGCTAAATAATGAATCGATAAAATTAGTATATATGTCTTAGGATGTGTAAAAGCTACTAATCTACTCCTCACCTTTACATAATCTTCACCGCAAGCTCCTTTTCGATGAAAAAGCCCATAAATCATTCTTGCAAGTCATACAAAACTGTGAAATACATCTCACATTGTATGCACCCGGAATCAAAGATATATGGGTCAATTTGTAGCGGACACGCGAGGTGAATAACCTGCTAGTGTTGATGCACAATACTGCAATCCTTACCGGACATGTAGCATTATAGTGCCAACTACAATATGCGATAACAATGCAATTGGCGTCGTAGTTTACGGGATAAGTGATATATGAAAAAGGGAACTTGCCGATGATCGAGATGTGAAAATTGGTTGTCTGGGATCAGCAAGCAATGCGGAAGAATGATGGACATGTCGTAGAAGTCCAGTAGGGGAGACCAAAGAAACGACTTGTAAATAAATATGGCTAGATACTGAGATGTAAGCTGGAAGAGAGTGGAGATGTATCGAAGGAGAAGGCATGTTTTCTTTTAAACTCGTGTGTACATGTAAAAAACTAAGGGCAGAATGATGCTGATAATGGCATCATTACTTAGACATGTTAAACCATTGGACCTGATGCATTTGAGCTTGGGCTTTGGGCGCCAGTTAGCCTATCGCAGCATGGCCTCTCCCAAGCTGCGCCACAGCACCTTGACCTATGCGTGACGTTAACTTATTCATTTTAAGTAAATACAATGTTATTTTCTAGTTTAAATACATTGTGGGGTTATACCTAGAATAACAGTGTGTATCAGTTTCACAGTTCAATACGTTTATTTATGTCTCAGCTGCGTCTGCGAGATAAGCGGTAAATTTCCCTATATTGTTGAGACCCAAGTGGAGGATCGAATCTCGTTAGTGCCTTTAATAATGTGCAATATACTTGTAGATCATTTATTTACGTTATGGTTGCGATACTAATTTATTTATTACTAACTGCTGCGCGCGGCTTCGCCCGTGTGGCTTTTTCTAAAATAAAAGTACTAAGTTACTCCTACAACATCAGTTATTATATGCCAGTGAAATTCCTGTCAAAATCGGTCCAGCCGTTTCAGAGATTAGCCGTAACAAACACAGACAGACAAAAATTGTAAAAAATGTTATCTATACAGATAAATAAAATTGTGTGTGAGTGTCTTTTTGTAATATTAAAATAACCGCTTTTTACTAAATGCATATGGATACACGCTACATATACCAAAGTATTTTTTTTTACAATTTTTGTGTCTGTCTGTCTGTTTTTTAATCTGAAACGGCTGGACCGATTTTGACGGGACTTTCACTGGCAGATAGCTGATTATTATTATTAATAAGGAGTAACTTAGGCTTACTTTTATTTAAGAAATGTTATTTGTTTTTATTAATATAATATAATATAATTCTATACAAATAAATAAAATTGAAGTGTCTGTTTGTAATGTCAAAATAAAAGCTCTTTACTAAATGCATATGAAAGTGTATACGGTACTTATTACAAAAAAAAACAATATTAAAAAAAAATTGAAGGAGTAATTTAGCACTTTATTTTAGAAAAAGCCTATCCCTATATTCCCACGGGATTGTGACTTACGCGGGTGAAACCGCGGGCAGCAGCTAGTAATAAATAAATTAGTATCGCAACCATAACATAAATAAATGATTTACAAGTGTATTACACATTAATAAAGGCACTGACGACATTAGATGCTCCACTTGGGTCTCAACAATATAGGGTAAATTACCGCTTATCTCGCAGACGCAGCCGAGACATAAATAAACGTATTGAACTGTGAAACTGATACACACTGTCTTTCTAGGTATAACCCCACAATGGATTTAGGCTAGAAAATAGCATTGTATTTCTATAGTTAGCGCTAGTTTTGGTATATGTACCGTGTATACATCCATATGCATTTAGTAAAAAGCGGTTATTTTAATATTACAAACAGACACTCCAATTTTCTTTATACATTTCTTCTGCAGAATCCTATCCTAAGTCCTGCATAGCTTTCATTGGTTTTTCTTGTTGATTAGCAGTTGTTACATGTGGTTGTACTACAGGTACATCTCAGCCTAACCCTTCGGGGAATACATACATAATCAGCCTATATTGTTCCCACTGTTGGGACACAGGCCTCCTTTCTGTGAGAGGGAGTGGGCCGTAATCCACCACGCAGGCCCAGTGCGGGTTGGTAGATGTCACATGTCTTAAAATTTTTAGTTCTAAGACATGCTGGTTTCCTCACGATGTTTTGCTTCACCGTTTTGAGAGCAGTGGTGATGAAATAATTTACACAATGTAAAGCGCCCTGCCTGGGTTCTAACCTACGACCTACAACTCGTAAGTCGTGGCCGTTACCACTGGGCCACCACTGCTCTCGGGGAATACGTGATGTTATGTTTGTTATGCTTTCTGCTCTAGAGAGAGCCCAAATCTAGCAGTAACTAGCCTGTTAAGACGCTGACAAACACCTAAACCGCGGTCACTGTCAGATTGCATAGAAAAGAAAGAGAAGCGCGATGACACAAAGCTTGTAATTTATTGCAAAATATGAAGCAATTATCTATTTACTCAAAATTGAGTTGAGTAATCGAAAATAAAAAACAACCAAGTTCTGCATTCAAATAAGACATTCTTGTTATTAATTAAATACGTAACGTATGTTGATATTTAATGCAGATATTTTGGATTAGAACTCGAGGCTTACCTTCAAGGGAAAAAAGTCTAATAATTGGGTCTTGATTTGCTTTTAATAGTTTTCATACTCCTGAATTCCAAGAACCCCGAAAGTTCAGTCAGTCTTACCAAGGGGTATCGTGTTACCCAGTAACAGGGTTGTGGAGGTCAGACAGGCAGTCGCTCCATGTAAAATCCTGGTAGTCAGCTGCATCCGGTTAGACTTGAAGATCGACCCCAATATAGTTTTGAAAAGGCAGGAAAGGAATTCCAAGATATCCGTCGGATATATCCTCGTTGGCATGATATAAAAATCGGATGATATGAAATTCGGATAATTAGCAGTTCAATGAAAACGTAAACTATAAACAATGCACTTTACACGTAAATTGATAATAATTAATTAACTCGTCAGTTGATCATTGTTAGCACGTCACAAGATAATGCCAATTTAACAATACCTTTGTAGAATGTTGATAGGTGCTACTTTAAAGTGCAATATTATCTAGTTCAAGTTAAGAGGCTGACAACAGCTAAAGCGTGGTCACTGTCGGATTGCATAGAAAAGAAACAAGCGCGATGACACAACGCTGGTCATTTATTGCAAAATATGAAGCAATTATCTATTTACCAAAAATCTATTGATTGGATAAAAAAATTAAAACACTATTATGCTAATGTGTGAAATAATCTGACAAAAATCAGAATGATTGCATGTATATTAGTAAGTATGGTTTTTAATCGTTAAAGAAATTTTAAGAGGTGTCTTCGTGATTTTTTTCTATCGTATCAAATTAGTTGTATTATGTTTTCAACACACTATCTACCTAACATACAGATTGAAATTGAAAACATGAGACAAACTGAAATGGGAGATTGTGCTCATCATTATGAACAACTTTTACTAAGGGACCACAGCTGCATTCGCGAAAATAAAATCAGCTGTTTCCTACATTTTGTCGAATTATGCGGACATAAATGTAGGGAACAGCTGATTTTTTTTTTCCGCGATTTCAGTTGTGGTCCCTTAGTAAAAGTTGTTCATAATGATGAGTACAATCGCCCATTTAGATTTGTCGCATGTTTTCAATTTCACCCTGTATATCCTGAAGAATATCATATATTATTCTGATTTCTTTACTGCAGTGGATCATGTACTTTTAGGCATTATACAACTTGGGTTTAGCTCCTGTAGTCCCCCTTAAGTCAACTTGAACATAATATTGCACTCTACACGCAAATTGATGAAATGGTAAGTAAGTAAAATGATTATATTTCACGCAAAGCATTTCGGAAGATGAAATTCGGATTTATTCCTTTCGATAATGATTGTGTCCGATCGTTTTGATTTTTGAACATAAATTCGTGCAAAACGAAAACTAAACAAATATTCCGTTTCGTCCAATCTGACTTCAGCTGCAGTTCTATTTACTTATCAAGCATTAATATCGTGTTTATTTGACATTTTATCTGACTTTAAACCTACGTTATTCGTTTATTGATCTCTGAATAAATAAACATAGTGTAATTGCTTTGTTTGGTCGAATATTTATCACAAAACATGCACTTTTGTTGCGGTCATTTCAATTGGCAGCCGTCCATTAGCTTCTTGTCTTGTCTCGACGATATTTTATAGTTAGTCTTCCAGGTATATAATAATAATACTAGCCTATTACTGTCCCACTGTTGGGCAAAGGCCTCGTCTCATACAGAGAAGGCACGAGCGTTGATCACCACGCTTGCTCAAGACTGGTTGGCCATTTCAGACTTATATATATGATATTAACTAAGTCCAGCTTTCCTCAAGATATTTTTCCTTCACCGATGTCGGTAAGGCAATTGTCACACTGCCACGCATCACGCTGGTTGTTGTGTGTCAACGCACCTACGCGCGCACTTGCGGGAGTGCAGATCTGCATCATCGTGCGGGTTTTTTACGCACTCACACGCGTAGTTGCGTTTGTGGATTCACGGCGGCTCTGACTCATTTCAATCAAAGCCGTTCGCTGTGGTGATAGAATATAAATCGATCGATATCGAGTTCCATTTTCAAACACACGTCAAGCCCATCCAAAATCACACACGACACTGCGACACTCGGTGTGCCATACCTTGCGTCTCGCCCCGCACCCACGCGCGTGTACGCATGTTTCTGCGCTTGTAGGCGCGTGATCTGCATGAACGCGCGTGGATGCATTTTCTGTGTGTCGGACTGTGCATGTTTTCTATACAAACGGAGATACTTACAAGCAACGTTAGAACACGTATTCATGCGCTACGCTGCGTGGTGCGTGGCAGTGTGTTAGTCGCCTAATGTCATAAATAAACTCTTCGCAGGTAGTTAGTTTGGTAAAAATTAAACGTTTTGCTTGAGGTTGACCTGACTGCCAAGAAGGGTTATGTTTTGGAAATTAATTAATATTATTATGTGTTATGAGCAGAGATCGGATATTCGGATGCATATTTACCTAAAGTTAAATTTTAGCTGTGAAAGTATGGAAGCGGTTTCTTAAAATATTTTTATTTGTAAAAAAAAAACACGGGATGCCAGGAACACCAGGAATGCATAGCTAGTCGGGTGTATACACCCGACTAGCTATGCATTCCTGGTGTTATAAAGTTCCTGCTGTGTATAAAGAAGCGACTTCTAAAATACACACATCAACACGGTCTAGGGATATTTTTAAAAAAGCGAATTACTATCAATGTGTTAATTATTTATATGACATGTATATATTTAAAAGATACGTTATTTAATATTCTACCATTTTTTAATAATGGTTAAGGTACTTCGATTAAAATTTCAGGATTTAATGGAAAAAAAATTAAGCATAGACGGAAACCGTATATGAATTAACTTTTAATTTATGAGTAAAAACTGAAAAAAATAGAAAAATCATTAAATTTGTGTTTATAAACTTGAAGTTAGTAGTCTGAGAAAGCGCCCATGATGTTCATAACACATCGGCAACGATTCGGCATGCTCAGAACAAGGTTGTCAATGTCTTGCTGCGGAATATTGTCCCATGTCCTTCTGAGGTGCGCAAAAAGTTGATCTTCTGTAGCCAGATTTTCAGGAACTTCCTTCAGAGCTCTTCTTTGCAGCATATCCCACGCATGCTCAATGGGATTTAGATCTGGCGATTGAGCAGGCCAGTCTAAGGCCCTAACATTGTGTGTATGTAACCAAGCTGCTACCGTTCTCGCCGTGTGTGCCCGGGCATTGTCGTGCATGAGCAGGAAATCTTGCCCCATTTGTGTTCTGTGGGGCAAGATTACGGGCCCCAGCACCTGTTGGACGTATCGTTCTGCCGTCATATTGCCCCGCACCCAAACGAGATCCGTCCGTCCTCCAAGACGAATTCCTGCCCAAACCATAATTGTTCCTCCTTGGTATGGGTGAACTTCCTGAGGGTTCTGAAGACGGCTCCATCGTCCAGGAACTCGCCAAACACGCGTCCTTCGTGAATCTGGATGGAAGCCGAACCTGGATTCATCCGTGAACAGCACATTGGAACATTGCTCACGGCCCCAGTCCACGTGGTTCCGAACCCATTCTAATCGTCGTCCACGATTGCCTCTCCGTAAAGGTGGGACCCGGAGTGGTCTACGAGAGCGTAGATTGCTTTCATGCAGTCGCCTTCTTACAGTTTGGTCACTCACAAGCACTTGGTGTTCCACTCGCAGCCTTTGGACCAATTGAGTAGCCGTTGCATTTGGTTGAGCTCGCGCAGTAATTTGCAAAAATCGATCTTGTCTGGGGGTAGTGATGCGACTTGGCCCCCGGTGCCTCTCCGCTACTTCACCTGTGGCACGATAGCGTGTCCACAATCTTGAAATTACATTTTGGTGGGTCCCTATGGCCTCAGCAACAGTACGCTGAACAGACCCAGCTTCCAGCATTCCCACAGCTCGTAACATCTCCGCCCTCGTCAAATGTTGGCGTTGCATGGCTACAATACCTCAATTTTAACTTTATCTTTCGTTTAAAAATGAAAAAAAACTGTAACTAAACGTAATTCGTATTGTTTTCTAAATTTCGCACAAATGAAAATTCCCTCTCCTACACATCAAGACATTTTTATGCCACCGAAACAAAAGAATTTTCAAAAATTTGAATTTGGAATTAGTCTGAGATAAATTACAAACAAATCGGTGTATGAAAGATTACAATGCGGCCAGTACTTTTCGAGTTATTTAATTGAGTATGAAATATCCCTAGACCGTGTTGATGTGTTTATGTATATGTAGGGTGTAAGAGGAGGGGTGGTCTGTGTTAGTTAAAACAAAAAAAAAAACACCCGAACGCATGGCAAGCACAGCGACGAATGCAATTATTGTAATTAAATAAACTAAGAGAACTATTTGTCGGGGTAGCAACTTGCGCATAAGCAGGTATAATTTGCCGTCCCACTCACAAACTCGCAAAATGCCTATCGTCGTTTTCTATTAATATAATGGTGCTAACATATACTGTTTTTTTTCGCTAAGTATGTGGAGAGGAAAGGAATTTAACAGAATTTCCCTAAGCACAATCATTTTTAACTATTTGTTTCAATAGGTAGCTAGATCTACAAATGACAGCCGGGACCAACGGCTTAAAGTGCTTTCCGAGGCACGGAGGGGTCTTGGTATGTAAAGATGGTCACCCATCCACGGACCAACCGCGGCAAGTGTAGCTTAACCTGATCGATCGACCCGTGCGGCTATTATTACTTAGCCACAAGCCCCTCAGGTTGCAGTAGCATAACTAATAAAATATAAAACAGGACAAATTGCGATGTTAAATAGGTTTCCAAGTCAACGCATGTCCAGTTCTTCCTAGTAAATCATAAAATCATAACACACTTGGCTCTGAGCCAGGAATTTCTATGACGAAGCGGATAATACATAAATGTTTGACAGTTTTCTTTACAATTATTTGTTCTTATTTTCGCAATCCCTCTCGATCTCTTTTCGTAAGCGACCTTCTGGTGAACGTGAAATCTTAACGTTATGCAAACATTGCCGTGGATTTGGAAACGCGACCAAGTTATTTCAGGAACAATAAGCAATTTTTCCGATATTTAATATTAAAATTTAATGTAGTTTACTTACTATAGAATATATGCTATATATGGATGGGTGACCATCTTTACATACCAAGAGCCCTCCGTGCCTCGGAAAGCATGTTAAGCCGTTGGTCTCGGCTGTCATTTGTAGATCTTTGACAGTCGTTACGGGTCGTCAGGAGCTCGAAAGTCTGACAGCCAGTCTTACCAAGGGGTATCGTGTTACCCAGTGACTTGGTTGTGGAGGTCAGACAGGCAGTCGCTCCATGTAAAATACTGGTATTCAGCTGTATCCGGTAAAACTGGAAGCCGACCCCAACATAGTTGGGAAAAGGCTAGGCAGATGATGTACTTACTTACTATAGAAATCGTTACAGACGCTAATTATAATTTTTCGAGGTTTCTATCAGCTTGCAGAACCGAAAATCTAATATTAAAGTAAATCGGATAGTACTCGTTAGTGTCGTTAGCTAGTTATTGAGACGATGCAAAAAAGAACCGAAAAAATTCTAAACAGTCTGTAGCAATCTGAAAAAAAAACTGCTCAAGACTCGTGGGGAATTTTTTTTAGTTTTTGTTGAATAAAAATAATTGAATGCTTACCTATAAATGAACAGTTAGTCGTAACCATAAATAAAAACCGGCCAAGTGCGTGTCGGACCACGCACAATGAAGGGTTCCGTTGTTGGGATGAATGTATCCCAAAAATAAACTTAACATGTAGTTGAAAAACATGTTCTACATACATCGATATACGTCACGGTCAATTCTCTAACTGCAAAGTTGCTCGACTATTACTCATTAACTTTTAAAGCCTACTTAGCGGTGATAGTTTTGCGTTTAATTTCGTTATTTTTACTACAGCCATTATTTTTTTCACATTTCCAAAAACAGCCATTTAGCTGGCAGGGGGGACATACGTAGTGTGCTACGCTGACGACACGTTGGTCCTGGCGCAGGGGAGGTTCTGTCTCCATGCAATTATTTTCTATGGGGCTACCTCAAATCGGTAGTCTACGAGAATAATCCGACCTTTTTAGAGCAGCTGAAGAGGAATATTATTCAGAAAAGTAACAAAATACCGAGAACAACTTTTCAACGAGTTTTCCAAAATTTAAATTGACTTCGGTTCCAAGAGTGCCAAGCAGCCGAGGGAAGTTATTTGGACAACATTATTTTTAGGTTTTAAAAATTCCTATGTTTCCACTTTTTAAAAATACAAATATATTCTTGATATGTTTCGTAGTTCTTTTTTTATTGAATATTGAAACCGCCAACACCCTTATGGCCCACCCTGTATAAGGGTTCCTTGTTGACTACGGAACTCTAAAAACTGAATGTATGGAATGTGTCCGCCAGGCCTATTGTTCCTATTAATTTATTTGCATTTATTCATATCAGTAAGCCAGACGCAGTTCTAAGAAAAATTATAATATTTTTATTGTTAGTGGTATGTTATCGGTCTAATGTGGTTTTCCATGACCACACATCATGCATGACTTATATGGTCGAATATGGATTGCTGACGTCTTGAACTCTTGTAGATGGTAATACACTCGTTAACAACACTTCCAATGAACACTACGGTAAATATATACATATACTAGCTTCTGCCCGCGGCGTCGCCCGCCTCAAAGAGAATTAAAGCACTTGAGAGCTGATAGACCGATTTTCTCTAGGCACACGACTCACCACTGCGGGCCGGGGGACGAAGAAAATACAGCGGTTGTGATTAGTCGATGCAACAATGTCAGGACGGATGTTCCAAACATAGTGATGCACAAGTCAGTTTTGCAACAATAATATCGATATCGATAAAATCGACGTCTATTAATTCTACTTTTTAATAATAATAAATTCTCATAAATGAAACTCAAATAATTTATTGTGCAATTAGGATTTAAAAATCACGTCTAGACGTCATTATTTAACAAGCTAGCTGGAGTCGACCTTTCCTAACTGGCTGCTCTGATAAGGAATGTCAAAACAAACTCAGGGGTCACTGTCTGTTTAAAGTACAGAAATTATCAGCTGTGAAACGCCTTGAACAAATAAAGCTATATTTTTTTGGAAACCAACTTTCCCTGTGATCTGTATTAATCCACTTTTCTTTCAGTTCCGGAATATATGGAAATCTAAAATTTAAACATTAAGTAATATTACTTTTTTACCATTAGGAAACATCCATAATTTTTATCGTCAATATCGACTGCATTTTGAAGTTGTCACAACACTGCAGCATTAGTACAGATAGAAAGGGACAGACATTGACAATACCCTAGTGAGAAAAAGAGAGTTTTCAAAAAGACATCAACGCGGTGTACATTTTTGTGACATTTTACGTAAACAACCAGTGTAGCTTGACCCCTGCAATTATTCATAATTATAAATATATTTTACTTACCGATGAAAAGTTATGCCATCTGTTTTAAAGTTGGATGTTCTAGACCAGGGATTCCCAAAGTGGTCGATATAGACCCCTTGGAGTTGAACTCGGTTTCCCAGGAGTCGACATAAACGAAAACTGATTTTGGGGGTCGACGAGGTCTAAACATCGACCCCTATTAATTAACACAAGTTCTTATTTGAAACTTTCAAGAGACTGTATAAGTTGTGTTACGTGTACCAACTTGTTATAAGAATGACTAATATTTTAGTAGGAAGCTCTACTTTTAAAAAAATTCAACAAGTCGATAAGCGTGCACAAGTTCGTACAAGATGAAAAAAATTGGCTATGGGGGTCTGAGGTATCAGTTCATTTTGGAAAAGGGGTCTCTTGCCCAAAATAGTTTGGGAATCCCTGTTCTAGACGATTTCCCACACCATTTAATTGAACAGGAACTCATTGTTTTTATTTATGCAGAAATGTTTTAAAAGGTATCAAAATAACTGCGTGTGTAGAGATCCAATAACTGGTCAAAACTAAACTGGCCACTTATATCGTCATCTAATATAAGTGCAATTTCATATATGTGTCGTGGGCCTGAGTTGCCCGCGCATGAGCACACAGGAGGCTGTATAGTCATTGCCCCGCGTGGAGGTCGGAAATTATCCCACGGAAACATAAACCGTAACGCGCACGCCCCTAAAGCTCCCAGTCGACATGACTTTTTCCGACATCTTCAACAATCATCATCATATGTCAGCCAATATACACAAAATCTTAATGAATTATACACTTAAACCTTCCTCATGAATTACTCCGTCCATTGGTGGAAGCCGTATGAAAATCCATTCGGTAGTTTTTGAATTTATCGCGTTCAGACTGACAGACGCGGCGTGAGGACTTTGTTTTAAAATATGTAGTGATCTATCACATAGACATAAACCTTAGGGGCCTAGAAGAAGTGACTTTCTAGCGTGGACGGATATGAATGATGACACTATTGAATAAACAAGTAAAAGAACAAGACAAAGGTGTCATGGGACACCCGGTTGGGACGAAGTTCCTTATTATTCCTATTATGTATAAAACAGAGCTGTCTACAACAGTATGGTCTCAAGATTACTTTTTTCTTTTTTAATACTGAGCCATCTAGCATAAGTTTTTAGCTTACAACTAAAAATTTATACTAGATGGCTCTGTATTAAAAAAACAAAATCTTTTGACAGTTGAAACTGATTTTTTCAGGCTTAACGCTTATTCGCTACATGACGGTTTCTGCCAGTTTACTCCTACCACAAGCCGCGTTAAAGAACTTTGTTCCCAAACAATGAGTTTTTTTTGGTTGGGAAATTATCAAATAACTTCTCCCGCTCTGGGCGGAGCGGGAGGGTGCGTCAGACTCTTACTGACTAAAACCCACCCGTGTTATAAATGTGCCGTGTTGCCAGAGGCCACGGTATCCTTTTCGGACTTTCCCGCGACCCCGGCAGACATCGGCCCTAGCGGACCCCTACTCTTATGCTGACATCTCTTTGAGGCGTGCGTGGAACACAACGTGCCGTCGACCCAGGCCTGGTCCTTATCGGACGGCGAGCTACCAATTGGTCACCGTCTGCAAGCCGGCGCTTATGATTTCGAGGCCTAAGCCTGGTGGCTTAGGCCTCGAAATCATAAGCGCCGGCTTGCAGCAATTAAGAGGTCGACTATACTTTTTGAGTAGACTTACTTTATTACTGACTGACCACTGAGACACTCACCATGTTTCTGCTTAGTAATCTCAAATCTCATGTTAATTATGATATGGAAGGTTGACAGAAACGGGTGTAATATATGGCACAATTTCAGATAGTATAATATCACTTGAAATAACGTTCACATGATATAATTATCGTATGCTATAAAAACAAATAACCTGTGATCTAACCTTCCATTGCTCTAATAACATTTAGTATGACGTTAATTTCATATAATTTTCTATTTCTATAATGCTCTTTTTCTATAAGGTTCACTTGACCTAATTTTCAGCCAAAATTCTGTAATGAATAAGTAAATATCAGGAAACATCATACCTACTGTTATAACCTCATGTAACCCAAATTATTCAACAACAATTAGAGAGGATCTGGCGCTCGCTCGCCTTCGCGCGTTATTGGTCACTGTTCTGACCTAACCTAACCTAACCCAAATACAACAAAGTAGACGTTTCTAAATTATATTAAACGTTACTTATACATTTTGAATACTATCGTAATTGAATATTAATTCAAATGTGCATTATAGAAAATGTTGATTATACCATATAAAATTAGGTAAACTGAAATTATCAATAATTTATTATATCATTTCATCTTTATATTAAAAAAAGTACACACACTCACATTATGCTTTGTTCCCCGAAGGGTTGGGCAGAGGTGTACCCTGTAGTACACCCACATTTCGCCAGTCACGTTATTCACATGTAATAGGGGGCGAGCCTATTGCCATCAACCGGGCACAAATCCAGACTCCGGGCTGCTACTGAGAAATTCCAGATAAAAAAACCCAATAAAAGTTTTCCCGACCCGAGAATCAAACCCAGGACCTCATTCACAGCAGTAGCGGTTGCGACCACTAGACCCACGAGGCAATTAGAACTTTTGTTATTGTTTCAAACGTTACACACCCGACAGAAACGCATACATACATAAACTCAAGCCTTCTTCCCATGGGGTAAACAGAAACTGCAGAACGCCACTTGCTACGATCCTTACATACAAGGAGTTGCTTCGTTTATGTTCATACATCTTTTCATACACGCACGCTGGTTGCGAGTACTATGCACCTGCCCTTTTGGAAGAACATCACCAATAAGTCCTCCTAGGGCGTCGCTTCCATTCACATCAAAGTTTCCATTCACATCAACCTTGCAAATACCTTTTGTTAGTCGCCTTTCATTCATCCTCTCAACATGTCCAAACCATCTAAGCATACTCTTCAATGTTTGTCCCTAACACCCCACTCTGTTGCCTTATCACATCGTTCCTTGTTGACAGAAAAATCAAACTAATAAACGCAATCAAATCTAATTTGCAGAACTATAATGTATATCAATTTACCGTGTATAATGCTTATTGCAATAACGTGCATATGTTACTGCCATTAATTTACCATCGCATCGGCTATACACCGACGTCAATGCAAAGATTTAAAGTTTAATCTTCAGTTGAAGTTCTTATTCTATTAGCTATACAAGGTGTCGTTTTGCATCCTCGTCAAATTCAAGGAGGTAACTATGCTAATGATTCTCGACACAAATCAATAATAAAATAAGTAGATCTTTTTTTTTCTAATTTTCGGGAATCGGCATGTGTGGGACACGCATGATTAAACGCGGCCCGTATGATACCGCACTGTAACTGCCGTTTTACACACACACTACCGCATACGCAACGGGGTTATTATGTTATGTGAAAGTGGTTTGTTCTAAAATACTGTCTAAATAACTAAAAAAACAAGTATGTATTAATTATTGAGCAGGTATTGTAATTTTATTTGATTATATGTTTTTCATAGCAGCCTCCTGAAATTCGATGAGGATGCAAAACGACACCTTGTATAAATATGAACAATGCTTGTTGCATGCTTGCTTGCTTGCTTATTACTTGGTACCCTTGGAACAGTAATGGTTGTTCTTGTTCCATACTTTTCACCCCTGCTGTAAGTATCGCCAAGGCTATATGGCCAACCACCACGGTATTCAACTCTAAACAATTTCGGGGCTGCGGCCCTGCCATATCATTTACGCATTCAGATGACTCCGTTTTCTGCCCTTCATCTATACAAGTAAATAAAAAAAACGTCTGTTTGTGATGTGAAAATATCACAAAAAAAACTGATTTTCTAAACGGATATTTCAAGTTTAGGAGTCCACTAGGGCCGATGCCTGCCGGGGTCGCGGGAAAGTCCGAAAGGGTTACCGAGGCCCTTGGCAACACAGGCAACGGAAGGAACACGGGTGGGTTTTAGTCAGTAAGAGTCTGACACTCCGGAGAAATTATTTGACAATTTAACACATTAAAAAAGTGGCTACAATAACTGCGGTCGATGACCCCACAAAAAAACTACCAAATCATTTATTTATTGTTTTATTATGTTTAGATGTCGATACCCATCGCGTTTGCGGAGTTTAGCTAGTCAATTTAAAATAACCCTGTATACGGTACTTATAACTGTCGGTTTGTTCCGGCTAATCTCGGAAACGGCTGGACCGATTTTCGCTGGCAGATAGCTGATGTTATAAGGAGCAACTCGTTTATTTTAGAAAAAGCGACGCGGGCAAAACCGTGGGCAGCAGCATTTTTTAATTTAAAAAACTTAGCAACCACGTCTGCCGCATGTATGCCCAATAAGCTGTCGGCCAGAATAGTCACTATGTGGAGCCATGAGATAGCCACATTAACCTATTGACCGCCACGTCAAAAAAGCAACGACGCGACGTGCCCTCGGCGCCAAGCTACGAATTATTCCTTAAAATCTGTCATGTAGTCGTGACCGTGACGTGCTGGGCACATTTTGGTCTGTCATTTATACATGACTGGCGGTCAAAAGGTTAACCCTGGATCGCAAGCACAGGAAGTCATGGCAGAGACCTTTGCCCAGCACTGGGATGATAAAGGGTAACAGTAACCTATACATTATTTCCTTACGGTAATTCATAATTACAAAGTAGGCAGTTGAATACGGAAGCTTAACGGAAAATTATGTATTAGTAACAAGAGTTGATTGGCCTTACAAAGTAGCAGGTTGTCGTTACCGCTTACTTGTGGTATCCGCCTTATCTCTACGTGATGACTGGCTTGTGCCGATAACAGATGATTGGAGATACACTCTAAAGTCGTATAGGTCAGCGCCTCTGCAGGCACGTGGACAAAATATTGTTTTATTGACAAACTAAGCGACTACACGCTAAGGGCACTCCCTGTGGGATACGGACCTCGGCTTAGGGCTCGAGGTGGGCACAGGCCTGATGGGATTAATGTAATTATTAGGGGAATTTAACTACAGGCTCAGCGGCGCGGGCTGGCTCGGGCATGGGTCGGGGCAGGGATGGACTCTATCTAAGTTGGACCATAATGAAACTAATAAAACCTATTATCATCGTCCCTCCCCAATGTCATCTGATATTATGTCGAATATTTCACAATCATCCGATAAAGACAATGCTGCACGTGTAAATAAACCAAAAAACAATATTGCATTTTGTTCGCCGTGCCTTCTAATAGCTCTTCAGAATTCCGGGTGATCCATCTCGTAGTATCTCCGTCGACGGGCGATTGTATTTATTAACTCATATCAGTGGTACATATCGCTAAGATGGCCGATACCGAGAATTTGTACGTATTGCTTACCTAGACGCTGACAGTTGCCGATTGTCTGTCTCATCAATATTTTTATCGTCTTATCATAAGAAGTTATAATCTAAAGGCGTGTTTTTTTCCTCCTGTATTAGAAGCAAGCAACTAAGCATCTCTTTATTTTCAGAAAACCCGTCCCATTTTAAAATAAATAATATACAGGCTTAGAAAAGCCTGTATACTTGATATCCAAAAACTATAGCACTAACTCACGTCAACCCTTATGAATACAGGGCCGGATTTAAGGCAGGGCAAAAGGAGCCCTTGCACAAAATTGGGGCCCCCACAATATGTTTTTTTTTTATAATAAATTATTCACATTCACAAGGAACCTTTTTTCGAAGATAAATTTATAAAAAATAGACTTCGGACTACAATGACAAAAACCACGTATCAATACTGAGTATTTAAAGTGAATTACTCCGAGAACTGGAATTATCAATGATTTTTCGACGAAAACAGCTCGCAAAGTTCCATTCCCCTAACAACTGTTTTTTTTTTTCGTCTGTTCCAAATATTTTTCGGAGTCTCCACTTGGGTGTCCCAGTGCCTCCACACCTATTAATCGGCCCTGCCCGAGAAACTTCAGCCCCAATGTTTATTTCTGATGAAGTTTAGCTCTAGCTCGATACCAAGAATTCAGGGCACCCCGACATGACTGTGCTAGATTCGAAAGTGATGACAAAAGCTGACAAAGTAAGTAAACTAAGAGGGATAGGGCCAGTGTAATTTCTGGCTGGAGTTATCGGGAATAGATTGATTTGGGCTTCCGCGTTTCTCGAAAAAAGCTATCATTTGGTGCGCCGAAACGATAAGACGTGTCAATACAAGTTACACGTTACAAACTTGATTTAATGATAAAAGCAATCGATTATATCGCAGCAATCACAGCGGTAATCCCCAAGAAATTAACAAACAATACTACTTGATAACGTATCTTTTAATGTAAACCTAAGTGCCTTATTAAACGCACGTGCCACGTGCTATTTGACACGGCGAAAATGATGATCTTATTTGACTGATAGATCCTTTGAACCTTTTGATATACTACCTATTTCATAGTTTTCTCAAACATGGGCTTTCTGATAATACTAGCGGATGTTAGAGTCCGGAGTCCTCCGAATGTATGGACTCCGGAGCAACCTGGGCCTGCAGTCAGTCAAAATTGCTTGACAAACACGAAAAAATCACAACCTTGTCAAACAATTTTGACCATGTAGACTCTAGAGTCTATTAGGAGTTTGCAACCGTAAAGCGATAGCTATCTATGTAGAGACTGCAGGCCCTGCAGGCTTAGCATAACGCTTTGTATTTCTTTGAAGAATAGACAAGGCTCTTTCTATACTAAGTGACATTTTTTTTTCTCCTTTTTTGTCATCTCACCGTAGAAATCCTTCTACATAAAAAAGGACCTAGACAAAGATCGTTAGAAACGAAAGACAAAATGACAGATTGTAGAAGGATTTCTACGGTGAGATGTCAAAAATGGAGAAACGAAATGTCACTTTGTATAGAAAGAGCCGTGTCTATTCTTCGAAGAAATACAAAGCGTCATGCTAAGCCTGCTGGGCACTCAACCTCTCTACCTCATTGCAGACAGGGTGATATTCACTAAGACATGCGACATGACTTATTCACATAATATTACGGCCCGCTCCCTCTCACAGAGGCCTGTGTCCCAGCAGTGGGAACATTATAGGCTGTTTATGCAAGTAGCTACTGTTGATACGAGAGAAGCAAGGTGAGGATATGTGTATGAAGATATGTTGGATGTAAATAGCGTAAAAGACGACTATCCTTTTAAATAATTTCGTAGCCCCCTTTTCAGTAATTTTCTGAATAAATTTTTGTTGTGGTAAAATAGACTGCGCATAGCTGTGCCCTATTATCTCATTGCAATAATCCGAGACGCTGAAATGAATAAGACGATAGTAGACTTCATTTACTTGCCTTCGTACCTATCCTTTATTGAAATATACATACAATTATCAGCAACTGGCATAACTAAACTATCTTGAGCCAGTTAATGCGGTAGACTAGCGGTGAAAGCGATAGTCGAGTGGAGCAATTATCGCTTATTATATGCACTTCGTGATCTCTGAACTCAACGCATCTTTCCCTCATGTTGAAAAAGACTTATTATCTGCTAATTTAATTAAATACAATTAAGACAATAGAGCTTTGTCACTGCGCCAAACGAGCTATCAGATATACTGTAAATATTGAATGTTGTTTTAGGAAACAAAAGAGACAAACCAAGAAATAAAATGGATAAATTGTGTGAAAGATCAAATCATTTGTAGATCTTTGACAGTCGTTACGGGTCGTCAGAAGCTTGAAAGTCTTACAACCAGTCTTACCAAGGGTTATCGTGTTACCCAGTAACTGGGTTGTGGAGGTCAGATAGGCAGTCGCTCCATGTAAACTACTGGTATTCAGCTGTATCCGGTAAGACTCAAAGCCAACCCCAACATAGTTGGGAAAAGGCTAGGCAGATGATGATGATGATGTGTGAAAGATCAAAGATAATAAGATATGGTTAGAAAGGAATTATTGAAAGTAACACTAATGGATGAAAACGATGTACTACGCCTACCGGAAATTATTTGGAATACGGTCAGGAGAAAGAAAGAAAAATAGATTTATTTGTCACAGAAACACGTGCACATAAAAGCTGTGGGTAATTCTTATAAATAATAAAACTAAACAGATTTACACAGAGAGACACAGAACATATAGGTACATATAGTCGGCAACTGCACGCCGTGACTGTGACAAGTAGGCTTCCACTCAGCATGATGCTGTGCTATGGGGGACCCACAGCAAAGCGCTGATTTTCAGTGGTCATCCGAAAACGACGTAGGTACGGAAACCAAGTCAGGTTATGAAATTTTAACATATTAGAAAAAAACAGGTAATAAAGTAAAACAAAATAAAAAGTAGGTACTTAGAAAATAATATAACCATTATGATCGATAAATACTATACGATAACAACACAAACAATACCCTCAAGGGAACAGCCAAGGGTACACAGGAAAATAAGTCAAAATAACATAAAAAAGTAAAGAAAAGAACCTAAACAAAAATAAAGACAATCCAAGTTTGTCATACTTGCGAAGTCACTTTATTTAGTACTCATTGCATCTAGCTATATTAGCCTAACTATATAGCTAGGTTAATAATATTAGCCTTCTTCAATGATGTATTTATTCCTAGTTCTACTAATCACATAAGCCAGGCCACGGTCGCACCAACGCAAAACCTATAAGCAATGACCCTAGCGTATCAGTCGCAACTGATTAGATACCGCAACGATCTCGTGATATTCGCTATCAATATCGAATATTGTTACATAAGAGTAGAGATGCCGCGAATACTCGCTATTATTCGGTATTCGGCATTACTCGACATTTTTTTTGTTTTTCGTCGAATACCGAATAATAGTGTTTATTATTCGACATTCGGCAAATAGTCGTCTAAATAAAAATAAACTTTTAATTAACACAAAAACTATAGACTTAAAATAATTAAATTTTTATTAATCTAAAAAACAAAATACACTTAGTATTGTTATCATTAATATAAAAAGTTAGCCAAAAATCAGTCATATTGAAGTTAATTAGTTAGGCTTACATTAATAATTTAATATTTAAAGTTTAAAAAGGGGCAGATTGTGATTGTAATATTTATTCGAGAATACATAAACCATTTTTTATATTCCTTTTTTTATGTCGAGTAATAATGGCGAGTATTCGACTATTCGCATAGGGAATAGCGAATAATCGGTATTGGGCTATTCGCTATGACAACTATTCGCAGCATCTCTACTTAGGAGCACTGCAGTTTATCAGTTAACCTTCAAATAGTTCATTTACTGTATCGCAATAAAGATGGATGTCATCAAATCAGCCTGTAAACAAAATAGGCACATGAAATTATTGCTCGAAGGTGAAATTGCGTCGCCAAGCGTTGGCAATGATTTGATGATTACTTTGTTCTCTTGTGACTATAGTAAATTAGTGGATATGACATGAAGCATGAATGCTATGGATACCTACAGCGAAACACTCCGGTAAACACTGAGGCAAATTACCTACTTAGTTAGTGCCAACATTTCAACTAGATATCTTTTAACTTGTAAGCATCATCATTATCATTAGCCTAATAGTGGCTTTTCCAATCACCCGAATGACTCCCGAGTTAATCGATTACCTTTTGTGAAGAGTTCAATTTTCGATAATACCATCTATACATCTGTATTATCGGTTTTAATTTAACTGTAAATTTTTCTTGTTACAGCTGGAGCGTCTATGCTTAGGATACTGCTGAGCTTCGCGGTGGGCGGACTACTCGGCGACGTGTTCCTACATCTGCTGCCAGAAGCGTGGCAGAATGATCTCAATAATACTAAACGTAAGTCCAAAATAATGTACAGGGTGATATTTTAATCACCATCCAATTTTTTCTAGACATTGGTGCCGATTCCCTTGTTCACAAACTAAACTAAATTTAAGTTCAGTGCATCTTTTTCTTTCTATTTCATTATGAAAAGGACACGATACATTTTAGTTTACTCCTGTCAAATTAATAAGCGCTTGACGTAAATTGACGTAATTTTAGTAGGCAAGTTTCAAATACGTCTAACCTTGTATGGACAGGCGCTGATCAATTTGACAGGATTAAACTTAAATTTAGTTTAGTTTGTGAACAAGGGAATCGGCACCATTAGGTACTATTGAAAGACTATATTTTTAAACAAAAAATAGTAATGTAAAATTTTTACAAGTGGGTACTAAGTCAAACGTTGAATACTATGCTTGCCGCGTATATTATGCTGAATGAGAAAAGGGGGCGACCGACGCGACGTGTGGGTACAGCGCGGATGTGTAACCGGGGGTGGTATCCACAAACGTAAACTTATTTCAGACAACGGTGCACGGTGTGTCTCATTGTTTTAGTACCCTGTATTAAACAAAAATGGTGATTAAACATTCTTTCTGCATTAATTCTTCGAGGGGCTTGTGGCTAATAAGTAATAACAGCTGTACGGGTCGATCGATCAGGTTAAGCTACGCTTGCCGCGGTTGGTCCATGAATGAGTGACCATCTTGACATACCAAGACCGAAAGTCTAACAACCAGTCTTACCAATGGGTATCGTGTTACCCAGTAACTGGGTTGTGAAGGTCAGATAGGCAGTCGCTCCATGTAAAAGACTGGTATTCAGTTGCATCCAGTTAGACTGGACCCGACCCCAGCTGAGGTGGGAAAAGGCTAAGCAGATGGTGATTAAAAATCCTTTCTGTCCATTTTCGCTGAATGATTGATGCAGGTAAGGTCAAACCTGTAACTGTATAGAACTTTTGTTAGGTTCTGGTATAGGTTCTATAGTGTTATGAAATTAAATGTTCATTTAGTATTACACAATGAATTTAATAATAAAGTCACTACAACTAAACACGGTTTATCAACAATAACTAAGATTAAAGTGATTATAAAATGACGCGTGGTTCCGTAAGCAGCGGTTAGCGACCGACTGTGTGTCGTGTCGTCTTGGATTAGTTTATTCGAACTCAGACGTGGAACGTCATAGGCACTTGGGTTCACATGTTTGTGTGAATGTGTGGGTTACATACCACTACACCTGCTTATCGACGGACAGGATTTAGGCGCATGAGACCAAATCCTGGCGTTTGGCTAGTTATGAAATGTTTCTGTTAAACCTTAGTATTTGTCTATTGAATTGACATGACTAGAAATGTGGACGTCAAATGAATCACTACAGACTTGCTCTCACTCCCGTTGTTCTGTCAAATAAAATAGGTAACTCATTGTGTGTAAGATATTACTGCTGTAATTCATGTTTGTTTTACTCAATTCCAATCAATCAAAATCAAAATATTTTCATTTCACCTAAACCTACATGGGCACTTATGAAACGTCAGAAGCTAGGTGCACTGTTCCAGTTGGTCATCTCCTATGGAGAAGAGCCGGCAAGAAACTCCTCATAAAAAAATACAACCTTAATTATTATTTCACATAAAAACTTTATTTTATTCATAATCGTAATTGAAAATCTAGAAGTTCTTAATTTGTTCCTTATGAGCGTAGATGTGCGTATGTTATAATTAAACACCGTATAATGATTAAACATTGGCATATAGCAGTCTTACTTTGGTTACGTTACATAAAGACCTACTGTGTGGTAATTAGTTTCAATCAAAACTAAACTTATTCAAGGGCTCGTTAATTATGTAACTCCCTGTTTAATTCAGGCTTTGTTTAGGAAAGTCAAAATCGACAAATTTTTAGTACACAGTCTCGTAATTCGAATGGATGTGTGGAGTGACGTAAATGGATAAAGTAAGAAATGACTATTTATGGGGCAGCTTGAAAGTGGCGCCAGTGACAGAAAAGTTGAAAGGAAATCGTTTGGCTTGGTATGGGTATGTGATGAGGAGGGATGAAACGCATGTGACTAAAAGAGTGATGAATATGAATGTTGATGGGTGGAGAGGGAGAGGAAGGCCAAAAAAAAGTTGGATGGATTGTGTGAGGAATGATATGAAAGAGAAGGGAGTGAATGATAGCATGACGGCTGACAGGGGAGGATGGAAGAAGATGACGTGTTGCACCGACCACAAATAACCATGGGACAAGGGCAGGAAAATGATGACGAGTCTTGTAATTGGAATAGACTTCTTTCAAGTTGTGTCTGCCAAGCCCACTTAAATTCTTCATGTACTTACTAGTTAAGTAGAGCTTATTTTATATAAGTACCTACCTATGGCGCCTCCTCCACGAGCGAGAAAATCGCGGCGATCGTCTCGCCGTACCATCAAATTCAATAGAAACTCTATGAATCAATCTCCACACGGCGATATCCTCGCGGCGATAATTTGGAGGCACAGCGTCACTATCGCCGCGATTCTGTAGTCCGTGGAGACGGCGTCTAAGGCATATACAAATTTCACCAATATTTGAAGATACTTAAATCTATATTAATACTAGCTGCGCCCCGCGGTTTCACCCGCATAAGTCTCCATCCCGAGGGAATATAGGGATGGAATATACTTTCCGACCTATTCTCATACCAAATATACATGATTTTTGGATGCCGTTTCGGAGGAGTGCGACCACAAACACCGTGACACGAGATTTTTATATATGTATTAGATTTTAAAGAGGTAAAGTTTTTAAGTAGATGGTAATTTTCGAAACTAATCATCCGATTTTAAAAATACTTTCACTGATCGAAAGCTACGCCATTGCCGAGTGACAAGTTAAAAACATGATACTGTTTTTGTTAGCTTAATCGAAAATAAACAACTGTTTTGTTGTCTCGATTTTATCAAGAACTTTTTGACTCTCCTCTAAACTTGAGCAATTCCATATCAGACCTTATGCGTCTCAGGTCGAGATATTTTATGTTAAAACACGTGGACGAAGTCACGAACAGAAGCTAGACTGCAAAATTTTAATGTAAACATCCTCAATAATATCTGACGCGTGTTTAATAGGCGCTATTGATTTTTTCTGCACAATTTTTTGTATTAATCCTTGGATGCCTAAAAAACTTTTCTACTCTATAGTTACTGTTTTTATAACAACCTAATCAAGAAGCAAACAGGTTACTATTTCCTGGTCTTATACAATGCAACACAAACAGCCAAACTTTGGTGCTCTTCAAACAAACAATAGATTTGGTAACGACCACAATGTAACTTCCTATAGTTTACAAACAATTGAGTTTGGTTATTGTCAGTGTTGATATCAAAATCACTACGCTTAGTTGCTATGTCCATCGAACACTAAAGGCTCGTGCAGACTAGCAAAACGCGAAGCCACACTAGTAGCACAATTTTTATGAAAACTTCATTGAAAGTGCTGCCTGTCGCGCCCACGATATCGCGAGTCTCCACGAGCCTTAAAATGGCCATTTTTATCAGTTGTTTGTGTCCCACTGCAGGACGGAGCCTCCTTTCACTCCTAGCTAGACCATAGATGCATTTGATTTATAATAATAATATAATGCAGTCGGATGCATTTTAAATTTAACAATAAAGACATTGGTGCCGATTCCCTTGTTAACAAACTAAACTAAATTTAAGTTCAGTGCATCTTTTTCTTTCTATTTCATTAAGAAAAGGACAGAAGATAAATTTTAGTTTAGTCCTGTCAAATTAATTAGCGCCTGTCACTACTGAACCTCCCGAAGCTGCCGTGTCCGGTGAGGACATGCGTCAGGCGGAAGGTGAGGACGCCGTGGCGCCTCTCTAGTCAATCCTCAAAGAGGTGACTTATCGCCGCAATCGTGGCGTGCCCAGCACTGGGTTGCGACAGCCGTACTCTCCATGTCTCCCTCGATGTCTATGGGAGGACCCCATGGAAATCTTGATCATCGTCAGATTATGACTTGGTGACAATGGGACCACCCCCTTTCAAACAAACAAGAACTTTAAAAATCGGTCCACAATTGACGGAGAAATCGGAGAACATACTTAAAAAAGTACATAAATATCACAATTGAGGACCTCCTCCTTTTTGGAAGTCGGTTAAAAAGGACCACTATTTTCAGTAACAAACTCAATACGAACAATGTTTAGAATGGTAATATGAGTAAATAGTTCTCAGTTATGTATTGTAGACTGTAAGCTAACAGTAGGTACTTGTGTATGCAAATAGATAACGCGTGTTAAGTTCATTGTCAATGCTGACGAGTGTTCACATTATGTTATGTACATATTAATTGAAAGAAGCTGAAGGTTTTCCGTTTTGATAAACAAAATATAACATTGTAAGCCGAAAAAAGCCACGGAGGACACGGTGGAGGTCTGCCAGGCTTGGGCAGAGCACCGCCGTGCCCTCGTGGAGGCGATCGGCGGCGGAGATCTCTCGCGTCCGGCCCTGGTCCAGGCCATGGTACGGAGCGAGAGGGCATGGGCCGACGTCACCTCCTTCTGGGAAGCAGTAATGCTCGCGAAGGAGTAGGCGGGACGGTTGAGGGAAAGGCAAATTTCGCACCCTCACACTCCTAGCCGCCGCAGGAGACGCCCTGGGCGTCGGGAATCCCAAGCGGATTTCCACCGTAGGCGCGGGGTTTCGGACTGTGGTCTGTGAGCAAAGGGTAGCTCGCCGTCCGATAAGGACCAGGCCCGGATCGACGGCGCGTTCTATTCCACGCGCGCCTCAAAGCGATGTCGTCAGCACAAATGTAGGGGTCCACTTGGGCCGATGCCTGCCGGGGTCGTGGGAAAGTCCGAAAGGGTTACCGAGGCCCCTGGCAACACAGGCAGCGGAAGGAACACGGATAGGTTTTAGTAAGAGTCTGACACACCCTCCCGCTCCGCCCAGAGCGGGAGAAGTTATTTTATAGTTTCCCAACCCAAAAAATAAAAAATCATCATCTGCCCAGCCTTTCCCCAACTCTGTATGTTGGGGTCGGCTTCCAATCAAACATGATACAGCTATCCGATCTTAACAACCCAGTTACTGGATAAGACGATACCCCTTGGAAAGACTGGTTGTCAGACTTTCGGGCTTCTGACTACCCGTAACGACAACAACGGTTTAACGTGTTGCTTTCCGAGGCACGGAGAGGTATGTAATGGATGGCCACCCATCCATCCATGAACTGATCTCTGCAAGCTTAGCTTAACCTTCGATCGACCCATGCGGCTGTTATTATTTATCCACGAGCCCCTCAAACTAACGAAACACTAAAGACATTTCAAAGAACTCAAACTAAAGAAATTTATTTCAATTAAAACCAGGAACCAAGTCTATACAAACGCTCGATTTCGTTCCAAACTATCACAAGTTAGCGCTCCATTTCATTGTCTTCTATGCAGACCTTTAAAGGAATTGTTTAAAACAAAGTTGAGACACTTAGAAAACTTAGTCACAAAGCATCTGACGCCAGAATATCTGATATCCGTTTCCACGCATTTCCTACTGTTTTGCCGGCTAGTCAAAACACTTAGCTGAGAGCGACCGTCGTTCAATGTCATCGTATGGCGACGATAACCTAGCTAGTCCATTTATTGACATCAAGCACCCCATTACAAAGTTAAACACGGCGAACTAAAGACAAATTTATACGGAATCGTGACGTTTGACGTAGGTGGTGGCGCCGTCGCCACCCTGTAGTGTCCAAATCAAGATACAATCGAAAACGCAATAAGAAAAACTGGCGAAGTGCGTGTCGGACCAAGCACAATGACGGGTTCCGTAGTTGGGAAGTTGGGATGAATATATCCCAAATACAAACTTAACATTGTAGTTGAGCATTTGTTCTCCCATACATCGATAGATGCCACGGTCAATTTAAGTTGGTCGACTATTACTCGTTAACTTGTAAAGCCCACTTAGCTGTGATAGTTTTCCTTTAAATTTTATTATACAGGGTGACATTGAAAACATGCGACAAATCGAAATGGGAGATTGTACTCATCATTATGAACAACTTTTACTAAGGGACCAAAGCTACAATCCCAAAAAAAAAACTGCTGTCCCCTACATTTATGTTCGCAATACCTCATCAAAATGTAGGAAAAGCAGATTTTTTTTTTTGGGATTACAGCTTTGGTCCCTTAGTAAAAGTTGTTAATAATGATGTATACAATGTCCCATTTCAGTTTGTCGCAAGTTTTCAATTTCAACCTGTATGTACTACTGCCATGAATTTTTTCACATCTCCATAAAGAACCATTTAGCTGGCAGGGGGCGGGGGACACTTGACTCTATCAAAAATTTAGTGCTTAATATTACGCAAGCGGATCCTTGAATCGAAAGGGAGGTAGGGAGGTACCCTAAAAACATTTTTTTTTCAGTTTTTGCACTGTGTTGGCGTGATTAATATGTATACCTATGAGAAATTACAGCTTTCTAGTACTAAGCGTCTTTGAGCTACAGCGGGGACAGACAGACAGACATGGACATGGCGAAACTACAAGGATTCCTTGTTTACTACAGAACCCTAAAAAGTGTCATTTTCCTCATGATACGGATACACATTATTTATATAGTAATAATCATCGCTGTCCTATTTCTGATTGTTTGTTTACAATGTTGAGGTTTCGTGTCGCTAATTATATTGTTGGCTTTTGCTTTGCGGTTGCGGTAAGGGGAATATTATGATGAATTACTATTGAATGATGTGTTTATTGGTATTTTAAATGCATAAACTTTGTTTTCGGTCAAATGGGGACAAAATTAGGTCAGGATAATTATGACCCGTATCGGGTTCGAAACAGATTCAGTTTTCAAGTTAAAAAATGTATAGCTCATAGATATAATTCATGCTTATCGTGCCTGTATGCCCGTTTATTAACGCTAATGCACTTGGAAATCCATTAATAAGCACTCAACATACACAACCTCGGTTGGTGCAGAAGAGGCGACAAAAAAAACTTTTTACAACAACCGACTTCCAAAAAAACACTACAAAGTGAAAAATAACTTTCATTTCGGAAGTCGGTGTCTTTGGATTTGTATTTTAGTTTTTTTTGCCACCGACTTCCGAAATGAAAGTTATTTTTCACTTTGTAGTGTTTTTTTGGAAGTCGGTTCTTTTTTGTAAAGTTTTTTATTTTTTACTTTTTAGTGGGTCAGTTTGTAATTTATCTAAGTTAAAATAGCCTAATGTCAACTGATCATCACCACAAAATATTCCTTTTCTTGATGCAGGGTCGTTAATTGCTGAGCAGTTCTCCTGGTAAGAACCAGGAAACTGTCACTCACCATATGCATTGTGAAGAGCATAAATGGTTGAGCAACCATATTAAAGTACCTAATCGAATCGCAACTCGTTAATTAAATACTTCTATTAAGTACCTAGTTCCGGTGGCCATCTGTGGTCTTCATCATCAATTCCACTCCACCAAATGGTGTTTTCTGAGAGCAAATGCACAAATTACTATAAAAAAATTCCATGGGATCCCCTCATCAGATTATGACTTGGCAACAATGGGACCACCTTGAGAGCATACCCTTTCAAACAAAAAAAGAATCGTCAAAATCGGTTCATAAACGACGAAGTTATCCGCGAACAAACATAAAAAAGCATATTATATACGGTCGAATTGAGAAACCTCCTTTTTTGAAGTCGGTTATAAATAGAACGTGAGAATTGACGTTTATCTATACTGTACCATTTTTCCAAAATCTGTGAACGCATTTAACAATTACTGCAAAAGTTAAGGACAGTCTCCAAAGAACATTTTTCTATAGCTACAACCCCTGGCCCTTACTGCCCCATCTCATTAATCTACCCTGTGTTATATAGTCCTCTTCCAATAAATATCTTATCGTTGGCAACTGCAGAAATCACTGCATGTTAGCTGCTTCAATGATAAACGACACTAAATTGGAGAAGTGAGGTGACAACAATTTCTAAGGGGTCTGCATAGCCAATCAGTCAGCCAGACCACGAGGTCGACAGCTTCTTAGTCATTCTTCATTAGCACAGCTAGGGTTAACAAATGCACTTTGGATTAGAAACTCGTAAATGGTGGCTGAAAAGCTTGAGGCTTTGTTTTTTTACTGAAGAATATTTATAGCAAAAGTCGGGAAGGTAAATTATTTGATACCGCTACTATGAAATATGAAACAAAAAAATACAAGACTTTAAAATATAAATAATATGAGTATATTTCCAGACATTTGTGGAATAAAAACATAAAATAATAAAAACATCATGAAGTTACCTCTAATGTCCACGCATTTTCGATTTGTACATAATATGCTAATGATTAATGGGATAAAAAATTGATAATAATTACCGTATGTAATAGGTTCCGTACCTGAAGGTTGCCAAACGAAAACCTATAGGTATTAAGCCTCCGCGCGCTGTCCGTCCGTCCGTCTGTCTGTTAGCGGGTTGTATCTCATGAACCGTAATAGTTAGACAGTTTATTTTTTTTACGGATAGTGTATTTCTATTGCCGCTATATGAACAAAAATTAAATATTGTTAAAGATTAAAGGGGTCCCCATACAAATAATCTTTTTATTTGAAACAAAAATTTGATTGTCTAGGACTCATCGAGTAGAGTACAAATACATATATACCATTTTTGCACGAGCTCTATCGCAACAACTAAACAAGTTAGGAATTTGAAACTTCTATATATCATATACCATAAACTGTATTTAATCAACAAATAGTAAAAACTCTGATTCATAAGCATTTTTATAAAAAAATGGGCTATTTTCTGCGACTGCAAAAAATAGCTTTGGAATTTACAGTATCAGTATGATTATGAAATACAAAAGTATCTTTGCGATTTTAAAAATTTAAGATTAAAAATCCTCTTCGTAATTCTTGTACGATATGGTAAAGAATCCTTCGTGTGTGTCTGTGTGTGTGGTTTTTTTTTGTGTTTATTACGATAAATCACTTTCAGCGCTTACCTACTACATTTTTATTCCGAGGAAAAACTTTTCTTCCGTCGTATGTTGCGGGATCAACATAGTATATTTTTATCTCGCAAATCGAGGGTACCCAGGAGAGATTTTTTTCTGTGTATGGCCTAAAGACCACCTTTATTTTTTTTTTGGGTGGGAAATTGTCATATAATTTCTCCCGCTCCTGGGCGGAGCTCGGTGTGTGTGTGTGTGTGTGTGTGTCAGATTCTTACTGACAAAAACCCACCCCTGTTCCTTCCGTTGCCTGTGTTGCCAGGGGCCCCGGCAGGCCTAAAGAGCACCTGAGTGCAAATGTTCGAGCCCGTCTATCTATCAGACACAGATTTCATGCTATTTTCTGCTCTAGAGTTTTATGTTTGCAGAGTACGGAAACATTATAATTCAAAAACTAGCGTCTACCTGCGACTTCGGCCGCATGAAATTTCTTGTTCCCCCGACTCTCTGCGTCGCATTGCATCGCTCGCCCGCGCTATTACTTCGTTTTCGCTTAGCATTCTTTAAGACCTTTTTTCTTTTTGCTCGGCTCCTAAGGATCGTAGCGTGATGTTAAATATCCTATAACCTTCCTCAAGAAATATGAAATGTAAAAATATATTTTCTAATCCGGCTGGTAGTTCCAGAGATTAACCCCTACATACAAACTTACGAACAAACTAAAATTTAGCTGGCAATATAGATATGAATATATCTGGTAATGTTTGTACAATTAACTCAATATTATTAAAATATTCGAAATGTTTAATAAACACACATCATTATTATAGGTAATTACATAATGTTTTGAAATAAATATGTGATTTGTGCCTCGGTCGTCCCACAGAGTCTCGTCCCACATAAAAAATTCCCCACTTGTCCCAATTTGTATGCCTCGCTCGCACAGTGGAACGAATGTATGGGAGCGGTTGGACGTAGACATGTCCGAAAAAAAAGAGTAAAATTATGCCAAACTAATGATGCCATCTTATTCGATTACTTAATGCCTTCATAACTTGTGGTGATGAATTTCTTCATAACTCCCATATTTCGGGAGTAATTTGAGAAAATGTGAAATTTTACTATGAAAATGAGTGTATCGAGCTCTCTCCCTCCTGATTCCGGGCTTGTTTCAAGTAGCGGTCTCTAATATCATAATGCTAATACTAAGAGCTATATTTAATACTAAGACACATAGTGCGCCAAATGTGCACTTTCTGGGATAAAGAGTGATGTTTATTTTATAACACAATTTTTTTATTTTTTGTTTATTTTGTTGATTAAAACCGTTTTTCTAAAGGTTTACCTTATTACAATAACATTTCTGAGCAGCCAATTAGAGAAGATATAAGCTAATTAGGATATATAATTAGGGACTTAACCTCGTAAGGCCCAACCCAAATTTAGGTCGATACATATTTTTATGATTAGATATATAATTTAAATGATTTTAAATAGTGTCTCGGGCCGGAGTGTCAAAATTTTTTTGTCATTAAATTAGGTCGTTGGGCCTTACGAGGGGTTTACATATAAAACTGATGCACTAATGATTACTGATAAGAACATTGCTATTATTTAATTACTAAATGGCTCTTAATACACTAATTTAGCATGCATCATTTACTAATTATCACAATAACTAATTACCTTGCAATATTTAACAAAGGATACCTGGGATACCTGGATTTTATATAAATAGGTCACTATTAGTAACTTTAAAATCAGTGTTGATTTACACCTCGTTGTATCCAAGCTAATCTCGCAATGTATTTTCCAAATTTTAATACAAATCTTGATATTCACGTTGCTTTATGCGCACGCGCACATAAAGATTTACGCGACTTTAACTATTTGTTCAGTGTTTTAAAAGATAACAGTTGTGTTCAGTTATGTGAAAGTGCTGAAACAAGTTTAAAAGACTGGTGTCGTCGATTTTGCTACCGCATTTATGCAAAATGGACACAGTCTGGAAGAAGCACAGATAAGTTTCGGAAGAAACATGAGATTTGGCTACAGGCTGCAATTCAATGGCCGGAATTACAGAATGAAAATATGGAACCTTCTACAGAAAATATAAGTGACGTCATCGAGCCCATAATTTCTCCTGCTAAATCTGATGCTTCAACTTGTACACATCCTAGTCCTCGTAAATCTTTTGAGGACCTTAGTAACCGGCAAAAAAGAAGACGCACTGAAGATAGTCTTTCATGCAGCAGTAGCAGCGCTGAAATTATGTTTTCGGCCGAAAGGGCGCTTCAAAAGGCAGGACAAAGCGATACAGCTTATGTTATGAAATACTTGACGGAGAATCCAGAAGAGGCCTCAAAAATCAAAGCCTTCATTGAAGGTAAATCAATTCAGGTACGGGAAATATCCCCTTTGAAGGCATTGGCTCTTTATGTATCGATGAACTTATCGAAATGGCGCTATAACACTCTTCGGGATTTCAACACTCAAGAAGGAGCTCTTCAATACCCGAGTTACTACATGTTGGTTAAAGAAAAAATTAAGTGCTATCCGGCCAAAGAAGATCTCACAGTTACAGAGAGCTCTGCAAAAATCAAATTACAAGCCTTGATGGATTTAACCTCAAGAAGACTTATTAGGTCGTTAGAAACCCCTGTTGATCCCAATCAACAGCTCGTATTGACCAGCAAATGGGGTTTTGACGGATCATCTAGCCAAAGCATTTATCATCAAAGGACGAGTGAAGATGAGCAAATCGATCTTGCTAGTAATTTTATGATTAGTCTTGTACCACTGCGGCTCGTCTCAAAAGGTGTAACAATTTGGGAAAACGAGCGACCATCTTCCACTTCATTTTGCCGGCCAATATTGTTTAAGTTTATAAAGGAAACCAAAGAAAATGTGCAGAGAGAGATGGCTGAAATCGAAGCAGAGATTGAAGCCTTAACTCCATCCACCATCACTGATGGAATTAGTGTCAAACACCAACTGCTGTTGACAATGATTGATGGTAAAATTCATTCCATTATATCCAATACAGCAGCTTCAGTGTGTGACATATGCAAGGCTTGTCCTAAAGAAATGAATAATTTAGAGTTAATCAAAGATAAACACGCAAACGAGGACATGTATAAATATAGCTTAAGCACCCTTCACGCTTGGATTCGCTCAATGGAATGCTTATTACACATTTCCTACAAATTAGACATAAAATCATGGCAAGTAAGGGGTGATATAGCAAAAAGGCAAGTTGATGACAGGAAGAAAAGAGTTCAAGAGGCTGTAAGAAGAGAAACGGGCTTACTTCTCGATGTTGTGAAACAAGGCAGTGGATCCACCAACAATGGCAACTCGGCAAGGAGATTTTTTGAAAACTACACTAAATCTGCTGAACTGACCGGAATAGATGCTATGCTTTTAAGAAAAATCTGTGTGATCTTGCAGTGTATTTCATCAGGAGAGAAGATCAACGTAACTAAATTCCGAGAGTTCTGCTTTGATACTGCTAAGCTTTACGTGGAGTTATACCCATGGTATTATATGCCTTCTTCACTTCATAAAATTTTAATGCATGGGCCAGACATAGTTCAGAACATGTCAATTGTGCCCATTGGTTTTCTATCCGAAGAGGCATCTGAGGCTAGAAATAAAGATTTTAGAAAATATAGAGAGGGGCATTCTCGAAAGCATAGCAGTATCTCATGCAATGAAGATATTATGCACAATCTTTTACTGTCTTCTGATCCACTTGTTACAAGTATCCGTCCAAAAGGAAATAAGTTTGTAAAAAAATCTTCTTTTAAGGAATTTTATGAGCTTACGGATTCTGAGAAAAGTGATATCGAATTTGTTAACATAAATGATTTAGCGGACATCGATTCTGAATTTGAATTAATTGATGATGATGATGATGACGAAGATAATTAAATGATGTTATTGTTTTAAAATGTGTAACTTAGTAAATTAGAGCTTACATCTTAATTATTTATTGTACTTTTAATGAAACTAGGTAATTTATTATCAACTTACTTAAAAGTCATACTCTCATCAGTTCTTGTGAATATTTTTGTTAATATATATTTCTGTATATATATAATATATTTATAGACCTCTTAATAAGTCTGTCTGCGGTTTAAAGTAAATACAAATGGGGAAAAAACGTTTTTTTTTTTTAAATTTTCATTTCCTTTTATCCCAGAAAGTGCACATTTGGCGCACTATGTGTCTTAGTATTAAATATAGCTCTTAGTAATAGCATTACGATATTAGAGACCGCTACTTGAAACAAGCCCGGAATCAGGAGGGAGAGAGCTCGATACACTCATTTTCATAGTAAAATTTCACATTTTCTCAAATTACTCCCGAAATATGGGAGTTATGAAGAAATTCATCACCACAATTTATGAAGGCATTAAGTAATCGAATAAGATGGCATCATTAGTTTGGCATAATTTTACTCTTATTTTTCGGACATGTCTACGTCCAACCGCTCCCATACATTCGTTCCACTGTGGCTCGTCCCAAAACTTAATTTTCAATATTTTATTCCCCGCTCGTCCCAATTCGTATGCCTGGCTCGTCCCACATTTTTTTCATATGAGTTAAATTTGATTTAATTGTACAGTCAGCCTAAAAACCTGACTGACCAGAAAGATAAATAACCTCATGTTGCGGAAAATTTGATGAACTAATTCAATCCGAGACTCCACTATAATATAAATTATAAAATTACAAGTTACGCCACCATGACAGTTTTTTTCTGATCAAACTTTAGGTTTAGATTGAAGGCATTAATAAAGTACACATAGCCGACCCTAAGTACAAACCCTGTGCACCCCACTGCTTAGACCACTACTATTATTATTAACCTAGAACAAGTTTTTGAATGTTTATAGCTTCGGTATTTTTGTGCGACCGGATTAGAGCTTGCTCTCTCGCTCTGCTTTCTTTGTATTAATCAATTGACCAATGACGTGGCTTTGCGTTATCAGCGCAATCGGAGCAAATGCGGTTACAAAGTGCATCTGCTAATTTTAAATATGAGGTGTTTACATTAAGCGTGGTGTATTCATAGAGTGAGGTTCAATATTTGTGAAGTTTTAAAGGGTAAGTAATAATTATAATTTTGTCGATTTTTTCATATTTTGTGAAGTCATGATAAATGATTTGACTTATATCACTATTGTGGTAATTATTTACTTTTATATTAGTTGCTGTCTAAGGATTATGGTCTTTTATTATATGCATACTTAACTCTGTGCCTCCTGTGAAAAAGAGTACATCGCTACTTTTTAGGAGACGCAAATAAAATTTTGAAAAATATTTTTTTTCCTGTTTCCTAGGTCCTGTCATGGAGTTCTTTATCTATGGCCCTGTTTCACGAAATCGTCTAGTATTTTTTTTTTAAATGAGTAACCCTTTTTCACATTAACTAGAAATTTGAACAAATAATAATTTGATTTGAGCCCTAATTCACATTAATTTTGTTTACCCATTTTAACAAACTTCAAAAAAAGAGGATGTTCTCGGTTATACTGTATTTTTTAGGTTAACCAATTTTGATAAATCTTCTTTTTTATGTAAAAGCTGGTGCTTCCCATATGGTCGCATTTTAATTTAGTTAACCTCCTTCATAAAATGAGGATGTTCTCAACTACAAAGTGTTTTCTGGGTGAATCAGTTTTGATGACTCTTTTGATTCGAAAGCTGGTGCTTCCCGTGTAGTCTCATTTCAATTTGGCTCAGTTCTGACAATAGCATGTATGATAAAACCATATTCAACACGTTGAAGTCGGTTTTCAGCTATGATTTTTAATCATTATAGCTATTCACGATTCGTATCTACGAAACGAAACTATTGTACATAGTTTCGTTCGGAATACCTTTCTTAGACAGATGAAAGCTAATTTTTTGCTCTCTTATATTCATTTAAAAACGAAAAGGGTATATTGGACTTGGTACCCCTTTTTACAGGAGGCACAGAACTAATTCACGTTGTATTTGCAGGTGATCAGATATAGAGCCGTGGCTTCTTCATCCTGAAACATGGAGCCAGTGGCTTCATCATCCCGAGCTGATCTTCAGACTGGCTGCAGTCTGGCTTCTACATCCCAAGAGATAACCTTTATTGAATCACAAAGAGGTGTGCCTATTATTTTGCATGCCGGTTACGAATATACGAAAAAGCGAGAGAACAAAAATAGCTCAATCGTCTGGAGATGTGTGAACAGAAGGTGTCATGGAGGAATGGTGACTTCAAATAATAATGTGACGAAAATTCTTCGTCATGACATTTGTACGCCCAGCATAGCAAGAAATGACATCAAAGAAGAAATACATCGCTGCAAGCAAGAAGCAAAATCTTCTGAAGGAAAATCGATTCCTTCTGTCTTCAATTCAAGCATAAAAAAATTATTGGACAAAGGTACTGACAAGATAGAAAAATTACCTGAATTATCGAATGTTAAGAACAGCTTGTATAGTGCTCGAAACAAAGCCCAGCAAATAAAGAAAGCTACATTTAAAACGCCGTTTGAAGTAAAAATTCCAGTAAGTTACATGAGTTTTGTTTTATTTGATTATGAGTACAGAAAAACAAGGATATTAGCTTTCGCTGATGTAAATAGTAAAGGACTTCATCAACACGTGAAACATTACCTTGCAGATGGTACATTTAAGTGTGTAGTGAAACCATTCAGACAATTATATGTGATTTACCTGACCTTGGCAGCACAAGTGAGAAAATTCACGTCGTGCCCTTAATATACATCTTATTAATGGACAAAAAAGAGTTCACATATGAGACTGCGTTTGCTCTTATCAAATCGCAAATTCCAGAATGGCATCCGATTTCATTCAGAACAGATTATGAGAAAGCAGCCATGAACGCAATCCGTAACATCTTTCCGGATGTAATATGCAAAGGCTGTTACTTCCATTTTAGTCAAGCACTTTGGAAGAGAGCAAAGGCGTTAAAGTTAAATAAAAAGAGAATGTTCAAAAAGCATATAGCTCTATGCACAGCGTTAGCTTTGCTACCACCTGAACTTAAATGCGATGGATGGCTATATATAATGGAGGATTGTCCGAAAACTCTCAATATTGAGAAATTCAATGACTATTTTGTATCGGCATGGCTTGACAACGAATATTATCGAGGCAAATGGGATTTTTGGGGGGATATCTACAGAACAAATAACCCAGTGGAAGGCAGTAACGCTAAATTAAACAGAACATATTCGGGAAAGCTGAACATCATTAGCTTTTTGAATGTGATCAAAAACGACGCTGTTCTTTCTTTAGCTCGCCAAGGTAAACCTCGGCGTGCTGATGATATAGCTCATGACAAATATATATTTGATTCTGTAACGGCAATGTTGAATGGCACTATATCACTGGGCCATTGCCTGGAAAAAATCAGCCCTTTTGTTTATTAATGATATTAATGTGTCTATATTAATGATAAGTTTAAAAATGTTGATTTTTTGGAGATTTAATTGTTAAAATACTACTTTCTCATAAATAGTAGGTTGATTAAAATACTGTGATTGTAATTTGATTGTGATATTAGTTACGTAATAAAGATTTTTAAATATAAATATTTCAATTTATGTTGAAATACCACATTAACATAAATAACATAACGTGGTACTTCTATAAGGTACATATAGGTAAATACAAATGTGTATACGGTCTATAATTATTTGACTGTTACTTATATACAAATGTTGATTTTTTGGAAATTTAATTGTTAAAATACCACTTTTTCATAAATAGGAGGTTAATTAAAATACTGTGATTGTGATTTGATTGTGATATTAGTCACGTAATAAAGGTTTTTTTAAATAAGTAGTTCTAATTATGTTGAAGTATCTCAGATAAATATTACATGTGTAATACATATATATATCTTAACGTGGTACTTCTATAAGATAAATACAAATGTGTATATTGATAGGTGTAACTAATAGTACTGTGATTTGGATTTGATTGTGATACTAAATAATAAAGATTTTCCTAAATTGCAATAGATCTTTTAATTATTAAAATTAAAAACATGCATCGCGGATGCATACCTAGAACTGGAAGTATTTAATATCTTTATGTTATTAGAAAAAACTATTATTTCAATTTATTGGAAGATATAGTACAATATTTTTTGTCAACTGTACTTTGAATTTGCCAGGAATGTGGGACGAGTGGTGACTTTAAAACTCAAGTGGGACGAACGAGGAATTCTTTGGAATGTGGGACAAGATAGTGGGACGACAGAGGCACAAATCAAATATGTATTACTTACTACATATTGCAATGGTTTTCGATATGCTTATTTTTATTGCTAAAGGTTCATGAACTCGTGAATGCTATCAGTCCCCGTAGAATTCATATCGGACTCAAATATTTAATAAATATGTACACGGAAGAGAATAAATTTAAATATAGATTCTAAGATGGCCAGATCATTATCATCATTATTTTAGCCTAAGGACGTCCACTGCTGGACAAAGGCCTCCCACATTGACCGTCTGTGCTTCTTGCATCCAAAGGATTCCAGGCGCCTTTACAAGGACATCGGTCCACCTTGTGGAAGGCCTTCCAACGCTGCGCCTTCCTTGTGGATTGCCAGATCAACTCAGCCTATTGCAGTTCACTGCTGGACACGGGCTGCGCCGCAACACCCTGTCCTCTGCCTTAGGCATCCAGTCTGTCCCAGCCACCTTTTTTTAAGGTCGTCGGTCCATCTAGCTAGAGGGCGTCCCACACTACGCTTGCCGATACGCGGCTTACACTCCTTCGAGAAACATGGCCAGACCACACGAGAAGACTTGACGAAGTTTTCCAAACGCTGTCCAACCCAACTGGATCCTTCCGTCTACTTCCTTCTCAAAGTTGTATCTACCAAGCTGGATGGCTTGCCCTAGGTAGACATACTCCTTCACAACTTCGAGAAGCGACCCTTCGACGTGGAGTGGTCTTGGCAAGACGTGTGAATTGTACATGACTTTCGTTCTTGCTGATAATACACAAAGTATCGCCTGAAGAAAGCATGCCACAGAAGGGAGGAGGTACACAGCAGTGGGTGGAACAAGACTGGCAATGGTGATGAAGATTGATTGATTGAAGAAGCCGTAGTTTAAGTTAAGGGTAGTTCGGTTCTGTGGCCATCCGTTGTATATCGAGTCGGGGTGGGCTTCCAGTTTAAGGGTCGGGTAATCCCCGTTGACCTTGGCCATACAAATACGCGTCGAGCTCACACCGCGCCGCCTTTGATTTCATAGGGAATATTTATTTTAGTAAAGAAAATATGAATATTTGAAAAAAATCACAGAATTATAGATAATAAAACAGTCTGTTCATACAATAAAAAAAAACATGAAAATATCTGAAGTAGTTTGAAAGTAATATCGTTTTTTATGCTTTTGATAGACATTACTTCCTGAATTTATTTCATAAAGTATTTCACTGCAATACTTAAATATTCACATTAAGAATTGATGTGTATGCGTTCTAGTTTCGCATTACTTACTTGCATTATATGAAGGCGTAATAACAGATTTAAAAGTCACTAAAACCGTATATCTGCGCCTTAACCAGATGCAGCCTGAATACCAGTGTTATACATGGAGCGACTGCTTATCTGACCTCTAAATCCCAGTTATTGGCACTTGTCTCACAGCAATGATGTTATCTTCAGTGAAGGTGGAGTTTGGGCGTCCTTCGCGAGATTTTCACTAACAAACACTGAAGCCGTGTCAGGCCTCTTCTAAAGTTGTAGAAAATTATTGCACGAATATTTTCTTTAGAAAGATTCATTTTCGTACGTAACCTGACAGATTCCAATCGACTCTGTGACTAAACAATAGCATTAATCCTAATACTTTCAACTGTTTTGAGATTCAAAATTTAAACACATTCGAATATAGAACAGTTCCAAATTCAAAATTGCCGGGAAATATGGGAACGACAGAACTTAAAAGGCATGCCTCGTATGACTGGTTGTCACACTTTTGGGCTAGTGAGTACCAAACATGAATGGAAACATTCGAATAAAAAAGGGACTTTTCTTCGAGTGACTCTTGAAAATCAGCGCCTCAAAGTGCATAAATTTGAAGATGAGTCGTCATAATCACATTATGAAGTGGACATTCCACTAATTTGCAATATAACAATGACATACGCCGCACGAGCACTCATTAATATACAGAAGGTTGAGGTTTCGTGTCAACACTCGCACATGCCAAAACAAAATCCACTCTACCGCACCGTTATAAAGTTTAAAATCATTTGAATGTGTTAGGCTTAGGAAGTTTTGTGTTCCGACTGATATAACGCTATGTAGTTGGCAGTAAAAAGTAAACATAACATTGTGAGTCAGACTATGCACGATCAATCAATGGTAACCACAGAACAGATCATGGTAACTATGCGTTACGATTGCAATCATTACTTGTGTTTCTATTGCATGACTTGCGTCATTGCGTGCGACTTTGTGTCGATATTCTCATGTATCGAGAATTATTTTCTGTAGGGGTTACGGATTTGTACTTAGAAAGAACAGAGGGGTTTGTGGATCAATAGTATCAAGGTACAAAGAGATTAGGTTAGACTAAGTTCAAATTGGCACTCTTTAACAATATTCTGTGTTGCTTGTACATTTATATCTGTAACTTTTATGGTGTACATAATTATTAGAGATGGGCCGAATGTGGTTTGAACCGAATCCGTAATTCGGCCGAACTTCGGTTCAAGAGCTAGACAGATATCTCAATGAAGTTCTGCGTCAGAGCTAGACAGATATCTCAATGAAGTTCTGCTACTCAAAGACCTATATCCATATGGCTGGTGGGCTAAGAATAAAGGCTCCTACATACTGGCGCGACTTGTCGCGCGACGCGACGCGACACAAAGACACCGCGTGTAGCGCTACAAGCGGTGCCTTTGTGTCGCGACGCGTCGCGCGACTGCTCGCGCCAGTATGTAGGAGCCTTTAAGACAAGTTCCCTAACATGAGTTATTTGGCTAAAAAATACTTGATGTTAATGAATGTTTAGTTAGTGAAATTGTGAACAAAAAACGTGTTTTTTTAATTCAATTTACGAATTGTAATTCAGGGGGGTAACCATCACCTCTTATAGCAGTATTATTATAATATTACTTCACAGTGGGAAAGTGATGGAGCTATACACGACTTATAGCTCCATCTCTTTCTCACGCTAAGTAATATTGAAATAATACTGTACTGCTTTAAGAGGTGATGGTTACCCCCCAGATGTTTGTTAGAAGAATACAAAGCTTATTTCATTTTTGTAATAGCATGTCTAATTTTTATGTCAAATTAATTAGTCAGAGATTTTCAAGACCAATAAGAAGAACTGATTTCATTTAAGGTTTACATTAACAATGTTCCACTAAAATAAATGACCGTGAGTGAGTAAAAGACATAATTTTATTTTACAGTAATGCTTTTCTAATTCTATTAAATTTCAGGCAAAATAGTGCAAGTAGGTGTTATTTTTCTTATGCCGAATGTTCGGCATCTGAACCGAATTTCGGCCGAATGCCGAAGTTCGGTTCAAGCTGCCGAAATTCGGTTAAACCGAATGTGAACCGAATGTCGGCCCATCCCTGATAATTATCCTATTCTATTCTTGTCAGATAGGCATATTCTTATGTAACGCTAATAGAGCATGTACTAGAATTAAATGCCAAGTTTTTAAGCTAATCTCTTGAGGAAAAACTTAGTTAGATGTTGGTACAGGAAACAGGAAAATTACAAATTCAAACAATGTTGTAAAAAATGCTGCATTTAAGTAAATTAAGTAAGTAAGGTAAGGTAGGTAAGTCGATCGACCAGGGCCTCAATTCTGCTATTACAATAGTGTCAGAATGGTCTGTTCCGATCCTCATTAATGACGCCATTATATTAGTAGATTATTAAACTTGTCAAAATCAACGATTATAAAATCAATGATAGACCATTCTGACACTATTGTAATAGCAGACTTGAGGCCCTGGTTAAGTTACGCTTGCCGCGGTTGGTCCGTGGATGGGTGACCATCTTTACACACCAAGGCCGCTCCGTGCCTCTAAAAGTACGCGACTGTTATTTGTAGATCTTTAACAGTTGTTACGGGTCGTCAGAAGCCCGAAAGTCTGACAACCAGCCTTACCAAGGGGTATCGTATTACCCAGTTACTGGGTTGTGGAGGTCAGATAGGCAGTCGCTCCATGTAAAATACAGGTATTGTAGAATTTAGCGCCTGCTTGGTTTAGTACTAACCTCTGGGTTGGTTGATATTTGGTTAACGTGGTTCATTTGGTATTATGTTAGACTGATTATGGTTTGGTTGTTGGTTTACGATCACTGATACGAAATTATATGGTTTATAAGCGGAATCTCCTTTAGTGGACGACTGAACGATAAAAAAAAATAAAGTAGTTCAACATTTTTTTGCAATTATCTTCAGAGACAAAATGTTAAACAACCTATAATTAACGTATTTGTTGGTGGGGTGTGACTGGTGTGAGCTGCAATCTTACTAATATTATACATGCGAAAGTTTGTAAGGATGGATGGATGGATGGATGTTTGTTACTCTTTCACGCAAAAGTACTGAACGGATTTGGATGAAATTTGGCACACAGATAGTTTATAACCAGGAATAACACATAGGATACTTTTTATCCCGATATACCCACGGGGTCAAAACTTATGCGGGTGAAACCGCGGGGCGCATCTGGTTTATTATAATTATCAAATGGTAAATCTAAGCTTAATAAATTTAGCATGATGGTTTGATCTGGTTTGGTTTGAGTTACTCGATTGGTAGTCGAACACGTACTAACTGGTAATAGTTGCGAATTTGCGATACATGCATTTACGTGCGTGAGCTGTTCGGTTCCAAATATTGTACCGAACAGGTATTCAGCTGCATCCGGTTGGACTGGAAGCCGGCCCCAACATAGTTGGGAAAAGCTGCCGGCTTTTTAGCTTGATGATGGTTGATAATCTAGTCTTCAACATATTATTGCAATAAAAGCAATATTGTGAAATTAATAGGGTCTTACACCCATTTTTGAAAAGTGTCTTAATTAAATTCTATAGTGCTTATATGCCCAAAAAAAATCACAAAAATTTCGATAAGTGCCATAAAAATGCATTTAAATTTTACATTTTCAAATTTCGCGCGTAGTTTGACGAAAACGCTCGACGCAGTGGACGCCATGTTGCTCTGTGGTCATGACGTCACTTGGCTATGTAAACAAATGCGCTGATCTATTATCTAACTATCAGTTGACAGTCGACACGTTTTAGTTTACATAGCGGCATGACGTAATTATATGGCGGCTACTATTTCATGGTGTATTTTAACAGATTAGAAAAACTGAAAACGTTGAATTGAATTTTAAAATTTATTTTGTTATTTTATGAACGAAAACTAACATTTTCCGACTCCTTTTTGCCTAAAGTATCTCAATAATATATTTATAGATTTTTTCTCGTATTTCAAATACCCTATTGGTAATAAAAAAAACACTTATTCACTATCAATAAATAACCAGGTGTCAACAACGTGTAAATGGATACAATACCAATTATAATTAATCTATGTTTGTTCGTGCTACTAATAAGTTTGAAGTAGTTCTTCGTTTATCTATCGCACAATTTCACAATGTTTACCCACGACCCACAACTCTTCGTCATATTGTAAATTAAATAAATGTAAACAGTCAAATGATTATTTAAAAACTGGCCAAGTGCGTGTCGGACCACGCACAATGAAAGGTTCCACAGTTGGGATGACTTTATCCCAAGAACAAACCTAACATTGGAGTTGAAAAACATGTTCTTCCATACATTCCAATTGCAAATGTAAGTTGGTCGACTATTACTCGTTTATTTGTCAAGCCTACTTTGCTCCTGCCGGGGTCGCGGGAAGGATCGAAACGGTCACCGAGGCCCCCGCAACACAGGCATTGGAAGGAACACGGGTGGGTTTTAGTCAGTAAGAGTCTGACACACCCTCCCGCTCCGCCCAGAGCGGGAGAAGTTATTTTATGATTTTCCACCCAAAAAAAAAGCCTACTTTGCTGTGATAGATTTCATTTTAACTTCGTTATATATACTACTGCCGTGATTTTTTTTCCATATCCAAAAACAACTATTTAACTGGCAGGGGGGAGGACACTTGACTCATTTGCTTATAAATCTCACTGTCTTAAGATAGCTAAACAAGCACTTTATACATAATAATGCTTAAGAGGCTGACAACAGCTAAAGCGCGGTCACTGTCGGACTGCATAGAAAAAAAAGAGAAGCGCGATGTCACAACGCTGGTCATTTATTGCAAAATGTGAAGCATGTCAACGCTACTATTTACAAAAAATCTATTGATTGGATAACAAGAAAATTATTAATTTAATAGAATCAGATCATTGCGGACAATTTATCACTGTTCCAAATCCAAGCAAAAAAGTAACTAAAAAAGAAATCACTGTCAACCCAAAAACGACTAAGCGTTTGGAAACATTTAAAACTAAAATTCTTAGTAAATTACCACTATTGTCAACTAGTGATGCCCCTAATCAACAATATAAAGATTTTTTTAATATGTATTGCACACAATTTGAGAACACTTTCATTCCTAAGACATTGTCGGTTAATAGTATCACTTCCTTCAGTGTCTGGGCCACCATTGGTATACATAAAAGTAGAAAACGACTATATAATTTGTATGATGAACGGATTAGTATAAACACTGCTGAATTTAATTTATATGTTAAGAATTATTCTAAATTATTTAAAAAAGTTTGTTGTATGGCCAAGTCACGTTACTTGAGTTCAAAAATTAAAAATAGTGGTAATGTGATTAAGATGACATGGAATATCATTAATAGTGAAACGGGAAGGTCATCCAACCGAAGTAGTGACTACAGCCTTGCTATTGATGACAATATAATTAAATTAGATTCTGAAGTCGCCATGGCATTTGAAAATTTCTTTACAGAGATTCCCATATCAACTACAAAATCTCTAAACTCATCACCCACTGTCGCAGAGTCTTTACTTATAGAAAACGTTCCAGTTTGTGATTCAGAATTTAGTTTCCAATATGTCACCTGTAAAGATGTAATTAAAACCTTTCACACGTTAAATGTTAAAAAGACCGCAGATCTATGGGGTAATTCTGTGGACGTTGCTAAGTCGATTATAAACAGTAGCACCTACTTTAGCTGTTATTTTTAATAATTGTATTGACTGTGGTGAGTTTCCTGATCTTATGAAAAACAGTAAAATAATACCGTTGTTTAAATCGGGTAGTACATCAGACCCTACTAATTATAGACCTATTTCAGTACTACCTACCTTTAGTAAAATTTTCGAGAAACTTATTTTAGATCAAATCCAAATATTTTTCAATAAACATAAATTAACGCATAACAAACAGTTCGGTTTTACAAGGGGTCGTTCTACTACTGTTGAACTTTTAGGACATGTTTATAATGCATGGGAGGATAAATGCGATGCTTTGGGTATTTTTTGCGATTTGTCCAAGGCATTCGATTGCGTTCTTCATGAAACTTTGATCAGAAAACTGCACCACTACGGAATCCGAAACTCCTCTCTGGATCTTCTTACTTCATATTTGAGTGATAGGATTCAGAGAGTTGATGTTAACGGAAAAAGATCACCCGGATCTGTAGTAAGAATGGGGGTCCCCCAGGGCTCAATTCTCGGCCCATTTTTGTTTCTTATTTATATAAATGACTTGCCTTGCCTCATAAAGGATAATCATGATATAGTGCTGTTTGCAGACGACACTTCACTTTTATTTAAACTCAAACGTCAGCAGTTGGTTACTGACAATGTAAATAGTGCCCTTGAAAAAGTAGTTAACTGGTTTAATGTTAATAACCTACTTCTTAACGAGAAAAAAACCAAATGTATTAAGTTTACAATACCTAATGTTAGACAAGTAAAAACTAGTGTTCTCATAAAGGGTGAAGAGTTGAACCCCGAAGATACCACTGTGTTCTTAGGCATAACTTTGGATGCCAAGCTTCAATGGGGCCCCCATATAGATAAATTGTCAAAAAGGCTTAGCTCTGCAGCATACGCCGTTAGAAAAATTCGTGATTTAACGGATTTAGACACAGCCCGTTTAGTATACTTTAGTTATTTTCATAGCGTAATGTCGTACGGTATTCTGTTATGGGGAAATGCCGCCGATATTCAGACAATTTTTGTTTAACAAAAAAGGGCAATCCGTTCAATTTATAAATTAAGTCCCAGATACTCCCTCAGAGAAAAAATTAAAGAGATTAATATAATGACTGTAGCTTCTCAGTATATTTATGAAAATCTTTTGTACGCACATAAAAATATTAATTTGTTTAAAAAATACAGTGATATCCATAATGTAAATACTAGGAACAAACACAAATTTGTTGTTCCTACAACCAGGCTCAAAAAAATAGGCAGCTCGTTTAGATGCCAATGTATACGTTTTTATAATAAACTTCCTAGCCACATTCAAGAACTAAGCCTTAATAAATTCAAATGTTTTATAAAACAGAAACTGTGCCTAAAAGCCTTTTATACTGTTAAAGATTATATTGAGGACAAAAAGGCTTGGGATTGAGCTGCTCCAATAAACTTACAGTGAATGTTGTTTTTTTACTCTTTTTATTTTGCTAGCTATTTATATTTTCTTATTCTATATAACATTCTATATAAACAATGACATGAATATTTACTTTGTAAAGTATTACATTATTTTAATTATTAGGAATGTGAGGACTATGTGGGTCATTGTTTGTTTTTTTTTTTATGTCTCTTAGTTTTAATGATGGTCTGGCAGTTTGAGTACTTTATGCGGCCTACCCAAATGTCTTTTCTTTGGTATTGTTCGTCAAATCATTGAGCTCCTTAAGTTTTGAGATGAGCTGCATGATAACTGACAAATGCGTGCACTGACTGGACAGGTCCACTCAAATCTGAATATTTGATTCTAAAATGAATATTTACTCTGTGTAGTATTATATTGTTTTAATTATTGTAAATGTGAAGACTATGTGGATCATTGTTTAATTTTGTTTTATTCTCAGTTAGTTTTTAACATGGTCTGGCAGTTTTGAGTATTTTTTTGCGGCCTAGCCAAATGTCCTTTCTTTGGTATTGTTCGTTGAATCGTTGAGCTCCTTTAGTTATGAGTTGAGCTGCACAACGACTGACAAATGCGTGCACTGACTGGACAGGTCCACTCAATCTGTGTGGTTCTTTCATCAAAAGACCATTTCAGACACCAATCGACATGGTCTTCACATGATCTGACCAAGATTATGTCTGGACTTTAAAAGAGACTGTGACCTCTGAGTTTGTTTCGGCCTTTCTTCTCAGAGTAGTCAGATAGGAAACGCCGGCCTCATCTAGTTTAAAAAATGTGTTTTGACGTGTAAAAGTGTTTGTAAAAACCTACTTACAGAAATAAAATCATTTATCATTTATCAAGAATAAAACACTATTATGCTTTATGTTGCTTGTAGAATAATCTGACAAAAACTCAGAATGATTGCATGTATATTAGTATGGTTTTTAATCGTATGGTATGGTATGGTATGGTTTTTAGAGGTATCTTCGTGATTTTTTTATCGTATCAAATTGGTTGTATCATGTTTTCAACACACTATCATCATCATCATCTGCCTAGCCTTTTCCCAACTATGTTGGGGTCGGCTTCTAGTCTTACCAGATAGAGCTGAATACCAGTATTTTACATGGAGCGACTGCCTATCTGACCTCCACAACCCAGTTACTGGGTAACACGATACCCCTTGGTAAGACTGGTTGTCAGACTTTCAAGCTTCTGACGACCCGTAACGACTGTCAAAGATCTGCAAATGACAGCCGGGACCAACGGCTTAACGTGCTTTCCGAGGCCCGGAGGGGTCTTGGTATGTAAAGATGGTCACCATCCACGAACCAACTGCGGCAACCGTAGCTTAACCTGATCGATCGACCCGTGCGGCTGTTATCATTTAGCCACAAGCCCCACACACTATCTACCTAGCATATATCCTGAAGAATATAATATAGTTTTCTGATTTTGTTTTCTGCAGTGGATCATATACTTTTCGCCATTATGAAAATTTGCGTTTAGGTCCTGTAGTCCCCTTAAATATAGTAAAAAAATATAGTAGTAGTATAATAAATATATGAATATGAAGTTCCCTTTTTTTTGGTAACGGGGTGGAAATCCTCATGGATGTCCTCCACCCTGGGGCGGACGGACGGGATATGAAGTTCCCTGGGCCAAGACAACGAAAATGTTCACCATACAACCATACAATATGCTGCCATAGGACCATTGGCCAAATAACGTGGAACAGGCACTCATAAAAAACGGCCTTCATTATCCTCATGCTAAATTTTGCAAAACAACAAAATACATGTATGCCAGTCTCACCCCCCTCTACACATATCATCTAGATTGTTTCTTTTGCAATCTTAACTTCCTAACTAATATTATAAATGCGAAAGTGAGTATGTTTCTTTGTTTTTTTGTTACGCGTTCACGCTAAAAGCTGAACGGATAAAGGGTGCTCGCACACGTTGACACGTCAGACTTTTTGTAGAGCAGATTATCGGGCCGATTCAAATTCTATACATTTCTACGAGCGACTTTTTGTAGGACGTTTGCGTTGCACTATTGCCATCAGTAGGTAGGTAAGTTCTATTTTTCTCTTACAAAAATCGGTCACCGATTATCCGAGGTGGGCGACAGCCTTCGATGAAATTTGGCACATGGTTAGATTATGAGCGGTGTTAGGACGTAGGATGTAGGATACGTTTTATCCCGGTAGTACTTTCCCGTGGGAGAATTACCGAAATCAGCGCGGGCGAAGCCGCGGGCAAAACCTAATAACATAATAAAATTGATTATAATTTGTTGTTTCTTAATATTTTATCTTATCCTCTACAGCGGGCGAGCACGTCTCCCTAAAAAGCGGCCTGTGGTGTCTCACCGGCATGCTCGTCTTCATCGTCGTAGAAAAACTATTCGCTGCCTCAGACCACGAGGAAAGCGAAGAGGAGCCTCACGAGGAGCCTGAAGTTGTCAAACAAAATGGTTCCACTAAAATAAAACAAATAGAAATTGAAGAAATTGAGAAGTTACTCGCAGTCGAGAGAAGGCAACGAGGGAAGAGTATCGGCGATGGAATCTGTGATGGGAACGGAACGGTCACGGCGAAGCAGCTGTACGATACGTGTGTGTTCAATCATAATACTAAAGGTAAGAAATCTTTACATAACACCCATGCCTGTAATTCCTGATAGGTTAGGCAGAGCTGTAAACATAAAGTACATCCACATTTCACCAATTATGTAAGGTAATAAATCTTGTAGCCGATTATCAAACTTCACTGGATTGTATCTGTGTCTCTTTAATTAAAATAAAGCGACAGAAATTCCTTTAACTTGTATAGGATTTAATTATACGTACTACTGTTATGATTTTTTTCATAACATAAACAACCAATTAGCTGACAGAGGGGGGGGGGGGGGGGCACTTGACTCTAACAAAAATAAGCACTAAATAAGGACGACTTGAAGTTAAGTCACGTTTAAGAATTCAGTGTTTACAGAGTTATTGATTTTTTGCTGACGGTCAAGGCCTTTTCCTTACACGTGGTTAAAATAAGCGTTGTTAGAATCAACATACAACCGTCGATTTCAGTTTTATAACTGAAATCGATTTAATGTTGACTACTCTATAAATACTGGTTGACGTCATAGAACTTTGAATAAATCGGTCAAAGTTAAGACGCTGACAAACACCTAAGTTTTTTTTTTTTCAAAACGTGTTTTGGTAACAACCAAGTTCTTAGAAATATGTTCAAAATTAACATATCTTTTTTCCACTACCACAAACTATACAGATTTGGCAATTTTTTTTCTTAAGAGAAGCCTATTTTGCTCAGTTAGGTCTTGTCAGCGCCTTAATAATTTCTACCTTGAATTCCAGGTGTATGCTGCAACACGATGGGCAGTCAGAACGGAACAGTCCGACCTTGCAACAGCAAGGGAAACAGGTGGATGGGCCGCTGTCTGCTGCGGGAGGCGCGGGAACAGGCGCTCAAGGCCACCAAGGAGAAGAGCAGCAAGAAAGACGTGAGTGTTATACATGATAAATGATTTTATTTCTTTAGGTAGGTTTGTACATACGGCTACATATATCAAGCTATACACTTCTAGTATAAGCTAACCTTTCATTGTACGAAAATCCTATACAATACGAGATCAGCATATACTGGAAATGTGCAGCTTGATATTATATAGCCGTGTGTACAAACATTTTTACACCTCAATCATATTTTTTTTTAACTAGACGATGTTGGTATATGTGCAACACAGTGGCTAGTCAGGGAGTCTTCTTTCTAAGTCCATCATCACCAAAGATACGGGCCCGTCCGGAAGTGGTATCAAATTGGAGTAGGGACAACTTGTGTTGTCAATGAGGGGTTTTCATGATTTTCACGCCACCAGTTGGCGCCACTTTGATAACAGGTCTTCCATTTCGTCCATGAATATAAAATATATGATGACGTTCATCATTCGTTTCATTCATTCGTTCATCATTCAGTCACGATTAAAGACAATGCGCTTTGACACTTTTGACAAGTCCTGACCTGACGTCTCAGTGCTAATACACTACTCCCTAAGCGCTAAATCCGTAGTTTCAGCCGAAGTTACGGGCGTATCCTAATCCGTATCACCTACGCACATATATAAGATTACTTCGGAGCCCGAACCGATTTGACAGTTGTCCCTCCTCGCAATGTGTTTGTGTCCGTTCGAAAAATTGAATTTGTCACTTGTTTTGACGGATCAACTAGTTTCGACCGGGCCCGTATCTTTGTTGACGGACTTAGAGAGTAGTCCCCCAAAGCAGGAAATACCCGTAACTTCGGCCGAAACTCCGGATTTCGTGCTTAAGGAATAGGTACACCTCCAGAACGTGTAATAAAACTTGTCCTAATACAAGATGCAATTGAAATAACTAAAATACTTTTAATTGACTCTCTTGTTATACTCATCATTACGAGGGTCATTCAATAAATACTTAGCCTACAAAAAGTAAACGAAAATTTTGGAAAAGTGGCAATTTATTTTTCAACAAAGTCTCCTTTTAGTTCGATACACTTAGCCCAGTGATGCTCCAACTTTTTAAACCCGTCCGAAAAATAGTTTTTGTCACTCTGCAAAATAGGCCTCCGTGGCGGCGATGACCTCCTCATTCGATCCATATCTATTCCCGGCGAGTGATTTTTTCAGATTAGGAAACAGAAAGAAGTCACAAGGGGCCAAATCTGGAGAATACGGTGGATGGGGCAACAATTCGTAGCGTAATTCGACCAATTTGGCCATGGCAACGGCAGACGTGTGAACCGGTGCGTTGTCGTGGTGAAACAGCACTTTTTTCTTCGCCAGATGGGGTCGTTTTTTCTTTAATTCGGCGTCGAATCGGCCCAATAAATCGGCATAGTAAAGCCCTGTAATTGTTTTACCCTTCTCGAGGTAATCGATGTAGATCACACCTTGTGAATCTCAGAAAACGGTGGCCATAACTTTTCCGGCCGATTTTACAGTTTTCGCCTTCTTTGGAGCACGTTCCCCGGTCTGGATCCATTGTTTTGATTGCTCCTTGGTCTCTGGTGTGTACCAGTGGATCCAGGTTTCATCGACGGTCACAAAACGACGCAAAAACTCCGCTGGATTCCGCTTAAACAGCGCCAAACACGTCTCCGATGTGGTCTCACGGTTGCGCTTGTTTTCTGGTGTGAGTAAACGCGGCACCCATCGCGCCGACAGCTTTCTCATGCCGAGTTCCTCGTGAAGAATATGATGCACTGTTCCTTCTGAAATGCCTACAGTCTCAGCTAGCTCCCGAACCTTCAATCGGCGATCTGCCAATACGAAATCATGGATTTTTTTAATGTTTTCCTCCGTAGCAGCTGTTTTCGGTGCACCTGGACGTGGTTCATCAAAAACCGACGTACGGCCACGTGCAAACTCGTTGAACCAATTCTTGACGGTGGCCATCGATGGAGAAGAGTCACCGTACACAGCATCTAAGCGCTCTTTGATTTCGATGCGCGTTTTCCCTTCCAAAAATAGGAATCGAATCACTGAACGATATTGCTCTTTTTCCATTTTTGTAAAACCGATCGACACGTTCGCTTCCATAAGTTGTCAAATTAAAACAAATGAAGGGATTGGAATGAAAATTTGTAAAAAGAATTAAAAAAGAATGTGCTACACTGTGGTAAAACTCTTTTGAAACTACAGCGCCCTCTGGCGATGAGGCTAGGTACTTATTGAATGCACCTCGTATGTACAACAGTTACTATGGAAAAAAAATTAAATCGTAAAAAAATCTGCTGTTCCTTACTTTGGCATACATAAATGTATGGAGCTGAAACTTTTTTTTTTTTTCAATTACTCCTCTAATAGTCTACTATTAGAGGAGTAATACTACTACTAGTCAAAGAGGATTCTGCGCATTGCTGAGGACCTATAAACTATTAGCTAAACGTTCAGGTCGGTTTTTTTTTCTGATTATTTTTGTCAGATCTAATCGAAATCAAAAGTCATTATTCAAACTAGGTTGAGAATGAGCACTCTTCATAAAACAGTCCTCCAAAAACACCTATCCTTCACCACTTCCTAGTGCTTTAGCAGGGAAGAAATGGCGCTACAAACTGTCCAGCAGCACAGCTGTCTGTTCAGTTAGGAAAACATGCAAAATAATTTACATTACGCAACATACTAATTTACATTAAACATAACATAATAATTTACATAAAAAAAAACACAAAACATTAAATTAAATTATTTGCCATAAGTCAGTTAGCATACGCCACAATACCAACAAAATAAAAAATTTATAAGGATATCTATGGTCTACTCTAGTCCTTTCCACGTGTGTGCAGAAACAGCACAAATATCACACATATGTACTTATGCATCTCTGCTTCTTAATATTCCAGGTGGCAGGCTACTTGAACCTGATGGCGAACTCTATAGACAACTTCACTCACGGCCTGGCAGTGGGAGGCTCTTTCCTCGTCGGATTCCGAGTGGGCGTGCTCACCACATTCGCTATATTAGGTTAGTATGTAGCGACATCTACATCGCCACATGCGAACTACGCAACACACTGACGTCACGAAAAAAAAATCCTGCATCGCGCAAGCAGAGTTTACCGCGCAACTAGCATATATACAACATCCCGACATCAACCGTCGGGCAGTACCCACCAGACACGACACCCGTCTGGTCGGAGGATCCTCCATTTTCTATGGAGGATGAGTGAACTTTATATCCTGTTCCTCATGCCTCTATAAGTGTTACAAAACGTAAGCCTGTACTTCTAGAACAGGGAAGCCAGAGATATAATTCTTATGCCGTCACATTAAGTCCCATGTAAACGGGGGTCTGATAGCCAATTTTGCCAAGGGGTATCGTTTTACCCAGTAACTGGGTTTTGGAGGTCAGATAGGCAGTAGCTCCATGTAAAATACTGGTATTTAGATGCGTCCGGTTAGACTGGAGGCCGAACCCAACGTAGTCGGGCTAGGCAGATTGATTACGTAATCAGATTATAATGTTTCCACTGCTGGGACACAGGCTTGTGAGGAAGTGGGCCGTTATCCACCACGCGGGCCCAGTGCGGGTTGGCAGATGTCACATGTCTTCGAATTTTTAGTTCTAGGACATGCCGGTTTCCTCACGATGTTTTCCTTCACCGATTTGAGAGCAGTGGAGGTTTAATAAATTACACAAAGATAAGCGCCTGTCCGGGTTCAAACCTACGACCTTCAAGTCGGGGCCGTTACCACTGGGCCACCACTGCTCTGCTCTCTGATTGATTGATTGATTGATTGATTGATTGATTGATTGGTTGATTGATTGTAAACGGGGCGAACCTATTGCTATCAACCGGGCACAAATCCAAACTGGGCTGCTAGGTGTCTATTATTTTGTGGATTAATAATTTGGAAAAATCAATAGCTGAAAAAAAAATAAGGCTAATTTTGAAACTATTCTCATTATCATTTACAGTGCACGAAATCCCTCACGAGGTTGGAGATTTCGCGATCCTGCTCAAGAGTGGCTTCTCGCGGTGGGAGGCAGCTAAGGCACAAATGGTAAGTTTAAGCATCCCTGATAAATTATACCGTGTTTTCCCCATACTCATAGAATAATAAATTGTTTTTAAAATTTAAATGTTGCAAAGTAAATTTGAGATGTTCCAACTTTTGCTACTTCTGATTTGACTAGGATTGGACCCAACTTGCTTAGGAAAGGTCTAGCCAGGGTGCATCTGCAGAAACAAATCTAACATCCATATGTTAATGGATTATGTACGTTTACTTACTTACAGGCAACGGCGGCAGCTGGTCTGATCGGCGCCATGACAGCTGTTATTTTCAGCGGAGCCAGGAACTCTATTGGTAAGCTTTTTAAAATAATTAGTTTTATAGTTATTTAAGAAAACAGATGAACATTTACCATTCCCTCACCCCCTAATCCGAAACTATGGATCCTAAAATTTTCAAAAAAAAACCAAGAAAATGTTCTTTACTTATAGATTACAGGAAAACCTATAAGAAGTCTATGGTGTCAAAATAACATGGTAAATCTTTAATATTGTGCGTACAAACTTACATTTTCAGTTGGATTGTATGGGGGAACAAACTTTTCAACTACAATGTTAATTTGTTCTTGGGATAAATTCACCCCAACTGTGGAAGCCTTCATTGTGCGTGGGCCGAAACGCACTTAGCCCGTTTTTTTTTGGTCACAATTCTTATTTTGTAATATTTGTATACCACTAATTGTGGCAGGACACAGTGTTCCGTGTGGTGCTGGACGTAAAGAATAGCACCATCCCATTTCTTCCCATGGGTGTCGTAAAAGGCGACTAAGGGACTTACTAGAGAATGGGCAGCAGCGTTCTCTATGCATTTTAACACCATACTGCGATCGCCAACCCGCCTGCCAGGCGTGGCGATTATGGCAAACCCCCTCAATATTGGGGGAGGCCTATGTCCAGCAGTGGACGTCATTCGGCTGGAATGATGATGATGATGATGACAGTGATCCCTACTTTATATTATTGTAACACATTATAACCTGAGCGCACAAATAAACTGATTTGTTTTAAAAACTAACATTACTTATTTTACCCTTTTCAGAGGCGAAAACTTCCTGGATAGTCCCGTTCACGGCGGGCGGCTTCCTCCATATCGCCCTCGTGACCGTCCTGCCAGACCTGCTGCGCGAGCCGGACAAGATGCAGTCCTTGAAGCACCTCGGAGCCCTCGTGTCCGGCATCGTTATCATGGCCTTCATGACCTATTACTTCGGGTAGAAACGAAGATAAGATGTGGTTGGTTTTTGTGAATGTAGTAATGTATAATCTGTTCCAAAAGTATCTGAAGAGAATGTAAACAAACGGATCATAAAAAGATACCTGTGCATGCCTATTTGTAGTTCCACTAACAAATTGAGTGGTTTGATTTGATTATTTGAATATTTAAACCCGAAGTTCTATTTCTAAATCATCTTAAAGATGTTTTTCATTTGACAATATTGAGGTTAATTTATAACCTCACTTTTCGGCGATTATTTACCAATGGGGTTAAAAACTTGAAGCTCATCATAGGTGGCAGCACAGTTGTCCGTCTACAAACCACCATTTTGTTTATGTTTACTTTTGTGTCGATCACAAATTAAACGAAAACTAGATAAATATGTATGTGACTTGGAGTGTAGCACTACTAAAAGACGAGCTACGGACAGGGAACGCGTCTACCTCTGGTAAAAAGCAGCTTTAATGGAAAAGTCAATAAATTACGAATGCTTTGTAATTTTTAGGTTGTTTTGTGTTTGTTGACAATAAGTTCTTTTTTTGTTGAAGACTGGAGGCGTACGACAAAAAAAAACTGATCAGAGTTGAAAACCAACTCAGATGATCTTTCTGACTGAAACACTTCAGAGATGGTTAAAACACACACACCTTTACTATAATTTACATAATAATATAACACCACAAGTGCCTCTAGGTAAATAAAATAGACTTAGTTCTCTTGTGAGCATCACCTGTATATGAATTTCTCCCATAAAAGGTTTCAGGTTTCAAAAAGATAGCACATAGTCTCGACGAAATATCGGGATTCAATTTTATTTTTGCGAGAGCTTTCTTTCACGGTTTTCGTATTTTTACATCTTTGGCAAATACCCCATGTATTTCCCCGTATTTTTGCAGTCTGCAGAACATATTAAATAATTTATGCTTAAAGAAGTCGCTTGTTTATAAAAAAATAATGGATAGTGACAGCTAGCTGTCAAAATCTTAGACGCTGGATAGTAGCGACATCTGAAGTGAACATGTGGCAGTTTTTATCCCCATTACCAATTAATAACGATATTCAAACATTATTTTTTGGAATGGAAAAAGTGATGAGATATAAAGTTGAAACCTAAATGCGGATGAATGTGTGCCTTTAGTGAGTGACTATTTAAACTGAACAGGGTTTTTCTTTACACTCTTCAGACTTACTTCAGATACTTTTGGAACATACGATAGGGGCTTTTGGTTTGAGGCAAACAGAAGATTATAAGTAGGGTAACTGCTATAGTAATTGGCCACTCATAAGAAAAGATATAGAAACAGGTAATGCAGCCCATAAATGAAAAGGACAAAAAATATTCCAGTATCTATTGTATTTTTAGTTTAGTTCACATAACCTTGTTTCTACCTCTTTTGTTATGAGTGGCCAGTTACTATAGCGTGGCCAATTACTATAGCAGTTACCCTAATAGCAATAATGTTGCATTCGAAAATGTAGAGTTGCAAGGATAACTAAGTTTTAAAGATGGTTTTTGGCGCGTCCAGAAAAGTTAAGCGCCAAACAAACAGATATTCTGTCTCGTGCTTGTTTTTATCGAAGATACGTCGCATTTGCGCAACTTCTACGCTACATATACTTTCAGTGAATGCTGAACTAACGGCATGTGAGGTAATGGTTTGACATAATATATTTCAAGCAAAATTCGCTAGAGCTGTAACTTATGGCGATCTCTAAAGTTATCGATAAATGAACAACTGAAGTTAATTTAACAGCTAAATCGTTACAAAATGGTAACACTTTACAAAATACCTTCTCGGCCTCTTATCCAAAAGCCCTCGTTGTTCTATAAATAATGTCATCAGTGGCTATAACTTATGAATCGTATATTTTTATATTCATAAGATGATATCAACGTCCGCACAGGACATTAAATGAGTATTAATATTTTTGAATTAAACTTAGACTGTCAACTGTAGAAACTGGTCGAAATTAAGTTAAAATAGGTCGTTAGTTAAATAATACTCCGAAAACGTATATTAAGTGATACGTAAAGTTTTAAAAGTAATATTTTTAATATTGTAACACTCCCAGTGTTGCTCACTTTTGTCGAGTTTTTTGTTTGCAATAATTATTTCTAGTAAATTGTTAAGCTTGAATTATGTAAAATCAAGGTTTTGTTTACACATTTACATGGGATTTATTTATACTCCAATATGTAAGAAAAACTAATATTTTCTTCGAATATAAAGGTTGCTATATTGATAATAGCAGGCTTATAACAAAATGTACTCCACTAAATAAATGTACAAACTTAGATACTAATCACTTATTAATACCAAATCACACTATGTTATGTAGTTCTAAGCTCTAATTCTTCATTATAAGTCATTTTTAGGATTAGGAGACACACAGTGGTGCCGATTCCCTTGTTCACAAACTAAAACTAAATTTAAGTTCAGTGCATCTTCTCTTTCTATTTCATTAAGAAAAGGACAGAAAATAATTTTAGTTTAGTCCTGTCAAATTAATCAGCGCCTGTCACTACTCCATACAAGTTTAGACGTGATTAAAAACTTGCATACTAAAATTACGTCAAGCGCTGATTAATTTGAGAGCTAATCTAAAAATTATCTTCTGTCCTTTTCTTAATAAAATAGAAAGAAAAAGATGCACTGGACTTAAATTTAGTTTAGTTTGTGAACAAGGAAATCGGCACCAATATCGTTTTTCGATCTCCACTAATATGCCCATAAAAACATAAAAAATATAACTTAGGAAAAAAGTCGAATTTGTACAAAAATGTAAAAATATTGTAAAAAAAAAAAGGTCACTTTTACTTTGAAATTAGATTTAATGGTAACTAAATCACGTAATTGTATAAAGATTGTATATTATTGTAAATATTATGGAGTAAGAACTTGTAAAGGAGGAGATTTTGAAAATGCATTTTGTGCCGACTTTTATCAGTTCTCTCAAACCAGGAACCAAATGAAATGCTCACTTTAATGTACAAACTTGACAATTTGTTTTTTGTTTTTGTACCCATACGCGATAAATAAAGGCTGCTTGCCTTTATCCAAAAAAAAAAATGTCGTCAAGCCAAAAAAAAATTGTCGTCAAACCAAAAATATCGATGTTATAACTCAAAATGCATTCAAGTCTCCAGTTACACGATTAAATACGGTATAATATTAATTCCCCTTAGCGAACTTGATGGTTCCCCAGCACATCAAGTTACCACACTCTAAAATTTCTCCAAATGTTGATGGTTAAGTTCAAAATCGAATGAGATTTTTTTCAGTTTACGCTTGATGTGTTGGCGACTATACAAACTCCACTTTTTAATATTGTGATAGTTTTTTAGATAGCAAATATTTTTGCTGTTATCAACTTGTACTGGTCTTGTTATTCTGTTTCAGTTTATGTTAAAAAATGTTAATCCTAAAATCATGTGTTTCTTGCAATACATTTTAGCTAGTTTTTAATGTGTTTGTAGCGAGTGCATTTACAAATGGTACCTATACGTATGTTTATGAAAAAAAAAAAAAAATAAGCTATTTGAAATCATAATTATTATTTTCGTCTTTTGTACGTATGCTATACGTACGAACGATTTATTTTCGTTTTGGTCGCTAACTGCACTTGTTATGATAAATAATGATGTATCTACAATGAGTAGCCATTAAAATATAAATATGTGATAAATAATGCCATTTACGAGTATTTTAGTCGTGTACAAACGACGTTATTATTAAGAGAAAAGTGTTAAAAGTCAATAAAAAGTATCGAAATCAATGTATTGTTTATTTTGGCAGTCTGCACAAGCAATTCGTTTAGCTTCTTTACAGCAGCTGAGCACCGACCACTTATTATGTTCAACTTATATACCTACACTCCTCCAGGCTATAAAAATACCCATCACGAAGCAGTCGTCTACGCAATCTTTACATCAACCTATGTAACTTTTTGCACAAATCATTGAGTGGAAACGATTTATTTTTGGTGTCATCACACAAAACATTGTGCTTATTATTATTATTCATTTGTGGTGGCATCTATATCGCCACATGTAAACTACGCAACACACTGACGTCACGTAAAGTCCTGCATCGCGCAAGCAGAGTTTACCGCGCAACTAGCATATCTACAACATCCCGACATCAACTGTCGGGCAGTACCCACCAGACACGACACCCGTCTGGTCGGAGGATCCTCCCTTTTGAGAAGAAGTGAGTGAATTTTACACCCTGTTCCTCATGCCTCTATAAATTTATTAACCTTTTGAACGCCAGAGCGTAAACGCATCGGCGCCACTGCTACGCCAAACCACAAATTCAACGCAAATACCTACAAAAAGAATAGGGATTCCAACATCTTATCGATAACCAATTAATCATTGCTTTTCGTTCCATATTTTTTAAATAAAATATTAGTCGTTGCATTATTCTTTTATTTAATTTGACCCTATTTGGTATAATACTATTATTCAACACCAATTACAAAGTTCTAAACAACCTACAAGCAGACATTAGAACTATAAACGAATAAATAATAATAAGGTACATCACTAATCTCGTTCGTGACGTCATCCGCTGTCGGGAAGACACGACTGTGGCGTGGCTGGCACGACTTTTGACAACTTCCTCGCATGCGAGTAGGGATGTGTTATTGTGGGACATAATAAATAATAATCATATAGTATTTCAAACAATTTAATCAATTTACTTATAATTATTACTCTGATTCTTCGTAAATTGGCAAACTTATGTCATCCAAGTCCTTTTGCAGTCGCACTTTTCTAATAACGTTCAGTATATTGACATTAGTTACTGAACTATGCAATAAATTTCATCCAATTAAAATGTTCGTGACATCTGAAATTAAACTAAAATACTTAATATAACTAGTTGGTAAACAAAAAAAAAACAATTATAGAATCAGTCTTAATTGTGTTATTCTTGCAAGTACTAAATAAAATTATAAAAAAAAACCACCAAACATAATAATAAATGTAGGAAATCACTAGCAGTCTCCCGTAGCGCTAATGACGTCACCGCTTGACGTCTATTTCCGACTGCGGCGTACAGATTACTGTTTATGTGCTTTTGCGTAGAGATGCGCGAGAGTGGACAGTAAACTATCGATCTATGGATATTAATTATGATTTTTTTCCACAACTTTATAAATATTATGCATTAGGAATATTAAGATACGAATAGCTGTTGTAATACAAATAATTGTCGAAGTAATAGTGAGCTACTTTTAACAAAATATTTAATAAATTTGAAATATAAGTTACCTTACTTACCCATCACTAGCTGTCGTGTTTTGACGACTGTGGCATGAGGAAGAAGACTTTTTACGGGTTACGATTAGCAATTTTTGATGATTGTTTTTTCTAGTTAAATGTAAGTAATGAATATATCTTTGTGCCATTTTCCAATATGTAATTAATGTAGTTTTAAATAATAGGAAAAAGAAACACAGAAAACTTGTTTTCGTATATTTATTTTGTACTTAATAAATGTCGTTTTCTTGTCGGCTGTAGACGACGGTGGCGTGTTTGGCACGTTTTCGTTTGTTGGCTATATCCGACCGTGCCGTTCAAAAGGTTACCGACCTCTAAAAAGGAGGAGGTTCTGAATTCAGTTTTTTTTTTATGCACATACATTTAAAAAACCATGTGAATTCAGAATCTCCTCCGATTACTCCGTCAATTGTTGGTGTACGTTACCCCAGCAGGAAAGTGGCTCCTAGAGTGATATGAGTGGTACGTATAATTAGTGCGTAATCTGCTGTAATAGTGCGCCAAATAAAAAATTTGTGCGCTTTGTCGTTTTGGAACAAAACGGAAAAAACGATTCCTGCTGGAGTAACGTTGTTCCAGCAGGAAAATTCTAAACAAATGATCGGAGAGAGAAATATTGAGCATGGGCAGATATTTGTGCAAAAATGTGCGCCGAAAATATAATTTGTGCGTCTTCAGGTTTTCAAGATATTGCGTTTCCTGCTGGAGTAACGTTTTGCAGAATCGTGTATCTCTAAAACTATTGTACGCCTGTAGAATAAATATACACGAGTAGCTCTTAATTTGTGTGTATTTGTGACACAATTAGATTTAAGAAATTATTTATAATTTTCAAGTAATAGCGCTTTTTTAAAACTAGAAAAAGTATCACAGCGCCTAAATGAGAAAACGTATAAGCTCGCTGAAAACTGTATTCGGTCCTTCTTGACGCTTATAATAACCATAAAAAGTTTCACAAGTGTGCATGCGTTATTGAATAATATTGCTAATATTTAAAACGACGGTGTCATAACTTTGACGGCAAAATACAAGAAACCGGCTCAACCCAAGATGTGTAGGTGTAAACCAAAAATTAGTGCGTTTAGTCAAAAATATATAGTGAAAATATTTAGCTTGGAATGCTTCGCATTAAGTAGATATAAACAAAAAACAAAACATGTAAACAACGACCGGTTATCCGACCAAATCAGAATGACTATAAAAAAAGCGACGGATTCATACATATCGATGACCTTATTATCTTTACTCACGATCCGGTTGACAAGTGTTGTGCCTGAGTTTATTTTTTTTACTTCTTTTAATCAATAAAAAAAAACATAAAAATAAACCTGTTATCGGATTATATTTTAGTGCCTGTTTCCGTGACTTTGCACTTGATTAAGTACCTACATTATAATAAGTAGCCTCGTCCGGTCGTGGGAGTATTTAAAGTTTTATAACATTTAAAACTTGTTTTTGTAAAAAAGTTGGAACTTTGCCATAAAACATCTCCGTAACCAGAAGGTTCTCAGATATGGTCCAGTACAAAAAAAAACGAGCGACCCTTACAGTAGTACCGGTGTGGAACATCTGACATCTCACCTTGGTAATAAGCAACTGTGCAGCGACAGAAATTAACCTCAGAATTTAAAAATCTAAATGAAATATTTATTCCAATAATTATTCTTAACTAGTGGTCGCATGTCCATTTAAACCGCGCGGCCAACTCACAAAATTTGATGAAACTTTGCCAGGAATTAGTGGTAATTTGTTACTATACACACCTCTTTTCCTGAATTAGTTGCAAAAAAAACTAAGATGCTATGACCAATAAAACAAATTATTTAAAAAACAAAAAAACCGATTGCGAAAACACATATAAAAATAAAAATATATAAAAAACTATAAAAATTTTGTATCACAGGCGGAGACAAACAAAAGTTACACCATATTTCAGGTTATTGGTTTGTCCCCGCCAATAACCTGAAATATGCTAGCTCTCAGTTTTAACTCAGTTTTACTCACTGAACTACCGATTACTATAAACATTAAAGATAATATTATTATTTCTTAGTTGGTGCTATAGAATGTATACCAGTTACAAAAATAGGTTATTATAAATGTCATTTTTTAAATAAAAATACATATTTTTTGTTACGACGACAATTCTTTTAAAAATTGAAATAAGTACCTGTAAGAAAATATGTCTACATTCGTGTCATTATGTCTTATATTCGTGTCAGTTAATTTATAAATATTATGTTAGTTTATAAAGATTTTGTATTTATCTTGTTGACTTATATTACTTGACTTTTTTCTTTTTTGCCTTTGTATTGAGTTTGAATAAAGAAATTTTAATCGATTTCTGACTTTGACTATTAAAAAGTATGCTCTAAGATACCTTAAAGTGTAGCACTCGCCCTAAAAAAAAATAAGATATGACTATCGATCATTCCAATATTCACGATTCAGTCTCACTTCATTGTGAAAATTCATGGTCACCCTACTCTAATACAGTTTCATACTACAATATTTTAGCTACGATTGCGGCGATAAGTCCCCTCTTTGAGGAGTGGCTGGAGAGGCGCCACGGCGTCCTCACCTTCCGCGTGACGCAGGTCCTCACCGGACACGGCAGCTTCGGGAGGTTCCTGTGTCGGATAAGGCGGGAGGAAACGTCCGGGTGTCACCACTGTGTGGATCGCCTGGAGGACACGGTGGAGCATACGGTGGAGGTCTGCCCGGCTTGGGCAGAGCACCGCTGTGTCCTCGTAGAGGTGATCGGCGGCAGAGACCTCTCGCGTCCGGCCCTGGTTCAGGCCATGGTACGGAGCGAGAGGGCATGGGCAGCCGTCACCTCCTTTTGCGAAGCAGTAATGCTCGCAAAGGAGGAGGCGGGACGGTTGAAGGAAAGGCAAGTTTCGCGCCCTCTCGCCCCTAGCCGCCGCAGGAGACGCCCAGGGCGTCGGGAATCCCGGGCGGATTTCCGGCCACCGTAGGCGTGGGCTTGCGGACGGTGAGCAATGGGTAGCTCACCGTCCGGTAAGGACCAGGCCCGGGTCGACGGCGCGTCGTATTCCACGCGCGCCTCAAAGAGATGTCGTCAGCACAAAAGTAGGGGTCCACTAGGGCCGATGCCTGCCGGGGTCGCGGGAAGGTACTTATGGGTCACCGAGGCCCCCGCAACACAGGCAACAGGAAGGAATACGGGTGGGTTTTAGTCAGTAAGAGTCTGACACACCCTCCCGCTCCGCCCAGAGCGGGAGAAGTTATTTGATGATTTCCCAACCTAAAAAAAAAAAAAAAAAAAAGGCTACAGGAAGGAATACGGGTGGGTTTTAGTCTAAAACCCACCCGTATTCCTTCCTGTTGCCTGTGTTGCGGGGGCCTCGGTGACCCATAAGTACCTTCCCGCGACCCCGGCAGGATCCACACTAGGTTACGTTACCTACCGATTAGTACATGAACTAAACTTGAACCTATTTTTAATAACGAAATAAACGCCATTGTATTTTAGGCATATTGCCATCCGAGCGGCCAACTCAAATCGACTAACAAATTATTGAGCCTTTTCTCCAGTATTTTTTTTTGTTTATTCTCTGCAACAAATTAGCAACTAATTGTTCATCCACTTAAGCCTCTATAAATTTTTATATTTATGGTGAGATACCTAAATACCTATAACCTGGAAACTAAATATAGCATAACTTTTTGTTTATTTACGTTTTGAGGTTTTTTATTTTTGCAACAAATACAACAAATTAAGGACTTTCTTTTGATGCAACTGTCGCCTATCTGCATTATTTAGTTTCTGTGTAATCACAGGCGATGACTACGGCAAGTGGCGGTTCTACCGGCCAACAATTTTTGATCATAGAGTCTTAGTATTTCTTGCAACAAATTCAGGAAAAGAGGTGTGTATATGTACAAATTAACACTAATTCCCCGAAAAGTTTCATCAAATATGAGTTGGCCGCGCGGTTGAAACGGATATGTGGTCGCCCACTGGTCTAAATTAGAGCCCCACTACTTACAATCCTATAGTACTTACTAATTCCATAAGCACACTAATTCCATGCTATTATAAAGTATTAACTAATTCCGTGCTATTAAGGGTACTTTTACACCCGTTAATTTAAGTGATCTGAATGGCGGTTTATAATTCAGTCAACCAATCATCAGTTGATGCGTTTTAACAAATTGTTACCTAATTTATCTTGAATTTCGTTCCAGAAACCGGGTGTTATTTAGAACTCCGTGCCCACAAATAACCCCCTGTGCTGCCAGACAGTGGGGGCGTAGCGAATACCGCAAAAAGGGTGGGCCGTCCAAATCTCTTCAAATTAAAACAACATCATTTTGATTTGCATTTATTTCTCAATGTAACAAAGTCAGGATATTCATAAAACAATGAGATATTAATATAATTTATACATGGTACGAAAAACTTAAATAATACAGTCCGCTATAATATTTAAAGTATCGTTCGAACGTCGTGTAGAGAGAATGACATACAATACGGGTTGAACCATAGCCGGTCTAAACATAGACTCGCCTCATTTGGTTTCTAAAAACACTATCGCGCAGCCTTCTGCGCAAAGTTCGGACCGGCCATGATTCATCGGCCATATTGTAATATATATATTACGGTTTAATACACAATAGTAGTTTATCTACACCCAAGCTATAAATCCAAGTCAAGTTTCTGAAACAATGGTTTAATGCCAACATTAAAACAACCAGTGTCATAGTAACTATTATAATCATCCAAACGAGTGTAATAATGATGTACTAACATTATGCAACTCCTTTTCAAAAAAAGAACATTTTCATGCACGCGCGTTTCAGTACCACAGCACCATAATTTAAAAAAAACTTATTGGTTATTCGAATTCACGTCGTATCCCGCCATTTTTGTTCGATAGTAGTATTGCAAAAATTTATTACTTTATTGTTTACAAAAATGAGTGATACAAGCTTTGATAACACACCACCAGATATTTCTAATGCAGCAAAGGAAATTTCTGACTAATTATTACCAGAAACGTTCCATGAATTTACATAGTTCTTACAACACAGTACAACACCATACGGTTTCAGAACCTTTTATAGAGGATTCATATCATGTGTGTAGATAGTCTTGTATGCAACTGTTCATAATTAGGTATTAAAACACTCGTGTGATAAACCCGCATTTGTGTTTTAATACCCCATATTATACAAACAGTTGCTTAATAACTATTATGAACGGTCGCATAATGCGGGGTACATAGTTTATGTGCAGTTTCATACACTACTTTTTACCTACTCTCATACATTGGGATTGAACCTACTAAATAAAAGATCAAAGTTAAAAGAGTAAGAAATTGTTTATTGTTTAGTGCTATGAAAATGGGGCACCCCGCATGTTCCATTACAAAAAAAAAAGATAGAATCTCCTTGGTGACATTAACTTCTTGGAATTGCCCTGCATAGTATTGGTAAAAAAACATTATTTTGTTTGAGAAAAAGTGTTATAATATGATTCTATTTTTAAATTTCAATATTGTGTTAAAATATATCAATTTAAACTCGTTTTGCAGTTTATTATTTGAATTTTACGATATGAGAGTAGATAAAATAATTATACTGATGTGTTGATGATTTTAAACAGTTACATAGGATAATAATATCTACAGAAGTTTTTATTACAAAATGGACAGATTCTTTATTTATTTTTTGTAATTTATCATCTTCCTGCCGTCCCATGTTACTTGGGGTCGACTCAACTCTTTATCTTTTTCCATTCTCCCCATTTCTTTTTGGTAATTGATAAGCAAAAAGCAACGGAAACTGTATTTTTAAAATTAGTAAAATAGACTTGGATATTACTGAGATGAAGTGCGCCAGGTTAATCGTGAAAATGGCACATAAATGATGGCGTTATTGTATTATCACCGTACAAATATTCTTTTAATGTGTGTTACAAAATCGATATTTACAGTTTCAACCTTTTTGACACATGTAATATAGAAAGATAGGGTTTTGTAATTTAGTTACACACTTTTTATAGAACTGACAATGATTGTATACCTATAATAGTTCTTCATCTCAACAAATAATAATTATTGTGATTTAAATCTTTTATATAAAAACACATAGATATGGATTCAAGCAATGGACCATCCCTTATCAATAAAATATGGATACAAGTATTAGTATTGCTTGCATATTAAAACACGTTAGAGATTCCAGACTTCCGATAAACAGAATGTTTGGTAAATAAAATATCACTTTACCAAGTCGATATTCGTATTTTCAAGATTATTCCTGGGAAGTTAAAAAAACACGTGAAAACGTAAAATATTTCGAGAATAAAACTTGGCAGAAATTTATATAAGACTTGCCATATGGTTATTTTCGGCATGGCCAAAACACCCTGTATAATTTAAATAAGTATGTTTTAACCACACAATATATTTTCCCTTCAAAGTTAGCAATAAAATAATACTAAAATTATAATATAAGAGGCGTAGCTAGGTGACTTTCGTACATGGCATTTTTAGATAAATAACAATGTCTTTTTGTTTTCAAATTTACGAAATTTCCTAAAAAAAACATACAAAAAACAATTTTATTTTAATTGTAGGTCTCTATAGACGTAGAAATATTTCGTCCCAATTTATTGATCCTTAACAGTACTCTAACTACACCAAAAATCACAAGTTATTTTATAAACATTTATTTTAAAATAAGATTATCCGAGTGTGATAAATGCTGGTAGGTATATGAAGGCGAGCGTCTGTACATTGTGACGTAAGTGACAAGTGCCACGTTACATGACATACACTTTCTCCACGCGTTTCATACAGAACACCTCCTTGGTCTTCGGGCAGATGATGGAGCCGTGTTCCTTCATCATTTCTTTTAAAGCCTGGGGAATGAGAAATGGGTTTTGTAAATACAGATTTATTATTTAATATAGATTATAAAGTTTTATATATGAAGTTCTCTGAAAGCGTTATCTCGGATTAGAAAATCTGTATTCAAAAGGTATTTATGTAAAACAATATTCTTAAAAAAAAAAATCTCATCTTTCCTCTGGCTTTTTGTGGGAGTGATTCCGTGAAAAGGGACGGAAGTGACAGCTTCAGCATGGAATAAGTAAGTACTTTTAATAGCATGGAATAGTAGGTATTTTATAAAAGCATGGAATTAGTATGTACTATATAGATTGTAAGTAAGAGGGGGTTTAATTTCGACCAATGGGCGACCAGTAGTAATGAATAATTATTTGAATAAATATAGTATTTAGCTTTTTAAATTCGGATGTAATTTCTGTCGCCGCACAGTTGCTTATTATATTAACAAGGTGAGATTTCAGATGTTACACGTCTTAAGTGACTACTGTAACTGACTGTGTGACTCGCTCGTTTTTTGGATTTTTGTTTTTCATGAACTGTTGCCAAATAAATGTTATTATGTCTCTTTCTAATTGTTTTTTTTTCTGAATATAGAATCGGATGCATATTCACCTACCTAATATTGTAAAGTAGATAGGTAGATAGATACCAAACTGCCGTAGCAAACAACGTCAAGATAAAATAACGGACTACATATTTCTAGAATAATTCAAGTAGGTACCTATTGAAACAAATAGTTAAAAATGTTTATGCTCAGTGAAATTCGGTTATTTTTTTTTACTTATCTCCACATACCGAAAAAAAAAACCAGTATATTATGTTAGCGTCATTCATTACCTTAAAAAATATTATTTTATTTATTAATAATAATTTTTATATCACTCTCAAAGTCTCAAAAAGATAGAAAGAAAGCGATGGAAAGTATTTTGCGAGTGTGCGAGTGAGATGGCAAATTGAACCTGCTTATGCGCAAGTAGCTACCCCGACAAATAGTTCCCTTAGTTTATTTAATTAAAACATTGCTTTCGTCGCTATGTTTGCTATGCGGTCGGATGTTTTTTTTTGTTTTCAGTAACACACACCACCCCTTTTACATATACTTGCATCGGGGGTTAAACATTGATTTTAAATAAATATGTATATGAAAAGCTATGAAATACAAGAAAAAAAAATATTTATTAAAAAAAAAAAACACCCCGGGAGAATGTTTATTTTTAATAAATATTTTTTTAGAAGTCGCTTTCATACTATACACCCGATTAGTTATGCATTCCAGGTGTTCCTGGAATCCCGGGTGTTTTACTTTTTTTTTATTTTTTTTTTAGAAATCGCTTCCATTCTACAGTTTGACATTGAAAACATGCGACAAATCGAAATGGGAGATTGTACTCATCATTATGAACAACTTTTACTAAGGGACCAAAGCTACAATCCCAAAAAAAAAACTGCTGTCCCCTACATTTATGTTCGCAATACCTCATCAAAATGTAGGAAAAGCAGATTTTTTTTTTGGGATTACAGCTTTAGTCCCTTAGTAAAAGTTGTTAATAATGATGTATACAATGTCCCATTTCAGTTTGTCGCAAGTTTTCAATTTCAACCTGTATACACCCGACTAGTTATGCATTCCTGGTGTTCCTGGAATTCCGGGTGTTTTTTTTACAAAAATAAATATTTTAAGAATACGCTTCCATACTTTCATAGCCAAAAATAACTTTAGGTAAATATGCATCCAAATATTCGATCTCTGGTAATTAGTCTCGCAATGCAAGTAAACGGTGACACGTTCGGTTTGTGTGGCAGCGTAGCCGACGCCGGCGCGGGTACCTTCTCGCCGTACACCTGCCCGTTGGGCAGCACCATGGGCTGGTTGTGCTCGTTGAGCGGCGCGCGCGAGATGCGGCACAGCAGGCGCGAGTGCGACACGTGCGCGTGCGGCAGCGCCGCCGCCAGCGCGTTGAGCGGCGGCTGGCAGGCCGGGCACGTGGCCACGCGCGTGCTCTCCGCGTAGCACTGAGTGCGCGGGAGTTGAGGATATTCATTGTTTAGGTATCGATACCCATCGCGTCTGCGGAGTTTAGCTAGATAATTTAAAACAGCCCTGTATTTCAAAATTATCTCAATAACTAAGAAAATTAAACTTTAATCTCGATTTGATAAAATTCTTGTCAGAATGACAGTCGTCGTGTAATTTCTTCATTTTGAAATAATTCTTGTGTATTTAATTTTTATAGTTGTTGAGATCATTTTGAACAGTCTGTTTGTTCCAATATTTTTGACGCTGACCGTACAAGAGTGTCTTATACAGGGTTATTTTAAATTATCTAGCTAAACTCCGCTAGGTTTAGGTTGTACGTTATCTGTCAATTTAAGATTTTTATTAGGTAGATTGGAAATAGTTAACAGAACGGTATAATTATATTGTAATCATCTTTTCATTTCTGATCAACCCGATCACAAATCCAAAATGGTGGATATGTGAAATCATAGGGTCGTTGTTTTGGTAAGCTGAAAATTATGAATCTAAGATAACAAAGCGTTGTAAAAGAATGAATCGACATGGATAATTATGATTCCTACGGTTTGTGAAATCATAGGGTCGTTGTTTTGGTAAGCTGAAAATTATGAATCTAAGATAACAAAGCGTTGTAAAAGAATGAATCGACATGGATAATTATGATTCCTACGGTTCCAAAGTCAAAACCAAAATGCCAGATGAAACGATAAATAAACAAAGATATGGGAATAATATTCTTGCATCTGTCTTGCATTAATGCTGAAATGGACTTTTTAAGCGCAGGTGAACTTGTTTTCGAAACATTCCAATTATTTTTTGGATTTCGTGTGAACTGTTGCCATTCTTTCTGCCACCGTTCACCCAGCCTCACAACTATAGAATTGCAAAGGATATGGCGTGTTGAGCGCGGCCAGCCCCAGCTGCAGCGCCACGGGCAGCGCGGGCAGGCGCGCGGGGTGCAGCAGGCGCGCGTGCTCCCAGCGGAACTGCCGCACCAGCGCGCGCCAGCGCGGCGCCTGCAGCAGCGAGCGGTACGGCTCCACCTCTGTGGGGGGCATACATACATAATCAGCCTATAATGTTCCCACTGTTGGGACACAGGCCTCCTCTCATCGAGAAGGAGTGGGCCGTAATCCACCACGCGGGCCCAGTGCGGGTTGGCAGATGTCACATGTCTTCGAATTTTTGGTTCCAGGACATGCCGGTTTCCTCACGATGTTTTCCTTCACCGTTTTGAGAGCAGTGGTAGTGAAATAATTTACACAAAGTAAAGCGCCTGTCCGGTGCAGTGGTGGCCCAGTGGTAACGGCCGCGACTTACGAGTTGTAGGGCGTAGGTTCGAACCCGGACAGGGAGGGAGGGGGACAAAACGATAAATATAGTACATCTTAGGAAAACGGGGCAAACACGATAATCTCTCCCAGTATAACATTTTAAAATAAGAATAAATAAAGAAACCAAGAAAATATAGAAGACACAATTTAATCATCAAATAAACTTTAAATTACCACTAGAGATCGGATATTCGGATGCATATTCACCTAAAGTTGAGATGTTGGCTAATATGGAATGCGCTTTTGTATCAAAAAAATCCCGCGGTTCCGGGAATAGAAATTTAGGTTTCTGATTTTAGAAACGAATGTAAACTACTCAAAACAAAATAGGGCCCACCACGATTTCTTCACAAAAAGTGTTGGCATATTACTTCAAACTTATTTATGGGCAAGTTCAAGTGTTTTACCGTAAAACTTAGATGTTTATGAGTTCTTTAAAGTCTGACAACCAGTCTTACCAAGGGGTATCGTGTTACTCAGTAACTGGGTTGTGGAGGTCAGATAGGCAGTCGCTCCATGTAAAATACTGGTATTCAGTTGCATCCGGTAAGACTGGAAGCCGACCCCAACATAGTTGTAAAGGCTAAGCAGATGATGATGATCATTCTTTTGAACAACATTTTTTTTAATTTTTACCCTCAAGTGGCGAGACAAAAATTAGGTTAAAATCACCCTATCCACACAACCATCCTATTTGTTATTCAGATGTGTTCCGACTATAGTTACAGGCGCTTCTTGTTTTGTTTAACTGCTTTTTTAACTGAGTCATTATAGCAAATTGTAATGCCACGTATTCGGAACCATATGAGCATGGAAACTGCTTCAAGAGCAGTGGTATTGCTGCAAGAGGGAGAGTCTCAGCGAGCAGTAGCATTACGACTAGGAGTATCGCGGCGAGCTATCAGGAGACTGGCAGTGTAGCTAGAAAACCTGGATCAGGAAGAACACGATCCACAACTGTTCAAGAGGATCGATGCCTTCGTTTATCTGCCCGTCGAGAGTGCACCGTTACTGCCCGTGCTTTACAAAACCGACTCCGGCAAGCCACTGGTACGCGGGTAAGCGACCAAACGATCCGCAACAGACTCCATGAAGATGGACAACGATCCAGAATGCGTGTTGTTCGCATTAAACTTCCGAGGGCTCATCGTGCAGCTCGTCTTAGGTTCGCACGTGAACATTTCGACTGGACTATGGACAATTGGAGGACTGTACTCTTCACAGATGAGAGTAAAGTTATTTTTTTTTAGTGATGACAGACGCGTACGAGTGTGGAGAAGAGAAGGCGATTTTTTTTTTTTGTGAATGGAATCTCGTAGTTGACCTTGAGAGGTCGTGACTACTTAACCGGACTTTCCTGTGGCTGCCTTAAGCGAACTCAAAGCCTCCAGCCAGGGGCGAATTTCTTATAATACTAAGCGACTGTGCGCTAAGGGCACCCCCTGTGGGGTACGGACCTCGGCTTAGGGCGTCGCTGTGGGGAGGACAGCAAGGTGGGACAGGCTGGATCTGGTTAATATTATTATTATTAGTCGGGGAATTTAAAACTACAGGCTCAGCTGCAGCGCGGGCTGGCACTTCGTCGAGCAAGGAGAGAAGGCGAACGTTTTACTAACCCTTGTATCCACGAGACTGATCGGTTTGGGGGGCACAGTGTTATGGTGTGGGGTGGAATAAGCTTAATAGGTAAAACAGAGTTGGAAATTTTAAACGAGGGTACCGTAACTGCTGCCAGCTACGTCGAGCGTGTGGTCCGACCTCATATCATTGCCTATGCACAACGAGTGGGCAACAATTTCATTCTTATGCAGGATAATGCGCATACGGCTCGCCTAACCCAGAGGGCACTATCTCTGTTTTACCATGCCAGCTATGAGCCCCATCTCAACCCAATGGAACATTTATGGGACCAGTTGAAAAGAAGCCTAAAAGAAAATTATAGTGAAGTGCACAGTCAAAAGGAACTCATAAACGCTTTAAAAAAAATGTGCTGGGAGCAAATACCCCAGGAAAATATCACCCATTTAATTGAAAACAGGCTCAGAAAGTGCGTTCGTGACCGAGGAGGACCACTCGCTACTAAAGATACCCCTGTGTAACCAACCATATTCGTTTAAGTAATAAAAATCAAAATTGTGAAGATAATTTTTTTAAGGGTAAATTTGAATTTTTCATTTTTATGTGTATTTTTAAGGAAATTAAAGTTTTTTCATGATTTGATTGGTTTAGACAATTAATAACACTTTACCCTCAACACACCTACCCATAATAAAAAATTTGTCAGTTTTGTTTCGATGATAAAAACCAAGTGGTATTTTGTTTTGACTAAACTTACTTTCAAATGTTGGCCTTTATGGAATGCACTTTTATATAGATCGTAAAATTCCCGCCCGCCATTCTGGAATCGACAAATTTAGTGTTTTTTTTTGTTTCGATATAAATATATTGTAATGTAAAGTAGGTAGAAACATTAATTTAAAATAAATATGCAATCCAAGAACCCCGGGGTTTTTTTTTAAATTCACTTCCATACTATACACCCGACTAGTTATGCATTCCTGGTGTACCGGACATCCCGGGATTTCTGTTTAAAAAAAATTAAGAAGCCGCTTCCATACTTTCATAGCTAAAATTAACTTTAGGTAAATATGCATCTTAATATCTGATCTCTAATTATCACTTAACATAGAATGATCAATTGATCATACTAAATTAAGTAAATGAAACATTTATTTCGATTTCTGCAATCTGTTCAATGCATTGCATTGCGTCATTATTTTTGTCATTGGCTCTTTTTCACATTCCTTCTGTGGGTTCGAAATCGGTACAATTACCGCTTTTGCTAAGTTTTATTGCATCGTATGACATGATGACAGTAGGTAACTTGTCAACTTAGAAATTATCGTATTTTTGCGTATAATCATTGAATAGGGATAGTATATCGTACTTTATGACAAATAATCGTAAAAATACAATAATTATCGTACAAAATCCCACACTGTCTGACGTCAAGCAATAGACAAGATTGTCAAACTTGGATACGAGGCTTTTGGCTACTTTGTATGTGTGTATTTTATGTAATTTTTTTGTAATGAGCAAACAACAAAAAAAAAATAAGCAATCTGTAACAAAATCTGTATTTCTTACGGATAATAGGTATACCATTTGTTATGAAAGGTAGATTTGTTAAAGTGCGCGTGCAGCACCATACCCGTGGTAGAAGTGAAACTTCTTAAAAAATAAAGAATAAGAGCGATTTAGTGTGAGAGACAGAGAGAGAGATATCTTTCTTCCCTCTCATATAACGAAATCTGCCTAAAAGTGACGCGTCCTTGAAATTTCACTCTCAATTCTCGTCTAATTATCTAATAGAAACTAAGTTTCACTTAAAAGCATAGCAAATATGACATTACCTGTATCCTTAGGGAAGGCCAGCATGCCCATGCAGTGCTGTATGTCCTTCAGTTGATCTTCTTCGTAGGTCGAGAAGTGCTTCTTAGCGTAGCGGACTGCCTCCAAGCGTTTGTCTTCGCGAACTAGCTCTATGAACTCCTGAAATCAAGAGGATTGTTGGGTAAGATTAGTTAGTTGAACAAGGGTTGAATAAGAATGAAATGATTAATTTGCAATGAATGTAGGTGACAAAAAAGTTTGGTTGGCATTTGATAATAGGCTAGTTGAGGGATTTTGAAAAAACATTTTATAGTAATGTTCCTTGTGGTTTATTGGCTTCAAAATATGAATATTTCAACAGAACTAATTTTTATAACTTAATTAAATTTTGTTTGTCAAAGCGTTCTTTCATGGCAGCTCAAGTGACTTCAAGGCTTTCATTCTGCCAAATCTGTTATTTTTTTAAAACAATAAGCAATAAATAAATTCGATCAGTCAAACAATCGCACACAAACTTTATTTATTGCTTCTGTCGGAATATTATAATATTCGGTAGACGTAGACTTAATTTACAACGTTTTAAAATATTTAAAAAATAATATTCAAAGCATACCATCAAGGATTTGTGTTAATGTCGACTTTGATAGCCGTAGGTAGACGATTACCATTTCCGAATTTGTAATGTACCTACACAAAATATGACAAAAAACAATATCATCGCCACATTATGCGCAAGGGGTGGGGTAGGTAACCTAAAAAAAAAATCTTTTTATTTTATTTCAGCACTTTGTCGGCGTGATTAATATGTATACCTATGCCGAATTACAGCTTTATCTTCTCAGCTCTCTGAGCTACGGTGGGGACAGACAGGCAGACAGACGTACATGGCGACACTATAAGGGTTCCTTGTTTACTACGGAACCATAAAAACGGACCTCCAATGTAACTAATTGGTGATCCCTGCTCCACCAAGTACAGCCAAAAAACGGACCCCCAATAAGTAATTGGTGATCCCTGCCCCAACTAATACATCCAGGTACGTATTATTAAGATGTATTATATTCAGTATACCTGTATCCGTATCTTGAACTCCATGTTGGAGTTAAGTTTCCTCAGCTTGGACTTGTTGTCGGCGCACCACTGCAGACAGCGGGCGGTACGCTGAGAGTACAACTCTGCTTCCACCTCTGCAGCCGCGCCGTATATGTCTGGAAAATAATAATAAATATTTATTCAACATTGTAATGTTGTGATACGAGGGTGACACTGAAAGTTCTTAGAAAATCAAAAACTGAACAAACTAGCAAGTTATTAGTTTTATTATATCTTTTCAAAATAGTGTCCATTTACATCAATACATCGCTGCATCCGATGGAACCACTGAGGATAGCACTTTACCCACTCGTCCTTAGGGGTCTCTTCGACGGCGTTTTGGAACGCAGCCACTGCTTCCTCGGCGTCCATAAAACGTTTTCCTCAAAGTTATTCTTTTATTTTCGGAAATAAATAAATATCGCAAGGTGCGAGGTAGGGCTATAGGGCGGGTGACCTAGTAATTCGTCTGACGTCGCCAACTAGTCGATTTTTTGCTTGGCGGTGTGCGACGAGGCGTTGTCGTAGTGAAGGAGGATCCTACTGCGAGGTCGTTTCTCCTGAACTTTTTCCAAGTGAAGACAAGTGGCAAACAATTGTTAGTGTACCACGCTGCAGTAACTGTTTCGATCCTCTAAAACAATTGTTGCGTAATGACCTGTCCTTCCGTAGAAGTCTTTCATAAGTATGTCGAACACAGCAACAGAATCCAGCTTTCATAATTATGTCGAACACATTTGAGTCACCTCCGTCCAAATCTTTGAACCATTTCACGACACCAATAAACACGACGGAGTTTTTGGGCCTCTGTCAAATTATGAGGTATCCATCGGGCACAAAGCTTCGTGACCGCTAAAAGTTCATGGAGGATTTTGTGCACTTGACTCATACCGATGCCTAAGCTTGTCGAATCTGCTGATAAGTCACTCTTTTGTCAGTCTCTATCATACGCCGCACAACACTGATGTTATCTTCAGTCGTCGCCGTAGAAGTCCGTCCCTCACGCAGATCATCGGTGAGATTAGTGCGACCACGATTATACTCATTAAAACAGTTGTAAACAGTGGCACGAGATGGGGGCTTCATCGTGAAAGGCCAATCGAAGTCTATCATAACTTTCTTGTTGACTTAAATGACATCGAAAGTCATAAAAAATCATTGTACGAAAATGTTCTCGCGTTTAATTCATGCTGACGTGACACAGACAATTTTCAATTTGCCGCCAAATCGTAAACAAATGGCAAATTAATAAAATAGGTACATACACAATAATATTGGAAATGAGTTCGAAGTATTAAGATCAAGTAGGTACGCAATGTAATGTTAACTTCTAAATATTTAACCTAGGCTACTTGAACTGAGAAATTAAAAATACTTAAACTGAGCCTAAAATTTTGAAAAAAAAAACAGAAACAGTTCTTTACTTATAGATTACAGGAACAGGACTTCTAGGTTAGAAGTCTATGATGTTAAAGTAACATGGTAAATCTCTCAACATTATGCGTACAAACTTACATTTGCATTTGGAATGTATTGGAGAACACGTTTTTCAACTACAATGTTATGTTTGTTCTTGGGATCAATTATCTTAGGATAAAAAACATGGTAGATAACATAATTAATTGTACGGAACCCTCACCACGCGAGTTCAACTCGCACTTGTCTGGTTTTTTTATTAGTTGAGGTTACACAGTAACCGCAAACTGCGTAGTTTTACATTTTTAAACCGCAAAGTGCATAGTTTTATACATTTGCACGTATGGGTTTGCGTCTGGTGATCATAGTCAAATTAATACCCGTCATATTATACCTATAAATGACTTACCGACATTAGTAAGTTCCCGTAGCCCCCTAGCATCGGCCAGCTTGTTAGCGGAGTCATAGTAGCCATTACGTAGGAAGTAGTCCACTAGCATGCGGTCCAGGCGTACCTTACGCCACTGGTTCAGAGTGGTTTGCGATGTGTAAGACATAGCCTTTAGTGAGAAAATAAAAAAAAGAGTTAAATAACTACAAAAATAAAATGCACCGGTTGCAATCAAACTTCGAACCAACGAAAAATTGTGATAGATAGTCTGATTGAAACTTTATGGCGGCTCGGAACATGAGGCGAGTCGCTGCGCAGTCACAAATTCACGTGTCAGCGGGGGTGAGGGGTGCGGTACTGCACAGTGAGGAGCGCACTTCAGAGCAGATTCAAAGAGCAGTATAGTAATACTGCTCTTTGAATTTAACCTTTTGACCGCCACAGTCATGTATAGATGACAGACAAAAATGTGCCCGGCACGCCACGGTCACGACTACACGACAGATTTTAAGGAATAATTCGTATCTTGGCGCCGAGGGCACGTTTATGCTTTTTTGAGTTGGCGATCAGTAGGTTAACGCATAATCAGCTCTCGAGTCACCACGTCCAGGCCACAAGTTAGGGCTGTGTCCTAGACGGCCATTAAACTCTTTATGGTGGTCACTACTAATCTTTGTGACAGGAATTTACCATCAGTTCAAAAATTATTCAAACGTGTCCGACACGCACTTGGCCGGTTTTTTATTTTTATATTAAATTAATCGTTGGGACGCAAGCAACTGGCGGCCAACCTGGCGGCGACGTTGTTAAAAGATGCCCTCCCATTGATAAATTACCCGTCTCTTCACTATTCCATTGCTTACTCAAGGATGCATATCCGGTAGGCTCTAATAATCCTTCCTATCCTAAGGGCACGTCCATTACCACGCCCCCCGGTCCACTCTTTGATATGCAATGGTCTCGGTAGTCCCATGAAACATGTGGCTCCAGGGACTAGTGCGAATCCTTGGGTTCATTCGAGCAATCGAGTCTGGTTTAACCACGCTGTGGTCGGTGCATTTCGTTCATTCATTCATTCTTTCATTCATTAAATTAATCGTTGAGATTAAAATGAAATGAAAAAGTGCATGAAACGCAAACTAAAAACGTTGGGATTTATTCGTTTTGCAGCATTTCTGATATCAATTTAAAGCCTTCTTATGGTGGATCCGCAGCTGTAGCCCGCGAAATTCAGATTCAAATTCAGAAATTCATAGATTTGTTCCCTAATATCATGACAAAGAATGAAAAAAAAAATTTCATGAAAAAGTAATTGAGTTAGATGGAACATCTAACTAATATTAATAATTCTATTAATGATTCTAGTGACCATAATTCTGTAAATAGGTACATAAATGTTATAGTCGCGAATCATATTTTGATCAAGATACAGCCTGACACTGACCTGCAAATTGCAGTTAAAAAATTTCAATTTCACGAGCTACAGCTGCGGATTCACCTTACATAATCAGCCTATGATGTTCCCACTGGTGGGACACAAGCCTCCTCTCTGTGAGAGGGAGTGGGCCGTAATCCACCACGCGGGCCCAGTGCGGGTCGGTAGGTGTCACATGTCATCGAATTTTTGGTTCTAGGATATGCATGGTTTCCTCACGATGCCGATGTTTTCCTTCGCCGTTTTGAGAGCAGTGGTGATGAAATTATTTACACAAAGTAAAGCCCCTGTCCGGGTTCGAACCTACGACCTACAACTCGTAAGTCGCGGCCGTTACCACTGGGCCACCACTGCTCTCTAACACCACCTTGGATTCACCTTAACTAGGAACAATCTAGGGATATTTGGACAGATAGCAATTGAGTCGTATAGAATCAAAAGCAGCAATCTGAAATTTCAGTAATTTGTGGTAATTAAGAAAAATAATGTCGCTCTTTAATCAAATTCACAAGTTAATCACACGTGCAGTATATTATTAAATTTGAGGTTCTTATTTCAATTAAATACCACATTCAGTAGAATAAATTAAAATTACATTAATAATAATTAAATTAATTTTACAGATTAGTTAAATGTCAGATTGCTGCTTTTGTATCTATAGGACTCAATTATACGAAAGAAATTTCTACGAAAGAACATAACTATCACCTTAACCTGTGGGGTGCTGGGCTCAGCCAGGGCGGCTGCCTGTTCCTTCAGGTGCTCCAGTCTCTTCTTACACATATAGGCAGCTTGCACCTCTTCTGTGATCGCTTCAGAGGCCTTGCGCTTCATTGTCGTCAGCTTTTCTACCTGTTGTCCATAATATTTTTTAAAGTTATTTTCGATGTTAAACTTCTAAGGCGACGACTCAATAATTAGACGAGAATTGAGAGTGAAATTTCAAGAATGCGTCACGTTTAGCTTCATTTCGTTACATGAGAGAGAAGAAAGATATAACTCTCTCTTTGTCTCTCAAACTAATGGCCGTATTACAAAACCTTACTCAAGACTTAAAACTAGTTTCAACCAATCAAATGACTTTAAAAGAGTTTTAAATAATGCTTGAGTTTCGTGCGAGGTACTGTAATGCGGGCCTAATTCTCAATATTATTCTTTATTTTTTAAGAAGTTTTACTTCTATCACTTGCAAAGGCATTTTTTGTTTACTTGGCCTGTACTATCCCACTGCCGGGCAAAGGCCTCGCCCAAGTCCATCCAGGAACTCTTTTCCCGCGCCACCTCAAACCAGCCCTCGCGGTACGCGTCCAGGTCATTTCACCACCTCTTTCTCTTTCTTTCATTCATGTTACATAAACAAAATCATTTATTCAAATTAAGCTCATTTCACTGGAGCGTGGGGATTGGTACAAGAAAAGAGAGGCCTATGAAGCCCTGCTGGGCAAAGCTGGATGAAGGTGGACAATGATGACGATGGGGCTTTTCATAGACGAATTGGCGCTCTTGTCCACTTCATTTATTCATTCATATACAGGGTGGATTTTTGAGATGGGTCAGTAAGGGCAGGTACCTTATCCGTTGTCGCTAAAAGAAAATGGCCTTAGGAGACTATCCTTATCTTTATGAGATATTATGATCTACATTGACAGATTTTGGAAAAAAAAAAGTAGTCAACAAGAAAATGGGCAGTTTTCACAAAAACTTTTTTTTGATGCCAATCGATCCCGTTTCTTAGATGGATCAAAAAACTTTATTGGACCAACTTAGGTTTGAGTACTAGAAAAGTCAGAAATTGCAAAAAACTATTCCCATACATTTTGTAGGAAACTAGAATCCAACTTCCTTTTTTATGATGGATAGACTGGCCAAACCTCTAATAGAGTTTCTTAATCCCTGTAAGAAACAGGATCGATTGGCACCAAAAAGGTTTTTGTGAAAACTGCCCATGTTCTTGCCGACTGTACAATTTATTCAAAATCTGTAAATGCAGATAAAAATGTCTCAAAAAGTTAGGTACGGTCTCCTAAGAACGTTTTCCTGTAGCTACAAGGTTAAAGTGGCTGCCCTTACTGCCCCGTCTCAAAAATCCACCCTGTATAAGTACTTTATATGTCTATAAGAGTAGGGGAAGACCAAAGAAACGATGGACGGACTGTGTGAAAGATGATATGGCTAGAAAGGGGGTGACTACCGAGATGACGGCTAATAGAAAAGTATGGAAAAAGGGACATGTTTACACTGATGATATAAGTACTTTATTGTACATCAGAAAAATACTACACCGCTTTGTCTTTAATTTATTTAAAATAGGTATCATATACACTGTACCTACATTATATGATGTATTGAGTAATTCCACTTTGCCCCACCAAGCCCGCCACCCTGGTGTGGCAAAGTGGACTGCCTAAAATTTTGCAGTGGAATATGCCCCACTATTCTGATTTGATGGGGCGGATAACACTAGCATAAACACTTTGTGGATTCTGCCCCACTAGGGTTGGCACCTCAGGATTTGTGTATGAAGGTTAACATGTATTTTTACATTTGTTTGTAAAAAAAAAAAATGTATACCTATATCTGTAAGTAAAACGTTATTAGTGCTGGAAGCTTAGATTTAATACGTAGCGAAGTGGTTTAAATAAAAGTAAAAAATAAATAAATAATTTTAATGTACTATTTATTTCTGGAAGGAATCGGTTTATAAATCACAGATTAATTACCTTTTACAAATAAAATTTTACTAACTAAGATAAATCTTGATAATCACAAATTAAACAATGATTTGTTCTTATGATATGTTCTTAAAACGAAACATATTTACTACATAACTATTCAAAATCACAGATTCTTCATCATTTGGTATACCTTTTACAAATAAAATCTTACTAAGATAAATCTTGATAATCACAAATTAAACAATGATTTGTTCTTATGATATGTTCTTAAAACGAAACATATTTACTACATAACTATTCAAAATCACAGATTCGTCATCATTTTGTATGGTTTGTGTAGATATAGGTATTTTCTTACTGTAATTATAGTAGTTTAAATTTATTTTTATTATTTATAACGTAATCGTTATAAATAATAAAAATAAATTTAAACTATATACATACAAACAGCCACTAAATTACTTGTTACAAAAAATAGAATCACAGATTATAGAGTCACAGATTATAGAATCACAGATTGATCGACATGGTATAAAACAGTCTTATGTATTACCTTATGAATAAAAACAATTTATATGCAAAAAAAAAAGGCCACGAAATTACTTCCGGCTAAAAAACAAAAACTAAAATTATAGAATGATAAAATTTTACATAGCAAAAAGTCTTATTAATACAAATAAGAAACATCCTAACGAAAGTAGGTAAATACTGACTGTTGACAAAATAATTATCATAACAAACAGCCACTATATTAGTTTGAGTACTGACTATTTATAAGAATTAAAATCATCTAAAATCATAGATTTTGTATTTGTTTAGTTCACATTTTTTGGAAAAACTAAAATAGATTTCTTGGAAAAACTATCTTAGTTTTTCCAAAAAATGTCCAACCGTAATGTCGCCGTTTATGAGCTCCATTTGGGCATCTTGTATATTCTGATCGTTTTGTATATATTTATCAAGGCGTAGCTTGGAAGGTTGGTTCTGCATAGATTTAACTATTGAAAGCGTTATGTCTTCGTATAAGACATTAAGAAGTCTTAATAAACTGGGGCTTTTTTTAAGAATTTTTTTGTTAAGTTTATTATGCCAACTTTCGAGGGCATTAGTTGTGCGGTGTTTTGCCCCAAATACGCACCACACTTTTAAAAAGTTATCTTTCAGCCAATTGCGCAGCATATATTTTCTAAATTCATTACTTTTTTCGTCATCTGGGCTTTGTGCGGCTATGTAAAACCAACCTTCAAAAATCTTTTCTTCTGGTAATAAGGGTAAGACTGCGCTAAGCGCTACTTGTTTTCGCAAATATTTAGATTTTGTCAACCCTAACCCTTTCCCCTTTTTCCAAATTGCTTTACAAAAATGAAAAAAGCACCCTTTGATTGATGCTGATTTAAAGACATTTTTAAAACCAGTCATAGCCGCTGCCTCAAAATCCGACTGAAAACTATGTGGTTGCCAATCCGGAATCTGTGATTTTATTACAGAAAAGAGAGCGGTGTAAGCTTTGGTTGATTTAGTACTCATAAGAGCATATACTAATGGCACAATATTTGTTGTTTGTTGGGAGCTACCCAAATCAGCATGCAACGAATACAATTGTATGAACGGTTGTGGGCAACTTTTAAAAGTGCCATCGCCAAAAAAATGTTTGCAGGTTTTCATCAAATTCTTAGCTTGCTCTGAACAAAATATTAAAATAGAAATATCTTCGTCAATATACTTGGCAAGTAAAAAAGAATGAAATTTTTCAGGAACTTCTATTTCTGATAATGTATTGTAATATATTTTTTTTACATTAGCATCTTTGTTTCTGTATTTATACAATGCAGACTTTACTTTACAAAATGGAGGAATTTTACTCACAATATTGCTGTTGCTACTTTCTAAATATAAGGAAGCTACATTTTTGTCGTATGTTGCTGGAATGCTTGGTACGTCTGCTGAAGTGATTTCTCTCTTTATTTTCTGCATTAATTTTGTCACTTTGTTTCGGTCAAAATCAGGTTGACATTGGTGAGGTTTTTCGTTTAAAAGTATATTTCCCTGAAAACAAAAAAATGTAGGTATTAGAAAATATTTATAACATAGCACAACTTCAAGTAATATTATATGTATATGTATTATTATTATTTTAAATTGTATTAGAAGTGAGTCAGTAAAAAGAATTACTAATAAGTAGGGACTTACTTTCACTACAATCGACCCATTGCACTTTTGTCTCCTTCTGTTTTTGCATTCCCAAATTTCAGATGCATTTTTGTACTTTCTTTTGAAATAGTATTGATGCCCAGCTCTAATAATACATTTTCCATCATTTATAAATTCAAGGCCAGTTTGCCCACTAGAACTTCCTGCTACAGAGTCTTCTGCCATTTTTGTAAAGCTGAAAAACACAAAAAATATCTTATTAAAAAAAATCTACACAAATCATCAGCATCCATGAAAAATAAATACGAAAATACTTACAATAAACTCAATACCACTCACCACCACTCCACAAATGCAAATGTCCGTCTATTTTGTAAACAAACAGAATGAAACAAAAAATGTCAGACAAGGACAACCGATAAGTCGCGGTGGGCGAGGCAGTGGTGAACCATAACCGGTTTAGTCATTTTTACTCCAACAGCATGTTTTAATCTCAGATTAAATAAAAAAATACTAACAAACAAATGAAGCCATGATGTTTGTACGGACCTCAAAATAATAGACCTATTTTGACATTTGTGTTCGCGGCGTAATTAGTGATGTAACCATACGACTCGTAGCTAATTTTATGAGCTTATAATTACAAGTATTTATTTACTTTTTCGAAGCCGGGATAAAATGATATAGATTTTTTTTTAAACTTAAATCCTTCCGATATTTTTATTACTTTCGAATGCATTTCAACGCATTTTTTTGTTATTTAATAAGTATTTGATTTATTCAAAGATAAAAAATAATAATATGACAATAATACAAGTACATATCACAAGACTTAATAACTAGACTTAATAAATTAACATAAAACTATAACTCTCATAAAGCGTTTCTGAACGCATTCTTTCACAATCTGTGGTTACGTTACGTTTCGATACTAGTATTTACGATTTCTTTTAATAATTATTATTTAAATTATCCCTTTAGTAATAGTGTTCTCGTACATTATTCTTCGTTTTTTGTTATTTAATAGTTATCAACAGTGATAATGTATCAATTTCTGGGCAAACATCTAAATATATTTTTAAATCATTTAATGTTTGCAACGGATGGATCGGAACGTAAATGGAATACAAATAGCAAATGTCACAGCTATGTCAGACTAAATTGAATAAATACAGCAAAACTATATAATGTATTTATTTAAATCCAGGAAGATTTAATATGTGACAGTTTTTTACAAAAGTAGAACCTTAATACACTGTTTAAATAACCATTTTGATGTATTTAGATTTACGTTTGCTTGTCTCAGACTTGTCAAATCCTAACGTCAGTGGTTACATTTATTTTTTTTACAAACAAATGTAAAAATACATGTTAACCTTCATACACAAATCCTGAGGTGCCAACCCTAGTGGGGCAGAATCCACAAAGTGTTTATGCTAGTGTTATCCGCCCCATCAAATCAGAATAGTGGGGCATATTCCACTGCAAAATTTTAGGCAGTCCACTTTGCCACACCAGGGTGGCGGGCTTGGTGGGGCAAAGTGGAATTACTCGATGTATTGCATCAAATTGATATAATAACTGTCTTCACAGGCACTTAAAATAACACTGACCTACTACTTAGTGCTTTAGAGACATACATAATCAGCCTCTAATGCTGCCACTGCTGGGACACAGGCCTCCTCTCTGTGAGAGGGAGTGGGCCGTAATCCACCACGCGGGCCCAGTGCGGGTTGGTAGATGTCACATGTCTTCGAATTTTTGGTTCGAGGACATGCCGGTTTCCTCACGTTTTCCTTCACCATTTTGAGAGCAGTGGTGATGAAATAATTTACACAAAGTAAAGCGCCTGTCTGGGTTCGAACCAACGATCTACGACTCGTAAGTTGCGGCCGTTACCACTGGGCCACCACTGCTAAGTTTTTTGGCCACTGGGCCATCACAAAATTAGAGACATAGGTTTTTATAATTCAATCAGGCAAATATTGTAACATGCCTTTTTTAACCTTATTTTCCTCAAATCAAATCAAATCAAAATATTTTTATTTCACATAAACCTACATGGGCACTTATGAAACGTCAGAAGCTAGGTGCACGGTTCCAATTGGTTGTTTCCTATGGAGAAGAGCCGGCAAGAAACTCCATGGTTACTATTTTAAAAATAATTGGCTTTTACAATGTTCTCAAATTACAGTGTCAATAGGTATGGGAGGACAGTGTAGGCCTGTCGATAAGTACTTAACAAAAAAGAAAAGAAAAAGGTCTACAAAAGATCTAGTCTATTAAGCCTACAACATTCTCACATTCACAACATACACAAGAATCCATGTAATATATATTAAAATAATAAAAATAAAAACCTATTTAAACCAAAGACATGTTTTCCATTGTATATAATGTCATATATTTAAAATATAATGTCAAAAAAATAATAATAATAAACATCGTAATTTGGGAGCAGTTAATAGACATTTACATAGTTATGCCGTTTCTGATGTACTAGGGAAGCCACATGTGCAGAAGGAATTATTGCCAAACGTCCTTGTCTTCAACATAGTCTTTAATCTTATAATATGCGTTTTTGATAAGGACACGTTTGATGTGGGTTTTGAACTTCCCATCGCTAAGTTCTTCGCTAAGTGCCTGAATTACTAGTTCTGTATGTCTATTATTGTATTATAAACGTCTTTATTTTATTGATATATTTGGTTTTTAGCCATGTTGTATCACAGTAGGTTCTTGAGCTGGTGTGGACAAATCCTGGCTGTTGTAAATTCTAAAGCTTCATATTACTTCACCCTACTTTTTTACTGACACTTTTGCAGCTGTACTTAACTAGTCCCTCTGTTACAAACCATAGCTTAATTATGTAAAAATATGATTGAGTATCTCACCATTCCACCAAGCAGTGAATCAATCCCCCCAGTAGTCACTGGTTGCTTCCTTGTGGCTGTGTCAAGCTCGCTGGCACCACTGCCCACTTGACGGGCCTCAACATCCAGCACACGCTGAGCATTGCGGTAGCGTTTGTTAAATACCTCATAAGGTACCTATAATTTTTACAAGGTCAATGTTGAAAGAATGTAAAATAATAAGTAGGTATTTAATTTCTTGCTCATTTTTTGTAAAAGAATATTTGCATACATAAAGTCAGAGAAGGATAATTAATGGTGTAATTGCATTGTCTTATTAATCACCATTTAAGTTGTTATTCTGGTGACCTACTTAAGAAGCTAATCTTAAAGATGTGGTAAATCAAAAAACTTTAGGATAGTGTTTACCTAATAATACGGGTTATTACTTTGTTTATATTATTTTGCTATAAGTAGGTGCAGGGCCGAATTTAATGCAGTGCAAAAGAGGCCGTGGCCCCGGGCCTCCACAAAATTGGGGCCTCAACAATTTTTTTTTTTTATTAAAGATAAGTTTATATTCACAAGGGACCTATTTTCAAAGATGAAAATTATAAAAAATAGACTGGACTACAATGACACAAAACCGCCTATCAAAGTTATTCCTACTGAGTTTACTCCAAGAACTGGATTTCACCGAAATTATCAATGATTTTTCGACGAAATAGCTCGCAAAGTTCCATTTGCCTAAAATTTATCTTTTTTCTTTTGTATATTTTCACTAAAAATTATTGAAAAATGTGATATTTTTTCTCTATTATTCGTTGCATCGACTTCTTGGTGGCCCCAGGGCCTCCTCACCTACAAATCCGGCCCTGAGTAGGTGATATCTATGTAATTATCTAGCGTAATTATGTAAATTGTTATTGGGGGGTAAGTTTAAGTTACAACGAATATTTCTAAAGAAATCTACAATGTAAATAATAAGCAACACAAACAAAATACAAAATAAAATAACTACTTCGTCGTTAAAAATATAGCCATATTTGGATGATCTTGTAAAAATGATAAAAGTAACATGGCTAACTTTACCTTCAATGTTGCGTGCTCCAAAGACTTTAATTCATTCATCTTGTTGTTAGATTAGTTAAATAAACTTGTATTTTATCCTCAAATACACGTTAACTCTCTCAGGGTAGTCACAATAACTCTTGCGGAGACCTTAGAAATGAAAACAAAACTCAGCTGATTGATCAATGGATTACTAAGCAAAACATACGTAGCTATACAAATCAAACAAAATTTCAGTTTGAGCCATAACTTCCAGTAAATTTGATGTTAATCTGTAAGAAGTGACTATAGGATGATCTAATCACGATATCAGCAACAATAATTTCACGATACAAATGCAAAAAAAATATACAAAACCTTTTTGTGACGAACACGTATTGTCGATACGAACGAAGCAGAACAAATTCAAGAAACATTGTTTTGTCTCTGTTTCTTTGGGTAAAAAAAGAGCGAGATACAAAATATGTTTGTAGAATTTTAAAAGTTCGTTCAGAATCTACTTCATTATCATTTTGTTAACATTATGTTCTAAAAATTAAGTTTAAATCGGTAATATACCAGTCCGTTATGATACAACCATCTAATATTGATAAAAAGATTACTGTAAAATATTGCATTATAATTATTAATATTATATCTTGATTTTCAATTCTTTGTATGTGGTTTTTAAACAGATGCTGCCATAGAGAGTAAATTGTTACCAAGTAGGCAAAGAGTAAAGTAATACCAAGTAGGTTCGTTGGTTATCTTCATGTAGCTTTCAAACGATTAAATTATAAGATTACCATAAAATATTATTCTTATAATTTAAAATATGCATACATTTTTTTTTTAAATCGTATTACTTGCTTTCTGTTCTACTCAATCCAACACAATTTTATGAAATTATCATAACAATTTATTTATATAGCAGATAAAACGAAAAAAAAAATTATGACATTCATATATTATTCATATATTATTCGATTCCAAAATTTCTAATTGACAATTTTCTACGTTGAGCATAGACAACAATTTAGTCCATGCGTTTTCGGCGCGTCAGCGCGTCACTTTCATTACGCAAATCCGCCATTTTGTATGTAGCTGGCGGTGCTTCACGGTATACTTTCTCGGTTCAGTGACTATAGCCACGAAAAACTGGGAAACTTTGTTCAATTAGACTTTGTAAACTGACTGTGAATATAACTAACGATTTTGTGAAGTAACATAGCTTCAACTTCTTGTGCTTTCGTGATTTGTGTGTGCCCTTTAATTGGAGCGCGTGGCTGGTGACTCTTTGTTGTTGGAATCAGCTTATTTACGGTGAGTTTCTTTATATTTACTAATAACAAAGTAGTTCCAGTTAGTTACAAGTACCTCGGAGAAGTTTTAGTGATGTAAAATGTATTATGAGAGAGTTATTAGCAAGAATGTGTTGGCGTCATTGATGCGGTTCTAGCGGCGCGGTGATTGCTTTGCTGTGGCGGTGGCTGGCGGCCGACGACATTATTCTCGCGGCGACGCCGACGCGTTACCTCTTGATCGCGTGAGAAAACGTGTTACTGGCTAATTGGTTTTTCTAGAAATCTCTATGGACTAATCCTAAATTCGGCAAAAATAATTCGGACCGCAAGTTTCTGAGTTTTTGAAAAGTTACCAACATGTGCTCGTAACGGTTATGACCCTAATTCTATAATATTGTGGGAGGTGTGTTCCAATGAGTTTTCTCTTTATACCGAATAAAATGGATTTCTGATAACTCTATAACAAATTCAGGTAAGAACGATACAATTTTCTTATTATTTAAAAAACAAACGTAGTCGGAAGAAAAATCAATATCCGAATATATTACTAGCCACCTGTTTCTTTGAAGGTGTAAAAAGGATGAAAAGCATGTTCACAATACAACTACATTGTGTAATTTCCTTTATGTTGGCTTCTCAGTTACTGATAGGACAAAAAGTGTGATATTGATGACCTTTTCAATAGATAAAGCTGAACCATGATAAGGAATACACTTGTCTATGTTTTTTTACATAGAAGATGCAATGACTTTATTAAATAAATAAATTATTTTTAACTTGTTACTAGTTTAATTTTTATGTGATCAATTTGTGTTGCATGGAAATGTTAAACATCCTTCTTTATTATGAATTTAATTCATCATTAATCTAAAGCTGCAAGTTAAAATGATCGAATTAGACAACTTTAGAAATCTAAGTCACTGTTTCATTGTAATTAAATTCATTTTTACAAAACTCACACAGCGGCAATGCAAGTTTATTGAGAAATATATAACTAACTCTGAATTCTGATATTAAAAAAAAAAGGGAATTTCACTAAAGATCAAAGAAATGTTACATGAACCTGATGATGTGATGAAGTGTTAACTTACTAACAGGATCAACTTACTTGCCAGACCACTTGTGACCCAGGGAATTCATATCATTAACAAAATTGATGTGTTCACATGTCATTTGCGTGAATTGCAAGGACACTTATTATATTATAGATTCACATAGGTAGTATGTCATTGTTTTACTCAATAAACTAACTTATCATCATCAGCCCATAGCAGTCCATTGCTGTACATAGGCCTCTCCAATTGCATGCCATTCAGCTCGGTCATAATCAGAAATGACTGCATTGTCGCATTTGATACATACACTAGAATATCTAATTTGTAAAAATCTCACTGTGGTAACTTTGGAGAAGTAAACTGTTGTTCCACTTGATTCTGGATTGACAATAAAGACAGCTCACTTCACCTTAGTTTTCATGGTAATATTTTGCAGAATTAACTGACTGTAATGAACACACTATGGTCTGCCTGAAGGACTGAGTGCAGAAATCAAACCTTCTAACGTAGAAAATACTTGTAGAGATTTTAATAAATAATACTTATAAAATAGGCAGTTTGTTATGTTAAACATTGAATGGATATTGTTTACCCTCACTAAAGTTATTAGAAATTAGGGTAGGTACTACCTACCCAACAATTATTCTCTCTAATAAGTTTGTTAGCAAAAAAGTTTCAATGGATTTCATTTGAAACTTTCCACCTTTCATTATTTTACCTGTTTAGCTTTTTCATTTGTTCAGTTTTGCTCTTGTTTGAATTCTGAACAAGTTTTATTAATTTGATTGTCAAAGTTTTTTTTTTTATGAAAGTTTGCTGAAACGTTTTCGTATCGTGTTTTATAAGCTCCCGTTTTGATAATTTTGATGAATTAAGTTTTTTCGTCGATTTATTGCTATTTCTTTTTCAGCTAGAGAGTTTTATTGCTGTTTCCTATAGAAATGTTTGGCTGCGGGCGGCGGATGACGTAACGCGTTCGTCCTAAAACTTATCCAAGTCGTAGTGTTTTATCTAAAATACTGCCTTCATGTTATAAAACTTCGATAAAAGAAAACATGTCTCACAGTTTCATCTCTTAAAATCAGCAACCATCGTTCTCAAGTTTCATCAACAAATCGCGGCTAGGAGTAAACGCGTCATATTCACTAATGCGCCAAATTTTATTCGACGATACAATGCAATCTAAAATAACCTTATTGCTCCCAGCGGCAAATCCCAAAAATGACATCTATATTCGACCACTCATAAACATACCTAAATGAATAATGTGCGCCGTCAAGAACGTTGGCTCTTGTCGCCCATACATATTCATATATAACGCTCTTAGCAACAAAATTTATGTACTTTGTACGAGACACGCAATACGAAATAAAACAGCGTTTCTTAAACCCTCCAACGAATACATTATAATCCTCTGGTAAACATAAGCCTTGCTAACAAAGACAACGAATCGTGCAAAAGAATGACACGCAAATTAAAACTTCGAATTCTCTAGTCATGTGCGGATCTTGAACCACATATAAGTATAACATCGTTTGTTAGAAATGACGCGTCTAGCTGCTTAGGTGTCGCATAGCATCACATAGCTATACGTATGTACTGGGGCGTAAACAAAGAGGACGTGTAGTGGATCGCATCGGTTCGCCTCGACCTATCTTTACACGCTCAAGACGTAACTAGGTATAGTCGAGTCTAGTTTATATGTAACTAGCTAGTAGATAACGATAGACTAACTCCGCTTGGCTTGCCATCGACTCTAGGGTTGTCGACAAACAACATAAGTTCATTACAAACAATTTCTTTAGAAACGTTTTATCAAGAAATACCTTTGTCGTGACAAATTACCATGTTAAATTAGTCTATTGATGAATGAAAAGTGCATCATAAAAATTTCCTTAATTACTCGTAACATTCCATTTTAGATAACACCGTAATGACGCCTACTGTCTATCATTTGTGACGCTATAACTAACATCATACGCTCTTTCGCGCGTGCCCATCCTACCGTTACAGACTTTTCCCACTCATTTTTCAACGTCCGTATATTATAAATCGTTTATATGACATCCATGGAGCTCGCTTAGATACTTCTCGGTAAATAGACGGACGGACAGACCACATCCGTTAGTGGCGGTGTGAATGTGCACGTGTGAACGGCTCGCACACACACGCCATCTCAACCGGCCAGGCGGGTTGTCGATCGGCAATCGATTGCGCGTTCCTTTTAAATACTCGCCTACAATCATCGCCACGATTTTATTTAGCTTTGTTTTCTTGCTCGAGGCCGTGGAAAGGTGTCTTCGCGGAATAACTTGTTTTTTTTTTCTCGATGTTCATCTTTATATTGTGGCTAGTATCTTTTATAGTTTGATAGTGTTGGGACGGTTTTAGCCATTCTTATCTCTGGTAATTGTTTAATTGTAATCGTAAAAATCTTTAATAACTGTTGCATTAGTTAACTTCTGGTCAAACTTAAAAAACTGATAAGAATCACTTAGGCTGATTTGTTTAAAATGTATAGCGATAGTCAAAGATAAATTGTAATACAATAGAAAATAATTATAGGTACTTTATGTAAATTGTCGTCTCCGCGTGCTGCTTATCTACTTAAGACGCTGACAACACCTAAACCGCGGTCACTGTCAGATTGCATAGAAAAGAAAGAGAAGCGCGACGACAAAACGCTTGTAATTTATTGCAAAATATGAAGTAATTATCTATTTACTCAGAATTGAGTTGAGTAATCGAAAATAAAAAACAACCAAGTTCTGCATTAGAATAAGACGTACTTGTTATTAATTAAATACGTAATTTATGTTGATATTTAATACAGATATTTTGGATTAGAACTCAAGGTTAGAGGTTAGTTTAACGTTAGTTTGTATCGAGATTTTTTTTTCAAAACGTGTTTTGGTGACAACCAAGTTCTGGAAAATATGTTCAAAATTAACATATATTTTTTCCGCTACCACAAACCATACAGATTTGGCAATTTTCTTTCTTAAGAGAAGCCTATTTTGGTCAATTGGGTCTTGTCAGCGCCTTAATGATATCTCCATTTAGTTTCGTCACTTTTGTTGTAGGATTCGAATTTAAATGTACCTAAGTTTTTCTTAATTATTCCTTGCATATTCAAGTTTGTACTTAATATGTTAATCATGTGTGGCAATTTAGACATAATATTTATTTATACATATTATGTATTATCCTTGGACACGTGTAAGATAATTTACTTATTTTTGCATATTTCTCAAAGTAGTATCGTTCTTCATTTACTTATGCTATTTATCAGACTACGCGCCCTCTACCAAACATGCACCTCCCCAAAATGCATTTCAGTGTATCCCGAGGGTAGATCAATTTAATTTGTCTAAAAAGTGCTAGCGGGTGACCAAACTGCCGCACTTCTACATATATCGCACCGCGTTATCCCCTCTATCAAACAATTTGTTGAGGGGTTTCTATACAATGTATCATATATCACTTGAACTAAAACCACATAAAGGCTCGTGCAGACTGGCGCGACGCGACACCGGTAGAACGATATCCATGAAATTTTCATAGAAATTGCACGTGCATAGTAATTGTTGCACGAGCCTTAAAACGCACTTTCGCCTGTCACATAATACTTTTTTTTTTTCTATCTATCATCAAGGCTCTTGCAGACTGGCGCGACAGGCAGCGCGATACTTTTCATGAAGTTTTCATAGAAATTGTGCTACTAGCGTGGCGTCGCGCCTGTCTGCACGAGCCTTTAAACTTACACAGCCAGAGTAATAAAAGAAAAGGCATAAAAACTAAAAAATGCAGGTGCTTTTTTTCCCGTAATGAAATATAGGAACAAGTCGCCGCATAGTTGTCATTTTAGCGACTTTCACCTCTTGCAAAAAATGTATCATATATCACTTGAAATAAAACCACATAACGCACTTTCCCTGTTACATAATACATTTTCCTCTAACTAGTATTAAACTTACACAGACAGAGTTAAAAAAGAAAAGGCATAAAAATATTAGACTAAAAAATTGCAGGTGCTTTTCCCGTAATGAAATATTGGAACAAGTCGCCGCATAATTGTCATTTTAACGACTTTCACCTTTTGCAAAAAAGGTCTAAATATTATGGAGCCATTACTATATCCAGCACGAGACAGCTACAACCTGAGTTGATTGATTGATATCGTAAATTTAAACGGCCTAACCTGTTATTCTATGTACAGTCGCCAACACACCCAGGTTATACGAAACTGGCAAATTTCTCCAAATGATTTTAAAACTTAAAATGTTGATGGTTAAGTTCATAATTGAATGAGAAAATTTGACAGTTTGTGGAAACTTGGCGACTGTAGCTATAAAAATAGATATAACGGTGCTGCAATATTCATCAAATTCAGCAAATTTATCAGCGTTTGTTGCCATCATATCCCAAACACGGTGACTTGTCACCTAAGTAATAAATGTGCATAAAGCTTGCAGTTTTTTACTTACCGACTGTAGACTTAGATTTCCTGTGAAGATGACATCTGGGTTTTTACAGACGCGTCTAATGTACTTAGGTATTTTTTATAGTTATGTGTCAAGTAATCTCATCATGCAATTCATGAAATGAAGACAAATTACACTTGATAGTTGAAAAAATAAGTTTAAACTGACTCCTTTAAAAACGTCACGTCTTTTTCTTCCCACTTCGTTCCAGTTTTGTTTTATTCAATTCTTTGTTCTTACTCGATCGAATATAGGTCTTTATGGCGATCCAATCGAGGTCATCGGGTCGCTGGCCTTTCAGCACGACTTTCGGCATTTCTTAGCTTCTTTTTACAACCAAAGAGAATAGGATATTACATAACATCATGCCTCTTATCCCCCAAGGGTTAGGCAGAGGTTTCCCGGAGGACATGGTGGAGCCCCAGGAGGACACGGTGGAGCATACGGTGGAGGTCTTCCCGGCTTGGGCAGAACACCGCCGTGTCCTCGTGGAGGCGATCGGCGGCAGAGATCTCTCGCGTCCGGCCCTGGTTCAGGCCATGGTACGGAGCGAGAGGGCATGGGCAGCCGTCACCTCCTTCTGCGAAGCAGTGATGCTCGCGAAGGAGGAGGTGGGACGGTTGAGAGAAAGGCAAATTTCGCGCCCTCTCGCCCCTAGCCGCCGCAGGAGACGCCCTGGGCGTCGGGAATCCCGGGCGGATTTCCGGCCACCGTAGGCGCGGGCTTGCTTACGTTGAGCAATGGGTAGCTCACCGTCCGGTAAGGCACGGGTCGACAGCGCGTTGTATTCCACGCGCGCCTTAAAGAGATGTCGTCAGCACAAATGTAGGGGTCCACTAGGACCGATGCCTGCCGGGGTCGCGGGAAGGTACTAAAGGGTCACCGAGGCCCTTGGCAACACAGGCAACAGGAAGGAATACGGGTGGGTTTTAGTCAGTAAGAGTCTGACACACCCTCCCGCTCCGCCCAGAACGGGAGAAGTTATTTGATGATTTCCCATCCAAAAACCAAAAGGCAGAGGTTTACTTATAGTTTACCCCCACATTTCGCCAGTTATATTTTTGTCGAGCCTATTGAGGCTCGCCCCTTATCACATGGGACAATAGGGATACTACTGAGAAATTCCTGATGGAACAACCCAATAACACTGCCCGATCTGGGAATCGAAGCCATGACTTCATGCTCAGCAGTAGCGCTTGCGACCTACTAGATCATCAATTTCCATTTGATGAGGCATATAGGTCACAGTGCTCATAATCCAACGATGCGTCACTGTTTATGCAAGATTACGAATGCAGCAGTATCGCGTTGGATTTCAAGATCACAATTACGAGTAAATAAAGCCTTGTTGCTAGGCTATTTTTTTATAACTAGCAGTTTTATTGCTTAATGCATTTAAAGCCACGGATTAGCAACCAGCGGAGTAATTTCTAACACACTATCAATAGCAATGGGTGTCCATTGCTTTATTTACGTTGTCGAGCCTACAATTTTTTTTGGAAAATATGAAGCAATGGATTAGCAATATTGCTAATCTAATAATAAATGAAAGTATATACTTCAAAATTATTCAGATTATATTGATAATGGCGCCGATTCCCTTGTTCACAAACTAAACTAAATTTAAGTTCAGTGCATCCTTTTCTTTCTATTTCATTAAGAAAAGGACAGAAGATCATTTTTAGTTTAGTCCTGTCAAATTAATCAGCGCTTGACGTAATTTTAGTAGGCAAGTTTTTAATCACGTCTAAACTTGTATGGAGTAGTGACAGTTGCTGATTAATTTGACAGGACTAAACTAAAATTTATCTTCTGTCCTCTTTTTAATGAAATAGAAAGAAAAAGATGCACTGAACTTAAATTTAGTTTAGTTTGTGAACAAGGGAATCGGCGCCAGTGTTTTACGCAATTAAGGTGCTGGTGCCACTAATTTGTTGTGATATATCACCGAATTGTATCATGTTATATAATATACAAGGTGTCGTGTTGCATCCTCGTTAAATTCAAGGAGGTAACTATGCTAATGATTCTCGAAACAAATCAATAATAAAATAAGTATGTCTTTTTCTTTCTTTTTTCGGAAATGGGCATGTGTGAGACACGCATGTTAAAACGCGGCCCGTGTGATACCGCACTGTTACTGTCCTTTTACACACACACTACCGCCGCATACGCAACGGGGTGATTCTGTTCTGTGAAAGTGGTGTATTCTAAAATACTGTCAAACTTAAATAACTAAACAAACAAGTATGTATTTAAGTATTGAGCACGTATCGTAATTTTATTTTCATTCATAGCAGCCTCTTAAAATTTGACGAGGATGCAAAACGACACCTTGTATACACTAGCGGCCCGCTCCGGCTTCGCTCGGGTGAACATTGATGAATATTAGCGTCGTTAGATTTATCTATCCCGACTGCATGTTTTAAGTGATGAATTTGAACAAACTGGTTATTGTGACTTTACTATAATTGTTAGACATTTATGCTATCGCGGTCTTTTTTTGTGAATAATAATGAGTACTACAATAAAATTGTGTAGTACATTATTTTTATGTATCATCAATAGTTTTCGCAGCGGTTAGTGATTTTTATTGGTAAATTTTTGCTACCTTGGTTTACATTATTGCAATTTACGTACGGATTTCATTTTTTTTTTAAAATGAAATATAGCCTGTGTCCTTTTGGGATAATGTAGCTTTCTATTCGTGAAAGAATGATTACAATCGGTTCAGTAGTTTTTGGAGTTAAAAATACAAATCTTTCCTCTTTTATAATATTAGTATAGATATTTATTTTTTCAATAACCTTTTCCTAATTTGGGAGTCAGATTCTTTCTTATTAAAACACTGTTATTTGAGAAAATGATAAATTCAAACTAAATCAATTAAATCCTCCTTTTATTCTTGTTGTCACTACGCAAGAATCCCGATGTTTTTGCGAATAACATTAAGACGTAAAACACTCAATAATTCGATGGCTCTTCAACATCGTCTTGTCCAATTACTTTTGTTGGAGGAGTCGTCAGTAACATCAGTCTTCTTAAGCGTAATAGGAATATTAATAAGTAATTTTCGCCCCTATTACATGGGACTTAAAGATAACTGGAGAAATGTGGTTCTAATAATAACACGGTACACCTCTGCCTAACCTTTCGAAGAATACAGGCGTAATGTTATTTTATGAGTAAATTTTCCTTATGACACAATCGTAAGCACGTGAAGTGTTTCTTGAATAATAAGCGTCTGTATCAGGCATTACTGCAAATAATGCTGGACGACTTATATATAAGAGCATGTGGCTATTGGCTGGTTATGTATTCTATTGTGAGTGAGGAATGAGCTAAATGAGATTACTTGAGGATGCAGTAGTAATGTTTCACTTTCAGTAATTATACTAATTGTTCGTCGAGTCGTTGAGCTCCTTAAGTAAGTTGAGCTACACGATTACTGACAAATGCTTGCACTGACTGGATAGGTCCACTCAAATTTGTGTGGTTCTTTCCTCAAAAGACCATTTCAGTCATGGATCTACATGGTCCTCACATGATCTGACCAAGATTATGTCTGGACTTTAAAAGAGACTTCGACCCTTGAGTTTTGTTTCGCCATTTCTTCTCAGGGGTAGTCAGATAGGAAATGTCGACTCCAACTAGCTTATTTTTTAATATGACGTGTAAAAGTGATTCTCATATCCTATTTACAGAATAAACAATTTCATTTCACTAAAAATGGTTTGTGAAAAGCTAAAATGTATTGTAGAATTGGTAATTATCTTGTTATAGTATTTAGTGTCCCACAGAGTAATAGATTCTCCTCTCCGTCAAATAGTCCCTGAAAATAATTTAACAAAAAAAAATCGGTACCCTTTAGAAATACTGTGTTTCTAATGGAAAAAAATGCAATTTAGCAAAAGCAGTCGATTTTAAAACTAATGTAAAACAAAACACAGTTCTTATATCAGTAACATTAACTTGGCTATGTTTATAAGATCATGTAACACATTACCACACACGATGTAATATTTTTTAATGCATTGTCCTATTAATTTGTTATCTGCCTTGAACTAGAAACAAGGATATTTCTATGACATGTTCACGCTACGCTACCATTATCTACACTGCTTGTTAATCAATTACGATTAGTAATAATACTAAATCGTAATAGACGAATATGAGACTATGCCATTATTCGACGATAGGAAGGCTCCTATCGTCCAATTCAATCCAATCCAAATCGTCCAATTGGGGCCTACTGCTGCATACAGACGTAGGCCCCAGTTGTTTTAGGAATGAGTACTAACATTATGCTGATGGGCCTGACGAAAGCCCATAATGAGGCATCTTATAAACACCACCCTGTCAGTCAGTATTATAATTTAAGTACGAACATACCAAATAAGTTAAATTGACTACTAGCTTCTAGAATTGTAAGTATTTCTTTGGAGTGTAATTGGATCCAGTTGTCTTTTAGATAAATAAATTATTATTATTATTATGGCAGTAAAATGCCCTACCGTAAACTATACGGACTTAGGTAGTATGATACCCCACAAAACGCTAGCTTCTACGAACAAACCAAACTCCCGCAAGACAAATTTGAACATTCGTTCTGTATAGTAGCATTGTCAAAAACTGTATAATTTAACTTACGTACAGTTCTATTGTACAACGGGTCGTTAATTCTACCTCCCTCTCCCCCCCCGAGCGAGGCGGGGTGTGGACCCCGCCTCGCCGTTGACCGACCTATTAAAATTGTAATTACCGAACGGCATTGTGTATTATTGTCGAAAAGACGTCATATTGATTTCACGATATGCTGTAACGGTAATAATATTAATGAAGCAATCGATTCTATCAAGATGATAGTTCGAATTTCATTATTTGGGGAAATGGTTGGTCAGAATAACTATAAATTTAAATTCTGTACTACTGATTCACTTGTGAATAAAACCAATTGATCAAATAACGCTATTCAGTCTTTGTGAATGATTTGCTTTTCCGAGTGTTTTTGCAGCCTCGCAAAAAACTGCTCTAGATCCAGCGATGTGCCAAATGGACAAAACGTATGCCTGAAGTAGTTTTGGCTTATCTTCAAAAACTTAGCAAATAAGAACTTCATTCATACTCGAAAACTTTACAAAAGGACTCGAGCAGATAAAAAAGTTTTAATGTACACAGGAAACGGGTATAGCCTTTCAAACTAGTTAGTCGAGTAATATCAAGCTGAGATAACTATACGTGGTTATTGTCGCATTTATCGGTCGAGGCGAAGCCAGCAAGTAGCCAAGAATGACGCAAAAACACTAAAACAAGGAGGCTTACGCTGTGCCATGATGATGAGGAAATAGGGAAAGATGTCTTGTCAAAAATGACATTATGAGTCATCGTCTGATCGAAGATAGCTTGTTTGAATCCTGTCTTATTCTTTCAGTTACTGTTTTCAAGAATCACATAAAGAAAAAGGATAGGTGTATCTCCTTATAATAAACCACATTTTTTTAAACGTAGCAAATGTTACCAACGGAATATAATAATTCACTTAATATCAGAGTACACTACAGTTAATTTCGCATACAACGTCGACAAAGCGTTGTCGAACAATAGTTAATGTGATTTTGACACAAAGGCGAGGGAGCTCGTCCGAGGGACGCTTCCCTCCATCTCTGGCACATCCCAAGATTTGAGATATGACCTTGTGGTGTCCCCTCCGATAGTAACTCACTTATCAAGGCCTCTTTATTCTTCGTGGCGTCCGGGTTTCTTTGATGTTATTGTACATCGAGTACAAGAGTGCCTCAAATTGAAGTCGCAAATATGATATATCACATAATCTTAACTGAGTTTGATTACGTTCTCGAGCACAAATATTTTTATTCGTGGAAGTTGGATTGAAGTGTTCGAGTAAGTAAACTGAGGCGCTGTCACTCATTTCGTTGTTGGGTTTCCGTCTTGGAGCTCGTTTGACGAAGGTTTGATGTGTTCTACGAAATATTGACTACCTTTCTATGTATTGTGGCATATACGAGATATGAAGTATTCGAGAATTCCCGCCTTAACTATTCAAATACATGGGTATTATGGGAACGACGCATTCAATTCATTGTTCCAATATCTGTCAAATTAATATCAAGTCATGAATAAATGAACTCCCGTCTCTCCGTGATCGATTCCATCAACTCTCCAATACAAGTTCTTAGAATCTTAAAGGCTCGTGCAGACTAGCGCAATATCGCCCCAGTTTTTGCCTTTACAAACGACGAAAGTGAAAAAAAAACAAATCTTTACGAACAGAATATTTGTATTAGTTGCTCAGTAAAGTTTAGTATCGAAATTTATTTACAGCATGTTCTATTCGCCGCTTCGCTGGTCGTGGGCGCGAGTGGTCAACACATCCAAAAATATATTATTGCGTGAATCTGCGTATGAATAGATTTTTGCACGACACCAGTATTACTTTATTTGGTATAAAATGTATCTGGAGCTGGTGAAAACATTTTGGTTTTAATTCCGCCACGTCATCTCATAAACGAATTGTCATTTGGGGTAGATAATGTATGTATGTTCAGATCTTGAAAAGTAAAGTGTATTCTTTCGAGCTTATAATAATAAAATTGGTTACATATTTTCCAAGTTGGTATCGTCTTACGAGCACATCATTAATTGCTATTTTTGCAACCTAGCCTCCCAATCTGCTTAAAAATGCGAGGATGAAGAAAAAATTGATTGTCAGTCTCCTTTCTATCGCAAATTAGCGCTTTGAATGATTGGCTCTTACAAGAGCTATCAAATTCTGACGCATTACGTCTGCACCAGAAAAAAACTTGGCGTGTGGGCGTTGAGCAGTCTACACGAACAATATGAGGTGTTCCAAACGCGGTATAAACATTGAGTATTATCCATTTGGACGCGATCATACCGTTGTTTATTGCAACTGAACGCGCGCCCATAATGCTGGATTTATAGCTCAATTTACTGTTCCCATACCTCACAGTTTTATGTTCAATGTAGTGTGCCTTTCTTTATCAATTCCTATTTTAACTTTTCTAACGAAGCGGGATTAACAAGTATTCAGATATTCATTTAAAATGTACCTACGCGGAAGAAAAGCCTAAATTCTCCACTAACACGTAAAGCCATTATGTAATCGACAAATAAAAACGTTACACGTGCGAATCTGAAGGTTACAGTACTTTATATTGTTACGATATTGCGAATTCTATGTCGGTATAGATAGCTGTTGCTATACGTTCACGTCTGGGCAAATATTTAAGCGCGATGACGCCGCCGCGTATTGAAGGCTCTCACAGACAGACGCAACACGACGGTGCTGTGCGGCCCGATTCTGGTAGAACAATGTCCATGAAGTTTTCATAGATTTTTGTCTACTTGATTCGCGTCGCGCCTGTCTGGTGGAGCCTGAAGATAGAATGTACATTACCATTGTTCAAATTAAACGAATCGATTTTTTTACGGCTAACATTAAAACTGTTCCTAAGCTTAGAAGTAAACGTTTAATTACAAGAAACCTATAAAAAATGGAATTAAACGTCAAAGCTGACCGCACTAAAATTCCTACCCCGTCCCCGTTCGCCACTTTTCTCTCACAGTTTGATACAACCATTTTCAGCTTGGCTTTATACGTGTTTTATCGTACACTTTACGTAATTAAACACACGGTTTACACCGCATGGTGATCATTAAAATGTATTTAATGGCGTCTTGTGTAAGCTGTTTTCTCAAAGCACATTCCCCGGGTGTTTTTTCGTAGGGCCTGGTTATTCGGCCGGTTAATGAAAGCCGACGAGATGGGATAGCTAATTGGATTCCGTTTTGTATCGGAAGCCAGCGGCGCGGCTGCGTTTCCGTTCCGAGCGGTGTTATTCACCTTTCGTGTTCTTTGTCATGGTAATTTTTTAGAAACAAAATGACACGCTTTAGCGGCAATCGAATAGATGGACTCCGCCGCAGTCCGACTTTCGCTATAAAATTTTATTTTGACGGGCAAACCTTACCTCCGCCTTCCATTTAACTTTTAGCAATCCACCGTTTTTATATACTTTGCAAAACAATTCTCGTATAGATACGTTCGGACGAAACCTCAGGAAACTTTACCGTGAATGCCGAGAGCATTCCTCGGACTCTTTCCCTAACTTTTATTAAAACAATAAAATAACTTTCCCCAGCTACTCGTCTATAATTTATTCTCAAGCGCGTCTAACCTTTATCTTCGCCGGTATCGCCATTACCGATGCTTTATCGACAAAAAAACGGGTATTTACAGCGAAAAACATGTCACTAGAATTTTGCGACGACGTCGAATTTGATCTAAGGCTTGCTGCTGAGTCATACAAGTGGCGACTGTCGGGGGTAGGGCGGTGTTTGGGAGGGGGGGAGGAAACCGCTCCGCTCAGCCACCTATTGTAGTATTGTGGAGGCACGTTGTTTTTGCGGAGAGTGGTGTGTCAGCGACAGGACGTACGCCGACGTGGCCGTGGCGAACTAGGCTTGAACGAGAACGCAACTCGTTTCAAAGGTCTAGCTAGACAATTTATGCGGTCGCTTTGTTGATGACATTCTGCAAGTGAACGATGATCGCTTTTGTCTAATAGCACTATAAGGTTTCAAAATGACCCCAAGCCCTAAGCTAAGACAACGTAAATGGGCAACACGCCGTAGCTAACGAAATAGATTTCATAATATAAATAATACTCCGTTTACAAAGACTATCTTTTGAGAGCTCTCGTTCTTTCACAAGGAAAAAAAAGTAGGAAAAATGTTGGAACACTTCTAACAACGAGCGTGCAGATGTTTTTATAAACTCAGGATCCGTTCAATGCGATGCAGAAATGAAAAAGCAGACGTAAGTTAATTAAATAACGTCGGGCGTAAATTTTATTATTAGTAAGGTGGAGAAAAGTCGTTTTGAAAGATGCAAGATGAGTCAGTTGGGAAGTTTTCTGGCGACGAACTGTAAATGGCAATTACTTAGTCCGCAAGTTGCCACGACTCGACTGGGGGTTGTTGCCGACTGTTTGGACAATTTTTATTTCCATCGTTCTCTAACATTTGTTTCTTTTATATTTTTCTACTGTCTGTGCCGAATTACATTTTGTTTTGTTTGTTTGCGCTTTCCTTTTTAGTCCCTACTTTGTGCTTATCGACGTCTTCCTGTGCTTTGCTTCACTTTGCGTTTCTGTTAATGAATTTCAGTGCAAAGATTTATCTTCAGCTAGCTTGGCCATAACTTTTTTTTGTTAGATTTTCCTACTGCTTCGATTAAAACACATGATTCACCAAATCATTATTTTGTTAACATTACGTTGTTAGCTGGAAAATCCTTTCATGTTTATTTATAATGTTTGGACGTAAACTATTTAAACAAGTCTGCAATAAATACGTATTTCGCCAATTTACTAATGACCATTATTTGCGAATCTGAAACCATTCCCAACGGGATAACATTTGTGATTCTAACATTAAATTAGTCAGCGACATAATTTGTGTATTTAATTATTTAGCACAGAGTGCGGCAATTGTGTTTATGTTACAATTTCATAGAATGCAGATAAAGTTACAAGACCAGTATGTACTGGCAATTGATGTCACCGGGTTATCATTGTTCAAATGGAATAGCTGAGAGAAAAATAAACTTTGAAGCCGATGTTGATAGCGTACGCCGTTATAAAACTTATCATATAATTACATTAGGTACTTTGATACTCACATTGTATACAATTAATTAGTTTTGAAATATTACATCGTTATAAAAATCCATGCTTTAAATGGCATAATTTTCTTACATAAATGCGAGAGTTTTTATACAAATATGTGAATATGTAAATCATTTTTATTGCGTTGTGAATAAATTGAACTTGATTAGAGTTAAATGTCACAACTCTGACTGTTCTCACGCCTTCATTCTTGAATATTTATTTTCAGACGAGTGCCTAAATTAATCATGAGCATTTTGGGCCGGACGTTTTTTGTCGGTGACCGATTCTATAGACTGATAGATAACACCTGCAAATCTGTCTTGATACAGTTGCATCAAAGCACCAAAGTTTCCAATCATCCTGTAGACTGTAAGTCAGCCATCACTCTTATCACTCACTCTCAAATGCCACTGTCTAGCCCAGATCATCCGACGTATGCAATTGGCGACATTGACAAGGCAATTTAAAAATTCAAGTCCTCAAACAAGATTCTCTTTGTTTTCGTGTATTCATGAACGAATCGACGGACTCTTTGATTAAACTTATCATAACGGGCAATTATAATATGTATCAGACATTTTAATGTTAGCTACTATAATAATACTTAACCAAATGCGACATACGATGGTAACTCCGATAACCTAACTTTGAAGTCAGATTGCTCGATCACTAATTTTATTTATTGTGTACGATCTCAAGACATCGTGACTTCGGGAGAAACTAGTTATACGACGAAGATTCAAAATAATTAATATTCTATTATCGCTGACACGTGTATTTATGGCCCAAATAAATATAAATAAGTCTTGTCTTATTCTGCTTACGTGTTCTAGGGGCTAGTCGCTTCCATATCTGGCTGACGTAAACTAAACGACGCCGATTCTCCACCGGAGATTGTTTTTCAAAGTGGCCCCTCCTCGAATTGTTGTAGCGAAAATCACATTTTTGGTCTTTCGAATTCATTAAGGGTCTTCCTTTCTTTGGATGGAGTTCGATTTCGTATTTTAATTGGGTCTTATGTAAATTCGTAATAAACTTGTGTTTTAATATAAACTAGATTTTACCGGGGCTTCGCCTACGTGGATGTCGGGAAATATCCCACGGGAAAGCACTACCGGAATACTTTTAGTGTGTCCAAATCCATTCAGTCATTTTTGCGCCAATCCGGAACATACATCCAGACAAATTGACAATAATTCTAAACAAACCCTACACCTTAGTCAAAATATGTAGCTGTGCCGTTTCGATCAATTTTTCACCTTACGCCCATGTGAATGTAGCGAAATGGCCAAGCCACATATTTTGACTAAGGTGTAGAGTTTGTGAAGTTAGGGCGTGTAGAGTTTAGAAGCTTGGCTCTACATTAGAGTTGATAACTTTTTGACAGTGCGCGCCATGTGGTATCGTCTTGGCAACATTTTACATGAAAATGTTTTTGGTGGGATAGCTATATTTCGGCATCAGACTCGTTCCCCACCTCGTAGTAATTGCTTTTTTTTTTTCAGTGTACTGTTTTGACTTTGTTACAATTTCATTAAAAGTATAGATAAAATAAATTGACTAACAACAGGAAACAGGCGATGTTGTCACAAATAACACGTTCAATTTCCGGATGACCTTTGGCGTGGTTTTGTAGGCAAATGGCGATTTCTCACGTTCGATCCTAATCTTTCATGTTACAAAAGTAGTATTTTTAAAGTAAACTCTGATTACACCGAACTAAGAATAGAACTAATTAATTAAAGAACCCACGTAATGATATTCGTTACGTGTGTTAAACTCGCTTAGTATAAAAAAATACGCACAATTAAAAATACAGCAAACCTAGTTCTTAATGGACGGTTATAATATTATCAGACAGATACGATAACCTGACACTAATTCCTTCTTCCAGTTCTTGTCGACAAAAATATCCGTCGCTAATATTGGAAAATTAAAACGTCGGAAAGTCGATAAAACAGAGTTGCGGCGTCATCTAAAATCTCGCTAAGATGGCGTTTCTTTTATGTGGAACTGTGAAAGATCGTGTCTCGGCGCGACAGTAAAAAGTAGCTGACTGAACCGATCCGGTTTACTGGCGTCGGCAAAAAATTCACATGTGTATATAGATCGGCTATGTGAGACGTCGGTAATTAATGATTCCGTTTTAGAACGATACTTATGTTAATCGAGCTAAAGATACGCGTGTTGGCAATTTTTCGAAGACGTGGCCATTTAGAATTGTATTGTATTTGTCTATTTTAAGGTTAGGTCAAAACTTGTTTATATCTTTGAATTAAGGCTCGTGCAGGCTGGCGCGATATGTCGCGCTACGATACACCGGTAAAACAATTTCTATAAAAACTTCATGGAAATTGTTCTACCGGGGTCGTCGCGCCAGTCTGCACGAGCCTTTATTTCGTATTCATTAATTATGTCGCCAAGCTCACAATTGGGATGATGCATCGATTTTTATATGTAGGTATAGATATTTAAATGTAGTATTAAAAATCAGTCCAATGTTAAATTAACATGATGTCTAATTTAAAAAAAAACATCCTAATTTATCTGCGAAGTTTTATTTAAAACACTTTTTTTTTTGGGTGGGAAATCATCAAATAACTTCGCCCGCTCTGGGCGGAGCGGGAGGGTGTGTCAGACTCTTACTGACTAAAACCCACCCGTATTCCTTCCTTTGCCTGTGTTGCCAGGGGCCTCGGTAACCCTTTGGTACCTTCCCGCAACCCCGGTAGATTTAAAACACCTGGACGAGTAATATCAAGTAACGAAAAACCGCTGATACTGAAAAACAAAAACATACAATTTAGTTTATCGTATGACAAGTTTCAAAAATCATTGTCACCATTCGTAGCCGTACAGTTTTATCTCAAAGTATATAAAGCCGTGTAAATTATATTAACTATGTTAATTAATCCTCAGTGCTAGACTTTTTCTCGCCGCTGACATTGACGAGAGCCACAGACGGTAATTATAAAACCACCTGGCTGGAAACCAGTCATGAGACTCGCGAATAAAACAGTCATGGCATCCTCTGTTGGTTGAAAAATTTTACTCGTTTTATCTTTGCTGTAAAAAACTGGTATTCCACGAATTGTTGCGTCAGTTTTGTTTTTAACTAGGCATGGAATCATCAGCTGCGTTTACTCTAAATTAACGGAGGATATTAGTAATTAACTAGATGAAATCGTCTCAGTTAAAGTATGTGTGGTTTATGACCTCGGATAAAATTGCTGTTTAGTTACAATGTATAATGCCGAAGAGTATTTGAACATCAGTAATTTAAAATTGGACTTGGCATTTTCACGTGTTTTAGAACCGTTTACGAGGGTCATTCAATAAATACTTAGCCTACAAAAAGTAAACGAAAATTTTGGAAAAGTGGCAATTTATTTTTCAACAAAGTCTCCTTTTAGTTCGATACACTTAGCCCAGCGATGCTCCAACTTTTTTAACCCGTCCGAAAAATAGTTTTTGTCAATTTCTGCAAAATAGGCCTCCGTGGCGGCGATGACCTCCTCATTCGATCCATATCTATTCCCGGCGAGTGATTTTTTCAGATTAGGAAACAGAAAGAAGTCACAAGGGGCCAAATCTGGAGAATACGGTGGATGGGGCAAGAATTCGTAGCGTAATTCGACCAATTTGGCCATGGCAACGGCAGACGTGTGAACCGGTGCGTTGTCGTGGTGAAACAGCACTTTTTTCTTCGCCAGATGGGGTCGTTTTTTCTTTAATTCGGCGTCGAATCGGCCCAATAAATCGGCATAGTAAAGCCCTGTAATTGTTTTACCCTTCTCGAGGTAATCGATGTAGATCACACCTTGTGAATCCCAGAAAACGGTGGCCATAACTTTTCCGGCCGATTTTACAGTTTTCGCCTTCTTTGGAGCACGTTCCCCGGTCTGGATCCATTGTTTTGATTGCTCCTTGGTCTCTGGTGTGTACCAGTGGATCCAGGTTTCATCGACGGTCACAAAACGACGCAAAAACTCCGCTGGATTCCGCTTAAACAGCGCCAAACACGTCTCCGATGTGGTCTCACGGTTGCGCTTGTTTTCTGGTGTGAGTAAACGCGGCACCCATCGCGCCGACAGCTTTCTCATGCCGAGTTCCTCGTGAAGAATATGATGCACTGTTCCTTCTGAAATGCCTACAGTCTCAGCTAGCTCCCGAACCTTCAATCGGCGATCTGCCAATACGAAATCATGGATTTTTTTAATGTTTTCCTCCGTAGCAGCTGTTTTCGGTGCACCTGGACGTGGTTCATCAAAAACCGACGTACGGCCACGTGCAAACTCGTTGAACCAATTCTTGACGGTGGCCATCGATGGAGAAGAGTCACCGTACACAGCATCCAGCGCTCTTTGATTTCGATGCGCGTTTTCCCTTCCAAAAATAGGAATCGAATCACCGAACGATATTGCTCTTTTTCCATTTTTGTAATACCGATCGACACGTTCGCTTCCATAAGTTGTCAAATTAAAACAAATGAAGGGATTGGAATGAAAATTTGAAAAAAGAATTAAAAAAGAATGTGCTACACTGTGGTAAAACTCTTTTGAAACTACAGCGCCCTCTGGCGATGAGGCTAGGTACTTATTGAATGCACCTCGTATTTTAACAGTTTTGTCAAAATCTTTCTAAGCTATGTACGAGGGGCGGCTGAAAAATTTTGAGTCTAGGGTATTAAAAATGCTGTTAGAAAAGTATACAAAATTTATTTTTCTATTAATCTGTCTCTACTCAATGCACTTCACTTCTTACATTTGTGATAAAGGGCTTTTAACACAGTGAAAAAAATATTCGCCATCTTTGCGTTCGAAATGCTCGTCTACCGCCGCCTTCATTTCTCCGTCACTCGAAAATCTTCGTTCGCGGTCTATCTTCAAATTTGAAAATAAGTAAAAATCGATGGGGGCTAGGTCTGAACTGTATGGTACTGCCGAATCCATGTTATAATGCGGCAAAAAACATCGTCGGGATCATCGCCACAGATGTCCAAAAACTCCTGCGAAGTTGTGAATCTGCGCTGCCTGTCCAGCGGGGTGAGTATTTTTGGCACCATTCGCACGCACACCTTTTTTATGTGCAAATGAGTATGCAAAATATCGCCGATTCATTCCTTGCCAATGCCTATGACTTCAGCTATCTGCCACAACTTGATTCGCCGATCCTCTAGCTAGAAGTCTAGAACAAGTTTCTTTACTTTTTCAATATTTTCTTCGTTAACAGCAGTGTCTGGCCGCCCTGACCTGGAGTCATCTTCTAGCGACTCCCTGCCATGCTTGAATACTCGGCTCCAACGTTTCACAGTGGCAAATGAAGGTCCACAGACCCCATAAACTGTCGACTTCTCTTCAAATATTTCCGTCGGCGTTTTGTTTTTAGTGAGGAATTTTGTGACAACTCTGTACTCCAAATACCTACAATGCGCGGATAACAGAGACAAGATGAGTTTAACGGATTAATTATTAAATGCGTAATGATGCTAATGAAACAAAACTCTGTATTATTTTATACCAAAGAGGGTATTTGAAAATTAGTATTATGCAGCAAGAGACAATCATGACTATTCATGACACTTGAAGGTACTTATGCTCAAAAATTTCAGCCACCGCACGTACACAAACAACTAAATTCCAGCAAGTGCTTATTTAAACTAACTCAAACTATTGTTGAATGTCAGTAGTTTTAGTATTAAATTATTGATCTATCTTCGAAGTTTAAAAACAGGCGGCCACTTCGCAGAGGTCAGAAAGCTCTACGCAACAATTATGAAATACTTTCAGCTTTGATGAAATATCGATATTTACTATTCAGTCGGTAATTTGGTCTCAAGTTGACTTGTTAGTTTGATTTAATTAATCCACTATACCTACTTACACTTTACCTAATTAATCTCAAGTTTACTAGCTAGAGTTAGTAATGAATGCGTGGTCTTTACTGTCTTGATCTACCGACAGTCTGACTATCAAATTAATTAGGGTTTTAACCAATCTCTCTAACGATAATTTTGTTTCCAACATATTTATAATAGCTTTCGTGAATAATTTTACCCTTGCAAACTAACCACGTTCAATTCACAAAAAAGCAAACCAACCCCTAATTTTTTTGTAGGTCGTACGTATCGTGTTCTGGAAACCTTCCCCCTGTATTTTAACCATTCCGTTATACTATTGACTGAACTTAACACGTCAAAATTATAACACGGGACGAAAGTAACACTGTGGGTTGTTGCCTACCCGACATACAATCGCCATTACATAAACATATATATAAATACGAGTTTGATAACGTTTACGATAAGGATTATTATTACGTAGAAATTGTTATTTCATTTGAATTTTTTAGCCCGTGTTAATTCGATTCGGTTAGAAGTTAGGTACCTGTATTACTAGTTTATAGTATTTTGAAGAAATGAGTCATTATTTATTCACGCACGTGTATATTTGAATGTGTTTAGATCCGCTTAGGTGGAAAGTTTCTTCAGTGATGCGTCGATTCGATTTTCCACACGTCTTTGCAGTGCATTCGTTAGTCCAATGGTCAATTCTATACGTATTTCTTAAAGATCAGTGGATCAAGGGATCCCCTCAGTGACCTGTTAAGTGCTTTTGTTATATCCCTCTTTCCCGTGCCAATTATAAAACTGACAATAGCCACTAGAAAGGAAATACTCTTGTGCCCTCTTGATTCTCATTAAACTGCACTCGCCTTTAAGAACATCACAATATCCAATAAATGGGCTGAATACATCCGTATTATGAAAACGTCATAATGTAAAGAAGTATGTTATCAATGCATTACGTAGTGTGTAAGAACGGAATTAGCTTCGCTTAGCTGGCAGATTTGTATGCGAGGCGTACCTACTAATGTACCGTTATTTCATTTTACATAATAGTAAAACATCTTCGACAACTTTGTCTGATAGTGTTATTCTACACAAGCCCGACATTTTTCAAAACTTTCTGGCTTGTTTTGTGTATGAAATGTTATTAAAATTCCTGTCATATATTATATTTGATCAAATGATCACGTACCGTGAAACATTCATGTAGTACACTTCTTGTTCGCGTTCACACTGAATCGAAACGTTTATAAAAAAACTATTTCCATTCACACCCACTCGTATACACAATCACCAATAAACATTTCTAAGCTCCGTATAAAATTACTTCATTCATATAAAATCTTTTTTGTTCGAACAAAGAGCTCTGGAATCATTCAATATTAATCGTTAAAGCGAATTGAGACCGGGCGACACAGCTAGGTCGCAGTTAGGTTACGTAGACAAGGGCGCCGACCTTGGAACCACCCCCCGCCCCCTGCCTGCGTGCCTTCCCTCCCTCCTCCAAAACCCTCGTGCACCCTCCCGGGACGAGATGTGAGCTGACTTTTGAGAACCTACTCCTTTGACTGTTACCAAGTACCTATCATCTATCTATACATGTATTGGTTCTAGAAGAATCGATGAGATTTCGGTTCGCTTTTCAACTTTGTAACTACAAACGCTGACTTTGTTATGATGTGAAATGTTTTTCTTGGTTCTAATTGCTCGTTTTCCTTTGTTACAGGTGAGGGGAAATTCTCTGTCAGTTGGTGTCTGTTATTGAGTTAACGTAAGTAGATAAATCTGTATGTGTGAAGTTCTGAAAGAGGTCGTTTAAACGCCGAAGATTTGGGCCACGTGGTCAGCCATGTAAAAATCTGTATTAAGATTCGTCAGATATTCCGTGGAGATTCTGCTTTGCCTTCCTTACTGTTCACGAATGAAGATCAGAGGCTGACCTAGTATTATCAAAGGACCATATAAACAGCATAAATAAAATTAATAACACACTCACCGTACGAGAGCTGAATGCTAATACCGTAAGTGATTCACTTATTTACATGGCTCGGATTACGTATTTTTAAAGTAGATGGACTGAGTTCAGAGCTTAGGTATTTACTCCCCCTTTTTTCCATCTATGCAAATATTATATCTAGATACACAAGTTTACTAAAGTTTAAAACTACGTGCGTGACTGTTTTTTTTTTCTTGATGATGCTGTTTTTGCGTCATTGCTTTTTGTGCTGACGGTTGCATGTTCAATCAACTCTAAATTAGGTATTGATAATATAAGTAGGAATTGATGGTCTTAAAATGAAACATCAGAAGCTAGGTGCACGGTTCCAATTGGTCGTTTCCTATAGAGAAAAGCCGACAAGAAACTATATGATTACTCTTTTAAAAATAATTGGTTTTTAACAATGTTTTCCAATTACATAATAAAAGGTATGGGAGGACAGTGCACGCCTCTCGAAAAGTACCAGGTACTTAACAAAAAATAAATGGTCTACAGTCTATTAAGCCTCCAACGTTTTCTCAAATTCACAAAGTGTAAAATATTAATTTAAAAAAAAACCTATTTAAACCTAATTACATCCTGGTTTAATTTAACACATGGGTATCCCGGTAGTACGTTCCCGTGGGATATTTTCCGATATCCACGCGGGCGAAGCTTCGGGCAAAAGTTAGTAATAAATATAAGTAAGAATAATATACATGTCAGCATCAAACAAGTGTTTTGGTGTAAGTACGACTCCCCCTATTCGGGGAGTCCTTCTGGTGGGGAGCTCTGAGTACTAAGCATTCATTACCGTCTTCGCAATAATAATGCCAAGGGCAAGCTTGTTCTTGAATATTCAAGTTTTCTGGAACCAATTTTAATTAAAAAATACTTTTTTAATTATAAAAAGTTTGTGCCTGTCCCGTTATACTTATCGCTATGATTATAAGACATGAAAAAAGATAACATGGAATGGTTAGGCAGTAAAAAATCGTGCAAGCAGACTCGCTTACTAATCCAAGCAGACGTCGCTTCCAAACCGAGTGACTCATTTTGGTCTTTTAATGTAATGAAACCATTTTTTTAAATGGTATAGTTAAGTTTGGTTTGCATGCCCCAACGCTCAATCAATTCAATGATACGGGTAATACAGTGACTTGACATTTTGATCTTATTTTTATTGAAGTTATTTTAAAGGCTCTGAGGATTAGGCCTGTAATATGGGCAGTTGCAACTTCATTAAGGCCAATAGAGAGATATAAAGCAATCATCAATCCATTTGTCAGTGATAAGTGATTAAAAAACCGGCCAAGTGCGTGTTGCCACGCACGGTGAAGGGTTCCGTAGTTGGGATGAATTTATCCCAATAAATAAAAACTTAACATTGTGGTTGAAAAACATGTTCTCCTTTAAATCGATATACGTCACGGTCAATTCTCCTACTTCAAACGTAAGTTGGTCGACTTTTATTTGTTAAGCCTACATAGCTGTGATAATTTTCCTTTTAATTTAGTTATATATACTACCGCCATGATTTTTTCCACCTATCCAAAAAACAACTATTTAGCTTTGACACATTTTTTTTGTAAGGACACAATTATTTTTTTTGGTCTGGAAATCATCAATAACTTCTCCCGCTCTGGGCGGAGCGGGAGTGTGTGTCAGACTCTTGCTGACTAAAACCCAGCCGTATTCCTTCCGTTGCCTGTGTTGCCAGGCGCCTCGGTAACCCTTTAGTACCTTCCCGCGACACCGGCAGGAGAGGACACAATTGACTTAACAAAAATTTGCACTTCAAAGCTTATTACGGATCCCTGAATAGAAAGGTTTTCACAGACCCACATAACTTTTGAACGGCGTAAGCAAGGATATCTCAACCAAGACGAGACGAAAAAAAAAAAATATCATCCCCATTTTACATGTATGGGGACTATTTTTTTCAAGATTTTATTTTACCGCTTTGTTTAACATGTATACTCATGTCAAATTAGCATATTATTAAATTCTCTGAGCTAAGTTGGGGACAGACACACATACAGACCGACATGGCGAATCTATAAGGGTTCCTAGTTGACTACGGTACCCTAAAGAGCTCATTTAGAGGTCTATAAAGAAGCCCACGTTGAGCCAAAGAGACTCATTTAATTTTTAAAAGATATTAATGAACTGTATTGTTCAAACTTTGTCGGTTAATCTTTCCAAATAAGATTATCTGATAGCGTCTACATTAATAATGGTCCATCAGATTCAAACTCACGAATATTAAATTTATTATTCCATTAGATTGATATCATATTGTACTCTGAAATCTAATGGAATCGGGTTAGAGTTCATGTGGTATTGAAGTCAAAACATTTTATTTACTCTTCGTATAACGTTTTAGTAAATTGATCTTGGTTTTATTTGTACATAATAGGTATTTGACTGTTATTTTTTTATTTGATTTTTCGAAACCTAGAAAAAGATATCTATAAAATGGCGAAGTTGTTTGCGTGTTAAAGTCTATGCTCCAGAAACAGCACTAGCATCTGACATCACAACACATGAGAGCCATAGCAACTTCGCGCCATTCAGTACAATGATTGTTTTGTGGGACAAGGATAGAAGAATAATTTCAAAAGAGTTCTCTATTTTTTCACTGATTTTATTTGTTTATTTTTTTTTACAAAATGTCCCTTTTTAGTAACACATTTAAAATAAGTATTAATTCATGTATTTCTATGATAGTAATCAAATACCCTATTATAATCTTCTATTGTGATTTTAATGCATCAAACAGCTCGAATTTATTACAGACTTGTTTTGGTGTAGCAAAACTAACTTTGCTGCCTACATTTCCAGAATATTTCTCACAGATATGCATCATGAATTCATGATCATGTTTTAATGAGATAATATACGTACACACGTATGTTGTCTACTTAAAATATCCAATTCACACAGAAACACGAGTTTATAATAGAAAACAATGCTTAATTACAATTTTCGGGTAATTTTCACACAATCGCATTCAATCCGCTGCAATTTATATGATGGATTGCGCTGCATGTAGGTCCTAGCTCGCTGCTGTAATTGTGTAGTGCAGCCATACTCAAAGTGTGCTCCGCGGACCCCTAGAGCTCCACAAAGCCTCCGCAAAAATACTGGTCATAATGAAAAAAAAAAAACTGATAAAAAATACAAAAATAATATAAAAATATCTATGAAAAAATTCCAACATAAAGTAAAAAAATACACAAATGTTAATTTCAAGTACGAGGGCTGCACTAAAAGTATCGGGAATGGAATATTTCCACTGTTCCTGTCATATTAAAATCTTTTTAATTGAATACTCCTTGGTTTTAAAAATCGAATACCATTTATTTATTTATTTATTTAAAAAAAGATTCTCGGTCTTGTCACAAGGTTTTGTCAAACTGGTTTAGTCGTTGAGAAAATGGAATTGACTCGAGAAAATTCAAGATTATGATTTATTATGACTTTCGAAGTGGTTTAACACAAAAACAGTGTGTTGACCGGATGATTTCTGCATTTGGTGATGAAGCCCTATCCTAAACCACAATTTATCGCTGGTTTGCTGAATTTCAACGTGGACGTGTCAAGCTAAGTGATGATCCCCGTCAAAGTCGTCCAAAAACTGCAGTCACCCAAGAAAACGTTGATGCTGTGCGTAAGCTGATTGAAGAAGATCGACATGTGACATACCGCGAAATTCAGGCAACTTTAGACATTGGCATGAGTCAAATACAAATAATCTTGCATGAACAATTAGGTGTAAAAAAGTTGTTTTCTCGATGGATACCGCATTCGCTCTGTGAAGAGCAAAAAGCGGCTCGCGTTACTTGGTGCGTCAGAACTCTCGAAAGATTCCACGCAGGATCCTTAAATGCTGTATACTACATCGTATCAGGTGACGAATCCTGGATATACGCGTACGAACCCGAAACAACAAACCAGTCACGAGTTTGGGTGTTCGAAAATTAGTTAAAGCCAACAAAAATTGATCGTTCACGGAGTGTTGCAAAAAAAATGGTGGCCACGTTTGTCTCCAAAACCGGCCATGTTACGACTATTCCTCTTGAGGGACAAAGAACGGTTAATGCAGAATGGTATGCTAGCATTTGTTTGCCACAGGTCGTTTCTGAACTCCGTAAAGAGAACTGCAACCGCATCATCCTCCATCACGACAATGCGAGTTCTCACACCGCGCACAGAAAAAAAGAGTTTTTAGAGCAAGAAAACATAGTATTATTAGACCATCCGCCGTACAGCCCCGACCTAAGCCCTAATGATTTCTATACTTTCCCTAAAATAAAGAATAAATTGCGTGGACAGAGATTTTCATCACCTGAAGAAGCTGTGGGCGCCTACAAAACGGCCATTTTGGAGACCCCAACTTCCGAATGGAATGGTTGCTTAAATGATTGGTTCCATCGTATGGAAAAATGTGTCAAAATTCGCGGAGAATACTTCGAAAAGCAATAAATACATTTTTAAATAGTAATGTTGTGTCACTTCCTTGATTCCCGAAATTTTCAGTGCCGCCCTCGTAATACGATTATTAAATAAAGTATACGCATAAAACCATTTTTGATCATTTCAGGGCTCCTCCTTCAAATATTTCGTGTTCCAAAAAGGTTACGTCGCCAAAAAGTTTGAGAACCACTGGTGTAGAGCAAAGCCGCGTTACGAACAGCCGCACACGTACTAAACTTACAGATTTGATTGCACTTAGTGTAATTACTTGTGAATATCACGAATTGTTACACAAGTTTCTGTCACATCATACTTTATTAAGTCACGAATCGTGTGTGAGCAGTACGGTCCGAATCGATGTTATATCATTTATAAAGTCTCAAGGTTTTATGAATACAAGTATAGCCTAGAAAGCTATAAAGACTGATCCCTCGTTCCGATTCATTTTAAGTACTGGTAATTTAAAGTAGTGTGTAAGTATATTAATTTATCTTAAATCATTGAAAGTCTTTATCTCAAATCAATCTGCCTATTCTTTTCCCCAACTATGTTGGGGTCGGCTCCCAGTCTAACCGGATGCAGCTGAATACCAGTATTTTACATGGAGCGACTGCCTATCTGACCTCCACAACCCAGTAACTGGGTAATACGAAACCCCTTGGTAAGACTGGTTGTCAGACTTTCGGGCTTCTGACGACTCCTAACGACTGTCAAATATCCACGTTTGACAACCGGGACCTACGGCTTAACGGGCTTTCCGAGGCAGCGAGGAGTCGCAGTATGTAAAGATGATCACCCATCCACGTACCAGCCCTGGCAAGCGTAGCTTAACCTGATGGATCGACCCGTACTGCTGTTATTGCGTAAACATGAGACACTTCTGCTGAAACTAGAGCACTATGGACTTAGAAATACAGCTCTTGATTTACTAAGATCATACCTAAAAGATAGAAAGGTTAAAGTTCAAGTAAACGGCGTAAACTCATTGGGGTCTGAAATGGCAATGGGCGTTCCTCAAGGTTCGATATCGGGTCCATTCCTCTTTTTAGTTTACATTAATGATTTACCCCAATTATTTCAAAATCAACCGAAGATGGTGTTATTTGCAGATGACGCATCATTGATCTTTAAAATAAACCGACGATCACAAAATCATGACGACGTGAATAACTCTATTCTTCAGGTCCATGAATGGTTTACGGTAAATAATTTGGTACTAAATGAAAAAAAAAAAACCAAATGCATTAGATTAAATTACCTAATGTTAGAATTAGCGAATGTGATCTCATATTGAATAGAGAAAAACTGGAATTTATTAATCAAACGGTTTTCCTAGGAATCACTTTAAACGAGAAATTACAATGGGGACCACATATAACATCTCTTGCGGGGCGGCCGCTTATGCTGTTAGAAAGATTAGACAGTTGACAGATGTAGAAACCGCGCGTTTGGTCTATTTTAGCTACTTCCACAGCATTATGTCGTACGGCATTTTATTGTGGGGTCGGGCTGCTGACATTGATTCCATCTTTATTTTGCAAAAGCGAGCTGTCAGAGCCATTTATAATCTACGTCACCGTGAATCTCTTAGGGAACAATTTAAAAAGATTAATATTATGACAGTACCTTGCCAATTCATTTATGAAAATATTATGTATGTAAGCAAAAATCGACATCTTTTTAATAAAATAAGTGATAGACATAATTTTAATACTAAAAATAAAGATAAAATAGATCAACCATTTTTCAGATTATCTAAAGTACATACATCTTTTATGGGGTACTGTGTCAAATGTTACAACAAAATACCTTGTGATATATTGCAATTAAATGAAAGAAAATTTAAAACTCATGTTAAAAGTACACTTTGTAAACAAGCATATTACAAATTAGAGGATTATATCCAAGATAAGAATGCTTGGAAACATGCTGGTCCAGCTCCATAGGACAATCTAGAGTCTAGACAAAATCAAACTGGTTGCTATTTTAATTGTACAATTTATTATTTGATACAAATAATATATCAATGTTGAATTTTAATTCTGTGATTACTTTAACTCACCCACTGACTTTATTTATTATTTTTAGGAAAACGTATATTTTTACAAAGTTTGTAAATATGTGAGCATCATGTACCTATCACATAATTCATATATCTGTCATTGCTTTATTTTTCATTCTTTTTTTTACATATTTTGGTATAGTAATTTTATTCTAGGTGCATCGTCTTCACATATATATTTAAAATGTACCTATACAAAATTTTGTAAAATATTTTAAAAGAGTAACGGTGGAGTTTTTTGCCCATTCTTCTCCATACGAAACTACCTTTTGGAAGGGGCAACTAGAATCAATTCTATTTTTTTTTGTTAATTTTGACGTTCAAAAGTGCCTTTTATGTGCCTATTTGAAATAAATAATTTGACTTTGACTATTACTTAGCCACGAAAGCCTTTAACTGCCAGTGATTAATTTTCTAAGACGCGGGTTTAGATATAAAAAGTTCGGATTAATACAAGTTTCATGGCTAGTCCCGCACAGCTGCTAGTTGCATCTCTGTTCTGCCCGCTCCAACTTACTTTGAACTATATTTTAGTGCACACTCGGGCGAATTGCTCCCGGAAAGTTGACGCACAACTTGAGCCCCCACCCCCAGCCACTCCAGTTTAGAACAGTTCTCATAACACAACGTATATCAAACAGTATGCATGTGTGCACATAAAACACAAGTTCGCGTTAACTCGCGTTCCGAAGTCGGGTGTATTATGTAATCTTCCGCGCTTTCCCAACTCTCTAAGTTGGACCATCGAGTCGCTCACATTGTCGCGTGCGGTAATAACAGAAACTCCTTTAATGTCACTTGGAGTTGTCGCTAATGCCGCTCTAATTTGCGTTACACCCTCGTGTGTTTCCATATTTCGCTGCGAGCTTTTTTGTTTGCTATTCCCCCACATTAGCACGCCGAGTCGTTCACCTTGCGGCGGAGGTGCCACGTGTCGCTCCTTCAATAAATTTTATCTCGGAGATCGCGCTTGTTTGGATTCGCCGTTTTTTGCAGAGCAATCATTATTATGTAGTTGTTTGTACAGGACGCTCGGCTCGTATTATTATTAGTAACCGTAGGTATTATTGTTAAGAGGAAAACATCTCCAAATAGCGCAATTGTGCGACGCTCGACTAGCTCGCCGACGTTCGCCATTATTCACTTTTTGCACCGAGTGCTAGCGTTCGACTGACGACTCGTTCTGTTGACGTTGACGTTTTTGTGCCTCTCACGGTTTGATGCAGCCAGACGCTTTGTCATTTTTGAGCGGTCACTACGATTTCCGTGCTAGTTACAGCCCGCTGCCCAAACTTAAAAAAAAACAAACCAATCCAATTTTTAACGCTTCTGTTTGCGCGTTTACTACGTAAATGGAAACGGTACTTTTCCCTTATAAAGTCTAATAGCTAATTTCCCAGTCTGTTTCGAGCTCTAAACTGTATAGTGTCGTAAAGGCGCCGCGCTGTTCCGCTCTAGGTGGGACTGCGATACACGTTGCGACTCTCCATCACGTTGTTTCCTCACGTTACAGTTTAATGGTTTGCCTATTCATGTTGCGTACGAGATGACAGCCGCTCTCGGCGTCCTCAGACGAGAGCCAATTTAGACAAGTCGTTCAATTTTCGCTTCTATAACGAGAACTAGTGAGAAGTTTCCGGTCGTTTGAGTTTGTAAATCGTTTGTTGCTGTTTTCTTGCGTAAGCCATGAGTCATTTGCTTTTGGTCAATTATGTTGAAGTAGTGTGATTATCTTGTCGTTTAATTGTTTATGTATTACTACTATGCGTGGGTCGGCAAAACAAGTGACGATAGCGGTAATTGGAGTTGGGGCGTTCCCCAATTAGGGCGATTAGAAGTGGCGCGGTCCACGCCAAATTGGATTATGTTGCCTGCCCGTGAAACGCTATGGTCCCTCGACATGCGACATCATGTTACCTCCGCTAAGGTATAACGGACACGAGGTTAGGCGTTCTGCTTTATCACTATACCATTTTTTTGCGTATTTCGCGCCATTAATAAATTACACGTGTTATCTCGGTGTTCGAGAATGTTCATGCGTCCGCGTGGCATTGCGCCCGCGCCCGATAGTACTAGTGACTCCGGCGAACTGAGCTCTACACGTTTCGCATAATGGCGGTCGAGAGTCGAGACTCACAGCGGCGTGCACCGATCGTAAATTGCGTTTTCACCGGCGTGAAAGGCGACCGCCGTTGCCAGCCGGCCGGTGCATTCACCGCTCACCGTATCGAATTTATCGCGAGATCGATACGCGCGGCATACCCGCCAACGCGCTCTGCTGTATACACTTACCTGCGCCTAGCCGACGACGTCACCACACGTGGCGCGGCGGGGACGCGCGCCTGTGTGTGTGCGCCACACGATTATATGGAATTCAGCGATTACGCCACCTACCTACGTACAGGCAGCGAGCGCGAGTGCGTCCGCTCAGCGGTAATAATAATAATTAGCCGCCTCATTATTGTTATTGGAGGCGACGGCGCTCGCTGTCACCGGCAGATAACCACTGCGCGCGACCAGACGCCGCGTTCGATTCTCGTGCCGTGCTCGTAGCCATTGTTGCCATTGTCGCCGGACAAGGAGAAGTAGTCCCCTTTGTGTTGTTCTCTGTGTACCTACTACCTGGCTACCGGATTGTAGTCGCTGGATTGTTTGACTCGACACCACCGGACCGTTCTATCAGGTACGTTTGCAGTGTAAACTTCACTTGTATCGTAAACAATGGACGCGATTTCTGTTAACCATGTACACAAAGCCGGCTGCGCGGAGTGGCCGTCTCCAGAGGGTTTGTAGGGCGCAGCGTTCGTTCAGTGACCTTGTGACGGAGGAGACGCTACACGCGACTTCATGTTTGTGTGTTACATTTGGCCGCTCAGTAGGAGGTTATTGAAAGTAAACGAAACACTAATATCGTTGTTACTAGCCAATCTTGTTTCGAATACTCGTTGAGTGACATCGGAACGTGGCAAGTTATATTGAACTTTTAATTTAGAAGCACCATTACTTTTGTCATGGATGGATGGCAAATTGGTTGTGTTTATGGATTATATGATACATTAACCTCGGGCAGTTGGTGATTTAGATAGGTTTAATTTTGGCCTAAACTGGACAACTTTTGAGATTCTCTAATAGCATCATTGGAAATTGTTTTGCCTAGTTCGTTTAAAGATTTTTAATTAAAAAAACTGTGTTGACAATAATCTTTTGTGTTTACCCCCCTGTGTGGCCCAGTGCGGGTTCAGTTTCGTTACAAATATTCTAATGTTCAACGTCGAAGTCAACATAGCAGTTAGACACAATTATTTACCTACAAATTATAGCTTTTAGTTACGTTAGTCAGATAAGTTTTGACACGACAAAGCCGTTTATCAGCTGAATAAAATATTTTGGTGAAGTTATCTAATCGGCCGCCATTTTCTATACAAATTAACATTAAGGCTGAGGCTACAGTAGGCAGCGATTAAACGATAAAACGGTATGGCTACTTTATAAGCGAAAATATATATATAATAAATATATATGATGACGTGGCTACAGTATACATGCTACACAACTAATTAGCATGAGCGATTCATGCGGCTAATTTCGCTAATATGTAGTAGCCGATGCCGTGATTACAGTAATGTTGTTCCGATCGCTGAAAGAATTAAGATCGCCAGTAATATTTTGATGTACGGTGTAGTCATATACGTGAGCATTCATTTATTTGTTTTAATCGCTCATGTGTCGCAGGTCGCGTCGCGGTCTAATGTAGCCTCAGCCTAACTCCGGATTGTTTCGTAGGTTCATTGTATCAACATTTCGGTTCATAACAGTAGCCACGGTAATTATTAGTCTGTGAGACAGATTATACACGCAGACATGGAAGACAAACATAGATTCTAATCAGATGGAGGTTGCTATGCGAAAGGTTGCCAACCTCTACATGGGTATTATGAAACATGTTTATATCTATGGCTTTTGAATTGTACTGTCTCCTTCATTTTGTTATACTTTTTAGGCTTCCGTACCCTCAAAAGGAAAAAACGGAACCCTTATAGGATCACTCGTGTGTCTGTCTGTCTCGGCCGATTTGCTTCGAATCTACTGGACCGATTAAGTTGACATTTGGTACACATATGAATTTCTATGACCCAAACACGGACGTATAACGTATATGAAGACCCCGGTTGGGGGGGCAAATTAAAAAAATATAAAAAGTTTTGCAAACTGTGCCGTGTTACAAATCAAACGCAAGGCTGTTGTCTCAATATTATTTTTCATAATTTAAAAAAATAGTTGTAAAGTTATTTAATAAATATGAAAATTGAGCACTCCCTTCCCCCCTTATCTCCGAAACTACCCAGCCAAAAATTTTGAAACAAATACAGACTTCTTGACTTAAATATTTACGAACATTTTAAAACAAAACAAAAAAAGCCAAGTCGGTTCAGCTATTCCCAAGTCATGGGCTTACTAACGAACAGCATTACATTTTAATATAAGCGATTATACAGATGCGGAAATGGAATCATCGATACAATGAAGGAGAAGAACTCCACCTCCACCATCTTTTTGCAAGCATTTTCATTTCACATTAGAATCACAAAGCAGTTCACCAAATATGCGGTCGCGTTGTTGGTTTACTTTATCAAATGGCAAGTTTAAAATGTGCTCCCGAACGGATATCGAATGCGATGCACGTGCGGAGCTCCGTGATCGATGCGGTGCATCCAGATACGCGACTAACGTAAATCTGGGAACGGATCAGGGCTGTCAGGAATGCAGATTATTATTTTTATTAAATTGAGAGTAAAATTTGAAAATTGTGAAACCCTTTTTAACATAAATATATAAACTCACGCCTTCCCATGGGGGTAGGTAGAAACTAGAGAACGCCACATGCTACGGTTCTTTTTTTGCTTCGTTTATTGTCATGTGTTGCCCATATTAGGTCATATTTTTATAGGAAAACAAAAATCTACTAAAATTCCATCGCAGGTACAAGCAAAAGTTGACAAAGAGATACGAAACATCTGATGCTATTTAATTTTGGGGACATGCAGATAGTCTAAACTCCAGCTATTTTGTTGGTAAATGTACCTACAGAGCAAAAAATTCAACACATGGACAGTCTCCACCATCTGGTGGAGACTGACTGTCCATGTGTTGAATTTTCAGACTAGACTAGATAGTCTAGCTACAAAACAATTGTAGTAAACTCAATTTAAAATACTCCGTCACCAACCTGACTTCTTCGTTCTTATGTGCAAGTGTACATTAATATAAATACCGTCACGCCTAACGTGCGGCTCACGTCCACGATTGATGTGGCTGATCGCTCCGGGGAATCCTGACGGATGTAACCCTAGCCACCGCGCGGAATAAAAACGCCCATCTGAACTAGGGTTACCAAGCGTCTGGATTTGTCTGACTTTTTTGCCTCGCATCCTAACTTTGTGAGGCCTTGTCATTTGTGCACCCTAATTGCGTATCGCACTTCCAATCACAATCCGAAAGATTTTGAAGAAAATTGCTAATCCATTGATTCATATTTTTGAAAAACTCGCCTACTCAACAACGTCAATAACGCAATGAATGTGTTGATCTCAAGCGATCTTGGAGACAACCACCGCCTCTTATAGCAGTATAACTTTAATATTGCTTCACAGTGGAAAAGAGATGGAACTATACCCCCTATATAGCTTCATCTCATTCTCACACTGTTGTAATTTTAAAATAATACTGCTTTAAGAGGCCGTGGTTGCCCCCAGCCTAGCCTTTTCCCGGCTATGTTGTGGTCGGCTTCCAGTCCAACCAGATGCAACTGAATACCAGTATTTAGACTATAAGACTGGTTGTCAGACTTTCGGGCTTCTGACGACCCCTTAACGACTGTCAAAGATCCACGAATGACAGCTGGGACCAACGTCTTAACGTGCTTTCCGAGGCACGGAGGAGTCTCGGTATGTAAAGATGGTCAACCAACCCCGGCAAGCGTAGCTTAACCTGATGGATCGACCCGTGCGGCCGTTATTACTTAGCCACGAGCTCCTTGTTGATCTGTCAAAATGAAAAACCATTGCCATTGTGTGGGTTACGCAATCACCCCGCAGGACCTCGCCATAGGGGGTTTTATTTATGGACTAAAAAGTTAATTGTTAACTGAGAAAAGAAATATTAAAAACTAAAATGTGCTGTCTTATTGTAATTTGTAATGTTCTGCTTTTTGCCAGGAATTTTCAAATTTCGAATTGGCAACCCTAACCGTGCGGAATAAAAACGTCCGTCTGTACTGAACGCAATTTATGAAACCATTCTTTGTGATAGTGCTTGTGAACCTAGCTGTGTAGTTTTGGATGTATGGCGGTTTTTGTTCTCTTGGTTTATTTGTTCACAACATACCTACGTATCGTATGTATTGGATTAGAAGCATTTCCTTAATTAAATTGGTGCTATCAAACGGAATAATGTGAAATTACAATTGTAGACTTTTCGTCACGTTGGTAAACGGTCTAATATAAATGATGCATGCAACTTTGTAATTATGTCAATTTTGCTGTAAAATAATTGTTTATCTAGTATACCTATTCCTTTCTTTCTGAATTTATCTTGGACATTACTGATATCGGTTAAGAAAAAACCTCGTAAGGAAATCTGGACTTAATTATACAAATAAATAAAATTTAAGTGTCCGTTTGTAATGTCTGAAATTACAGCTTTTTACTAAATGCATATGAACGTATATACGGTGCATTAACAAAAAAAAAAAATTCTGTCTGTCTAGCTACTCCAAAACGGCTGGACCGATTTTGACGGGACTTTCACTGGCAGATAGCTGGTTTTTTATGGAGTAATTTTAGGCTACTTTTATTTACATTTATATTAGAAAAAGTCCCGTCTTGAGCAAGCGTGGTGATCAATACTGTGTGCCTTCTCTGTATGACAACCGGCCTTAGCACTGCGGAGGGGCAGTCATTGGCTGGTATTATATTATACCAACCTATTCAGTGCTTAAACTTACATAAACCCACACTGATACAATCTCAGAAGTAAAATCCCGTTTCAATGTCACATTACATTTAATTCAAAACAGGTAGTCAGTACTGACCTCGTTAGCAAAATCGTAATCGTTACACGAATAAATTTCACAGCGAAGCACATAGCAACAACTCGAACTAAAATTGCAACGCTGTAATTCAAAGAAAGTAAAGTAAAACAGAAAGCGGTATGCGGAAAAGCAAAGGTAAAAATAATGCTTACACTGTGTGAAAATGACTATTTCGAAACGTGATTCTTGTTACAATTAATCTGCGGACGTGTTCATAATATAATCGTGCATATTTCAGCGTTGATGTCATAGCATGTCGTGTGCGATTTTATTTGCGAACGCGGCGTCGTTTTTTTTTTTTTGATAAATATTATATCACAGAATGGCAACTAGATAAATATAATTTTGCAGCGACACACATTCCTCGAATTCGAGGAATGTGTGTTGACGTTTTATTTCGATGTTGGCTACTCACTTTAATGGTACACTCTATAAATATGTCTGATTTATTGCAATTACAGCGCGAGCATTACCTAGTGTATTTTTGGTTTAGTTAAGAGTTTGACTCGGCAATAAATAGTAGTTCTAAATGAAGTAATTTATTTTTTTGCTGATGTCTTCTAATCAGAAAAGAGGCCTTTGCCCCAGCAGTGGGATCGTTGTAGGCTGATTATGCTTACGCATCTCTTCAGGAGGCAATCCTAAAACACAGAAAGTTCCTTTGGTTAGATGTATGTTATAATTATAACCAATGGTTAAAAGCCTCATCAATAACAAATAGCATGTTATTATATAATTATGAGCCAATAACATCAACATCCACAGACACCTAATGGGGTTGAAGCGATATTGTAGTGTGTCTGGAATGTTCGCGGCAGCGAGGCTGAACGCGTTCAATGCCATTCAGAGAATCAGAATTGCATCATTCATGTCCCAGGTTGATACGTGTAGAAACAGTAAAGGCTCCTACATACTGGCGCGACTTGTCGCGCGACGCGTCGCGACACAAAGGCACCGCTTGTAGCGCTACACGCGGTGTCTTTGTGTCGCGTCGCGTCGCGCGACAAGTCGCGCCAGTATGTAGGAGCCTTAATAGTATAGTTAAGGACTTAGCTGATATGTCAACCAAGATCTACAAGCGGTGGTTGGAGATAGCCGCGTAAATCTTAAGAAAGGCGAGAGATTTTGTATTTTTACCCGACTGCCTAGGACGAGGGTAATGTTTTTCGAGAGTATGTATGTATGTCCATTTTTTGGTACGCTCTGTAGCCTAAACGGCTTGATGGATTTTAACATAAGAGGTGTCGTTAGATTTGTCTTAATTGTAGTAGTAACGTAGGCTATATAATATTTATATATTGCATCTGCTAATACAAAAAAAGAGAGGGGAAGGTTTTTAAAAATAAATTATTACAATATTGATATTATACAGCTAGTAATGAGACAATTCCATGTATATATATCGCACGCTGAGAACGAAAGTGACTCAACTCACGGACAACACTGATTTCGTCACTTTCATTCGGGCGCGGGGGGAGGGAACGGTTGAGTGACAAAGAGACCGAAATATACCTCTATCCTTTTCTTACCTTTATTGGCCAGTTTTCTAATATAATTATGATAGAATATACTCTTTAAGTCACTCTGTATACTTAACTCATTTAACCAAAATTTTGAAATCGGTCACTTTCGTTCTCAGCGTGCGATATATATATTAATAAAACTAAAAAGCTTGAAATAAAAAAATTATTTCAAAAACAAAAAACCCGACCGCTAAAACACATAAGTGAAAAGAGAAAAACAATCATTTTAATCTAAGGAATTTTGATATCGCAGACGGGTACAAACCAATAACCTGAATTATGGTGTAACTTTTGTTTGTCCCGCCTGCGATACCAAAATTCTATAGATTAAAATTCTTGTTTTTCTCTTTTCAGTCATGTAATTTAGCGGTCGGGTTTTTTGTTTTTGAAATAATTTGTTTTATATTAAATGTGTTTTTTATTGATCATGTGGTCTGCAATAAAGATTTTTAATTGTTTAATAACAGTAGTATAAATCCATAACTCACGTTTGTTCTATAAACTATGTTTCAATTTTCAAACGTGGTCCTAATGATATACAGAGCACACAGTCGTTCTTATATATTATGATGACATCCATACGTTCAAATTCCGTAATTTATTATTCGCATAATGTCAACATGCGGCCGATTGGCTAATCAGTGCAGCCGCAATCGGCTTAACGAGTGAAAATGTCAGCACTGCAGCGACCGGCATTAATCGCTATGTATGCAAGCCTAACATTTATACAGGATTATTATTAAATTATTCCGTATTTATTACTTAATGAGGCCTCGTGGTAGTTTGTAGTACTTTGGCAGTCGTTACGGGCAGTCAGAAGCCCGAAAGTCTGACAACCAGTCTTATCAAGGGATATCGTGGTACCCAGTAACTGGGTTGTGGTGGTCAGATAGGCAGTCGCTCCATGTATCCTATGTCCTAACCCAGATCTACCCATGTGCCAAATTTCATCGAAATCCGTTCAGCCGTTTTAGCGTGAAAGTGTAACAAACAAACTCACTTTCGCGTTTATAATATTAGTTCTAGGATGTTATATACCTACAATTTTGATTTCAGACTTGTTGTAATGGCAAACATGTCATTTGGTTTTAATAAGGTTTTTATTTCTATTATTTTATTAATATTTTATATTAGATTATTAGATCTTGTGTACCTTGTGAATGTGAGAACGTTGTAGGCTTAATAGACTAGGTATTTTGTAGACCTTTTTTTATGTACCTGGTATATCTCGACAGGCCTACACTCCTCCCATACCTATTAACACTGTAATATGAGAACATTGTAAAAGTCAATTATTTTTAAAAGAGTAACCGTGGAGTTTCTTGCCGGCTCTTCTCCATACGAAACGACCAATTGGAACCGTGCACCTAGCTTCTGACGTTTCACAAGTTCCCATGTAGGTTTATGTGAAATAAAAATATTTTGATTTTTATGCGGAGATAGTATGTGAGATTTGTAGCACGTGACTGTGTACAATATCCTACCATAACTGCAGTCATGATAATATGAATTTCTTTGAATTTTATTGAATGATTGATGATTGATGAATTTGATTGATATTATGAACAATAGCAGGCTTATCATGACGCTTTCTATGTCTACCCTATTGTAGAATATAAATCGCTTGTCTACTCTTCCGTCGACAAAACGCTTCTCTACGGTTCTCGTGCTAAGCCTGCAGCTCTTGGGTCGCGGGAAGGTACTTATGGGTCACCGAGTCCCCTGGCAACACAGGCAACAGGAAGGAATACGGGTGGGTTTTAGTCAGTAAGAGTCTGACACACCCTCCCGCTCCGCCCAGAGCAGGAGAAGTTATTTGATGATTTCCCACCCTCAAGAAAAAAAAAAAAGCCTGCAGCTCTTGACAATCATCGAGTACATTAGTACATATCGTAAAATAATCATTGCTTACAATTTTATTTTTTTAGTCTACTGTTTATTTCTTCATTTAGTATGTTTTATTATCAAGAACATTGTTAGAAAAACAAATAACAGTGCAAGTTAATATCCGAAAGTGTCACTCATCTCTCAGAAAGTTGTACAACGCACAACCGACACAAATTCTGTTACGAAAGTTGATCACATCAACAAATAACTTTTCTCACAGAACGTCTCTAAACGAATCAAAACTGAAATGTGCAAATTTATTCGCGCAGAACTCTGCGTTCACTAGTTTAGATTAAACTATTTCACTCTTGTGTAACTGTTCATCTCGACCTACGCCACTGTAACTTTCTTTAAACTCCGACCGTACACCTCCTATCTATGTTCTATAGCAGTTTCTAGACTTGTTTGGGTATGCTGGTGCAGGCCAACCGGTTTCCATTCCAAGTAGGCTCCAACAGTCTGCCCAAACGAAAAAAAAATACAGTTCACTTTCCTACGAGTCGTTTGTAGCGAAATATTTTATGATTCTGTTACTAAAATAAGCTCTCGTGTCAGGAATAAGTTTATTGTTGTTTGGATTATATGCCTTATTTTTATAGCTGACTTGTCGCTGTTGGTTTTATTGCTGAAATTGTTTTGTCACGGAATCGTGATTGTAGAAATACAATAATGTACATTTCGACATAACAACTCCTCGAACATGTAAGCTTGGTCTTTCTTGTCCCAAAGGACCACTTCCCATGTGGGGTTGTGGTTCAGCACCCTATCTGCGTAACACTATCAATAATAATCTGAGTAATTTTGAAGTATATTGCTAAACCATTCGTTCATATTTTCTAAAAATTTATAAAAAATGAAACCCCTTGGTACTGATAGTGTATTACGCAATCACCCCGCTGTAGTCGTATGGCGAGTCTTCAAAATAAATTACAGTCCAGCTATTTAAGGAGTACAAGCTGGTTTGCTTTCGTGTCATATTCTACGTGTGATGTCTGCGGAAATGGATAAAATTAGATCGCCTGCAGTAACCGTTGCTTCCGCACTGCATCGCAACGCGTTGCTCTCAATACACTGCGTATTATGTTATGACTACAAATATTGCATAGTCTGTATAAAACTATGACTTCAGTTTTACACTATGCGCTTCACATCACATGTGAAGTGCTGGAATTAAGTTCTACGAAGGAATGTAACTAACACGCAGTATTTTGGTATAAAGTTAAGCATAACTAAAGACGAGAGTTTTCTTCTAATACATAGCAATGTATTATGTATGAGAAAACGGACTTAAAATAAGTGCTTGGTTTCATTTTTGTCCAGATAGTGTCGCGCTGCAAAATAACTATAACAAACAAGCCAACTTTGCTGGGGTGGTGTGCGTGACAGCTACGTCATACGCTCGCGCCATGTCATTGTGCTGTCATTGTGTTATTCTATTGTGCGTGCATTTTGCGGCCAACAGTTGGACGCAATTTTTTGTCGTCGAGTTCACAGCTTGTGACTTGCTATCTAGACATATTTATATCTTTGGTACTAGGATATGACTTCTTGGACAGTCTGTAGATATCTGGATTGTCTTGCATATTTGATATCAGTAAATCATAGTCATTCGAAAATTCTATCTATAATACAAATAAATCAAATTTGTAATCTCAAAGTAACAGATTTTTACTAAATGCATTTTGAAGTATATACGGTACTTATAACTGACAGAAGTGCTAAGACTTTTAGTTTAGAAAAAGTCGGCGAAATCGCGGGCAGCAGCTAGTCATCATCGAAATACAGCACCCTGATTTCATTCCTAATCCTAGCTAGGAATAATATATAATGTAGGTAACAGAAAAAAAAGAAAGAAAATACATTAAAGGCACATACTGGCGCGACTTGTAGCGCGACGCGACGCGACACAAAGACACCGCGTGTAGCGCTACATGCGGTGCCTTTGTGTCGCGACAAGTCGCGCCAGTATGTAGGAGCCTTTATTTGCGGTAAACAACGCAAAAAAGAACACAAACACGAAACGTCACATCCACGCAAAACGGCATTCGCTCAGCATAAAGGCTCCTACATACTGGCGCGACTTGTCGCGTGACGCGACGCGACACAAAGATACCGCGTGTAGCGCTACAAGCGGTGCCTTTGTGTCGCGACGCGTCGCGCGACAAGTCGCGCCAGTATGTAGGAGCCTTTATGCTGCAACCCTATGCGAGACAGACCCCAGCGTTGGTTTTCAGCGTCAACCGGTGCAGCATTTAGCGAGTTAAAAATAACAAAATATGAAATAAAATTAATTTAATACCTACTTAGTTCTAAATGTTTATATTTAAAGTGCACATACATTCCACTTCGTATGCATTTTCTAGTTGATGAACAGGCGGTGCACATAAAACTTGTGAGAGAAGATCATACTACTTGAACATTAATTCCTACCTACTTCCTAGACTTGCACAGATAAACACTAGACGCAGTTAACCTATGCCCCTGTGACATTTCGACGCACTGAATCTAGTGATTTTACTCGAGAAGATGCTGCGTGGGAAAGTGATCGTTGCTTGGTATCCAAGTACTTACATTATAATGTTGTTTTGTTGCAAACATTTTTACCCGACTGCCTCAGGAGGGTAATGTTTTTCGAGAGTATGTATGTGTATGTATGTATGTATGTATGTATGTATATATATATATATATATGTATATATATATATATATATGGATGTATGTCTATCTATTTCTTTGGCACGCTCTGTAGCCTAAACGGCTTGATGGATTTTAACGTATGAGGTGTCGTTAGATTCGTCATAATTGTGGGAGTGACATAGGCTATATTATAATTATAAATTGTATCTGCAAATACAATAAAAGAAGTTTTTTAATTAATTGCAACAATATTGTTATCAAATAAAAGCTAGTAATGAGTAAAAAGCTTGAAATAAAATAAATTATTTAAAAAACCCGACTGGTCTTGCAGACGGGGACAGTCGAATAACCTGAAATATGGTGTAAGTTTTGATTGTCCCCGCCTGCGATACCAAAATTATATAGATTATAATGCTTTTTTTTCCCTTTTCAGTTATGTGTTTTTGCAGTCGGGTTTTTTGTTTTTTAAATAATTTATTACTGGTTAGTTTTCTTTAGGCGGGTGTCAGTTGTTACCTATGCGTTTAAGAGATTTTTATTATTATTATTATTATTATTATTATTAATAGGCTCGCGTTTGACCACAATCTCACTTTTATTTTGCTGGTCAAAATGGTGGGAATTTCAGAGGGACTCCTTGTTATATTTCGTTATTATTATTTAGTCGTAATTAAGTCATTAAGACAGTTTTTGTATAGTGGTAAGGGTAGATTTTTATCGTATCGCCTGTCTGTTCAAGTCGATGATTGACCTTCGTCTTGTTTATTTAAAAACATGAGTGATTAGTGAATTCCCACCCCAAACGTTACTATTTTTTTTTGAGGGTGGGAAATCATCAAATAACTTCTCCCGCTCTGGGCGGAGCGGGAGGGTGTGTCAGACTCTTACTGACTAAAACCCACCCGTATTCCTTCCTGTTGCCTGTGTTGCGGGGGCCTCGGTGACCCATAAGTACCTTCCCGCGACCCCGGCAGGCATCGGCCCTAGTGGACCCCTACTTTGTGCTGACGACATCTCTTTGAGGCGCGCGTGGAATACGACGCGCCGTCGACCAGGGCCTGGTCCTTACCGGACGGTGAGCTACCCATTGCTCACCGTCCGCAAGCCCGGGCCTACGGTGGCCGGAAATCCGAAACGTTACTATTTAAGTATTTATTGCAAAATCTTCATCAATAATACGAAAACAATCCATCTACATTAACTCCGGAACAAACACATGAAATGTTACGGTTTGCCCCAAAACAATAATCCCATCACATATATTTTTCTGCCCACGGGAAAAGGCCCGGGAATGATTAATAGCGACACGGGCCTACGGTCACGTCGACCGTGGTTACGCGTGGTTGAACTGTTGCTAATCTTACCACCGAACTTATACTAATGGAAAACACACGTCTCTATAGAGCCGAAAATCTAGCAATAAAAGTGTAAGATGTATCTACTTACAGTTTACACTTTGCATAATCAGCTTATAATGTTCCCACTGCTGGGACACAGGCCTCCTCTCGTCGAGAGGGAGTGGGCTGTAATCTACCACGCGGGCCCAGTGCGGGTTGGTAGATATCACGTCTTCGAATTTTTGATTCTAGGACATGCCTGTTTCCTCACGATGTTTTTCTTCACCGTTTTGAGAGCAATAATGATGAAAATGTTTACACAAAGAAATGTGCCTGCTTGGGTTCGAACCCTCGACATACAACTCGTAAGTCGGGGCCGTTACCACTTGGCCACCACTGTTTACACTTAACAGTTAGGGAAATTAATTATAACGCAGATTGGCACACCACGATAATTTACCGTGCTAGCCATTTCATACGACCGATGAAGAATGGTAGTGTTTTGAATACACGGACAATTTCAGTTGATTGTCAATTTGCTAAACAAAATATTTCCCTGACTTTTATTGTTCTATTTATTATTTGAGGAAGATCGGCAATATATCATTATGGTAATAACTGGAATCGGTTCAAACATTTGTCTTATCTTTATGTGATATGTCACACACATTTATTAGCATCAAGATCGTAATATTAATCAGATATGTTTGTAGAAATATAAAATAAAATGTCGTTTATAAATACATTCCAATTAATCTTTAGATCTAGTAGTCGTAAAACCTCTGCTTCGCATAGTTAATAACCCGGAGAACTTTCAAAATGAGACACTTAACAGTACCCATGGCATACAAAAGTGTACGTTTCCGCAAACAGTTATTGCTAACCGTTCAATACTCCAACCCACTTTGTTACATGCCAGTTGTCAGAATAACAAATGGGCAAAGTTGTCTCTCTTTTGACGAAACGCAAGCCGTTGTGGCCCATTTCCAAATGATTTGACGCTTTCATGCGTTCACGAGAAATTTAGCAAGGCCGTGGCTCTAAAATTTTAGCCAATCGTTTTCACATGTTTAATGGGACGATGAAAGTACTCTATTTTTGGCACTTAAGACGCTGACAACACCTAAACCGCGGTCACTGTCATACTGCATAGAAATGAAAGAGAAGCGCGATGACATAACGCTTGTAATTTATTGCAAAATATGAAGCAATTATCTATTTACTCAAAATTGAGTTGAGTAATCGAAAATAAAAAAACAACCAAGTTCTGCATTCGCGTAATTAAATACATAACGTATGTTGATATTTAATACAGATATTTTGGATTGAAACTCAAGGTAAGAGGTTAGTTTAACGTTAGTTTGAATCGAGATTTTTTTTTAAATCGTGTTTCGGTAACAACACTTGGTTGTTACCGAAACACGATCTTCGAAATATGTTCAAAATTAACATATATTTTTTCCGCTACCACAAACTAAACAGATTTAGCATTTTTTTGTTTCTTAAGACTAGCCTATTTTGGTCATTGCCTTGATACGACAAAAGACTGACCGACTGAGACAGAAACAAAAAAAGTATTTATTTGGGACAGGCACAGGAAATAAAACATTAAAAAAAGGACATAGAAGTAACAAAATCATGAAACCAATAAAAAAAAAATTACAATAGTAAGAACGAAAACAAAATAGACCAAGAGTGGGTGCTCAAACGCGTTCAATACAGTGTATTTTAGGCAGAATAGTAAAGCAAATACCAAAGACGTAGGCTGGCTACCGAGGTGACAATTCCTAACCGTTGCCAATTAACGAGGCGTAATAAGTAACTGATGCATCATCACGAACAGTTTCTATAAAACCGTCTAGACCTCATGCGCAGTCCACGTCGTAGTCTGAATCTGAACGCATGAACAAAGCATGCCAAATCATTGACGCAATCAAATATCAATGCGATAATTTAATAATTTTTGTTTATTCTGAAAGCATTTTACATTTGAGCCGGATTTAGTGATTACGCGCTTCAAAACTCAGCCTGTCACTCGCCATCTAGACATATTGTACTTGGCACTAAAATAAACGGCGTTAACTCTTTGAACTATGGCCAACTTGTATATGGCCAACTTTGAGTTGTAATTGTAACAGCGTTATCAGGGGCACTGATACGGTGTATTTACTTTGATAACGTATCGTTAATAACGAGTGTTTTGCAGTTTTTGATAGTCGGTCGCTAACAGCACATTCATTTTCCCTACTTTTTCTTGTTTCTAAGCCACATAAATTAATTAAATTATTAGTTACACATTTTTATCTCAACGTGTTTGCTCTCTATATTTTTAGAACTCGATACCTACATTTTCCTCGATCGAGCAAAAAAGTAGACTAAATGGTCTGGGGCGTTAGCTGTTGTAGGTAAAATTTCTGCTCCACTGCTTCAGCTGTCGAAGCATGATTGAATAGCAGGCCAACCAATCTTCCATTTTGTTTCGTGAACCAGATTTTTCTTTTACATTTATTTTATTTCCCGTCCGCTTTGTAGAGAAAAATACTTGGAAAGTTAAATTCTTGAATTGTCCAAAACGTAGCCGTTTCTGTTCTTTGACAAAAGTTTCAAGCAGCAAACTACCGCGTACCACTTCCCACTCCTTTCTATCTCCCTAAAATCCCTTTAAAATTAAACGAGAACTTGAAAAATCCTATTTGGCGAAGTTTTGGAAGTTGAATCGAGTTGGTAAGTTAGTTAGATCTCGTTGTTCAATATTTTATAATGTGGCGGGAGGCCGGCCGGTGATCCGTGAGCGTCACTCGACCTCCACGAAGGCCGTGCCCGGCTTTTATTGATTTTTTATGCGCATTGTCCATTTCGTTCGTACCTACGACGCCCCCGCCTGGCGCCCGCTCGCTCTGGGCCACAACAGCGACGAATTGCGATCGCTATATTTGTCACACGTAATTACAATGCCAGTAACACATTTTATCATTAGTCCGTTATTAACTCTCTTTATATCAACCTCTTTGCTTTCACAAACGTACGCGATTATGAAATGCTTTGTTCACAATACGCGTATAACATCATCCATTTATGTGCTAAGGGGAAACAAAAACGACAAAGTTGTATAGTAGCTGCGATATCATTAAACTGTCTGCGTTAACCTACTTATGTTTTCTCATATTGGCGTTGGGGGCGTAGCTTAATCGGCGTAGTGTATGCGTAGTTATGTTAGGTTCTACTAGAACTAGGAAAATCGTTTACGACTTCGGTTCCACTCGTAAAAACTTTAGACGAAAAACGTCAAAAGGAGACCTTGTTGCTTTATCTTAATTCTACAGATATTTTATTATTGTCATAGAACAGTTATTTTCACCGGTGCTGAGACGAATCTTTGTAAATATCTGTTAATTAAACCCGTAAAATACCCGATACCTAATGTGTGTAATTAATTAAGCTAAAAATTTTCAAGAATTACTAATCGTCGAATCATGATTATTATTTAAGGCTTCTACATACTGGCGCGACTTGTCGCGCGACTCGACGCGACACAAAGACACCGCGTGTAGCGCTACAAGCGGTGCCTTTGTGTCGCGACAAGTCGCGCCAGTATGTAGGAGCCTTTATACAGAAGACCTCAATAATTATTACTAGAATTGATGAGTTTGCTAAACTAGCAACACAGCACAACTTTGTCCTAATTTAGTTAAATAAACTTGAAGTATTGCAACGTCGGCTAACAATGTTCCTTCAATATCGATGTCATGCTAATGTTATGTATTTTTTGTTACAGATTGTAAACTGTGTGGACTGCCAGATCACCTAGCTAACTACTTTAGACAATAAAAGTAAGTTTGTTTTCGCAATTTGTAAAGTTATGGATAGGACAATGTAGGGACAGCTTGTAAATTAGACCTAATTAATAAAACCAAGTCGTTGGTATTCAAAATGCTTCATTTTATATGAAGTTCTAGAATTCTAGAGTGTTTTGTTTTTCGTTTTAAATCTGTGTATGTACTATAGACAGGGACACTTTTTTTTACTGTCTCTTGGCACGTGGGCTCACCGTGGAAATATATCATTGTGTAAACATGCAAGTCTATTCAATTTATTAAACATACCTAATTATTATAATAATAATATTTCTGTCTGAATAAAGGCTTGAGCAGACTGGGGCGATATCGCGGACGCGACAGGCATAATTAAGGCTGCCTTTCGCGCCCGCGATATCGCGCTAGTCTGCACAAGCCTTAAGTTGTTATCGGTTACACCGAATTTAACTTTGTGGAGTTTGAGCCTTGTCATTCTAATTCACAAAGTGCACGTTCACATTCAGTGTTCATATTTTATTAAATCAACAGTCGCGTGCAAAGTAATGAACACCTGTTGTATTATTCTTTGAGCTTTGCTGTTACACAATCGCCCATCGTTTTCGTATTCTGTACTCGAACAATTACTAATAATAATCATTTTAATGCTTAACAGCAGTCGGCGCCCACGTCATTTGTTCTGTCTTCGACGTCAAACTGGTATTTTTGCTACTTACTAATTCGCCGCGCTTAGTAAACCGTGAATTACGTTTTAACAACGTTATTAACTTGTCGAAATCTTTGACGTTTCTTTAAACTCCCACTATTGATTCAGATTTGATAACGAATATTCTTAGCGCTATCGAAAATGCCAGGAAGGCCATACTGTGCAGATCCAAAAATTCTCCGTATTTCTAATTTTATCCTCCTTTGAGCCTGTTTGCGGAATTTCAACTCGAGAATTCCTGCGTCCGTTGACTCTTACGCGGGTGGCGCGCGCGTGAAGCCGAGTCGTAAAATGCAAACGCTTCGTGTCACATGCGGAGCGACACAGCTTTCATATCGCACGACATGCCGATCTGTCTTTGTTCTGATGAGTTATGCCCTGTATCCCGCCGGTCCGCTAGATGAACGTTAACCGCGCCACAAATCATCGGCTCTGCTAACTCACTCCGCAAGAACGTCGCCCCGGCCCCCGCGACGCCTGCCGACCTCGGCGTCGTCTTGCCACAAATTCTCACCCCGAAACGATACATTCACCGTCGCAAACCGGACGAATATCACACGAACGCCGCAATGACGTAAACTCCATAGTCGCGTGCGCTAGCCGATGTTCAACTTACATTGGGCCGTTGTGCGCGGCACACACGATCATTAAACGTATATCTGTTAATAATAATTGCGATTGTCTGGTTGTACGTGCGCGCCGAGTTATGGCGCAGTTGCCGGGCGGTTTGCGAGTCCCCCTCCCCCCGCCACCACAGTCACCCACCGCCGACCCCTCAGATCTGCGGCGAGCGGCGCATCTTGAGATGAAATGGCATTCAGTTTCGTTTTGTGACGCTTGAATGGGCGCCCGGTTTCGCGAATACGTTGTGTGTATTGGATGTATGAATACATGCATGATGAATTTTCACATGACTATAAAACACTAGGTATTCAATGTAAACTTATTTATCTGCTGGTCCATAGACGAAGATCGCACGTCTCCACCACAATAACAATTAGTTCCCAATATATCTACGTGTATGTCCGATTCGCAAGTAACGTGCCGAAGTATGACCGTGACACTGCCAGAAAAATATGCATGTTTTCGTATAACTAAACAGATTGTTGCCATACAGCTAAATAAAATCGCTTAGGATATATTTGAACATTATGTTAAAAACCCACATCGTCTATTTTAGTATTCTTCAAATTGAACACAATACTGAATTGACATGAGGACGCGAATTTTAAACCATCATTGACTTTGATATTATTGATCGAATTCGTTTGACACACTATTTTATGAACAAAAAAAAAATTGTTCATTAGTCTGTTAATTTGACCCTGTTAATAACCACTGTATAGTATACAGGGGTCAAATTTAATTGAATTGTCATGTATTAACATCACAGAAATGATGGGTATTGGTATCACGATAAAACAAAAGAGAAGTTTTTTTTTTTATGTTCCTTGTTTTCTTTTCCTTAAACCGAATTAAGGATTACATGAAATTCTAAGCCTAAGTAATACCCTCAATGTTTTTCTTTCGATACGAGAGTAAGGTTACAATAATATCATAACATGTGGTTCCAAGAAGTTGTTTTTGTAAAACCGCAATTCTGCTTAACGCCGCCGCGGCAGGGAAAAAGGCAAGATTTTATGTTTAAAGTTACGAAAAGGAAAATACAAACGATCATTCACAGACCATTTGGACACCAGCCTACAATTTCCACCTTTTATAAGTACCCAATAATTCACATACCACTTTACGAGGCATTATAAAGCACATGTTACAGTTTTTCCGTTAGCTTGCACATTTTTACGATCTCGATGCGGCTCGGCCGGTAGTTTAACACAGCGGAGCCCGAAGCCCGTCGGTCTCTCGCGACCGGTCCCTACGTGATCTCCTGCAACGCTCCCCGACTCGCTAATAACTGCTGTAAGTACATACGTGTATGTAAAGGTACATGCTGTACAAGTGTGAGATGAAAAATGTTCTTCGTTACTTTGATAACGTATTGTGTGGGACGTGAGATAAATGCAGCCTTGCTTGGCGGTTTTAGACGGTTTGACAGGGCTTTTCGTAGGTTTTTCGTATGAAAGGTTACTTGATATCAGCATTGCCAGATTTATTTTCGGGCATAGCGCGATTTTGAAACCTTTTGAGTAAAAAATGCGGGATTCTTTCGTCAAAAGCGGGACGTAATAAAAAATAACTTAAATAATAAGTAGTATTTCATTTATTAGGTACTATTAATCCTTATAATTGAGTTTCAAATTAAGTTAACAATGTTATTTTTTTTTTCATGTTAGATGACATCATTTATTTACATAACCAAATTACAAGATGATTATTAACATTAACTAAATTAAATTAAAACTAAGTTAAGCTTAAAAAAGGCCCTCGGGGCATTGTACCGAGGATGCTGGCGGCATTTCCTCGCTGAATTGCAATGCTGATGCGTTGCGCGAGAAAGCCGCCAGCTTTTCGGTCACCAGTTACATCAACTAGACGTTTCGCGATTTCCGCAAATAACTTATGCGCACTGGGACCCCACGGACCGAGGGTCTCGACGCCAAAGGGCACAAAGTTGTACTCTCTGCCAAGGCCTCCATATTACATATTACATAAACAATGTTATTAGATAGCCATAAAAATGTATTTTTATGAAAATACGTTACTTTACTGTAGTAATAACAATAATTGTCTGGTTTGCTCTGTAAGGCAAATTACTTACAAATTAGGCTCCCCGCAGACAGGCGCTACGCGACACTAGCAGCACAAGTCCCGCTGCCTGCCGCGCCCGCGCTATCGTTCCAGTCTGCACGAGCCTTTACTCTTTTTTTATTTCCGAATAGCGGGACTGAGCCTGTCCCGCGCGAGTAATTTTGGGCTAAAATTCGGGACGTCTGGCAACCCTGCTTGATATACATGGTCAGATTAAAATAATTGTTGAAACTTCCCAGATGTGACAGGTATTGATGTCAAAACATGATCAATTCATGATAAAGCAAAAAGTAAGTGAGTAAATTTTCCAAACTTATTATTTGTCACACTTCCGTGACGCACGGAAGTGTGACAAATAATTGGCCGCTGGCGTAAGGCTCAATTTACGGGCGTTTTTTTTTGTACAAAGCATAATGAACTTTATGTCAATAGTGTAACGTACAAACTAGATACGAGCCAAATAACAAGTCGCGCGTTTTCTGGAGAATTCTCGCGCATTCTCGGTAATTCCCGCAGTTACAAGCTCGGTATGATCTAATATTCTAATTTGTACGTTACATAATTGACATAAAGTTCATTATGCTATGTATAATAAATATCGTTTTATAAACTCGCTTCCGATCCGTTCCGTGGTAATGTAAATTGAGCCTTACTCAAATCATGAGTTATACATATACCTACTCATACTTTTGTATCTTCATTTGATATCTGCGTTTCTGGGAAGTTTCGCAAGTTAATTTAATTTGAACCTGGGGACGTACTGTGTCAGTTCGCAAGTGCTCAGTTGTCAAAAAGGGATAGTGCTAGTTGTCCTGTATAGCTCCATCTCTCTCACTGGAACAAAGATGGCTTTAATACGTAATAGTACGGCTCATGTATACCCAAAAAGGACCGGATTCTGGTAGAAAAAATTCCATTAAATTTCATAGTAATTGTTCTACTAGTGTTGCGTCGCGCCTGTCTGCGGGAGGGGCCTTGAAACAGTTTTACAACCAATTAAATTTTTAAGATACGTGGAAACAATTCTCCACAGTTAATTAGCAGCTTTTTATTGATTACATTTATGCATTACGCATTGACTTTCAAACGTAATCGATTACCAGCAGCTTTAATTAAATACCCACGTTTACACCTTTAAAATCCCGTAGCAATACGTAACTGTAGATTGTATGACATGCTATATTTGATAGAGCGAGGAGATTATTTAAATACCAAAATAATGAATGCCTCAGGGACTGATATCCCACACAGGCTTAACCAAACGAGTTTCACCACGAGTATTCACAATAGGTTAACTATCTGCCATTACTCATGCACCGTTGCGACTTTCGAAGCTTAGTGCTTCGGTGTCAATGCACTTCGCGTTCACGATACTTCCCAACGAACCCTGTAAAGGTAACAATATGAACACACACTATAATATTTTCCACAGTCAAGGAATGAAAATGTTAAATGCCTTAGGTTATTCTTTTTTATCATGGAATTAGCGAAGGAATCAGAGAGTTCTTTGATTTGTTGTAAATCTTGTTTTATGACAAAAAAAAAATTTTTTTACGTGTGCACTTGACAGTTATCAAAAGTAAACGAAGCCTTTTTCCGCCACAATTGTTTGTTCAAAATTCGCAATTTCGTCGCGACAATGCGTAAATTTTCCTGTTGTGTAATTGTGAGCAGTGGTGGCTCAGTGGCCGCTACCACTGGGCCACCACTTACGAGTTGTAGGTCGTAGGTTCGAACCTTTTTTTTTTTGGTTGTGTCATCATCAAATAACTTCTCCCGCTCTGGGCGGTGCGGGAGGGTGTGTCAGACTCTTACTGACTAAAACCCACCCGTGTTCCTTCCGTTGCCTGTGTTGCCTTTTTTTTTTTTTGAGGGTGGGAATCATCAAATAACTTCTCCCGCTCTGGGCGGAGCGGGAGGGTGTGTCAGACTCTTACTGACTAAAGCACACCCGTATTCCTTCCTGTTGCCTGTGTTGCGGGGGGCTCGGTGACCCATAAGTACCTTCTCGCGACCCCGGCAGGCATCGGCCCTAGTGGACCCCTACACTTGTGCTGACGACATCTCTTGATTACGGCCCACTCCCTCTCACAGACCTGAGGAGGCCTGTGTCCCAGCAGTGGGAACATTATAGGCTGATTATGCATGCGAAAATTTTCCATTCATTTCGTCCTGTTGTGAATACATTTACGTCATCTCCTGTATGGGTGACTCGTCTGCTGTTTCATCAATATTTACGACAAACATCTCAGCATGAAATTGCATTTGCGAAGATGTACTTACTGTAGAGTTGTAGACGATGTAAAATGTAACAAGATAGCGCTTCGATTTGCGTAACCTCGTGTTATGTAATATTTGTTGACTGCAAAGTGCACGGTCACAGGATTGCCATGTTATTGTCAAATGAATTACTGCATCGATTGCATAAAGGCTCCTACATACTAGCGCGACTTGTCGCGCGACGCGACGCGACACAAAGACACCGCGTGTAGCGCTACAAGCGGTGCCTTTGTGCCGCGACGCGTCGCGCGACAAATCGCGCCAGTATGTAGGAGCCTTAACACCCTCCCCGCATGAAATTACAAACGACTGTTTTTTTTTTATATCGACTCGCTGTATTATGCCGTTAGCAACAAGATAATACCTTAATGTTACATTCGTTTGCGGATGACATAAACACAACGCACAATGTAGTCGGCAATTCAAAAACCTCACATACTTTATTTTCAGTGCTATAAAGAGTAAATTATGTAAATGAGGGGCTTGTGGCTAAGTAATAACAGCGGCACGGGCCGATCGATCAGTTTAAGCTATGCTTGCCGCGGTTGGTCCGTGGATGGGTGACCATCTTTACATACCAAGACCCCTCCGTGCCTCGGAAAGCACGTTAAGCACGTTGGTCCCGGCTGTCATATGTAGATCTTTGACAGTCGTTACGGGGTATCGTGTTACCCAGTAACTGGGTTTTGGAGGTCAGATAGGCAGTCGCTCCATGTAAAATACTAGTATTCAGCTGTATCCGGTAAGACTGGAAGCCGACCCCAACGTTGGGAAAAGGCTAGGCAGATGATGATGACGAAAGTGTAAATGATCAAAGGTAGATAATCAACATGTAAAGCCGAAACTCACTGCTTACATTTCAGCGAATGAAACTATACAGACGTTCTTTGAAACACTTGAAACCGATTCCTCTAAATTCCGATGCACCCCGACCTTTATGCCCAAGCGTCGTCTGTCGAGTAATGGCCACTAATGCGCAAGTCGATAACGCTTAAGACGCTGACAACACCTAAACCGCGGTCATTGTCAGATTGCATAGAAAAGAAAGAGAAGCGCGATGACACAACGCTTGTAATTTATTGCAAAATATGAAGCAATTCTCTATTTACTCAAAATTGAGTAAAGTAATCGAAAATAAAAAACAACCAAGTTCTGCATTCAAATAAGAAGTTCTTGTTATTAATTAAATACGTAACGTATGTTGATATTTAATGCAGATATTTTGGATTAGAACTCACGGTAAGAGGTTAGTTTAACGTTAGTTTGTATCAAGATTATTTTTACAAAACGTGTTTCGGTAACAACCAAGTTCTAGGAAATATGTTCAAAATTAACATATATTTTTCTCCGCTACCACAAGCTATACAGATATTGCAAATTTGTTTCGTAAGAGAAGCCTATTTTGGTCAATTGGGTCTTGTCAGCGCTTTAACAAGGCTAAAGGAATTCGAATCTTTATTGTTATCGAGGCAGACTAACGATATGACACGACGTGTGACTTGTTTCATCGATTAATCTTAATGGTCGTTCGCAACACTGGGTTCGTTTTTTGTTGATAGCTTATCAGCGTGTTGATTGCTTGTAATCGTTTGATGCTTTTAGTTCTATTGACGTGCAAAGTTTTGGGAGCGGTTTTAGGCCAATTTTAGATGGGCTTTCTTTTTATGTGTTCATATTGCATGCTTCCAAAACATGTCATTTGAGAGTCAAAATGCTTGTTCTTTCTTAAAGTAAGCGGCTTTCTTTCTGGATATCACAACTGTGATTTTGGTTATATTCAAAAGTTAAAATTGGTAAAAGTTAAACTTGGGATATTATTTTTCTGTTTTTAGTACGGTATTATATGCTATTTCAAGGTTATCCATTATTTACGGGACACCCTCTGTACACAATTACATACATAGCCTGTTAAAATCATAACCCTCCTTTAGCTTTGCCTTAAACAGTCTCCTAAGTTTCTAACACAAATTATCCAGCAAATTATTTCTTCATCAAAAGCCACGTCAAACTTGGCCTTTCAACAAAACCTAATCCAATCCAATTTAGTTTGAATAGAATTAGACTGCGAACACTAAAACCATTAATCGGACGTTGGATTTTGTATGTAAAAGGCTTCTTATCGGCTCTCGTCTAATTATAATGACGCACTATGTGTGTAATGACCAGGGAAGTAGGTCGTTCGCGGAGAATCGGATATGTTGGCGTAAACGTACATTGCCGATTTGAGTTTTGTTTAAATTATTCGGTGTTCAGGATATAGCGTTAGTTTTACGAATACATGAGATGAAAGTGAATAGGCACCTTATTTACCTATTGTGTAATCCTTTGGGATTACAGGCGTAATGTTATCCCTTTTACTGTCGAGACCAATTTTTGGCGCGAAATGCATTATGTCGCGGTACCCTACGAGTCCGCGCGCGATAGCGGCGCCCTTTTTTTTTTGATGGGAAGTCATCAAATAACTTCTCCCGCTCTGGGCGGAGCGGGAGGGTGTGTCAGACTCTTACTGACTAAAACCCACCCGTATTCATTCCTGTTGCCTGTGTTGCCAGGGGCCTCGGTGACTCATTAGTACCTTCCCGCGACCCCGGCAGGCATCGGCCCTAGTGGACCCCTACATTTGTGCTGACGACATCTCTTTGAGGCGCGCGTGGAATACAACGCACCGTCGACCCGGGCCTGGTCCTTACCGGACGGTGAGCTACCCATTGCTCACCGTCCGCAAGCCCGCGCCTACGGTGGCCGGAAATCCGCCCGGGATTCCCGACGCCCAGGGCGTCTCCTGCGGCGGCTAGGGGCGAGAGGGCGCCAAATTTGCCTTTCCGTCGCGGTACCCTACGAGTCCGCGCGCGGTAGCGGCGCCCCGTGACAAAAATGACGATATCTCAAAAGTTACGTACGGTAGCTGGCTACTGGTTGTGTTGTTAGAATCTTTATGAAATAAGCTAACAACTTATATGGTGTGTGTAATGTAAATTGTTAGTTATTTAACCCAAATGACGCCTTAGTTCTTTCTGTTCGTTTTCTATGATCCAAACCAAACAGTGAAGATTACAAAGTAAACAAGTGCGAGTCGGACTCGCGCACGAAGGGTTCCGGACCATTATCTATTCAAACGGCAAAATCATGTCTGTTGTATGATAGCCCCCTTAAATATTTATTTTATTCTGTTTTTTAGTATTTGTTGTTATAGCGGCAACAGAAATAAATAATCTGTGAAAATTTCAACTGTCTAACTATCACGGTTCATGAGATACAGCCTGGTGACAGACGGACAGCGGAGTCAGTAATAGTGTCCCGTTTTACCCTTGGGGTACGTAACCCTAAAAACACTTGTTCAGTCTTACTTATAGCATGTTATTAGAATGTCACTTTTCAACGCACGTGCCGCCTCGTTGACTCACTCCAGCGTGCCTCGGTTATTTGACTTTCAACTCAAGTGTGCTACTAACTATCATTTAATTGAAATATGCATTGATGCCAACGTAAGTGTACCATTGACATAGAGAAACACACAACCACAGTTATCCATCTATCTTACACAGCAAATTTCTACAGCTTCAAACTTCTAAATCTTGTCGAAACACCGAACCAAGCCACTCGGAATCATTTACGAGCCCATAAAAAATAACCACGCTTTCCTTCTGAGGAAACCTCCTATATTCACGGCAGTTTTATTAGAGCGTAGTCCCTTATATTAAAATATAGTAACACGTAGGGTGCTGGGTGGGATGTGTCGCGCCCTTACGCCTCGATTCACGCGGTGTTGTGTTACCAAGGGATCTTTGTAAGACAGAAATGTGATAAACAGGAAAATGCTCAGGGCTACCTACCCACCCACGGTAACACTCAATATTGGAATTTAAACTTTATGCCGACGGAATTAATTTCCATTACGAACGCAGGTGACGCGTCCATTTCTAGGCAGTCAAATAAATTACCGTTTGATACCTACTCTGTACGAAATTGCGAGAAATAATTTGGGGCGTTTGCGGAATCGTTTGATTTTGGACGTCTAAACAAGAACCTTTCGACGCCCGTTTCAAAGCGGAATTACATTTAACGGAACAGGGAACTTGGGCTTTCCTTATTTTGAGAAATAATTTGTTTTGCTGCGGTGTTCTTATTGTAAATGTTTCCGCATTTCCAATTTCTTCCTTATCTACATTTTTGATTAGTTCATATTTATTAGATGGTTTCTTAAGTACTTGGGAAATAAATACGGCATTGCTTTGATTTGGAGTTTCTGCAAGCATATTGTTAAGTCACAATCGAAATTGCTGAAATTTATTCACAAAATACATTCACAATGATAAACCAACAAAGACAGTACACAGTATAGTCATAGTTAGTTTGATAGTAGTTTCAGCAAATTGGAAATTTCCCAGTTTTAACAAACCGAAACCAATTTTTCGCAACAATTCTATATGAATCACGTTCGGAACAACCAAATCACGAAAAAAAAAACTCCATCGAATAAATAATATCAAGCCGTACAATACAAACCCAACGCGACGCCGCACTGTGGGCCAACTCCCCGTTTCAAACTCGATGTAATAACTGAGCGAATCAATTAAAAACTCTCCAAGTAAAGTTTCGCCCAGTCCCCCGGTCTACAGGCTGTGTGATTTACGCGCTTAGGTGTTACAAAATTGCGTTATTTTGCGGCTCTCTGCCTCATGTATAAACTTTTTGTACGTTTTGTCTATTGCATACCGGAATGTACGTAGGATAGTTCGGATTCTGTTAATGTAGCTGACCTATATTTTTCGTAATTAAAAAAATATAGCTCCGAGTTGTTTTCTTTCAAGTCTGGAACTGAAAATGTAGACTCGTTTTCTAAAGAAAATTGTAATGACAGGCGTGATTTAATGCTTTTTTTTTTCGGACATAATTTCAATCTGTCTTTAATGTTTGCCAAAGTAATCATGAGAAGTTTTGGTTTGTTATCTCTTCCCCATAACCCGCGGGTGGTCTCTGTAATAAAATATTACTCGTATCTGGTAAAAAAAATATTTTTACCAAATCCCTGCTGAGTTACTCAAGTGATTTATATCCGAAGGACGATCGGCCTATATATCACGACGCGAATATACAAGATATTTCAAACATCTTGTATTCCCAAATAACATAATCGGATTTCAAACGCTGAAAAGCCGTTCATCTAATATGTGAGTTGTAAATGACTAAGTGAAATATCGCGAAAGCGTCTCAATTTATGACGGGAATGTGTTTTATTGTAAACATACTGTAGGTATAAGAGTGTGGGAGCTGTCAGGTAAATTCGTGTTCACGTCCTTCAGTGACGTATTATTGATGCCACACGTGCTTCGCGGCATAACTTGAAGATAACATCTCCGTTTATTTTCTACTTTTATTGTATACTCGACGTCTGTATTCGAAAAATACTTCCATTTCTTTAACACGGCTTTCTGTAAGGATTATTTGAATAGGAATCAAAGATGGCGTGTTTTCGATATGTTTTGATTGTTATGTATTTTAAGATACGTTTTATCGAAGTTTTATTTCTTTTAGTACCTTTTGATTTCTCGACTCTGTTTAACCTATTTATAGATAAACTGATCATATAATTTCCATATCGAAAAGTTATGTTAGTTATCTCGAACCACGTTATCAGAATCCGTTCTATTAAACTCTGCAGAAGTTGGTCTGCAAACACCACCACACGTAGAAAATTACGTCCATTGACTCATTGGTATACAAGAGATCCGTATAAGTTAAGTAGTTAGTAATGGAGCACTCAACATGTTTCATCGCAGACCAATTACCTTGACATAAAAATATTTATGCATGTACGGTTGATACGATCATACCTCTAGATGTATAATATCTTTCAAGTCCTACGCGTATAACATTATTGCAGTGCATAATAATGCCGTCCATTAAAAGGTAATTATAAATATAATTTAAATAAATTATACAGACATATAGACACGCCACATGTTAGCATCAGTAATGTTTATTACATATCTCTAATCAGGCTGATTCCCCAAGGGTTACAAGCTCTGATAATAATTACTTAATGAGCGCACATATATTACGTTTTAATAACTATTAATTTGAGATCATTAATATCTTTCATCATCTTGTTGTTACATAAATTATATAAACCGTGCCAGCGGATTCTGTAAAATACGTTTCCTGTATAAAAAGTATTTTTCTCAGTATTATAAAACATGAAATGAATATTCCAGTTGTGTGAGTATGACGCTGTGTGAGCGTTGATCACTTGTTTAACGATGTATGAAGACCGACCTTTTGTGTATCCTATTGATTTTTATTGATATGACCTGCGTCATCACACCATTGTTATGTTTAAAGTTCAAGCAGAGTGGTAAAGTCCATGTGTTGCTAAATGTTTTATTAATAAAAAGGTATTTTTATAAATTCTTTAGTTCTCTAAAATAAAATCCAAAATACTGCAAGTTTTGTGCCCGCTGTGCAGTAACTTCTTTATAATGTTATTTCGGTCTTTATGATTCAGATGGAAGTTTCAGTAAAGAAAATGTTCCTCAAACATGATCATTATTTTACAAAACAAAGAACAAGTATAAAATCTAAATTAAATAACAAAAAAGTACCCCATAATTTATGTTCTTGTTAAAAAGAATTTACTAACTTTTAATTAGCTTTCACTTGTTTTACTACTTTTACAACGACTTTTTTCCATAATAATGCGTATCAAATTGTTTTTTATTAACCTACCTTTTCTTTGATGCGGATTTTCCCATTCTTTGGCAATTTGGCAGTAAATAGTTTTGAAGCAAATGGCTACACACATACATGTGTATTTGAAACGAGGTCATGCCGATTGACATACGAACTAACTCTAGCGAAATAGTATAGCTGTGGTTCACTGACATAGCACAAAGAGAACACAGTAGTGCGAGTCGGAACAAAAAGTCTAAACTAACGGGACTTCCGCTATGCGTCGTCAAGCAAATCAATTTACACGCATGCGATGCGTTAGACAGTGAAATGTTGACCTTTAAGATGTTTTTGGCAATGTTTTTGTAAATTTAAAAGTCAATTAGCATCGTTGTGATTGTAAATTTTTGCATAGTAACTAAACATTCGTCAGACTGTAGCTAATAGACTTATTTGTACCAACCGTTATCCGCGCAAATAGGAACGATAGACCGCATTAATTTAAATGAGTATCCAACTTTTGGAAAGCATTGATTATTATAATTGAGTAAACTTTAACTAAGTAGGCAAAGTATTAATTTTGTTATCAAATAAATCAATTTTGTTGCCATTCGTTTGCCATTTATGTATTTTAAACGGTACATTAGCCAAGCTAACGCAACTTCTTTAAATACTGGCTGACATCAAATTAGCAGTAAGTTTGACTATTTAATTAAATCTGGAAATTAAATAGAGAGGCATAAGCTGCTGCTAATACATTGGATATAATAAATAAATGCTTACGTAGCAGATAAATATATTTAAATATAAAATCACCATTTTACGTTGCACTACTGGTTAATATATTATTAATTACACTGCGGTGCTTGGAGCGTTGCAGAGTGAATGACCGTGTCCCGGCGACGGGCGGGAACGCATGTAAATGAGAGTTCTCTTGATGATACCATCGTGCTTGTGACGTACCTACATTTATATGGAATAAAATTGCAACATTTTCTACCACTTAGTGCAGCATTTATTCTTTTTGAAGGAGATGCAATGCTTCTTGTGAGGGCGTATTTTTGCTGACGAGGCAAATGTCACTGAAATCATCTTTCAGAAATCATTTATTTGCCAACAATGTAGGTATACAGATATGATGGTTATTTTGATGAGAGTCCCGATACATTTTTCCTTACGGCATGCAATATTATTTAATACAATACACATTTACTAGACAAAAAAAAACATACAAAAATAAAATCAATTACAAATGTCAATAATTCAATTACAATAAAATTAAATCACAAAGAGGCAACATATACACACCATTAACAGAGAGTTTTGTCATTAACAAAATCTTTAATTGCATAGTAACACTTGTCCAGTAGCAGTTTTGTCAACTTTTTTTTTAAACTTTGATGGGTAATTGTTTTAAATGTATCGGTAGTTTATTTCGTAGATGATAACGGTCATGATGACTGGTAGCTAAGTTATTTATTTAAGTACACATAAAATAGACAGTAATTAATGGAAAGGAGAAAGGGAGGTCATTGATCTGCAATGGGACAACATAGGCTAAAAATCCCAACTAATATTATAGATGCGAAAGTGAGTTGGTTTGTCTCTTACGCTTTCACGCTAAAACAGCGGAACGGATTTGAATGAAATTTGGCATATTGGTAAACCATGACCTGGATTAGTACATAGGATACTTTTATCCCGATATTTCCCCGGAATCAAGACTTATCGCACGCTTAATAGAATACTGGCTTAACTCAAAAAAGTAGATTTCCGGGAAATCGCCGTTAAATGTTTTGCTATTGGATTCTAGTCGGCTTATTAACCAATATAATAAATATGTAATTCACGGTTAAATATAATACCTACTTTTCAAAAACTATTAATTAAATCTGTGTAAAAAAACTGCAGAAATCTTAACCTTGGCTCAAGCTCAGTATTCTATTAAGCGTGCGTTATGCGGGTTAAACCGTGGGACGCAGCTAGTAAATAAATAAAACAGACACATTCGTAATAGCTGTTCCTTTATTGAATATATCTGGTAGAAATTCTTATCTAGGTATTTGTGAAACAGGCCCTTTATCTAGATTAATAGAATTCAATATTTGTAATTCTAGTTGTTAATTAAAACTGAGTCAGTGACTAAAACTGCGTGCCTTTAGGTACTCAACATTAGGTACAGTCAACGGTAAAATTCTTGACATAGTTTTTTAAATCTTAACCCTTTATAAGGCACAGAAAACTGCTAAGGGTATGGAAATAAAAAATTGATAAATATGATAACTAGGACCTCTTTAATAAGAATATGAGTTTTTTTTTTTTAATGTTTTTTTTAAACATGGTTTCCATTATTTGGCCAGAGCCTTACTAGGGCTTATGGAATTCGGCAAAGCATGGAACCACACACAAGGTTATTGCTAACAAACTGTCAAATCACAGAGTACAAAAACTGAATTTGACTGACGTTTCATTCAGCCGCAAAAATTTTAAAAGTATGGTGTCCAAAATATGGACAGAGCCTTATAAAGGGTTAATTATTGAGCAAAATATACATGTACATAAATCAATTACCGTTCATCTTATATTATTAAAATCAATTGCCGTGCGTTAGTCGCGCAAAGCTCGAAAATGGCTCGACCGATTAGTTTTTTTACCGATTAGAAAAAAACTATCCGAAAAACCTTAAGGAACAGCCACAAAATCGGAAAATCTAAATTTGATACGAGAAATTTTAAACGTGATACGAAGTTCACCGGGTCTAGTAATTTAACGTTTATTTTAAAGGTTTTTTTCTTTGTAACAGATTTACAAAAATCCAGCTAAACTATCGCATGATTTAAAGTTGTTAGCCTCAACGGATGGTGTTAATAAAAATCGGTACAGAAGTATTTACATAACATTTACTCATATCTATTATATTTATATGAAACTAGCTGCGTCCCGCGGTATCACTCGCATAAGTCTGGATCCCGTGGGAATATCGGGATAAAAAGTATCCTGTGTCCCAATCCAGGTCATGGTCTACCCTTGTGCCAAATTTCATCCAAATCCGTTAAGCCGTTTTAGTGTGAAAGCGTAACAAACAAACATACTTTTGTATTTATAATGTTAGTTAGGATTATATATACTTATAGTACCTATATATTATATTATATATACTTAAAATGCTAAAAAGCAGATTATTGAATCCTTTTTGTAATAGTAGCCGTGTTAAATCGATGTTTGTTGCTGAACGTAAACTAAGTATGTATCGGCTCTGAAGTATACATTCAATCTTAGAGATAAGTCCAAGTAGCAACAGAAGTGGTTGTGTACAATGAATCACAGTAAACTACTTTCTCCTCATTGACTCACGACTTGTTCAGGAATATAAACACCTGATTCATTGCAGTTTTTCCTTGAGGTTTTCTTTTAACTACAGTTGCTAAGGCATAGTAAATTACTGGCAGTACTAATGCATTAATTATAATCTTATCATAGTAGTTTGAGAGTCCATTTTCGAAAGATTTTATTTATCTTTACGGCTTGTTCAAGCTTAAGACGCTGACAACACCTAAACCGCGGTCACTGTCAGATTGCAAAGAAAAGAAAGAGAAGCGCGATGACACAACGCTTGTAATTTATTGCAAAATATGAAGCAATCTATTTACTCAAAATGTTGTTGAGTAATCGAAAATAAAAATCAACCAAGTTCTGCAATCAAATGAGACGTTCTTGTTATTAATGAAATATGTAACGTTGTTGATATTTAATACATATATTTTGGATTAGAACTCAATATAAGAGGTTAGTTTAACGTTAGTTTGTATCCAGATTTTTTTTCAATACGTGTTTTGGTAACAACCAAGTTCTGGGAAATATGTTCAAAATTAACATGTATTTCTTTTCCGCTACCATAAACTATACAGATTTGGCAATTTTTTTTCTTAAGAGAAGCCAATTTTGGTCAATTGGGTCTTGTCAGCGCCTTAAGCTTTGGTTCCTAAGAAAGCGGTTCCATCATGTTATTATAACGGCCGTCATGAAAATCTTGTTATTTTCACCAGTCATTATCCTTTTCCCAACTATGTTGGGGTCGGCTTCCAGTCTAACCGGTTACAGCTGAATATCAGTATGGAGCGACTGCCTATCTGACCTCCACAACCCAGTAACTGGGTAACACGATACCCCTTGTTAAGACTGGTTGTCAGACTTTCGGGCTTCTGACGACCCTTAACAACTGTCAAAGATCTTGGAACCACCAACAGTTTAACGTGCTTTCCGAGGCACGGAGGGGTCTTGGTATACAATGTAAAGATGGTCACCCATCCACGGCATGTAATTTTCATCAGTATTTGACATAAAGGTGTCAAAAAACGCTCTGTATTTCGACAGCCGTTATTTCTTGACCGTTCACTGCTTTTATAGGTAACCAAACCTTAATCCCCGACTTCCTCTTGAATAGGAGAAGAAGCCAGACTTTTTACTAACTTTCCCACGTATTATCATCCATTGTTTGTAGCCCGTCGACACAATTCTATAAGCCTTTGTTTCAACAACGCGATTTACTATCGCGTGTCGATCAAAACGTGCCAGACCGGACTTTCTAAACGGTGTCCATGACAGACTTGGACGTCACTGGCCGCTTGTGCGAAATTTAATTACCTGTCACTTGTTGATAACAGAAGAAAGGTGTGACTAATTATTTAGTGAACATTATCAGTATCATAACATCACGCCAGTATTCCCCGAAGGGTTAGACAGGTGCCTATAAAACACCCACAATTTACCAGTTATGTTTAAGAGCCCTATCACAAAATTGCGTTCTCACAGATTAGGTACATTGAAGCACGGCGACGACTCGCTCGGTGTCACGTGTTCACGACGCTGTACTGTAGCTACGACTAAACGACTTTGATACTTTTCTATTATTGAGTTATTTGTTATTATTTTTCTTATCGTTTTTTACTAATATATATTACTTAAAATACTGGTAATATTAAAAGTAATTGAATAATTAGATGAGGGACTAAAACTGTTAGGTATCTAAAAAAATCAATAGATTTAATAACGTAATTTAGGCATACAGTTTTAGTTTTGTAAAAACATACCTACGTTTTCTAATTATAATGTGTATGTTGCTGTCTACCAACTTTTAGCCCGCGGCTTCTCTTGCGTATTTCGTGATATTAGTATTGTTGTTGTTTTTTTTTTCGATAGAAATTGTTTTATGACTTCGTAAATGTCTGTTGACGTTTTATATAACAAATAAGTAGGAAAATATTTCCAGCAAAAACAATTCAATAAAAAAGATGTGATATTTCTTTTAGGCATGGTATTTATTATCTCTATGTCTAGCAGTGGGCGTTTTTCAGTTGACATGATAATGACATTATTTACTATTTATACTGAATAAAAAAATAAATTAGAAAACTACGAGGGTCATTCAATAAATACTTAGCCTACAAAAAGTAAACGAAAATTTTGGAAAAGTGGCAATTTATTTTTCAACAAAGTCTCCTTTTAGTTCGATACACTTAGCCCAGCGATGCTCCAACTTTTTTAACCCGGCCGAAAAATAGTTTTTGTCAAACTCTGCAAAATAGGCCTCCGTGGCGGCGATGACCTCATCATTCGATCCATATCTATTCCCGGCGAGTGATTTTTTCAGATTAGGAAACAGAAAGAAGTCACAAGGGGCCAAATCTGGAGAATACGGTGGATGGGGCAACAATTCGTAGCGTAATTCGACCAATTTGGCCATGGCAACGGCAGACGTGTGAACCGGTGCGTTGTCGTGGTGAAACAGCACTTTTTTCTTCGCCAGATGGGGTCGTTTTTTCTTTAATTCGGCGTCGAATCGGCCCAATAAATCGGCATAGTAAAGCCCTGTAATTGTTTTACCCTTCTCGAGGTAATCGATGTAGATCACACCTTGTGAATCCCAGAAAGCGGTGGCCATAACTTTTCCGGGCGATTTTACAGTTTTCGCCTTCTTTGGAGCACGTTCCCCGGTCTGGATCCATTGTTTTGATTGCTCCTTGGTCTCTGGTGTGTACCAGTGGATCCAGGTTTCATCGACGGTCACAAAACGACGCAAAAACTCCGCTGGATTCCGCTTAAACAGCGCCGAACACGTCTCCGATGTGGTCTCACGGTTGCGCTTGTTTTCTGGTGCGAGTAAACGCGGCACCCATCGCGCCGACAGCTTTCTCATGCCGAGTTCCTCGTGAAGAATATGATGCACTGTTCCTTCTGAAATGCCTACAGTCTCAGCTAGCTCCCGAACCTTCAATCGGCGATCTGCCAATACGAAATCATGGATTTTTTTTATGTTTTCCTCCGTAGCAGCTGTTTTCGGTGCACCTGGACGTGGGTCATCAAAAACCGACGTACGGCCACGTGCAAACTCGTTGAACGAATTCTTGACGGTGGCCATCGATGGAGAAGAGTCACCGTACACAGCATCCAAGCGCTCTTTGATTTCGATGCGCGTTTTCCCTTCCCAAAATAGGAATCGAATCACCGAACGATATTGCTCTTTTTCCATTTTTGTAAAACCGATCGACACGTTCGCTTCCATAAGTTGTCAAATTAAAACAAATGAAGGGATTGGAATGAAAATTTGAAAAAAGAATTAAAAAAAGAATGTGCTACACTGTGGTAAAACTCTTTTGAAACTACAGCGCCCTCTGGCGATGAGGCTAGGTACTTATTGAATGCACCTCGTATGTGCCTCAGTGGCATCGATCTGGCTTTTCGAGAGTCGATTATTTCTGGGAACATACATTCATGGTAAAAACGCGTCAACTTGGGTAACATTTCGGTTTTCCAAAAATCATCGTCTCTATGAACCCTCACTACTTTCATTGTAAAATCCGGACCCGTCCACACTGCAAATAAGCAGACATTCCTATTCGCAATATGAAGTTGACCTTGGACTTGGTAAAACCAATCGTGTTTTTCATTCATAGCAAGTACGCCGGAATGGTTCCTTTTGAAACATTTAATCCTTTTTCTTGCAATCGCTTCTTCTGGGTCGATACCGAATGAGGAAAAGGGACATTTAATCTCAACTAGTCCTTCTTCACAAATGCCATCAGGAGAAGCTCCCAGAAAACTGTACTCATCATCGATAAATAGCCCACATTTTTTCCATTTGAATGTTTTCTTGTACACCCAGCTGTTCCAAGGCCTTGACTTCATTTTCTGTTCCGTGTCTGATAGAAGGAACATGACTTAAATTATAGCTATATAAAAAAGATTTCACCAGTGGGGCAGAATTTTGGTTTGCACGTCTCTTGCAGATTTTTGAAAAATTTGATGCCGTCAAAATGCATCTCCGAAGTTCGACCCATAATGCACTTTCTGCTTGCAGAATAGTATTGCGCTCGATCTCAAAACGGTTTAATGTCTGTTGCTTAATGTTGTCTAAAAATAGCTTCTTTGCATTGTCAAAATCATTTTGTTTCATATCTGGACGTTGACATTCACTGCCATAATGTTTATCAGTTTTACCAAAATTTAGTTTTGTTTTACAGCGCTTTGGAGGAGTTGTATAGTATGTTCTTTGGGCATGTCGTTTGCGTTCTAGTTCTTTTATAGACTTTCCTGGGCTCTTGCCCCACAATGTCTTGTATAATGTGTATTGCGGTTTACCGCTATTGAAAGCGACTACTGCTACGTAGCAGCGTGCTTCGTATGAACCTTTTAAAGAATAATTGATTCTCTTGCCTCCCACCACTTTCGCTACCATACTATTAAATTGTTCGGCACGATTATTAGTGAAATTTTGCAGGAGGCTCCTGGAATTAAATGCCAACTGAGATGCGTTCTTTCGTAATTTCAACATTAAAGTTGATAATATCGGAATCAGATTTTCTTCAGCTTTCCATTCCGGTGTGCAGTAATAATCTTCACATTCGGCGTGATCTCCAAAAACATGGCGTGCACTATTTAGTATATCTTTTTGCAAATTAAGTATTTTTGTCTCTGTAGAAAGATTTTGTCCATTTCTAAACTTACTTGCAGAACGAATAGCAGTACGTAGCCTAGTAAGGCGATCTCCTGTTAAAAGTTTACGTTCACTTAGAGGGACCGTAGTATCTTTTTGCAAGTTCATATTTTTGCCATTGTAGTTCCGCAACAAATGGTTGGTACACTCTATTTTTTGTACAGCTACTTCTGGATATGGCCTGCTTTCGAGAATGCTCTTGTGTGTGCATGAGTCACCGTCAGCTATTAACACATTGTATATAAGATTTCTTTCTTCTATTGAACACCTTAAACCTTCAACCAGAATTGCTTGCTCCATGCTGGTGGATGACTCAAAATGGTTTTTCGTGCAATCTTGCGTTCCTGGTGATACGCCTTTAGAAAAAGCACGAACGCAGATAACGCAATATTTGTTACGGACTCCAATGTGCAGAACCTTTCCGGTATGTTCCCCAATGATTGCTGCACATCCAGATAAAGCTGAATAATTCATTTTATAAGATCGCTTGCGCCAACATGCATCAGCTTCTACTGGTATCATTGCTATTCCAGCACCATTGACGTCACCACGAGATACTGCAGCCTCTCTTTCTTCTTTGCCCGCCTCTTGCATTGACTTTTCAGCAGTAATTCGCCATATCTCGGCAACGTCATTATGTGTAGAGTTAAATAAACGAAATGGAATCGATGGTAAATCCATGGAGGCGTTGAGCTCGTTGAGACTCGATAGTCCAATTCCTGTTAGAATAGCTCCTGATATCGCTCCAGCATTGACGTCAAATTTCAAATCAGTATCGTTGCACGTTTTTAAATTAAAAATAGAACCGCACATACGACAGTTTAAATTAAATGTTGATATCAGTCCATTTTGTTTTTCTTTAATTAATATCATATTACTCAGTCTGCAACCAAATTTCTCACTATGTTTCTCAATATCAAACAATTGATTTAAAAAGAACTGAACATCTATTATTCTTCGTCCCTGAACTACGTAATCTGCTTCCTGAAACAAATAGAAATAGAAGAAATGAATAATCACTTATTTTTTTATTTTTATAAAGCTATTATAAAAATCAATAGGTTTTTTCTTACGGTACTGTTCTCGGATTCCATTTCAATCGTCATCGTCATATCTATCTCATCAAGTGCTGGGATTAGCGGTTCGTCTGTTATATTTGAATTATTTTTAGATGACGTAGGAACTTCGCTGGTTAAAAAATACGTCATAAAATTACAATACTTATAATTAAGAAAATTTATATTATGTGCTAAAAAGTAACGGAAAAGGTTTGTTACCGCATTCTCTGGGTCGATGTTTTCTGTATTTACCGGAGATGGAAATGATTTTTAGGCGGAACCGTTATTTTTTCTGAAACATTCCCATAAATTACTATATAAATGAATGAAAAGTAACACAAGAAAATAAAATGTTATAAGTTCATAGAGGACTGCTGTAGGTACCTTGCTTCATTTGCATTTCTTAACGTAGATGCATATCTTTTTTTTTTAACTCATCTATATACGGAACCTTTTCGACCCATGCTAGAAATAAACATAACAGTAAGTAACGATTCGTATTTAAAATAAAATTATAACGAGTCAACAATAAACTTTTCCATATAAAATAATTGTTCAATATAACAAGTGTTACAAAGAATACTTACATTATCAAAATAGGTAGTCCTACTATACGGTTTCTGCTCGATCGTTTGCCGCGAAAAATTTCGGCATAGGTCCAACCTCAAATAGCGCTCGCGCGGTACTGAGTACGAGCAGTCGATACATCGTATTATAAAGCGATTTGGCAGGTTGTAATTACTTTTATTTTGAGTTTTATATATTTTTATTTATTTTTTAATTATGAAATCTTAATTTCTTATGAACTAACGTATATTCTGGTATAAATTTTATTTAGTAATATTAATGTAGTAAGGAGAAATTCACAGTTAATTCTGAGCATTTTTATTAGTTTTATGTTTTTGAATTTGATTTTCTTTGTAGTTATTCCATACATATTTCAAAATTCTGAGGCCGCTATGTACTAAACCACTTCTTAAGAGATATTATTATATTTTTTTTATTTCATTTGCTTCTACGCAATAGTTCAATCCACGAGCTCGAAAAAGTGCCGTCGCGCATTTTATGAAAAACTTGCTTCGGAATTTTGGCTTTATTTAAAAAGATTTAAAAAAAAAACAAAAAGTGAGGCCGCTATGAACTATAATAATAACTATTCTCCACTACTCAATAAGTCATACTTGTCGAAGTCTTTCAGTTTCATAGAATGAGAACGCCAAAGTTGTCCATTTAACGCAAAAATCACGGTCAAAATGTAATAGGCCTCTTAAGTCGCAAGTAATAGGGGGCGAGACTTGTCATCAACCGGGCATAATACAGACTTCGGGCTGCTACTGAGAAATTCCAAATGTGAAAACCCTAAAACTTACTTTACCTTAAAGACTCTTACAAACAAGCGCGACACGCGACGCGACTCAAAGGCACCGCTTGTAGTGCTACACGTGGTGTCTTTGTGTCGCGCCTGTTTGAAGGAGCCTTTACCTTTTAATTGTAATTGATTATCGATGCAATTATTTATGATCTTATATTCTAATTTGTAATTGATTTAATTATTTTAAATTTCTAACTGACTTGTTTATGTATTTTCTAATTTATAAATTTTAAAATATTAGTTGAATTTTATTTTAATTGATTTCGATACAATGATTTTATGTAAATATATTGTAATTTGTAGTGCTTATCTGTCATCTTTTGTATTCATTATGTATGTTCTAATTTATAAAATCTAGACTCGGAAGCCATAAGTACTTAAGTCGATTATTTTTCAATGCAAAAATTTTACAGGAGACTGTTTAATTCGATTGGTATGAAAAAAATGTACTACGGTTATGGTTTTTATTATTTATTTTTACACAATTATGAACTAGTTACATATCAGAATATGGCTATTTAGGCTTTATTTATTATTTACTGAAATATCTGACTTAAGTTTCTTTGATTATCAAGAAATTGAGACTTAGGTGTTTATTAACATACTATAATTACTTGGTTTATTTATTTTATTTTATGATTTTAATACAAACTATGAATAACTAAGACTATTAATTAAAATTGTATAATATAATGCATGCACTAAAGTCGAAAACTAACAGTCACTCTCTTCTGAATCTTGTATATCTGGATCAACATCCTTGGTATCGTCAGTGGTTACTAAATTCTGGTAAAAATTATGGAAACATTCCGGTATTAAAGACAAAAGTGATATTATATCACGTTTTTTGTCAACACTTATTGGTACTGGCTTGTCAGTAATCTGCATCAAATTAAATTCCTTATCTCGTCGCGTGTTCCGTTTGAAATTAATACTTTTAAATGATTCGTCTCTAGAAAGAGTGGTTTTGTATTTTATGACGCCGTACTCAGAGTCATAACTCAGCCACTTCACATCATGCCACTTGAAAATATTTCCATCATCGTCTTTTTTTCGGGCTACTAATGGACCCTTCAATAAGCTAGCGAAATCAAAGAAATCATTTTGTTGCATTTCTCTCACGGTAAATTTTTTGCTACTCGATCTTACTAACTGCATCCAGTCGTGGGGGTGATAAATTTGTATGTCAGTTTTTTTCTTTTTTTTTTCAATGATTGCGTGGTCTAAGTCAACTTCCATATGTGTATGCCCAGGTATCATAAACTTGTGGTATATTAACTTCATTGAAGGTTTTACAGTCAACAAGTACGTGAACATTGCAGCTACGTGTGTGTTCTTGTTTTGTCCTCCACAAGTATCAGAGTATAAAATCACTTCTGAGATTTCTTCCGGTAGTTCTCGTAAATAAGAAAATAAACAAGAGGCAATTTGATTAGCACCGCGACCCGAAATACCCTCATGCCATATGTGGTGCGTTGACATTCCAGTTGCGTTGTCATGAATTGTAAGGTTGAAGGTCCAAAGTTGTCTTTTATAAAAGGCTACAGATGATTGTAATGCTGGAGTAGGCAAGCATTGCTGTAGGTCAAAAGTCAGGCATTTGATTCCGGTATTTGTAATTGCGATATTTTTATCACACTGCTTCTCTTTGTACGCCATATCAGCGGCTAGCAGATGAGAGTCACGTTCTTTTTCAAGGGCTAATTTTGTGATCTCGTCCGTAGCAATATTTAATTTCATTTTAAACAGGTCGCATGTGTGACAAGTGTCCACTTTTGGTTTTTTGAAACTTAAGTTTAATTTATGAAATTCTTTGCGGTATATCTTATCACTTACAGGATTTTCATGTGATTCTGAATATAGAGAATACATTTTTGATATAGTCAAATGCGATGGTAAATATTTGCGGGTGCTTTTACGTCTAGTGTAATGACTTTCATATAGTGGAAACGAATTGATATGATTAATCACCTCTTGATTTTTCTGTTCGGAATGTTTGTTTGCTGGTGTATTCTTTCCACGTTTGTCTGTTGGTATAATTCCACTCGAGGTGCCACGTTTCTTCAAACCGAGTAGTTTCACAAAATTATCACTTATTGATAGGGTTTTTAAAAAGCAACCTTGACACACCGATATTTTTTCACTATTGACGTTAAAATGATACGTATAAGTCCAATGTCTATTTTTTTGTAAACTAGGATCTTCGACTCGACGACGCTCGGTTTTTTTCTCTCGAATGGTAATTAAAGATGAAATGAATGCTGCTCTTAAATCATAAGACCCAAGATTCCAAACCTCTTTGTGAATTATAGCTCGTTGCTCATCACTTATTTTTTGACGACACTTATTTCGACAATTAGGCAGTTCCTTCATTTGACGTTTGCCGATAACTTTTCCAGAAGCTGTCACATAGGATTGGCCTAAATTTCTTTTTATTTTGTTATCTTTCTTCCTTCTTCTACAGGGTACAGGTTTGTTTTGTTGTTGTAATGACGTATCTTCAATACCTTCAGGTATTTCATTTTGTGGCGCTATCTGTACATCTACTGAAGCATCATAAACAGTAGATTCCATCTCATCTTCATGTTGTGTAAGCAAACTAGGACTATCTGGAGAGTAGGTAGGATCAGCAACAGAATCGTCACTAGAATAGTCAATAGCAGCTTCATCAGGAGTAATTTGTTTTTGAGTTCCAGATGTACTTGGTTGCGGATTAGTGAATGGGTCTTCATCGCCTGTAAAAAAAGTGAAATGTATTTTTTTTGTTTTTACGGGTTGTAATTGTGTCCACAAAAACTATACATTTGTTTTGCATATTGCATAAAAATTAAAGGAAAATATTCAAAACTTACCTTTAATCTCATTATTTAAGGCGAGATTTACTAACTTTCTGGCTCTTGAATCCATTATAAATACTGTTAATGCACAACACCACTACGACCGTCACACCAAAACACTAATGAGGGAATACGTATTTAATTTTACGTCACCCACAACGTTCGTCAACTTTTATCAAGCACTTCAAAAAAAACGAGTTAAGTGGGGGTAGATACTTGAAAATAATTTATCGACAGCAAAAACGGATCACTGTTACCAAGTTACTTAAGTCAGTCTGTATAAGAGATGAAGATGTATAAGAGATTGAAATGCCGGGAAAAAAAACTTAAGTCAACTTAAGTGGTTTGTGTCGCCGCTTGATTTGTTGATACGACTTAAGTTTTATGGTACAGTCGACTATTACGACTGAATGGAGTGACGGTGACTTACGTGCTTTTTCCAGTCAACGGATAATACAAAAACATGGATGCTGTGACTTTTTTAATTTTGAGCTAAAATTGACTTAAGTGCTTTTGGCCGCCGCGTCTAGAAATATTAGTTGCATTTTATTTTATATTAAGATTATTTTTTAAAGGAATCGGTAACAGGGTCCAAGCTACCGGCGGTCAGGGCTCCAGAGAGAGGAACCTCCTAACAATGCGAGCCGTGTCCAGAAGTACCGCTTTCTGAATCAAGCCCTTAATCCAGCTGCCCAACGAGAGCCTCCTTAGGTGTTGGTCGAGGCTGTTATTATTATTATTATTATTATTATAACACTTTGCCCGAAATGGAAATCGAATCGAATCATAACCTCGTGCTCAGCAGTAGCGCTTACGATTACTAGACCAACGAGTTAAAATGGTCTAGTGCGTCATAAAGGGATGCAGGAGAAATATTAACTGATACCTATATCTAGTAATACATCAAGCTAGCGACAAAAATAGAAAACATTTGAAAATTAGAAATATTTACTCGTTATATGTCCAAGACAATAAAGCGGAGGAATTAAATAAATAAACGGACAGTCAATCTGTACTAATATTATACATAATCAGCCTATAATGTTCCCACTGCTGGGACACAGGCCTCCTCTCTGTGAGAGGGAGTGGGCCGTAATCTACCATGTGGGCCCATGTGCACATGTCTTCAAATTTTTGGTTCTAAGACATGCTGGTTTCCTCATGATGTTTTCCTTCGCCGTTTTGAGAGCAGTGGTGATGAAATAATTTACACAAATTAAAGCGCCTGTTTGGGTTCGAACCTACGACCTACAACTCAAGTCGCGGTCGTTACCACTGGACCACCACTGCTTTAGAGGTAAAATTGTAAGTTCGTATGTAGGGTGTAAACTCGGAACCAGTCGGATTTGAAAAATTTGATAGCCCAATTCTTGAGGAAGGTTAAAGGCTATTTAATATCGCGCTACGACCCTAAGGAGCCCTTTTTTTTGGTTGGGAAATCATCAAATAACTTCTCCCGCTCTGGGCGGAGCGGGAGGGTGTGTTAGACTCTTACTAACTAAAACCCACCCGTATTCCTTCCGTTGCCTGTGTTGCCAGGGGCCTCGGTGACCCTTTAGTACCTTCCCGCGACACCCTAAGGAGCCTAGAATAATAGAAAACAAAAAGTTGGATGGAACAAAATGTTAATAATTTAATTAATACTAAACGAAGTTATTTACGCAACAATTATTATTATCAGGTTCGTAAACGTTCCTCAAATAATATTATGTAGGTATTATTAACTCATTCTAGGAAAATAAATTAGCGTTTTCAATTTAAATTACCTAATCTAGGAGGTAAAGTGTAAAGCTGTTTACTTGCAATGCAGTACCTACTTGTTGCTATGTAGAAACATTTAATAATTTATCATAATAATACCAGCCTATTAAGGCTCGTGCAGACTGGCGCGACAGGCAGCAACATACCTGTCGCGCACGCGATATCGCCCCAGTCTGTAGGAGCCTTTATAGGCACGTGTATTTTCTTAAATCTTCTTAATTATAATTCTTAGAAGTCTTCCTTTACGAAAGTTTGTCTAAAGTGAGAGAATTTTCTTTATTGCTTTAAAAACTGCGACTGAATCTCCTCAGACAATCTTTTTACGTCGTAGACAAGCGCTTTAAGGCTCCTACATACTGGCGCGACGCGACACAAAGACACCGCGTGTAGCGCTACAAGCGGTGCCTTTGTCGCGCGACAAGTCGCGCCAGTATGTAGGAGCCTTTATAAATATACTGACACTAGATATAATAACTGGCGTTGCCATTTGCGTTATAATAAGAGATTTTTTCTTGGAAAACATTGCGACACGTGGGAGGATCAAAACGGAAAAGGTACTCTTGGATTCCTCATTGGAAGGACCTTCAAGTTAGATGACTTAATTTGTTTTAAAAAGATTATTAAGTTATTATTTATTATTAGTTGAGCATGTGCTAGAAGACATCTAAATAATAAAGAAAGAAATAGTATTTATTGGGACTTCGCACAGGAGATCGTAAATTAAAATTGTTCTCAAACCGCTCTATCTTCACCTTCTTCAGCAAGCTAAGCATTTTTTTTTTTTGGTGGGAAATCATCAATAACTTCTCCCGACTAAAACCCACTCGTATTCCTTCCGTTGCCTGTGTTGACAGGGGCCTCGGTGACCCTTTAGTACCTTCCCGCGACAGCAGGCTAAGCATGACGTTTTATTTTTCTACTCTATTGTAGAATAGAAATCGCTTGTTTACATTTCTCGGTAGAAAAGGATTTCTACGATGCGGTGTCAAAAATGGAGAAACGAAATGAGACTTTGTATAGAAAGAGCTTTGTCTTTTCTTCGTAGATATAGAAAGCGTCAGGCTAAGCCTGCAGCAGGCTTAGCACGAGAACCATAAAGAAGCGTTCTGTCCACGGAATAGATAAATAAGGTTGGAAAGGCCCTCGCTCCAATTTTGTATAAGGACCAGCGTCGCCGCTTGACTCCCAGTATTCAAATTTCTACACAAACGCAATACTATGTTTACAAATATTTCGCACACAACCAAAAAACACACACATAAATCTCAGGGTAGATATTCGTTCGCACACTAGTACTAAAGTCTCGTAGGCATAGACACTCACACGCAAAAAAGCAATAAAATTTTTCATATACGATAAAGAATAGTGCTTGATAAAGCCGATATTCTTTATCGATAAAATTTATCTGATGAATGTATGGGGAAAAATGAAACATGAAAAATATTAAGAAATAATTTTATTTTAGTGTTATTAATTACAAATAATCACTGTCCTTGGAATAAAACGTATTTATTAAGCAATTGGCGCTTGCTATCAATTGCGAACTAATTTTTCAAAACAATGTGTAACCTCACGTTAATATATTTTTCAATAACTGCTTTGGAGAGGTCTGTGACGTGGTTCGCTGCAGGGTATTGGCCAATTTGATGATAAATTATGTTTTTGAATATTTCACTCCCTAAGTGACGCATAATTTTTGTAACCAACAATTTTTTATTTATGTTATGAAGGGTTTCCGTATAAATTTTGATAACAGATTCCGACATTTTACAGATCTGTATCAAATCTTTTGACGGGTGTAACAGACCACCCTTATCTTTAGCAACTACAAATGTTCTTCATTTATGCTATTGGACAATAGCGCTCCGATGCATATATCGCAATCTATTTTCTTTATTAAAATATGCGCTATGTATCCTGCAATATGGCTAATGGTTTGATTGCTAAAATGTGTTAATAAAAATGTGTTATAGTATTGAAAAGCATTAAGGATTAATTTTATCATGTGTGATGGGTAGCACTACAACTACTGGATTATTCGTTGACGGGTGTAGATATTTTTTTTTTTATCTTTGATTGAACAGTTTAAGCATTCCACCATAGCCATATTTGCAGCGCATCCATCAAAAGTTAGGGAAATTATGTTTATGCCTGTTTCTGCAATAAGTTCCAAACATTGTATAATTAAGTCTGCGCGCTGTCTTCCGTTAATTCCGTCAACTAAGAAATATCCAACGGGAACCTTAAAATTACAATTTATGCCTGTCACTAGAAATACTAGAGCCTCTTTGGCTATTCCTACATGGTCTCCTTCAATACCACTGCCAATATCGACATGACCAAGTAGCTTTTTTTCCGTCCCATTCTATACGACGTCGTATAGCCATTTCATCCAAGGAAAGGGCTGCAATAATGGGATATTTGGTGCTTTTCACTTATTTTTAACGTCTCTATGGACTCTGAAGTAAAACCAGGATCGCCTCCCATAATATGTTGGATTTTCGGAGCGTACGGCGATCCGGGAGGCAAGTATCAAAAGTTTTGCGTACGCCAAAGGCATATGAGTACATATGCCTTTGGCGAATAATAGTTAAGTGTTAGCGCAAAACTACGCAGAGCTGGACTATATTTTTGCTTAGATGACCCGCCACCAGTATTTTTTTGTGATCATACGATTTGTCAGTTCTTGTACCTGTGAATAAAATAATAGTAATAAGAATAATCTTTATTAACTCTGCTATTTTTAATGATAAAATCATGTTTAGTAAAATGTTTAGAGCAAATAGTACTCATCTTTGTCGGCATCCAGTTTCCTCTACCCGTCACGTCAAACCATTGTTCCCTGGCGTTAGGTTCTTTAGGAAACCTAAAATTTATAATTTATTGCATAAGTCAAATTGCATTTTACTTAGATTTTAACACTAAAAACATATATATTACATTATTTAGTAAATCCTCGTAGATGATGATCGTTCAGTTACATTCATTCAATGATTAATAAAATATTGAATTTACTCAAAATACATCTAACTAAAAATATACTATCATTAATTAAATATAAAATTATTTAAAAATTATCTTTGTCAAACGTAAATATAGTCGAGAATTCTATCGATGATTTTATTTAACGACATGGTCACCTCAGTATCGATAAACATACGCCGTGCGTCACGGCCAATCAGGGCAAAGGACGAAACGTCAATGGTTGAAGTGTACAGGACGCAATGCATGCAGTACATTGTAAGCGCACTTGGTCGTTGCGTTGATTGAGCGAGTACACATCGCGCAATGTATATTTTTTGTAACTTGTTGCAATAATGTTGTTAATGTTTGGAATTTCATAATGATCAGTTTATTTTTATGTTTTTTACTAATAATATTGTAATCAAATGTTATTTTCGACTTACCGATGGAAAGATATACCTCCTCGCTCTATACTTGAGGTCTGACTTTTTGTCTTACGAGTTATAATTGCACAACACGGCATTTTAAGGCAGAGCTCTGTTCTCCGAAGTAGTCCGATGCGCACTAAACGCGGTGAATTAATGAATCGGTTCAGTTCAGTGTTGCCAGACGACGAAGGCGTGTCCTCGTACAGATATGGTCTGAAATCTCGTATTTTGTCAACACAACCTCGTACATACCATTTATTTAATAAATTGCTTAAAATCAATTGATTTTCTTGTCAACTATCTCATAACCAAGCACTCTACAAAGCAGTTTCGTCAAAAAGTGTCCAGGTGGTTGCAGGTGGCAGGTCGTACAACCGGAATTTTGCTTTGGATACTGTATGTAGTATCCGAACTGTACCTACTATAGTGGACGTGGAGTAGAGTGGAATTAACATAGACATATTTTCTACGTTAACATATCTTAAAGAAACAATACAAGTAAAATTAATGAAATGAAACCTTTCGTACGTACACACCATAGATTCATTTCGTATAGTCAGAGGCGCGTTCCAAAATATGACTTGTAACAACGAATCTCGTACAAAATCGTACGAGGATGGATGTAAGCTCGTACCTCGTACCAGGACCACTAAATCTCGTACATGTACGAGAAATCTCGTATGGATGGCAACACTGGTTCAGTTATGATTTTCGAATCATAATTGTGGCACGCTTGCCCCGCCCACATTACCATTCCAACCTTATTTATCTATTCCGTGGTTCTGTCGACGGAAGAATAGACAAAAATGACGTTTTCGTGTAGACAGTTGACAGTTTTCTACCGAGAAATGTAAACAAGCGATTTCTATGTGCTGGTGTAATACCAGCTACTTGTAAGGTCGTTATCCAAAACCATAATAGTATAACTCACAAAGACATCGCGTGTAGCGCTACAAGTGGTGCCTTTGTGTCGCGTCGCGTCGCGCGACAAGTCGCGCCAGTATGTAGGAGCCTTAATACTCTCCGACGGATGTTGGCAAACTGACTAGGAGTGGAGGAAGTTTTACCACCGTATGTTGATGTTTTCCGGTCTGCTCGCCGCCACCGGTTCGTTTCAAGGAAAAAACTCAATGAATATTTATGCAACGTGTGTCGTATAATTGGATTTCGTATTTATTAAAATCCGACACGATATGAATGAACACTATTTTAACTCCATTTTGTAACTACGACCGATATTTTATATCGAACGCAAAATGGAAGCGTGCCCATTAAAAGGCGTTGGTTTTAATATTCAACTCTTATCCATTGTTATCGTGAACACGTCATTTCTGAGAAATTGAATGGAATGTACGGGGATGTATCTGTCTGTTATCGTAGTAAACAATTACAATTACGTTCATCGCCCAGATTAGACTCTATTTGATTAGACAAAACCAGTTTTTACAAGGAGAATCAGACTACTTATCATTTTAATGGCATGACCTTCTTTCACGAACGTCGCCCGGGGTGATTGGACGCAGGAACACGCTTGAACAGAACTTCGAACACCGTATGACACCATATATGACATTCGTCATCCTAATTTACAAGCCAGAAACTAATAATCAGCGGTTCACAGCTTGAGGTCTTGTGTGCGTTAAATTCCATAAATTATAAACATTGTCAATCTATCCAACGACAAAAAACTTTAAGGGAGCCAACACAGCGATCCAGGCGAGCCAGGTCTTATAAATCACCTCTATTAACTGATTGGATAAACATTTTGTATTCACAAGGATCAAAGAGTTGACGAACGGTAATTTACGCTCCGGTTCGTTTTCCTAACTGGTCCTTAATTGCGAACGTCCGTCCATACAATCTGTTCCCGATACATCCCTGATTATCAATTCAAGTCACCGGTGTTGAGTCAGCTTGTAACAGAACGGTGCTAACTCAATTATCTAGACTTCACGCTAAGCTCGTGCTTATATTCGCTTTACATTTATTGACCATTACGTAGGCAGATGTTTTTCCAAACGATTTCTGGCCACGAGGTGTGTCCCCGCTTGTGTATTCCGACGGTCGCCTCGGATAAACCCAGTTTATGAGCTCAGCAACATCGGTTACGTCTTGCCGTTGTAAATGTACGCTGGCGACAACCAGTCGGAGAATTTATCATTACGTAAAATGTTACCCCGAAACAATCCGTGATTCTGATTTCCATCGGCTCAACTACAAAATTGCTACGTTCAGTCATGAATTCGCCCGATTTTTTATGGTACGGGCAGAGAAATTGGCAATTACAGTGTCGGCACACTCGCATCACTATTTACGTGCTCCTGCACCAAATTCGTTGTAATGCTCAAAGCTCATAACGTTTCAGTAGTTGGAGTGATGCTTGAGTGAGGCCTTCGCTAATGGGGTTTAAATTTTGGCATAACCCTAAAACGCGAACGAGTCCAATTGCCGGTCGTTTGCGCCGGCTTTCCTTGCGATTGAACACGGCTACGCGTCGCCTGCGCCCGGGACACATTGGATTGGAATATGTAAAATAATTCGCCGTGCCGAGAGCTCGCTGGGGCCGTTTACCTTTGCGATGAGATTATGCTGAAACTGACCCAGCTTACAGAGGTAGCACGTTGAATGGAATATTTCGGGGTTAGTTGCAGTGGCTTTTGTTGAAGACGCGAATATTTGAACGGAAAACCGTGTTACGAGGACGTTTGCGTCTTTGTTACATTTTACTTGCATTAAAAGCTTCCCGCATTTCCAAGTTTCGTGAACTCGGAATGACTTTATCAAATTCATTCCGCTTTTTAGTAAAATTGTAGCATAATGGGTCGCTAACAGGTAACTGGCGAGAAGCTAACAGTTTTTAGTCGCGATATCACGGAGAGACTGCATGATATACCTCATTTCTGAGTAAAGAAACAATACACGAATACATTAATATTTTAAGTAATCGATCGCGTAATGAATTATGCATAATGTTAGAATTAAATTGTTGTTCTGGCAGATAAAATATTAGATTTTATAAATGTATCACGATTCGTATTGTTCTTTGCACAGTTTGTGCTTGGACCATTGACGTCAATGTGAAACTTAACTTAATTATAACGACATTGGCTTTAATTTTTAGAACACATTAATAAACGTAAGATTATTGTCAGTAATGCCGATGCAAATAAAGGCTTAGCATGTTTTTACACATTTTTTGCAACACAAAAGAGACTTATAAGATGAATTAATGATCTTTGTGACTGATCGTGTTTTGTAATGAGAATTAGGAAAATCCCAAGCGGCGTCGACGCCTTTGGTAGTCGTGGCCACGTGTGCCTGTAAGCCATTAAACATTAAAATCGTATACTGAATAGTGACGACTTGTTAGTACGTAGCGAGAGGAGGGGTTATAATGTTTGTTTTCCTTATTCTCAATGTAGTTTTCGAAGAAAGATGACTTCATTGTTGCTAGGTGTCCAAAGTTAGACATGAAGATAAAATAAAACATGAATACATACATAAATCATAATAGAAATAACATGTCATCAACTAATTGATCAAATCAGCTTATCGCATTTCAATGTCGTACACAAAATGTCATACTTACGTGTTGCTCAGCACAGATAAGTGCTGGGTATGAACGCTTCCTTTTGCAACGGACCACCAACAACCTAATGCTGGTGAATCAAACAAACACAGCTGGAAAGCGATCCGCTTTCATTTGCTTTCTCATACGAGTGAACAGGCTCGCCTAGCAACCGCTAGCGGCGCTCGGCGATCGTGGACGCACACCATTGGTCGAATTCCGACAGTACCGCAAGACGGCAGGCAAGATGTTGCGACACCATTGGCTGTCATTAAGTTATTAGTCATTTCCCGTACATAAGACGGTTTTAAAATGCGATTACGAGGTTTTTGTAAAATGGTCAATTTTGTGTTGTTTTTGCGTTTGCGTCAGTTTGATCAGGTGCAGTTAGTTTTGGAGATAATGACAATTTGTTTTATTCGATTGTGCATAAAAAACCTGCGTTTTTGTTTGATGATGAAGTGAACGAAAAATATCAAGGTTCTTTTTGAACTCCAATATTCAAAAGTTCTGTATCTGTGCTTTTTAGGGTTCCGTAGTCAACTGTCTGTCTGTTTGTCCCCAGCTTAGTTCTTAGTACTTGAAAGCTGTAATTTGGCATGGGTTACATATAAATAACGCTGACTAAGTGGTAAAATAAAATCTTGTGAAAAAATTTGGACAGGCTGTTTAAAAATATTGCGGGCCTGTGAATACCATTTTTCGATTCAAGGCTCGTTCAGACTGGGTCGAAATCGCAGTCGCAACATGCATATTACTGCCTGTCGCGCCCGCGATATCGCGCTAGTCTGCACGAGCCTTCGGGGTTTCGTTTACGTAATATTAAGCTTCAAAGTGCTATTTTTTGTGTGAAAAAAATCATGGCAGTAGTACATAATAAGATAATAACGAAATTAAAAGGAAAACAGCTATCGCAGCTAAGTAGGCTCTACAAGTTATAGTAGTGATAGTCGACCAAATTACATTTGCAGTTGGAGAATTGACCGTGACGTATATCGATGTATGGGAAAATATGTTTTTGAACTACAGTATCAATGAGATAAATTCATCTCAACTAATAACCAAACCGCCTACATAATGAAGGGTTCCCGCCCTTCATTGTGCTTAGCTGGTTTTTTTGTATCATTATCGAAGCTTCACAATAACTTCTCTTAGTTGTCATCAAATACCCTTCTTTTCACACAACCCGCAACAGTAGTACAAATTAACGAGCGTACATTCTCAGCGTGTTGCAGTACTTTTATCTTATTTGCTCGTAACACTAGACTGGTGTTTGCGTGACCTGTGTCTTGACCCGTAGTCGCGCCCTCTGCCGGCGCCGGTGCCACCATAGCGATCTTTGCACACAGCACTTATTATACTGTATAGCGAACTTGGAGTGTATGGAAGTATGAGGGTTTTATCAGGGGTAGAAAAATAGGTTAGATCTACGAGTAAAATTGATAAAAGTTTTTTTATTTTTGATTAAGTGCTTCGAGTGTGTGTGTGTGGACACTCGAAGCACTTAGTCAAAAATTAAAATCAAGTCATTTATTCAAACTAGGCTGAGAATCAGCACTTCTCGAACGTCAAAATTACATAAGACAGTCCCCCAAAACGCCCACACTTTACCACTTCCTAGTGCTTTAGTTGGGAAGAAGAAGTGGCGCAACAAACTCCCCAGCAGCTCAGCTGTCTGTTTAATTAGAAGAAAATGGATTCTATACAATTGTATGCAAAATAATTTACACTACGCGCAACACAAAACATTAAATATTAGCCATATGTCAGCTAGCACAACACAACACCAGCAAAAATAAGATTAAAGTATATAAATATATATAACATAAAATACGCAGGTAAATGTATGTTGTGATAAAATGGGATCTTTGCACTCGATACTTGTTTCCCTATTTTATTAAGAGTTTATGGAAGTACGCGGGTGTTTTATTGGGGATAGAAGTAGGTAGATCTATGGTGAAATTGAAGTTAAAAGAAGAAGAACTCGAAGGACTCAGCGTTGTTGTGTAATTTGGTGGTGTTGCTATGTTGTCCTAATGCGAATTTTGCACTCAGCAGCGCTCGTTAGTGCCATGACATATCACGCCTTGTTTCCCCGAAGAGTTGGACAGAGATCCTGTAGTACACCCAGATATCGCCAGTTATGTTTAAGTCCCACGTAATAGGGGGCGAGCCTATTGCCATCAACCGGGCACAAATCCAGGCTCCGGGCTGCTACTGAGAAATTCCAAATAGAAAAACCCGATAACACTATGCCCGACACGGGAATCGAACCCAGGACCTCATGCTCAGCAGTAGCGCTTGCAACCACTACCAACACCAACGAGCCAATCGTGACATTAGAATTTAACGGTTTATTTTGTTCAAAGCTGGGTTAAATTAGTTTTGAGAGGCAAATAGAGCAGTGTTTGATTCCAAGAACGGAGGAGTAATCTTACGTTTTCATAAACTGTAAAAGACTGGGAAAAGATTTTAAGGAATTGTGCCGGGACGTGACGGGAAGTGTTAGCGTAGTGTTTATCATTGAAGCATCTAACGTGCCTTTTATTCATATTTCGCACTCCAATAAAAACCCACATCACAATCTGCAAGTACTTTAACTAGCCTCCTTTGATCTTCCACACAAGTTCACTCACTCACACACTGCCACTGATAAATGCGCCTTGTACATAATTCACGCCACTTATACCACGTGATTTACCGTCAATGTGTGTGTGTCACAATCACAACAACATTATGTAAGTGTGAGTGTATGAAATGAGATCACGGACTATGAACCCCTGATACAATGTTGATACAAGCGAGTGATGAATGGAAGGAGCGCAGACGCCGCCGGTCGTCTACAAAACCTACGTGTTGTAATTGAATTGTTGTGCGAAATTATAATTGCAAAGTAATTTATTTAAAACTGAAGTCGGTCTTGAAAATTGTTCATAGCCTCTAGAATACACATACAGTCTATATCGTTGAATAAATCAATACACAAATTAACTGAATCATCATCTGCCTAGCCTTTTTCCCAACTATGTTGGGGTCGGCTTCTAGTCTTACCGGGTACAGCTGAATACCAGTATTTTACATGGAGCGACTGCCTATCTGACCTCCACAACCCATTTACTGGGTAACACACGATACCCCTTAGTAAGACTGGTCGTCAGACTTTCGAGCTGAATATGCATCAAAATTACGTCTAAAAACTTCATAGCGAGACAACATAAAATAATTGCTTCAACACGCCAGTCCTTTTTTTGTGTGGGAATTATCAAATAACTTAACTTTATTAGAATTATTAGCAATGCCGTAACGCTCAAATATATTGTATTATAAACTCATTCTAAGAAATAAGCGATGTCAATTTAAATTACCTAATCTAATAGGTAAAGTGTAAAGGCTCCTACATACTAGCGCGACTTGTCGCGCGATGCGACGCGACACAAAGACACCGCGTGTAGCGCTACAAGCGGTGCCTTTGTGTCGCGACAAGTCGCGCCAGTATGTAGGAGCCTTAAAACTGACATAAAAGTCCTATAGGTCGGTTTAATAAATCAATACACAAATTAACTGTATACCTATGCATCAGAATAGGGTATTTTACTATATACGAGAAAAAATCTATAAATATATTATTGAGATAGTTTAGGCAAAAAGGAGTCGGAAAATGTTACTTTTAGTTCATAAAATAACAAAATAAATTTTAAAAATTCAATTCAGCGTTTTAAATTTTTCTAAACTGTTAAAAAACACCATGATATAGTAGCCGCCATGTTATTACGTCATACGGCTGTGTAAACTAAAACGAGTCAACTGTGAACTAATAGTTAGATAAAAGATCAGCACATTAGTTTACATAGCCAAGTGTCGTCATGACCACAGAGCAACATGGCATCCACTGCGTCCAGCGTTTTCGTCAAACTACGCGCGAAATTTGAAAATGTAAAATTTAAATGCATTTTTATGGCACTTAACGATTGAATAAACATGTTGTGATTTTTTTTGGGGCATATTAGCACTATAGAATTTAATTAAGACCCTTCAAAAATGGATGTAAGACCCTATTGCGACTAAAAAAAACTTCATAGCGAGAAAAGAGATGAAATAATTGCTTCTACACGACGACAGTCCTACCTACGCTATTTCGTTGGTCGTGCGTGATGCCCGTGATCATGACCTTTGCACGGAAACGCAGACGCCTCATCGGATCGGGGTCGACGAAGTTTCACTGACAGGAAAAAGATATTCTTGTTAGCTTCAGTAACGAATGACGTAGTTACTATCAGTCTTAATATTTTTACAGTTTTAATAACTAACTATAAGCAGGTCAGAGGTAAATGACCGGAGACAAGTCGCCAATAACACATTTATACGCGGCTCTAAAGGTAATTCACGATAAGTGTTTAAACCGTTTACTGATACTGTAATCTAAACGGCAATTTACGAAATTGCGATACCAACTTGTGTAACTCAAATACGTTGTCAACTAGAAAGTGATTATTTCTTACTTTCCAAGAGAAAGCCTTTAGAAGGTTTCCCGTGTCGCCCACTTGTCTTTATTATCATGAAAAAAAAAAAAAGAACTCTATGACGAAACACTTTACAAATTACTGACTTTGAAAAAGAAAACTTTTCTCCTTTCACGCAAAAAGGTCAGAAATATGCTTCACTGTAACAATGGGAGGGTAATACATTGTTATGCTAAACGAAAAGAACATTTCTTCCAGCTCGGACGTACATTATTGCAAACTATCAATAAAAACGCGCAGTCCGCATAACGGCGCGGCGGTACATTTTACCCATATTTCAGTCCGCATAACGGCGCGACGGTACATTTTACCCATATTTCAGTTGCGTTGCAAATCGTTCAGCTATTCATAGTGCGGCTCGAACGCAGTCAGTTTCCAAGCAATAATAATATTGAAAGACAGTCCGCCCGCTTCCGCTTAGCTCGCTCAGGAGGAATGCTGATACAGCTCGCGGGCATAAAACTGTCCTTAGGACACTTACACACGCTCATTTTCCACTGAAGCTTCTAAAGTTGGACGAAATAGGCGAATGGCTGTCTTCCGCAATAAAACTTTATACTTTGTAGTTTGCAGACGAGTGCTCAGAAATAGGTACGAAATGGCGAATAAGTGGAAATGCGAAATATGGATGTAGCAATTTCATATTAATCTCTATAATAGGTTCTGATTACTCTTTGACCCAATGCAACTCCAAAGCAATCTAAATCCATTTAGGTTGACATTTTCCCTGCAGCTAGCTCGATTAAAGTTTAATCGGCTGCAGTTATTGATTGTTCGGGAATGTTAGCATTATATTTCGTCACAATATATGTGTATTAGCGTTGACTCGTTCTAACTATTTCCCTACAGTCCTAACAAAACGCAGTTGGTTTAAAACTTTTCATGGGCCTGCATTGAAACAAAGACAGTTAACACTTTTTACGAGCAGTGCAACGTCCAAACTAGATCGCACCCACGGGTGCAATAACATAATATTGATGTGACGCACAGCCGTAAGATTGAACGTGAACGTGCGCCCTAAAACCGGCCTTGCAACCGATAGGGCCATAACTGTTTACGCCTGCCATAAGCTGAGCCAGCGTTCATGTCCGCCTAGCCATTTCTGTAACAGTATACCCCTTTAAAAAAAAACGTTTCCAACGAATTCTGCTTACACGCTCGCTTTCGTGCCGCAAAAAATTCATTAGCATCCAATTTGGAACCTTATACCGAACATAACAAGATTAACTTTTATATGTAACTGTAATTATATCGGTATAAATTTGCTGCACGCTGCGATCTATAGCAAACGTGAGAATTATACATGAAGACAAAAGATTCTCAGGTATGTCATTACAACGCCTTTTATGTAGTAAACATTGGCAATTAGTGCTAAAAACAGGACCACTTCGAAGGTATTGTGTCGTTTATGGCTAATATTTTGTATAAACAGACTTAGGAATGGACTTTAACGCGTTATAGACGTGTAAATTGTGGAAATATCGCGGCCATTGTGGTTTAACGAGCTCTAAAAGCATTTTATCGATAGGTATCCATTTTATTGATTATAAAGAAGGGCGTTGCGTCGAAGCTATTAGCATAATTTTCACCTTGCTACGTGTTACGCCCTGCAAATAATTATTACTCGTTGAGTTTCCAGTTAGGTGTGGCTTATGTTAGTATGATTTCCCACAATACTCTTGCGTATCTCTCCTTCTATGGAATGAACAAATGGACGCTTCTATTTATCCTACAGAACCACAGTACACAACGCAATTGTTAGCCACGAGTTTATTGTGCCATTAGACAGAACACAGAATTTATCTCTAATCGGCGATACAAAAAATTGGTCAATTTTAAACAATGGTGGAGCGTTGCCTAGTGCCTCCTTTGTGCGGTCCAACGTGCGGACGGAATCACCGGATTCACTGGCTTCGTTTTGTTTGGCCGCAACACGGCATGGATAAAAAAATGCACGAGACCGTGTCAGCTCGCGCTGTACGTATAGAGAGAGATACGGATGCGGAATATAAATGTTATTTTTTTGGTATGTTTTTCCGAGTTCCATTTTGCATATTATTTTGAGGTTTTCAATGTTAATTTTAGTTTTGATATTTTGGTTGAGAAGTACCTACCTAGATGTTCATATTTATTTTCGTTATGGGATAAATCTTATTTTGGTGGTAGCTAAATATTTTGAAAAGTTTTTGCTTTAACGCTATCGGTCATATATTATTTAGTTCATATTGATATCAAACTACTGATCGGTTACTAACGACAGTTACAAAAAAACGTCTCAAAAAACGCATAGCAAGTCAAGCGAAAAAGTGTTAGCGGTTTAAAATCGATTAACCGTTGCTATTGGTAGATTTTTTGCGCGTCCTTCCGGTCCATTCATCTCTGCTTTAGTGGACCCTTAATAACAGGTCGGCTGTTTCCACGCGCCGAACTGAAAAGTAAAAAAAGCTTTACGCCATCACAAAGCCTTTCGAACGGGGGCAGCGGCCAGCGATAGATAGGCACGTACGAACGAACGAACGTATTTCCAATTGACTCATTGATTGCGTAAAATTGGACACGTTATTTAACTAGCGAGGTATATAGAGAGCTATTTATTATACATACCGAATGTTGGCCCGGCGTTGTTGCTAGCCAAAAACTCGTTTCGGTTTTTGCGCGATTGATTTAGATGTTGTTAAATGTTTTACGCATTATAAGTTCTTGTAGCTGTAAGTCGTACTCATAGACTTTCTATGAGCAAGAGTATGTCCAGCGCATCTGCCGTTTTGCGTGGATGTGACGCATATTCTCCCCCAAATTGTTTCTTTTTGTATTTGTGTTCCTTCTTTGCGTCATATTTACCGTAAATAAAAGTATTTTCTTTTTAGACCTTTGACAATAACAAGTGCCTAGTAGGTGTGTTGAGCATAGTGCAACTTGTACATTGATTCATTAGTAATTACCATTCCAAAGTATTCAATCAATTACAATTTTCATAAAAATAATAATATGCGAATCATGATTGTAAATCATTCATTCAACGCATAAACGTCACTACAATACAAATATAAGCAAATGAAAACGTATATCCTTTCATTCAAGTAATCGGGAGTTGAAATAGAGCGCAGAGTACACGTGCGTTCTTCGGGGGATCGATGGGGAAGAGATCACCCCCTCGCCCACCTGTCTGACTCTGACCCGCTTTTCATTATTACCTATTGTTTACAGAATCAATGGGTTTGTGAAGCCTTTATGTATTAAATGTGCTGTTTCTGTGCTCGATAATAGAAAGGGTGGGATTTGATCGAATTCTAAACAGTGGCTGTTATTAGGATCGTTTTGCTATGTGTTTTATACGTAAAATACTCTGTAATGTAAAAATATTAGATTAATAATTTTATTTAACAGTACGTAATCTAAATTTGTAAGACGGCTACAGAAATTTTCCATCTTATCGCATCAACTTTCAGAGTCGTCCACGTGAATATTGAGCCGAGTCTCGACTCCCTCCCTCCCTTCTACGTAGGACGTATTTACGCAAATATTAATTTTCATATCTCCGTAACGCTTATACTCGCCTGCCTTACAATTAAATCCTCCACAATAATTGGCTCCACGTGCAAACAGACCATGAGGAAAAATCGTTAGCGAACGCGGTTTTTATCACAGCTTATTTACGTGAATCTAAATGTGACACGCGTAAATCGTGTTTTTGTACAGATGAAAGTTAACGCTTGAATAGTTTATCAAAGTCGCTGGTGTGTGTCTGTGTACACGTACCTTTTGCACAGAATTTTAGTTTTATCAAGAGTTTCCAGTTTTCCACAGGGTCGTTTTTCAAGCTAAAAACAATATGATATATTGCGCACATTTTAAAATAGATGACTATTTTAATCATACTTTATACGTGCTATTTCTGCTGGCTACGCGCTAAAATATAGGTGGAATAACCGACTACAAAGGTCGTTAATATGATAATTTGCTCGTAACATGCCTTACACAAGCGCTTTATAGAATACATACCTACTTTACTACAACAGAGGGTGTCGAGTCGAAGTGATAATGATAACAATACCATTATTGATCAGCTAGCACTTAAACGGCCGTACAGATCGGAAAGTAATGAAGCGCGTTTAAAATGCAGTGCAACCGGCAACGTGGCGGTCGGGTCCGAGCGTGCGGGGTGAACGACCTCAGCGCGTCCCCGCGATCGAACGCTCACCGCTCGCCACGCCAGCGCTCGACTCGCCCAGCGCCCTGTCCCACTTTACACGACAAATTACTCTACCCGACTCGACTCGCACAAATACAACGATTGTTTCACGACTTTTTACCGTAATTACCTTTTTTCGCCAACTTTCAAAAACTTACCGAGAAACCAAGACTATTGTTGTCAAAGTTGACACGAAAACAACCGTTTAGGAACTTGAATTGGCAATAAAACTTTGTACAGCGAACTCGCAACACGTAATAAATCTAAAAGGAAAAACAACTAGATCCCAATTTTGACTCAGATCCAAACAAAAAAATAAAAATTACCAGGAAACTGCACTGCATCGCATAAATTCGTGCGAAATATTTCGAATTCATTAATCAAAGTTGCTGTGAAGTTTGTGCAAACTATTTATTCGTGTTATGCAGTTTTGTCGCGTGTTAAATGTTAGCTAAATGTTTCAAAGATGTGCTTTTAGGAGCATTGTCTTGAATGTACTGGTAATGAAAACCTTGAAGGCAAGATGTACGGTGGGTGTAATTAATACCATCAATTAGGTGTCAATTTGTTCCATTATACCTTTAGTGTCCGACCTAAAATGGATTTTCAGCCGAAAATTGACGAAAAAGAAGCTTCGGCTTTAGTCTTATTTTCTGCCGAAAACGAAAATGATTTAGACATTAAAAAAATGCATTTCCACTTACGGTGGGTGTAAGTAATACCATCAATAAGGTGTCAATTTGTTCCATTATACCTTTAGTGTCCGACCGAAAATGGATTTTCAGCCGAAAATTAACGAAAAAGAAGCTTCGGCTTTAGTCTTATTTTCAGCCGAATACGAAAATGATTTATATATTTAAAAAATGCATTTCCGCTATACACTGAAATCTTGTTTTTACACCTAGGAGGGAGAGAACCAGCAAATGTAAGCTTTAAAATTAATAAGACACGATAATTCAGAGATAAAATACTCACATAGTTCACAAACCTTTGTCAATTTGAGTGAAAAAGGTCCAAAACCCATTAATTTATGCGCGTGAAGAAAAAATACAACATAACCTCGCTTCATAACTACAAAAAAAAATTGCGTCCGTTTAAGTCAGCTGAGTGAAACCACGAGCGGACCCGATTCACCCCGAACTTAGCCGAAGCTTTACGAAATCGGCCGAATGACACGCGACAATTCACGAATATCTGATTTTCGTCTTAGCCGAAGCTTGGCTGGTTTATGGTCGAAAACATGGGTGAATCATGACTTTTTGTCGGAAAATGGCCGAAAGCGAAGCTGCGGTCGCTCACTATTTCTCAGATTCATATGAAAGATAGAATTAAATTGCACGTTCCAAAATGGTTTTTTTCCAGAATGTCGTAGATAAGCGTTCGCCATTTCGCCCCAAAAAAAAATGGTCTTCATCCAAGTCGATAAGGTCTACGAAACATACATAAAATGACAATTTTTCAAACCTACGAAGCAGTGGATTAGCAATATTCTTCAAAACTCTCGGTCTTACGAAATGCTGGGTATAAGTAGGTGTAGCTGTAGTACATGTAACGCTAGACCTTAATTAATCCTTATGTATTCTAACACAGGCAGAAACTAAGCTCTATATCGATAACCCATTCGAATAATTCGCCCCATCTTGTAGCATGTGGTATGATAACCGAGGCAGACAGTTGGTCGCTCCTAGCTATCTGAAGTAGTGCTTGCTTCGCTAGTACAAACGACGTAATAATAGATATGCTATACTTCTCATTCGGAACGTGTACGCAGAGTATTGAACTCGTTTCGAGGATTTGTAGTGTATTGTTCAAGTATTGTTTATAGCAGTAAATGGTTCTCCTTTTATGAAAAGCTTTTGTGAACATTCATGAAACATTTATGGGTCTATGCTAGTCTATATTTTTGGTGGAAGTGACAATGTAATGAAGTTGATTGAAACAAGCTCATGTGTTTTTTTTTTTCACGGAATATCTAACCACCACGAATTTTGTGACCACGAATTTGTCACTCGTTCACCGGGCAGCGTCGGAACCAGTTGGCCTTTAGCCGCAATGAACCGTATCGATTGCAAAAGATGGAACTGTTTACTCAGTGCATTTTGTAATGCTACATTTAGGAGATCTTTCTATCTAGCCTTAGTGAAGTGTGTGGAATAGGGAGCGGGGGAGGTCTTTTCTCCTGCTGTGGGGCAATAACCTTGTATTACCCCACAGCAGAGGAAAAGACCTCCCTCCTCACTTCTGTTCTTCATTTACCTCTAATCAAACACGATCATCATACAAAACACTGTATTATCAAACCACAAAGAAAACACACACGTACAACTGCCAACTTCGCCGGCTCAAAGTTGACTTTATGAAACTCCAGCGAACAAGTAATCCGTCAAAAACATGGTACACGTATCCAACAGTTTTAACTAACTTAAACTACTTTAGTTTTGGCCAAATTTCAACCCCGGACTATCCTCGCCCGTTCCTACAACGGCTAAGTCTTTGCACTGAATTTGTATGCAGAGTTTACTATACACATACGTGTTTTGGTTATGCTGTTTCTCTGTTTGTAAAGTGAAATATTCATGTTTGCGGGTCAAGTACGTGTACCTAGAGTAGTTATTACAAATTGCGGGAATGAAAACACGGGCCTAAGAACTCAAACCAAATAACAAACCAAGACATAGTTCTGCGAACAATACAGTGAAGCCATGCCAAAACTACTGTCTGTGCATACACGCTCACACGCACACATTTACTACCCATTTACAACCAAACTACCTCACTAAGTGCAAACATGTTTACGAAACCAGCCTCACGTCACTCTTACAGAGCTGTCTTGGTTTTTTATTTGGTCTGAGGCTGAGAAGTAGACTTATTTTGGATGCATTTGTCCATCCACGGGGGCATGTCTAACCGCTAGTTGCACGTAAGTCCCGATTGAATTGAATTCCCGATTAAAAGTAATGGTGTCACTTTCTGATACGTTCCGTTAGAGAGAGACAGCATTACTTTTAATCGGGTATTAATTTTAACGGACTTACGTGCAACTAGCGGTAAATATCTTCATGTAAAATCCTCACATACTCAAAAGTACGTAGTAACGTATTACATTTGTGTTAAGGCTCCTGCATACTGAGGCGATATCGCGGGCGCGACAAGCAGCAAAATGTTTGTAGCACCCGCGATATCGCCCCAGTCTGTAAGAGCCTTTACTCAACAAATCAACTCACATATATTTCTATTCCACTTACTATAAATTATTTCTGAATCATTAAATTGCAGTTAACAAAATAATTTGCCTTGGCATTTAAGGCGCAGCTATATGATTTTATTGACTTTTATATGTTATTTATTACGCCTTCATAAAATGTAAGTAAGTTAAGCAAACAAATGATGTTAAACTAGAACGCATACACAACAATTCTTTATGTGAATATTTAAGTATTGTAGTAATATACTTTATGGAATAAATTTAGGAAGTAATGTCTACACAAAGCATAAAAAACGATATTACTTTTAAACTACTTAAGTTATTTTCATTATTTTTTGTATGATTTTTTCAAATATGTATTTATATTTTCGTTACGAAAAATAAATATTATGAAACCGAACGGCAACGCGGCGTGAGCGCGACGCGCGTTTATATTGCCAAGATCAACGGCGATTACCAGACTCATAATTCATGTTTGTACATTTTCCTAAGGACATGCAGAATCAATATTTTAATAACGCTTATTGGCTACCTACAATCGTACGTGACTGCTAATGTTCAAGGGGCTCCCCTATTTTCCTTATTGGTTTATGTACGTCATAAGTATACATTGATAAACACTTTATATTGAAACGCTGGCTAGGCGAACAGATATCTAATCATACGCTTTATTGCACTTTATCAGCAGCGTATACATTGAATTACATAATTAATTCTCGTATATTATAAAGGATATCGACGTTTACTAACAAGTACCCGTCATATTTCGTAATAAAATGAATGAATAGAATAATCTATGAAAATGATAGCTCTTAACAACTCCCAGTAGATGGCGATGGCGTCACTAATAGCACAATTTCTATCAAAACTTCATGAAAAGCCTGTGATATCAGGTCAGTCGGCACGAGCCTTTACTGGCCTGAATTTATATTATTATTAATCTCAGTCAACCAAACAATTGGTCACTAAAATTAATTGGACTATAATAATATCTGGACCACATACTTTCCACGAATCTCGGGTTAACCATTCCTATCAATTACTTATCAACAGTAGCAATGATTCAGGACGCGGGCGGAAATGGACGCTGAAATATGCAAATGTTAAACCATTTAACCCTTTACTGTTCCAATTTAGATATCGAAATTGGCAATAATATAACCTTTCGGGACAACGTAATACCTAATAATGTTCAAAGGGGTTACTTCCCAGTTATCTACACATTTAAGCTACTAAATAATAGATACATATGAAAAGACACTAAAGTTTGTTAGAAAACTTATGAGAAACTTGTTCTTAACTACTGGAAAGTTCATGAAATTGCTGTGTTATATGTTATTAGTAAGTACATAGATAGGTAGGGTACACACAAGAGTCAGCGGGGACGGTAAACTTTGTTGCAAAAGATTTAATAGAAGTTAGTCTGTCTTTGTCTAAGTTTGGCACTCGTCTGGTCGCCCCGCTCCCGTTTCATAACTCGACGCGGATTCAGGGCTGTTGGACAATACATAATACTTCTCTTTTGTAAGATTTGTTCTTGTTTGTTGTAATGTTTCATGTCTTATGTGCAAATTCATGAGTCTTGCTGCTGTGTTTCTACGTTATGCAATGTCCTTTGTGTCAATATTTTTTTATAGGTGGTTGATGTCGATTGCCTCTTTAAATGTGCTCGTGACTAATTTTGGTATGTCTTGTTACAATTTTAATAACTTCAACAGCCTAATTAATTGTGTATAAGTAAATTTGCGATATCTTTTATTAAGTTGCGACAACCCTGCTCTCAAATGTATATCTAGGGGTTAGTCAAAAGGGAAGTTTTATTGCTCGTGAATTTCATTATAACTTTGCGAAGCTCTCTCTTCTCTTAATGCCTTTAAACGAGGATTGTTGTCTAATTTGTACGAATTATGTCGAATTTTCCTCACGGGACTCCGACTTGGATGTTATGAGAACACGTACATACTTGTATGCCATCCTTATGGTCGTGCTATAATTTGATTGTCTATAGATGCGGTATGTATTTACGGTGTGCGGGTTGCCGTCCCATACTTCGAATATTAGAAGTGTTTGAACGCCCTCTGGTTTGAGTGTTAAAGCCGAATTTACATTAATTGCATGCATGATAAAAGGAGCGATATCTGCCTGTCGCGCCCGCGATATCGCGCTAGTCTGCACGAGCCTTAAAGCCACCGGAGCTTCAGGATATTGTTTGATTTTTATATGTTCCTTTTTCAAAACTCGACAAGGTGTATAGTCGAGAAAAATGTTACCTTACTTACACGTGAATGGATTAGCGTTGGAGCGGAAAAAATGTGAATGATAAGTACTATTCAGTATGTCCAATGTTCAAGATTCTGTTATTTGAACCATTGGTTCGGAAAACTTGCTGTCAATGAGTATAATATTGTATTCAAGTTCCTCCAAATCACCCCATTCTTTTCACATGAACTTCACAGACACGAAAGACCCATTGAGTTCATTTGAGAACAGAATTTGCATAATCGCACCGTGAATCATACTGTATCTGGAATGACTGGGGCTTTTTATTCAGTCCCATTGTCGAGCGGCACATGCACACAATATAAACGTGTGACACGACTGATGTCACCATTCATACGGCTAACAAGAATATAGAGAATTTATTGCCCGCTTCCTTCCTTGTAAGAACACTTGAAAGTTAAACCGTCTTGGAGTTGCGAACTACAATTTGTTACAAATGTGAAATGTATTTGCGATTCTCCAATAGTTCCTCCGAGCAGTTATAGAATAAAAGCTGAGCATTTAAAAAGTAGCTTGGATGTGACTAAGCACCTTCAATTTTACAGAACGAAGCTTTCTTTTAAATATTGAGGAGTTACAAAATAAAATTGAAACATCCGTTCAGAACGGCAAACGACGAAACCGAGCTTAAATCGATATCCGTACTCGAGACCGAGTAAGATATCCCTTTAGCTAAATCTCAATATTGTATTTCTAATAAGTCTGATTCCACTCAACTGTACAATAATTCGACAGTTCTATTAAGAGAATCGTCGAAGCGCATCAACGTATAGCAGTAACAAGGACAACGCTAATTAAGGAGTATCTTTCTTCAAAGCCAATCAATAAAATTATACGTCCATCAGTCGTCATTATTTAATCTAGTCTAGTTTTATCCATGGCCTCACTTATATCCAGGGTTTAACCGTTTCTGGATCGGAGCCAAATCTAAGAGCTCTTCCCGATGCCATTGGAGCACCTACTCAATCGGTTCCTGATAAAAAAAATCGCTTCAATGTCCCTGTTGAGGGTCGATTGAGCGTAACACTGCGATCAGCAGTACTACGATTGGTTTTTACTTAGGATTCTATTAAGGCGCGTTAGCTTCTTTAACGAAGTTGGTCGTTCTTTTATAATTTGTGTTCCCAAGTTCTCCGTTTAGATCCTTTCTATGTTCATATTTATAATTTATATGTTGTACAGTCAACTCCACACCAGTGGTAGCACTTGCGCTTTAAAAGTCGCCCTTACTGCTAAAACATAAAGCAGCTGTCTATGTCAAAATGTTACCACTGATGTTCGGTTGACTTTATATCACACGACTGTTCAGAAAGTCCCAAATTTAAAAAAAAAAAATCAACAGCAAAACAAAGCTGAAAGACTTAAGGCGCTGACAAGACCCAGTTGACCAAAATAGGCTTCTCTTAAGAAAAAAAATTGCCAAATCTGTATAGTTTGTGGTAGCGGAAAAAATATATGTTAATTTTGAACATATTTCCCAGAAACAGGTTGTTACCAAAACACGTTTAAAAAACAAAACTCGATACAAACTAACGTTAAACTAACCTCTTACCTTGAGTTCTAATCCAAAATATCTGCATTAAATATCAACATACGTTACGTATTAAATTAATAACAAGAACGTCTTATTTGAATGCAGAACTTGGTTGTTTTTTATTTTCGATTACTCAACTCAATTTTGAGTAAATAGATAATTGCTTCATATTTTGCAATAAATTACAAGCGTTCTGTCATCGCGCTTCTCTTTCTTTTCTATGCAATCTGACAGTGACCGCGGTTTAGGTGTTGTCAGCGTCTTAATAACAACATCACAGCATTCAGAGATGGAAATGCCCAATTTTTCCACTATCTCCGTGCAACGGACGCAGTATGGAAGTAGCAGTAAGATTATGACACGTCACAAGTTACCCGTTGGCCTCGAGGAGAAAGTTTACTCGGGCGAGTTTGTTCTCTCTCGCCTCCCCCACCGCCCTACAGTCTGCGCAGTTTGCAAGTTCGCCCGCCCCGTACTCGGCAAACTAGATTCTGTGATGTTGTGTTTCTGGATGAGATACATGGTTCATTGCTTTGTTGGTATTGGTGGTTTGTTCGTGGTAAATTGTTTAGGGAAGAATGGTGTGGTGAAAAGAAAACGTTTCAGTTAATTTATCACTATCATCGGCCTGTTTATCTACTACTTGACATCTCGACATGGAACTGTTTCTAGTTTCTTGATCCATTTTCAGTTTTCCGAAAGATATGAGTGCGCAGATTCTATTACAGGAATCAACGGCCGTTTAATTTAGAACTCCCAACAAAATGGTGTTTACAACACTAATACAGTTTTAGATATTTTTAAACAATTATTGCTATTTATTTTTTTCTCTGTTTCTTTTGATCTAATAAACGAATTAGTGTCTAGTTGATAAGATCTTGAGCACAAAAACGAACAGATCTATCGGGTTTAACGCCAAGAAAAAAGTTCGCAAAAAAACGTTCGTGTATTGTCGCTTCCAGCACATTTTTTATTCATACTCTCGTTCAACTTGCCGGTCGCTGTGTAACTATCGAACTACCGTTTCAACTCGTGGAGGCGAATGGGAAATGTTGAGGGGAAATAATGTTATCGCCACGCGTGTCGACTTTTGGTCCGACTACCCCCAAGTTTTGAGACTTTCGGATCTACACAAACAAGCGAGTAAACAACTTTTTTCTTGTTACGTCTCGGTAAACGAAAAGTTGGCGGTACTTTAGTTTTGTTCCGAGGTTTTTGTTCATTATGAATGATTATTGTAATTAATTCGTATTGTTCAAACTTTTTCTTGTTCGGCTCGTCAAAAGAAAAGTTTGTATTTTTTTTTTTCGATTTGATACTTTTAATTTTTTGGGTTTCTCTCTTTACAAATGTTGTTTACTTTGATACAATACAATCACTCAAAAGACTTAAACAACATCAATCGACGTAACTTTCCACTGTTCTTTCAACTTACAAGTATTTAACGTTTTGCTTCTTTCTATGCATCAATCAATCAACTCAGCCTATAACAGTCCACTGCTGGACATAAGGCCTCTCACAGGCTGCGCCAGAACACCCTGTCCTCCGCCTTCCGCATCCAGTCTGTCCCAGCCTCCTTATTAAAGTCGTCGGTCCATCTAGCTGGGGGGCGTCCCACACTACGCTTGCCGATACGCGGTATCCACTCCAGGACTCGTCGGCTCCACCGGCCAACGGTCCTTCGACAAACATGGCCATCCCACTGCCACTTCAGCTTGCTGACTCTACAGACTATGTACCGACATAGCCTGACATCCGGAAGAGAACCGGAGCTACCGAACTCCGGTTGTCGTCCGGGTAACTTCATTTCTGATCTTATCCTTCAAAGAAACTCCGAGCATAGCCCGCTTTATGGCGCGCTGAACTACCTTGAATTTGTGGACCAGCCCGACTGTCAGTGTCCACGTTTCGGCACCGTATGTTATAACGGGCAGGGACGCACTGGTTGACGACTTTAGTCTTCAAACGCGTTTCTATGCATAACGTAACTGAATTCGAAAGTATCACATAACAGGAATCGACGTATATGTCGAATCCTGCTATGTGATACTTTTTGAGTAATGATTCAAAGTAACCACAATAAACAAAACTATTCTAACTATCCACAATCAAGCTCAATGCATCAATGTTTCAACTTTGGTATTTAACGTTTTGTTTCTTTTTGTGCATAATTTAACTGAATTATGTTCCTTACGAGGCAGTGAACCCTTGGGCCGAACTGGAAAAGTATCACATAACAGGAATCGACGTATAGGGAATGATTCAAAGTAAGCACAATTATCCACAATCAAGCTCAATGCATCAATAACTAACTTCATTAATCTCAAGAATGCACGCCGCAAACTGCCAAACTGTGTAAAATTACCTCGTCTGCACTCACTAACAAGCCAAGGCGAAAGTTTGCCTGTATCTTTGCTTAGCTAGTCTATAGTAGAAAGCTTCCAGACTATCAAACTCTTGTTCGCTAACCGTTGAATATTCAAATTGATCCGTCTTGTATCCACCTACCGTGATGGAGTGAAATTCGGATGGAAGTTCGGAAATAGGTCGCAGTCTCGCAATCTAATCTTCTATCATGAGAAATTATGTTCCATTCATCAAAGGAGGTGTCTCGCATGAATCTGATGAAACGGTTTGGGACAGTAATCAAAGTATTTGTGTGTTTCGTTTGTGAACTTGATGCTGTACGGAATACTGACGTGGATGGAGTTTATGAGGAGAACTCGTTCGTGTATTCCGAATCTTACAGACTCAAAGATTTGGGTTTTGAAACAAAGTAAAAAAAACGAGCCTTACCGTCGTCGCAGATGATGTGTAACATCTGACATCATATCTTGGTGATAAGCAACTGAGCAGCACCAGAAATTAACCCCAGAATTTAATAAAGCTAAATACTGAAATATTTATCCGAATAATTATTCATTACTAGTGGTCGCTCACTGGTCGAAATTCGACCCCCTCTACGTATACCTTACCTATATAGTACTTACTAATTCCATGCTATTAAAAGTACTTACTTATTCCATGTTCAAGCTGTCACTTCCGTCCCTTTTCACGAATCATTCCCACAGAAAGCTAGAGGAAAGATGTAACACATCAAGTGTTATTTAATCAAAATGTAAGGTTACAATTCTACAAAACTCTTGGAAGAATAGCAAAACATTTTGGAAGCTGTCACTCTTGATTTCTTACAAGACAACCTTATATCTGTTTTGGGCGTTAGAGTTTGCCCTACTTTTGGGCTGTCATGTTTTTGTGTCAGTGCCATGTGCTGATTCCGAGAGTTTTATTGAACCAGATTTGTCGGAAGTAATCGTCCAAACAGCGACCTATATGCGAACACTTTTTGGATTAATGTGCAGCGTATAATTTGTTTAATTGTAAACTGTCTGTAGCCAGAAGTGGAGGATGATCGTAATCATTCGCTCTACGATATTTTGTAATGTAATTAAGGATTTCCACGAAATCGTTTCATTTGGTTACCATTCCATCAAGTGTACATAATTACTACGATGTTTGTACATTAACAGTATGCGCGAACTTCTAAGAAAAAGCGTACATTTTCATGAGTACAGTCAATCACCTATCGTGTAGAGAATCAATAAAACCCCAGCACGTAGGCTTGTCTAGCGTAATTAATCAAATGGTAATTGGTCATTGTCTTATCCGCCTACATTACTCCGGGGAGCAAAGCAATCAATACCGTCTCAAAGGGATCGCTTGTCAAAGATTATCGTGTGCCAGTAAATTATCATGTTTGTGCAACTACCCTCGGAAGGACGAACACAGATATCTGTAATTATACATCGCTTTCCAATTAACGAACTGAGGCGTACTGTGTACCCTCGAAATGCTATCAGTTTTGTACACGGTGAATCAGTGTGTCTACTTCGGAAACGGGTCTGTGTCTCTCTCATCTGATAATATCGGCGACTAGTTCTGCGGTCGGACAATGCGGTCCTATATCTCCTGTGTTGGCGGTGAAAGGGGTACCATTTGACGTGTATGGAGAACTGGGTTCGTTTAAAATTATCGATTTTCTAAGCGTTGTGAATTAGAGCCTTGGTTAGCCACAAAAGCTCGACAAGAACAAACCCCAAACAAATGGTCCACTGAGCAGCCTCACTGGACCATTTGTTTGGAGTTTGTCTTGTTTAATTTTTTAGGGATCTCGTATCCTTGCTGGTTTGGGAACGCTACCATGCATTGTTCTCTGGAAGTTTTATTTTTAATTATATATGACATACATACATACACATATATAAACTCACGCCTTCTTCCCATGGGGGTAGGCAGAAACTATAGAACGCACCTGCTACGCTCCTTACATACTCCTTTTGCTTCGTTTACGTTCATACATGTGGTCATACACGCACGTCGGTTGCGAGTAGGTACCAAGCACCTGACCTTTTTGAAGAACATCACCAATAAGGTGAAATAGTGAAAATTCCAACGCTAGAGATAATTTTAGCATTATACCCAGAAAAAACCAGTAAGTCGCAGAGAAAGCCTTGCCAAAACCAGTGCCCGTTGTCTCCTTGGAACAGTAAGTTCTCAGAGCCAACCTTAGCAATCGATAGTACAACGAACCGAGGTGCAATAACGATTTATCGGTTTCAAGTAACCATCGCCATTCATCGATAAGAAAACGTTTCCCGAACGTTAATTAAACAGATAGCGATGTGGATTGCACACATCTATCTGTCGGAACGGCAATTCGGCCTGAGTGGATTCCACAGTTTGAGATGTATGCGGTGGTCTTTATGCGACCGTCCCACGTGGAACCGGCAGGCACGCCGTAAGGAATTAAAAGTGGCTGCTTTGAGTTCACTTTAAATTCGAACTACATTCCCGATTTCTTTTGCTTTGGAATAAGTCGGTTAACATTTAGAACTGGGGCTCACGATGCGGTTTTTACAAAGTTACGTGAAAGCTTATAAATGGATTCAAAGTAAACGTAAATTGAACAAGGCGGCGAGCTCAAATAAAACCACTCCCAATCTTACTCCAGTTACATCGTAACAAAGAAACATTTTATCTTTATTTTATACTTTTATACAACATTCGGACAAGAAAGAAAGTAACTTCAAACGCAACAATTATAGCGATAATTGAAAGTACGATTACAATACGGAAATTGAGAAAACCAGTCTCTTACGACCGACACACGGAAGTAACATTATCTTCGCATCTAACAAAGAACTGGCCACTCAAACTGATTCATTGTTAAATTGGAAAATAACCGCGCGGACATTACTCAACCAGCTGGCTTTACTGACAGGTCAATATCATTATCAATAGCACTTATCTTTATAATTGAATGAAATGTTTTACAGTTAACAGACTTAACTGTTGAAATCTTGGGACGTACAATTACTCCGCAATACTCCGCATATGGCCCAGGGTTGTCCATATGGAACGGTTTCTGATTGATCAACTCTGTCGCCTGTCAGAGACTTGTCGTGTTCGACTAATGAGTACAGCTAACATGAGTTGCTATAAAAAGTAGGATTAGTAGATTCTATAGAACTGACAGTTTTATACGACGACTTCAGAGATGGGCGCTCAAAATTACTGTTTTATGTTTTTCAAAGGATAGAACAATCTGTGACTCCCGCATTCCCCTTAAACTTAAGGGGAAGATATATAAAACCAATGCTTAGACCTGCCTGTTTTGTATGGCTCAGAATTTTGGGCCACAAAAGGGATGAATGAAAGGCATTTGCATGCAGCTGAGATGAGAATGCTAAGAGGGATGTGTGGTGTGACACGAATGGATAAAATAAGAAATAAGTACATAAGAGGAAGTTTGAAAGTGAAAGTTCAGTGACTGAAAAGTTGTGCGGAAATCGGTTGTCATCGTCTATGTAATGCGGAGGAATGAGGAATATATTGTCGTGACGAAAGTTTTGAGTATGAATGTCGATGGCTATAAGAGTAGGGGAAGACCAAAGAATCGATGGATGGGCTGTGTGAAAGATGATATGGCTAGAAAGGGGGTGACTACCAAGATGACAACTAATAGAGAAGTATGGAAGAAAGGGACATGTTGCGCCGACCCCAAATAAATTGGGACAAGGGCAGGAGAATGATGAGTACGATGTCTGTACGCTAATGCACTGAAGTTGCTGAAATGCTCCTATTGTTTGCGAAACTACAAATGGCGTTTATAAGTGCTACTGAAGCACTTTTAATTGAAGATAACACCAGACTGAATAAAAAGTCCATAAAACTCTCAACTTTTACATTAGGTTCCATTTTCTTTTTATCTGGAACCGATATGCGTTTAGACAACGCTGAATTCGGAATTTCAAATGAACCAATTCTTTGGATGTACGTAGTGATCTAGACGTGCTTCAGCCAAGTCATATTATTTATTTCATAATCCGAGACAAAGTTTATTTGTAATACTATGATTCAATTGAATGACTTTCAGATATCATCTTTTGTACAATCGACGTAGTAATACCACATTTGTTTAGTCTATAATACAGCTCTTATCATCCCAATTGTCACTAATTAAACGCAATGATTTGTCGCAGTTGTCATGTCTTACCGGACGCGATCAATGCTCCTTTCAATTAAAAGTTTCTCGTATAGTTGTGCCTCCAGTGTTCGGCCGAGTTGTTCCCCGTCTCGACAGATGCTTTTTACGGAAATTACTACGGCACACTTGGCGCGGATCTACACGCCTCTGTGCCACTGGCGCTCACAACTTTTAGTTGCGACGGAGTTGATGCGAACTTCACAAGGGATTATATGAATCTGTGATCTGTTTGCAGTCTGCTTATTTTGCTTGCTCGTCTGACCTGCTTAGTGTAGTAGTTTTTACTAGTTTGCATATGGTAGACTACACACGGATGCTGTTTAAGCATATTACTTAAGCTTACAAAGTTACAACGGCTCTAAGTTTGTACAGTCGCGCTCGCAACTTTCAGGTCCACAGCAAAGTTGGTACGAAGTTTAAAAGGGATTATAGAGGAAGTGATCTCTTTGATTAGTTTTCTGACCTGATTAATTTAGTAGTTTGTGGTTGATTTATGTTTGTATATGGCGCTGCTATTTATTAATAATTTTGTTTATGTACCTCTTCAAATAGTCACTCAATTTCGAAATTGACGGAGCGTAGGGTTTTAATTTTGTGAGTTAACGATTTTGGTGAACCAAATATCAATCGAAGAAACTGTCAAAGGTCCAGATACCAATCTTCAATGAGTGACACCTTATTTGAAAAGTAAGACTTTTTTTTTATAATGGAACTAAATATTTCATTAAAATATATTTCGGATCTTTTATTTATTTATTTTGTTGGAACACAAGCAATTGTACATTATATATTACAACTAAGATGACATTGGAAGTGGGTAAATGCAAAATCCGCGACGTTTCCACAGATTACCTAAGTTATTGATACAGTGAAGACAATTATCAAGTTACAAAAACACAAAGAAGAAGACAGGAAGAGAAAAAAAAAAAAGAGGATGGTGTACATACTCATCTTAAACTAAAACAAAAAGTACTTTATATAATTACTACGAAAAGTAACAAAAATAAAAGACACTACACATCACGCAAATGCAGACTATTAACTAAACATTTCTAAAATTTTTGGCTATCCGAAGCGAATATATCCAAATTCAGAAAATGTGTGTTCTTTCATGGGTATTCACATAAATGAAACACAAGCGCCTTTCCTTAGCGTTGTGCGGGGTCTGGGATTGAGTATGGTGTACGACGGACCATGCAGGGACAGTGATCGTGGATACGTTGTCGCGACACATACTGACCTAGGAACTGCTCAGTGTTTCCTTTTAAGTTCAGAGTATTAATTAGTACAATAGTGTTAGAAATTGAGTCTGTAACAAAGAACTGTGTAGAAGTAAAAGAGCTATTTCTCTCGTTTACCCGTATCCCAATTCTGCGCCCACGACTGTAAATCTGACACTATGTATGTTACTAAGAGTATGTCTGATAACGATATAGAGGCATGAGGAACAGGTTGTAAAGTTCACTCTTCTTCCATAGAAAAGGCAGGATCCTTCGACCAGACGGGTGTCGTGTCTGGTGGGTACTGCCCGACGGTTGATGTCGGGATGTTGTATATATGCTAGTTGCGCGGTAAACTCTGCTTACGCGATGCAGGATTTTGCGTGCATGTGGCGATGTAGATGCCGCCACAACAATACTATGTAGAGCTGTTCGACATATATTTAATTCCTGTGCGTCGTTTGCCACATATCAATATTTATGACTCCAGAGAATTTAGGAGGTAAGTTAAGGTATTGTACATTGGTAACAGGAGTAACTGACATTACCTATAACCTGTTAATACTTTATGTAGAACTACCAGATCTATCAGTAACTGCTACAGTGGAAGTATCAACATAAACTTCGAAGACGGCACATATGAAAGGACCTATTTTAATGACAAAGCGTTTCCTCTAGCCCGTTTGTCGGCGAACCATCAATAGCACACAAAATCGCTTACCATGTTTACATACTTACATTCATACCATAGTATCGTACGTGTTAGTTTGTAAGGAAACAATGCAGGTAATGCCTGCGTCTAAAGCAACAATGTTGTTACGTCCGTTTATAGACCGTAAAATATTACGTCGACGCTACGACCGGACGTAGCCACGTAAAACTAAATAACGACTTTAGACCACCGAGATGTAGCTAATGTTATATTATGTATCATTTTATACCCTTTTACGAGATTAATCTTTACTTCCTACAGCCAAGGTGGAATTTTTAACTACCTAATACTACATCTCAGTTTCGTAAACAATTTTGCGGCTGATGTATTATGCTATTCAAGTTTATGTATAGCCATTCATTGAAACAGGTTTGTCCAGATTGGCAGAAACTTCTTTCAGAGGGGTCGACGAACTTTGACCCTTGGCAACCTGTTGTAATCTAGGGAGATGAAGCGACGCATGAAACTCTTTTCATAAGCACCGACGTTTACAGGTTAAACGTCGGAGTTCTTTTAAAAGCGTTTTCTCTTTATTATGAAGGAGATAAAGCAAAGGGTTGTACTAGGGTTGTTGAAACATCTGAGAGGAGTTCAGTGATGCAATATGATTAACTTTTGTCCAATCTGAGACTGCATTGTAGGAGCCATCTTGCAGATTGTTTTATTCAATCTTACAAGTATTTATAAACGACACTTACTAGCTCCAAATCGTTGTACTGCAATGATAATCACAGCCGGATTATCTTCTATTCTTCTTGTCCAGAAAAAATAATTCCAACTTTATCAGACTATCCTTTACAAATAAAATGTAACATCATCTCATCACTTGTTCCAGGTGCAGTGAAAGCAATCGGACGCAGTGATCAGTGAAGTTTCGGACGGCAACGCCGCCGTACGTCGTGCCGTGTGTCCAGTGTGGTGCGCGAGTGCCAGTGTTGGCTGTATAGTGCCAGTGACAGTGCAAGTGTGTGTGTGTGCGTGTGTGCGTCCGCAGTGGCGCCGACGCCGGCGTCAAGTCAATGCCGGTGTGCCGATGGAGCGGTGATCGCGGACTGACTACATCACAAGAGCAGCGCTGGTTAGTTGAATTGTTAGTTGAAGTATGTTGGGTTGACTCTACAGGGGTTCAGGCTCTCGGCAGTCCGAGGGTATGAAAACAGCGTAAGACACCTCCAGAAGTAGTCGAAAGCAAATGAGCGAATCGCGATCACCCCAAATGTGAACATTTGGGGTGATCGCGATTCGATGATGGAGAAAGCAAAACTGATGAGAACTCCATTTTTGATACCAAGGGCTCGGCCAGTTTTGTAACCCAACCGCAACCGCATGGTCTGATGAAACGATTGAGACAAATTAAAAAATATGGTCTAATTAGGTCACGACGGTATTAAAGTCTACAACCAATTAATATTTTTTGTTAGCAACGCTTTGGCACATGTATCTTCTTATTCTATGGCAAAGAAATCCCTTTACGTAATTTTAATCTGGTTATTTATAAGACAATCCGTCAATTAAATAAAAGGGACTGTCTACATAAAAGGACTGAATAATAAATAGTTCTAAAGAGTTACTAAAGAGGCTCTTATTATCCTCAATTATATTGCAAATCGGTCTACAACTTAATAAATTAAGAAACAAAAAATCGTATACTCGTTCTTAGACAGATTAGGGATGTAGGCGTTCAATCATTGGTAATTGACACATTACGCCATGATAATGGAGGGCGCCTCTGAGCTATCGATCATATTATTATTATAAAAATACTGCTAAAAGATTAGTTACCCTATTAACGAAAACAAGTTCCTTCTATCATCATCTGCCTAGCCTTATCCCAACTATGTTGGGGTCGGCTTCCAGTCTTACCGGATACAGCTGAATACCGGTATTTTACATGGAGCGACTGCCTATCTGACCTCCACAACCCAGTTACTGGGTAACACGATACCCTTGATAAGACTGGTTGTCAGACTTTCGAGCTTCGGAAGACCCGTAACGACTGTCAAAGATCTACTGACAGCCGGGACCAACGGCTTAACGTGCTTTCCGAGGCACGGAGGGGTCTTGGTATGTAAAGATGGTCACTCATCCACGGACCAACCGCGGCAAGCGTAGCTTAACCTGATCGATCGACCCGTGCGGCTGTTATTACTTAGCCACAAGCCCCACAAACAAGTTCCTTCTATGTTACTTTTAAATCTGTCAGTTTCATCTTCAGACCCGCTGCTGACTTCAGCAAAATCAGTAGCGTGTGTGGTTGTTACGGCCTCAAGATTGACGCACCTACGATGATTGCGTATCTGAAGTTTCGGGTCATCTTTATCTACCGTCTTTTCATGAATGCAGCTGTATATCACTTGAATCAGCTGCTGTTAGATTGTTTTGGTTTAAATGGATCTGTTCAGATTGATCTCACTTTGTATAATGCCTTTAGAAACAAGTTATGAACTAATCACAGAAAAAAAATGTTGTTGCTTTTCAACCAACATAAGATCTGACAGTCATTTGAGATAAATAGATTGATAAAGTGCTCTAGCTTTTTATATCACAGTTTGCGTTTGACAGGCAATATTTTAGATAGGCGAACTTTCAAGTCTTTCCAACAGTCTAAAGGCTCCCACAGACAGGGGCGACGCGACCCTAGTAGCACAATTTCTGAATTTCTGAATACTTCATGGAAACAACTGAATCCAAAGGTTAGTTAGTTACTATACAAAAACTTATTAACTATTGTTAGTACAATTCAATTACAAGGACAACTCATCAAATACATCTAATTCTGTACACAAATGCCCCTGTGCTGAGACACCCCGCCCCGTCAAGATAACCAATAGGGAGATACCTCCCTAAAAGATCACCGGACGAACGAAATGCCTCAACACAGGTGCACGTACATCTTTAAGTTTAGGTTAGATTGGTCCTCTTAAATTAGATGGCAATGGCCCCGAATTGTTTTCAAGCTATTTTGGCAGTTAGCGGCACACATTTCTTTATTATTTGGTGGTTAAAGATGGTCAGTTTCTATCTATAATATACCCAGTAACTGGGTTGTGGGGCTCAGATAGGCAGTCGCTCCATGTAAAATACTGGTAAGATAGTATAAAATACTAGACCATCTTTACATACTGAGATTCCTCTGTGCCTCGGAAAGCACGTTAAGCCGTAGGTCCAGGCTGTAATTCGTAATCTTTGACAGTCGTTAGGGGTCGTCAGAAGCCCGAAAGTCTGACAACCAGTCTTACCAAGGGGTAAATACGATAGTATTATCCTGTTACTGGGTTGTGGAGGTCAGATAGGCAGTCGCTGCATGTAAAATACTGGTATTCAGCTGCTGTCGGTTAGCCTGGAAGCCGACCCCCACATAGTTGGGAAAAGGCAGGCGGATTGATTGTTGTTTAAAGACGCGACACAAATACACCGCGTGTAGCGCTACAACCGGTGCCTTTGTGTCGCGTCGCGTGTCGCGCTTGTTTGTAAAGTCTCCTTCAAACAGACGCGACACGCGACGCGACAGAAAGGCACCGTGTAGCAATACAAGCGGTGCCTTTGTGTCGCGTCGCGTGTCGCGCCTGTTTGTAAGAGTCTTAACAGTCTTAAAGATGGTTACGATTGTAGTTACGTCAGCGCTTTGAATGATAATTTTGGCATGTTATTAAGTTGTTCGAAATAACGTGTGAGTGGAGATGACTAGAGATCAGATATTCGGATGCATATTTACCTAAAGTGAATTTTTAGGTATGAAAGTATGGAAGCGGCTTCTTAAAATATTTTTTCTGTAAATTAAATGTAGGAACACCGAGAATGCATAACTAGCCGGGTGTATAGTATGGATGCGACCTCTAAAGAAATATTTATTAAACAAAACCAAGAAATAAAGAATCGGGGTTTTTTGTGTTGTTTTTATGCAATCCACAATCCAAGAGGATTACATAAATATTTAGATAAAATTATTCCAAATATATGTATTCCGTTATCTTGACGTTGTTTGCTATTCCAGCTTGGTATTTACCTATCTACCTTGTTAGGTACTACCTAACAATATTAGGTAGGTAGATATGCATCCGATTCGATAGTCAGAAAAAAACTCAAAATTCCAAAATCGCGGGTTTTTTACGATCGATACAAAAGTGCATTCCATAATAGCCAACATCTCAACTTTAGGTGAATATGCATCCGAGAATATCCGATCTCTAGAGATGACTTATAATAACTGGGAAATACTTTAAAGTAATCGGTTTTATTTAATAACATGATTAGTATCCAATGTTAAAGAAGCTTTAAAATATTCAGTATATCATAAATGTCTCAATGTGTTTAACGACGGTACGTTAGAAATACAATTTACATAATCCGACATTCTTTACTCGGATACACCTCCTGTGTAAACAGGCCTGTCCAGTTATGAATCCGCCACCTGGCAAACCTGGTTTTAGCAGCTCGTTCACAAGCTCAACAATAAAGATAAACTTATAGATATAAGGTGCGAACGCGGAGATAATAAATATTGGATGAAGCAATTGCTCACCACAGACGCTAAAAAAACGTGTTATTATTCATTGTTTTTTCACCTTGTGTATGTTGTCAATGCTGTTATAAGCTTATTATTTTATTTCTGTGTAAATGCATAATACATTGTATCCATCTTATCTTTGCAGTTCTGTATGTGATAATTGCTTTAATTAGTACGGGTATACGTGCTACGTGCGTCGTAGTCACTGCCGAGTCGTTTGGTCTAATACGATGCAGGTCTATTAGTATTTATGTAGTACTAATGACTAAGATGCAACTGGCATGAGAACAGAGAACCATTTTTTTTTGGTGGGAAATCATCAAATTACTTTGCCCGCTCTGGGCGGAGCGGGAGGGTTGTCAGACTCTTACTGACTAAAACCCACCCGTATTCCTTCCTGTTGCCTGTGTTGCCAGGGGCCTCGGTGACCCTTTAGTACCTTCCCGCGACAGTCAGGCATCGGCCCTAGTGGACCCCTACACTAGAACAGAGTACCTAAATAAGCTAATCCTCAAGTAACAACAAACAGATGTTTCACACAGGTGATCGCTGACACTAGACTAATTGTATGCTTATACGAAACTGTCCCGTCAATTCTGCTCGCCTTAACTGATACAAAATAAAATATTAAAAAAAAAACTGTTTATTGGCATCTAGAGTTAAGGCTCCTACATACTGGCGCGACTTGTCGCGCGACGCGACGCGACACAAAGGCACCGCTTGTAGCGCTACAAGCGGTGCCTTTGTGTCGCGACGCGTCGCGCGACAAGTCGCGCCAGTATGTAAAAGCCTTTACTCACGCACACATTACTTCACACCTGTGTTCTGGGTTAGGCAGAGGACATTTTGCCAGTTGTGTTTGTTAATTCTCGTGTTTTAACAAAAAATAAATAGGTGTACTAACGGTCTGAGAAACGTAGCGCTTATCTAAGAAATGGGGAGTTTCCAAGGTTCAACAACAATATCTTATACCTACACAACAAGTAACAGATACGAGGGCGGGTCAATAAGTCCGTGACTTTTTGAATTTCTGACCTCTTTACTGAAACAGCAACACTGCTCCTGTCAACAGGCATCTGTCAGTTGACTCCTGTCAAAATTTAAACTTGCTGCGTCAGTTAGTTTGTGTTTGACAGCTATTTTTATCAGACTACTCACTAATTTGAGGAGAAAATGGAAAAAAGTGAATTTCGTGTGCTTATTAAGGATTATTTCTTGCGAAAAAAAACCATTACCGAGACCAAGGCTAAGCTTGATAAATACTATGGGGACTCTGCACCATCGATTTCAATGGTAAAAAAGTGGTTTACTGAATTTCGTTGTGGCCGTACAAGCACTGAAGATGCCGAACGTCCTGGACGCCCAGTTGAGGTCTCTACACCCGAAACAACCGAAAAAATTCACGATATGGTGTTGGCCGACCGAAGATTGAAAGTGCGAGAGATTGTGGAAGCCGTAGGGATCTCGCATGGCTCAGTGGTTTCAATTTTGAATGATCACTTGGGCATGAGAAAGCTTTCCGCAAGATGGGTGCCGCGTTTGCTCACAGTCGACCACAAACGCAATCGTGTAACAACTTCACAGGAAGGTTTGGCGTTGTTTAATCGCAATATGGAGGAGTTTTTGCGCCGTTTTGTAACCGTGGACGAAACATGGATCCATCACAACACACCAGAGACCAAACAACAGTCAAAACAGTGGGTTTCTAAGGGTGAATCGGCGCCGAAGAAGGCCAAGGTGGGTTTGTCAGCCAATAAAGTTATGGCGACTGTTTTTTGGGATGCACGCGGGATAATCCACATTGACTACCTTCAAAAGGGAAGAACAATCAATGGGGAATATTATGCCAATTTATTGGACCGATTCAATGACGATTTGAAAAAAAACCGACCTCATTTGGCCAAGAAAAAAGTTCTTTTCCACCAAGACAATGCAAGGGTGCACACATGTGCAGTTGCCATGGCAAAAATCCATGAATTGGGCTATGAATTGCTCCCTCATCCGCCCTATTCTCCAGATTTGGCTCCGAGCGACTACTTCTTGTTCCCAAACCTGAAGAAATGGCTTGGTGGAAAAAGATTTGACTCCAATGATGAAGTCATCTCGCAAACAAAGGCCTATTTTGAGGACCTCGACAAATCATTTTTTTTGGAAGGGATAAAAAAATTGGAGAAGCGTTGGACAAAGTGTATAGAGCTCAAGGGAGACTACGTTGAAAAATAAAATTATTTTTTTATCAAAAAATCTGTGTTTTATTCCAAAAGTCACGGACTTATTGACCCGCCCTCGTATGTTTCATGCTGATGATAGCTGACACTAACTAACTAGACAATTGTATGCTTAGACATAGCTGTACCTTCCGCTCTTCTCGTCTTAACTAATAAAAATCTAGATTTAAAATAAAACATGTTATCGGCATCTAGTATTTGTCACACACACATAACTTCAAGCCTGTCTTCTCCTAGGAATAAGTAGAGGTATGCCTATAGAACATCCACATTTTGCCAGTTGTGTTTGTTAACTTTCGTGTTTTAACAAAAAATAACTAGGTGTACTAACGGTCTGACAAAACGTAGCGCTTCCTGACATAAAGGAATAGGAGTCTCCCGCTTTCTGACATAAAGGAATAGGAGTCTCCAAGTTTCTGTAACAATATTTAACACGTCTTTTACTTACAAAGACACCTCACCACTACAGCCACTAGACCTTTCCACAATAAATATTAAATGATTCGTTTGTACAGACACAGGTGCAATTTAACGAGCGCTCGCGCGCTCTATAAATATGGGGTCAAGATAAGGTAGCCGTCTACAATGTACCTACAGTAGTCTCCTATTTCGTGAGAATGGTGGACTTAAGATAGTGCACCACTTACTTTTATTTTTGTTCCATTCTATTTCGATTGTAAGAGAAAGTCGTTCTGCGAAGAATTGCATCGTTTCCATTGTAATTGGAAAGTATAACTTGCAATAATATTTGGCCGGTTTATCTTAAAGTGACTCCCTCAATGTAGCCCAGCCCGTGAAATTCAATATTTCTTATGTTTTCTGCAAATTAATGCGCTGTTTTACGTTTTTATATTAATCAAAATGCAATACGCGGCCATTATGATAACAAAAATTACTAAATTATAATCATTTAAGACATGAATAAGCTCCCGAAATTATATTTGCAGCAAATAAAACTAGTGAAAATATGTCAATTTAACAGACCTCGTAATTCCTTTAAGTACCACTTGTAGACACGCATACGGTGGAGGTCTACCCGGCTTGGGCAGAGCACCGCCGTCTCCTCGTGGAGGCGATCGGCGGCAGAGATCTCTCGCGTCCGGCCCTGGTTCAGGCCATGGTACGGAGCGAGAGGGCATGGGCAGCCGTCACCTCCTTCTGCGAAGCAGTAATGCTCGCGAAGGAGGAGGCGGGACGGTTGAGGGAAAGGTAAATTTCGCGCCCTCTCGCCCCTAGCGCGGATTTCCAGCCACCGCAGGCGCGGGCTTGCGGACGGTGAGCAATGGGTAGCTCACCGTCCGGTAAGGACCAGGCCCGGGTCGACGGCGCGTTGTATTCCACGCGTGCCTCAAAGAGATGTCGTCAGCACAAAGGTAGGGGTCCACTAGGGCCGATGCCTGCCGGGGTCGCGGGAAGGTACCAAAGGGTTACCGAGGCCCTTGGCAACACAGGCAAAGGAAGGAATACGGGTGGGTTTTAGTCAGTAAGAGTCTGACACACCCTCTCGCTCCGCCCAGAGCGGGAGAAGTTATTTGATGATTTCCCACCTAAAAAAAAAAAGTACCACTTGTAAATAACTCGCAGTAAATTGAAATTTCATTAAGGCCCTTATAACACTCGTTGTTCTTGCCGTGAAAACTATTTTATAAACGGTTTATTCGCCGTGTGTAGGCCGACGTGGATCACTATGGAAGCTTGTTGACAGACACGCTTTTCTACGGCGCGGTTTATACGCCGCACCGTAAAAAACCGTGCCGTGCACAAAGGGCCTAAGCTTAAACTGCTGAACTGACAAATGGGTCTTGAAAGCATAAATACATCGTGTTATGGACGTATGTCCATTAACTTAAAGGTGGTTAAGCTACGATCAACTATATATCTGAATAAGTTATTTCTGATTTCATCAAAAACACTAAGATATTAGTGAAGGTGTTAGATTTTGCATAAGTGCGGTGTCAAAGCGCATGGCTTTGACACGATACTTAAGCAAAATCATGGTTGCATTAGGTATATTATATTATCACGCCCCCACATAGTGCTGCGTTATTACGTTCATTAAATACCAATTACCGTTATTATACAGCACGTGCCAAATGCGACTTGGCAGCTCTCATTCAAATCGTTGAAGCGCATGCAGTCGATAGACACGTTTTCGCTTTCATCTCAGATAATCATCATTGTATTCCTCGTAAATCGCCATACCCATTAGATTTTAATAAGTAAAATAACAAAAATAAATTATACTATAATACTTAGAACATATTTCAAGCGAGTAAAATATGAATAGGATGAAACGAATGGAAATATAAATACATATAAAATAATTTTAATGGATAAATTCAATAATAATAATACAGAAAAATGAATAACAGATATATTTTTTAATAAGTAAAATATCAAAAATAAATTATAACATACTACTTAATAATTATACTACATTCATAATAATGAACAATTTTTAATGCGAGTATAGAAATAAGCAATATTAAATATAATTAAATAAATAATTAGATAGGCCTGCATTTAAAATATTAATAGAATAAGTTAATAAATGGAAATTATGAATACATGGGTAATAAAATAATTCTAACTTAATAACAAGGAAAATGTATGAAGCGCTCCTCCTCTCTCTACTTACTTAAACATTTGCTGTGCCCGACAGGGTCCATAATTGTTTCTATTATTTATTTTTTAAATATATTTACCACCTGTAACTGTACATTATGGGTTGCAATAAACGATTTGATTTGACAATATACTCACATCACGACTTTAATCCCCATGGGTTAGGCAGAGGTGTACCCATAGGAATACCCACATTTCGCCTATTTAGACCCATCGGGGGGCAAGCCTACTACCATCAATCGGGCACAAATCGAGACTCCGGGCTGCTACTGTGAAATTCCTGATGGAAAAACCCAATAAAACTGCCCGACCTGAGAATTGGACCCAAGACCTCATGCTCAGCAGCAGCGCTTGCGACCACATGACCAACGAGCAGTGGCGTAGCGTGTATATCTGCCAAACTTGAAGTTTTAATTCAAAATAAACTTCAATAAACCCAATGGGCTGGAACTAATAAGGTCTCTTGCAGTCTGTTGTACCTACGGACACCCTTAGACGCGCGCACTCAACCTTAAACTTTCACTCTGTCAATGTCTTCAGGAGCTTGGTAGAGAACCTGGTAGAGAACCTTAAACTCTTCTCTGTCAATGTCTTGAGGAGTTTGGACGAGAACCTTAAACTCTTCTCTGTCAATATCTTGAGGAGCTTGGTTGAGAATCTTAAACTCTCTCTGTCAATGTCTTGAGGAGCTTGGACGAGAACCTTAAACTCTTCTCTGTCAATGTCTTGAGGAGCTTGGTTGAGAAGCTTAAACTCTTCTCTGTAAATGTCTTGAGGAGCTTGGGCGAGAACCTTAAACTCTTCTCTGTCAATATCTTGAGGAGCTTGGTTGAGAAACTTGAACTCTTCTATGTCAATATCTTGAAGAGCTTGATTGAGAACCTTAAACTCTTCTATGTCTATGTCTTGAGGAACTTGCTTGAGAACCTTAAACTCTTCTCTGTCAATATCTTGAAGAGCTTGGTTGAGAACCTTAAACTCTTCTCTGACAATGTCTTGAGGAGCTTGTTTGAGAACACGACGCCCAATAATTATTATTGCAGGCCTTGGGAAGGCATATTTTTCTGCGGAGCTGCTGGAAGATTTCTCGAATTTCAGCTTTTACTCTTGTCTGTGTGAATGAATAAAACAATATTTGTTTAAAATTCTCTTCGTACGATAAGCCATCCCTACTTGAAAATGTTCCTTATTATTCGTCTTGCACGTTCGATTTCAGTCTCCGTTCCTAAAATGAACTTTAGTTTTATAATTCGAATACAATACATGATATATTTTATACCTATTATCATACAAGCTTTTATTTAGTTTCACCCGTTCACCTGTCCCGATGTCTATCTGTAATCATTATATGTAAATTTTCAAACCTTGAAACTTCATACCATACATTAAACATTTCGTGTACCTATCACAGTCTAAAGTTTTTAAATAAAAGCGTGTTACATTTTTACAGCAAGAGACAAAAATAAAGAAGGTTAAAGTTGAAAGCAAATAAAATATCCAACCAACCTACACCTGTATCTACACTACAGGTCACATTTTGCCATTCGCCTCTCCTGAGTTTATTCGAGTTCTACGCTATCTAAATATTTCACATACAAGGACAGCGTTCTTTACGAGATACTGAGATACAAGAGAAAAGTCTCGGCGTTCTTGACCGCGGGGGATAAAATATCGCTAGTATAAACCATCAAAGATACTTTGTCAAGTCTTTTATATAAAAATACTTAAACCTTCAAATAGTACTTTAAACTTCTGATGGTGAAGCACCAAATAATTCCTTCAAAGTTCAATGTGTGAGAGAATATTGAGCTATATTCTTGGGCAAAATACTGTGTTATAATTATAAGTATGTCAAAAAGATAGAACTTGGTCAAATAAGTACTGGAGAAAAGGCCATTTCTACAACATTCCAAACTTGATCCTGAAACTATGCCACTTCAGTATTATATATATATATATATATATGTATATATATATAGCATATATATATAGCATATAAATACAATATAACATAACATAATCAGCCTATGATGGCCCCACTGCTGGGACACAGGCCTCCTCTCTGTGAGTGGGAGTGGGCCGTAATCCACCACGCGGGTTGGTAGATGTCACAAGTCTTTGAATTTTTGGTTCTAGGACATGCCGGTTTCCTCACGATGTTTTCCTTCACCGTTTTGAGAGCAGTGGTGATGAAATAATTTACACAAAGTAAAGCGCCTGTCTGGGTTCGAACCTACGACCATAGGCTGATTATGTTATGTTATATTGTATTTAAACAAATCAACACTAAATTAATAAAACTAAATTGGTTATTCCATTTGACCTAAATTTAGATCGTACATTCGGAATTCAAACATCCTGACTAAAAATGGTACGAACATAAAGTTTGTTCGACTACTTGAACTAGTTTTAAAGCGTCCGCATTCTATACCATTTCGTCCACCATCGGGAAAACTATTTGTTGACCTACATATTCATTTAGAGCTCGGACTAATAAATTTAAACGTGTAAAAATCACGAGAAATTCGGAGAAATACTTGCGTGGGAATTGTTAATTTTCTTAATTATAGAACGATTCGATTAGTTGGCCCAAGTGTTAAGGTCGAGTTCATGGTGACTATAAAAACGTCAAATTGCTATGTTTAATATAGTTTTTGTGAGATTGTATTTCTAGTTTTAGTACTTCCCAAGGCCGAAGCTACCTAGTAATGAAAAGGCTGTTTGTTAATCACGATTTTGGTGCTTTGAAAATATTGTGGAACTTAAATGTCGTGTAATCTCAATTTGTATTTTTTCATTAATATCGCGGTGAATCGTATTTTTACCAAATCAATTCTTATAGCCAATGAATATCTGCACCACGTTGATAACGTAGATAGTTTGCACCTTAGGCCCTTTGGTATCCTCACCGGACACGGCAGCTTCGGGAGGTTCCTGTGTCGGATAAGGCCGGAGGACACGGTGGAGCATACGGTGGAAGTCTGCCCTGGGCGTCGGGAATCCCGGGCGGATTTCCGGCCACCGTAGGCGCGGGCTTGCGGACGGTGAGCAATGGGTAGCTCACCGGCCGGTAAGGACCAGGCCCGGGTCGACGGCGCGTTGCATTCCACGCGCCCCTCAAAGAGATGTCGTCAGCACAAATGTAGGGGTCCACTAGGGCCGATGCCTGCCAGGGTCGCGGGAAGGTACTAAAGGGTCACCGAGGCCCCTGGTAACACAGGCAACGGAAGGAATACGGATGGGTTTTAGTCAGTAAGAGACTGACACACCCTCCCGCTCCGCCCAGAGCAGGAGAAGTTATTTGATGATGTATCATCCAAAAAAAAAAGGCCCTTTGGTACACGGCACGGTTTCTTTACGGTACGGCGTATAAACCGCGCCGTAGAAAAAACTTGTCTCTCACCAAAGCTTCCATAGTGATCCATACAACACTGACGACCGTGCCTACACATGGCGTATAAACCGCGCCGTAGAAAAAACGAGTCTGTCAACAACCTTCCATAGTGATCCATACAACACTGACGACCGGCGACCGAACCCTACACACGGCGAATAAGCCGTAGTTTTTCACTGCAAGAAAAAGGTGTGTACAGTCTTTATGCTAGCGTGTGTAAAAGAATGGTACAGATGTGTTCCATACCGTGGGGAGTGAAAGCTGTTTTTTTTCAAAGCTTCTAGTTCGCCTTGACCCCTAAACAACACGCGCAGCGGTGAAAGCTTTATTATTATACAGGTAACGTTACTGTTCATACCTTTTTAAAAATGCATTCCATTGACCTTGACCCACTTAAGTACTACTTAGTACCTAGCCCTTAAGCGCAGATAAAACAGAGGTAGGTAAAGGGCTATAAAAATGCATTCGATTGACCAAAGAACTCCCACCATTCAATTATAAATTGCGTAATTTTTTAATTGACAAAGCTTACTACATGGTTCAAGATTTTCTTAATAATTAGTAGGTACCTACTACAATCTGTCACCATGCGCCTAATTCTTATTTAAGATTTGCTTTATAACTTATAAATGATGTCTATGAAATTTTTTATACTGCATGTTGACATAATTTATTGCCCAGAATAAAAAAATAATGATTTGATTTGAATGCTAGATCTGAAATGTACAATTAATTATGTTACCGCATAACATCATTTTCAACAAAGTAACCAATCCAATCTATTTCCTTTGTTAACTCGCAATCGCATCTCAACTCAGAGGAAAAAGCAGCTGACACAATTTCTATTTTTCCCATGGCAATAGGGAAGCGCTTCCAACACTTCCATATTGACATGAAAATGGCCGCCGTGTGTTACCGTTCACTAGTATTGTTTACACATAATGCTGATATTGTATCCGATAAGAACACGTTGTCGGTTTCTGTATCAGAAACTTGTAGTATAGTGAGGGGTAGAGCGTTAAGGCTCGTGCAAACTGGCGTGAGATCGTGGGCCGCGTGATAGGCATCGCGACATTTCACATGATATGAAGTTTTCATAGAAATTGTGCTACTAGTGTCGCGTCGCGCTTGTCTGCGAGTGCCTTTACAAGTCTTGGTATTAGATAAGATGATATCTAGTAATGAAATACGGATTATACAATGTTTCTTTGACAAAAAGCTATACTATTTCCGATTATCTGAACATAATATTATAAATTAAAGTAGCTTTTCTTGTCTATCGGACGCAACGGATTTTGGTGTGGTTTTCACCAGCAATTAGAGAATTTGTTATTGCAGTGGTACATTAATATTAAACTAACTAATATAATATTATTGTTTGGAAAAGTAGTAAAAACTGTGCGAAGCCGGGGCGGGTCGCTAGTCATCTAATAAGATGTTTTTTTTTATGTCAGAAAAATGCACGGTAATTGTGGGAATCTCCATGCAGCTAGTCATAAATAAAAAAAATCATATTTATAAGATTCGTATTCGGATATTCCCGTCATGTAAGTAATACAATATTTATAACAAAATACTGCATATAAGTTTTGGGTTCAACTCAAGTTCATTTCAAGCCTTATAATTTTTACATCCAGACACACGTCACGCCTGATTCTCCGAAGACTCGAACAGATGTTTATTATTACCTCTGAGTCTGGCTCATCGTCGTTCATTTGTAGATGATAAAATACCGTGTAATGGCATGATAGTGTCGCTTAATCTTTACTTGAAATAAAAAGCTTCGTGTAGTGTCGGCACCTCAAAGACGCGTGGAACAATAACGGTGGGATAAAAGATAACGTTCACGCATTAAGGCTCCTGCATACTGAGGCAATATCGCGGGCGCGACAGGCAGCAATATGCCTGTCGCGCCCGCGATATCGCCCCAGTCTGTAAGAGCTTTTATGTAACTGATAAATGATTTTTAATTCTGTAAGTAGGTTTGTACAAACACTTTTATACGTCAAACATATTTTTTAAATAAAACTAAATGAGGTCGGCCATTCCTATCAGACTACTCTGAGAAGAAAGGCTGAAACAAACTCAGAGGTCACAGTCTCTTTTAAAGTCCAGACATAATCTTGGTCAGATCATGTGAAGGCCAGGTAGATTGGTGTCTGAAATGGTCCTTTTGAGGTAAGAACCACACAGATAGAGTGGACCTATCCAGTCAGTGAACTGTATGAGTGATAACTACCAAGTCCCAACATTCCAGCGTTTCTAGGGCTAAGCTAATTAGGGTAAGATGCAGAGATGAAACTGAGCATAAACGCTTCGATCTGTCAAAAAAGATTTCTTACCACGGATAATCCGTGCATTTTGGCTTAATTTTAACAGATCGAAGTAAACGTTAAGCGCTAAGTTTCAGCCCTGGCATAATTACCCTTAAACCTCTGCTAACTTTTTAAAAGTGGCAGCACCTTGTCTTCTCATAACTGAGCGTAAAATCTGTCAAAATATAGATTTCTTAGCACGGATAATCTGTGTATTTTGGCGTGATTTTGACAGATCGAAGCATACGTTATGCGCTAATTTTCAGCCCTGGCATCCTTACCCTTAAACCTATGCTAACTTTTAAAAAGTTACTGCACCTTATGTCTTCTCATAGTTCTCAATTATTCTCCTTAGCTTAGCAAGAGATCATCTACGCTAAATCGCATTCGAATGTCGTGTGGTTCAGTGCATTAGCGACGCATCGATTGACGCAATTACGTCGAAGGTCGAACCACACATCACATGAGGGAGCACTATGGGTTACTAATCCATCTACAGCAGTCGAATACTTACAATAATAAGGTAATAGTTGCTGTCTTGTGGAAGTATGTCGTAACGTGTATAGCCATCTTTAGCATTGGCCTCGCAAAGGCATGGCATGTAAATATTAGATAGATTTAAGGATCGGGTAAACACCGTTGACCTTTGCCACACAAATGCGCGTCGCGTTAACGCCGCGCTGCCGTTCGGTTTCAAAGGAAATATTTATTTTAAATAAAGAAAATATGTACATTTGAAAAAAACACAGGTAGAACTTATAGATAATAAAATAATAGTCTTTTCATAATATTAATATTAAGTAGTTTGAAAGTAATATCGTTTTATATGAAGACAATTAGTTCCTGAATTTATTCCATAAAGTATTTTGCTACAATACTTAAATATTCACATATAGATTTGATGTGCAAGCGTTCTAGTTTAACATAAATTTATTTTTGCATAACTTACTTGCATTATTTGAAGGCGTAATAACACATTTAAAAGTCGCTTAAATCATATATCTGTGCCTTAAAACACTATCATGTAGAGGACTTCTAGTTGATGAATTGAACTCAAACTCTGTAATCAAACATCCAACCAGCTGTTATTAATTCGTACGACGTACTAGACTTGTCAGATAACCCGCTAATTAATATCTGAGTCGACAAATATTTGCGTATCATAAGACTGAGCTTGCTAACTCATCATAAGTAATTCATATTTAATCTTCTTGTGACCTTACGGGTCGACCAAGTGACGATTAATTGTGACTGATGTTGACATAACAAACTTGACTACGTCTCAATAAAATAATTATGTTGTTATTATTAAACCGTAGGTTAATATCACCTGTTACTGTCGGTCTGATACGTTGTTTTCATTTCAAGTAGACATAAATTACACATGATCTACGGGTGTCCCGTAAATAATGGATAACCTTTAAATAGCATGTAAAGGCTGTTCTAAAAAAATACAAATAAATATATATCCCAAGTAGTACCAACTGCCTCTCTGTCGGCGCATAGTCAACAAAAAACAAGAATGAAGAAGTATGTAAAATAAGGTAAAAAAAGTTAGTTAAAAATCTTGGATACTACTTGGGATATATATATTTTTTGTATTTTTTTTTAGAACGGCCATTAGGTCTATTATATGCAGTTTTAAGGTTATCCGTTATTTACGGGACACCCTGTATACTAAAAATTAAATGCTGTTACGGCTGGACCGATTTGGCCAATTATTGTTTTAAAATGTTTGTAATAGGATACCCTATTACAAACATTCGGAATATACAGGCTGGTCCAAATAGTAACGTTATAAAAAAAAAAAAATCCTGACACCCCCAGGGTATTCGAAAATACCTCATGTATGATCCGCGATTCTTGATAGTTTTCGAGTTATAATTATTTGTTTACTTCGAACGCTCGAAAACTATCAAGAATCGCGGAACATACATGGGGTATTTTCTGATGACCCCGGGGCATGAGGAATCAATTCTTTTTATGACGTCACTATTTAGACCAGCCTGTATAATATATTCGAATCAGGTAGGTACATACGGAAAAAAAGAAGTTACCGGGAAAACTGAAAGTGCATTTTCTATGGGGATTTTGTATGAGTTATTGAAATTTGGACATGACGTCTGTCGGGTCAGCTAGTATATTATAATAATGGATAAATACGTAAGAAGTTACCATTTGCAGCTCTTTTGTTAAGGAAAATATGACTATTGTTTATGCAGCGACTACTTGACTTTATTTATTGTAAGAAGATGCAGATCGTACGATGCTGTGATAGATGTCAAGGGCAAGCCAAGGCGAAGACTGCAGAGTAATTTGAGTTTCAGCTAAAGAATTGCCATTCATATAGAAACTTGTCATGTTCGCAGAACTTTTGGGTTAATAGCCTAATCCAAATCTGTTCAGCCGTTTTCAAAACGTAAAAACTCAAACGTAAGAATATTAGTTAAGAGATGGATAGTGTTAAATTTGGCATTACAGGCTTATCACTAAACGTGTCTATTACTAACATAACCGCTTACCCAGCCAAGAATAATCTGTACCATCTCATTCGGGTAATAAAAATCAATCCAGGCAACCTAGCTACAGTGCTTGCTCTCAGTACATAGCCAGCTATCCAGCTACTACATATGTGGTATTGCGATCGTTAAATGTAACTTATTGCCGTATGTAGCGTGGCCTCAAGCCCCCGAGCCCCCTACTCCCCGCGCAGCTGGGAGCACTTAGCGGGCGGCTCGGAGATCAACTAACCTTGTGCCAGGATATACGATAGTTTCCCTTTAGTTTACGTTACATTATTGTTGTTACACAGGCAGGGAATGTGCCGAAACGCGTGAGACTATTGATGGATTATAATGAGATTTGCACTTGAATAATGGGCCCAGTATAAAGTAAAGATTATATTAACGGATTACATCCGTTATGCTATCGGTTATCGGGCTTGTGATAGTGGTAAATTTAAACAGTCTTGGAATGACATTATTTAATCAATTTTGATGTTAGATTAGGCCATATAAAAGCACACGCGCGACGCGACTCTGATGGAACAATTTCTATGATAACTTCACGGAAATTGTTCTACCGGTGACGCGTCCTGCCTGTCTGCACGAGCCTTAATGCGACTATTTTTCGAATATTTTAAAGATTGGTACAGTTTGCACGATCTGGGTATCGAAAAACCGAACTCATCCCGCCGAGGTCAAGACCGATACACCAATGAGGCAGGAAACAATCGTTTATTCAATGCAGTAATAATGGTTATGTAATGCCGAAAACATTATATTTATCAGCAACAAAGATGCTGTATACAAAACAGTTGTTTTGTATACTAAACAAACTCGTTCCAATCCTTTGGCATTCAGATCACCTGCATTTTGATGGGGTTCTCTATCTGTTGAATGTTTTGTTTTGTAGTTATACTGCATTTTAACATCACACCTTTCGTTCGAGGGGATTGGCAGAGATTACGTAATATATATCTGCGTTTTACGGTTTTGTCAGATATAGTTATTTTTTAAAATACGACCAGCTGATTTTGGATGCAGTTTCGAACTTTGAACTATTACCGAGAAGTTCAATGATTTAATGATTTTATTTGTGTGAGTAATTTGTGCAAACAATTTTACACGTCAAAAATAAATTGTGTGTGTGTAAATGTTTTAAAACTAGATGAGTTCGATGTTTTATATCCGACTACATTTTTTTTTTGATGGTAAATTATCAAATAACTCCTCCCGCCTCCCGTTGGTGTATCAGACTCTTACTGACTAAAACCCACACGTATTGCTTCCGTTGCATGTGTTGTCAGGGGCCTCGGTAACCCTTTTGGACTGCCACGCGACCCCGGCAGATATCCGACTACGAATATTAATGCCTATCTTGGGACTCATCATCCCAGTCAGCAGTCGCTGTAACGAGGCCGTAACTATATTAAAAGAGTAATATATTGTTTGCCTTTAGATAATATCTAATTTAATTTGTTTTCTTATCTTCCATTCTCCAGTCGAAAGTCTAGAACTCTGGCCATTTTAATACAGGTCGATCGATTTCAGTCAACATTCTTAGCAGATTTTTTAGTTTTTAAAAGCTTAATAATATGTTATTGAACCAGAAGCGTACGTCATTGGGTTTAAGAGGGTATTTATATCAGGACCGTTAGTGCAGGTGCAGACATCCAAGCACTTAGCCGCTGTGCTAATGAAGTATTTAATATTTAATTATTTGCTTAATCATTCTCATCACACTTTCACATAGAGTACTATTATAACGTCCTCAACTTAACTCGCAGCGTAAACAATATTCTGTGTACTTGTATTATAATAGTATGAAATGACAATAAGCATCTGGATTTGGGAATAAGATCTCGGGCCATATTTACCGAGATTAATCTCGGCCGCAAATCGAACGAGATCTCGCGAGATTAACGAGATTGCACAGGAGCATGAATACGTATTATCGAAGCGGAGGATATGGTTTTCGGGGGTCTAAGGGAGAACTCTTACAGTTTACTGACAATTCTTTGCGCTCTGTAGTCTACCTACCAGTGTAAAGACTGAAAGAGCGTTTTTGCAGCTGGTTATTTCACTTGCAAAATTAGAAGCCGTCTGTTGGACGACATACTAGATGCTTTATACTTTGTACGAAGCTAAAGACATTTTTTTGTTATCTTAAATTACTGTATTGTTTAATTGCCATACAAAAAAAAAAGACTGATTATTTAATTAATTATAAAATTTCTTAATATTTTCCTATCAATTATTATATTATAGTGTCATTAAAAAAATAACATTCAGATCCACCAATCTCGCCGAGATCTCGCGAGATTGATCTTTCCGATCTGCATAATCTGGATGTGAGTGACCGAGGATCGAGCTAAATGGTATTGTAGAATTGGGGAGCCCTATGTCCAGCAGTGAACTGCTACACTCTGATATAAAGATGATGATGAAGATAAATCGTATTCATAGTATTATAGTCCCTGCAGACTGGGGTGATATCGCGTGCGCGACAGGCATGCCAGTCGCGCCCGCGATATCGCGCTAGTCTGCACGAGCCTTTAATCTTTAACTCTGGCAATCAAACAGCTGTTGTGCTGTGTCTGTTGTGTTGCTGTGTGTCAAGCATCTGTTTGGTATGTATCACCACATCTATTATAGAAAATGTTGATCGACTATCCAGTTCACACATAAAACATGAGAACCATGTCATAATGTTCTCATTATAGCGGTTTTTTTAACACAGAGCATAGTGTCTTTTTATTAGAATGTCAGGCATTCATAATAAAACAAAATGCATACGCCAAACGGCTGCCAATAATGTATTTTATTTACAATACTGGCGAGCCATTCAAAATGGCTTAGATGCTTTTGTTGCTATTGAGGATATTATGCAAGTATTTTCAGTTATTTCGAATGTATGTCAACCAGTATTGTCTGTCGGACTGTTAGCGGAAAATAGTATATTCTGTGATATTAACTTGAATGTTGTTATTTTGTCAGTTTTTTTAGCTTTTATTTTAATTTGTAATAAGTTTTCGTATCCATTTAACCATACAATTCTATTTGACGTCATGTTTAAAAACATAAACGTTACATCTTCTTTCCCCGAAGGGTTGGGCAGAGGTGTACCTATAGTACCTACACCCACATTTTGCCTGTTATGTTTAAATCCCATGTAAAAGGGGCGAGCCTACTGCCATCAACTGGGCACAAATCCAGACTCCGAGCTGCTACAGAGCAATTCCAGATAGAAAAACTCAGTAACACTTTGTCCGACCCGAGAATCGAACCCAGGACAGCAGTAGCGCTTGCGATGACTAGACCAACGATGCAGTCCGATGTTCAAAGGCAACTGTCTATTCCTTAACTGAACGGAACTTATTTTAACCCACTTTGTTACGATTCAGGTTCCCATCAAGTTCCTAAAATAGAATGATACACTGTTATTAATAACATATGATTAAATACACTCCGCACTTAACGACTACCTACCACAAGCACTATGATTGTATGCGTTAAATCTATCATTAGACACGTTTATCACTCAAAATCATGGTACTTATCTGACAGGTTGCCTGTTTATTATTAATGTACTACTTAAAAACTTTCTTAGCTAACAATATGACATATTGCTAGTAATAATTAGTGTTATTGTTCAAATTTATTTTTTGTTTGATAAAACGGGACCCTATTACAAAGACTCCGCTGTCCGTCCGCTGGACAGGTTCATGAGATACAGACGGCTTAGTACCCGAGGTTCCGTACCCGAATGGTGCTAACCCTGTGGTTAGCACCCTTCGGCTACGGAATCCTGAATTGAAGGTGTCAAAATACTCTTAACGAAGCCGAGAGTTACTTGTTCTTCCCGTTATTATGATTTTGTTTTTGTACTAGGTCATGCCTTGGGACCTTCTTTTTTTACGAAATGGTTGTATTTACTTCCTGTATAGCCAATTACAATTGACTATTCACAATTATTTATTGTATTTCATAAAGCAGGAGGAGGGTTGGGGGAGGGTTGTATTTAGGTAGCTCTCTACTGTTGAATTCCTAGCATAGACAGGATGTATTAGTAAAATCTCTTCATTTACTACAATTAATAATGGTATCTAAAGCAGTTTGGTGTTTAGCCAAGTCATTTACCGAAACCAAAGTGTTTTTTTAGTTAATTTATTAGTCTAGGCTCAAAGTTCGGTCATGCAGGGCTTTCAGATTGTTAACATAACTTGGCTTAGACTATAGTACCTAGTGAGAAATAGTGCAAATTTTTCTTACTTTTATTGGAACAAAAACAGTACCGTCAGCAGTGGCATATTCACTTTCCATGAGCAATTTTACCAATGAGTACTTAAATTTCCCTCGATTACAAAAACAACTGTTTCCGCCATTTGATATCAAAGAGATAGGTACAACAGATTTTTAGTACCCGAGAGATTGTTGAGTACAGGGGGGCAACCATCACCTCCTATAGCAGTATTACTTCAATATTACTTCAGCGTGAGAAAGAGATGGAGCTATAAGTCCTGTACAGCTCCATCACTTTCCCACTGTGAAGTAATATTATAATAATACTGCTATATGAGGTGATGGTGGCCCCCCAGTACTCTCATGGGTAAAGTTGGATCTTGGAAAGTAAAGATGCCACTGTTAACTGTACTTAATTGTTTAGTAAGAGTCTTTTACATTTATTATTTATATTATATTATATTATTGTACATAAATCTATATTTTTATCTGCCTCGTTGGTCTAGTGGTTGCAAGCGCTACTGCTGAGCATGAGGTCCTGGGTTCAAAGTGTTATTGGGTTTTTCTATCTGGAATTTCTCAGTAGCAGCGCGGAGTCTGGATTTGTGCCCGGTTTATGGCAATAGGCTCGCCCTCTATTACGTGGGACTTAAAACACAACTGGCGAAATGTGGGTGTACTACAGGTACACCTCTGCCCAACCCTTCGGGGAAACAAGGCGTAATGTAATGTGTCTACTTTTGAAAATTCACCTCCTAATAACATGTGTGTAAAGAAATACAGTTATGGTCCAGAATATGGTCATACACAGCAAAACTTTACTATAATGTAAATGAGCAATACGAAGCCAATAATGGACCCCATCTAAGCACAAGCTTGGACATTAAAATATTACATACGAGTAGTGTTACATAACTTGAATATAAATAATCAATCAAATCAATCAACTCAGCCTATAACAGTCCTCTGCTGGACATAGGCCTCTCCCAGGCTGCGCCACAGCACCCTGTCCTCCGCCTTTCGCATCCAGCCTTTTAAAGGTCGTCGGCCCATCTAGCTAGGGGCGTTCCACACAAAAAAAAATATAAAAAACCCCATATAATCACAACGTCAATTTCGCGGGGTAGGCAGACAACAGAACGCCATGTGTTACGATCTTTATAACCCTTCTTCATTCCTCATGTATACGTCTTTTCATTCATGCACACCGGTTTAGAGCACCTGCAACGTTGCCCCTGACCTTGTACTTATATTGTGTTGTTGAGTTGATAACATTTCTTAAAGACAGAGACTTGTTTACCCTACTGAAATAATCTGCTTGGAACCCCGAGAAGTCTCGCTCGCTGCTCAGTAGCTCTACCATGAGTTTACACAGCCAAAACACGCTAGCGTCTCCGTAAATGATTTATATGACATATTGTACAGCGCCCTTAGCGGTCACAGAAGTAGGCGCGGGCTTGCGGACGGTGAGCAATGGGTAGCTCACCGTCCGGTAAGGACCAGGCCCGGGTCGACGGCGCGTTGTATTCCACGCGCGCCTCAAAGAGATGTCGTCAGCACATAGTAGGGGTCCACTAGGGCCGATGCCTGCTGGGGTCGCGGGAAGGTACTTATGGGTCACCGAGGCCCCCGCAACACAGGCAACAAGAAGGAATACGGGTGGGTTTTAGTCAGTAAGAGTCTGACACACCCTCCCGCTCCGCCCAGAGCGGGAGAAGTTATTTGATAATTTCCCACCCAAAAAAAAAAAAAAAGCGGTCACAGAAAGATTTAAAATTCATATCATTAGTAGGTAGGTACTATAGATTTCGATAGGTAAGTAACCTAACTGAATTTGAGGACAAACGACGTGAATAAAGTGAATTTCAAGTAAAAATAAGAATTCATGTTGGATACCAATTGGAAAATATAAGTGAAAGAAAATTTATTGAACTTTACATACTTTCCCAAGAAGCGTTTGAAGATTCGTGCATTTTATTGAATAATGTTACGGATTTGAAGTTAACACAAAGAGTTTCATTAGAACTAAAGTAAAAAATAATGTTAGTTTTTCTATACACTATACTGTGATTTACTGGTCCTCATTGTATTATATATTCAATTTGTGTAAACTTATTTCACTTTAAATTTAAGTCAAAAACACTGCGACCCACACAAAGTCAACAAAATTACAAATTGAATAGACGACAGTGACTGGTGACATATTATAATATAAATATAACTAACCGCCAACCTATATTTAGTCTGATTATTTTGCGATATTGACTGTCATATGAGCACTTGAGCCGTTCTCTCTTCTTATTACTGAGAAAGAAAGAAACAAAACAAGTGTGGAGTGAAGTTAGCTAGACGACACGATCTATCGAGCTTACCTTACCACTCCTAAAACTCATGTGTGCCAAGCATTATCGAAATCTATTGGTCCACGTTAATAATACGCTAGCGAGTAACTTTTCTACCAATACATGGTAGACCTACTGAAGTAACGTATTTACTTTTATAAACAGCTGATAGGTTCCTTTCATTTTAGTGTAGTGTTGACTTGATTAACGTGTCTAATGAATGACTTTATTAATTGTTCAAGTTTAAAGAATACAGATGATTTAGAATGTCATTTTGTTAATTATGTATGATTCATATCAATAATATTATTTGCCAACTGAGCTATTCACAAAAACATCAGGTTTTTTTTTTTCGCAATCATCCTCAGACCTGTTGTTGTCAAGATACTGCTGAAAATAGGGCTTACTACGCCATAGACAGATAAATAAGTGGACCTTGATGATTTTTACCGGATACGGTTTTTTCAAGCCACAATGTTTTGGGCAACAAGGTTATTGCCAATGTAAATAATTAATTGACCGAAAACCTTGACTCTGTTACGCGTCGTTTATTATAACTGAATTAACTAAAGTTAAATCGGATTTTTTTATTTAATTTTAATTTAATTATAATCTCAGTTTTTAATTAGACTACTTATGTAATTGTATTTTCCTAACAACTGTGCAAGAATATGACTGAACTAATGAAAGCTAATGCGATTAGATTAGTAGTTTACGATGCAGGTGGCAATTTAATGTTTACATGTCAAAATTATTCATAATTTATTCAAACTGTGCTAAAATTGGTTTTTCAATGTCCATGGTAACCAAAGGCGGCACTCACGTTCTCCACTTTCCCCGCTTTTGTTTATGCTGGAGAGAAAAAGCGCTCCAAGTTCATACAGCAATTTGAATAAAGTATTTAAGAGTAAAACTAAAAATATTCTTACGTTTTTTTTTTTTTGCAATTTGCAGGTCATTGTCAGGTTGTCTGTCCTAATCTATTTTTAATATATGGCAAGCAAAGCCGGTGTCGCGGGTTGTAGGTATATTGATCAAAATATAATTCGCGTCCGTCACAAATGGGTATTTATATTATAAAAATCTCTAAGTTAGAATAATTGACCTAAAATGTCACGATTTCATGAAATTGTTATTCAATAGGGTAATTTGAACTAAGGGGGTTGTACTGATGATTTTAATGGTTGTATAACTCTGTGAATACATATTTGTTACGGTCGCAAATCATAAATTTCAACATACAACCTGCTACGGGTTCACGGCCTGTCTTGGCGCTTCCACCTTAACACATAATGTAAAGAATAATAACAAAATGCTAGTTGACGTATTGTACTTTCAGAAGTGAGCTCACATACTATAAACGCGTATTCTTATGTGTGAGTTATTTATTTACACATTCCTTACACGTACTGTGGTAATATCGATTTTCAGATTCATAACAGTTCAATGACTGAAACGTCCCTAGTTGAAATATAATGTAGTATATTTATAATATAAGAATAAATTGTGAAAGATACTTAATATTGATAGCTGAAATATTCTTTTAGGTTGATACACAGGTTGCCATGCTATTACAAACCATCTGATAACTCAACCAGCTTACACCTGTATGATGATGATGATATATTTTTTTGGCTTTCTACGTATGGAAGTTTAATGATAACACGTCTATATAATATCCGTATAATGTAATCAATAAAGGCTTCACATTTATTAAATGTTCAGATAATCGGGAATATTGTAAGCTTTCTATCAGAGAAACATCTTTTATTACCCGTATTTAATTACTAGAGATTATCTTATCTAATGTCAAGACTTGTAAAGGCTCCCGCAGACAGGAGCAGCGCGATAGCGCGACGCAATACTAGTAGCACAATTTCTGTGAAAACTTCATGGAGAGTGTCGCGTCGCGCTGCCTGTCGTGCCAACGATATCGCGCCAGTCTGCATGAGCCTTTATTATGCACCTATTATAATTTTAACTAGGTAGTATTAAAACTCGTCTGCTTTCAACCATCTCATGTTGGTTAAGTTAAAGTACTTTTAAGTACGGTACCTAATTTTCTTTTAGAAGATTTTCTTAGCGTTATTTCGAATCAACGACCCTTTTCTAAGCCCTCATCAACTTTGCTTACTTTGATTAGAGTTAAGATTGTTTTCTCTCATCGATACGAAAGCCAAAGTTTTCATAACACCCGACTTTCGCTATTTGAGCCCACCGCAAAGACGTGGGTGAATCCACTAACAAAATAAACATGATATTCTGTGAATATTTAAGTATTGTACAGTAAAATACTTTATGAAATAAATTCAGGCAGTAACGTCTCTACACAAAGCATAAAAAACGATATTACTTTCAAACTACTTAAGATATTTTCATGTTTTTTTTTGTATGAACAGATTATTAATATCCATAATTCTATCTGTGATTTTTTTTCAAATATACATATTTTCGTTACTAAAAATAAAAACTCCCTATGAAGCCTTAAGGCTCCCGCAGACTGGGGCGATATCGCGGCCGCGACAGGCATATTGCTGCCTGTCGCGCCCGCGATATGGCCCCAGTTTGCAGAAGCCTTTACCAAATAAAATAGTTTCCTCTTTTATTAATGTATTTTAAACTTTATCATTTATTAAGCTACTCTTCGTAGATATAACTGCTTATGCACAATTTTTTAGTTATACTATAAGTAATATTTTGTAATCTGTCTATTGTAAACTGTCTACTGCTGGGGAGTTTGTTTCACCACTTCTTCCCAGCTAAAGCACTAGGAAGTGGTGAAGGGCGGGCATTTTCGGGGGACTGTCTTATGTAACTTTGACGTTCGAAAAGTGCTGATTTTCAGCCTAGTTTGAATAAATGACTTTTGATTTTGATTTAAAGAGCCCAAAAAGACACGTCCTCTAAACGTCAACGAATGTATCGTTGCTAAATTGAAGAGTACAACTGTGACGTACGGAGCATGACAAATGGGCCTCAAGTCTGCTATTACAATAGTGTCAAAATGGTCAAAATCATTGATTTCATAATTGTTGATTTTGACAAGTTTGGAAATCTACTAATATAATGGCGTCATTAATGACGATCGGAACAGACCATTCTGACACTATTGTAATAGCAGACTTGAGGCCCTGAAGTGAATAGCATGACGGTTAGTCGGTTACGTCACAGCTCTCTCGTCACGTGGTTTTTTTGTTTGCCTTTATTTATTTACCTAAACCAACGGAGTATAGGCACATTTGACATTTCAGCTTTGTCTCTGGGATGGCAACGTTTCTGCAATGCCTCTGGTATTGCAATCTCCATAGGCGGCGGTACCACTCTACCATCAGGTGCTCCGTCTGTGTTTGCCATCTATATATCGGTATATATACCGCTTTTCTCATTGTTTTCTTGTGTGTTTCCAGGTGACGCGCTGCGTAGCGGTGGTTAAAGCGGCTCTGCCGCTTTAAATGGACAAACGCAAGATGCTGCCAAAGAGAGCGCGTATGGATAGCATGCGGGGTCCCATCGCCAACGGACCCTTGCAATCGAGGTGAATATTATAGACATTTATGACAGTTATGAATGGAGTTCTCCGTCTAACTGAGCCCTAAGCTTAGAGGACACTGTAAATTGACACCTATAAAACATGTTTAGGCCACAATTTATCGATCAGGCTGTAACTTTGAATCGAAATGCTCGAATTATTACTAAACAATTGGTAAGCGAACCAACTCCGTGTAATTAAATACATAATTACAAGCCGCCATTGATTTAATCCAATCACAATCCACAATCAGAAACTCCAACAGTTTAGCAAAGATCGAATCTAGCGGAGTCGTTCGTCTAATTCGTAAGCTGGTCGCGACTCGCCAGTGAACGCGGGTGGCAAGTTAACAAAGCGTCGTCCGCCGTCTATTGGGCTCACTCCACTTATTCTTTTCTCGCGTTAATCCTATTTGGTTTCCATCAAAACTTGGCCGAAGGGTTGCCCTCCCCGCGCTCCACACCAATGCCCCCGGCCTCTTTGTTTGCCACCAAAATCTGTTTTCGTCTGCCCCCGGAAAAGTTTGTTGGAATTCTGAAAACTCCTCCTTACCCACCCGGAATTACTTTCCCGTTTCGCCGCCCGAAACTTTCCCCGGCAATAATAATAATTCCGCTCCGCTATGACGAAAGTTTAAATTATTAGTTTAATCGTACTGGTGTGCTTTAATTATTCGCGGCGAGGCGGGGGGAATGTTCGGGGCACGTCCTCTCTTCGTGATTAGCTAACTTGTCCCCGACTGCTATCCCCAATCTCTCCTAGTTTCCAATATTTGTCGGTTTGCTTAGAAATTTAATTTGTCCATTAATTTTGGTTTGTCTATTACCAAAGCTAATTGGCAGTTACAAACTTGTAATTTTGCTGTTCGTCGTATCTCTTAATCTAAATTGGAGTACCCATGTTATTTAGTACTAAACTTGAATGCCTTTAGTGTTGCAGCGATTCTCGCAAGTTACTTTACGATGTATTAATGTTCACTGTTCTGCCTAACCATTTATTTGAGGGTTAAACCATTTTCGTCGTATGGAAATAGTAACGTTCAGTCACGTTACTGCGTCAGAAATGGTAAAATTAGATTGCAAGCTTAGAATTTGCCCCATCCGAAAATAGTCTCCTACGATTCAAATCAACTACGTGTTGTCAAGAGATAAAGTGACCTCATACGTCGACGTGCGTCAATCAAACGTCGAAGTTATTACACAAACGATATCAGAATATCAATAACGTATAAAAAGCAGTTTGCATTAATATGTGACCGATAATAACGAAGATATTTACATGCAAATGTTTTTTATTGACAACTTTTGATTTAATCCCCAGATTTGGACATAATTGGCATTCAAGACTTGAAATTGATCAAAGTCACAATTAATTTAAATTTTTAAGTAGCCATTCAACATTTAATTTAAAAATTTGTTCAGAATAATGAATAGCCGACTATGTCGTGCTTGTAACAACTGACTTGTATGAACTACTTTCTACTTTATTATCATTTCAAAGTATCCTACTCTAATTATATCCTACTAATAATATTATAAATACGAAAGTTTGTAAGGATGGATGGATGGATGGATGGATGGATGTTTGTTACTCTTTCACGCAAAAAGTACAGAACGGATTTGGATGAAATTTGGCACACAGATAGTTTATAACCAGGAATAACACATAGGATACTTTTTATCCCGTTAAACCCACGGGGTCAAAACTTATGCGGGTAAAACCGCGGGGCGCATCTAGTTACTAATGATTACAAACACTTGAGAATTTGTGTACAACAGGAAGGGAGACATTTTAAGCATTTAATAATTTAAATTGATTGTAAGTTCCAGTTAAACGTTCCTTATTATTTTAAATAAATGTAAAATTTCATGGTCTTCCTTTTATTTTAGATGCTATGTTATTTAGAAGATATAAATGTATATGATTTTTTAGCCTTTCGAACGCTACAAAATTACAGGTATTTTTATTCACATTTAGCGGGTTCTATTCGCGGTCCAGACAGGCGATTATTTAAAATTCTGTGAATGCAAGTTCGTATTGTTTTAAAAATAAAAATGATGTCTTCATTCAGTAAGTTCTTCTATCTTAAAGTATTTAAGGTAGTTTCCTTCTATGTGGCAAAGTCGTGAGACGCCCGCTATTGAAAATATTAATTAAAATTTATAATGAATAATGCAATGACAATGACAATGCCAAACCACAGACATTTAGTTTTGAAGAAACACTACTTTTAAATACTTGATGGCTTTTCATTAAACTGTCTTAAAAAAAAAGTCTGCGTGTTTTGGACAGATCGATTTAATATGCAGAATTGAACTCGCATGTATAGGAAAAGAAACAGTTATTGATTTAACAATGTTAAACAACTATGAATCACAACGAAGTTTCTTAATAATGTACGTACTTATTGAGTAATGAATGACTGTAATTAGAAATGAAATAGCTGTACCGTTCCATATCGCTTCATTCATTGTGTAACGTGTCTTATGTACTGTAACAGTCAGAAGTCGACTAGCAATCTCACAAAACTATGGAATAGCAATATTAGTTGTACTTATGACCTTCTTCTATAAGAACGTTTGACAACACTACACATTGGCATCTTGTTGCCCGTATAGCGCAGGCGATAATGGTCATTGCGGTGTAAGTGGACTTCTGGACGTTGACTGTACATTAAAATGCCCCATATTGTTTCAGTACATGGTAAACAAACTAGGGTCGTTAGTATTGTAATCGGACGTATTTCGGATATCCAAATATGGCAGTTAACCCATATCAAGCACTATGGAAATGAATTAATCTGATATTTTGGATATAAGCTCAAAATCTTTTTGGTATAATTAATTACCTAAAGTTCAATTATCAATTCACTGGAGTATCTGTCATGTACTAAGATGGTCATATTTATTGTATTCTAGACTTTTACAGTTATAAAAATGTAAGTCGATTAAACTATACGATCAACATTACAATAAATGTGACCATATTATTACACAATGGTGCCGATTCCCTTGTTCACAAACTAAACTAAATTTAGGTTCAGTGCATCTTTTTCTTTCTATTTCATTAAGAAAAGGACAGAAGATAAATTTTAGTTTAGTCCTGTCAAATTAATCAGCGCCTGTCACTACTCCATACAAGTTTAGACGTGATTAAAAACTTGCCTACTAAAATTACGTCAATTTACGTCAAGCGCTGATTAATTTGACAGGACTAAACTAAAATTTATCTTCTGTCCTTTTCTTAATGTAATAGAAAGAAAAAGATGCACTGAACTTAAATTTAGATTAGTTTGTGAACAAGGGAATCGGCGCCATTGTTAATAATTCGACTTTAGTGCTTTTCAGTTCGGTTGTACGTACTTGTTAGCTCTTGGAATATCACATTGGAATAGGTTAACGGCTAATATGTCCGTGTGTCTGGAAAGCATGCGTGAGATTCGCAGGTTTAAACAATCATTTAATCAGTTAGAACGTTATGTTTTTTGATGGATTGGAGATACGTCAAAAGAAACGATCTGAAGTCATGGTATGGTCTGAATTATCTTTAGGAGCGCGTACCAAAAAATGTAATTTAATTAGTCCATTTCATCAACCATAAATTCATACTCGATTCAAACGAAGCTTTCATCGGAATTGATTTAACCTATTAATCTAATACCAAACACAACACCCGATAATCCCGGGTGTTTAAAACCATCGTGTGTAAAGAGTCAGCTTCGTTTGTTTTTGCGAGCGACCGGAATAAAATGGTGAAATTGACGGCCATGCTCAATAGGGAGAGATGAAAATAGAAAAGTAGCACCGGTATACACGTGCTTGTAAACCGTTTTCGTGTGGGATGATTGATCTTAGTTCTAATAATAAGCATATTTTCATGAATTCGGGTATTGTAAAAGTTGATTGTCAAGAGTTTGTTTTGTTATAGACTAACTACCTGCGGTTTTCAATATCATAATATTTTATTTCACATAAACCTACATGGGCACTTATGAAACGTCAGAAGCTAGGTGCACGGTTCCAATTGGTCGTTTCCTATGGAGAAGAGCTTGCAAGAAACTACGGTTTTCTTCATAAAATACAAAAATACTTGGAGAAGATTTAGTATTTTATTAAAAAGCTTGAGTTATGAAAGTTTTATGAATTGCTAACGTTTTGGATTTGGCTCAACAAAGCTGACAAGAACTGGGTTTTATTATATTAAGTTATATGTTCGGGACGTGTGTTATAATTATAACTTCACACTCGTAAAAGCTTTGTTCAGAAATACTTAATTAGGGCAAGACAATCCTATTAATATATCCTAAATGAAACATAATTTGAGATTAGGAATCTGTTTATTTATAGATGGCGGGGTAATTTAACGCTAAATATTATTTGGCGATGCCCCCAGGTTTTGCCTAAAAGGGCGCGAGACACCTATTTTCTAGTTTTAAATAATAACGAAAGACAATAATAAAATACGCTAGAATTAAATAAACTAATAGCAGTTCTGAAAACATGAATAAACGCTATGTTATGGCGCTGACACCCATCGTCTCGTTGCGTTGCGTCGCCTATTCCATTTATTTCAGTGAGTTCCTGAAATTGACGGCCATTCAATATAGAGGAAATTAAAAACAATTTGTTTCAGTCTGTTCGTTTATTATAAAAGAACACATTATATTCTGCTTCGTTTAGTAGGTTAAAATTTAGGTTAAAGTTAAAATGTTACTATGAATGTCTTGAAGGCCCAGCGGTTAAGGCCTCTCTTTGCCTCCTTAAAATCCGGGGCAGTACCTACCAATGTGTCTTTTCCAATTCATATTTTGCTGAGGCGCGGGTTGATGGTTTTGCCGCTGTCATAAGGAAAAGATGTGCCTCCCTACTCATTCGCGTTCGTGGTAGTTTCAACTCTATACTGGGGGTATTTGCAGATCGGGGGAGTCCCCATGCTGCGAAGATGGGTGCGACATCATGTCGCAATTTAATTTAATTAAATTTTTGTTGTGTTTGCATACTAACATTCGTTTTTTAAGTATATTGTTACTAACAAGAATATCGACCTGGTCTGAAATAAATGTTTAATAATAATTTACTTTCTAAGTTTATCTTGGACGTGAGTTAATATATGTCTGAAATCGCCCATCCGCCTTGAGCTAGCGTGGTGATCCATTGCGGTTCATTGGTTGATTCGCATTAGTTTGTTCGCTCGAAACGGGCGAATCGACACTTTTAAATAATATACTTTTTCTGTAGGCGATTCGCACGAAGTTAATTTATTTGTGGATGAATCAAAAACTCCGGAAATACTATTTAGGCACACAAAATATTTTCTTACATAAACTTTTTTTCATAATTTGATTGCATATATTTCAAAATGGTCCAATTGCCTAATACGTATTTCTGGAGTTTTCGATTCGCCCTCTAATAAATTAACTTCGTGCGAATCAACCAATGCTCATGATAATATTATGACAACAGGCCTTTGCCCGGCAGTAGGACAGTAGAAGTCTGGAATTATTATTATTATGAACGGTCGGTCGGTATATCGCGTTGTTCCAACAATATGCCAGTTATGTCGCCAATATTATCGTCGTTTGATAACTAGCTGTTACGCATTCTTTATCACTTACGTTTTACGTAACGTTTGCGACATTATACTGCTTTACGATGTTATTTATTACCACTCAGTGTTAATGTATGAGTTGATATGAAAGTGCTTTTTCTCTTTGCACGGTGTGTTGGTACTCTATCAATATTAAAACGGCGCCAGACATAGCTTGCAGTGGTGGCCCAGTTCGAGCCCTGACAGGCGCTTTACTTTGTGTAAAATATTTCATCAAAACTGCTCTCAAAACGGTGAAGGAAAACATCGTGAGGAAACCGGCATGTCCTAGAACCAAAAATTCGAAGACATGTGACACTACCAACCCGCACTGGACCCGTGTGGTGGATTACGGCCCACTCCCACTCACCGAGAGGAGGCCTGTGTCCCAACAGTGGGACCATTATAGGTAGATTATGTAAGACATAGTGTGAAATACGCAAATATCTATGCACTGAGTCGTTTTGTGTGACACAGGCTTTTGAGCATGTTTGCCTGGGCAAAGGACACATATACCATGTCCTGAAATCTTTTAAGCTATGTCTGATACTAGGGCCCACCAGTCACTAAATGCATTTATCGCTCTTATTTCAAACATCACTCCGTATCTGTCAATCGTTTGGAGGTGACAGAGACAATTATGTTTTAAAAACATTTGTCGTTTAATGCATTTAGTGATTTGAGGTGCAAGTGGACCTACATGTAAGAGGATAGGTCATTTTGTTTTGTGAATATTTTTGGTTCGCATATAATAAATGTATATAGTTCTCCCATATTTTTTAAACTTATAATTATAAGCTTTCGAAGTTGAGCAAACTTGGAAACTTTAAACAAACTTGGAAATTTTAAACTACTATAACGTTCCAAGAATGTTATGTTATCTTTGAACATGCTTCAAGACTGAACTTAGTTTGTTAACTTGTTTTTTATTTAAGATGGGGTCTGGTATGGCTTGATGTTAAAATGTTATGATTATAACTCATTATCAACAAAATAAAAAGATAGTTCAACACTTTTAAAATACAGAATTTCTTTTTTAGTAACTTCTGTAGGAAAAAGATAAATGAATATGTGATAAGTTTCCCGTTTCCCAACTAATTTGACTTCCTCTCTAACTAACCGAATACGACTGAATATAAGTTTTGCTCAAAGCGCGACTACCATTGCCACTCAATTATTAGACAGTACTGATATTCCTTAACCGGACCTTTATAGGCGAGGACGCTTGGGTAAGCCCATGTCCAGCAGTGTGTCTTTCGGTTGAAATAATGATTATAATGATGACATATGCTCTTGATTCGATCAGTTGTCTCACTCCAGGACTAAACATAAGACAGTGAATATATTTTTTTAATATATATATTTTTTTTATGATTCCAGGCCCCTAGTGGCGTTATTAGATGGACGCGACTGTACGGTCGAGATGCCAATACTGAAGGACGTCGCGACAGTCGCGTTCTGCGACGCACAGTCCACCTCAGAGATTCACGAGAAGGTGCTGAACGAGGCCGTGGGCGCGCTCATGTGGCACACCATTATACTGACCAAGGAAGACCTTGAAAAGTTCAAGGCGTTAAGGATTATAGTCCGTATCGGCTCCGGCGTTGATAATATTGATGTTAAAGCGGCTGGGGAACTAGGTGAGTTGGTTTACTGTTATTTATCTATATATATAAGCCAAGTTTTTTTATAAAGACCCAGGGTATGTAACTCTATACAAGTGCAGCAACACCTAGGGCACCAAGATCTCCGACACTCCGAAGTGGAGGGACATCGTCAAAAAGTTTAGTCGTTAGACTGATGTGCTTATTATTAAATTAAAAAAGGTCACCGATTTGCATGCCCAGCAAGCGACTCGCTTTTGACAGAAGTCATAATCCAACAGGACTGTGATCTGTAATTAAAGGAGGTCTTGACAAATTTGCCACCTGGATTCGTGGAACAGTCTCATCAGCGCTATCTAATTTGTATCATGGGTTAACAAATCTAGCGATGCTGCTAGTTACATATTTATCCAAAATGTGGTGAATTTAGCTAAACAATAATTTTGATTTCTACCTAAAAGTTAAAAGGAACCTTTTTTATTTGTTTCTTTATACTCAATCCGTAACTCCATATATTGTAAATGTTCCAGGCATAGCGGTATGTAATGTGCCAGGCTACGGCGTGGAAGAGGTAGCGGACACCACGATGTGTCTCATACTGAACCTGTACCGGCGGACGTACTGGCTCGCCAACATGGTGCGGGAAGGGAAAAAATTCACAGGTATGTCTTTGCCTTTATTTTTGAAGTCAAATAGCGGTTTGTCGCGGTTTTACTCGCATCCCAAGAGAAGTATTTTGTGTACCTTGCGGATAAAAGTTCTATATTCCTTAGTTTTGCAAATTGCAGCACTGTTTTACTTTGTATATTGAACAAAATTCATAACACGCCAATTATGATAAAATAATAACTAAATTATAATTATTTAAATGATCAATATATCGACGATTTGCAGATTTAATTATAACGTAAAACAGCACCGCAATTTAAAAAAAACGATAAAATATTTGTATATCGCGATGATGATCACCTTAAGGTGACTCATTCAAAGTACCCCAGGTCTTAATCTTGCTCCTGCACCCATCCCAATTTATTTGGGGTCGCTGCAGCATTTCTTCTTGCATAGATCTCTGTTAGCTGTCATCTCGGTAGTCACCTCCTCGCTAGCCATATCATCTTTTACACAACAACTTTTTCCTCTACGTGAACACTAGATTGCAATCAATCTCAAAAAAAAAAAAAAAAATGAAAAAGGGTTTATTGGAATCAACAAGTCAATCTGAGTCATCTGAGTGGCAAAATGTATGATATTCAAATCAGGTCAGCCGTTTAAAGGCTCGTGCAGACAAAGGTGATATCGCGAGCGCGACATGCAGCAATGTGTCTGTCGCGCCCGCGAGTCTGCATGAGCCTTAAAGCGTGATTGAGCAACAAACGTACAAAGCAAGAGGCATTGCACTTGGCTCAGTTCTAAATTCTTATTTTTATAAATGAGGGGTATAGTATCAAAACCCACCAAAACGTATTTTTCAAAAATATCACAGGATACAAAAAATTGTTTAAGCTTAGTCAATACAACTTACTGGGATTTTTTTATGATAATCATTTAGTTTATGACATGGCAAAACTAATTTAAGCTGGACAAATAAAAAATATAAAGGAGGAGGATGGAGGATTATGGAGGATTTTGTTACTGGTATGCACTGTTATAGGGGCTTTTGATTTTGAATCTATTTTTGGTGGGCAGATTTCTGTATGTTTTAGCGGGTTCTGGTACGAAACTAGCCAAGCATTTTAAAGCAATTTTTACGAGGTTTCCAACGGTGCTACTAACTCAAATTTGGTCCATAAGCATTATAGCGGATTTTGATTTTATACCCCTCAAATATGTCTTAAATTATTGTACTTTCCCACATTTGCTGACTGACAGTCACTCACAGATTGACCAAGTTATAGGGATTTTTGTTAGAACTTAGTTAAGCATCTCATACAAATACCGCTTTATCGAGGGTCTGATAAATAAAATGCACAAGTACAGTCCCACACGACCATCTGCAGGCTTAGCATGAGACTTTCTATTTCTACACTACTGCAGAATAGAAATCGCTTGTCTACCGAAAATCTTCTACTGTCTACATGCAAACGTCATTGTTCTCTACTCATCCGTCGACAACACGCTTCTCTACTGTTCTCGTGCTAAGCCTGCTGGTCGTGTGACGGCGATGCTGTGAGCGAACAAAAAACGACAGGCCTTGTAAATTTTCATAGTGATTTCGTTAGTTCCAAATCAAACCAACTGGGTCAGATAAACTTGGCACTATACGGCATATAGGAATGATATTTAAAAGGCGTCTTCACTGGTTAATTTGTAAATCTCACGTAAAGCTACAAATTGCTTTATTTTTGATAAATGATTGTCATATCTTACTCTGATGAGTAAAACTAAAAACTAGTCTTATAAATCTTTGGGTAATAAATCTCCCAAAGATTTATAAGTCTAGTTTTTAAAAGCAACAGCTAAAAAAATGGGCTGTCGTTATTCATGTTCACAACTGAAGTTTACGTCAATATATGACGGAAAGTTCGCCCTTGAGATGTAATAAAACTCAGCGGTATTGTAATGAATTACTTTACTACGCTCACGACACGTGCAGGCGATAAATATAGCCATTCTTGTAGCTATTTTTAATTGTATTCTACGTATTATTGGACATTGATAATGTTGTTACAATGTTTTACGCTTAACAACAAAGTTATGATTGTTTTTAGCTACTTAATGCGCGTTAGCTATCGAAATAATTAAGGCTCCCGCAGACAGGCGCGAAGCGACTAGTTGAACAATTTATATGAAAACTTCATCGAAATTGTTCTATCAGAATCGCGTCGCACCGGGAGGGCCTGTAACCTGTTGCTTGATAACGTCCCAAATTCGTCATGTTCTTGCCCTTATCCCAATTTAATTGGGAAATGCGCAGTATGTTTTCGCGTCTCTAACACGTCTCTTTTGGCATTTCGCTTTTGTTAGCCATCCCTTCTTCCATAGCGCCTTCTCAAAGTAAATAAACTAAACTAAACTAAAGTATAGTTTGTTTGATGAGATATACGTATGGGAAAAGAAAGTCCTGACTTAAAATTTCAGAACCATTTGTCTTTATTTCCGTCGCAGGAATTGTCTTAGAGTTAGAGTTCCTCTTCTCCAATATATTTGACAAACGGCAGGTGATTGTTGTATAAAGATGTTATTTCTAAAGACCTAAACCCGAGACCGTCATCAACTTGTGGGAATGCTGACGTAGGTGTGTCCGCTTCAGGTCCGGAGCAGGTGCGCGAGGCGGCGACGGGCTGCGCACGCATCCGCGGCGACACGCTGGGCATCGTGGGGCTGGGCCGCATCGGCTCGGCCGTCGCGTTGCGCGCCAAGGCCTTCGGCTTCAACGTCATCTTCTACGACCCCTACCTGCCCGACGGCATCGAGAAGTCGCTCGGGCTCACCAGGGTCTATACACTTCAGGTTAATACATCATTTCACTTCTCTAGTGTCGGCACGAGCTCCTGTATAATGTGGCATAAGCTATATGGGTGAACTATGGCGCGTACTGGCAAACGTAAAAGACATGAAAGCATGAAGAATTTCCTACGATTTTCACTGCAAAAGTAACATGCCAACAAACTTCATTAACAGTGGACTTCAAGGCTGATTGATGCAGACGTTAGAGGTGGAAGAGCTGATTGTTGGTTTGATTACATCCTATGAACCGTGGCTATAATTTTATATTTGTCATTTCCAGGACCTCCTATTCCAGAGTGATTGTGTATCATTGCACTGCAGCTTAAACGAACACAATCACCACCTCATCAACGAGTTCACTATCAAACAGATGCGCCCAGGTGAATACCGTTCATTTATTATCATACCGTTGTTAAAATAGAACAGTAACGAAAATTATCGCATCTATAATACTATTTACGTTCGAGAAACTGCAGGCTTGCCATGACGCTTTCTATTTCTACCGTAGGATAGACACCGCTTGTCTACATTTCTCGGTAGAAAACTGCCAACTGTCTACACGGAAACGTCATTTTTGTCTTCTCTACCGTCGACAAAACGTTTCTCTACGGTTCTCGTGCTAAGCCTGCTGGCTCTTAAGAATTGGCAATTTAAGAATTAGCTACATTCTGATTTGTAAAAAGATATCTGCTGTAAAAGATGATTGGAGAAGTGAAATCAGCATTTTTGTTCTCGATAATGCTTTATTTCGCAATAAAAAATAATGAAGCGCATCACAATCTAAATAAGTGTATAAAAAAACAATTAAACAATTTCTTCAGTTCTCTTTAAATCTTAATCTTGTACATTTAATAAAATAGTAACGGAGTCCGTTTGTTTGGATGAAATGTGACACACAGATAGTTTATAACCTGGATTAACACATCTATGGTACTAAGTCCCGGTAGTACGTTCCCGTGGGATATTTTCCGACATCCACGCGGGCAAAAGCTAGTTTAACACATAATATTTAAAGGAAAAGTCCTAAAACGTGCTAAATGTGTTGTACACGAAAATATCTATAATTAATTAAAGCTATGTATGTGACTGCGTGTTCAAGTCTTTTGAGCGTAATTATTGTTATAAAGAATTTTCAAGATTCAATCGTAACTCTTTTTATGTATGTATATGCACATTTGTATATATTTGTATATATATATATATATATACTAGCTTTTATGCCAAGGGAGTTTCCCGGGATCAGCTTATGTCACTCACCGGGGAAAAAATCACGTAGGTTCGTTGCGCGTTGTTTCGTGAAAGGAGACCAAAGCAACAAACTCACTTTCGCATTCATAGTGTTAATGTTAATCATTGCTAGTTCCATAGAATAAGGTTGTGTTCTTTGCAGGCGCGTTCCTGGTGAACACGGCGCGCGGCGGGCTGGTGGACGACGAGGGGCTGGCGGCCGCGCTCAAGCAGGGCCGCATCCGCGCCGCCGCGCTCGACGTGCACGAGAACGAGCCCTTCAACGTGTTCCAAGTACGTCACGCCGTGTCTCCTCAACAGTACAGCCGGGCTATTCTGCTAAGATCTCATCGTGATCATCCCATCTGATGCTAAGGATTGCCAGTTCACCTCCAAGCTCACTTCACCTAAGTTTTCACGATGAGGTTTTTACAGAATAGCACTACAGGTTTATTAGTCATGGCTCGTCGATACATACAGGATGCCAATAAATAGTGGCCCAACGTTTAGCCTTGCGTCATAACCAAAAAGATCCTTCAACCCCGCGTCCTAACTAAAAAGATCGTTAGCGCAATCGTTACGTTCGCATGTCACTCATTTGTTCGGGAAACCGGAAGTCGCGGCGCGTTCGTTCGTTAGGACGCGGTCTAAGGGACCGACAAAACGTATCGTTGATCTCTGAATAAAATATTTTATTAATCTTTTTTGAAAAACTCACACCTAGTTTGGCTGTAATTTCTATAAATTACATCATTTTATTTTTTGTTTAAATATACTGAATGCATGTTTTACAATTACCACCATTGGCGGCTATGCATGCTCTGCGCCATCGGATAAATAAATGAACGTATATTCTTCGCGTGAATCATCAAAACATTTTGCAATACTTTTTTTTGTAACTATGGAATCACTGTTGTTATTATACTGTTTTAGAATTAGAATTTATTGGAGCAGTTTTTAGGGTTCCGTATCTCAAAAGGGAAAACCGGAACCCTTATAGGATCACTCGTGTGTCTGTCAGGGTGTCTGTCTATCCGTCCGATTAGCTCCGAATCTGTTCCAATTAAGTAGGAATTTGGTACACATATGAATTTCTGTGACCCGAAAACGGATGTGTAACTTAAATCGATAAATTTTGAATATGAGGTTCACTTTTGGGGACAAAATAGAAAATTAAAAAAGAAAAGTTTTGCAAACTGTACCGTGTGACATATCAAATAAAAGGCCTTATTGTGAGGGTCTGAAATATATACAGCCTTGGCCAAAAAAAGTATTGAGCACCCATGACATCTTTCAGTTTTATGAGGAGTATCAAATAGAAATAAAACAAAACGTTTTATATAGGTTTATTTTACTATTTATTAATTGAAAATTAACATTTTGTGGGTCCACCCTTTGCTTTAATTACGGCAGAAATTCTTTTTGGTAAAGAGCTAACAAGATTTTTACAGTCTTCAGCAGTAATCGCGTTCCATTCTAGGCACAGGTAGCGTTTCAAATCTTCTCTGTTGTTAATTGTGTGGCGCCTAACTCTACGCTTTAATAAACCCCATAAATGTTCTATGGGGCCGGCCAGTCAAGAAGCTCTGTGTTATTTTCCCGAAACCATGTCATAGTGCGGGCAGATTTGTGGCATGGCACGTTATCCTGCTGGAATTTAACACCATCCATGTTCGTGTCGCCGAAAAGTTTCGTGAATGATAAATGATAAATGATAAATGATTTTATTTCTGTAAGTAGGTTTTTACAAACACTTTTACACGTCAAAACATATTTTTTTAAACTAGATGAGGCCGGCGTTTCCTATCTGACTACTCTGAGAAGAAAGGCCGAAACAAACTCAGAGGTCACCGTCTCTTTTAAAGTCCAGACATAATCTTGGTCAGATCATGTGAAGACCATGTCGATTGGTGTCTGAAATGGTCTTTTGATGAAAGAACCACACAGATTGAGTGGACCTGTCCAGTCAGTGCACGCATTTGTCAGTCGTTGTGCAGCTCAACTCATAACTAAAGGAGCTCAACGATTCAACGAACAATACCAAAGAAAGGACATTTGGCTAGGCCGCAAAAAATACTCAAAACTGCCAGACCATATTAAAAACTAACTGAGAATAAAACAAAATTAAACAATGATCCACATAGTCTTCACATTTACAATAATTAAAACAATATAATACTACACAGAGTAAATATTCATGTCATTGCATAAATAAAATTCATCAATGTCAATGTGTATATTAGGACGGATGTCAATGTGATCATTTGAGGACCATGTAGGTTTGTGTCCGAAATGGTCTTTTGAGGAAAGACCACACAGATTTGAGTGGACCTGTCCAGTCAGTGCACGCATTTGTCAGTTGTCATGCAGCTCAACTCAAAACTTAAGGAGCTCAATGATTTGACGAACAATTCCAAAGAAAAGACATTTGGGTAGGCCGCATAAAGTACTCAAACTGCCAGACCATCATTAAAAGTAAGAGACAAAACAATGACCCACATAGTCCTCACATTCCTAATAATTAAAATAATATAATATAATACTATACAAAGTAAATATTCATGTCATTGTTTATATAGAATGTTATATAGAATAAGAAAATATAAATAGCTAGCAAAATAAAAAGAGTAAAAAAACAACATTCACTGTAAGTTTATTGGAGCAGCTCAATCCCAAGCCTTTTTGTCCTCAATATAATCTTTAACAGTATAAAAGGCTTTTAGGCACAGTTTCTGTTTTATAAAACATTTGAATTTATTAAGGCTTAGTTCTTGAATGTGGCTAGGAATTTTATTATAAAAACGTATACATTGGCATCTAAACGAGCTGCCTATTTTTTTGAGCCTGGTTGTAGGAACAACAAATTTGTGTTTGTTCCTAGTATTTACATTATGGATATCACTGTATTTTTTAAACAAATTGATATTTTTATGTGCGTACAAAAGATTTTCATAAATATACTGAGAAGCTACAGTCATTATATTAATCTCTTTAAATTTTTCTCTGAGGGAGTATCTGGGACTTAATTTATAAATTGAACGGATTGCCCTTTTTTGTAAAACAAAAATTGTCTGAATATCGGCGCCATTTCCCCATAACAGAATACCGTACGACATTACGCTATGAAAATAACTAAAGTATACTAAACGGGCTGTGTCTAAATCCGTTAAATCACGAATTTTTCTAACGGCGTATGCTGCAGAGCTAAGCTTTTTTGACAATTTATCTATATGGGGGCCCCATTGAAGCTTGGCATCCAAAGTTATGCCTAAGAACACAGTGGTATCTTCGGGGTTCAACTCTTCACCCTTTATGAAAACACTAGTTTTTACTTGTCTAACATTAGGTATTGTAAACTTAATACATTTGAAGGCAGCAACCCAGTTTCTAGTACATTTATGTACTTAGTAGAGTCCATGCGGCCCTCACACACGAACAATTCGCCAACTCCAGAATCGGTCATGCAACCCCAGACCATTATGCTGCCGCCGCCGTGTTTTACGGTTGAGATCACACACTCTGGCTTAAATTCTTCGCCCACCCGGCGACGCACAAAGGTCACAGGTGTACCAAAAAATCTGCAATAAAGAGAAAAATATTGAGTTCCGAAAAAAAAAAATAACTTTATCTATGCGTTTGGTTTTTAAACCATTTTATATAATTTTATTAGGGCATTAAATTGACTTATTCACCTCAAAGTTTGATTCGTCTGACCACACAACATTTGACCACTCTTCAGCGGTGAAAGTTCGGTGTTTTAAAGCCCATTTATACCGAGCTTTTTTGTTGTTGTCGGAGAGGCATGGCTTCTTCCTAGCTTTACAGCCTTTCAGACCAGCTTCCTGAAGTCGTCTACGAGTAGTTCGAGCAGAAGTTGATTTCTTAATTTGTTCTGACAACTCAGCAGCGAGCTCTGAAGATGTTTTTTTTCCTATTTCTTAACGACTCTCAGTAACTGACGAACCTGACGGTCTGTGGTGATGCGTTTGCGCCCGGTTCTCGGTCTATTTTGATGTGATCCGGTAACAGAGAATCGCTTCATAGCATATTGCACGGATCGGCGCGAACATTTCACAGTTTTGGAAATCTCTACTTGTGATTTCCCTTGCTCATGCAGAAGCTGTATCTGTCCACGTTTTTCTAAAGAAAGTTCGTTTCGTTTTGGCATATTGCAACGATAACACTTAAAACTTTGAAATAAAATACCAAAGGCGCACTAGATCACTGGATGTGTTCACAACGAGCGATGGTAGCGAACTGATAAATAAATACAAAAATTGTAAAAGACACATTTTATTGCACCCAGGTGTTTTATTGCTAGCTGCGGTGTGGGTCATTGTTTTTAAATCTTTGTAGATGACCGACAAAACAATATTTCAACAGTAGATTTGGTTTTCTCCCATACTTACCGTGAACGAGCGAAATTTGTAAGGTGCTCAATACTTTTGGCCAAGGCTGTATATATATTTTAATAATTTTACATTTTCAAAAATACAGAAAATAGATAACATAGTCATTGTAGGGAACCCTTACTGTGCGAGTTCAACTCGCACTTGTCCGGTTTTCAAAATAATGAGCACTGATGGCGAAGTAAATTGTTTTTAAACTATTCACACGTCATGTGATGTAGCATATGTATGTAGTAGTGATGAACAAAAATCCAAAACAAAAAACAGCCCTATGGTGAAAAAAATCGTTCGATTTGTGTTATGTGATAGCTGAATATACGGTGTTTCGATGCCTTAACGTTGGACCACTATTTACGCCACATGTTGTTATGGAGTTTTACAGTCATTTTGTTTGTCAGTAAGTGGGTACTTCATATAAGATATTCATTGGCACGTTTCCTCGCAGGGCCCGCTGAAGGACGCGCCGAATGTGCTGTGCACGCCCCACGCGGCCTTCTACTCGGACGCGTCGGCGCAGGAGCTGCGCGAGATGGCCGCGTCCGAGATCCGGCGCGCCATCGTGGGCCGCATCCCCGACTGCCTGCGCAACTGCGTCAACAAGGACTACTTCCTGGGCGGCGCCGGCGTCATGCAGGGCGCGCCGCTGGCCGCGCCGGCCGCGCCGCCCGCGCCCTACCCCGAGGGCATCAACGGCGGCTACTACGCCGCCGCGCAGGCCGCGCACTCCACCACGGCCGTGCACGACGCGCCCGCGCCCGCGCCCGCGCCCGCGCCGCACGCGCCCGCGCCGCACGCGCCGCACGCGCCGCACACGCCGCACGCGCCGCCGCCCATCTCCCTGGTCAGTGCCAGCGGTAATGCGACTGATACTATCTGCCTGCCCTCCCGCCTGCTCCGTCCTCGACTGCGCCATACACTCCTCCGAGCCCCGTATTCCTCCCTACTGAGGGTCGTGATTCCACGTCACACGCTACATTATCACAAAAAACATCTAAGTAGCTCAATATTATCAATTCCTACATACTCCTAGAATAAACCCAATCCTATAGCTAGTGCATGTTTTATTTTAATATTATTAACTACACAGAACGACACAAGTTCGTTGACCCCATCATCAAAAATGATAATATTATAAAAATTCATTTTTAAATTGTATGGCCATTAAATACCGTTACCTTTCACATCTGCCAAATAATCTAAAAAAACCCTCTATATTAGTTTATACTTTTGAAAAATTGAAATTGCTTGTTATTTAAGATCATCGAGTAACGTGAACCTTCCCTGTGTTGCAGCCAATCAACACGTCGGATCCGGCCAACCATCAGTTGAACAAGCAGGAGAGCTCCGACGTCCATTAGGCGACGACGATGCGCTACGTTACAGTACCGTCATCACGCCGAGCGACTAAACAAACATACAAACAAACAATAGTTTTATTGATTCCATCGCAATTATGTCATAAGTACCTATGTCGTAAGCCAACGAGTGATATAATATGTAGTCGCGGCGTTTGCATAGAGGCGACACAACGCTTTATATGATAAAATAGTAAATTAGTGAGTCTTAATGCGTCCGCGCAGAGTCTGTCTGTCCTCTTCATTTTGTTTTAAAGTGAAATACGTTCCTATCGCGGGGTTAAGGATTAATGGAGTGTGAAGACTTCTTTCCTCCTGGCACCTCACTAAATATTACCGGATTTGATTATAGGGAAAACTATCAGGATTGGTACTCCATTTTTTTTCTACTCCTTGGCTTTCATAGTCGATTTCATGTTAACTGACAATAAAAATAACGATGCAAAAGATTTCGACACTATCGAGTGTCCGAATACATATGTAAGCACTGGTGATAAACGGAACTTTTGAAGTATACAGTGAGTCGGGACATCTCCACTCTCAAAAATGTTTTATATATGTCTGATAAATGAGACAAATACTATAATTAGTGCATACGGCTTGTGTGTGACTGTACACAGTTTTATTTCAGTGTGATTATGAGATTCCTTGTGAATCGCACGCCCGTCTCGATGCAAACGTCGCGCGATATGAGCGAATAGTTGATTCTGTGTTTGTATTTGGTAAGTTGGGACAGCTATATATAGATACTGTTATGGTAAAATGCGTGTTTTGATCGCGGGCCGAAGCGTGTATGTTCGAGTGTACTTGTACGTGTAAATAATGCGATAACATGTCGGTACTAAAGTTCTACTCCACACAGTCGAGCATCGCGCTGGTTGTGCGGTGAGGTGAGGCAGACTATTAAATCTGCCTTTCAAATCTGCCTTTCAAATCTGCCAATGACAAAGGCGATGACCCACTGCTTGGAGTAGTTATTTTCACCGTGGCAAATAGTTAACTGCTGGTTTCATACACGAGTTGCGAAACCATAGCAAACGAGAATAAAATATAGATTGCTTTACGTGCCTGTGAACAGGCTCTGCGATCATCATATTTTTAGCGCAGAATTCGCGGCAGAATTTGGAACCGGCGTTTTATAATGGAAAGTTTTTGCTCAAGGGTAATTAATATGTCGGGTGTATTCAATGGTCAGTCAAAGTTAGTTGATTGATGAGTTATTTTTGCATATTAAACCTGTAAAGTAGAATCAGAGGTTCACGTTTACAGGAACACCTCACTACGATAGAGCAAATAGTAAGTTGTGAAAACTTGTGGAATTTACAGCTCCATCAATGTGAATAGGATTCATCTAAACGTGAATAAGGCACGCTTCTTCGCTTGCCCTGATCTTGTCAATGCCAAAATAGCTAAAATGTACAAATCGAAGAAACGCTAATGTTGTATGCAAATTAAATTGTCAGTCTCAACAAGCCGCAGGAGAGTGGCGCACACTTAGATATTATCGCGTTATTCAGACGTATGTACGTGTGTGTGTTGTATCAAAGCGCTGGAGTATACTGTGTACTAGCATACGTTCGATGCATGGTCCCAGCTGGTCTATAAGCATTTGATCGCATTTGTTTGTACCCACACCGGCCCGGCCCGGCCCGAGCGCATGCATTCGAACTGTTATTTTTAATTAATCAACAAAAGGACTGTAGAATTCTATCATCACACTTTATTAACGAGAAAAACGGATGTCTTCGTGTTTCTTTTTTTTTTACTTTGAAAATGTACAAAATCATCCTTCATTTGAATATTTTTTTTAAATAGAGTTTAAGTGACGAATTTGTACATGAAAGAACACCATAATATAAAATTTAGAACCGAAACGCAATAGAGGGGCTTCGCCCTGCCGAGCACCCGTTTGACAATCGTGAGAATTGGTATTTAAAAATTAGTATTTACTTACAGTTTAGTTTAATGACAAAAACAATGTGTATATTTTATGAGAAAGTGAAAAGTTCTTAAATAAAACTATTGTTTTCGGATTAATTACCTGAGTGTTTTATTTATTATCAAATAAATGTCAACCTCGTGCCTCTTCAGTTCTGATTGACCACTACATTACAACAAATTACTATAATACATGACATAAACATCACGCCTTGTTTCCCCGAAGGGTTGGGCAGACATTTCGCGAGTTATGTTTAAGTCCCATGTAAATTAATTAACAAATTATTAATACGTAATAAAAATATTGAGATATATCTCGACCACTGCCTTCTATACTTATCTAGCACATTTTTTAGTTAAAAAAAGGTCTTTTATAATAAAACATACTTGCATTATATTTCACATTTGCAACTTTCAAAACAGTTTTACAAATATAACATTTCATGCAGTAATGAGATCATTAGTATAAATTGGCACGTATATTGTTCCTAACGAATAAATTAACATTTGGGGGCTATAATATTACTTACGAAAAAACGTAAATAACGTTTGACAAAAGTCTTTTACAAATAGTTTTTTTTTTACAAAACGTTCTGATATGTCAGATAAAAAAATTGTTGCTACAATGCTGCCAGTCGGTTTCTGCATTGAGAATTTGAAAATATCTTACGTTTTTTGCAAACGTGCAGCGCTGTTTTACATTGTATGTTGAACAAAATTCAATACGCGGCAATGGTGATTAAATATAATCATTTAAAACATCAATAGAGCTCTCGAAATTATATAATTATATTTGAATTTCGCGAGCCTCATTGAAGGAATCACCACAAGTAATGCCAGAAACCGGCTTTTTAATTGCGTAACACAGTTTGAACCACAATCCGAGAATTTTGAAGGATATTGCTGATCCATTGCTTCATAGGTTTGAAAAATTCTTCAGCTCAACAAAATAATGCAATGGACGTGGGTGAACTGTCAAAATTAGACCCATTGCGATCAATTGTCATTTTCCGCAATTACCCCGCGTGTGTGAGCAAATACTCGATTTGTCAGTCGTTTTAGGTCCCACACCGTTACAATAAGTACCAGTATTCAGTCAAATCATATTGTGAACTATTGTGATTGGTTGAAATAAAAAACAAAAACCACATTTTTACAACCTCGGTAACTGGACCGAAAATGTAGGCAAAAGACTAACAGCCTCCCTGGATTTCATCAACCCATTTCAGATTTCCAAAAATTCTCACCAATAAACAAGTAACCTGCAAAATATTAACATCCACGTAACCTTAGTCGTTACTGTGTTTTCTGTGAGCATGGTGAGCATGGCGTGACCACCTTGAGTCTTCTCGATTCCTCGGCATCCAACGCTCGCTTCATCTCGTAGTATCTCTGTTTGAACGACTGTAGTTCATTGCTGACTCGGTCCAGTTCCAAGCGTTGGTCATTCACTTGGCGCTCTCGCATGTTTAGTTCTGAAATGCATTAAAGTTGTAAAGTTATCTTGGGAATCGGCAAATCGAAAAGGTAACTAACTGTTAAAACGCTTGGGTTAAATATTACCAAACAAGATGGAGCTGAATACCAGTATTTTACCAACATGGCGCTACTGCCTATCTGATCTCCATAAACCAGTAATTGGGTAACACATACTGTGCAAGCGTTCTCCGACAGTCATTTCTCCTTTGGACTGATCACCGACAGGACGTTTCGTTTTTGTGAGATTCGTCGATAGAACGTTTCAACTATGGGCATTACGCCGACAGAACCTTTCATATGCGCCACTTTCGACGACAGCCCTTGGCAGCAAATATAGTAGGTTGGCAGCTACAGCGAAGGATAGTGTTGGGTTAGGTTAGGTTAGAACAGTGACCATTAACGCGCGAAGGCGAGCGAGCGAAGCGAGCGTGTCGCGGTAGCGCCAGATCCCCTCTATTAGGCTAAGAACTCACGGAGCGGTTTTCACCCGCGCCCGCCACGGTGGTGGATGGACCCGCAAACAACCGCGCGCGCCGCGGATGTAAAACGCGTCGTGAAATGTGCTCTCACTTTTTGCATATAAATCTACATCCTACAGAAGCTGCGGGTCCCGCGGCACCGGCGGGCAACTTGTAGAATCGCGCGGGCGGCAGTCACCCGCCGCTTTGGCAGGTTGCGCCCGCGTGCGATCGTTTGGCGGGCGACCGCAGTAACTGGCAGGGCGGGGGATACAGAAATTCGACGCCATTTTGCACTAGTGATCTCTATCCTGAATCAGTGGATGCACCCAGAACCTTTTGGGCCTTTTTTTTTATTCTTCTTTAAAGTGAGTATAACGCAACAGCTCGTTTCTGGTGTGTCCATGGCGGTCTGGACCTTAACTGTTTAATCACCCGTCTTGCGATCTCAACCGCGACGGCTGCGTGACCGCGCAAATCACCGGTCTCGTGAGTTTAGAAATAAAACCGCAGCTCCAACACCGTGGCGGGCGCGGGTGAAAACCGCTCCGTGAGTTCTTAGCCTTAGCCTTACTGTCGTCGAAAGTGACGCATATGAAAGGTTCTGTCGGCGAAATGTCCATAGGTGAAACGTTCTATCGACGAATCTCTCAAAAACGAAACGTCCTGTCGGTGATCAGTCCAAAGGAGAAATGACTGTCGGAGAACGCTTGCAGAATCGGTAACACAAAACTTCTTGGTGAGGTTTTCGGGGATACCTATGTCTCAGGCTTCCCGTAACGCCATTTATTTTTGGTACTACTAATTCTAGGAGAGTAATAAGACCACATTCATTGAATAGGTACCTAGGTTCCGACTTGTTATTCGAAGAATTATGATCCAAGGAGTAACGTTTATTTTTCGCTCAATAGGGTATTCAGACGATGTGCCCAGTGATGCTTGGCTGGTACCTAGGGTACGTTAGTTGCGTGGTACTTTTAGGTATCGATTCCGTGCCTAGGTATTGCTGTACAAGGATCTTGGCGCCTGGCCAAAATCGGAACTGACACAGCCATGGGCGCCGGCAAGTTTATTTTCAGGGGGTGCCATTTTATATTTTCAGCTCCACGAAGCGAGCTCGATCATTTTTGCAGTTCACATCGGATATGTTAGGTCCCATGTTTGTATGGACAAACGGTAGGTAACCTAACATATCGTAAAGTTACTCCTATGAAAAGGTCATAGGAGTAACTTTGTCGACATATGCAGGAAAGCTTAACAAGAATATGGATGCAGGATGCAAGAGCGAGCGAAGTGCATAGGTTTTATTTTGTCCATTCATACAGAAAGAGGATTAACTGTGTCGATTTAAAGAAGAGTAGGATGCAAGGGCGAGCGAAGCAAGTTTGTTAATATTAGCACGTGCTTAGGGTCGATTCGATTTTTGGAAATAGGGAGTTCGGTACTCGACTTCTGTATTTTTCTGCTTTAGAATTGAGAAGAACATTTTAGGATCTCGGCTCGAATAGGATAAGTTCTCTACTATTGTAAGTATTAGGGGTTTCCGAATATTTTTATAGTTCTGAATGTTCTTACACCTTTAATTTATTTTGAAGCCCGGGAGGTGCAAGTCTTGCTTGCAGCCCGCTCCCGGCGCGGTTTATTTCAATTAATTTCACAAATGTTTACCAACAGCGCCTCTTTTTTTTGTTCCGGGGTGGAAAATCCTCATGGTTGTCCTCTGCCCTGGGGCGGGCGGAGGGGTCTGTCAGATTCTTAATTGACTAAAAACCACCCTGGTATTCTCTTCCCACACTTGGACCGGGGATCATGAGATCTTGTACGATTTCCACTATCCCCGGCTTGTGCCGGCCACCTCAGGCCCGCGGGGGGAGGGATGCGCGACGTCCAATAGGGGCGCGCGTGGAACACTACACGGCGCCGCCTCTGGTCCTGCTGGTTGGGGCAGACGTCCCCGAGTCCGCCGTCCCTCCACACCCGTTTACGGGGGCTGGAAGTGGTCGTTGTCCGCCCTCCGCCGATGCTCGGTCCGCCTGCTGCGGGTCGGAAGAGTGGTCTCCCTTTCCGCAGCCTCCTTCTGCGAAATGTCGGACCCCCCAGATTGGGAAGCAGCGTTGGGACCGCGCCCGCGCATACGCGCCTGTCAACTTGGGCGTCAGCCGCCGAACCAACAGCGTCTTCAACTATAGTGTTCCACGCGCGCCTCAAAGAAATGTCGTCAGCACAAGTGTAGGGGCTCACTAGGGCTGATGCCTGCCGGGGTCGTGGAAAAGTCCGAAAGGGATACCGAGGCTCCTGGCAACACAGGCAACGGAAGGAAGACGGGTGGGTTTTTGTCGGCAAGAGTCTGACACAAACTCCCACTAAACCGACCTACCAAAAAAAAAAAATGGATTCAACTCGAAATAGATAGAAAGAAAATAACGTACCGGCAATCAAACACTTCATCTTAGTGGTCCTCTGTGTCAATGCACGTTGCGTACGATTTAGCGTGATCTGCAGCAAAACGTAATTTTTAGTTTTTTTTTCATAGACAAGAATCTGAAAAATATCTACTCAAAATCCTCGTTTAGACGACAACAAAAGCAAGTAGCGTAGGTACATAAAAAGACTATATATTTTTTAATACTAATTACATGGTTATTCTATTGACAAGATTTCATTCATTAATTCTTCTGACTGAACCTCGTGTAGTGTCAACGTGCTGTCGATACTGACTCGAGTAGAGTCAGTATCGACAGCACAGTAACGTAAACTCGATTAACGATTTTTTTTTTTTTCATTATTAAAAAAAAAACAACCGATGTAAAAGTTAAATAATACAAACTACAAACCGTATATCATCCTAGAAATATACGTAAGTAGGTATCTATACTGTAACAACACTAACGATAACGATCACCTGTATCTCAGGACTGGGTTGTAATGCCAGCATGTCTTTGACGGCGGTGTACAGATTGCGGGTCTCTTTCAACTCGCGATCCTTTAGGACAATCGTCTCGCTCTGAGCCAGCACTTTTCTGTAAAATTAATTAAGTATAGGTATTTTAATATACGTACCTACCGAGTTATACCTAACTTAAGAATCCACTGAAAATTCTCGGGAAAGATTTACACCTATGTACATTTCGCCACTTAGGTTTTTTTAAGTCCTTTGTAAATAGGGGGCGAGCCTATTGCCATCAACTGGGCACAAATCCAGACTCCGGGCTGCTACTGAGAGATTACTGACGAAAAAACCCAGTACCACTGTCCGACCTGGCAATCGCACCCAGGAGTTGACGGTCAGCAGTCGCGCTTGCGAACACTAAACCAATGAGGTAACTGGTCAAACTGAGAAACATTGGCCATCTATCTTGTAAAAAATAAAAACTTATAGACAATAGCACTAAAATTAAAAAATCATAATTAATTATAATATACAATAGCCTCCTGAAGTCCTGAACACTATGACACAATTGAAAAACCTTAGTAGAAGATGAAGGGCAAAACAATCCGGTCAATGCCTGTCCACAGAGCACAGAGACGCCTCGGCGGCCGCTGCTAGACGCGGCAATGTCAACACTGCACACAAACCTAGCGTGTCACCGTTTTCTTGCACTACGAGACTAAAGAGTTAATGACGTATAGAAACTGACGGCTTTGAACGGAACAGAAGTCGTGCGCTCAACTCACTTTCGGGGCGCTACTAATTTTATTAGTAAAATCAAAATCCGTTTATTCAAACTAGGCTGTGAATTATAGTTCTTTTTAGGTTTTTTCGTAGTCAACAAGTAACCCTTATATAGTAGCAGGAGGCAGGAGGCATAGAATGTTCGCTGTGCCTCGGAGTCTGACATTCGCTCGAGCTCAGTCTCCTGTCCCTCGCTCACACTCTGCGCTCAACGCTGTCTTGGACGCTAAGCCTTACTGTGATGTGTTCGCGGATGAATTTAAGGAAATCTTGTCAACATGTCTGGAGTATTGTGAGATGAGCGTATGACTGTCTTTTTGTTTTTGCCTTGGCCGTTTTATTTTAAAATTTAATAAATAAATAGTTTCTCCATGTTCGTCTGTCTGTATCATAATTTATCATAATTTGCGTTTATCGACCCCCCTCTGGGGATTTTATTTGTTTTGAATCGGTAATGGAGGATTCACTCAATAGATTAAAATCTAGTAATAAAAGTATAATTTTATGTGGAGATTTTAATATTAATATTTTAGATGTTACTCCATTAAGTATTAGACTTCTGAATTTGTTTAGGTCCTATAATCTACTTAACTTGTTTTTTGAACCTACTAGGATTACGGCATCTTCGTCGACATGTCTTGATAATATATTTAGTGATTGTGATGCCAAAAATAAGTTAGTGTTAAGTGACTTAACGTCTGACCACTGTGGTTTACTAGCTAGCTTCCCTGTGCCATTACATAAAAAGCCGTATAAAATAGAATGTAGGCCTTATACAGCTAGTCGTTGCAACAAGTTTAAAAATAATATAGCTCATAGAATTACACCATGTATAGTAGAACACGAGAATCCTAATGAAATCTATGGAGCCCTTTTTGATGTTGTCCGAAAAGAGCACCAATCTATTTTCAAGACCAAAATCATTAACATTAATAGCACCCCCGCTGGCTTTAACCAATGGGCTACTCCGGGTATTTATAAAAGTAGAGCGAGACTATACGAGTTATATGGTTTAAAAAAATACAGGTTTGATACTCCTTTTTTAGAGTATGTCAAAAATTATTCAAAATTATTTAAAAAGATTTGTGTTTTTGCTAAATCTAAATTTTTAAGCGACACAATTAAAAATTCCAATAATAAAATAAAAACCACTTGGAAAATTATTAACAATGAAACTGGTAAGTCGGTTAACCAACAAGAAAAACATCTTGAGCTTATGGTCGACAGCAAATTAGTTAATAAAGCAGCTGACGTAGCTGAGGCATTCAATGAGTTTTTTGCCAACATACCTATAACTACGACTCGCTCCTTAAATTCGTCCCCGTCTAAAGCTGAAAACCTTTTGCATAGTAGTGTGCCTAAATGTAGTCGCTTATTTAGTTTCGAACATGTAACACCTGGTGATGTTGTTAACGTTTTTAACACACTTAAGTCTAAAAACACTGGTGATTACTGGGGTATCTCCATTAAACTATTAAGCAATATAATATACATTGTAGCCCCCTATCTAGCTGTTACTTTTAATAAATGTGTTGATTTAGGAACTTTTCCTGACCTCATGAAGAGTAGTAAAGTCATACCATTATTTAAATCAGGTAATAAAAAAGACGTTGGCAATTTCAGGCCTATTTCTATTTTACCTGCATTTAGCAAAATATTTGAAAAGTTAATACTCAAGCAGTTGCTAAGACATTTTAATTTAAACAGCCTCCTTCATAATGAACAATATGGCTTTACAAAAGGTCGTTCGACTACAGATGCAGGTGTTGCACTGCTGAAACACGTATTTAACGCATGGGAGAACTCGCAAAATGCTATTGGAGTTTTCTGTGATCTCTCCAAAGCTTTTGATTGCGTGCAACATGACACGCTCTTGCGTAAACTACATCATTACGGTGTCCAAAATGAAGCTCTTAAAGTAATAAGTTCATATTTACATAATAGGTTGCAATGTGTAGATGTTAATGGTGTGAAATCTTCCGAGCTTCTAGTACAGTTAGGTGTACCACAAGGCTCAATACTGGGTCCATTCTTATTCTTAGTATATATTAATGACTTACCATTCTATTTAAAGGGTATCTGTGACGTTGTACTGTTTGCAGATGATACCTCTCTTATTTTTAAAGTAGAAAGGAATAGACAAGATTTTGACGACGTAAACAGTGCACTCTCAATTGTGACGGATTGGTTTACGACAAATAACTTAGTTCTCAATGCTAAGAAAACAAAATGTATAAAGTTCGCTTTACCAAATGTTAGAAATCTAGGACCCAACATCGTCTTGGATAAAGAGGTTCTTGGAACTGTAGACTCGGCAGTTTTTCTGGGCATAACAGTAGATGCCAAACTTCAGTGGGGCCCTCATATATCAAGCCTAGCGGGAAGGCTCAGTTCGGCCGCTTACGCCGTCAGGAAAGTAAGACAATACACTGACGTTAATACAGCTCGGTTAGTATATTTTAGTTATTTTCATAGCGTTATGTCCTACGGTATTCTGCTGTGGGGCAAAGCCGCTGACATTCAAAATATATTTGTTCTTCAAAAACGAGCTGTTCGAGCAATTTACCAGCTAGGTGCCAGAGTTTCTCTGAGAGATTTTTTTAAAGATATTGGTATTCTCACGGTGGCATCACAATTCATCTTCGCCAACATCTTATATATTAGGCAAAATATACACTTATACATTAAAAACAGTGATATTCACAATATTAACACCAGAAATAAGGACAAATTACGTGCTCCATTTCACCGGCTTCACAAGGTTCATAACTCGTTTGTTGGGCTTGGTATTACTTTTTATAACAAGTTACCATCTTCTTTGCTAGATTTGCCTTTTAATGCGTTTAAAACTAAAGTAAAATCCAAACTTTGTTCAAGGGCATACTATTCTATCAACGACTACTTAAATGATAAGAATTGTTGGTCGCTGTGATTAACTCAAGACAATGTTTATGTTCTTTCTCCAGAATTAGCCTACCTAGTGACAGGTTATATGAGTTCATATAATTGTTTATTTTATTTGACTGTATAAGTCAATTTATTTTAAATTTTATTTTCGTTTATTATTGACATAGTCTTCTCATTACAATGTTTTTTGTTGAGTTGTATTGCAATATGTGGTTAGCTAGCGACCTCGATAACTGATTATATTATTCTTACAACCGGCAGCAAGTTCGTCATGCTCCCTTAGTTGTCACTGCTTGCGGTAGCGTCGGGGGTCGGGTTACCTCCTTCCCTCTAATATGGCGAGGGGGGTAATGGCTGATTTTTGCGTTATGCTCGTGAACGGGTGCTGCTTGTGGTGACTGGTCGTCTTGCTGACCATTGTTTTGTTTTGTTATTAGTAATTAATTGTTTATTTATTTTACTTTGATGGTCCTAGTTCATCATTTGTGACTGTTACAGCTATAGCTATATGTAAGCGGGCACGCCTTTTATGCTTGGAGGCTTTTATTTGGGCATTAAGTTCTGTTTACGTTTTTATCTCTGCTTGAGAATTAATAGTTTTCGGTGTTTTCGTTTCTTTTTTTTTGTTGGTATAGTGGTGTGCTAGCTGACATATGGCTAATAATTTAATGTTTTATGTTGCACGTAATGTAAATTGTTTTGCATACTGTTGTATAGAATCCATTTTTTTTCCCTCTAACTGAACAGACAGCTGTGCTGCTGGGGAGTTTGTTGACCACTTCTTCTTCCCAGCTAAAGCACTAGGAAGTGGTGAAGGGTGGGCGTTTTGGGGGACTGTCTTATGTAATTTTGACGTTCGAAAAGTGCTGATTCTCAGCCTAGTTTGAATAAATGACTTTTGATTTTGATTTTGATTTTGTCTCTCCGCGGCTTAGGTCAGAGACTCTTAGTACTAGAAAGTTGTAATTTGGCATGGATATACATATTAATCACCGACAAAGTGGTCAAATACAATCTTAAAGTATATTTTTCTTCTCTGTCCCATTTTGTGGGGTGTCGTTGAAGAGGTCGTTCAAAAATATTGCGAGTGTGTGAAAGCTACTTTTTGTTTCAGGGATCCGTTTGCGAAATATTTAGCTTTAAAGTGATAATTTTTGTTAGAATCAAGTGTCCTAACTGCCAGCTAAATATGCTTGTTTTTGGATATGTGAAGTAATTCACGGTAATAGCATACGAGTATATAACGAAATTTAAAGGAAAACTATCACAGCTAAGTAGGCTTTACAAGTTAACAAGTAATAGTCGACCAACGTACATTTGCAGTTGGAATGTATGGGAGGACATCCTATTTCAACTACAATATTAAGTTTTTACTTGGGGTAATTCAATCCCAACTACGGAACGCTTCATTGTGAGTGGTCCGACACGGACTTGGCCGGTTTTGAACGTCTAAACTACACAAGACAGACCCTAAAACTGCACTACTTCATAGTGCTTTAGCTAGGAAGAAGAAATGGCAAAACTAATCGCCAGCAACACAGCTATCTGTTCAGTTAGAACAACTTGTGCACACGGCTACACATCATATGAAATGTATAGCTATACATTTCCAATTTACGCGGATCTCGCACAGTACAGATATCCTATGCAATGCGAGATCAGCTTAAAATGAAAATGCATAGCTTGATGTGTAGCAGTGTGTACATAGGTATTGCCGTTCTCTAGAGATCTGCGATTCTGTGCTCTGTGGTCTGTCCGGAGTTCTGCAGTTTTTATAACATTACGACATTCATTAAAAAAACATTAGATAGGTATTACATTCATCGATTGTGTATTTTAAGTAGTTGCAATTACTCTTAATTAAACTTCATTCTATCTTAAACTAGCCTAATTTGTTTGTGGTCTTCATTCAATGACTTTATTACTTTTAATCGTGTCAATGTTTGTTTATGGTTGTCTCACAGATAATAAATGTCGTCATACTATTGTTTATTGTTTTATTAAATTAATTTAACCGTGGTCGTGGCTTATTTATCCAAGGGTACGTACGATCGATCGATCTTATTGACTTGCCAAGTTGGGGGCAAACGTTAATTTTATACTGTTTTGTGAGTCCGGCTCTGTAAGTACCTATTCTTTTTCTTTAACGGGCAATGAACAGCGGTTCATAACTCATAAAATTCACTTATTGGTGTGAATTCTGTAAAAGGCAATTATTTTTTGTACAATTCTCAATAAGTTCAGCAGGCTTAGCATGACACTTTGTATTTCTTCGAAGAATAGACACGGCTCTTTCTATACAAAGTGGCATTTTGTTTCTCCATTTTTGACATCTCACCGTAGAAATCCTTCTACAATCTGTCATTTTGTCTTTCGTTTCTAACGATCTTTGCCTAGGTCTTTTTTTATGTAGAACGATTACGCTAAGCCTGCTGGAGCCTGCAAGGTATTTATGGCTAAAGAAAACACCGAGCTCCGAGACCGAGATAAAATTTGATTTACAATATACAAGAGGGGTCATAAAATCACGGGCAAACTTAACACCGCGATTCAGCAAAAAATAAAAATATACAACACCATCTATCGAGGCTAAAAGAACTAAACATTCAAAGTATGAAAGTTTGACATTCGACACTTAACATTCCGCCCACTATGGACTGTGTCCATAAAATAACACTCATAATTACTTAACAACTAACCCGCCCACCATGACAAAATATAGCTACCACCAACTACAATAAAAGAAAAAAGAAAAAATCTAACTTAAACATTTCAATGTTAACAACATTTCATAACATTGCTGCAAGTAGCCTTAGAATATATTGAGTACAACAAAAATTAATAATTTAAACTAGACTGCAACAGGTAAAATAATAAGTTTGGACACTGGTCTCTTGATATCAGAATCTCTACATTTTAACGAAACAACGCGCGTAAGATTATAGTATAATCATACCATACAACCATCTTGCCGGTCCAGGCAGATCATCCTCCGAAACTATATCTCCAACTTTAGGTTCCGGAGTTATTTGTGACCAACAATAACGGTGCTGGAGTTGAGTTAGATAATCGTGTGAACTGTGACTATCTTTGCCAGAAATCTTGCACAAGCCGTTGAGTTAAATGCCATCTTTTAAGAGTAGGTACTCAAGTTCGCATTCTAATCATTAGCGTCCGATACCAACACTAAAGGCGCACCCACAAGAAATGGCCCGGGGTAAGTGGGTACGGATCTTCTGGATTGGAATTAAGTTGGTGCGGTTTGCCACTAGCCAACTAGCTATGTCACTCGCTACTACCAACCGTTTTCAGGGTAATAGATTATTTAGCTCCCTATTCGCTAGTGCCATTATCACTCCACAAAACTGCGCAATGCCCTCTGCGTGCAACAAAACGCTTTAATGCACCTAAAAATGCCTCTGAGGTCAGAGGGGCAATTGCGTAATACACATAAAATTACAATTGATCGCAATCGGTTTCCTTTTGACAGTTCTCCCACGTCCAGAACGTTATTTACGTTGCTGAGCAGACGAATTGTTTAAACCTATGAAGCAATGAATTAGCTATATGTTTCAAAACTCTTGGATTGTGATTCAAACTGTGTTACTCAATTAGGGTGCTGGTCACTCACTACCTCGAGATGAACTGCACGAGTGGCCATGCATATGAATAAGCGTTAAGCCATAAGTTGGTGGAGTGATAACCACGTCTCAATGTGGTTCTAACTACAAAAGGTCCTGCGCAGTCAACACCGACTTGATGAAGCGGGCGGCAAGCAGTCACACGACATGATGGCACTTGGCCCATCAACTGTTGATTAATTTGAGCTGAATAATAAACACAAACAATGCATTTACGAACATGCTGCCTACTGAGACTTTTCCCGTTTACAATCCAATACTGAGTTCTTCATATAACTCAACAATAACCGAGGACCTTAATGAATAGTACATAAGTACATACATATGAGGGCACCCGCAACAATCAGATTTGCTTCTTTTTTATTTTTTATCTGATGAAATGATGTATATGTCACAACCATCTGGTTCAATTAGCCAGCTAATTGAACGCCTAGGCCGTTCATTAAACAGCGGCACCCAATTAAATAGCTGAAGGACAACTAGAACTGTGACCAACCTCTACTTCTATTGGTTAGGCTGCTAACTAAACGGCTAATTAAGCTAGTTGGCTGTGACACATATATATACATATACATATTGTCCCAAATTAATTAATTAATAAAATAACAAAATTATAAAAAATCATCCACATGGCTGTCGACTGGTAATGTACCCAAGAGACTGGCGGCATTGCTACGTTGTATGGCAATGCTTAACCTCTGGCCAAGGTAAAAGCCAGCCCTTGGGTCACGGGAAATGTCAAACAGTCGTTTGGTGATTGCTTAAAATGGCTATGAGCACTCGGACCCCACGGCCCGTGGGTTTCAACCTCAAACAGCTCGAAAATAAAATGACCAACAAGTTTATTATATGTATGCTGCTTGAGGTTCTCTGCAGCAGCAGCAGCAGCGCCAGCACAGCACGCCGAGCCAGGAAGATGGGATGGCGCAAGAGTATAGACACATGCAATCAGATTTGCTAGATGTGATTTATAAGGATCAGTAATGGATGCTTCATTTCTTCTACAATGTTAGCCTTCTACAATCGCCCGCCAACTCTAAGGATGCCGTCGCCATCAAGAAATGGATTAAGCGAGTTAAGTTTACTAATTTTATTTGCTGTACCTTATCCTTGCAAACTTTCAATTTCTTTCAGGAACCCACCCCTTTGACATAATTGAATACAGGTAAGTAATGAACCATTTATTTCCTTCGACGTTATAGCCAAAATTTAGTTAGAGATTTAGTGTTTGCTCTATTTGTCATATTGAGAAACCTTCTACAATATAAAATCACTGTAACTAGTATTTTAGGTGATGTTGGATTTGTTTACATAACCAAATTATAAGATGATTATTAATATTAACTTAATTAAATTAAAACTAAGTTAAGCCTAAAAAAGGCCCTTGGGGCATTGTACCGAGGATGCTGGCGGCATTCCCTCGCTGAATTGCAATGCTGATTGCGTTGCGCGAGAAAGCCGCCAGCTTTTCGGTTACCAGTCACATCAACTAGACCTTTCGCGATTTAATTATTAATTTAAATTTAGTCTTTTTATTAAACTTGAAAACGTTGAAATTATATCAATGCTTTCAATCGTTATGTGACATCAAACCTTACTATTATTTTCTTCTAAATCTGTTTTCCTTTACTTTATCGGACTGTATATTCTTGTAGCCACTTAAGGCCTTTTTCCATATTTCAATTTTAGAAATATTGCTTGTGTGTATGCCCCACGATGCGCAATCTGCTAGGTTCTCATCGGACTTGAAATGCGACCACTGACTATCGGAATCGATCGATAGTTTTGATGATCGATGAATCGTCCAAAACCACTCTACTCGCATGTGTTTAAGCATAGGAAGTTGGACAGTGTACTGTAATTCGTTATTGTCTTTGTCAATTTCTCGCAATAAAACATTGTTATGCACGACAAGACAAGACAGACTTGTTATACAAGACCACCACTGAAGCTTAAGACTCCCGTGACTGAGAAGTTTGTACTATTCTATCTATTTGTACTATTCGTATAGCTGCTTTGACGGTTTCTCAGCGTGTCATGAGGCGTGTTAAATCTCTTCTAACAGTTTCTGTAAAGAAGCCTTCATAGAACTGCTCTTCCTCTGATAAAAGCTTTTTGTTGCCAAAAGAAGATTCCTCTATCTATTGTACTTCGTTAACTGATTATCAGATTCAGTAGATAGATATCAGAGTGTGCATGATTTTTTTTTTTTTCCGAGAATCTTTGTTATTTGGTGAGCGTATATAAGCAGGGACAATCTATCCGAGCTTGGTATTTTTAGCCATAGGAAACCCAGGCAGACCCTTGATAACACCTTTCATTACAACCTGGCAATACATTTCTGCTCCTAGCAAAATATCAATTTTGTTTGGATTATTAAATTGTTTAGAGTAGTGGATGTTTCATTGTTTGGATTATTAATTAATAATAATAATAATACAGTTTATTTCTCCCATCAAGTACATTGTTAAAGTAGTTTGTATTTACAAATTTAAACCTTCGTGAGAGCTGGAGTCTGAACTAGGTTCGGGACCTGTATGACAGATCTCCAGGCTCACCCCCTTTGAACATTTATCACATTTAGCGGCGTCTTGATACAGTTTATTCATATTACTATTAACAAACAGTTTAGATAGAGAGGTAAAATTTTACTATAATTTATATATACTTTATTGTACACCACAAAAATACATGACAAAAAATAAATCAAACACTACAAAATATACAATGGGCGGCCTTATCGCTTCCTGCGATCTCTTCCAGGCAACCATAGGATGGACAGTGATTTGCCAGGACATAAAGTGGGGCTGTCGTTGGTGTAAAAAATAAATAAATACAATATACTAAAATTGATACACAGATATATATGTATCCTAAATAATATATACTTAGATACATACATATTAAATGTATAAGCAACGAAAATAAATGAAGACTATAGATAATTACAGTTACGAGAACAAGCTCACAGCGACAAGTAATGTTCCTTTACGAGTCTTTTAAATGCGAGTAACGATTGCGCGCGTTTTATTTGAACTGGCAAAGCATTCCACAAACGAGTGGCCTGGACAGTTAAGGATTTGTCGACGAACGTTGTGGAATGCATAGGCATTTTAAGCTTCAAGTTATCTGATGACCTAAAAATTTTGTGTGGGAGTCGCCAAGAAACTGGAAACGTTCCTTGAGATAGAGAGGGGTGGAAGGGGAAAAGAGGACATTATACAAAAGGGAAAGAATATGAGCATTCCGGCGAAGGCGAATTGGTAACCACTTGAGCTTCACACGAAATTCGGAAACATGGTCAAATTTGCGCAAACCGAATATGAACCTTATACAAAAATTTTGAATTCGCTCAAGTTTATCAAGTTGGTCTTGGGTAAGGTCAAGATAGCTGGTATCAGCATAGTCAAGGATGGGTAGAACGAGCGTTTGTGCAAGCGCAATCTTGGTGGCAGTCGGTAGAAAATTACGCAATCTCTTCAAAGCTGCAGCGGATGCATATAGCTTGCGGCTAACTTCCTGTAGCTGGGCAGTCCAAGAGAAGTTCTTATCAATCAATATTCCTAAGTTTTTACACTTTCTCACTGAAGGGAACAACTGAGTTGTCAAAAGAAACTTGGGGAAGAGTCATCCAGTCGATCCTTGAGATCATCCTAGAACTGCCCACCACCACAACCTGCGTCTTTATGGGGTTGACCATAAGTCCATATCTCTTGCTCGATTCGCATATATGGGCCAAGTCACGATTAATCGTAAAGATAGCCTCGGAGAGATTTCCCAAAGGAGCTCGCGAGTAAATTTGTAAATCATCTGCATAAAGATGGTAGAATGAAATTAGTTCGTCAGAGATTGAGTTAATAAAAATTGCGAAAAGTAAAGGGGATAGAACGCAACCCTGAGGTACACCGGCAGAAGTATCACTCCAGGAAGACAAGGTCTCTCCAATGCAAATACGTTGCCGGCGACCGAACAAGTAAGTACGAAACCAGACAATTACCGATGGAGATATGTTAAGGGAGCATAGGATGCCAAGCAAAACATCAAAATCAACAGTATTAAAAGCATTACTGAAATCTAGCAAAGCTAAGACCGTTAGATTACCGCTTTCCATGGCAGACCTTATATCATCCGTAATGTTCAGAAGCGCTGTAGTTGTGCTATGACCAGGACGGAAGCCAGACTGGAAGGGGTTGAGGAGATTATTTTTAGAGAGGAAAGCGCTTATTTCATTGTGAATTAAACGTTAAAGGACTTTGGATAGGAATGGTAAAACGGATATTGGACGGTATTCAGCAAAGGATGTGGGATTCGACTTTTTAGGTAAAGGAATTATTTGAGCATCTTTCCATGAGCATGGAAAGACACCACTTGATGCAGAAAAATTGAGGATGTGACAAATGACGGGAAGGATAACGTCCAGCACAGGGACTAACATATTACGGCTGATACAGTCACTTCCTACTACATTGGAAGTAATCGATAGTATGCTCTTCTTAACATCACATGCGGAGAACTGAACAAAAACAAATGGAGAATAACTGGGAGTCGGAAGTGAAAAAAGATAATTCAGTGTATTCAATTTTATTGTCCTATCAAAATTGGACGAAGCAGTAAAATGACTGTTCATTGCATTAATATCTATATCATTTGTGATTGTCTCTTGTCGGGTTTTACCGACCCCAATGATATAATAAAAGGTGGTTATATTTGTGAAGTGTAATGTAAGGTGATGTTATTGTAGTATTGTGTGAGTAGTGTAGTGTGTGAATGTGTGAGGGTGTTGTGTTTTTATTTAATGAAAGGGTCATGAAATCACGGAGAAACTTAAGACCGCGATTCAGCAAAAAAAAAAAAATAGGTGTACAATACAATCTATCGAGGCTGAAGGAACTAAAAATTTAAAATATGAAAGTTTGACATTCGACACTTATCTAAAATTTTTATTATTTTTGCACCAATAATTTTATAATTTTAAATTTCATTGATAAAATGATAACAGATGTCAACTAAATTGATAAATGATTGCATAATTATTTTTAAAACACGACAGAAAGCGTGACATGTCTCCATCAATCCGTTGTTGCTTTCTTGCATCTGCGCATTCATTAAAAGTGTCTTCAAATTGATTTGTTTTGGATTGTGTTTCTTTATAAACAATTACAGATATAATTGTTGACATGGAACCGGTCTGCTGAAGATCAAATGGTGTGAAGGGCAGAATTTGTACCTACCCCTTGACCCCTTTATACTTTCTTTACACAAGTCTCGTCTTAATTACAAACAGTTCTCTAAAGTTTATTTAAATCCTTGTTACCGTGGGGAAGGTCGGGCAATGCTAATAGGGTATTTTACTATAGGTATACGAGAAAAATCTATAAATATAATATTATTGAGATAGTTTAGGCAAAAAGGAGTCGGAAAATGTTAGTTTTAGTTCATTAATTAACAAAATAAATTTTAAAATTCAATTCAACGTTTTCAGTTTTTCTAATCTGTTAAAAACACCATGAAATAGTAGCCGCCATGTTATTACGTCATACCCCTGTGTAAGCTAAAACGTGTCAACTGTCAACTGATAGTTAGATATTAGATAGTTACGAAGATAATAAAGTACACTTTGTACTTTATTATTTTCGTAACCAACTTAATTTTTATTGAATTAATACCATGGAACACGGTCAAAGAAAAGTACAAACGAGTTATTTTCAGATAATAGTGCGGGATCCCTTTTCGCAACTTTGAACCAAGTTTTTCTCATATTTGGCACTAGAATCCACAATTTGTCCGGTGTTTTTACACTTATAGTATTCTTACATTCGGGAACAGCACATCAACGATAAGTAGAATAATAACTCATTATCATATATATTTAAATTATCAATTATCATACAAAAGATCAGCGCATTTGTTTACATAGCCAAGTGACGTCATGACCACAGAGCAACATGGCGTCCACTGCGTCCAGCTTTTTCGTCAAACTACGCGCGAAATTTGAAAATGTATAATTTTAATGCATTTTTATGGCACTTATTGATTGAATAAAAATTTTGTGATTGTTTTTGGGCATATTAGCACTATAGAATTTAAAGACACTTTTCAAAAATGGGTGTAAGACCCTATTGTATGGCGTGAATGATCACGCTATACAATAGGGTCTTACACCGTATAGGGACCTAACTATGAAGCTAGGTCCCTATACGGCCTGCAATTCGTGTGCAGTAGTTTTTAAGTTTATTGTAGAAAATATGTATTAGTTTATAGTAATTGTTTTTATACTTATTTATGTATTGTGTTTTTTATGGGCCTTAGTTGCCTGAAATAAAGGATATTATTTATTAATAAATTTGACATTTCCTTAATTCCTAAGTTTGGTTTAGTTTCACAATTTCGTTATTTTCGGTGATTGATTGGATTTCAATATTTTAAATCAAGTATTTCATAACAAGTGAGCAGTCAAGTGTCAGTCATGACATAAAATGACAAAACATTGAATCATACTATTTTCTAACATGACTAATTTGTAATTTTACGTAAATATTAGATATACTAATTTAATCTTTATGTATTGTATTGGATGGATGGAGAACAGTGGTGGCCTAGTGGTAACGGCCGCGACTTACGAGTTGTAGATCGAACCAAAAATTCGAAGAAGTGACATCGACCAACCCGCACTGGGCCCGCGTGGTGGATTACGGCCCACTCCCTCTCACAGAGAGGAGGCCTGTGTCCTAGCAGTGGGAACATTACTGGCTGATTATCAAAAAAAAATCTACAAATAGCTTTTAGCCACAATCTTCTAATTTCAGGATCTTTCGGGCAATGGTAGACTCCAATTTCGGAGTATTTAGGAACACAACAACGCGTCATTTTATAAATGTGTGAATATGAATAATTGACGTAGGGTGTCAATGTCCGTAACACGTAAATTTCCATGTCACATTACACCCAAAAAAGTGTATGATCCAATGTTGATTGAAATAAATAAATAAATAATAATAACCCCACCGTCGTATGTCTACGTTGACGTCGAGGTGAGGCTTGCGCGCTCCGAACTCTAGGTTTGTGCCGGTAGAATTTACTTTGCCGAAACAGGTCTAAGGTAAGGAGCCAGACCACGAGAGATACAGAAAACCGCAGTGCAGCATGTAGCGAGCTGTTGGGCAGTAGCGACCCCACGGACCCCATCTCCTGGGAGAAGTCTTATTCCTCATCTCTGGCTTGTCTGTATTGGCCGGCTGGAGTAACGTCTGACGAGGAACAAGCTCTCACCTCATTCTTGCCTTTAATGGCCAGCTTGAGTGGGGATAAAGTTACCATAGATAAATAAAATTTATAAAACACATTTAACCGTTTGAAAATCCGACATAATATTTACCAGTGGCAATTACGCATGCGTTATTTGTAGAGTAGTTTTCCATAACGTTTATTTAACTTATTTGCTTGTGATTTCTTACTGAGTTATTGTGATTGGGTAATTACTGTTTGACATTAGCATGACGTACCTACAGTAAATTTTGGTAAAAAGTCAAGGTGACGGTGTGGCGTGGTATTACTGATGACGTACAGCGTGGTCAATACATTTTATTTGTTAAGACGCTGACAACACCTAAACCGCGGTCACTGTCAAATTCCGAAAAGAAAGAGAAGCGCGATGACACAACGCTTGTAATTTATTGCAAAATATGAAATAATTATCTATTTACTCCAAATTGAATTGAGTAATCGAAAATAAAAAAACAACCAGGTTCTGCATTCAAATAAGACGTTCTTGTTATTAATTAAATACGTAACGTATGTTGATATTTGATACAGTTATTTTGGATTAGAACTCAAAGTAAGAGGTTAGTTTAACGTTAGTTTGTATCGAGATTTTGTTTTCAAAACGTGTTTTGGTAACAACCAAGTTCTGGGAAATATGTTCAAAATTGACATATATTTTTTCCACTACCACAAACTATACAGATTTGGCAATATTTTTTCTTAAGTGAAGCTTATTTTGGTCAATTGGGTCTTGTCAGCGCCTTAACTCTTGTGCCAGATTCCTACGGATATTCCGATATTTTGTTTTTCTTCTATTTTAAACATAACGTGTTATGAGTATGAATCCTTGAGCTCTAGAAAGATAATGTCACACATAATGGTTTTCTAAAATGATTAACATTTCAAAAAATAATCCCAATAATTTAATGGAATTTAATTTCTATGACATTGTATTGATTCATTTTTTACATAGTGTTTAGTAATTCATTACATTATAATTAATAACCCTTGACATTGTATTTGATAGTATTTAACGTTTTCCTTATTCTTGACATTGTATAGTTTAATTTTGACATAATGTTCTAATATTCTCATTTTAATTCTTTGAAATATTCGTACGCTGGAAACAGCAGAATGTTATGGACATCATAATACGTGTAACACCTTTATAACAACAATATTCTGACAAATAAATGTATTATTATTATAAATATTACTGCCCAGCTAAGTATCGTAAAACGGTGTGAATAGAGATGCAGGGGTGAATCGGGACCAAACTTTCAAATGTTTTAACGTTGAAATAATACAGTTTACTGCCAAAAAGGAAAGTTAGTCGTCAATTATTATACAGTTACCACATTAGAGTCCTTTTTGGCAACAAAACTATATTATTTCAACGTACGTACGTAACGTCCATCGGGACGTTACGTACGTACGTTGTAATAATATATCCCTATTCACCCCGTTTTACGGTACTTTTTTTTTTTTTTTGAGGGTGGGAAATCATCAAATAACTTTTCCCGTTCTGGGCGGAGCGGGAGGGTGTGTCAGACTCTTACTGACTAAAACCCACCCGTATTCCTTCCTGTTGCCTGTGTTGCGGGGGCCTCGGTGACCCATAAGTACCTTCCCGCGACCCCGGCAGGCATCGACCCTAATGGACCCCTACTTTGTGCTGACGACATCTCTTTGAGGCGCGCGTGGAATACGACGCGCCGTCGACCCGGGCCTGGTCCTTACCGGACGGTGAGCTACCCATTGCTCCCCGTCCGCAAGCCCGCGCCTACGGTGGCCGGAAATCCGCCCGGGATTCCCGACGCCCAGGGCGTCTCCTGCGGCGGCTAGGGGCGAGAGGGCGCGAAACGTGCCTTTCCCTCAACCGTCCCGCCTCCTCCTTCGCGAGCATTACTGCTTCGCAGAAGGAGGTGACGGCTGCCCATGCCCTCTCGCTCCGTACCATGGCCTGTACCAGGGCCGGACGCGAGAGGTCTCTGCCGCCGATCGCCTCCACGAGGACACGGCGGTGCTCTGCCCAAGCCGGGCAGACCTCCACCGTATGCTCCACCGTGTCCTCCGGGCGATCCACACAGTGGTGACACCCGGACGTTTCCTCCCGCCTTATCCGACACAGGAACCTCCCGAAGCTGCCGTGTCCGGTGAGGACCTGCGTCAGGCGGAAGGTGAGGACGCCGGGGCGCCTCTCCAGCCACTCCTCAAAGAGGGGACTTATCGGTTTTACGGTACTTACTGTACTATTCTTTTGGAACAGCCAAAAGAATATGATGAAAATGTTAACAAATGGATTAGAAAACGTAACTGTGGATGGCAATTTGTGGTGTCACTAACAAATGTAGTGCTTTGATATTTTTTTTGAATAATTAAACCCAAAATTCTAATTATGTTTTACATTTGACAATTTAGGTTAATTTATTAACATCAATTTTTGTCGATGGTTTAACAAAATAATTACAATTTGACAATGTTATTGCAACTATAATAATTATTGGAAAGAGTGGTCAGATATTAAGTTAAAACCTTCTGAATATACATGAATGTGTTACTAATTCCCTTCTCTAGTGAGTGATTGCGTAAGGATTTAACCCGAACAGGATTTGTTTACACTTTCAACAGATTCTTTTAGAACAGACATTACTTACTTATATAAACACAAAGCCACTTACTTCTGCGTCAGTCTAAGTTTCTGCGTGAGGCGCACGCTCTCCGGGTCGGTGCCCTGCAGCTTGCGCCAGCGGTGCACGTTCAGAGGAGTCTCCAGCGCCTCCTCGAGGGCCCTCACTCGAAGGCGCTCCCGGCCCAACTCGCGTTCTAGGTTGAATACCTGGGTAAAGATGGGAAAAATGTCTAAGGCCAAGATCTATAAACATTACTTAGCTCGTACTTTGGCTTAGCGTTATTCCCGTCACTGTCGCACAGTTGTCCAACTACAAGCGCAAGATAGAGTCGGGAATATGTTTAAGCCAAAACACATGCTAAGTAACGTTTATAAATCTCCGTCTAAGTAAGGAAAATGCGTGTAAAACTGTACACTATTTGCATAACACACTCGGAAACCGTTTCATTAGAGCGCAGTATCGTGTTCTAGGTCGACCAAAGAATGAAACCTCAATTTTAAGACTCGTCGCTCTAAGGCATAATCCACCAATGGATTATTATCGACGGATCTGACACTATTGTATTGCGAGGCTATTGCGAATTATACGAAACTATTGCAAAACTTACCTCTAATCTCAAATCGGTCATGTTCTCAATTCCTTTGGAGAGCAAGTTCTTCTCCTTACGCAGTCGAATGATCTCCAGTCGCAGGAGGCGGATGTCTTCCACGCGCTGTTCATACTGGCGCTCACCTTTGAAGATATAGAAATTTGAATAAGGGATTAATCGATATTAATTTTGGATCATCCGGTAGGAATAAGTAGGTAAGTATAGACTATCTTTAATTAAGGTGAATCCGCAGTGGTAGCCTGCGAAATTAAAAAAGAATCTTACGTCTTTTGTAGTTTGCAAATTGCAAAAATGAATACAACCTGTTGTATCGTGATCAAAATATGATTCGCGACCATAACAAATACATATGTATTTACAGAACTATAATCATTAATACGGGATGTATCTCACTCAGTTAAATTTGTTCCAAAGGAACTTTTCCATAAGAGATTTGTTCTAATAAAACAAATCTAACTAAGAGAGATGTACATATTAATCAAGATACAACCTGACACTGACAACAAGAAAATTTGAATTTCGCAGGCTACCATTGCGGAACCACCTTAAAACACAGTATACAGATGGGCTTATTGTGAATTTTTCAATAAATGTTTGGTGATCTCGGGTCTAATACCGTTTAGTTTAGACACCTAATTTGTATTTTGTACATTTGCTTTTTATTCGACTAAAATACTGTTTTTGCCAGACTGTTTCGTGACTAAAACAGTATTTTAGCTGTTCCTCGGGTAAGTTCTGGTTAAATCATGTGGCAGTTTCTAGAAAGAGACAGTCCAGTGTCCAGTTTCCATTGTCTTTCCGAACAATGCCTTAATAACTACTCCCAGGTGCACTCACAAAGGGGCGCTTATCTTCCATGCTCTTGTCTTCCCGAGAATCAGCCTCATTCACTTACCTCTCTGTAGCGTGACTTCCAGTATTCGTATCTTCTCGTACAGCAGCGAGATCTCGTCGTTCCTCCTCACCAGCTGCGCGCCCACCACGTCGCGCTCATTCATGAGTCCTTCCAGCTCTTTCATCAACTTGGCGCGGGCTGTGTCGCCCTCCTAATTAATTCATACAAATGAATTAAGGTTTATAAGATTGATGTCTTATGAGACCAATTACTTGGAACATTAGATCAACGAGTCTGTTCGTAATAGTTTATTTAACGGGCCAACATTTTGTGTCTTGAAGTGTAAAAAAAGAAATTATTATTCTCCTTTATTCATTGTAGAGCAGTGGTGGCCCAGTGGTAACGGCCCCGACTTACGAGTTGTAGGTCGTGGGTTCGAAGTGGAACCCAGGCAGGCGCTTTACTTTGTGTAAATAATTTCATTACCACTGCTCTCAAAACGGTGAAGGAAACATTGTGAGGAAACCATGTACCAGAACAAAAATAAAATCGAAGACATGTGACATCTACCAACCCGCACTGTGCCCGCGTGCTGGATTACGGTCAACTCCCTCGAAGAGAGGAGGCCTGTGTCCCAGTCCCAGAAGTGGGAACATTATAGGCTGATTTATGATGATGATGATGATTATTCTCCTTTATTCATTTAAACACATTAAATTGCGTATTTGAAAATAAACAATATAAAAACATTTAAATAGTGGTCCGCCGGTGTTGGGAGCAGGGTCCAAGCTATCGGTGGTTAGGGCTCCAGAGACAGGAACTGCTACCGATAATTATTATTATTTTTACGTCTATTAATATTTCTCGGGACCCTGGGGCCCCGAACTTTTAGAAGGCATACGAGGGGCTGAAGCCAACTCGCAGATGTCCGTTAGACGTTTTTATTGAAATGGGGCACCAACGGACGATTATTCATATTCGCATTTAAGCAAGTGCGTCCAAGGACAACCCCGGTTAGTGTAGGACTATTGCACGATATGGAAACAGATATTGGATTATGGGTTTGGGTGGGTAAAGTGAACCGGTAGGATTATGGGAAGAGTATGGCCCCTGCCTGACCAATGTTTCATATAAAATACACAGATAAAACGATAGGGGGTGACTTGCACACTCAATAATGGGCCCCCGAAAACGGTCGCTAGCACATAGTGTCGTAGCGACAAGAGGGCAACATGTCCTGAGTTGCTTATGAGGAGTGGAGAGGTATTCCACAGCTATCAGGACAATCTCGTAAGTGCGATCAAGATCCCTACCAGCATTTTACTGGAATACTATCTTCCTCCGAGCACGTTTGCTCTTGCGAATCTCCACTCAAGCCAGCCAATAAAGGCAAGAAAAAGGTGGGAGCTCTGTTCCTCGTCAGTTTTGAGGTCAGATTCAGGTCAGAGGTGAGGAACAAGAGTTCTCCCGGGAGACAGGGTCCATGGGTTCGCTACTGACCAACCGCTCACCACATGCTGCTGTATCTCTCTTGGCCTCTCCTCATCCATAGACCAGTTTCGGCAAAGTAAACTCTACCGGTCTGTACTGGTAGAGAATCTTGAGTTCAGGAGCGCGTAAGCCCCACCACGACGTAGAGATACGGTGGTGGGATTATTATTATTATGTCGTTTATTACATTTTTTGTCTTATAAAATACATTTTTAAATATTTTTAGAAAAAAATATAAAAAAGCATTTAAAAATATATAAAATAGTGGTCCGCCGGTATCGGGAGCAAGGTCCAAGCTACCGGTGGTTAGGGCTTCAGAGACAGGAACCTCCTCACGATGCGAGCCGTATCGAGGAGTACTGCCTTCTGAATCAGGCCCTTAATCCAGCCGTCTAACGCAAGCCTCGAAAGATGATGGTTGAGGCTTCTGGCCATCAGGCCATTGGCCGTAACGACAATCGGCACAATGACAGCCGAGTTCACATTCCACATGTCAACAACCTCGTGTGCTAAGTCGAGATATTTTATTTGTTTCTCTTTCTCAGCTTTCACGAGGTTATCGTCATGTGGAATGGTAATATCGACTATCATTGCGCGGCGCGCTAATCGATCTATCACCACTATATCAGGCTTATTGGCGAAAATAGTCCCGTCAGTAATGATAGACCGATCCCAGTACAACGTGACATGGTCATTTTCGAGAACTGGGTCGGGCACATACTTGTAATACGGTACCTCAGAGTTCACAAGTTTATATTTCAAAGCAAGTTGCTGGTGAATAACCCTAGCTACTTGGTTATGTCTGTGCAAGTACTCGCCGTTAGCCAGACGAGAACAACCAGAGATAATATGTCTGATAGACTCACCCGTACGGTGGCATGTCCGACACACGTCAACCGTCCCGTCCTTCATAATATGTCTCCGGTAGTTATTCGTCAAGATAACTTCGTCCATAATTGCACAGACAAAACCTTCAGTTTCCCCGAAAAGGTCCCCAAAACCTAGCCAGGACACGGACGCTAAGAAATCTACATCGGGCTCATGAAGAGCCCGATAGAAGCGCCCGTGTAGCTCCTTGTTTTGCCATATCTCCTTGCGATCATCGGTAGTAAGTACTACAGGTTTGCACCAGTTCTCTTTAGCCATGGAACCATTTTTATTATTATTATTATTATTATTAAACCCGCCATACTACTCCCAACATCTGCAACTCCTCAGTGACGAGTTGGCGACCAACAGAAAAGCGCCAAGACACTCGTACTTGACGGGACCCGTATAAAAAACACAAAAAAAACTTGCAACTCGATCGGCCACAAAATTAACCAGAAAAAACAGTGGAGGGTCAGCAAAGAAAAAGAAACGGCCAAGTTCGTGTCGGACCACACATAATGAAGGGTTCCCTAGTTGAGATGAATTTATCCCAAGAACAAACTTAAAATTAGTACTTGAAAAAATGTTCCCCCATACATCACGGTCGATTCTCCGACTGCAAATGTAAGTTTGTAATCGCAAATAAAATAAAAATGTGATAAAACTATAAATTAACGATTTTCGGACTTTTCCTTTACTTGTGCGGTGAGACCTTGCTTCTTGCCAAATTTTATGATTCTAAGTCAACAGGAAGTACTTTATAGGGTTTGATTTATTTGCGAGTATCAAAATATGTCGGCGTATTTATTATTGCGTTGACTTAGAAACGTGATTTTTTTTTTGAGCTCTAATGAACCGTAGACTATTCATTTTTCAACTTAATACCTCCCTACGCGTTCCTGAGAAAAAGGGTTTTGACAGACAGATCGACGCACGGACGGACGGACAACGAAGGGTTCCTTTTTTTCTTTTGAGGTACGGAACCCTAAACATGAATGTGGGAGATTACAATATTATACTTGATCCTTATGTTATTGTTTGTTATTAAAACGAAATAAATCCTGCTATCCCGAAGCAACCTGCAAATCAGCTGAAGAACCAGTTTCACTAACCTGCACGATCCTATTTAGCCTCGCCTCCTCCTGCCTCAAGGCGGCGATGTCGGCGCGAGCCTCGGACAGTTTGACGAGCCCCGCCTGAATCTCCATGCGCAACTGTTCGTTCCTCTTGTTGCACTTGGCGAGGATACCCTCACAAGACTTGAGCCCTGATTCCTTGCCGCTTATGTCTTCTTTCAGCTGTTCTATTTGGTATGCTAGCATCTGTGGTAGAAGTCAAAAGTGTTATTAGGTATGTATAAGAGTTTTTTTTTCATCTGCGGTAGGTTTTCTATACTATATGGTGTGGCAAGTTATTGCCCCTTACATTTTTTTGATTGTGGACGGTTTATAAGGTGTCTGTAGTCTGTCTTAGGCTTATATTGCAGCCGCGGATATTGTGTGTCGCGGGATTTAGAGAATCTTGCGGCTAGTGACAGCTAATGATGGCTGTCAGACGTCATAGTGCACCGGCGCCGAACGGAAGCATTTCGTCTCACCGCAAACCACGTTTTTTCAATGTCAGTTCATCGCGCCCGCAAAACCGCAAACTTTGTTACGTTATCCCGTAATCCTTGGGGATATACTGTGCTACGTTTTCAAAATTAAAAATAATAACCCGCGTCCGATAAAATCCAAAATATAGACTTTCAAGTGACCAGTGTACGGGCAAGCAAGGTGGCCACCTGCCCAGAAGGATTCTTCAAGACTTTCGTCAGGAGAAGCACAGGTACCGCTTTTGCATTATTTGCTGGAGTTAGGCTACAAACGCCACCTGACCGTCACCAATTCCTCTTTGAAAGTTTGCTCAAAAAAAAGGCAAATTGAATTATTATGCATTCCAGATAATAATTTTTCTGTCGTCCTCGACCCGCAAGGATACACGGCTATTTTATACGCCTGTCCCTCCATACTTATGGTCCTTCGAGCCGGATAGGTATCAGTTAAATAAGTACAAGTCATTGCAAGTACTTACGATAATTTACAGTAATTAATATTAGATAGTGCCTTATAATGGCAACTCAAAAACAAGAAACTAAATTAGCTCAGCTTATTGCTAAAAAAGAAGTAATTTTTGAGCGAGTTAATCGCTTGTATAATTCTTCCAAAAGTATATCTAATTATGATTCACGCTCGAACGAGTTATTCCTAGCGCAGTCTGAATCTATTGGTGAATCTTACAGCAAGTTTGAAACAATAATTGACCAGATCAATGAGTTGCAGTTTGAAATTGATGAAACCCCACCCGACTATGGGAGTCTAAGTTCTATTGAAGACTTATATTCAACTATTAAATACAAACGTAATCTCATTCTTTCAAGTGGCAAAACATTAACATCAGATCAGAAGGGAGGTAGAAGCATAAAGTTACCACCAATCGAGTTACCATCGTTCGACGGTAGAACTGAAAATTGGCCCATGTTTTATGAAATGTTCCGTACTAATGTTCATTTAAATACTGATCTGACGGATTCGCAGCGTGTGCAGTATTTAATAAGTAAATTAACTCATGATGCCTTAAAACTAACTGCAGGCATTGTTCCCACAGGAGATACATACAGTGTTATGTGGAACAGTCTTGTCAAAAGGTATCAAGATAAACGTAGTTTAGGTATTCATTATCTCAATAATATACTGGACATTAAAGGATGCGCCGGCAATGCTGCTAGTCTGAATGCATTTGTAGAACGATATTCAGCGTCTGTCGCTGCATTGAAGCAGTTAGACATTTCAGACTTATTAGATTTTGTGATATTACACTGTGGTTTAAGAAAGGTTGACTCACAAACTGTTCAACAATTTGAAAGCCGTGTGAGTGGCAAGGAATTGCCTTCCTATACGGAGTTTATAATATTTATGCAAGACTATGTTAAGGTACTCCAGCGCTCACACGTTAATAATTCACAGACGGAATCGCGTGCTAAGTCTAGTTTAGCTAACAATCGAAGTAATACTCAAAGTACCGCTAAAGCGTTTGTATCTTGTAGCGAACCAGCTTCGAATAACCGCTGCCCGCTGTGTGACGGCGATAACGTCGATCATCGACTGTTTGATTGTCCACAATTTAAAAATATGAATTCTCCGCAAGCTCGTTTCGAATTTATTAAAAAGAAACATGGCTGTGTAAATTGCTTAAGTCTATCCTACTCTTTGGTTAAATGTAAATCACGGAGTGTTTGTAAAACTTGTAAGAAAACACATCATTCATTGTTAAATTTCTCCGAAGTAAAAAGTGATTCAACGCCGAGCGAGCCTGCCGCTACGTCTGTCTCGCTTAGTGCCGCCGCTAAAATATGTTTACCGACAGAGACAACTATTTTGTTAGCTACCGCGCAGATATACGTATATGATAGCAGCGGCCGAGATAAGCTTGTTGTCAGGTGTTTAATAGACAATGGATCGCAAAATAATTTAATTACTGTGGACTGTTGTAAACGTTTGAACTTACCCATAATTAAATTACGCAATTCGTCTTTACAAGGTGTTGGTATGACCTCACGACCTGTACACGGCTTTATTTATCTCAATATAGAATCTCGGATTAATCCTCACAATAAGTATTATATACACGCATTAGTTGTTGATTGCATTACAGATAGACTTCCCGCTAGTTTTATCAGATTAAATGACGATATGTCATATTTAAATAATTTACCGCTTGCTGACTCAACCTGGAATGTACCTGGTGGAATCGATGTTGTGCTTGGAGCACAGCTGTTCCCTTTTATTTATTTAGGTGATAGGGTTGACTCAGGCACCCGCGCACCCCCAGCTATACTGACTAGTTTCGGATATGTACTGATGGGTGATATTGATTGTCATAGTAGTGACGTAACACACATGACATCTTCGTTTACCGCGCTTGCTAGAATTGACGTCGAGTCAAGTTTGCAGAAGTTTTTTGAGCTAGAGGAAATTCCATCTCAGCGTTTTATTAGTCCGGACGAATTAGAGTGTGAAAATAATTTTAATTCTTCAGTTTTATTTAAAGACGGTAGATATTTTGTCGATTTACCTTTCGCGCGCAATCCCTCCGAATTAGGCAATTCACGCGGTGTCGCTCATCGGCGGCTACTTGCGCTCGAGCGTAAATTCACGTGCGTGCCAACCCTACGCGAGGATTACAATAAAACTATCACCGATTATATAACTCAGGGGTATTTATCGAAGGTACCCGACTCTGAATTAACAGAAGAGGGTTACTACATACCGCATCACGCCGTTATTAGACCGGACAAAGACAGCATTCGAGTGGTTTTGGACGCTAGTGCCAAAACACACTCGGGGTTGTCACTCAATGACATTCTGCATGTCGGACCTAATTTACAGGCCGACTTGTTTTTATTATTACTCGATTTTCGTACCCTCCCTGTCGCAATGACAGCGGATATAAAACAAATGTTCCTACGGATCGGTGTAAATGAGCACCACCGCAAATATTTACGAATTTTATATCGATTCAACAAAAATGAACCTGTACGTACTTTTCACTTTAACCGCGTTCCCTTTGGATTAAAGCCTAGTCCTTATTTAGCGATGCGCACAATACGCAATTTAGCGTGTGAGCATGGCGACCGCTATCCTGAGGCTTCTAAATTAGTAGAAACTCAGTTTTTTATGGACGATTATGTCTATTCTGTTCCTGATGAACAGATTGCTATACAATTATCCCGCGATTTAATTGAGTTATTTAAGTTAGGATCCTTTGACCTGGTCAAATGGGCTACTAACTCACCCGCTTTGTTGGAGATTCTCCCAGAGTCTCACCGCTTACCAGTTAATTTTTCTGGCATTGATAATGATAAACATAATTTCAAAATCCTTGGATTAACCTGGGAACCCACTGATGATTATTTTTCTTTGACAACAGTCGCTGTAGATGATAAATGCACTAAGCGTGCGATTCTATCGCTAGTTGCCCGCTTGTTCGACGTACTTGGCCTCGTAGCACCCGTCGTGTTGTACGCGAAAATCCTAATTAAGGAACTTTGGTTAGCTAAAATAGGTTGGGATGAGGTTCCTCCGGACTCCATCACCAATCGGTTTTCCGTTTTTTTGCGCGATTTCCCCTCACTCTCTTCTCTAAAGGTTCCTCGCCACATTGGCGTCTTTAGAGAAGCTGTAGTGAATATCGTAGCCTTTTGCGACGCCAGCTTTAGTGGTTATGGTTGTTGTATTTATTTACACATAACTGACTCTAAAGGCAATATCAGCGTTCGGCTTTTATGTGCAAAGTCCAAAGTTTCCCCCGCTAAAATAACAACGCTAGCTCGATTAGAACTTGTCGCCGCTTTACTTCTGTCTAAGCTTGTTCGCGTGGTCAAAGATAAACTTTCCGCTCGTGTACCTATTGCAGGTGTCTACGCTTTCTCGGACTCCACCATAGCTCTTTCGTGGATCCACTCATCTCCCCATAGATGGTCTATTTTTGTCAGTAATCGCATTGCTAAAATACAGGAAAACCTACCTGCCGCTAGTTTTAATCACGTGTCCGGAAAGGAGAATCCTAGCGATTGTCTCTCCTGCGGCATGCTGCCATCTGATTTAATTGAACACTCGTTATGGTGGAACGGTCCTACTTGGCTCCATCGACCCATTAGCGAGTAGCCTTTAAAATTCTCTCCTACTGAATGTGAAACATTGCCAGAGTTTAAATCAAAGGTTTTTCTTGTAGAAACATCAAATACTGAACCGCGTATTTTAGATACAATAGCTGACCGTGTTTGTTCATGGAATAAATTGTTACGTGTATTTATGTACATTCTTAAATTTACGAACAGACTACTTAGTCATAGCTCCGTTAAAAATATACAAACCGCCGAAAATTTCATTATTCGAATAGTTCAAAATACGCATTTTTCTAACGATTTAAATTTAATGAAAGCAGGCGAACTTCCATCTAAGAAGTTGCGCTGTTTGTCTGTCTTTATTGATAGCTACGGAATCTTACGTATTGGGGGCAGATTGTCTAAATCTGACTTACCATATGAAGCCAAGCATCCCGCGCTTTTACCTAAACGTGACCGCGTAGTTGATCTAATTATTGATCACGGTCCCCGGATTATTGATGTCTATTATAAGGCAGCGGTTTTGGATATTAGATGGACGAACAGTCATACGTTCCCGCTGTCGGAAATGCAACACTTGTTTCCGTCTAAATCCTACGCATCTAACACCCAAAATGGCTGAACTTCCTGGATACCGTGTCCGTGATACTAAAGCCTTTGTGCACACTGGAGTAGATTTCGCCGGGCCGCTTGCTTACACACCTATTCGCCGTAGAGGTCAACGTTCGCAAAAACTTTATATATGTTTGTTCATATGTATGGTAACTAAAGCCATACATATCGAACTCGTATCGGACCTCACATCCGAGGCTTTCTTATCCGCATTTAAAAGATTTATTTCTCGCCGCGGTCCAGTGTCTGTCATGTACTCAGACAATGGTACCAATTTTGTTGGCGCTAAGGCGCAACTTGATGATATTTATTGTTTCTTATTGAACTCGTCTGTTCAAACAGATATTAAAAATGAGCTTCTAAAATCTCGCATTGAGTGGACAAGAATACCGCCGCGAGCTCCGCACTTCGGAGGTATTTGGGAGTCGAACATTAAGAGTGTTAAAACTTGGGCACGCCACGATTGCGGCGATAAGTCCCCTCTTTGAGGAGTGGCTGGAGAGGCGCCACGGCGTCCTCACCTTCCGCGTGACGCAGGTCCTCACCGGACACGGCAGCTTCGGGAGGTTCCTGTGTCGGATAAGGCGGGAGGAAACGTCCGGGTGTCACCACTGTGTGGATCGCCCGGAGGACACGGTGGAGCATACGGTGGAGGTCTGCCCGGCTTGGGCAGAGCACCGCCGTGTCCTCGTGGAAGCGATCGGCGGCAGAGACCTCTCGCGTCCGGCCCTGGTTCAGGCCATGGTACGGAGCGAGAGAGCATGGGCAGCCGTCACCTCCTTCTGCGAAGCAGTAATGCTCGCGAAGGAGGAGGCGGGACAGTAGTATATTATTGGGCATTCTAGACCACTTTCGGCAAATCGCTCGGCGAGTACGCCTCGCTGCCGAAAGTGGTCTAGAACGCCCAATAATCGGTAATCGACTCGACTCGTTCATTTGTTCATTCGTTCGAGTTCTTAGCATTCTGTCCCACAGATCGCTCGGCGAACCGATTTCACCATCGCTTTGAATCTATCAAATTTCTTTAATAGATTTTCAACCTTATCACAATAGTGGATGGTACATGTATGTAGGTTGAATGAAACACTTATGCTAATAAGATTCATTTATTTTTAGTGAGCACAAATTACAATATTATAATTCCGTTGATAAACAATGTATTATTTATCGTAATATGTTGGTGGTTCGGGAAATAAAGCATCAGTCGATATAATAAACTCTTGTAGTTTACGCCATTGTATAGAATTGACGTCGGTCTGGACCTTAATGCGGACCAACGCCTTTTTCCACAGCTCCAACGAGTCGGTGACGCGCGCGTCCTCAGATTTGTATACTTTACAGTCGATGTAGTACTCGCCGTTCGTGCTTGTCGTTCGCCGCTCACTGCCGTTGGCCACTCGGTTCACGAAGTATGACGGGAGAGAAGTGGTTTCGCTGTTCGCTGTTGCCCTCCCGTTGTTATGTTTGCGGCTGATGCCAAATATATCGACGTCAGATTTCGATGTTTTACTGAAACAAACAAATTGATCTCTTGTTAATTCGCACCCAAATTTATTTATAGTTTTAACCTGAATGTGCTTTAAAACAAAATATACAAGAATAAGAGACGAGATATACTACACAACGCTACCATGTCCTATGAATAGTAGACAGCGGATATACATTACAATTAAATACTGTTTATTAGTAAAAACATACTACTTTATATACACAGGAACATAAAAAATCATTGCTATTAATTAAATTCATGTACACATATTAATCTCGAACCGGCATTGAACCCGCGACATCAGCATAGCAGTCGTTGCATCAAGCGACTGTCATATGCAATTGATTGACAAAACAATGAAGCAAATAAATCGTAAAGTTTACCTTGGATGCGTAAATTTTTGCTTTGTTGACTTCCGTTTCCTAGGGACTGGTAGAGTTGGTTTGCGGTTAGACTTAGAGTCGTGCTCCATCACATCACTTGATAGGTAGGTTTCGTACTCAGAGTCTGACCTGAAATAAATACATAAAGTTAAAAAATGTTTGGTTGACCATGCAGGGTCAGAAGTTTGTGGAGAATGCTGGTTTTTATACTTACATTTTCACTTAATTATTTAGGAATACCAAATAATTAGTTTGAAGAGTCGGTCGGCAGGCACAGTGACTATGTCGTTGAGTCGGTTGGCTGATACAGTGGCAGTGAGCAGCTACTGTCTAACTATCACTGATAAGTACTTGGAGTCTTGAAGATTTCTACTGGCACGCTCGTCGAGTCGATTGTATAGAGCACACCGATAACACACTGATTATAAGTCAGAAACTTACAATAATATCGCTATATTCAGAATATGTACAACTAACCAAATAACTATGTAAAAAACAACTTTTTTCTTGGTCGTATTATACACATACGAAAAATAATTGGTTAGGTGATATTTAAGGAGCATCGACGTTGATTAGTGTTGATGTAGTAAAAGCGCTCAGGGTTGTCACACCGATTACATTAGTTATCGAACATTTTTAATGTGCTCGAGTGCATAAATGTAAACTCGCGGTAACCTTAGGTAAAATAGCTTGGACAAATAAAAGTGTCAACTTACTGGAAAAATAAGTAGGTTGAGCACACGTGTAATTTTTACGCAATATCATATAAAATTATTTGGTTCCAAATTTGATAGGTATTTCAAAGCATTATTGACTAAGTCCTCATAACTACTCGTTCTATATCTCGTTCTTTTATCGAGAATAAAATAAATTGTCTATAAAGATTGGTAATTTTTCACAAATTTCATTGAAATAAAAAAAAATACAAAAATATCGACATTCTGACTTCCAAGGTTTCTTAAAAACGAACGTCGATTAGAAAATTATAAAACACAATTATTTGTTGGTAAGATATAAATTCATTATATTTTCTATTATGTTTTATTAGCATTCTGTCTAGTGGTCACCGATTATCATTCTATTTGTTTAATTTCAGAAATATAATGGTAAACTTAATTTTACCAATCAATGTGATGGTACAATACGAACAGGAAACGAGAGCAAGTCAGACCTAGTCTCGAAAGACTTTTGTCAACGTCGAATCACGAAGTATCTAGGTAAGATATGAAGCCAATACCTATATTTTCTACTTTTATTAGCATTTGTGTCTAGTGGTTACCGATTATCATTATATTGTTTAATTTCAGAAATATAATGGCTAAATTATTTTACCAATTAATGTGATGGTACAATACGAACAGGAAACGAGAGTGAGTCATACCTAGTCTCGAACGACTTTTGCCAACGTCGACGCGTGAAGTATCAACCCAAAAGCAACGTATCTGTATAAGATCCTTAATATTAGTAGTAAGTACGTATTTACTTGAGTTTTATTGAACGACTTTATTATTGTGAATCAAACGATAACAAATAATAATGCCATACTGTACAGTTTGTAATGTGTCTGTAGATAATCGACGGTGGTCAAGTCATTTACGTACTAATGTACATAAAAACAGTAGTACGACCCTTCTGCATGATAACGTTTCAATTATAAACTCTTCGTTTAAAGGTAGAATTTCGAGTTACAGAATCACTGCAACTAACGAACAAACAATTAATTTTCCAGAAATGTTCCTCAATAGTGTAAAGGTATACGTTAAAACTCTAATAGATCAGTTACTAATAAAACATACAACTGTTAAGATTAACTTTGAACTTTTTTCGTATTTCCTTTTATTTAAAAATGATCAGCAGGAATTGAAGTCGTTTGCTACCAAAAACTTTGTTATTCACTTTTATTATAACTTTGATTTTATTTATAAATCAGTAGTCGAGATACTGACAAAGAAAATAGAAGAATTTGAGCATCGAGATAGTGGTTGGACATTTTTAAGTAATTCTCATTTAGAAGTTAACATTAATAAACATCAAACTCTCAGCGGGTCTAGCTTTATACCTTTGCCTAATGCTATAAAAAACAAAAAAGCATGTTTAAATATTCAAAATAGGGATGAAAATTGTTTTTTATGGTGTGTTGTGGCTGCCTTGTACCCCACAACTCAACATCCTAACCGAGTAACGTCTTATCCCCATTTTAAAGATGTTTTAAATATTAGCGATTTAACATTTCCAATCACATTTTCTGATATAGTCGTATTTGAGAAAAATAACCCTGGCTTAAATATTTTTGTTTATGGATTAAAAAATAATAAGACGATTGTTGGACCGTTGTACACAACTACTAATAAGAAATCTAAGAGCATCCATCTCTTATTTTTAGAAAATAATACAAACACTCATTATTGTCTAATTAAAGATTTACCGCGATTAGTTAGAAACCAGATAACCAGACACCACAGTAAATTATATTTTTGCGAGACGTGCTTATTATTTTTTCCTAATTTAAATCAAATTGAAACGCATTCGTGTGGTGGTGTTGTTACAATATTACCCGATGAGGGTTCATTTTTAAAATTCAAAAATTATGAAAGAAAACAAGACGTTCCATTTGTCATATACGCCGATTTCGAAACATTGCTGTATCCGATTTCTTACAACGAGTCCGAAAACGCCAAGACATCAAACTTGCAGCGCCATGTGCCTGCTGCGTTCGCTTACAATATCGTATCATCTACTAATAATACCAACAATGGGTATAGATGTTATCGAGGTACTGATTGTGTTTCCAAATTCATACAATTTTTAACTGACGATCTTAAAGCACTACATACCATTTTAACAAAAAACGAACCTATGTTATTTACTACAAATGATTCTTATGATTTCAGACACGCAGTTGTCTGTCATATATGTGAAAATTTGCTCTTAAGCGATCGGGTAAGGGATCACTGTCATATTTCCGGACGTTATCGTGGTGCAGCACATCGACATTGCAACTTACAAAATAAAGTACCTAAATTTGTGCCAATATTTTTTCATAATTTATCTGGTTATGATTGTCATTTATTTATAAAACAATTAGGTCAAATTCCTGGGCAAATTAGAATTATACCAAAGACAAAGGAAAAATACACAACGTTTACAAAGTTTATTCCTATTGCTAGTAATGAGTATATACAATTAAGATTTTTAGATTCGTTCAACTTTTTAGGCGCAAGTTTAGACAAACTCGCTAAAACTTTACAGTCATCAGATTTCGTTTATCTAAAATCACAATTTCCTGATGAAAGACAATTTCGTTTATTAACAAGGAAAGGCATATATCCTTATGATTACATGTCAGATTGGAAATGTTACGATCAGAAATCGTTACCACCTAAATGTTATTTTCATAATTCTTTAACCAACGAAGATATTAGCGATGACGATTACCATCATGCTCAAACCGTTTGGAATATGTTCAGTATTAACGATTTGGGTGACTATACAGATTTATATTTAAAAACAGATGTGCTTTTATTAACTGATATATTCGAACAATTCCGAAAAACATGTAAACAGCATTATAAACTAGATCCGGCGTTTTACATAACTGCTCCTAGTTTGTCGTTCGACGCAATGTTGCTTAAGACAGGGGTTCAGTTAGAACTCATGTCGGATTTAGCCATGGTTCGAATGATTCAAAGCGGTATACGTGGTGGGTTGTGTATGTGTTCCCATCGATATGCAAAAGCGAATCATAAATATATGCCTGAGTGTAATGCAACAGAACCTCAATCTTTCATAGTATACTTAGACTGTAATAATCTGTATGGGTTTAGCATGTGTCAATATTTACCGTATTCTAGTTTTAGATTTCTCATCCAAAATGAAATAGATCAATTATGTGTAGAGCATGTTGAGGACAACGCTGAATGGGGGTATATATTGGAAGTCGATCTTTTGTATCCTGAACATTTACATAAGTCTCACAATGAGCTGCCGTTTTGTCCTGAAAAATGTATACCGCCTGGAGGTACAACAAAAAAACTGATTGCTAATTTATATAATAAGTATAGGTACGTTATACATTATGTTCATTTAAAAAAGTGTCTTGAGCACGGTTTAATACTTCGTAAGATTCATAGGGTTATTACGTTTAGACAAAGTCCTTACTTAAAACAGTATATAGAACTAAATACACAGTTAAGACAAAACGCTAAAAGTTCCTTCGAACAGGACTTTTTTAAGTTGTTAAACAACAGCGTATTCGGCAAAACATTAGAAAATACTGAAAACCGAGTAAGCGTTCATTTAGTTAATCAATGGAATGACACATTTAATCGAACTAAGAAATTTAAATCCGCTGAGAGACTTATAGCCAACCCCTATTTCCATAGTGTATCTATTCTATCCGAAAATTTAGTTGCAATACAAATGAAACCAGACCAAATTATTCTAGATAAACCAATTTATATCGGTTTCACTGTATTAGAGCTTTCTAAATCACATATGTACAACTATCATTACAATATTATTAAACCTTTTTATGAAGACCGAGTACAGTTGTGTTATACAGATACCGATTCGTTTGTCTACAAAATATATACTGATGATTTTTATACCGATCTCAAGTTGAATTTTTTGCAGTATTTTGATACCAGCAATTATCAAAAACAAAACGTTTTTAATATCCCTCTCAATAACAAAAAAGTTCCGGGGCTATTCAAAGATGAAATGGGTGGACAATATATTTCTGAATTTGTTGGTTTAAGATCAAAACTATATTCTATAAAAACCCCAGATAAAATTGTTAAAAAAGCAAAGGGAGTAAAAGCATGCGTAGTGAGAGATTTAGACATTACGAACTACAAACATATTTTATTTAATGGTGGAGTGATTCGTAAAAAAAATATAATTTTTAAATCTATCAAGCACGAAATTTTTACCCAAAGTATTAATAAAATTGCCTTATCAAACAACGACGACAAACGAGCGATATCTGCAAACAAAATATCAACGCAGGCCTGGGGCCACTCAATTAATTTGAAGCAATTGTAAATAAGGTTAATATTTACCTAAATATGATTAAGTTTAGTGTTAGATTTAAATTAGATAAAATTGTATACTTTAATTTTAATAATTGTTTGAAAATATAAATAAATGTCAACTTATGTATGTATAGTGTATACATAGATATTATACTTAAGTATATTTTTAATAAGTTACTGATTGCAGAAATATAAATAAAATGTGTGACCATGTACTTGTTTTATTTATCAGAAACTTGTTCAAAAACATCATCCTCCTTTTTTAAGTTGGTTAAATAATAGGTAATGAAACCTCGACTCGTTGAAGTTTCTTCATCCAGACTGTAATATGATCACAACATCCGTTTCGACGTTCGTCATTATTTATTTAAATATCAGTTGTAAAATATTATTGAAAGTAAATCTTATCTACATACTCATAAGGTTAACCTTTGTTGCAGCATGTATAAACTCAAACCTCAACAAATAGCAAGCTTGCATTTATAGTGTTATTAACATTTCACTATCGTAAACTAGCATCGCCCTGCGATGTTACCTATGAATTATTATAAATTATAACCTTCGCTCATAATTTAATGGTTAGCAATAATTAATTAAATATTATGTATCAATAGCATCTTTAACAATGTATTGTGCATGTATTATCATGTTCTCACTCTCACTATCACTGTCACTAGTGTTGTTATTGCAAAGATCAACAACTGATATTTTTATCAGTTTTATCCCGCGTCGATGCATGAATTGAATCAGGCATAGCAGTCAGGGTCACTAACCACTAGACCAACAGGCTCGTCGATAAATAAGTTATAATTGTTTATGTAACTGATAAGCTTAATTACATTGTATGTGAATTTAAAAGTTAAATAACTAGAATAATTTGAATTAAAATAGCAATAAGAACATTGAAAAATGAATGAAATGAATGAATGAATGAATGATGTTTAAGTATAGTATATAAGGTATAGTTATTATTATGTATCTGTAGATTATAAGTACATAAGTGTAATTAATGTTTATTAATTATTTTTTTTTCTAAACATAATATTTAATTAATTATTGCTAACCATTACATTATGAGCGAAGGTTATAATATATAATAATTCGTAGGTAACATCGCAGAGCGATGCTAGTTTACGATAGTGAAATGTGATATATTGTATGTTAATCCTCGATCACTAATAAATTATCGATGATGTTAATAACACTATAAATGCAAGCTTGCTAGGCTGGCTGGTTCGAGTTTATACATGCTGCAACAAAGCTTAACCTTATGGGTATGTAGATAAGATTTACTTTTAATAATATTTATAAATGCAAGCTTGCTATTTTGTTGATGTTCAAGTTTATACATGCTTCCACAAAGCTTCACCTTTATTCGTATGTGGATAAGATTTACTTTCAACAATATGTGTTATGATCATAATTTGCTACATTTACAATATAATTAAAACCATCAGAGTACATATTTAGGTTATTTATAAAATATTACTCTCACCGAGTAATTGTGTACAATATTATACATAGTTTTTTGGTCTATCAGTGTACGTCATAATCATGTCATCGGTAAGTAAAATATGTATAAATTTAAATTTTAAAACTAATTTAAAATCTTAATGTAGGTACCAAATATTTTCACTGATTAAGATGTTAATCATTTTGTTTCAGATTTGCGACTCAGAAGTTCAGTTCAGCCAGTACGCTCAGAATCCTTACGAAGGACTTTCTGAGATGATTTGCAACGAACCCCCTCACTGCAGTCAAATAACAAAAGAAAAGAAGTCCCGGCGACAACGTCGGGAAAAGCCTTCCCATAAGAAACAACCAACAAAATCTTTCGTGATGAGTAAACTGCATCGACGCGGGATAAAACTGATAAAAATATCAGTTGTTGATCTTTGCAATAACAACACTAGTGACAGTGATAGTGAAAGTGAGAACGTGATAATAAATGCACAATACATTGTTAAAGATGCTATTGATAGTGTTATGGACGATACGGAATCGTTAGTTAAAAAAATTTCAAAAACTTTGATAGACAGTGATTTTTAATTTTATATTTTTTGGGTTTACTGATTGTTAGGTCAGTGGGTAGTCTTAGGGGGCGGAGTATTTTTAATTATATGTGTATAAATTTATGCTGAATCTTTATGGTTATGTAATTCAAGTTATTTTTAATAAAACTCTTTTAATTTAACTATTTTTATTGTGGAACAATGTAATTAGACAGGTCAACTAATGAAATAAACACATATTTAAGATTAAATTATTTTTTTATTTAATAAACCTAAAATACATTTTCATTAAAATCCATTTTTTTAATACACAACACATTTTTCGAGCACAATAAAAAAAGATTACTGCAATTTTTCCTCCACAGTACTTGTTATACAACCCAGAGAAACATGTTTTATTTAAAAAAACAACAATAACCTTTTATGTTAGTTACATATTAATTACCATTACCACTCTAAATATTTTTTTAAACATAATACATTTTTAAGTGCACATTGCTTTAAATGATTGTTACAATTTAAATTCGAATCTATATTACAGTATTTTTTATGCAAAATAGATAAATTAGGACACAGACTCTCATCAAGTTCTGATACTTTACAATTTTCACATAGCTCCTTTAACCACTGCACCTTCTCCAAGCCTTTGACAAGAATTTCTTTATTTTGTAAGTATGGAACGATAATACGATGGAATTCCCTATAGTCAACATTTCCCTCATTCCAATAAATGCCTCTGTTTCTTTCTAGCCATTTGACTTGTTTCTGTTCATTGCTTGTTAAGTATCTGAACACGTATGGAGGCTTAACTAAGAAGGTTTGGGTGTAATCACGAGTGGCCAAAGCTAATTCTTTTACTATAAAATTGTTGAAGAGGTCCTTAAAGCCTTGAACGTCTACTATTATAGTTTCAGGATTCATGATATTTTCCTCACGGTATTGCTTAACGGTTTATACTCAATTATGCAGTCGTTTAATATAAGGCAGTATGCCGAAGTTTGATCAGGTATAACCGAATCAGCTTCAATTTCCACTCTTACATCCACAACAGGGCCTGCTTTCAAGTTATCTGCTTGCCTGGAGCAGTCAATAACGAAGAGCGGAGCCAAGTCCTTAAATTGTTTTTCGCTTAACAAAGGCTCCGCGCGGCGTCCGTAATATGACTGCTGAAATCTAGTGTATTGCTCGTATAATAAAGCAATTCTGTTATCAGCAAAATTCACATTAAGATTTTCATATGGGAAGTAGTTTGAATTGAGGTACACTTTAACATCACGAATATGACAGTGATCGAACAGAGACATATCAGAGTTTGCATTGTTTTTTCTGTTTGTCTGTAAACCGATAATGACATATCTCGGTTTCTCTATTTGCGATGAAGTTTTAATCGACCAAGTATGTTTCGTTGTTTTAGGTAAAGTGGGATATTCGTACAGATCCCAATTTCTAAAAATCATCTGGAGCGGTCGGTCTTTCTCTAGCAGTTTTAACAAACTAATTTTCTCTTTATCTGACACTTTAACATGCGGTACACGCCAAACAATTTTATTTATCTGAACATCATCTACGACTTCACCGGTATTCAGTTTTACAGCGTTGAGGTTAGTATTGCTTCGTAACAATATCAATTCGTGTCTACTATTTATCACTACTTTCTTAAAATCTTCTGCAAATCCGAGAATGTTACAAAGGGGTATGGAAGCAGAAAAATTACCTCCATTAATATTTTTTATACCATCGATATTCCAACCCCATGCATAAGATATCTTCGATTCACTCTCATTCATAGACACTAATGATTTCATCGTAGTAGTCACACCAGCGTTTTTTATTTTATCAATTTCCACTCCATTTAATTCGTATCTTATATCTTGAAACAAGTAGAGCAGAAAATTATTTGTTAAAGAAACACTACTCGCTTTATCTTTTGAATCTTTTTTGCTAACGATTATAGTTCCTTCCAAATACAAAGTGCTTGCTGACGGTAATATATACAGATCCTGTTGATTAATAGGTATACGGATTTCATCGTTCCTGTTGAAGCTTGTTACGTAGGGTTTGTAAGAATGAAATTCAATTCCCTCAACAGTGTTGTCGTAAGTTGGAGCAGATAAAACATCTAAGATATTCATTTTAGCAAACCAATTGCTTTAAGAAATTCCTTATTGTCTCTTGTTAATTTTATTTTTTTCTTAGACCGAGGTCTTATTTGCTTGATCACTTTAGTTGAACTGACGTTCCCAATTTGTTGATGCACATATTTATTGTAGTCAATCATTTTTTCTTCTAAGATGTAAATATAGCTGCACTTCTTCACCACGTAAGTTTAATAATCGATTGTTTATATCTAATAGCCTGATATGTATACAGCTTATGTTGTTTTGGTTGATTGGAAAGTATATGGCGTTTTTCGGAATTTCTATAATTCTATATCCAGGTGGCACATTGAGTGCGAATTCGTGCACAATGTGACTGGGTTTTCCGTTTATGTACGAACCACTTACAATGTCACATTCTATCCTGATCACAGTCGTAGGCAGAATGTTGACTGGTAACTCAGACACATGCCATTTATTGGCTTTTAAAATCTGTTTATTAAACCCTAATAATCTCCTAAATGTTCCTTCTTTAGTAAAATTGATATCTTTGGTACAGTATATCAAAGTTTTTAGAGTATTGTTATTACACTGTACTTTTATTGAACAATCTTTTATTTCCGATTTTAAATAATCGCTGATATCTTGTAATTCATAAGTGCCTTCAGGTATTTCAAGAACTTCATTAGAGCCGTAATATAACTTATTATTCGTTTCGTCAATGTTTGGAATTGAATTAAATGTTGAGAAATGCAATAAGGCACACTCATAAGATCCATAAAGTTGTAATGTATTAGGATAATATGTACATAAATCGGACGAGTTTGCAGTTATCGACAAGGTGAGTGACATGATGAAAATGATTGAAATAAAAGAAATACATAATATTTATACGTATTTATTCCAAAATTTCCGTAGATATTCTAAACATAAGTGTCCACAGTTTACTGTATTAAATTTTTGAAATCTAGTATAGTTATAAAAAACATTACAATTTTTAAAGTACTGCATTAATTCCATCGAAGGTTTCAAATCCCCAAAGCTATCAAAGTATTCACAATAATTGTTTATTTTAGCATAAGCTACCCAATGCGTTCCTTCATTTCGTGCATCGTCTAAGTTAACGATAGCACATTCAATGCGTTTTGGTGTTCTTGGTAACCGATCCTTCATATAGACTCCTCGAAAGTATGGGATGTCACGTGCATGCTCACTGATATCGATATTAGTTAAAGGACGATTAGGCAGCTTTTTATTTAGTTTTTTGAACATTTTATAAACAACCCTTTACCGTTTTTATGAGGCTTGATATACAACCCTTTGCCCAACGCTAAAGCTTCCATGGTCTTATTGTGTCGTTCTGATTCTTGCAAGCTTTTTTGAGCTGTCTTGTATTCGTTTACGGTTTTCGCAATACCAGCTGCACCGCCTGCTAAACTTCCTAAAGCCGATAATCCAGCGAAAATTGGAATTAAAGGTAAGACTCCTCCTGTCTTTGGTATTGGTATAACTCGTGGAGTGCGAATCTTCTGAATGTCTGGAAATATCTTTTTTGCAGCGGAGTAAGCAATGTTGATTAATGTTTTACTATTTTTAGGTTTCAGTTTCTTAATTTTTGACTTAATTTTTGACACAAAAGCATTGAATGTTTTAATGCCAGCACCCGACTTTAGTTTGGCTTTCATTACTTTACTCACTATCCATGAGCTAAGCTTTTCACCTTTCCCTGCATCTTTTGATTTTAGTCTTTGTTTAGCCATGTTCAAAAGTTGTAAATCCGCTTTGTGACGATTAGATAAGTCTGTGTGATTTGCATATGCAATGTCGTGATGCATACAAGCTTCGTCTAGTTTATTCACACCTCGATCGTCTCGCAACAATCGCTTCTCAAGTTTTGTACCCGGTCCGCAATAGTTATAACCAGGCAAATGAAGTTCGAACGGTAGATTATTAATCACACTATTAACTAGTCCACCGCCTTGCATAGTCAAAAGTGTAATGAATGAAAAAAATCCTTACAAACACGGTTATATATTCATAATCCTAATCCATAATTGCATCTTTATCAATCCAACTGTTTTCTTCGTTGCTTAAGCCAAGCCATTTCACGTAAACTTTCTTTCCTTTCCTTCTAAGAACCTTTTCTATCAAATAGACATCTGGATAGCTAGTTTTTTGAAGTTCTTGTTCGTAGAAACATCCTTTAATGGTTTGCTTTCGATGATCTTCTAAATGATATGTTACTGGTATGGTTTTATTAATCTTTTTTACAGTAAATATTTCAGTTGTCCAATTAGGAGTGTAACCTTTATCAAAAATATGTTTGTATTTACTGATCCGAACATTTTCACCTACTTTGAACTTAGGTTGACATCGGCGTGATGTAAGTTTCTGAGTTTTTTGAATATTTTCTCTTATCTTTGACTCGTTCAACTTATTTACCTCGAATGGTTTAAATTTGATTGTACGATGTTTTGTACTATTATAGGTTTTTAGAATAACTTCTAATGGTAAACCTAACCATTTGTAATTCCCAAAGAGACTAAAGTACTTATACAATTTATTTTTAATCGTTTTAATAACCCGTTCTACAATCGAAGCTTTCTTGGTAGAATACGAAGAGTAGTGGTTAATATTGTAGCTCTTCATAAGCTTTTGGAATGTTACGTTATAAAATTCTGTCCCAGAATCTGTTTGTAAATGATCAGGTTTTCGATTACTCGTAGTTAGTATTCGCTCAAATGCACGAGTAACATCAAGTTTACATTTGGATTTTAGTGGTTCTGTCCAGGTATACTTTGAGAAACAATCAATTACCACTAAAATATAATTATATCCTTTATTAAACTTTTTTAGATTTTGCATATCTACCAGATCAGCTTGCCATAAGTCATCAATGCCTTTTAAAATAACTGAACGTCTAACAAAGTTTCTTCGTGCCGCTTTGTGAAGTTCATTAACAATTTGTTGCTTTGCCATCACGGAGTTTTTTCAAGTAATTTTTGGACTTCTGCTTTGTTATAAAACTTATCTTCCAACTGAACTAAAACTTCAGGTATCTTCGCTTTTAAAGTGGCTTGGACTGTTATTTTTACATCTTTTATGATTTGAGCACGCAACAATCCAGTCACTCTATTCTCTTCCTTTATTATCTGATCGTACAATCGATCGACGTAATCTTTGTTTACAGCATCATCTATGTCTACAGGAGATCTAATTCCTCTTAATCTAGATTTTTTCAAATCAAAATCACCACTTTCAGATTTTAGCAATGCATTTTCATTGAACTCTAATAATTCAGAGAAACGCATTCTCTTATGAATATGGTGTCCAAATTTATCTACATTCATATTTAAGGTGTATTATATTTAAAGGTTGATAATAAAATGAACGGTTTAAAATTTATACCAATTATTTATTACTTAATAATTTTACTTTCACGCAGTTCTTCAATAATAGATATAATTTCGTTGTCTAATCCAGTGTTACCAGCGCCTCGAGATGCAATTAATAATTTTAACCTATCCACAAGTTCATTAGGATCATCCCAATATACAAAATCTATATTTTTTTTCCACATTTTTGTCAAGGGTAGCCCTTTCCCCTTTGCTTGACTGTTTTGAATAGTATTCGGCAGTTTGAAAAGAGGTTTTATAACTTGCAAATATTTTTGTCCCTTATTACTTTTTATTGGTTTGTTCGAATCAAAGTCTCGACGATGTGCGTTTGTGGCAATCAACATCATTTTATAATTCTGCATATCAGACTCTGTAACTGTGCTTAAATCTACGTCCTTTTTCAATAATAATTGTTTCAGTCCTGGAGTACTTCGATATTTCCGTCCAGTAATGGTGATGTAATCATCGCTGATCGTTATAACAGCAGAACCTAACATCAATTGTCCTCGCTCCACTCGAACACCAAATGGAATATCTGTTAGTGCTTCCGCAGATACTGACCAGGATGATGTATTACGCTCTTGATTATTGTCTCCTAATGATTGGTACGACTCATCACTGTCGGTATCACATTCATTTTCTTCTACATTACTATCTTCTTCGTTATTAGAACTGTCTTTCTGTAAAGTATTGTTTTTAAACGAAACTTTTGTTTCTTCAACTTCTTTAGATCGCAAGAGGTCAGTTTGCTTATTGGTGTCAGCTAAAAAATTTAGAGACTCTGTTACAGGTCTAAAAACTGATTCCAATGCTTGCTTATTTTCAGTCTCCAAATGTCGCATCTTTCGTACCTTTTTCTTTACAGCTTCTGCAGCATCAACAATTTGCCTTTTCAATGATTTTTCCATTACTACGATTTTACGGACTATAATAGTTATCGATGAAGAGTTGACCAAGGAATAATGATATCATGTAAGTACCATATCTTAAATATTTGTATTTCTAATCAAAGACTACAAAAGTGTCAAATTTATTTCTATAGCATCCGTTATTTTTGTTGCAATCTTTATTAATTACAACATAATTGAAGGGCTCACTCCATATTTTAGAACACATTTCACGAAATTCAAGCCATGTCATATCAGTGTTAACATGTTCTTCATAAACATGCTTCAAGTTAATATCATCTTGTTTGAATAATATAATTAAGTTAGCATTATCTCTTACTAACTGTTTAGGGATTTTGCTATATGTTTGATTGAGGTAAAAACAGTCGATGTGTTTGTGCCTTCCCATTGCGAAATAATCACGCATGTTAGTTTGATTCTCGCAAGCAACGTCATCAAATATAATCACAGAGTTGGGTTTTGCGTCCTGAACGCTTATAACTTCCTCATTCCCTTGATATTTCTGGAATGAGATAATTGGTACCTGTTGTAAAACTCTTTCTAAAAAAATGTACTTTGGTTGGTCTAAGGTTTTTGAATAGACATAAACATTTTGAAACCGTAAACCATTTTCATGTATAAGAAGTCCAATAAGTAAATTTGTTTTTCCACAATTCGATGGTCCGCAAATGATACATCTTACTGAATTAGGTAATAATTCTCCATGACGAGATCTAGTTTTACAAAAATCATCGCAAATAGTGCTTACATGCAGTGATTGTGGTTGTTTTACAAATTTCATGATTACTGTTGTCAACAAACTGATTAACAATGAGTGCATGTGTTTATTACAACATTATTTATAAACTGAAACAGTAACAAATTTCGCGTACGAGCGATCTGTGGGACAGAATGCTAAGAACTCGAACGAATGAACAAATGAACGAGTCGAGTCGATTACCGATTATTGGGCGTTCCAGACCACTTTCGGCAGCGAGGCGTACTCGCCGAGCGATTTGCCGAAAGTGGTCTAGAATGCCCAATAATATACTACTCGGGACGGTTGAGGGAAAGGCAAGTTTCGCGCCCTCTCGCCCCTAGCCGCCGCAGGAGACGCCCAGGGCGTCGGGAATCCCGGGCGGATTTCCGGCCACCGTAGGCGCGGGCTTGCGGACGGTGAGCAATGGGTAGCTCACCGTCCGGTAAGGACCAGGCCCGGGTCGACGGCGCGTTGTATTCCACGCGCGCCTCAAAGAGATGTCGTCAGCACATAGTAGGGGTCCACTAGGGCCGATGCCTGCCGGGGTCGCGGGAAGGTACTTATGGGTCACCGAGGCCCCCGCAACACAGGCAACAAGAAGGAATACGGGTGGGTTTTAGTCAGTAAGAGTCTGACACACCCTCCCGCTCCGCCCAGAGCGGGAGAAGTTATTTGATGATTTCCCACCCTCAAAAAAAAAAAAAAAAAAAAAAAGAGTGAGAGTGTTAAAACTCACTTGTATAGAGTCATAGGAAAGCAGCTTCTCACTTACGAGGAACTCTCTACCGTACTGGTACAAATCGAGTGCCTTTTAAATTCTCGACCGCTTAGTGTTCTCTCATCAGACCCGCATCCGGACGTGCTCACGTCTGCGCATTTTCTAATGTCCAGTCCATTTAAGCATTTGCCTTCTTCTGAATTGACAGAAGAAAACATAAATTTAACAAACCGCAAAAGGCTTTTGGATCAGCTTGTGTTATCCTACTGGAACAAATGGCGAGTTGAGTACTTGCACACGTCGCAAGTTCGCCAGAAATGGTGCACTCCCGATCGCCCTATAGAGATCGGTACTGTCGTTCTCTTGGGTCAAGATAACGTACCACCATTGACTTGGCCATTGGGCATCATAGTGGAAGTTTTTCCGGGATCGGATGGTGTAATTCGAGTAGCTTCAGTAAAAACCGCGTCAGGTACATATAAACGTCCTGTCACCAAGTTATATCCTTTGCCAACCCAATAGAACTATATTATTTCGTAGTTTAATTTAGTTTATAATTTACAATAGTATATTTTCTCAATGGTACGCCATTACATAGTTATAATTTAACTTAGTAATTCAACTTTGTCTTAATTTAATCAAACTGCAATTTCATTCCTTGGAATCTGATAATTAATTTCGAACGCCGTTTCCTAGTAATGGTGTTTTGAACTGCTGCTTGGGATTCTCTTGATGCTTTCAGACTGCCAGATATATAAACATCATCTCATCCTCCCAACCGCACCAGCTTTTCAGCGTATAGATTATCATCTTTGAAAGCTCGGAACCTTTCAAGGCGGGGAGTATGGTGTGGCAAGTTATTGCCCCTTACATTTTTTTGATTGTGGACGGTTTATAAGGTGTCTGTAGTCTGTCTTAGGCTTATATTGCAGCCGCGGATATTGTGTGTCGCGGGATTTAGAGAATCCTGCGGCTAGTGACAGCTAATGATGGCTGTCAGACGTCATAGTGCACCGGCGCCGAACGGAAGCATTTCGTCTCACCGCAAACCACGTTTTTTCAATCTCAGTTCATCGCGCCCGCAAAACCGCAAACTTTATTACGTTATCCCGTAATCCTTGGGGATATACTGTGCTACGTTTTTAAAATTAAAAATAATAACCCGCGTCCGATTAAATCCAAAATATAGACTTTCAAGTGACCAGTGTACGGGCAAGCAAGGTGGCCACCTGCCCAGAAGGATTCTTCAAGACTTTCGCCAGGAGAAGCACAGGTACCGCTTTTGCATTATTTGCTGGAGTTAGGCTACAAACGCCACCTGACCGTCACCAATTCCTCTTTGAAAGTTTGCTCAAAAAAAAGGCAAATTGAATTATTATGCATTCCAGATAATAATTTTTCTGTCGTCCTCGACCCGCAAGGATACACGGCTATTTTATACGCCTGTCCCTCCACTATACACAGGTTCTAGTAGGTAAAATAGCTAACGAAACTCCGCAGAAGTGAAGGGTATCAATATTTAAACATGATAAAACAAAAAAATAAATAAATTTGATAACGTCGGTCATCAACTAATAGATGAAAGATAGAAATAAAAAATAAATACGTAAACAGAACTTACATACATACACCCACGCCTTCTTCCCATGGGGGTAGGCAGAAACTATAGAACGCCACCTGCTACGCTCCTTACATACTCCTTTTGCTTCGTTTACGTTCATACATCTGGTCATACACGCGCGCCGGTTACGAGTACTGCGCACCTGACCTTTTTGAAGAACATCATCAATGAGGTCGCTATATGTCTTTCTGGGGCGTCCGCTCCCGGCATTTCCACTCATATCTGCCTTGTAAATACCTTTTGTTAGTCGCCTTTAATTCATCCTCTCATCATAACCAAACCATCTAAGCATACTCTTTTAAATTTTTGTCACTACATCTTCCTTTGAACAGAACTTAATACCTAAATAAAAGCCTCCAGGCATAAAGGGCGTGTCCGCTTACATGTAACTATAGCTGTAACTCAGTCACAAAGCCTCACAAATGATACACTAGCACCATCGAAGTAAAACAAAATATACACATTTAAACCTTCTGGAATAAATTATATAACAGACAGAGACGAAAAGCGACTGGTTCATACTATTTATAATAGAAGAGGAAGGAAAACATCGTGAGGAAACCGGCATGTCCTAGAACCGATTTTTTTTTAAGACATGATGTGATATCCACTAACCCGCGCTGGGCTCGCGTGGTGGATTACGGCCCAATCACTCTCTCAGAGAGGAGGCCTGTGTCCCAGCAGTGGGAACATTATAGGCTGATTATGATTATAGAAGAATGGTTTATAGAGGACTACTGATAAGGCTGTCTCCACGGACGGGAGAATCGTGGCGATAGTCACGCAGTGCCTTAAAATTATCGCCGCGACGAGATCATAGAATTTGATGGCACGGCGTGACTATCGCCGCGATTTTCTGGCCCGTGGAGATGGCACCTAACAGTGGGGTTCGTTTATAGGGGCTGCAAGTAACAGAACTTGGCACAAAAAATAATTAGTAATAACACAAACACACACATAACAACACGCCTCGTTTCCCCGAAGGGTTGGGCAGAGGCGTACCTGTAAGTACACCCACATTTCGCCAGTTATGTTTTTAAGTCGCATGTAATAGGGGGCGAGCCTATTGCCATCAACCGGGTACAAATCCAGACTCCGGGCTGCTACTGAGAAGTTCCATATAGAAAAACCCAATAACACTTTGCCCGATCCAGGAATCGAACCCAGGACCTCATGCTCAGCAGTAGCGCTTGACCACTGGACCAACGACGCAGTTCAGTTATTAGTAATATATTAATAAAATGTGACATCAGGTGCAATGCGTTGTTCGTATGGCGTTATAGTGTTATTGGCTTTTTCATTTCATTAGAAATTTCTTAGTAACAGCTCGGAGTTCGGAAGTTGGCGGCATGAGTGTGTCTCAGTGCGCACGTTAAGACGCTGACAACACCTAAACCGCGGTCACTGTCAGATTGCATAGAAAAGAAAGAGAAGCGCGATGACACAACGCTTGTAATTTATTGCAAAATATGAAGCAATTATCTATTTACTCAAAATTGAGTTGACTAATCGAACAACCAAGTTCTGCATTCAAATAAGACGTTCTTGTTATTAAAACAAGAACGTCTTATTTGAATGCAGAACTTGGTTGTTTTTTATTTTCGATTAGTCAACTCAATTACTACGATTAGTTACACATGAAGTACGCACCGGGCTTCATAAGTTAAGCAGAGCAGTCACGATCAAATATTAATAACGTAAAAGTCATTGCAATGTGACTGTTATCTCATTGGTATAAAGTATAAATTAGAATGATTGCGCGAGTTTGAAAGAACTCTGAAGTCATTCTAATTTATACCTCTCACTTATGATATTACATCGATCGTGAATGAGTCCCGTAGGGGTTAATCGGAACCTTAGGTTTTAGTTAGTAAAACTCACAGCATGTTTTAGTTAAGACGCTGACAACACTTAAACCGCGGTCACTGTCAGATTGCATAGAAAAGAAAGAGAAGCGCGATGACACAACGCTTGTAATTTATTGCAAATTGTGAAGCAATTATCTATTTACTCAAAATTGAGTTGACTAATCGAAAATAAAAAACAACCAAGTTCTGCATTCAAATAAGACGTTCTTGTTATTAATTAAATATGTAATGTATGTTGATATTTAATACAGATATTTTGGATTAGAACTCAAGGTAAGAGGTTAGTTTAACGTTAGTTTGTATCGAGATTTTTTTTTCAAAACGTGTTTTGGTGACAACCAAGTTCTGGGAAATATGTTCAAAATTAACATATATTTTTCCGCTACCACAAACTATACAGATTTGGCAATTTTCTTTCTTAAGAGAAGCCTATTTTGGTCAATTGGGTCTTGTCAGCGCCTTAAGCCGTTGGCCCTGCGCCTGATCTCTCTCCGGTCGTGTCGGATTACCGTCCCATCGGACTGCGAGAGTGAGGGAAGAGAGTGCACCTGTCTGCGCACACACTTGTGCCCTATAATATCTCCCGCGCCGGAGGCTGGTCACCCCTGACATTGGTCGCCATGGCTGAAATTCGGTCTGGAGGATTGTTATTATTATAGATGACGCCACAAACTAAATTTACCTTCATCTTCTGTTTCATGTCCTGTATCTCGTCCAGGGCTTCAGTATAGTTCTTGTGCAGCATGTTCCTCTCAGCGCGCGTGGCGTCGAGCGCGACGGACAGCTTGCGCGACTTAATGGTCTCCTCACGTAGAGCCTTCTTCAGGTCCACGATGTCGGCCGTGCGGAGACGGACCTCCTCTGTGCAGGTAGTTTCAAAGGTTCTCATAATCTTTTTACAGTACATTTATAAAGAAAACCTAATTAATGGTTATTTCAGTCAGGGAAATTAATTGCCAAGTAAAATGACTATCAACTTAAATCTTCCTAGCCTATAGCTGTACAATACAAGGATCTTTCAAATCAGCCAAAATAAGAACTAACGGCGCCATCTTGTTATATTTTTATACATTTCACAAAACAATATTACAAACATTTATCAACGGCGCCCCCCTGTCAACTTCGGTCGAGCGCCAAAATGTCCTTGTAGCAGTTTATTATAAACTATGGCGAGTAAAATTGTAAAAACAACAAATAATGTATGCTTGAGAATAATAAAAAATAAAATTCACAACTGTCATTCTTTGACAGTTCTATCAAATGGTTATAACACGGCAAATTAACGTAGTGTCCCGGGAAAATAAAACGTAGAGATAATGTATGCTGTTTTTTATTTTTTGTGTGGGAAAACATCAAATAACTTCTCCCGCTCTGGGCGGAGTGGGAGGGTGTGTCAGACTCTTACTGACTAAAACCCACCCGTATTCCTTCCGTTGCCTGTGTTGCGGGGGCCTCGGTAACCCATAAGTACGAGTACCTTCCCGCGACCCCGGCAGGGATAATGCATGCTTGAGAATAATAAAAAAATAAAATTCACAACTGTCATTCTTTGACAGTTCTATCAAATGGTTATAACACGGAAAATTAACGTAGAGTGTCACGGGCAATTGCCAAGAAAAAAAAACGAGTGTGAGTGTCAGTTTGCTTAACAGTTAGTAAAATAAAATAAAAACAGACCTTCCGGAATAAATTGTCTAAATGATGGTGAAAACTGCAACAAAATCCGTTGCGTAGTTTAGAAGAGCAACGCGGTGACACAGACAGACATGAAAAGCGACTGTTTTATACTAATTTCCCTGACTGTGCCTAAAACAATTTATTTGAATTAAGCACCAACGAAAATGAATGATCGTGAGCAACTTGCCTGTTATCTCATCAATTTTCTCGTTAAGAGCGATTGTCTCCTCCAACATCCTGGAAGGAAGAATGTAATTTATTTTTTATGAAATAAAATGATTCAACAACATAAGATTAAGATCTGCATATCTTCATTAGTAATTTTGAATTATGAGACAATTTCCTTTCCTTCTAAAATCCTTTTTTTACGACTTTTCAGTGGCTTTAAATTGTATTAAGAAGACATTTAAACATTGCAGCAGCTGATCTTTCTTGCATCCTTAACCGTCTTAAATCTTATTTTCTGAAACTTTACTGCCTTTAGTGGATCTCGTTCATCTGTAGCTACTTACATTTTTTTGGAGGTGTCACCTCAGTCTCGAGCAAGTGAGACTGAGTAGGGTGCTGGGCAGCAGGGAGAAGTCAGGTGCCGATAGTTTAGGTAAATTCTTTTTACGGTGAAAATAATGCAATTTAAAACAGTCATGGGGACTGCCGACAGAAGTGAAAACTTAAAACTTTGGAATAATATATACATATACAGGTTGAAATTGAAAACTTGCGACAAACTGAAATGGGACATTGTATACATCATTATTAACAACTTTTACTAAGGGACCAAAGCTGTAATCCCAAAAAAAAAAATCTGCTTTTCCTACATTTTGATGAGGTATTGCGAACATAAATGTAGGGGACAGCAGTTTTTTTTTGGGATTGTAGCTTTGGTCCCTTAGTAAAAGTTGTTCATAATGATGAGTACAATCTCCCATTTCGAGAAACATAGTTCTTCTTTATAATTAGTTTAGTTATTATGCAAAGTTGTACTCGTATCATCTTATTTGAAGTATTTATTTAACACTAGCGATTTATTGTTCGTAACTTTGTAATTTTTTTCTGTCGAGTAAATTTTATGGAATCGTTTTATCGTACTAAACATTAATTTTCAACTTCACCATATATTCATTTCAAAATGAATGCTACAGTATGTTCGATATAACGGACGATCATGCTAAGCAATTTGAGGTATTGTAGGCTATTAATTTCCCTTGCAACTCATTTACTCCTTCTATATCACACTTCTCCTTCTCAAAAGTTCCGTATGGAGGCGTTGCTTGGTGATCTGTATGGAGTTGACCTCTACCTGCTTTCATCTTTACCAACTTCCCTTACTATTCATCTCCCTCTATTTCTCACCTTTCTTCTCCTTATCAAAGTTCCGTATCATGAGGCGTTGCTTGTTGATCTGTACGGAGTTGACCTACAGCTGCTTACATATTTATCAACTTCCCTTGCAGTTCATCTTCCTCTATCTCTCACCTTTCTTCTCCTTATCAAAGTTCCGCATCATGAGGTGTTGCTTGTTGATCTGCACGGAGTTGACCTCCAGAAAAACACCAAACCACTCCAGAATCACTCTTAGAGGACGAATCGAGAGTCCCGAACTCCACGATCTCTTCTGTTGGCTATTTGTTCCCGACAAATACATCGGACATCGCCAATGCCGACGCAATATGTTTGCGCCGTCGTTATCCAAAACTGTCACCGGAGCTGAGTCTCCTGTGTGTCGTACTTTAAGGAGGATTGATGCCCTCCTAAATATGATCTGTTTGCTGATGAATAGAGCAGAATCATGCGTGTATGTCTGATGTTTTGTGAGAGTAAGTATGCTAGGTTGTCCTCTAGTATATGTTAGTATTTGAAATAATTTTGTTTACTATACTTATTTCAATGTCTATGTTAATTGATGTAATCGGTGTTACCGTTTTAATTAACAATAAACAATAATAATAATAATATAACTTCCACTGCAATTCATCTTCCTCTATCTCTCACCTGTCCTTCTCCTTCTCAAAGGTCCGTATCATGAGCCTTTGCTTGTTGATTTGCATGTTGTTGACGTCCAGCTCATGTTCCAGTTGCTTTCGTCTCTGCTCCTGGAGGTCCAGCATGTTCAGGTTCTCGATCGCTTCATCTGGAAGATGGTCGAAAATTTATTAGAAAAAAAGTAAGAGAAGAAAAAGAAAGAAGGTGGAAAAAAATAAGAGGGCAAAAACTGTGGTGAAATGGCCACCATACAGTTCCCATATTTTTAAGAATGTTCGCTATCTAATTTGTCTCAATCTGTCAATCGTCCCTCTAATTTACATACATTATTTTGACATTGATTGTCGCTGAGATCGATTCCGACTACAGTCCGGCAGAGCAGAATGTGCGTTCCGTCAACCTGTCAGTTGGACAATTTCTAGTTGTAATAGGGACTAAATTTGCAAAACACGTATTCGTTAATATGTCACGTGTTAGCTAGGTACCTACGCATTCTCTCGGCGGCCGCGGACTGTATATTTTGAACTTTTTAATTAAGAGAATTGTCCTTCACTTGATAATACAAAACATGACTTGAGAACAAAGTCCAAATTAACATCTGTCGGAATAAACACCAAAATAGGTACAATAACAGTTTTTTTTCCGAAGTTGTAGATCTTTTTTCGGAAACAAAATTGACAACTGGACCTCTGGTTAAAAATCAGTTTTTTTATTTAGAACTTCAACTTGGTCGGAATAAAGTACGAAATTCAAAAAATGCTTTGGTTTTAAACCAAATTTTCCACTTTAATTCTACACGCGAAGACCTGTAATTGGTTTTCTGTCGGCTATGGTTTCCTTTTTATTTAGTTTTTAAGCTGTAAGTCTTCACTGTTTCTTTAAATAAATAAAAAACCTGGGACTAAAGATAAATCTTATTTTGTATTAATTAAGCTAAAGTGAAGTGCGTGTACGAACTCTGTATCTTTTGCATGTTCTTCAAGAATATGTCCTTCTCTCTCTTCAGGTTCTCGATGTCTCTCTTGTCGCACTCGGCTTGCTTCTTACCCAGCATGAGGTCGCGCTCCATCACCGACACCTGCTGACGAAGGCGCTCGCTGGGGGCAGGTAAAAGGTCAGAAAGGAAGAACATAACAAACATAATACCTATCACGGCTGTATCTCCGAAGGGTTAGGCACTTATAGTACCCACATTTCGCCATTTATGTTTAAGTCCCATGTAACACGAGGCGAGCCGATGCCATCAAGCGGGCACAAATCCATACTCCAAGCTGCTAATAAGAAACTCTAGATGGAAAACCCCAATAACACTGCCCGACCCGACGGGAATTGAACCCAGGACCATGAGGACCATGAGGTGAGCTCAGCAGTAAAGCTTGCGACCACTAATATTACCGTGACTAAACCAACGAGGCAGAAAGAAAGAAAGATGCATTTGCATAAGAAAAAAAACACCTAAAGCCCACTTGCACCAAAAACCAATAAATACATTTAGCGCTAAAGAAAAAAAACATCGTTCTATTTCTGTCAATTGTTTGAAGATGACAGAGACAGAATGATATTTAATACGTTTAACGACAATTGCATTTAGAGATTTGTGGTGCAAGTGCACGTACAGTATACAAACAGAAAGAAAGCAATGCTATGTTAGATTATGGAAAACTTGGATTGATGTAATATGATGATCTTGAGGGGTTCGTCGGTAGACAGTTTCTGCTTGCGTATATAGTTTTCAATGTTTTCTTTTCTGGTATAGTGGTCGCAAAATTCTAGGAAAGTGTTTTAATTGGATTTGTTCCACCCACTACTGAATTTAGACCTCCTTCTTAAGACGCCACCTCCACGGGCGAGAAAATCTATCAAATTCAATAGAAATTCTAGGAATCCAATCTCCGCACTGCTATTATCCTCGCGGCGATAATTTGGAGGCACAGCGGGGACGAGGAACGAAAATATGAATATTTGAAAAAAAATCACAGGTAGAATTAAAGATAATAAAATAGTCTGTTCATACAAATAGACCATGAAAAAGATCTTGAAATCAGAAGTATTATTTTTTCCAAGACCAGGAACCAACCTACTTTCTTAATGGTATCTAGCTACTACTATTATATCTTTATTGGCACATTATTTATTTTGGTGTGAATTTAAATAAATAAGTCAAGAGGTTATCAATGTTTAGATAACGAATTTTCGATGTGACTTATTTAGTTGTTATTTTTTTTATGGGTATCTGTATATTTCTATAGTTTCATTCAGAATCATATACCGAATCAATCATTCATGCAGTATAATAAGTTTAATTAAATTATTTCTAGAACTTAATAATTACGATAAGGTTATTAGAATGTGTTATTCTTACCCGAACCATGGAAAAATATAACGGTTCCAGAATGTTTCGATCCGGTATGGTGAGTCAAATGCAGCGCACCTAATCTTGACATTTTGTAATTAATGTGTAATTATCGTAGTAATTATGGGTATTTTATTTTTGATTTTGTATCGTAATTCGTGCTAAATGCCAAAATACTCAGTTCAGTTCATTATTTCACAGATTATGTAGTACTCTGGTGTGTCTATGGTTCAATCAAAATATGACTTTTTCATATCGTCTTATTTTTAACATTAATTTTTACTTTTTTGGCACACAATCGCTATTAACAGAATGCACTATTTCATTTAGATTGTTTCATTGTGTTATTTAATGAATTTACTGGTTTAAAATAATTTAAGTCGTTTTAAAGTAATATCGTTTTTTATGCTTTGGGTAGACATTAGGTACTGTAAGTATTTTACTATAATACTTAAATAATGGAATAGAAATAATGAAAGAATGATAGAATTAATGTGTACGCATTCGAGTTTAACATACATTTTTTGCATAATTTACTTGCATTATTTGCAGGCGTAATAACAGATTTCTAAAATCATATCTGCGCCTATCTTTTTCTCGTCGTACCTAGGTACATAATCTACAAATTTCGTTGTAAATATATCTGATACAATATTAATAACAGTTGATAGTCACACTATCGAATTAGGTCTAAGATCTATAAAGATTGTTGTTAGAGGAACAAATAAATAAATCAAGTAAAACTCAGTACGCACCGATCAGAATCGATGCCAGCTTTGCTTTGTTCCATAAGCTGGTACTTCTTGGTTAGCTGGACGATCTGCTTCGCCAGCTTCGTTCCTTCGTTCCGTAGTTTGTTGCCGTCGGCGATCGTGTTCTGGAAGAAATCATAGGTTTTAAAGAAGGGAAGAGAATTTCATGCATTCATTGGCACAAGAGATAATAAAAGCACTACAGATTTACGAGTACTTTGATCGACCCCTAGACGATCGAAGGTTAAACTACGCTTGCCACGGTCGCTCCGTGGATAAGTTACTATCCATTTCATACCCAGACACCTCTGTGCCTCGGAAATTACGAAGCCGTGGTTCCCGGCTGTCATTCGTGGATGTTTTACAGTTGTTTGAAGCCCGAAAGTCTGACAACCGGTCTTACCAAAGCGTATCGTGCGTGTTACCTAGTAACTGGATTGCGGAGGTCAGATAGGTAGTCGCTCCATGTAAAATACTGATAATCAGCAGCATCTGGTTAGTAGACTGTAGAATAGAATATAATAGAATATAATACTCTTTATTATATATACACCATAAAAATTACATATACCTACAAATGTTGAAATTTTACATAGGGTGACACAATGGGCGGTCTTATCGCTGACAGAGATCTTTTACAGACAACCTTTTTGGATGGATTAAAGGAGGAAGGAGAGACAATACTGCAGGTAGTCAGTGGTGTACCAGTTACATATACAATAAATACAAACAAACATAAAGCATATACATGTAATGATGATGTTTAAGGAGAGAGGAAGTGGTTCTTTTTTACCTATATTTTAAAAGTGAACAAGGATTGAGCACGCCTTATCGACACGGGCAAGGAATAGTAGTATTATGTAGTTGGGAAGTAACTATTCTTATAACTATGTACTATATATTTCCAGTCAATTCTTCTCCATACGAGAAGGCGACTAGCTTTTAGAAGGGGCAACTAGGATCAATTAAATTTTCTTGTTAATGTTGACGTTCAAAAGTGGGGCTTGTGTCTAAATAATAACAGCCGCACGGGTCAATCGATCAGATTAAGCTACGCTTGCCGCGGTTGGTCCGTGGATGGGTGACCATCATTACATACTAAGAAATTCCGTGCCTCAGAAAGCACGTTGATCCGTTGGTCCCGGCTGTCATTTGTAGATCTTTGACAGTCGTTACGGGTCGTCAGAAGCTCGAAAGTCTGACAACCAGTCTTACCAAGGGGTATCGTGTTGCCCAGTAACTGGGTTGTGGAGGTCAGATAGGCAGTCGCTCCATGTAAAATACTGGTAATCAGCTGCATACGGGTAGACTACAAGTCGACCCCAAGATAGTTGGGAAAAGGCTAGGCAGATGATGATGACGTTCAAAAGTGCCTTTTCGTGGCCTACTTCAAATAAATGATATGACTTCGTCTTTGAAAAGGTTAGGCTGTTGTCGATGTTGAAGCTTTAACCTTGAGTTCCTTGCTAGTGTTATTGAGCGTCAGCTTAGTCTTGTTGAACTCCGCGTTGGTCGCCTTCAGTACTTCTTTCAGATGTTCGCTCTTGTGGACGGCGGCCTCTTGGTCTGCTTGTGCCATTTCCACCTTCACCGTCATGTTATGAAGGAGACGGTCTCGACGCTCTATCGACTTCTCTGCTTTTGCCAGCTGTATGAAGAAGAGAGTTGATAAATAAATGCTTTATATTTTTTTGGCATTTTGTAGTAACATCACTATATGCTCTTTTTTTATGGTGGGAAATTATCAAATAACTTCTCCCGCTCTGGGCAGAGCGGGAGGGTGTGTCAGACTCTTACTGACTAAGACCCACCCATGTTCCTTCCGTTGCCTGTGTCTTGCCATAGGCCACGGTATCCCTTTCAGACTTTCCCGCGACCCCGGCAGACATCATCATATACCTGTGCTTACAAAATGACTAAATCAATTTGATTCGAATTTGATGTCAATTGTGTTTTCTTGAAGTACCTGTTTGTTCGAAAATCAGTGTTTAATCTATGTATATGCAATATATTTGATTAATATAAATTGCTTCAATCATAGATTCAGCTTAAGGGCCTGTTTCACAGTGTGATGGGCACAAATTACTAGTTACAGCACTTTTTTGTGAAATTATTTGGAAGAAAATGTATCTTAGTTAAGTTCTCGGGACTAATCCGTAGTACTTAGTGGAACAGGCCATGAGTAACACTGGTTTGCGCTTTATTTTTATATCAGATTGAGATGGTCATAGAGTTACAACTAACTTTATCAAGGAGGTTGGCGATGGTGACTCCCCGTGCATCCAGCTCATTCTTCAGTTGTTCACTTTCACCCTTTAAGTGTTCGACCAGGCGGTTCTGCCGCACGGCGTTGTTTTCAGCTTCCTGAAGTAAAAAACGAATGAAACCGCATTCATACTGACACTAGTCAATGAGAGGCCTGTTACAAAACCACCCTCTGTTTAGCACGAGTTCGGTCTACTGAAGTTCTGATGTGGCTACATGTCAAAACAAAGATTTATGTGCTATATCTAAGTTATATGTAAATCTAAATCCTTCCAGTAGAAATTCTCTAAATAATGGAGAAGTCATCAAAATCCATTGTACAGCTTAGAAGAACTAAGCGCTCACACACAGACACGACAGGCGACTTTCTTTTATATACTATCTCTTTCTGCTTGTAATATTATAAAGGTCTCTTTTCATATTGAGAAATATCACTACAATTGCTCACTAAGTGTTGACGATTTGAGGTTGTCTCTCTTTTCTTCAAATAGATTCGTCGCAGCGAATCAAAGGTTTCTCAGATAAGGTAGGTAACTTAAAATGTACATAATTATATTCATGAATTCACATTGATACTGCTCTAAAAACGGTGAAAGAAAACACTTTCAGGAAACGGTTCGTCGTACTCCCAAAAAGTCAAAGACGTGCCTTCCCCCAATCTGCACTGGGATGTGTCTCTCACAGAGGGAATGGCCTGTGAGAGACAGTGGCCTGCCTGTGTGTGTGTGTGTATGAGGGAATGGTGTGTGTGTGTGTGTGACTCCCAGCAGTTGGAACATTATAGGCCGTTTATGCTCATGATTCCGCAATGTGTTATATACATTATTTTTTTTTTTCTGTAAATGTGGCAACGTTCTCTAAAGAACTCACCTCAATCTGCTCTTCAAGCTTCGAGATATTGACTTCATTGGTAAGGTTCTTCCCTTCCAACTCCTCGATGTAACCCAGCGAGTTCGTCAGCCGTTGCTTCGCTCCATCCAGTTCGCCCTGAAGTCGAGCCTTCTCTTTCTCGAATTTTTCTTTTTCTTTGGCAGCTGATGTTGCTCCGCTTTTGAAAAGTTGAGGTTATTATGATTATAATATGAAGGTTGTCTATTGCTGGAATTTGGCGTATCCCGAAGTTTCTATATGGAACTAATCTGGGTGGGTTAAATAAGGGCTGATTTTTCAATCGTCAGATATCTTCTATCCGAGGAATAAAAATGACAGTTTTCGAATGGAAAATCTGCCAAAAATTCTGAATTATTCCTCGGATAAAGATATCTGGCGTTAAAAAAAACAGCCTTAAAACTAAAAATCTTTGATGGGATCGATGAGAAAACGCGTTTGCCAAGAAGAAACCTCTTCGCTAGCGACTTGAAAGATCGTTATTGTGTATTGTAGTTAGAATACACAGATTGATGTCGAGGTTGTGGAAATTCGTTGGTTATGTAGGCAGACAGCACAAGACCTAGTATACCCTATGTAAAGGGCAGGGTCGGTCTGGCCTCAGGGCATACCGGGACTTTACTCGGTGGGCCGGTCCTTCCGTGGGCCGGACCGATCATTTTCTCTTCATTTTTATGTAGAGCCAAGCCGTTTATTAGAAGCAAACAGGGACTTGGCACTATGTTCTAAAAGCCTCGTTACAGATCTACAACACCTATCGCTGGAAGCGCTTCAGCCGTTAAATGTCAAACGACCCACGCTTTAGCAAGTCGAACGAAGTCTAGTTGAACGAAGTTTTTCGACTTTGAAATTTATAAAAAGTCATCTGACCAAACCAATTATCACATGAATATGTATGTGTTTCTTGCTGATGGCATGTGAAAATGATATTGGCAGCAACCTAAGTCGTGACGAGATCATTGATAAAGTGGCTCAGAGAAGCGACCTTATCAAGAAAATGCTCATTGTTTAGTAATAAGAGTAGCCGGATAATACAATGGTGTGGGTCGCAGTTAAAAAAAAAATCCCGGTAGTTTTTTAGGTCTCAGACCGACACTGGTAAAGGGGACGTTGTCGCGTCGCCGTGATGTGATGATGATTTCGGCAGGGTGAATTAGCCTAAGCAGAATAAACTCTCGTGCAGACTGGGGCGATACAGCAATATGCCTGTCGCGCCCGCGATATCGATCCAGTCTGCACGAGCCTTAATGAAAGTGGGTTTCGGTTTTTCAAACTCATTTTAATACATCAATAAATAATAATACCACCCTATAACTGTCCCACTGCTGGGCAAAAGCTTCTTCTCATACTGAGAAGGCACGAGCATTGATCACCATGCTTGCTCAAGACGGGTTGGCGATTTTAGACTTACGAGGGCGACACTGAAAGTTTTTAGAACTGGCCACTTGTAAACGATAGAATAAATATAACAGTTAAAATTTTGAAAATGGAACTCTTTGCCAATGTATTTTATTCATTTGTCATTTGTTTACGATTTGGCGGCAAATTGGAAATTGTGTCACGTCAGCATGAATTTAACGTGAGAAAATTTTCGTATAATGATTTTTTATGACTTTCGATGTCATTTAAGTCAACAAGAAAGTTATGATAGACTTCGATTGTCGTTTCACGATGAAGCCCCATCTCGTGCCACTGTTTACAACTGGTTTAATGAGTTTAAACGTGGTCGTACTAATCTCACCGATGATCTGCGTGAGGGACGGCCTTCTACGGCGACGACTGAAGATAACATCAGTGTTGCGGCGTATGGTAGAGACTGACAAAAGAGTGACTTATCAGCAGATTCGGACAAGCTTAGGTTTCGGTATGAGTCAAGTGCACAAAATCCTCCATGAACATTTAGCGATCAGGAAGCTTTGTGCCCGGTGGATACCTCATAATTTGACAGAGGCCCAAAAACTCCGTCGTGTTGTTTGGTGTCGTGAAATGGTTCAAAGATTTAACGGAGGTGTCTCAAATGCAGTGTTCGACATACTTACTGGTGACGAAAGCTGGATTTATTGTTATGGTCCTGAAACTAAGAGACAGTCTGCTGTCAAGGTGTTTCCTTCCGTGTAGTTGCCAACTAAAGTGAAGAGAGGTCGAAGCGTGGGAAAAAAGATGGGCCTCGTTCTTCGGAAGGACAGGTCATTACGCAACAATTGTTTTAGAGGATCGAAAAATAGATACTGCAGAGTGGTACACTAATAATTGCTTGCCACTTAAATTGTCTTGGAAATAGTTCGGGAGAAACGACCTCGCAGTAGGATCCTCCTTCACTACGACAACGCCTCGTCGCACACCGCCAAGCAAACATTCGACTACTTGGCGACCTCAGACGTGGAATTATTGTGTCACCGGCCCTATAGCCCCCACTTGCAATTGCTACCTTGCGATTTTTATTTATTTCTGAAAATAAAAGAAACACTTCGAGGAAAACGTTTTATGGACGCCGAGGAAGCAGTGGCTGCGTCGAAGTTCAAAATGCCGTCGAAGAGACCCCTAAGGACGAGTGGGTAAAGTGCTTTTCTCAGTGGTTCCATCGGATGCAGCGATGTATTGATGTAAATGGACACTATTTTGAAAAGATATAATAAAACTAATAACTTGCTAGTTTGTTCAGTTTTTGATTTTCTAAGAATTTTCAGTGTCACCCTCGTATCTACATACTTGTATAAATAAAATTGAAGTGTCTGTTTGTAATGTCAAAATAACACTTTTTTACTAAATTCATGTAAGAGTATAGGTACGAGCCCCGATGCAAAATAGTTTGTCTAGTGTGAAATTTTCTCTGTGAGATTTTTTCTAACTTCCTTATTTTTGTATATCTATATAAAATATTAAGCTGTTCTACTATCACATGTCGCGGTACTTATGCCATTTTTTAAATTATGAACCAATAAACTATATCAGCTTTTTAAATTTATACATATCCTGTTTTAAATTAGAAGAAGTTATAAGCAAAATAGTTCGTCTAATTGTTAATCGATGCAAAAGAGTTCGTCTATCGGTGAGTTTAAATAAGATTATTCCTTCTTTGTACAATTATGTTGCATAATTTAAATTTGTAAAAGTAATTCTGTGTCATTTGTCAAGTGAGACAGTATAAATTCTGAAAATTTCAGTTTTTTTTCATTAGTTTTCAAATAACAATGGGTCGTGGCAAATCCGTGTGTGAAGAGCTTCGAAAGCGAATAGTTTGTGGGGTCGATGCTGGCAAATCAAGTTACCAAATATCTAAAGACTTGATACTTCCCAGGTCTACAGTCCAATCTATCATTCAGCACTATAAAAGAATAGAACGACTTCTTGTTTGAAGAAAACTGGTTGACGCATCACAAGTGCAGTAGAAAACAGAATCCTGAAGAAAATTATCAAAAATAATCGTCGTGCTCGAGCTGGAGAACTCACGGTGCAATGGAAGGACATGATTCACAAAGACGTCTCAGTTGATACTTGCAAAAGAGTCCTAAAAAGAATGGGTTACGGATTTTACACCGCTAACGAGAAACCACTGTTGACTGCTGTACAAAAGAAAAAGAGGTTGAAGTTTGCTCGTGATCATTTAAATTGGACTTCCGATCAGTGGCGTAGTATCATTTGGAGTGATGAGTCCAAATTTGAAGTGACAGTCGGCGATGAAAGGAAAAAAGTGATTCGGAACAAAAATGAGGCATTTCATACGGATTGTCTGAAACGCAAAGTGAAGTTTCCGGCGTCTCTTATGATATGGGGCTGCATGTCTGCACAAGGTGTTGGTAGTATGCAGTTTGTGGATGGTTCTATCAATGCTGCAAGGTATCAAAACCTTTTGGAAGAAAATTTACTGCCCTCTATTCCGTCACTTAAGCATCAAGATTCCTTCATTTTTCAACAGGATGGTGCTTCCTGCCATACTGCAAGGACAACAAAGACGTGGCTACTGGCGAAAAGCATCCCTACAATCGAATGGCCATCTAACAGCCCGGACTTGTCGCCGATCGAAACCCTATGGTGGAAAATGAATTCTCCGTAAAAATCCATCAAGATCGAAGAGCGACTTAAAGGCTAAACTCTTGCCTGTCTGGGAGTCAATTACGCCTGAGGAGTGTGCAGCGTTGGTTGCAACCATGCCTCTTCGCATTGAAGCTGTCATTGAGAGCAAAGGCGACACAACTAAGTGGTAGACGAACTATTTTGCGTGAGTGACAAGGGTAGACGAATAATTTTGCGTTATGTTTTTTAGAATATTTTTTTTATTTTTTTTATGTTATGTAAAGTCATGAAAGAATTTAAGTTATGTTAAAATAAACTTTAAAATGTTCCTCAAATTGTGGTTTACTTTTTATTAAACGTTCTTAATTATTTTACGAATATTTACTTTCTATAATTTACGCTTTGCACTACTTTCCATACTAGACGAACTATTTTGCATCGGGGCTCGTATACGGTACAATTATAACAGAATATTAAAAGGAAACGAGGCAGTCAGTCAAAAAGCTGGACAGATGACATTAGAAATATTGTTGAGGCTATCTGGTCAAGGAAAGCTAAAGATAGAGAAGAATGAAAACAGCTGGAAGAGGCCTATGTGTCACAAGACATACTGATCACCAAACCGGGAAACCAGATGTGTTAATTTATTACTTAGTTATTATAATATACATTATATGCTTAGGTTCAGCAATAAAGGCTTAAAAATAATATACGGTACTTAAACAAAAAAAAAAAACAATTTTTAATTTTTTTGTCCGCGTCTGTTTGTTCCGGCTAATCTCGGAAATGGCTGGACAAATGACGGGATTTTTACTGGCAGATAGCTAATGTTATAAGTAGTAACTCCATGCAGGTTTCCTCACGATGTTTTCCTTCAACGTTTTTGTTATAGGTATGTTAATCTTTAAACATCAAGTCTTGAACATATCGTCAATGACTACTTACGCGTCGTCATCGCCAGCTCGTTTTCTCGCGTCGAGTTCCTTCTCCAGCTTGGTGACTTGCCTCCTTATGGTCTCCAGGCTCTCCACGCTGAAGAGCTCGCGAGCGTGCATGGCATCTGCTAGAGCCTGGGCTTCCTCTACCAGAATAATGAAAATTTTTAGCAAAGGCCTCGTTGGTCAAATGGTCGCACGCCCTACTGCTGAGCATGAGGTCCTGGGTTCGATTCCCAAATCGTGCAGTTTTATTAGGCTTTTCATCAGGAATTTCTCAGTAGCAGCATGTATTTGTGCCCGGCTGATGGCAATGGGCTCGCCCCTATTACGTGGGAGTTAAACTTATCTGGCAAAACGTGGGTGTACTATAGGTACACCTCTGTCTTACCCTTCCGGGATTACAGGTGAGATGTTATGGTTATGTTTATTAGCAATGGCGGAATTCCACTTCTGCGTAGGATGTGCACGGAGAAGTGACGCACGTTAGCTGCGCGGGTACATTTGTGTGCCAATCACTCATCCTAGAGCAGTGCCAAGTCGGGAATCCCGGGCGGATTTCTGGCCACCGTAGGCGCGGGCTTGTGGACAGTCAGCAATGGGTAGCTCACCGTCCGGTAAGGACCAGGCCCGGGTCGACGGCGCGTTGTATTCCACGCGCGCCTCAAAGAGATCTCGTCAGCACAAGTGTACGGCCGATGCCTGCCGGGGTCGCGGGAAGGTACAAAAGGGTTACCGAGGTCCCTGGCAATACAGGCAACGGAAGGAATACGGGTGGGTTTTAGTCAGTAAGAGTCTGACGCACCCTCTCGCTCCGCTCAGAGCGGGAGAAGTTATTTGATGACGTCCAATCCCAAAAAAAAAGACCAGTGCCAAAGCGCTTAGTGTCCAAAAATCGGAGAAATTCTTAGCAGTATAAGAATGGCGGGAAAGTTGAGGCTAAATTGTATATAAACGGGGAAAAATCGATTGGACTGCAACAGATGCCCGGAAGAGGGCTGGGGGTGCGAAAATGTGTATTTTTTAGGGGTGAAACGCGGTTTTTCACGATTTCTGGGAAAAGTCGACCTACTATGAAAATTTGTAGAAATTTAAAAAATCTACAACTTTTATTAGAACCAACTATTTTTTGACATAACCTTAACAAAAATGAGAAAATCGCTAAAAACGGCTTTTGCATTATTATTTTTATCATTCACAAAAAATATCCGATTTTGATGAAATTTGGTGAACATTTATATGTTTTACATAAGCTGCAACCATTAAATATTTTGTTTTTTCTACGAATTTAATTGAATAAAAAGGCCCAATTTTGAATTTTTGCCTAAAATTTTTGATTTTCCTCCTTTTTCTTGGCTGAAATAATTGTTTAAACAAATTTTTGTACAATCCGAAGTTGAAACTGAACTGCTAAGAATTTTTCCTCAAATGTATCGGCACTGGTCCATCCGTACACGACTGCCCAAAGGAGTGCCGAAAGATCACTCATTTACTCGCTGACTAAACAGGTAATTAAAATTAACATTGCAAGCGCAATGATATTTGTTTTTTTTTCTTTGGAACACTTTTTAATCTAAGAGGACCTCTTAGATTAAAAAGTGTACCACAGCACGGTCCCGCACAGCAATGAAAATTTTATTAATCTGTAACTAATACAACGCTTTAACTAATACAACTTGTTTTGTACTTTTTAATTCGTTTTTTAATTATTTATTTTTTATACAAAGCGAAGCTAAGTGCGTAAAGTAACTACTATAGTAATTGGCCACGCTATAGTAACTGGCCACTTATAACGAAAGAGGTTGAAACAAGGTAATGCAAGCAAGCCCATGAATGAAAAGGACAAAAAATATTCCTGTATCTATTGTATTTACGTTTTAGTTCACATTGCTCCGCTTTGTATAAACAATAAATAGCAGTAGTTCAATTCAACTGGCTCGCCTCATGTTCCGCTACTCGAATCGGATGCGAGTAGCGTAACATGACGCGAGCCTGGCTACTATGGTTTCGCGGCGCAGTGGTAGCCCGCGAAATTCAAATTTTCTTACGTTTTTTGTTCCATAAGAACTTTTCCATAAGAGATTGTTCCATTGTTCTTAAGGAACAAATCTAACTAAGAGACATGTATGAATCATTCTTATTTGGTAAATACATATTTGTTATCGCCGCGAATCATATTTTGATCAAGATTCAATCTGACACTGACTTGCAAAGTGCAAAAAACGTAAGAAAATTTGAATTTCGCGATACCTCTGCTGATCCACCTTTTTTTTTTGGTGGGGTCTTCAAATAACTTCTCCCGCTCTGGGCGGAGCGGGAGGGTGTGTCAGACTCTTACTGACTAAAACCCACCCGTATTCCTTCCGTTGCCTGTGTTGCCAGGGGCCTCGGTAACCCTTTAGTACCTTCCCGCGACTGCTGATCTACCTTAGGCAGTATTCTACTCACTGATTTCCTGGCGTAGTCTTTCAATAAGTTTGTTATTGTCGGCTATTTCGGATATGTAGTCGGTAATGGTAGCGTCGAAACGATTTAGTTTGCTCTGAAATGAATATTAAAAGGATTGTAACTCGATGCAATCATTTTTGTAACAAGCATTTGAGCACTGTGAGCGTTCAGTTTGTTTTCACAATCGCGTTTACGCAGCTAGTTAATATTTTCGTCAATACTGATCGTAATAATTGTTGCAATTCAATTTAATTAATTATTTATTTGCATTAGTTAATCTTATCTATTTCAATTTAATTTATTTTCGGTCAAGTTATTTTAATTTTAAATACGTATTCATCTGGACTACCTCAGCTAGTTAATATTTTTCGTCAATACTGATCGTAATAATTGTTGCAATTCAATTTAATTAATTATTTATTTGCATTAGTTAATCTTATCTATTTCAATTTAATTTGTTTTCGGTCAAGTTATTTTAATTTTAAATCCGTATTCATCTGGACTACCTCAGCTAGTTAATATTTTTCGTCAATACTGATCGTAATAGTTGTTGCAATTCAATTTAATTAATTATTTATTTGCATTAGTTAATCTTACCTATTTCAATTTATTTATTTTCGGTCAAGTTATTTTAATTTTAAGTCCGTATTCATCTGGACTATCTACATAACTGCTACTAGATAATTAATTTGTTACTAACAAAATATGGACATTACCTAGTCTGAAATAAACAATTTTTTAATATTTTTTAAATTATATAAAATAAAAAAAAAACAGTCTTTAAATTAATAAACTAAAAATGCGCTTATTGCTTATCGTGTTTGAAACATCGTTCTGATTCTGTTTAATCTTTTGAAGATGCCAGAGACAGAATTGTGTTTTAATTTTGTTTCTCTTATAATAAAAATCAGCTCTTGTATTTAGAACTTTAACATAGTCGGTTTTTTATACCAACTATTTTATTGTACATAGTGTTAACAAATTATTAAATGATTATTATGATTATTATTATTATGAATAAAGTACAAAAATAACTTGATGGCTTAAACTTGGGTCTAGATAAATCTTGTTACCCTACGGTGTTATTACAAAACAAAGATTTCTTTTGACATGGTTTAAACCATCGAACCAGTTTTCGTAATAAGAACTTTACTATGATTGAAATGCAGTTCTTTATACAAAACTGACTATTTAGTCCGGTACTAAGTTAATCAGTAGTATTTCATTTATTATATTGATTTTCAAATTAAGTTTACAATGTTATTAAATAGACATGAAATGTATTTTTATGAAAATTCGTTACTTTACTGTAGTAATACCAATAATTACCTCTGTAAGATAGTTCAGTCAGAGGGATATAATATAAATGTTCAGTCAGAGGGATATAATATAATATATATTACTTACGAATTACTCTTTTTTATCCCCGAAAAGCGGGACTGAGCCTGTTCCGCGCAGGACATTTAACTTTGGGCTCATTAAAATCGGGACGTCTGGTAACCCTGGCTGTACTGCACTTGTTTGTATAAAAATACCTTACCTGGAGGCTATTTTTCTCCTCACCATACTGGTGGTTCTCCTGTTTGAGCTTGTAGTAGGTGTCATATAGTTTGGTGTAAACGTCTGATACGAACTTCATGCCTTCTTTCTCACGAAGCTGGTCAAGGACCTGGAAGTATACAGTAATGATGATTAATTGAAAGTCATGTATATGATCGAACCCCAAATAATTCCCATTTTGATTTCCAAAAAATATTAACACACATCCGGCAAAGAATCAACGGGACACGGGACGAAATATCGGTCGGAACTAGTGATGAGTCCCTCACTCATGAGGTCCCTCGTTTGACGTACTCGTGATCGCAAATTGGAGTTACTCGAATTTCTTCATTGAACCACCTCACTACACCTCACTCGTTCACGCGTCCTTAAAATTGACATTGACAATATGAAATCGTGGCGAGGGGTGAAGCGAACGAGTTCGTGACTCGCGAGTACTCGCGAGTCGCGAGTGAGTAGAGACTCGTGAGTACTCGTGAGTCATCGTCACACCCGCCCGCCTCGCTCCCTCGTATGTTCGGCTGAATTCGGCTCGGGCTCACGAGTCGTGAGGTGAATACGCCGTTGACGATCCGATTCCTCACCTCAAATGAGGGGTGCTTCGTGAGGACCTCATGAGGTAAAGTGAGGTCCTCCCTCAACCTTCAATAAAATTGATGAGTTACCCATCTCTAGTCAGAACATAGAATCAAATAAGGGATAATCACAAGATTGTATTGTTCGCAGATGACACTTCCCTCATTTTTTAAATCAAACGACTGCTGGTCAACTTTGAACATGTTAACGATGCACTCGCTAAAGTTGGCCATTGGTTTAATGTAAATAATCTTCTCCTGAACAAAAAAAAAAGACTAAACTCATTAAATTTTCAACGCCAAATGTCAGGCAGCTAACTACCAATGTTCAACTTAATGGAATAGAGTTGGACCCTGTTGAGTCGACAGTTTTTCTTGGAATAACTATTGACGCTAAATTACAATGGCGCCCACACATAGAAAAATTGTCAAGAAGGCTAAGTTCGGCCGCCTATGCTGTTAAAAAAATTCGACAGATAACCAATGTAGATACGGCCAGAATTGATTATTTTAATTATTTTCATAGTCTTATGTCATGGGCTTCTTCTCTGGGGAACCTGTGCGGACATTAAATACCGTCATTGTTTTACAACCGAGGTCCAAGAGATTCCCTTCGAGAAAAATTCAAAGAAAGAGATATTCTGACTGTAGCCTCTCAATATATATTTGATAATCTTATGTATGTACACAAAAATATATCAAATTTTAAGAAAATGCCCGATATCCACAGTTTAAATACCAGGAATAAACAATCTTGTTGTACTTCACACTCGCCTCCACAGAGTAGGCAACTCGTTCATGGGTCAATGTATACGCTTTTACAACAAACTTCCTATTGATATTCGAAATTTACCCATTAAACGATTTAAAAGCTGTATTAAAACCAAACTTTGTAAAAAAGGGTACTATATAATTTCTGATGATTTAGAAGACAAATAAGCTTGGGATTGAGCTACTCGCTCTGATAAGCCTTGTGTTATAACCGTAAAACTTGACATTTCATTTATGCAAAATCATCATTATATACTACTATACCATATACATATTGACATTGATGAATATTATAAACAAAATTACGTGAATGTTTATGTACCTTGAAACGTATTATATTACTTTAATAATTGTAAATGTGAGCACTATGTGGGTCATTTTTATTTATTTCTTTTTGTTTTTTTCTCTTAGTTTTAATGATAGTCTGGCATTTTGAGTACTTTATGCGGCCTAACCCAAATGTCCTTTCCTTGGTATTGTTCGTCGAGTCGTTGAGCTCCTTAAGTGTTGAGTTGAGCTACACGATTACTGACAAATGCTTGCACTTACTGGACAGGTCCACTCAAATTCGTGTGGTTCTTTCCTCAAAAGACCATTTCAGACATGGATCTACATGGTCCTCACATGATCTGACCAAGATTATGTCTGGACTTTAAAAGAGACTTTGACCCATTTTCTTTTTTTTTTTGAGGGTGGGAAATCATCAAATAACTTCTCCCGCTCTGGGCGGAGCGGGAGGGTGTGTCAGACTCTTACTGACTAAAACCCCCCCGTATTCCTTCCTGTTGCCTGTGTTGCGGGGGCCTCGGTGACCCATAAGTACCTTCCCGCGACCCCGGCAGGCATCGGCCCTAGTGGACCCCTACTTTTGTGCTGACGACATCTCTTTGAAGCGCGCGTGGAATACGACGCGCCGTCGACCCGGGTCTGGTCCTTACCGGACGGTGAGCTACCCATTGCTCACCGTCCGCAAGCCCGCGCCTACGGTGGCTGGAAATCCGCCCGAGATTCCCGACGCCCAGGGCGTCTCCTGCGGCGGCTAGGGGCGAGAGGGCGCGAAACATGCCTTTCCCTCAACCGTCCCGCCTCCTCCTTCTGTCTCTGCCTGCCCGGTCTGCCCGGCTTGGGCAAAGCACCGCCGTGTCCTCGTGGAGGCGATCGGCAGCAGAGATCTCTCGTGTCCGGCCCTGGTTCAGGCATGGTATGGCGCGAGAGGGCATGGGCAGCCGTCACCTCCTTCTGCGAAGCAGTAATGCTCGCTAAGGAGGAGGCGGGACGGTTGAGGGAAAGGCAAATTTCGCGCCCTCTCGCCCCTAGCCGCTGCAGGAGATGCCCTAGGCGTCGGGAATCCCGGGCGGATTTCCGGCCACCGTAGGCGCAGGCTTGCGGACGGTGAGCAATGGGTAGCTTACCGTCGGGTTAGGACAAGGCCCGGGTCGACGGCGCGTTGTGTTCCACGCGCGCCTCAAAGAGATGTCGTCAGCACAATTGTAGGGTTCCACTAGGGCCGATGCCTGTCGGGGTCGCGGGAAAGTTCGAAAGGGTTACCGAGGCCCCTGGCAACACAGGCAATGGAAGGAACACGGGTGGGTTTTAGTCAGTAAGAGTCTGACACACCCTCCCGCTCCGCCCAGAGTGGGAGAAGTTATTTGATAATTTCCCACCCAAAAATAATTGCCCTAACTTGTCTTGCGCCCTGGATTGAGCAGCAGATCTGTTAGACTCTTATTGGCTAAAACCACCCCGGTGTTCCCTCGCATACTTAGGTCGGCGGGCTGCGGGTGCAAATGCGACTTCCGCTGCCCCGGACTGATGATGGCCCACGCTGCCTCTGGCCCCTGCGAGCCTCTTCACTTGTTATCTCATCCTCATCGACAGCCTGGTTCCACCCTCTACTGACCTTGTGCCATTCTACCCTGGTCTGTGCGAGCCTCTTCACTTGTTATCTCATCCTCATCGACAGCCTTGTTCCACCCTCTGCTGACCTTGTGCCATGCTTCCCTGGTCTGTGCGAGCCTCTTCACTTGTTATCTCATCCTCATCGACAGCCTGGTTCCACCCTCTGCTGACCTTGTGCCATGCTTCCCTGGTCTGTGCGAGCCTCTTCACTTGTTATCTCATCCTCATCGACAGCCTTGTTCCACCCTCTGCTGACCTTGTGCCATGCTAGTTCCTGGGTCGGGCAAGGTGTTATTTGGTGGCATCAGGTATTCCTCAGAAGCAGCTCGGTTCTGGATGTGTGCCAGGTTGATGGCAATAGGCTCGCCCCCTATTACATGGTACTTAAATAAAACTGGCGAAATGCTATATTATGTCCCAAATGAATACGGCGCGGCGTGAGTTTATGTACGAGTAGGTATGTCGACTTATCGACCATCATTAGGTGATTGTGACACATACTTATCTCACAAATAACGATAAATTTGGAGCCTACTAACGCGTTTTTGACCCTTCTCTCAAAGATAACGTTTCAGTAGCTCTACCATGAATTTACTCAGCCAAAACTCGCTAGCGTCTCCGTAAATGATATGTATGAAATATTGTACAGCGCCTCTAGCGGTCTCAGAAAGAGTTATCAAAGACTTTCATCGTTACGTTGGTTCTGGTTTTAATAAGTCCACAAACGATATTTGTACGGATAATAATTACATAAACATAACATGAAACGCCTGTATTCCCCAGAGGGTTAGGCAGAGGTGTACCTATATCACAGCCAACTAGCTTAATCAGCCGTTTAGTTAACATCCTAACTCTGTCGCAGCCATCTGATGCAATTAGCCAGCTAATTGGACGCCTAGGCCGTTCATTAAACGGCCGGCACCTAATTAAATAGCTGAAGGACAACTAGAACTTTGACCAACCACGCGCACCGAAGTGGTAGCAGTAACTAAGCCAGGGCACTCCGATCAAATGGGTTAGGTTAGGTTAGAACTGTGACGTACCTTGGTCATCGGTACCTAATTGGTGCTCGACAGCCGGTGGGATTTTGGCCCCCACTTCCGGCGGCTGGCGCCCAAGTTGTTGGGCGCGGCTGGGGCGTTGTCAACGCTGCTTCCCAATCTGGGGGGCCCGAGCGCCGCCTGTAGGCGGCTCTACGTGGGGATCGTGCGATCGATGGCCCTGTATGGGCCCCGATCTGGGCGGCTGACCTGACGGCCGGCAGCATCGCTGTCCTGCGAAAGCCGCAGAGAGCGATGGCCGTCAGAGTCATCAGGGGATATCACACGATCTCCTTCGAGGCGGCTTGCGTACTGGCCGGATCCCCGCCCTGGGACCTCGAGGCGAAAGTACTCGCGTCACTATACCAGTGGCGCGAGGAAGCGAGGCTGATGCAGTGACATACGGAGTTGCGTCGGTCACAGTTCCGCGCAGCCCTGGTGGCGGAATGGCGGGACAGGCTTTCACGCCCTACTGCCGGCCTCGCCACCATCGAGGCGGTCCGGCCAGTGCTCAAGCCCTGGCTCGGGAGGAGGCACGGCTCCCTGTCGTTTCGGGTGACGCAGGTGCTCTCGGGGCATGGTTGCTTCGGGAAGTACCTGTGTCGCATAAACAGGGAGCCGGACGCCCGGTGTCACCACTGCATCGACTGTCGGGAGGACACGGCGTGGCATACGCTGGCAGAGTGTGCCGCTTGGGAGGAGCCACGCCGTGCCCTCATCTCAGGAGTGGGCAGTGACCTGTCGCTGCCGGCCGTGGTCGAGGCGATGGTCGGCAGCGAGGGGTCCAGGGACGCGGTGGTATCCTTCTGCGAAACAGTCGTATCGCAGAAGGAGGCTGCGGAACGGGAGCGGGAGATCTCTTCCGCTCACCCGGCCCGCAGTAGGCGCACCGGGCGTCGGCAGAGGGCAGACAACGCCTTCTTCCGGCCCCCCTAAATGGGTCCAGGGACGGCGGACTTGGGGACGTCCGCCGCCCCCCATCACACTGGACCCGAGGTGGCGGCGCGTAGTGTTCCACGCGCGCCCCTTTCAGACGTCGCGGGGGTGTTTAAACACCTCACCCCCCCAGACTTGAGGTGGCCCGCAGAGGCGGGCCGGCACTAGCCGGGGATCGTGGAAGTCGCATTAGATCCCATGATCCCCGGTGCAAGTGTGGGACGGGAACACCGGGGTGGTTTTTAGTCAGTAAGAGTCTGACAGACCCCTCCGCCTACCCCAGGGCGGAGGACATCCATGAGGATTTTCCACCCGGGAACAAAAAAAAAAAAAAAGGTTAGAACTGTGACCACCCGCGCACGAGCCGAGCGAGCGAAGCGAGCGATGCCGCGGCAGCAGCCGGCTAGCACTACTTCTAACGGTTAGGCTGTTAACTAAATGGCTAATCAAGGTAGTTGACTGCGACGTCGGTGCCAGCGTTTAATGAACGGCCTAGGCGTCCAATTAGCTGACTAATTTAACCTAGATGGCTGTGAAACCTGTAATACGTCCATATTTTGTCAGTTATGTTTAAGCCCTCTTTAAAGGGAGGCGAGCCTGTTGCCACTACATAATCAGCCTATAATATTCCCACTGCTGGGACACAGGCCTCCTCTCTGTGAGAGGGACTGTGCCGTAATCCACCACGCGGGCCCACTGCGGGTTGGTAGATGTCACATGTCTTCGAATTTTTGGTTCTAGGACTTGCCGGTTTCCTCACGATGTTGATGTTGATAATTTACACAAACTAAAGTTGTCCGCTTGTCCGGGTTCGAATCTATGACCTGCAACTCGTAAGTCGCAGCCGTTACCACTGGGCCACCACTGCTTTGCTGTTGCCACTAATCGGGCACAAATCCAGACTTCGGGCTGCCACTGAGAAATTCCAGTTGGAAAGACCCCATAACGCTTTGCCCGACCCCCGAATCGAAACCAGGACCTCGTGCTCAGCAATAGCGCTTGCGACCACGACACGCACAATGAAGGGTTCGTAGTTGGGATGAGTTTATGCCAAGAACAAACTTAACATTGTAGTTGGAAAACATGTTCTCCCATACGTCGATATACGTCACGGTCAATTCGCCAACTACAAAGTACGTAATTAAAAAAAAAAGTGATAAAACTATAAATTAACGGGGTTCGGACTTTTTCCTTTACTTGTGCTGTGAGACCTTGCTTCTTGTCAAATTTTATAATTCTAGGTCAACGGTGTATACCGTATAGCTTTTGATTTATTTACGAGTATCAGAAAATGTCGTATAACTGGCCATATTTTTTATTGTGTTGACTTAGAAGCTTGATTTTTTAGAACTCGAAGGACCGAAGAGATATTAATTTTTAACTTGATTCCTCCGCGCGTTCCTAAAAAGGTCTCGGCAGACTGAAAGACAGACAGACGGACAACGAAGTGATACTATAAGGGTTCTGTTTGTTTCCTTTTGAGGTACGGAATCCTAAAAATATGTAATTATGAATTATGAATTATTTGGTTTTATTCAGGGGTTTTTCAATTATCTGTCATATCGTCAGTGATATTCTGAAACCGCGGAACTAACAGTGTTTAAAACCGCGTAAGGTAGGTGCAGCGAATTTTACCGGAACGAGGAAAAACGTAATATTTACTAAACCACTTGACTTTCTATTGTTTAAACTTTTAAATTGTCAAATTCCTCTGAATATTGTAGGCATTAGTTATGTAAAATATGTATTAATGAATTAGAAAATCCGAAATCTCGATTGTCTACTTTTGTTAGTACGCGGTTTTAAACACTGTTAGATCCGCGGTTTCAGAATATCACCGACGATATACGTTTTTGATTTTTTTGGTAACAAGTTGTCCTGAAACCCTGAGTTAGGCACTCAATTCTCGATAAGAAACTGAAGCAGTTTCTTATCGAGACTTGAATGCCTAACTGAATAATTTCAAGGAACGACGTTGCATAAAGCGATTGATATCGCTCATATTAAGTCAGTTCGTCCAACAGCCCTCATATTTGCTATTGTTGTTTTAAACTGGTCATGATCGGCGTAACACACAGTAGCAATGGCATTTATTTAGACCACGGAATGGATAAATTTATCTATTCCGTGACTTAGACAGTTCAACAACATCCATTGCGTTAAGTTGTTGAGCAGACAATGTTTTCGAACATATGATGCAATGGATTAGCAATATCCTTCAAAATCATTCAGATCAATAAGGGTATTCATGAAAATTCACGCCTCGATTGTCGCCACTTTGACAAGAGGTCTTCCATTTCCACAATGAATATACAATATGAACAACTAACATTACCTAGATAACTATCACAAAGTGCAAAGTTCGACGGCTCACCTGTTGCCGTCACCACATGACGCTGGCAGAATTGTCGATACCAGCTCAGTTGCCAAGAGGAAAAAAAAAAGATGACGTCATTCGTTTCATTCATTCGTTCATCATTCAGTCACGACTGAACAAAAAGTTAGGCGCATTGTCACTTTTGACAGATGCACGACCTGACATCTCAGTGCTGCCACCTAGGGAACGTCATTTCAGAAAATTCTTATTAGGGTGGAGTTCTATCTAGAATAAGTTAAGTAGTTAGACAGTAATAACCATCTGCTATTTACAGTAAACAGCAACAGTTGCAGCAGCATTAGGCAATAGGTTTAAGGTGGATGGGTCCGCACTGGTAGCCCGTGAAATTCAAAATATCTTACGTTTTTGCTATTTGCAGGTCAGTGTCAACAGGCTTAGCATGACGCTTTCTATTTCTACGAAGAATGGACACAGCTCTTTCTATACAAAGTGACATTGGGTTTCTCCATTTTTGACATCGCACCGTAGAAATCCTTCTACATAAAAAAGGACCTAGACAAAGTTCGTTAGACAGACAAAATGACAGATTGTAGAAGGATTTCTACGGTGCGATGTCAAAAATGGAGAAACGAAATCTCACTTGGTATAGAAAGAGCTGTAATAGTTCGTAGAAATTACGAACTATTACAATCTGTCATTTTGTCTGTCTAACTAACGAACTTTGTCTAGGTCCTTTTTTATTTAGAAGGATTTCTACGGTGCGATGTCAAAAATGTAAAAATCAATGTCACTTTGTATAAGAGCTGTGTCTATTCTTCGTAGAAATAGAAAGCGTCATGCTAAGCCTTCAGGTTGTATATCTTGATCAAAATATAAGTCGGAACCATAAAAAATATGTATTTATAGAATTATAATAATTAAAATCATTAAAGTTACATTTGTTCTATAAGAAATTTGTGTCAATGGATCAAATCTAACTAATGAACCTGGGGGTCTACTCCTTAAGCACGAAGTCTTTAGTTCCGACGGAAGTTACGATCATTACCTACTCCGTATCACTTATGGATAATGATTAGTTCGAAGCCCGAACTAAGAATGAACGACAACACGATTTGACAGCTGTCCCTACATCCGATATGTCTTGCCTGTCCTAAAAATTGAATATGGTACTTGTTTTGACGAATCAACTATTTTCGGATGGGCCCTTATCTTCGTTGACGGACTTAGGGTCTAGACCCCCTGACACTGACATGCTAATTGCAAAAAACGTTGGAAAATTTGAACTATTCGGGCTACCACTGCGGGTCGATCTGCTCTGATAACATATCCATCTGCCAACAGTTTTTTTTTTAATTTTTCGATGTTATTGGGTGGCCTATCTTCTGTTAAGTGGTCATCGCAGTCTATGGATCAGCTTCAACATGGAGGCCTCGCAGGTGCATCATCACTTTACCGACCCGGAGAGAAAGCTGAAATATGTCTTAAGTGTCCGTAATCAGCGTGTGTCGTAATCCATCCGAACTGGATCACAGCAGCGCTGCTTGTGAGTAGTATATTGAAGAAGTCTATTTATTTTCTGTGTTCATAAGTATAAATCTGTTTTGTTTTTTATTTGAGTTATTAAAAAGAAAAAAGAAGAAGAAAAGGAGAGAAATAGATTTATATGTCATAGAAAAATCTATTTATTGATGAAGATGTGGAAAGGAGAGTAAATGCGGGAAATAAAGTGAATGGTGCTAGACATGCGATTGTGACCAACCAGTCGACGCCCAAAGAGGCTCGACTGGCTGTTCATAATGGTGTGCTGGTGCCTACGCAAGTGAATGTTGGGTGTGGCAAAAGAAGTATGAAAGTAGAGTAAATGCTGTGGAAATGTGTTCATTGAGAAGCATTTGTGGTGTGACTATAAATGATAGGCTAAAAAAATTTGTAATAAGGCAACGGTGCGGTTTTAAGGGAGATTTAGTGACAAAAATTGAAAAGAGTATGCTTAGATGGTTTGGTCATGTTGAGAGGATGAATGAATGGCGACTAACAAAAGGTAATTTACAAGGCAGATATGAGTAGAAATGCCGGGAGGGGACCCAGAAAGACATATAGTGACCTCATTGGTGATGTTCTTCAAAAAGGTCAGGTGCGTAGTACTCGCAACCGGCGTGCGTGTATGACCAGATGTATGAACGTAAACGAAGCAAAAGGAAGCATAAGGAGCGTAGCAGGTGGCGTTCTATAGCCCCCATAGAGCACGAAATCGCCGCCCGGTAGCGTGTAGAGATGGAAGTACTGTAAAACGGGGGGTGAATACATACAAGGAAGTCGTTAATTATTATAAAGTAAACACAGAATCCTTTTAGGCAACAAAATATATTATTTTAACGTTAAAATCCATTTTAAAGTTTCATCCCAATTCATCCCTGCATCTCTATTCACCCTGTTTTACGGTACTAATAAAAGTCGTGGCGCGAAAATTGCGTCGAGCGCACAACGTCTGTCACGGACCGTCCCGTCAATGCCGTCAGTTTTTAAGGTTTCAGATAAATCGTAGTACACTGTTTACAGTGACAAAGCGTGTCACTGTGTACTGGTTTGTATGGAAAGTCTTGACAATCCCGTCTCTAGCAGCGGCCGCAGAGGTGTCTCCGTGCTGTGTGGTCACAGAACTCCAGAGGAGTACTCCAGACGAGCTCCTTCTCACAAAGCCTTTACCTTACGGCTAATTAAAATAACAAAGAAAATTACTTTAGCAAATTCCTTTTCAGCTTCGGTGGTCTCAGAGCCGATAGTGACGGCCATGCCGAAGTCTTCCTCGTCATCCATTTTGGAAAGTAACACTAAAACTTACAGAAATGACACTAAAAATATTAACAAACAATATTAAAACAAAACAGGTAAAAAATCTTTGTAAAATCGCGTTCGGTCTCGGTGCACCGCTGTTTATTTGGTTGCCTTGGTAACGGCGTCGATGGCGTGACAAGAGAAAAACAAAGTTTAACCATAGAGCTTTCTAGGTTTCCCTATGGATTTGGTGTAATACTTTTCGGATCTGGCATTTATATTTATTTATATATACTTTATTGTACACCACAAAAATACATGACAAAAATAAATCAAACACTACAAAATATACAATGGGCGGCCTTATCGCTTTCTGCGATCTCTTCCAGGCAACCATGGGATGGACAGTGATTTGCCTGGACATAAAGTGGGGCTGTCGTTGGTGTAAAAAATAAATAAATACAATATATTAAAATTGATACACATTATTGATATATATATATATATATATATATATATATACAGGGTTACAGGGAAAGTCGTACTGAATATTAAAGGAGGTTATTATTCAGGTCATTTCTGATGATTTTCATTCTGAAATAAAATGTCCGAAACTTAACCGTTATGGAGATATTAAATTTTAAAGATTATTTTTAAAAATTCTTTATTTTTTGGCTTTTAGTCGTTTTCTTTGGGATTAGAGCTCCTAGAGTCGGTTTTTTTGATGTATCTAGTTAGAAGACATGTCCATTAATAAAAATGATCAATAGAAACTGAACCTACTACTAACAGCTTAAAAAACTGCTCGACAACGGTTAGCATTATGAATTTTCTAATAGAGTGTTCTTAACTTTGATGAGCTTTAAAAAAAAAAATGTATGGAACTTATTCTGCGAATAACTTTACAAAGTTCTACGTCTCTTTAGCTATTCAAAAAGGTATATCATCTACTAGGTTTGTTCATAAAATCTTAAAATAATGTTATTAGAATAGGCCCATCTGGTAGTACAACATAACAGAATTTCGATACAAAAGAATCCGGCTTACTACCTGGCACTTTTAAACAATGAAAAAAGGTTTGGGTAGACATTGTTTGTGCCCGGGAGACGTGCGGTGACAGGTATTTATGTCATTTTAAATGTCTGATTTGTCAAATCGTGGATAGTGGTGTTTGTTTAGTCTGCTCATGCGAATCTTCCATGGTAGATGTGTTATCCGTGCCTTCCGATTTTTTTTTTGTAAAAACGCGACTTGGCTTGGATTTTTGGACTGTTTCATCTTCTAACTGTGTGACGTGGCTTGTAACTGGACTTTGATTTGTGTTGTGAACATGGCAACATTTACCAACGAGGAATATGCTGACATCCTAATGTGTTATGGATTTTGCGAAGGAGTGTCGTTGCGTGCACGCAATGAATACATGCTAAGGTATCCTACTCGCCGAGTATCTGATATTGGCGTATTTGACAGAGTTTATCGAAGACTACGAGAAACTGGTTCTGTGCTAGTACGTCGGACTGACATGGGACGACCTCGTGTTCTTGATGACGACGACGAAGATAATGAAATACGACGTCTCTTTGAAGCCGACCCAACCACATCAACAAACGTTGTCGCTCGACGGCTTGGTATTTCCCAGTGGAAAGTCTGGTTCGTAATGCACAGTTCTGGGCAATACCCTTACCATTACACGCCAGTGCAAGTAATTGAAGAAGGGGATCCATTGAGACGACTAGACTTCTGCAGATTTATGCTCAATGCCGATAATGAAGATCCGGATTTTTTAAAGAAAATCATGTGGACAGATGAGTCGAAATTTGACAAAGACGGCATCACAAACTATCATAACACCCATTATTGGGCTCCTAAAGCGCAAGGTAACCCCAAGAAAAAAAGACCAAAAGGGTCACAAAGGAGATTCAGTCTTAATGTGTGGATGGGTATAATATCAAATAACTTAATAGGGCCATACTTCCTGCCCGATAACTTGAATGGCGAGACATATGAAAACTTTTTGAGGGAGGAGTTACCCTCTTTAATGCAAGACTTGCCTATTGCATTGAGACGAGACATGTTCTTCCAACATGATGGCTGCCCAGCGCACTACAGAAGAAGTGTTCGAGCATGGTTGGACGAGAATTACCCAAACCAATGCGACTCCCAAATTGGAAGAGGCGGACCCATAGCATGGCCGGCGAGGAGCCCCGATTTAACGCCGATGGATTTTTATATGTGGGGTCATATGAAAAGCCTAGTATACGACCAAATGACACCGATCGCAAATGTCGATATTCTAAGACAAAAAATTATTGATGCGGCTGAGGAAATGAGGCGGAACCTACGAACTTCTGTCGTGAAAAGTAATTTAAGAAAAAGAATGAGACTTTGTGTAAGAAATAGCGGCGGCCATGTAGAACATGAATTATAAAAACATTGCTAAAATTTTTGTCTTTTTTTACGTATTTTAGCTACTTTTAACTCAAACTAAAAATGTACCCTCTCCCAACTTAACTGTTATTTGGGCAATGATTTGCCTATTTAATAGCAAGTGTTATACCTTTTTGAATAGCTAAAGAGACGTAGAACTTTATAAAATTATTTGCAGAATAAGTTCCATACAATTTTTTTTATTAAAAGCCTGTTAAAGTTAAGAACATTCTATTAGAAAATTCATAATGCTAACCGTTGTCGAGCAGTTTTTTAAGCTGTTAGTAGTAGGTTCAGTTTCTGTTGATCATTTTTATTAATGGACATGTCCTCTAACTAGTAGATCAATAAAACCGACTCTAGGAGCCCTAACCCCAAAGAAAACGACTAAAAGCCAAAAAATAAAGGATTTTTAAAAATAATCTTTAAAATTTAATATCTCCTTAGCGGTTAAGTTTCGGACATTTTATTTGAGAATGAAAATCATCAGAAATGACCTGAATAATAACCTCCTTTAATATTCAGTACGACTTTCCCTGTAACCCTGTATATATATATAAATAATATGTAGCGAATTATAAAGCCGATCTTAACACCATTATTAACATTAATTAGGAAAAACTAAAATTTTATCAGCCTAGGGTAATTTTGGAACAGTCAGATGTGGTCGAGGTTTTTGCCTTGGGGGAAAGCCAAAGTAGAAGCATTAGACTTATATATTTTGGATTTTTACAACGCCAGAACTTAAATTGAGGAAAAAACTTAGACCACAGATTACTAATATGTTAGACTTTTACCTAACCTATTAAAATACATGACGCTGGCAGAATATAGTCGACATCGGCTCAGTTGCCAAAGAAGAGAGAAAAAAAAAACAACTAAACGGTCAAGTAAAGGACAGGGTTGTGAGTAGTTAGTAATATATATAATTTGTTAGAATTTTTATTATACGCTGCAGTCTTGATTGCATTGCTTTTGGGATTTCAAAAGATTTGAAATCCCAAAAACAAGATTTGACTTCAATTTAGTGTGAAATCTGCGAGATTTGTAACGAGGTGTCTTTTTCTCATCATCATCATCATCATAATCAGCCTATAATGTTCCCACTGCTGGGACACAGGCCCCCTCTCTGTGATAGGGAGTGGGCCGTAATCCACCACGCGGGCCCAGTGCGGGTTGGTAGATGTCACATGTCTTCGAATTTTGGATCTAGGACATGCCGGTTTCCTCACGATGTTTTCCTTCACCGTTTTGAGAGCAGTGGTGATGAAACAATTTACACAAAGTAAAGCGCCTGTCCGGGTACGAACCTGCGCCCTGCAACTCGTAAGTCGCTGCCGTAACCGCTGGGCCACCACTGCTCTCTCTCTAGTCAAAGTTATTCTCGTCTTTTTCTAGTCAAAGTAATTCAAGGTTCTAGTTATACCTATATATATATATATATATATATGGTACGATGGGTTACGGGATTATTAAAGATTCCGTTTCTTCATGATTTTTTTTATTATTAAATTCTTGAAAGCTACTTGCTTCATCGCTATAAACGCTCGCGGAAATTGACCCTAAAACACAAATTCTTTAGTTCCTTCTTCAAATCAATCGTCCGGAATCAACAGCATCTCCCATCCTCCTCTTCCATAATCATCAAGAAAGGGACAACGATATAAAGATTGATCTAGAAGCAATTGCCGTGATTGGATGAACGATATAATTGTACTAGTAATGAGGATGTTGGTCGTTTGTCAATGTCCTTGATGAGCCCCTCGAGTGTCTCGTGTCTCTCAATTCAGCAGGCTTAGCATGACGCTTACTTTTTCTACTCTACCGTAGACAAGAAATCACTTTTCTGACGAAAATGTTTGTACTGCCAAATTTTTGTCTGTCGGAAACGTCTTTTTTGTCCACTGTTCCATCGACAAAAGGCTTCTCTATGGTTCTGGTGCTAAGCCTGTTGGAGTAGGTATGCCTAGAGATGGTACTTTAAGCTAAATTAACTTGATAAGGCTAAGAGGACAATGAACTGTGACTCGGTTTTGCTTTTCGAAGATTCAGAATATACTTAAATTTTTACTGAAACTGAATAAGCGCCGTCTGTTGATAATAAACACAATTATTTCATACAAATTGACTTTAGTGAACGTTAACGCGATTGAATAAGTATAAACATTCGCGTTAGGCTCTAACCAATATTTTGATTTGTTCGATTGCAGCTATTTCAAGTTAAAAAATCTTCATAACAAGTCCTTTCATTTGATATGTCACACGGTACATTTTTTTTTAATTTTCAATTTTTCCTCCAAAAGTGAACCCCATATTAAAAAATTCATTGATTTACGTTACACATTCGTGTTTGGATCACAAAAATTAATAAGTGTACCAAATTTCAACTCAATAGGTCCAGTAGATTCGGAGCAAATCGGCTATGGCAGACGGACAGACAGACAGACAGACACACGAGTCAAAGTCAAAGTTAAAGTCAAATGATTTATTTCTAATAAGCACATAAAAGGCACTTTTGAACGTCAAAAAATACAAAAAAAAGTAGAATTGATTCTAGTCGCCCCTTCCAAAAGGTAGTTTCGTATGGAGAAGAATCGGCAAGAAACTCCACCGTTACTCTAATGAAACGTTTTACTATATTTTGTATAGGTACATTTATTATATAATTATATGTGAAGACGATGCACCTTGAATAAAATTACTATACCAAAATAGGTAAAAAAAAAAAGAATTAAAAATGAAACAATGACAGATAAATTAATTATGTTATAGATACATGGTGCTCACATATTTACAAGCATTGTAAAGTATACGTTTTCCAAAAAAAAAAAAGTAATAGGTCAGTGTGTGGGACAGAATGTAAAATCAACATTATTTTTTTTTTTTTTAATAATAAATTATACAATTAAAACAGCAACCAGTTTGATTTTGTCTAGGACGAGTGAAAAAACGGAACCTTTGCAGATGGCTCCATTTTTTCCTTTCGAGGTATGAAACCCTAAAAGTGGTGAGATGTAAAATTGAAAGCTTTTGAACTCAACTAAATGGAAATTGACCTGAACAGGGCTTTTTTTCACTTATATCAGATACATTCGGAACAGCCCATGTATTATATCAATATACCATAATATATTATCGTTACTTCAAATAATGGAAAGCATGTCTCCAAGTTTAAAAATACATAATCCGCGGGTTGTGACTTATTTGTTAACCAAACTCGGAACCGGAATAGGAAATGAGATGGAGTTAAAAACAAGTATTTTTTATTGTAGGCAGCACTTGACCTGTAACTACTGGTTATACATGATATTGATTTGATACCATTTATATAACTACATAGTTCTTGCATATAATTGGACCACCACTTCCTGTATCTGTGCCAAAAATTATCATTCTAGGTCGGACTGATTTTGAGATAAATGCCTGGGTGGGACGGACTGACACACCGGAAGTGTGTCTTTGTACAGGAAAAAGTGAAAAAATACCCCATCAAGAAATACCTTGGCCAGTATTCTCAGATTCTCAGAACTAAGCCACCTACCAGTTACCTTTTTACCCGACTGCGCCACAGCAAAGACAGGGTTATTATTATATACTCGTAGTATGTTTTTCACGCGTATCTTTGTAGTTTTATGTGTCGAAGTATCGTAACGGCTGGATGGATTTCAATACATGAGGCTATATCTATCAATCGACTTAACTAGATCACGCTGTGGTTAAAGGCTAGGTTTTGTCTGTTATAAAATCAAAATGAAACGTCAATCTTTCTTTGAAGGAAAATAAAACAATACAAACGTCCTAGAACCAAAAATTCGAAGACATGTGACATCTGCGAACCCGCACCGGGGCCGTCTGGTGGATTCCGTGCCACTCTCTCATCGAGAGGACGCCTGTGTTCCCAGTAGTGGAAACATTATAGGCTGATTACATAATAGTGTATTTTACTACATTTCAAACACAATAGTGCTTGAAAGGGTCTTTTAACACGATTTCGTGATAATATAAGACTGTACTCAAGGCGAACGATGCGATCCATCGATAAAGCTAGCTGTTATAATAATTAACGGTATAATTAATAGATATTACTGATCGTTACAGTCGCAGATGAAGGGATTAAGATAGGTATTCTAATGTTAGTACAAGGCTAGTAGTATTTAGTTATGTAACCAATAATTTTTTGTAACAATATTTTGATTTAAAAGAATGTCCGTGGAGTTTCTTGTCGTTCTTCTCCATAGGAACCTACTACGCATTGGAATGGACAACAAGCTTCATCTTTGTGGACGTCCGACCTCTTGACAATCCAATAGTGCCTTTAATTGATTTAATAAAATGGTTTGAGTTTGTGTTTCAGGAGTGCATCAGGAGTTTATAAAATTAAATATAACATAACATTACGCCTTGTTTTCCCGAAGGGTTGGGCAGATGTGTACCTGTAGCACACCCACATTTCGCCAGTTATGTTTAAGTCCTATGTAATGTAATAGGGGGCGGCGAGCCATCAACCGGGCACAAATCTAGACTCCGGGCTGCTACTGAGAAATTCTAGATGGAAAAACCGAATAACACTTTACCCGACCCGGGAATTGAACCCAGGACCTGATGTTCAGCAGTAGCGCTTGCAACCACTAGACGAACGAGGCAAGTTAAATATTACAGTTTTTGGGGTATAGCCATGTTAGGTAAAGGAAACAACTGCCTTCAGGGTGCCTCAAAGAGATGTCGTCAGCACAAGTGTAGGGGTCCACTAGGGCCGATGCCTGCTGGGGTCGCGGGAAGGTACTTATGGGTCACCGAGGCCCCCGCAACACAGGCAACAAGAAGGAATACGGGTGGGTTTTAGTCAGTAAGAGTCTGACACACCCTCCCGCTCCACCCAGAGCGGGAGAAGTTATTTGATGATTTCCCACCCAAAAAAAAAAAAAAAAAAAAAAAAAAAAAAAAAAAAAAAAAAAAAAAAAAAAAAAAAGGGTGCACAAAATCGCAGCATAAGAGGTTCTGCAAACTGGTTCGTAATCCCGCGGGGTAATTGGGTAACCCACTATCAGTAGCAAACTGGTTCGTAATCCCGCGGGGTAATTGGGTAACCCACTATCAGTAGCAAACTGGTTCATAATCCCGCGGGGTAATTGGGTAAACCACTATCAGTAGCAAACTGGTTCGTAATCCCGCGGGGTAATTGGGTAAACCACTATCAGTAGCAAACTGGTTCGTAATCCCGCGGGGTAATTGGGTAACCCACTATCAGTAGCAAACTGGTTCGTAATCCCGTGGGGTAATTGATTAACCCACTATCAGTAGCAAACTGGTTCGTAATCCCGCGGGTTAATTGGGTAACCCACTATCAGTAGCAATGGGTTTCATTTTGACAGTTCAACAATATTCAATAAAATGATAAATGATTTTATTTCTGTGAGTAGGTTTGTACAACCACTTTTACACGTCAATCATATTTTAAAAACTAGATGAGGTCGGCGTTTCCTATCTGACTATTCTGAGAAGAAAGGCCGAAACAAACTCAGAGGTCACAGTCTCTTTTAAAGTCCAGACATAATCTTGGCCAGATATGAAGGCCGTGTAGATTGGTGTCTGAAATGGTATTTTGAGGAAAGAACCACACACCTAAGTGGACCTGTCTATCCGGTCAGTGCACGCGTTTGTTAGTAATCGTGCAGCTCAAATCAGAACTTAAGGATCTCAACGATTCGACGAACAATACTAAAGAAAGGACATTTGAGTAGGCCGCATAAATGACTCTAACTACTAGACCAAGATTAAAACTAACTGAGAGAGAAAAATAAAAAAAAACAATGATGAGAGTCTTCACATTCACAATGTTGAAATGCCAGTCCGTTTTTAGGCAGAGAAAGTTCGTGATATAAATCTCCCTCAGATCTACAGAAAACCTGTGACTATGCGTACTATCTTTTATCAACACAGACCCCGAGAGCCATTTTTAACTATTAACAAGACGGTGCGGTTTCAGTGAGTCTTTGCGACCCTATGCCTTATTCAGTTCGAGGAATCTAACACGAAGGAATACTTAGCATAAGATGCTTTTAATGAGTAAACGCAGTATTGCTTTTATTCAGCACACTGGATATGGCATCAGGTTTTCACGGAATTCCTATTGAACGATAAACATGAAACATCTGTCGAGAAATGCCTTCGGTACACCTGAAGGTCACTTTGAATGGTTATAACTACTGTTTGGTTCAAGTAATGGACCCAGTACATTTCAAATAGCAGTAAATAACGCACTAGGATCTTTGAAAAATAGGATAGCTTTAGTCTATATTGATGACGTCATTGTGCTATCAATTAGCATTGAAAAAGGGTTAAAGTAACTCAGTTTAGTGTTAAAAACTTTCGATGATTTACACTAAATTGAAAGAAATGCAAGTTTTTGCAAACCGCAATTGAGAACTTAGGAAGAACAATTTCCGAGAAGGTAATACGAGGGCGACACTGAAAGTTTTTAGAACTAGCCACTTGTAAACGATATCATAAAAAAAAAACAGTTCAAATTTTGAAAATCTTTGAACTCTTTGCCAATATTATTAAGGATGTATTTTATTCATTTGTCATTTGTTTACGATTTGGCGGCAAATTGAAAATTGTCTGTCACGTCAGCATGAATTTAACGCGAGAAATTTTCGTACAATTATTTTTTATGACTTTCGATGTCATTTAAGTCAACAAGAAAGTTATGATATAGGGTATTTTACTATAAACGAGAAAAAATCTATAAATAGATTATTGAGATAGTTTAGGCAAAAAGGAGTCGGAAAATGTTACTTTTAGTTCATAAAATAACAAAATAAATTTTAAAATTCAATTCAACGTTTTCAGTTTTTCTAATCTGTTAAAAAACACAATGAAATAGTAGCCGCCATGTTATTACGTCATACCGCTAAGTAAACTAAAATGTGTCAACTGTCAACTGATAGTTAGATAATAGATCAGCGCATTTGTTTACTAGCCAAGTGACTTCATTACCACAGAGCAACATGGCATCCACTGCGTCCAGCGTTTTCATCACACTACGCGCGAAATTTGAGAATGTAAAATTTAAATGCATTTTTATGGCAATTATCGATTGAATAAAAATTTTGGGATTTTTTTGGGGCATATTAGCACTATAGAATTTAATTAAGACACTTTTCAAAAATGGGTGTAAGACCCTATTGGCCTTTCACGATAAAGCCCCATCTCGTGCCACTGTTTACAACTGCAGTGCTATTCTATAAACTTCTCACCGTGAAAACGTAAGTGAAGTGAACGTGGAGTGAATTGTCAGTGTCATTCCACCGGATGGACCAAGGATTACATTTACAATCATAATCGAGATTTTAATAATATTTTTATGCTAATTCTATTGATAATTTTATATAATTTCAAAATTAGTATTCAAGCGCTGAACCGTACTATTTAGGGTTTTTTTTTTAATAAAATAGCAAAACAGAAATTCAGTCCGAAACTCAATTTGGTTTTTTTATTCCAAAAGGATTGGTAATTTTCGCAGCCGCCATCTTGGTTTTTAGATTTGACCACACTATCGGATTTAACACCCCCGAAAACCATGAAAACGACACCCATGATGAAAAAACTGAACATTTTCGCAGCCGCCATCTTGCTTTTAATTTTGACCTCACTATCGGATTTACATAATCAGCCTATAATGTTCCCACTGCTGGGACACAGGCCTCCTCTCTGTGAGAGGGAGTGGGCCGTAATCCACCACGCGGGCCCAGTGCGGGTTGGTAGATGTCACATGTCTTCGAATTTTTGGTTCTAGGACATGCCGGTTTCCTCACGATGTTTTCCTTCACCGTTTTGAGAGCAGTGGTGATGAAATAATTTACACAAAGTAATGCGCCTGTCCGGGTTCGAACCTACGACCTACAACTCGTAAGTCGCGGCTGTTACCACTGGGCCACCACTGCTCCACGGATTTAACACTCCCGAAACTGATGCCCTAGCATCAGTGGGATGACACTGACAGCTCACTCCACGCGAGTTTTCACGGTGAGATTTTTACAGAATCGACATGCTGGTTTAATGAGTTTAAACGTGGTCGCATTAATTTTACCGATGATCTGCCTGAGGGACGGCCTTCTACGGCGATGACTGAAGATAATATAAGTGTTGTGCGGCGAATGATAGAGACTGACAAAAGCAGCAGACTTATCAGCAGATTCGGACAAGCTTAGGCATGGGTATGAGTCAAGTGCACAAAATCCTCCATGAACATTAGCGGTCAGGAAGCTTTGTGCCCGGTGGATACCTCATAATTTGACAGAGGCCCAAAAACTCCGTCGTGTTGGTTGGTGTCGTGAAATGGTTCAAAGATTTAACGGAGGTGACTCAAATGCTGTGTTCGACATACTTACGGGTGACGAAAGCTGGATTTATTGTTATGATCCTGAAACTAACAGACAGTCTGGGTGTTTCCTTCCGAGGAGTTGCCAACTAAAGTGAAGAGAGTTCGAAGCGTGGGAAAAAAGACGGTGGCCTCGTTCTTCGGAAGGACAGGTCATTACGCAACAATTGTTTTAGAGGATCGAAAAACAGTTACTGCAGAGTGGTACGCTATCAATTGTTTGCCATTTGATTTGGAAAAAGTTCGACTACTTGGCGACGTCAGACGTGGAATTACTGGGCCACCCGTCCTATAGCCCCGACCTCGCACCTTGCGATTTTTATTTATTTCCGAAAATAAAAGCAAAACTTCGAGGAAATCGTTTTACGGACGCCGAGGAACGCAGCCACTGCTTGGCTGCGTTTCAAAATGCCATCGAAGAAACCACAAAGGACGAGTGGGTACAGTGCTTTTCTCAGTGGTTCCATCGGATGCAGCGGTGTATTGATGTAAATGGACACTATTTTGAAAAGATATAATAAAACTAATAACTTGCTAGTTTGTTCAGTTTTTAATTTTCTAAGAACTTTCAGTGTCACCCTCGTACGACCTGCAGGCTTAGCATGACACTTTCTATTTCTACGAAGAATAGACATAGCTTTTTCTATACAAAGTGACATTTCGTTTCTCCTTTTTTGACATCGCACCGTAGAAATCATTCCACAATCTGTCATTTTGTCTTACGTTTCTAACGATCTTTGTGTAGGTCCTTTTTTATGTAAACTATTTCAGAAGAAAGTTTTCTATCCCAAACTGTCAAAATCATACTGACAACTGACGGTTGTCTGAAGTAGTGAACACAATTTGCATTTTTCTACTCGTCGACCATAAAGTATATACGGTTATCTACGAAATCATGATTTTACAGGAGAGCGTTTGCACTGTGGTACTCGTAATTAATAGGAAAACAAAGTTGTCTTCTCCTATTTTACATCATTTAGTTAATATGACATTTACCAAGGAAATGGTAAAGGCCAATATTATTATAATATGTTTTGGATCCAAAATACGGTATTTCGACACTTTGAGAAAAATTGTTGTAGTTGTATATACGTGACTTAATATCAGTAAAAATTGAGGATGAAATAGAAAAAAAAATATATGACAAAGCATTTCGTAAAAAGTGCAGTTGACTCTTTAAACTTTGCTGCCATCGTACTGTCTTCACGGAACGTCACTTTTTCTATTCTCCCGTCGAAAAAACGGTGTTCGTGCTAAACCTGCTGGAGACACTAAAATCGAGGCATTAAAAAATGCTCCCATGCCACAAAACCTCAAGCAAGTGAGACACTTTGTGGGACTTGCGGGCTGCTTTCGTAAATATATACTCTGGTAATATATACTCTGCACATCGAGCAAATAGTGGCCAAAGCTTCGAAGTCACTGGGTTTTGTTATGAGACTTGCAGGGTGTTTCAAGAAGGCCAAAACCCTTAAGATTCTTTATTGTTCTTTTGTGAGAAGTCATCTTGAATATGCGTCACAAATTTGGAACCCGTGTTATGACAAATACATTGATCGTATTGAAAATGTACCAAAAAGATTTATTCGATTTCTATGTTTCCGGCTGCGTATACCGTACCATTCTGATAATTACATGAATCTTTGCAAGAAATTTCATTTACAGCCACTTATAAATCGTCGTCGACTAGCAGATTGCACTTTTCTTTTTAAAATTATTTCTAACGATATTGACTGTTCTGATCTCCTTCATAAACTGCGTTTCAATGTCCCCCAGAGATCAGTTCGATTTAATCCACCTATCTCCATTCCTTTTTCTTTTTCTAACTACAGGCAAAACTCATACATATTGCGAGCGAGTAAGGACTTTAATATCCTTTGTATAGAGTTCTCATTTGACCCATTTACCACCAAAATCTATTCTGCACGCGCTCAGCTGAATGCTGACTTTTTTAAAAGTGCATAGTACTTATATACCTTATTTATATTATTTTCTATCGTGCTTGTTAGTGATCCTAAGATTTCTACTAAATTCTCTGTTTTTACCTGTGAGAACCTGTAATTGGCTCTGTGTAGCATATACAATTGTTATCCATTCGTTATAGCTGTTGGTTTTCCTATGAATAAATAAATAAATAAATTTACGAAAGCAGCCCGCAAGTCCCACAAAGTGTTTGCAACAAGAAACATTCATATAGTGGCGCCTAAAATAATGTTTTAAATTCTCTATTATACATTTCAAGCGATTAACATAACATTGGCATAATTATTTAGTAATACAACGTTATCAGTGTCATTAATAAATTATTTATAATTTATACATAGGCGGAACAAAATTTTATCAAACGGTGTAGATAGATAATAATAACTCTACTAAAGAATATGATAATGTTTAGCCTTACAAGGTTCAAAACCCATAAATATGTTAGATTTAAACAAGCAGATGCTTGTGACTTCTTTCGCATATAAACTTCGTCCAGCGTTTGACCAGCTCATGGTCCTGGATTGAATTTTGAAGAATCCTTACCCCCACTGATTAAGTTTTTCTAGTACAGCACCCAATTGCGTGACACACAATCCATTGCTTCATATGTTTGAAAAATTCGTCTGCTCGACAACGTAAATAACGCAGTGAATGTTGTCGAACTGCCAAAATTAAAGGCACTGCAATCATTGTAAGTGGGTTAAGGCTCCCGCAGTCAGGTGCGCCAGAGTCAGAGCTCAGCAACTGTTCCACCGCCACCGGTGCGCGGCGATTAAAGAGAAACGAGTAGACCTGGCTCCCAGTGATTATTATCTCTTCCCAAAACTGAAAAAAGAACTTCGTGGGAAGAAATTTTCAACTGATGAAGAAGTGATGAACGCGGTTTCAGCTTATTTTTCAGACAAAGACAAAACATTTTTTATGAAGGTATACATAAGCTAATTGAAAGATCTGAAAAATGTATAAGGGTAGCAGGTGAATATGTTGAAAAAAAAAAAATATTTAGTATTTTTATTTTCACTTCTCACCCTCCATTCCGCGAACTTAAAAACGCACCCTCGTAGGAACTAATACCGGACAAGTGCGAGTTGGACTCGCGTGGTGAGGGTACCGTACAATGAATATGTCAATATTATTATAATATTTTTTTGATCCATAATACGGTATTTCGACACTTTGAGAAAAATTGTTGTAGTTGTCTTTATATACGTGACTTAATATCAGTAGAAATTGAGGATGAAATAGAAAAAAAAAATATAACAAAGCAAATAATTCTGAGTCGAATTATGTAAAAGAGTGAATTTCGTAAAAAGTGCAGTTGACTCTTTAAACTTTGCTGCCATCGTGCTGTCTTCACGGAACGTCACTTTTTCTATTCTACCGTCGAAAAAACGGTGTTCGTGCTAAACCTGCTGGAGACACTAAAATCGAGGCATTAAAAATGCTCCCATGCCACAAAACCTTAAGCAAGTGAGACACTTTGTGGGACTTGCGGGCTGCTTTCGTAAATATATACTCTGGTAATATATACTCTGCACATCGAGCAAATAGTGGCCAAAGCTTCGAAGTCACTGGGTTTTGTTATGAGACTTGCAGGGTGTTTCAAGAAGGCCAAAACCCTTAAGATTTTTTATTGTTCTTTTGTGAGAAGTCATCTTGAATATGCGTCACAAATTTGGAACCCGTGTTATGGCAAATACATTGATCGTATTGAAAATGTACCAAAAAGATTTATTCGATTTCTATGTTTCCGGCTGCGTATACCGTATTATTCTGATAATTACATGAATCTTTACAAGAAATTTCATTTACAGCCACCTATAAATCGTCGTCGACTAGCAGATTGCACTTTTCTTTTAAAAATTATATCTAACGATATTGACTGTTCTGATCTCCTTCATAAACTGCGTTTCAATGTCCCCCAGAGATCAGTTCGATTTAATCCACCTATCTCCATTCCTTTTTCTTCTTCTAACTACAGGCAAAACTCATACATAGTGCGAGCGAGTAAGGACTTTAATATCCTTTGTAAAGAGTTCTCATTTCACCCACTTACCACCAAAACCTATTCTGCACGCGCTCATCTGAATGCTGACTTTTTTAAAAGTGCATAGTACTTATATACCTTATTTATATTATTTTCTATCGTGCTTGTTAGTGATCCTAAGATTTCTACTAAATTCTCTGTTTTTACCTGTGAGAACCTGTAACTGGCTCTGTGTAGCATATACAATTGTTATCCATTCGTTATAGCTGTTGGTTTTCCTATGAATAAATAAATAAATAAATTTACGAAAGCAGCCCGCAAGTCCCACAAAGTGTTTGCAACAAGAAACATTCATATAGTGGCGCCTAAAATAATGTTTTAAATTCTCTATTATACATTTCAAGCGATTAACATAACATTGGAATAATTATTTACTAATACAACGTTATCAGTGTCATTAATAAATTATTTATAATTTATACATAGGCGGAACAAAATTTTATCAAACGGTGTAGATAGATAATAATAACTCTACTAAAGAATATGATAATGTTTTGCCTTACAAGGTTCAAAAACCCATAAATATGTTAGATTTAAACAAGCAGATGCTTGTGACTTCTTTCGCATATAAACTTCGTCCAGCGTTTGACCAGCTCATGGTCCTGGATTGAATTTTGAAGAATCCTTACCCCCTACTGATCACAAGTTTTTCTAGTACAGCACCCAATTGCGTGACACACAATCCATAGCTTCATATGTTTGAAATTTCGTCTGCTAGACAACGTATATAACTGTTAATAATGTTGTCGAACTGCCAAAATTAAAGGCACTGCAATCATTGTAAGTGGGTTAAGGCTCCCGCAGTCAGGTGCGCCAGAGTCAGAGCTAAGCAACTGTTCCACCGCCACCGGTGCGCGGCGATTAAAGAGAAACGAGTAGACCTGGCTCCCAGTGATTATTACCTCTTCCCAAAACTGGAAAAAGAACTTCGTGGGAAGAAATTTTCAACTGATGAAGAAGTGAAGGACGCGGTTTCAGCTTATTTTTCAGACAAAGACAAAACATTTTTTATGAAGGTATACATAAGCTAATTGAAAGATCTGAAAAATGTATAAGGGTAGCAGGTGAATATATTGAAAAAGTAATCAAGTAAGTAAGTAATTAATTTAGTATTTTTATTTTCACTTCTCACCCTCCATTCCGCGAACTTAAAAACGCACCCTCGTAGGAACTAATACCGGACAAGTGCAAGTTGGACTCGCGTGGTGAGGGTACCGTACAATGAATATGTTATCTACCATGTTTTTTATCCCAGGATAATTTACCCCAAGAACAAACTTAACATTGTAGTTGAAAAACATGTTCTCCCACACATTTCAACTGAAAATGTAAGTTTATACGCACAATATGGAGAGATTTACCATGTCATTTTAACACTATAGACATCTTATAGTAACGAACAATATTACAGTATTTTTTTTTCAAAATTTTAGGCTCAGTAGTTTCGGAGCTAAACCCTCCTTATCCCCGAAACTGCTGAGCCTAAAATTTTCAGAATGGTCAGTTTTAATCTATTTTCTTAGATAACTTTAAAACTATTTATTTTAAAATTATAATATATATATATATATATATATATATATTTGATACCCTCACAACAAGCTCTTTCATTTGCGGAACAAGGTACAGTTTGCAGAACTTGTTTTTAAAATTTTCTAATTTGCTCCCCAGAAGTGACCCTCATATTCAAAATTATTTTATTTACGTTACACACACGTGTTTGGGTCACAGAAATTCATATGTGCACGAATGCAATTAATAGGACACCCATTTGCCCCACTCAAGTCTCTATGTATCTGCAGTGGTCCAGTATGTCGATTCTGTAAAAATCTCACCGTGATAACTCGCGTGGAGTGAGCTGTCAGTGTTATCCCACTGATGCTAGGGAGTGACCAAGCATTACATTTATAATCATAATCGAGATTTTAATAATATTTTTATACTATTGATCATTTTATATTATTTTAAAACTAGTATTTAAGTGTTGAAACGTTACTATTAAGGGGTTTTTTTAAATAAAAAAGCAAAACAGAAATTTAATCAGAAACTCGATTTGTTTTTTTTATTCCAATAGGTTTGGTAATTTTCACAGCCGCCATCTTGCTTCTTAGATTTGACCTCACTATCGGCTTAAACACCGCTGAAAACCATGAAAACGACACCCATGACGAAAAATTTGAACACTTTCGCAGCCGCCGTCTTGCTTTTTAGATTTGACCTCACTATCGGCTTTAACAACCCCAAAAATCATGAAAACGACACCCATGATGAAAGATCTGAACATTTTCGCAGCCGCCATCTTGCTTTTTAATTTTGACCACACTATCGGATTTAACACCCCCGAAAACCACGAAAACGATACCCATGATGAAAAATCTGAACATTTTCGCAGCCGCCATCTTGCTTTTTAATTTTGACCACACTATCGGATTTAACAACCCCGAAAACCACGAAAACGATACCCATGATGAAAAATCTAAACATTTTCACAGCCGCCATCTTGCTTTTTAATTTTGACCACACTATCGGCTTTAACACCCCCGAAAACCATGAAAACGACACCCATGATGAAAAATCTGAACATTTTCGCAGCCGCCATCTTGCATTTTAATTTTGACCTCACTATCGGATTTAACACCCCCGAAAACCATGAAAACGATACCCATGATGAAAAATCTAGATATTTTTGCAGCCGCCATCTTGCTTTTTTATTTGACCTCACTATCGGCTGTAACACCCCCGAAAACCATGAAAACGACACCCATGATAAAAAATGATTGTAGCCGCCATTTTGGATTTTGATATAAAGGTGGTAAAACCAAATTTTGATTTTATTAATAACAGCGCCTCACGCGCGAGTGTCGTGATCTTATCACTTCACTCGATTCTCGTTGCCATAGCAACATCACTTCACTTGGGCTGGATGAAGTGAGCCTAGCCGTGCGCCGGCCGCGGTGCGCGCGCTGCGCGAGTGTCAGTTGAACTGTTGAATTTTGTTATAGTATTGATGACGGTGATTTTATGAATATTATTGTATTATTGGCAACGCGTAGGTCGGTTTAAATTTACCTACCTATAATAAAATATTAGAAAGGTACATATTAAATAATCCGCACGTTTTTTATTCAAATGGTTTATGTATACATACACAAACATCGTTTAGTTAGGTTTCCACATAGTTTGTGAGGGGATAAATTCTATGGTCCGTCAGCCAGGCACACTTTCTCACTCGATCACTTGACACACTCGGTTATCTATTCTTATTGAATAGATTTGTGTTAATAACAACGCTAAATAACGTCGCTCAGTCTTTAGTCGACTCAATCCACTATCGCTTCTTCAAAACACATCGCGGTTGGGTCATGGGATTGCGTTTATTTAATAATTTAACTGATTATGATCATTATAATTGTCATTATAAATAATCAGTTAAAACACATCGCGATTGGGTCATGGGATTGCGTTTATTTAATCAGTTAACTGATTATGATCATTATAATTATCATAAAAATATTATTAAAATCTCGATTATGATTGTAAATGTAATCCTTGGTCTATCCCTAGTACGAGTATCCGGAATGACACTGATAATTCACTCCACGTTCACTTCACTTAAGTTTTCACGGTGAGAAGGTTATAGAATAGCACTGCTGGTGAAGCATTGTCTGTCACTAAATTAATCACTGAACTATTTAATCGACTTGTTACAGCGGGACAAGAAGTGAGATTATAAAGGTTTAAATTTTCATTTGTTCATAACATTAAAAATTATCTTCATTTCATCGGAATCCGTTGCGGCGTAATCGACTCACAAACAAACATGCAAACATTTGATTTTATTGATTCTGCAAATCACACAAACTGGTATTACACGAGGCAATCAAGAGTTTGTTGGGTAATCATTATTTAGGTACACGTGGCAGTGATTACAATTGAGGTCACGGATTGTTACCGACCATTCAGAAGTTGGGAAGTCTGAAAACCATTCCCACATTTAAAATATAGTCCTATTGGTCATCATCATTTAAACAACCAACTGTGTTATGGTCGGCTTCCAAGTCTAATCAGATGCACCTGAATAGCAGTATTTAACATGGACTGACTGCCCAGATAGCCATACATAACAATAACCCAGATAGGCATCAGGCTTAGTGTACCCCTTAGGTAAGATTGATTTTTTTCAGGCAACACTGACTACCCGTAACGACTGTCAAAGAATCGACAGCCGGAACCAACGGGCAACGTACCTACCCAACAATGTCTAGTCCCATACGCTAGATAAAAACTGATGATGACTCAAACTTTAAAAATACCACTATAATCACATAACAGTTTTATCTACACTATTAGTCAAAGTTCATTGTATTATTTATGGCGTGATTTACCTTGACTTATGTAATCATTCATAATTATGCATAATTAAAGAGATTATAGCGTAGCGCAATTGATAATAGGCATGATTCATTATGATTTTATACTATTTTGATTGACCGTTGATTAGGGGAATGGGGGAATCAGGGAAATGGGAATGATAGTTTGAAAGAGGATTTATAAATAATGGAAGAGGAAGGAAAAAATGGTGGTAGCCGTTTCCAGGGCAGGCGCAGGAGAAGTTGTATGACTCACTTGACAGCCCTAGAGGCCAGAAGTTAGCTCTACCGGTTTACAAAAGCAAGAGAAAGTAGAACGACAGATATAATTCACATTAAATGTATGAAGGACGACGCCCGGTAAAGTTCTGTCCAAAGATGACGAAATAAAAGAACGATGGAAGGTTTATTTTGAAAAGCTAATTAACGAAGAGAATAAATGGAATGGTGTGCCCAAAGTGGTACAAGTAAATGTGGGTTTGGTAAGGGAAATTGGCATGGAAGAAGTAAGAAAGGCAATTCAAAGTATGAAAAATGGAAATTCCACGGACCCAGATGATATACCAGTAGAAGTATGGAAGTATTTAAAAGAAGATGGATGTATGTGGCTGTCTTTATTATTCAATTAGTTGTTGCATGAAGGAGTGATCCCACAAGAATGGTGCAATAGTTCGCTAGTGCCCATCTTCAAGAATAAAGGTGATTACTATCGAGGGACAAAGCTCATGTCACATAGTATGAAGTTATGGGAAAGTAATAGAGAAAAGATTGCGAGAGGAGAGTGAGGTTACCCCAAACCAGATTGGGTTTATGCCAGGTCGAGGAACAGCGGACGCCACTTTTGCAAACTTGTTACAAACGTGCACACAAAAACTTGCACATGGTGTTCATTGATCTGGAGAAAACGTATGATAGGGTACCTCGGGATGTGTTGTGGTGGGCCTTGAAAGAGCAAGGTTTGCCTGGGAAGTATGAAAAGTGAATTCGTGCTTTGCGCAGTCAATCTAGTACCTACGTCCGGTCATCTGCTGGCAATACTGACGACTTCAGTGTAGCGGTAGGCTTGTACCAAGGGTTCGGTTTAAGTCCTTAAATGTTCCTTTTTTATTTACTTTTGTATTTCTTGTGCGTGTACCAAATAAATATTTTTTCATCCCATCTATTATAAAAGAGGCGAAGGGTTCCTCGATAAGTGCGAGCAAAATGGGTCATTCCGGCGCACTTATGGGTCATTCAGTCAGTGACAAAATGACTTTTGAATTTGGAAGACTATTTAATTTGAACGCAATTCGCTTCGATTAAGGCCCAGCCGGTAAAAAAAAAGTGCGCTTGCCGACGCGGCACTGAACAAAAAAATAAAAAAAAATACACAGGAACTTCTTATTTGTTTTTCATTACTTTTTGTCAAAATATTACAGACAATTTTAGTTTGATATTAATATAAATTTGTAAGTTAGTTATGTAAATATAAATATTTGTCACTACTAAAAGCATCTTATTTATTTTTCTCATAGAGGGCGATGAAAAGCAGAGTGTGCCACATGGTACCAAATTTTTTTAACCTCGAGCGACGTACTTTGAATCCCTCGCTACGCTTAGGATTCTACTCTAGAATCCCTCGCTAGGCTTGGGATTCTACTCTAGAATCCTTCACTTCGCTCTGGATTAAAGCAATCGCACTCGCCCTCAATACATTATTTTGGTCCCTTATGACACAATCTACTATTCTTGCATTCTTACCACTTCCTGTTGATTATGGATGCTCTGACGTCGGGTCAGAGTGTCGAGGCGACGAGGCGACGAGGCGACGAGGCTCCCTGGCGCATGCTGTTTGGCTATGACTAGTTCTTGTCGGTGAAGATGGACCTGAGATCCAGAGCAGATTGGAGAAATGGCAATAGAAGCTTGCTAGCTTCTATTGCCATTTGCTAATGTTGGCTTGAAAATCAGCAGAACCAAAACTGAATATATGTTTATGGTGCGCTTGTCCCAGTCTTTTATTTATTTTTTCCGTGGAAAATTATCAAATAGTTTCTCCCGCTCTGGGCGGAGCGAGAGGGTGTGACTAAAACCCACCCGTGTTCCTTCCGTTGCCTGTGTTGCCAGGGGCCTCGGTATCCCTTCCGGACTTTCCCACAACCCCGGCCTTGTACCGGTCTGCTCCAACTTTCGGTATCTCGGTTCACTCATGAAAAGCGATGCGAAGGAGGTTACTGAGGACTGTTAAGCACAGAATTAGCACTGGATGGAAGAAATGGCAGCAGGTGACGGGAACAATCTGCGACTCCCGCATTCCCCTTTACCTTAAGGGGAAGTTTTATAAAACAATGATAAGACCTGATGTCTTGTATGGATCAGAATGTTGGGCCACCAAAGGGGAATGAAAGGTTGCATGCCGCTGAGATGAGAATGCTAAGAGGGATGTGTGGTATTACGCGAATGGATACAATAAGGACTGAGTACATAAGAGGAAGTCTGAAAGTGGCACCGGTGACTGAAAAGTTGTGTGAGAACCTGTTGTCATGGTATGGACATGTGATGCGGAGGAATGCGAAAAATGTCGTGAGGAAAGTTTTGAGTATGAATGTGGATGGCTATAAGAGTAGGGGAAGACCAAAGGAAAGATGGATGGACTGTGTGAAAGATGATATGGCTATATAATTAATTAGGGAAATAAATGCTTTTATTCAGTAGGGCAAATTTTGAAAAAGAAAAGCGTTTTTGCAGCTAGAATAAGAGTATACGAAAAAAATAAAAAAAACTAATACAAATATAAAGAGACAAATAATCAGACTCTTTGACTACATACTTAAAAACGAAAGCCTAAATAATTTTTGGTAATGTCCATCTACTTAATTAGTGGCGCCCTTTAAAAAGTACCGCAAGGAATAGCAGAAGAAGCCGCATCAACAACAAACGAGACCGTCACTGACGCGCTGTTTGGGCGTAAGTACTATGCTAACGGTAGACGGATAAATAAAACGCCTGGTTATAGAATAACTTGAATAACTTGAATTTCTATATTTAACAACAACAGAATTTTACATTAGGACTAGTTATATGATGACACAGTGTGTCAGCTCAGCCAACTCCTTAATCTTTTCTGCCTTCTAAATTCGCATTAGCGTTTACCTCATAATATTATGATTTATGAGATAAAAGCTATGATAATAATATTACTCGAAATGGTTGCAAGCTACAACCATACAGGTCAAAGGCTCCTACAGTACCCACTACTTCAGCGAATAGACTGTACCGAGGTATAGGTGAAGATCGGGATCCCGAAAACAACCTTAAATTAATTAACTGACAGACAACGCACAGCGTAAACTGCTGGGTTTAGAAGCGTGAAATTTTGCACAAAAGTTACTATTACAGCGAAAGTGAGTACTAAAGGATTTTTGAAAATTCTCTCTAAATAGGGAATGAAATTTTAGATAAGATAATATTTATTTGATTAAACATGTAAGCAACATACAAAAAAGACATGCATGCAAGATGATAACAACATTATTGGGTACAGACATGTTTTCCGAATGATGTGACGTGCGAATGTCAACAAATATTATTAAATACAACATCATCATCATCATCTGCCTGCCTTTTCCCAACTACGTTGGGGTCGGCTGCCAGTTTAACCGGTTGCAGCTGAATACCAGTATTTTACATGGAGCGACAGCCTATCTGACCTCCACAACCCAGTTACTGGGTAACACGATACCCCTTGGTAAGACTAGTTGTCAGACTTTTGGGCTTCTGACGGCCCGTAACGACTGTCAAAGATCCACGAATAGCAGCCGGGACCAACGGCTTAACGTGCTTTCCGAGGCACGGAGGGGTCTTGGTATGTAAAGATGGTCACCCATCCACGGACCAACCGCGGCAAGTTAATCATTAATTACAAAATTGTCTTAAAATAACAATTATTTATTAATTGAAGAATAATAATAATATTTTAATACATTTAAATACAAAAAAATCGAACAGATATAAACAAATAAGTTATTAAGACATTTGAACAATGATCAATTCAAATTCAAGTCAATTTTAGTCAGTTTTGTATGGTAGTTCGCCATTTTTACCGATGAGAAATCCAGCCAGGCGCGGCTTGAAAGGAATAACTTTGAAGCTTTATTAAAATATATTTATTTACATAACCAAATTACAAGATGACTATTAACATTAACTAAATTAAATTAAAACTAAGTTAAGCTTAAAAAAGGCCCTCGGGGCATTGTACCGAGGATGCTGGCGGCATTTCCTCGCTGAATTGCAATGCTGATGCGTTGCGCGAGAAAGCCGCCAGCTTTTCGGTCACCAGTTACATCAACTAGACGTTTCAGCTTTATTTAGTTTAATTATTAAGTTACAGATGAAACCACTTCTAAGAGTGGAAAACTTTTGTCTGCAACATATTTAAACAAAGGTATTTATCAAATACACTTATTAGTACTTGGAATATTTGCTCCTAATTAATTGATTACGACAAGGAAGTACCTTCAAAGTCATCACGTTTAATTTTAAAGGATATTTATTTCTTTGTTATCGTCGAAGATGTCATTATTATAAGTATACTTGTATATATTATATTATTGTATATATTCTTAATTCAGATGAAATTCTTTCAAGCATGAAATGGGAGCTTGACGAGACGTGAAGTTTTTTATTAAAATCACAAGGGTACTCCATACAGACCAATAAAACATTCAAAAATACTTCGAATTAGATCACGAAACTTTGCATAATAACCAAACTAAATATAAAGCAGATACCATGTTTTTTTTTATTATTAACCCTTTACTTTCATCGTAAAAAGAAATTACATAAACTATTGGCGCCTTGGATCCTTCTCCCTGCCGCGACCGCGAGCAGCAGTGTGCGAGCGAGATTAAGAATGAGGTGGCGCTTAAGACGCCTAATGATTCGACTACGTCTGACCTAGTGATTTTAAATTGAACATCACGTCTAGACGACTCGTCTTATTAGTTTGAAAAAAATATATGTTATACTAGACTATTGTCTTCGTAATATGATATAATCATATTTGAAATAATATATTTATAATATAGTGCATTTAATTTGAAAAGTAATGTCTAACGCGGACAATAAAACGATAATTACGCAAAAACTAACAACGGGCGTATTTTCATGAAACTTTCACCATCTAAAAGGCAATTTAACTACTCAAATTTTAGTATACGGCTTCTATTTGTTTTGTGATTAATTAATCAAGGTGGGTTGTTTTTTCGAATAAGCTTGGTGCGCGTTGAAGCGGGGGCTCTTGCGGGCGACGGGCGGCAGTGTTTCGCTGACCACTGTCACGGGTAGACGCTAACGCTCGGCGCTCGGAGCCACCATAACACGATTTTATTCGTTTTTAAGGACACGTTTGCAAAATTTATAGGTATAGAATCCAACTACTACATTGACACGGGTCACACACACAAGTGTACGCACGGTTAGCTGCGGGAATAGTAGTCAAGTGAACTAATTTGGATCCTTTGAGTTTTTTCTTTCTTATTTCGTTATAATTCGTAGGTACTTACAAAAAATATTGTATTGCTCTTTATAATTTTACGTAATAATTCTTAGATACAAATACTTTAGTATTTGTATCTAAGAATCCAATCTACCTAGGCACTAGAAGCTCTCTACTAGTAGAGAGATGTGGGCTGTGGACTTTAGGCAAGTTTTATTAGTTATGATGAGACCTTACCTCCGGACTTGATGAAGTGACCTGAAGGTGTACTTCGGTGACTGGTACTGGAACTGGTCGACGAGTAGGACTAGGTGTGCCGAGTTTGGGCTCATTTTGATAGTTGTGATGAGACCTTAACTCCGGACTTGATGGTGTGACCTGAAGATGTACTTCGGTGACTCCTACTGGAAGTCGTCGACCAGTATAACTAGGGGTGTCGAGTTTGGGCTCGTTTTGATAGTTATGATGAGACATTACCTTCGCACTTGATGGAGTGGAGTGACCTGAAGGTGTACTTCAGTTACTGCTACTGGAACTCGTCGACGAATGGAACTAGGTGTGCCGAGATTGGACTAATTTTGATAGTAATGATGAGAACTTACCTTCGGTCTTGATGGAGTAACCTGGAGGTGTACTTCAGTGACCGCTTCTGGAACTCGTCGACCAGTAGAACTAGGTGTGCCGAGTTTGAGCTCGTTTTGATAGTTATGATTAGACCTTACCTACGGACTTGATGGAGTAACCTGAAGGTGTACTTCAGTTACTGCTACTGGAGCTCGTCGACGAATAGAACTAGGTGTGCCGAGTTTGGGTTCGTTTTGATAGTTATGATGAGACCTTACCTCCGGACTTGATGGAGTAACCTGAAGGTGTACTTCAGTTACTGCTACTGGAACTCGTCGACGAATAGAACTAGGTGTGTCGAGTTTGGGTTCGTTTTGATAGTTGTGATGAGACCTTACCTCCGGACTTGATGGTGTGACCTAAAGGTGTACTTCGGTGACTCCTACTGGAAGTCGTGGACCAGTAGAACTACGGCGGCCGAGTTTGGGCTCGTTTTGATAGTTATGATGAGACCTTACCTCCGGACTTGATGGTGTGACCTGAAGGTGTACTTTGGTGACTGCTACTGGAACTCGTCGACCAGTAGAACTAGGGGTGCGGAGTTTGGGCTCGTTTTGATAGTTTTGACGAGACCTTACCTACGGACTTGATGGAGTGACCTGAAGGTGTACTTTGGTGACTGCTACTGGAACTCGTCGACGAATAGAACTAGGTGTGCCGAGTTTGGGCTCGTTTTGATATTTATGATGAGACCTTACCTACTTGATGTAGTGGCGTGAAGGTGTACTTCAGTTACTGCTACTGGAACTCGTCGACGAATGGAACTAGGTGTGCTGAGATAGGGCTCATTTTGATAGTTATAATGAGACATTACCTCCGGACTTGATGGTGTGACCTGAAGGTGTACTTCAGTGACTGCTAAATTATTATTGTATACTATTGTATATTTACATTTTTTTTTTCTAATTGAACAGACAGCTGTGCTGCTGTGGATTTTGTTGCGCCACTTCTTCTTCCCAGCTAAAGCGTTTTGGGGGACTCACAGTGTTTTATAAACCCAAAAAAAGTGACATCGTCTTTTTATTCCAGATTCGTGTAGATTGATTCAAAAGAAACGCTAGAGTAAAATACCGAGGTTTCTAGTACATCTAGATGATGAGATATAAATTTTTGAAAATGCCTAAATTTTTATCCGGATTATTAAAAAAAAAATCATAATAAATTACTAGTTAAAATTATTAGCAAACTGATTAAATTCATGCACGAAGATTTTAAAGGCGCAAATTACCATGTTATCAAAAAATATTTAGGTTCATTTAAATCGACGTTATCATTTTTTTAAATATTGTCGATTTTATTTTTAAACTCGATTAATCCTGAATTTCGCTTCTTAATTTTTTTACATAAAATTGCTTTATATGTGGCCTATACACACTAAAAAATTCAAAGCCCGAATCCGTGGACTAACGAAGTTATAATCATTAGAAATTTATTGCTAGGGTTGGCACTTACAACCAATGTAAACCCGGGTATAAATTGATTATTTTTTTTTTATTATTTCACATAGGCTTACATGGGCACTTACAAAACGTCAGAAGCTAGTGCGTGATTCGCAATTAGTCGTTTCCTATGGAGAAAAACCGGCAAGAAACTCTATGGCTACTCTTTAAAAAAAATGGTTGATTTACAATATTTCCATATACATAATATGTGCTGAAATATATTATATTTTCACCCCACTTATTCGAAGAGGACGGCTTAGTTCGCCTCCAAATGCACCCAAAGGTGGTGTTTTCTGTAAGAAACTTTCAGCGGCCAGTGATGAGTATTCCAATTTCAAAAAGTGCGCGGCAAAGATGATTGCTGCGCAGTTATTAGAGGATTCTGTTCATAAGTGCGCCGCAATTTAAATTGCCACGCACTTTTTGAAATTGGAACATCTTAGCGTTCAGCTCCAAAGAAATCGAACGAAAATATTGTTTGAATAAAGATTGGCTGGTATGACGGCCCTCAACTCAAAAATGTTATTTTGCTCCCTTATAATACAATCTACTATATATATATATTGTATTTGATTCGAACTGTTATGTCGTGATGGTCCTGTGGTTCAGGCCCGCTTTTTATGCACGAGGTTGCTGGTTCCGTACCGAGCAAGTACAAATGTAACTTTTTAAATTCATATATACTGTCCAAGTTTAATATAGACTAGCCATGTCTATAATAAACTTGGACAGCACATGAAAGAAAGAATTGATTTTATCTCATCTTGAAGTATATTGTGTATATAAGTGTAAATGATGAAACTTGTTGACCAAATAGATAACTAACTAAACTTTAATTGCAGATATTTTAAATATCAAAATCATCAAAAACCAAAAATAAATCAATCAATCATTAATCATTTTCTGCAGTCAACATTTCGTGGTCGTCTATATCTTCAGTAAATTCTTTCTCATTGTGATTTGGTTTAAGTAACGCCAAAGCAGCAGCAGGTAATGGACGTTTTTTCAGATGTTTTCTTCTTTGGAGCTGCATTTCAGCAGCAATAATTGGGTCGGAAGACACTAGTGGTCTATGAAACAGATCATACATTGTTTGTTTACGATCAAATTTGCGTGTGTGGTGCTCCCGATCAGATCGCCAATATTTGTTTCGTGATTCGGCGGCTTGCTCGGAAAGCATACCGATTGGTAGTGGTGTTTTGTCAATAATAGATGCCCCATGAATTAAAATTTTATGAATGGAAACCGTCATAGGATGCCAGTCATAGACACTTACATATTTGTAGGCAAGGTCTTTACAGAATGTACCAAATTTCTCTGCATCTACGGGAATTCCACAAGAGATCACGATTAAGATAATGTATAAACCATCAAGAAGCCAAAGTTCTAATCCTAAAATATCTGCAAAAGTTTTTCGGTTTTCATCTGCCAAAACTATGCGGCTTGTGTTGCCATCATTCGTGGTTCCGGAATTAGGAAGAACGACATCTACCAATACACCAATTTTATCACGTATAGCATCTTGGATACGTTTTTTTCTCTCCTGTACTGCAAGCCCTTCTGGTGAAGATTGCTTGATACGCCATTTTTTCACTTCACATTTGTATCCGAGTTTGAGAAGAAACTCCAAAACTCGGATCCAGGCGTGCAGAGGATTGATACCATGCGTCAACGTATCTGAGTCAACTGTTTTCGAAAATGCAATGTCCAAGTTGTTAAATTGTGTTGCTGTAAGTGCACAATATGGACAACGCATTTGCGATGGCGTATCAAGTATCGTATTAAGAACTTTACCGTCAATTGCCGCTAAATATAAATTGCTGGTAGCGTTGATTTGCTGCCCACTCGGTAATTTATGATCGAAAGGAGTAAGGTGTTCGATTTCTTGGTTAACTCTGTCTTTTTCGGATAAAATCAGTTCTTTAGATTCTTTTTTATAAATTATTCGCAATGAGCGGCAAGATCTGTAAGACTGAGCTGCAATGTTTGTCCACAATAATACCTTATAATTTTGGGTGCTTTGATGGTAAATTCTTAAAGGTACAAAAGTTGTAGCAAAAATACTGCTTTCGTTTTCTCCTTGATCCTCAAATGCTTGTTTGTACAAAGCTTGCCCCGAACTACCATCAAAACCCCAAACCCCTTCAAAGACACAGTCTAAAATATTTGTTCCTATTTTGTTGCAGTATTGTGAGAATACTTCACCTTGCAATTGCACAATGCGGCTAAAAGTGTGCTGCAGGAGTGACTGTAAAGGAACAACCGCTTCTCGTTCTGTAATATTAACAATTTCTGGGTAACAATTTTGTTTGGCTTTCAAAATTTTATAATACGGTGGGTATGCCGGAAAACCCCGCTCTTGCAAATCTAAATGAATAAAATTATATGTCTCAACAGTCATGTTTTTGTCAATTAATATTGCTAGAGCTTCTTCTGCTGTGTAAGGTTTTGTAGTTGTTGTAATTTTGTTGGCTATTTCCGTGACAGCGACTTTCGACTGTAGGCACGACTCAATCACATTTGCAAATACCGTTGATGTATGATGTGAGACTTGCTCTCCACCAATGTGCAAGGTATTTGCAAAGGCTTTGATCCTTTTTTGTTGAGGCTCACATTCCAGTGTAGACTCTTATCTTTGGCGACTACGGATTTGCTGACGTTTGCTAAGTTTCCTGAAACTATCATCGTCAGTGTGTTCAGGTGGAGCGCTAATGTAGCCGCTAATAAACGTTTCACTTAGCCACTTTCCATGTTTTTTCATAAAACTAGACATGTTCTTACATTGTTTATATTTTGTATCACACTTGGACATCAGACTAGAAAGTGTTGATTTTATCTCATCTTCAGTACGAGAAATTTGATAGTCAGCCCCAATTGTGTTGACAATCAAATTTACTCGTTCTGAAAGAGATAAATGGCGTTTCCCTTTCATTAGTTGGAAAATATCCAACCTAGATAAAATTTTTGAACCTGAGGTTCCTTCACCAGACGCCTCTCCTAGCACTGGAGCGATCACCCCCGGAGGTTGAAGGATGTCGGCTGTGGCGCTATCCACAACTTCACTTGCCACTCGTGAACCAACATGAGGGTTGGCGCCCTCATGCCCTCCTAGCATTAAGTCCTCTGATCGGAGCTCAGAAGGACATCCCTCAGCAGCATGGGTCAGGTGCTGCTGAGGCAAAGTGGCATCAAGGGTCTGTGACGGCTCCATGATGCCTCACCCCCGTTCCTCCAGGCTACGTGTAATGATATGGGGTTTCAGCAAAAGCCTATCGAGGGTGGACCTCTTCCCATACCACACGTATCCCTTCATCAGAAATTGACACAACTACGGATTATACATAAACGTGTACTGGCTGATTCATGAAATAATTTTTACAAAAATAGTTTTCATCTTTCACAATATAAGTGGAGATTATATTGGAGTGTTATAAACATAGATCGGAATAGGTAGGCCTATTTATGTACTTGCCATGAGTTAGAATAATATAGATATTCCCCGAATTCCGGGATTTCTTTTTTAAGTAAGTAAATAGTGAAATCATAAAATAACTATTCTCGCTCCGGGATAAATGAAAGATTCCTTCCTTTCCGAAAGAAAGATTTTTTCCTTTCTGACGGGTAGGTAAATAAAAGAAGGACGGAATTAGCGGCAACGTCGCGCGCTTATTGGCTTACATAATACATTTTTATACGTATTAACAAAAAGAATTAAGTTCAATTAAATGCCGTAGTATCAGCCGAAATTCCGTGGAATATCCATATTCCATATCAATGTTTGCAGTCAATGAACCAAAATAGGCCTACCTATTCCGATCTATGGTTATAAATCACAATAATTCTACATTTTTCGTTTTAATGAACAAAACAAACAAAATTAACCAAAAATATATTTTTACAAAATTGACAACCCTAACATCAATTCGATCCGGATAAACATATTATCAATCATAAATTCGTTAGTCCACGGATTCGGGCTTTGATTTTTTTAGTGTATATAGGCCACATATAAAGCAATTTTATGTAAAAAAATTAAGAAGCGAAATTCAGGATTAATCGAGTTTAAAAATAAAATCGAAAATATTTAAAAATATGATAACGTCGATTTAAATGAACCTAAATATTTTTTGATAACATGGTAATTTGCGCCTTTAAAATCTTCGTGCATGAATTTAATCAGTTTGCTAATAATTTTAACTAGTAATTTATTATGATTTTTTTTTTAATAATCCGGATAAAAATTTAGGCATTTTCAAAAATTTATATCTCATCATCTAGATGTACTTGAAACCTCGGTATTTTACTCTAGCGTTTCTTTTGAATCAATCTATACGAATCTGGAATAAAAAGATGATGTCACTTTTTTTGGGTTTATAAAACACTGTGGGACTGTCTTATGTAATTTTGACGTTCGAAAAGTTCTGATTCTCAGCCTAATTTGAATAAATAACTTTTCATTTTTATTTAATTAATATTTCCTATTCATGTATGGACACATTTATTACCTACTAGCTTTACCCAGCCCGGCTTCGCACAAATTGCACTAAGTATCTCAACTTAACCTACTTATAATCTATCTACCCTACCTACCAACCTTACATACCTACCTACCTACTTACCTACCCTACCTACCTACCTACCTACCCTACTTACCTACCCTACCTACCTACCCTACCTACCTACATGCCCTACCTACTCGTACCAACCTACCTACCCACCTAGCTAAAATCAGACAGGATAGTTCTCACCATCTGAAACGTATGGTTACCCTACGAAATTACGTGCGTACAGTTGCGGGGTCGCGGGGGGTGACGCATGGCTCCACCCATTCGCACAAGGTCGCCGTCACCTAATGTCGCCTTAAGTATAACGGACTCTTAAGTTAGTTAAAAGTTAAATATCTATTATAGTTAAGTAGTCCACAGACATAAGATGGTGTAATAAAAGTTTTATTCTTGTTTTATGATTAAGATAAGTTTCAAGCAGTCTCTTATCCTAATCAACCTTCATATCAAAATTTAATCAGGAAGCTTCAAAGCTTGTTTTTTTTGCACTAACTATAATACTTGAATTTATTGGTGTCTGTTATTGTCATTAATTGTCTGATTATCCTCATCCTGACACATCCAAACACAATCGCAACGTCTCTGTCTGTTTGTCTGTTAGTGATCGTGAATCTCGAAAATCACTGTTCTGATTTATGTGTTGTTTTGGTAATTTATAGATATGTTCAATTGTTCACTAGCTAAGATTTGTAGGTTTATAGAGGGTAGACCACACAAGCAGAGTCATGGGCACATCTGCTTATGTAGGCGCGGGCTTGCGGACGGAGCATTGGGTAGCTCACCGTCCGGTAAGGACCAGGCCCGGGTCGACGGCGCGTTGTATTCCACGCGCGCCTCAAAGAGATGTCGTCAGCACAAGCGTAGGGGTCCACTAGGGCCGATGCCTGCCGGGGTCGCGGGAGGGTACTAAAGGGTTACCGAGGCCTCTGGCAACACAGGCAACGGAAGGAATACGGGTGGGTTTTAGTCAGTAAGAGTCTGACACACCCTCCCGCTCCGCCCAGAGCGGGAGAAGTTATTTGATGATTTCCCACCCAAAAAAAAACTGCTTATGTGATTAACGTTCATTTATTCGGATTGTGACATTCACAAGTTATGTGCTTTATAAGTATGTAGGTATATACAGTTTTAGCGAAGTAATTATTATATTATTATTATGCATGTCATTTGCATCGAGGTCGCTGCTTAAAAAATAAATACATTACATACATACCGTGTGTGTAAACATGTAAACGTTACTGGCACACACAGAAGAGACTGCTTTTGTTTGAACATGGATATAAGAGGACAGGAAGACCAAAGAAACGAAGGATAAATGGTGAGAAAGGTGATATTTATATGGCAAGGTAGGCGGAGGATACTGAGATGACGGCTGATAGATGTAAGTAATGTATGGAAGAAGAGGAGAATGGTATAGGGATCTATCCCTATCCCATTCTCTTCTTGCCAAGGCCGAGGCGTCGCTAGCACAGCGACGCCTCGGTGGAAGTGTCGATTCACCCGTTTCAAGCGAATAAATTCGTGCGAATCGACCAATAAGCCGGATAAGCGCGCAAATTCTGTCACAGCTCACCTTCAAAGCCGTCAGTTTCTATACGTCATTTGTGACGTAGTGCGAGTAAATGGTGACACGCCTTAAGAGCCATTTCACAAAATTATTGCGCTCGAGTTTAGGTAAAAGACGGCAGTATTGTGTATGTGTGCGCAGCTACCCACACATACACAATGCAAGCAGTGTAGCGCGAGTGTTGAGATGGACTAAACAGTCTTGAGCCGTTATAATCGTTATGCACCATGTTTAGAGATTTATGAAAAAAAAAAAATTATTTATTCAGTCTACTAAAGCTTTTTAGACTAATAAAAAAACACAAATATATGTTATGTAAAGTATGTAATAAAAATTAACAGGGAATAATTCACATATCATTTACTTTATATAAATATTTGTCGTAAAGGCATTGATCTTGCCTTTCTAGGGTCTATGATTTCTGGCAATACGCAATCTTGGTAAAACCGCGTCAATTTCGGAAGCATTTTTTCCTGCCAAAAAACGTCATCTTTCACTATCCTCACTACTTTCAATGGAAAATCAGGACCTGTCCACACAGCAAATAAACATACGTTTTTATTCGCAATGTGCAACTGGCCCTGTACCTGGTAGTACCAGTCATGATTTTGGTTCATTACGACTTGAGATTGACTGTTCAATTTGAAACATTTAAGTTTTTTTGCTTGTACAGCGGTATCAGGATCGATTCCAAAAAGTGAGCTAGGACATTTCACTTCCACTAATCCTTCACTGCACAATCCATCCGGTGTCGCACCTAAATAACAATGTTCCTCGTCTATAAAAATACCACATTTTTCTATAATTGTGTTTTCTTGCACACTGAGTTGTGCTAAAGCCTTTGGTTCGTTGTCCCTACCATGTTTAATTGCGGTGATATTGTCCAAGTTATATGAGTACAGAATGGATTTTACCAGGGGAGCAGAGTTTTGGTTCGAACGCCTTTTGCAAACCTTCCCAAAGGAAGACGCAGTGAGTATGCACCTTCTAAGTTCAAGCCACAAAGAGCTTTCGGCTTGTAATATAGTAGCCCTCTCAACTTCATGGCGTTTTGACGCCTGTTCTTTTAAATTGTTCAAGAAAAGTTGTTTTCCTTGTTCATAATCTGCAGCGTCCATATCCGGTCTGGCACATTCCTTTCCGTAATGAGCATCTACAGGATTGTAATTGATTTTTTTGCGGGCGCTACCTCTACGCGCCATTACTTCTCGACTATTTTTGGCGAATCTCCTGGCTTCCAACGATTTTAAAGATTTTCCAGGACTAGCGTGACAGATTGATTTATAAAAAGTATATTGTGGCTTGCCGGTATTAAAGGATACCACTGCTGCATAGCATCTTGTAGTGTAGGAGTCTTTTAACGAAAAGTTGACACGTTTCCCACCTACCATCTTAGCCACGATACTATTGAATTGCTCTGCGCGATTATTGGTGTAGCAATGTAAAAGACTCCGGGAATTATAGGAGAGTTGAGATGCGTTCTTTTTTAGTTTTAAAAGTAGAGTTGGTATCAGTGGGACTAGATTGGGCTCTTTTTTTCTCTCATCTGTACAGTAATAACTGTCACATTCTAAATGGTCCCCAAAGATGTGTCGAGGGCTATTAATAATGTCTTTTTGTAGATTTTTTATTTTATTTGAATTTGAACCATCGTCTTGTTGTCTATATCTAATAGCAGCACGAACAGCAGTACGTAGCCTTTTTAGTCGGTCCATATTTAAAAGTTTACGTTCTTTTAGAGGTATAGCTGTATCTTTTTGAAGTAGCAAGTTCTTCCCATTGTAATTCCTCAACAAATGGTTAGTGCATTCAATTTTTTGTATGGGTATATCCGGATAAGGTCGACTCTCTAATATACTTTTATAAGTACTAGAATCGCCATCTGCGATTAGTGTTTTATAAATTAAATTTCTTTCCCTAATGGAATTTTTAAAACCTTCAACTAGTATGGTTTGCTCCATGCTGGTAGATGATCCCGAATGATTTTTTGTGCATTTGTGAGCTTTTACTGGCTGGCCTTTTTTGTGAGCTCGGGCGCAAATGACACAATATTTGTTGCGAACCCCAATGTGTAGCACTTTACCACTATGTTCACCGATTATGGCCGCAACACCAGAGAGTGCAGAATAATTACTTTTGTAAGAGCGTTTGCCCCAACAAGCATCTGCTTCAACCGGTATCATTGCTATACCCGAATTGCTAACATCTCCACGTGATTTCGCCGCTTCAATTTCCTGTTTGGCTGCATTTAACATTGTCACTTCGGCAGCAGTCTTCCACAAGTCAGAAATAGCATCATGTGTTTTACTGTATAATCGAAATGGCATTGTTGGCAAATCCATCGATGCAGTGATCTCATTTAAGTTTGAGAGACCAATTCCCGTAATGATTGCACCTGATACCGCTCCTGCATTAAGATCGAGTCTTGGTTGTTCAGTTGTGTCAGTCTCCGAAGTTTTTAGAACAAAGCCAGATCCACACATCATACACTTCAAGTCAAATTTAGATATGAGACCCACCTGTTTCTCTTTTTCTATTTTCAAATTGTTCAATTTGCAGCCGAACTTCTCGCTGTGTTCACTTATATTTACTAATTGACTCCAAAAGTATTGAAAATCAATTATACGCCTGCCATCAACGATGTAATCGTTCTAAAAACAAAAGCACCATTAAAACATCTAATTTAAATTTAAAGAAATATAAGAAGTACTAAAATTATTTACGATCGAGTCTGAAAGTTCCATTAATTCGTCCACTCCAGGGTCTATTGCAACAGGTTCTTTTTCCTATAAAATTAAATAAATAATTATTATAGTACCTATTACTAAATAAACTTATGTTTTAAACATAAATTGTTACCAAACATACAATTTCTGTTATCGATTCTGACTTTTTGCACCATTAAAAAATCTAATTGAAATTAAAAAAAAATGTATAATAAGTACTAAAAATATTTACGATTGAGTCTGAAAGTTCCATTAATTCGTCAAGTCCAGGGTCTAATGCAACAGGTTCTTTTACCTATAAAATTTAAGAAATAATTATTATAGTATATACTAAATACTAAAAAAACTTCTGTTTTAAACATAAATTGTTACTAAAACATACAATTTCTGTTATCGAATCTGACGTTCCACTTGTACTCGGTACGGCGGCGGCGTGTCTTGTAAAGGTACTAACTTGTAAAGGTCCTCCTCTAGTCGATTCATGCGATTTCTCATTCTGAAATGAAAACGAAATAGCTGTCAAGTTTCAATATCTACGAATAAATATTTTTTTTTAATCAATAAGTTATAATTAAAAACATCAATATTTTTATATGTCGAAGTATCAGTGTATACAAATCCTTAAAATTGTAATTACGGTTTTATAGTTCATGTCGATATGTACTTATTTGATCGATTACTGTGTACATAATATGAATTGCAAATTATATATACCTCGCTTCTGTTGCTTTCTTTAATGCTGCAGAATTTTTATTTTTCCTTTTTTTGACACAATGGTATACACAACCCTTACGCCCCATTGCTAAAACGAATAAAACAAAAATATGTAATTATTCTACAAACTATTAAACTGATTCTTTACTTGATAATAAATTAAACTCTTACCTTATGCAAAAATATACGAAGAGAATCAAAATGTTGTAGTCGTAGTATAGTAATTTGTTCACAATACGTGCGCTCGAAAATCGAGACGCGGGAAAATATGGCACAGGTCCTACCTCGATGGGCGCTCGCACCGTACTAAACGGTGCCCGCTGAGCATCAGAATTTATTCTAATTTAGAGTGATATTAATAACGATATTATGTTTAATTAAATGAAGGGATTTTAATAAAACTTTAGAATTCGATTTGTTAAAGAACATAGTTTATTTTGCCAATTTAAAAAAATGTAATTACGCTTTATTCAAACCAAAAAATCACGATTTATTAGCGATATAAAACGTAAAAATTGGCTTAAGACTTTATTTTTTTACTGATTAATGTTATTAATAATTGATATTCTAGTACTGTATGTGTCGACTAAATTATATTTCTGATGCTTTATGTATTTTTTTCAGTCAAATTTATAAATATTAATGATAGATATAGGAGTCTGAAATTGAATCTGCGATGATTTTTCAGTAAACTAGTTGTGGGAGATTAATCACCACAAAGTAAACAAATAAGTTTTTGTAAATGTGTTACATGAAGTGTCAAAACGAAAGATTGGTCTATTTTTTACATGTATTTATCAATGTCAGAGTGTTGCCTAAGATGGTAAATTAGGCGACTGAAATCTTCGATATTCGCGCGAAAACGTGAAATGGCTCTTAATATAGGAAGTGTTGACGATGCTACCTCTAGCCGCGGTTGCCGAATTAATATTATTTAAAAGTGTTGATACGCCCGTTTCGGGCGAGTTAATTTGTGCGAATCGACCAATAAGCCGCTCAACCACTTTCGACGCCAGGAATTTTATTAGTACCTACTACCGTCTCTAGACGATGCCGGCGCGGGCGCGGCGATTATATTTTTTTGCGGGATGGGGGATGGAAGGTAATGGTAGTAGAAACTGCTGAGTAGCTAAAGGAGCAAGAACATCTAGCAAAATATAATATTCATCTGTCACCATCCATTAACTTCGACAACGCCATTGAGTAAAGTCATATGGGATGTGATCTATGAACCAAGAGAGATGTTACTTATGTAGGGTATACTCCCTGGGGGGCTTGTGGCTAAGTAATAACAGCCGCACGGGTCGATAAGCTACGATTGACGCTGCTGGTCCGTGGATGTGTGACCATCTTTACATACCAAGACCCCTCCGTGCCTCGGAAAGCACATTAAGGCGCTGACACGACCCAATTGACCAAAATAGGCTTCTCTTAAGAAAAAAAATTGCCAAATCTGTGTAGTTTGTGGTAGCGGAAAAAATATATGTTAATTTTGAACATATTTCCCAGAACTTGGTTGTTACCAAAACACGTTTTGAAACAAAAATGTCGATACAAACTTACGTTAAACTAAACTCTTACCTTGAGTTCTAATCCAAAATATCTGTATTAAATATCAACATACCTCAACATACATCAACTTACCTATTTAATTAATAACAAGTACGTCTTATTTGAATGCAGAACTTGGTTGTTTTTTATTTTCGATTACTCAACTCAATTTTGAGTAAATATATAATTGCTTCATATTTTGCAATAAATTACAAGCGTTTTTTCATCGCGCTTCTCTTTCTTTTCTATGCAATCTGACAGTGACCGCGGTTTAGGTGTTGTCAGCGTCTTAAGTCATTGATCCCGGCTGTCATTTGTAGATCTTTGACAGTTGTTACACGTCAGAAGCCCAAAAGTCAGACAGTCAGTCTTAACAAGGGGTATCGTGTTACCCAGTAACTGGGTTGTGGAGGTCAGATAGGCAGTCGCTCCATGTAAAATACTGGTATTCAGCTGCATCCGGTTAGACTGGAAGCCGACCCTAATATAGTTGGGAAAAGGATATCATTATAGATATTATTATAGATATTATTATAGGTATTATTATAGATATTATTATAGGTATTATTATAGGTATTATTATAGATATTATTATAGGTATTATTATAGATATTATTATAGATATTATTATAGATATTATTGTAGATATTATTATAGCAGATGATGATTACGCTCTGTCTCAGTTTCAATTAGTTTTATTGATTGGAATCATCATAACTAGATGAAGAGAGAGTGCAACTGAGTGGGCGCAGACACTTGTGAGTTATAATATCTCTTGTGTCGATGGCTAGTATCTGCTAAGATTGGCCGCCGTGGTAGGACTGTTGATGCCCAAAAGTTGAACTTTTTTTTTAAATGCACTACTTTTCAAACTTTTAGCAACGACTTGTTTACTTCGTTGAAGATTATCTGATATCTTCAGGTATCAATCCATACACATTTTTGACACAAACCCGACAATTCAATACACACAACTTCGACGTCAACTGTGGAATCCCGGGCGGATTTCCGGCCACCGTACACCCGCGCGGCTTGCGGACGGTGAGCAATGGGTAGCTCACCGTCCGGTAAGGACCAGGCCCGGGTCGACGGCGCGTTGTATTCCACGCGCGCCTCAAAGAGATGTCGTCAGCACAAAGTAGGGGTCCACTAGGGCCTAGGGCTAGTACTAAAGGGTCACCGAGGCCCCTGGCAACACAGGTAACGGAAGGAATACGGGTGGGTTTTAGTCAGTAAGATTCTGACATGATGATTTCCCAACCAAAAAAAAAAAACTGTGGCATCTTTACTTTCCAATTAATAATAATAATAAATATTTTATTTCAGATTACAAGATCCATATGTTAGTAAAACCACACTACATACAAAATTGGAACGACTAACATCTACGTGTGCAGGCGTATCCAGTGAGCCAGCATGTGGCTGTCCCACCTATTACACAATACACTCAGAATGCTGTGGGAGCTAGCACGTATTCTGCCGAGAATAGAAGCGCACCGTTTCCTTATAATGGCGTGAAAACCATCAACCCTGGCCTCGGTGAACATCCCGGAAGCGCTACAAAAGCGTGGTAGCCAACAGCATCCTGAATACATTGTTATACTGGACACGCAAGGCATTATATGCCCTCAGCCTATACCTGACCCAGAGACTGCAAAAAGACTGGCAGTATGCTTTGAAATTGAGTATTTTGACTTGCGTCGTACAACGTGCAAATCTGCGGATCAGCGTATTACCTACGTTCCCTTTCTATGTTCAGATCATCGTTCAGGTCATGAGTGGCCCAGTGACCCAGGTACTTAAATTTTGTTACTCTAGATAACGGATTATTATTTATGGTCACATCTGGCACGTTAGTGTAACATTTGGTGCATGCCTTGAATACCAATAATTCACTTAAATACTCTCGATTACTAAAAATCGGTAACAAATAGGCGATTTTTCTGCTTGTGTATCGCTGTGATATGAAATGGGAACAGATTTTTTGTAATCGAGATATATCTAAGAACTCATGGGTAAAGTGGCTCTTGGAAATTAAAGATGGCACAGTACTTTGTTCGTACCTATTTCATGGTCTGCAAATTGTGCAACCTCAACAACTGCTGGTCGGATGACCCTCGCGCCATCGTTGTGTTCACTCATTCACAGTGTTTTGCGTCTCCAAGGTCTTTGATTCTTGAACCTTGGTGCTGTGACATACTTTAAGTTAATATTTAAAGAAGTTTATGATTTTAATGATGTTTTTTATGTAATTTACAGCGGAATTACTTAATGATGAGGTTGACTCGTTGGTTTAGTATCCAGTGCTATCAACCGTGACTGCTGATCGTCCTAGTTTCAGCCCTGATTAGGGACTGCGCAGATCTGTGCATGTATGGCAATAGGACTATCCCTGAATCATATTGACATATATTATAAGTCTATTAACTGACGAAAGGTGTACCGCATTCACATCACACATCACACACACACTAGTCTGCAAGCGTTCTTCGACAGTCATTTCTCCTATGGACTCATCACCGACAGGACGTTTCGTTTTTGTGAGATTCATACCTATGGACATTTCGCCGACAGAACCTTTCATATGCGTCACTTTCGACGACAGTAATAGAGGGGATCTGGCGCTCGGCGGTCGTTGCCGCAAAACGTTCTATCGACGAATCTCTCAAAAACGAAACGTCCTGCCGGTGATCAGTCTAAAGGAGAAATGACTGTCGGAGAACGCTTGCAGACTCCACACACACACACACACACACACATACAAACATCACAAACATCATCACAATCACACTCTATCACAACTGGCGGGGTCTGTTCGCTCGCTTCGCTCGCTCTCTAACCCTGCCATCTCTTTCTAACCTAACCTGTCCGAGTCGGGGTGCCCCAAGTACCGAGCTCGCTTCGCTCGCTCTTGCATCCGGAGTTATGAGTTCAAAACACGCGTCTATTAACTTGCACTACTTTTTGCTCGCAGCGGACTTGATCCAGAGGATGAAGACATGATGGTGGGTATTCAAACAGACATTGAATGACATGACACAAAAATTCACAAAACGGCTCCCAAAGTCAAAGTCATTGTTTGTTCCAAAAAGGCACTTTTGAACGTCAAAATTTACAAAAAAAATAGAATTGATTCTAGTCGCCCCTTCCAAAAGGTAGTTTCGTATGGAGAAGAATGTGCATGAACTCGACCGTTACTCTATTATAGGTAGATTAATTATATGTGAAGACGATGCACCTAGAATAAAATTACTACATCAAAATAAGTAAAAATAAAAAAGAATTAAAAATGAAGCAATGACAGATAAATTAATTATATGATATATACATGATGCTCACATATTTACAAAAATTGTAAAAATATACGTTTTCCTAAAAAAATAAATAACGTAATAGGTCAGTGTGTGGGTTAAAGTAATCACAGAATTAAAATCAACATTGATTTATTATTTGTATCAAATAATAAATTGTACAATTAAAATAGCAACCAGTTTGATTTTGTCTAGACTCCTATGGAGCTGTTCCAGCATGTTTCCAAGCATTCTTATCTTGGATATAGGTAATCCTCTAATTTGTAATATTGCTTGTTCACAAAGTGTACTTTTAGTATAAGTTTTAAATTTTCTTTCATTTAATTGCAACATATTATATCACAAGGTATCTTGTTGTAACATTTGACACAGTACCCCATAAAAGATGTACTTTAGTAAATCTGAAAAATGGTTGATCTATTTTATCTTCATTTCTAGTATTACAATTATGTCTTTCACTTATTTTATTAAAAAGATGTCGATTTTTTCTTACATACATAACATTTTCTCATATGAATTGGCAAGGTATCGTCATAATAATAATCTTCTTAAATTGTTCCCTAAGAGATTCACGGCGACGTAGATTATAAATAGCTCTGACAGCTCTCTTTTGCAAAATAAAGATGGATTCAATGTCAGCAGCCCGACCCCACAGTAAAATACCATACGACATAATGCTGTGGAATTAGCTAAAATAGACCGAACGCGCGGTTTCTACTATCTGTCAACTATCTTATCTTTCTAAAAGCATAAGCGGCCGAGTTTAGCCGCCCCGCAAGAGATGTTACTGGTCCCCATTGTAGTTTCTCGTCTAGAGTTATTCCTAGGAAAACCGTTTGCGATTCGTTTCACCTTTAGCAGATACCATCAGGATAAAAATAATAACTTTAGATTGTCACAAAGCTGACCCCAACATAGTTGGGGAAAGGCTAGGCAGATGATGACGATGATGTCACAAATCAAAATGTTCGTAGTTAATCACCCAAAAAGCTCAAATCACTGTGAAAATGTTAAACCCAAAATAATGTTAACCAAAGAAATAACGAAAAAACAATAATAGCGAAATAAAAAGAAAATAAAAAATCGCGTCAATTTATTATTTGCAAATTCTAAACATAATTAAAACTCCGAAAACATCCGGTCAAAATTACGTCAAGAGCAATAAAATTATGCAAAAGTTGAGTTTATATTTATTAATATGATAGTTTGTTTTTTGAAATTTCGTAAGATTTTTCAAGATAATAAGTACTTGGCACAAAAAAAAATCAAGGGTCTACTGCGGGTATTATGAGACGACCCGACGAATCAACAAACATCACACAAAGTTTAGGTAGAATTAATTAACTACCAAAACAAAATGATGTGTTTAAAAATACACTATAATGACGTGCAAAGTTCATGTTTACCGTATTGCTTGGATTTCCCTTTTTTTAATGGAAAATATTTGACACAACATGACGCCTATATTCATCGAAAAAAAGGCTGGGGTAAATAGTAAACCCACATATCACCATTTATGCTTCAGTCCCATGTAAGTCCTGCCGGGGTCGCGTGTTAGTCCAAAAGGGTCAACGAGGCCCCCGCAACACAGGCAACGGAAGGAATACTAGTGGTTTTTATTCAGTAAGAGTCTGACACATCCTCCCGCTCCGCCCAGAGCGGGAGAAGTTATTTGATGATTTCCCACCCAAAAAAAAAGTCCCATGTAAGTAAACGTATTACAATCATCGGGCATAAATGGATCGAACCCAAGACTCCACGTTCAGCAGTCGTGCCATGTCATAGTCAAAGCCGAAAATATTTGCTCACCTGTAATAATATTGATTCAGTACGTAGCGGTTCTGTGAAAAATGGAGCCAAGTCCGTGATTGTGTATAATTAGATGCAAATTCTCGGTTGTAATTATGCAAAATATTGAAGGAAATTATCATCGTTGTGTAAATTGGTACAGTGATAGACTGATGATTGATTTGTCTGTGAATTAATTAGGTATCAAAGAATATTTCCTGCTAGATTAAAACTGGTTTATTGCAATGTTTTAGCCTTCAGATGAGTATCAACCTAGGGCCTCGACAAAACGACATTCTACGATGCAATGTCACTTCGACCACTCTGCCCTCAGAACTAGGATCGTTGATAGAATTTCTATCAGGGATAACGATGATGGGACTGGAATTACCTATCGAAAAGCTTATTACATGTCGATCCCTTTAAAAAATAATCCCTGATAGTTTTAAAAATATCGACAAGTTCACTAAAGTAGAAGATACGCACAACGCAAACACTCGCCATAAAAAGAGGATAAGCGCTCCATCCTCAAGAATTAAAACGTTAAGTGATAGCGCCTGATAGCTCATATTATATGGCAATAAAAGTAAAAAATCAGTAACAATATTCTTAAAAAAGGCTAGAACTATACTAATTCAAACATGTTTGGGATAGGTATACATATTAATGACGCCGATAAAGTGCTAAAATAAAATCTTGGAAACGATTTTTTTTTAATTTAACGATTTTTAAAAAAAAAATATCATCCCCACATTACGTGCAAGGGAGGTATCCCTTGCACGTAATGTGGGGATGATATTTTTTTTCTCGTTTACCCCATGGTGTGGAGTATCGTTGGATAGGCCATCAAAAATATTGTGGGTCTGTGAACACCACTTTTCGATTCAAGGATCCGCTTGCGTAAAATTAAGCATGCCAGCTAAATGGTTGTTTATGAGATGTAAAATTCATGGCAGTAGTACATATAATGAAATTAAAAGGAAAAGCAGCACAGGCTTTACAAGTTAACGAGTAATAGTCGACCAACTTAAATTTGCAGTTGGCGAATTGATTGTGGCATATTATATTGGTGTATGGGAGAGCATGTTTTTCAACAACAATGTTAAGTTTGTTTTTGAGATAAATTCATACCAACTTCCCAACTACGGTACCATCCATTGTGCGTCGTCCCACACGCACTTGGCCGGTTTTTTATCGTTTCGTGTGCATCAATGGCAATGGGTTCCATTTTAACAGTTCAACAACATTAATTCGTTATTTACGTTGTTGAGCAAAATTAACCACGTACACACAATTTTCTCAACTAAATAAACAACATATCCACCTTTTTTTTTTTTTTTTTTGATGGTGGGAAATTATCAAATAACTTCTCCCGCTCTGGGCGGAGCGGGAGGGTGTGTCAGACTCTTACTGACTAAAACCCACCCGTATTCCTTCTTGTTGCCTGTGTTGCGGGGGCCTCGGTGACCCATAAGTACCTTCCCGCGACCCCGGCAGGAACATATCCACCTGCCGATCCTTTAAACGTTCGAGGCGTGAATATAGGCGAGTTTCCATCTGGGCCCAAAGAATTTATGTTAATATTAGTTAAATAATAGAAGAGGTTGGCATTGAGATACAAATTCGTGTATTTTCCGAGGGCGCCAAAATATGAAAGGGCGTCCTTTCGTCGTAGTGTTGGGAATTTCGAACATATGAAGCAGTGGATTAGCAATATAGATACTATACCTCAAGCAAGAAATAAGTCAGCATAGCGTAAGATATCAGAAAAGACTTGCACAACACTCAAATGAGCTAGCACTAGCACTGAGTGGAGAAGGAGGAAAACAGCACACGAGGCTGAAGAGATGTGGCATCACCAGTCTTAGTGACAGATTCGCATAGAGGCATGAGAGCTACAGCAAACAAATGGAAGCTTTCTCATAATCATCAGCAGCTGAATAACAGTATTTTACATGGAGCGACTGCTAATCTGACCTCCACAACCCAGTTACTGGGTAACACGACACCCCTTGGTAAGACTGGTTGTCAGACTTTCGGGCTTCTGACTACCCGTAACGACTGTCAAAGATCTACAAATGACAGCCGGGACCAACGGCTTAACGTACTTTCCGAGGGACGGAGGGGTGTTGGTATGTAAAGATGGTCACCCATCCACGGACCAACCGCGGCAAGCGTAGCTTAACCTGACCATCGACCCGTGCGGCTGTTATTACTTAGCCACAAGCTCTCTCATAATAATAAGTAAAATAAAACCAAATAGACTCGAGGTGGGTTAACAAAGTGGCTTATTGTTCTGAGACAGATCGCTTTGGTTTAGAAAAAAAAAATGGTACTTCAAAATCATTCAGATTGTCATTGATAATGTGTTACACAATAAGACTGCCTCGTTGGTCTAGTGATAGCAAGCGCTACTGCTGAGCATGAGTTCTTGGGTTCAATTCCCGCGTCGGGCAAAACTGTTATTGGATTTTCTCAGTAGCGGAGTCTAGATTTGTGATGGCAATAGGCTCACCCCCTATTACATGGGACCTAAATATAACTGGGGAAATATGGGTGTACTACAGGTACACCTCTGCCCAATCCTTCGGGGAATACAGGCGTCATGCTATGTTGTATTAAACAATTAGTAGCTGGTCGTGCTTAGCTGAGCTAAGGATGGTGGACGTGGCTGCCTTAGACCACGTAATGTAATTAATGGAATTGGACAATCCTTCAATTGGGTACCCAATGACTTAGGTGATAAACAGGAAGCAAAGAGGGAGAGGAAGGCCAAGAAAAGATGGATGGATTGTGTGAGGAATGATATGAAAGAGAAGGGAGTGAATGATAGCATGACAGCTGACAGGGGAGGATGGAAGAAGATAACGTGTTGCACCGACCCCAAATAACATGGGACAAGGGCAGGAAAATGATGATGATGATTTAGGTGATAAACAAGTGGCCAAAAATAACATCTAACGGACAAAAAACAGAAAATCCCAGATCGACATTAATCAAACAAAAAAGTAAACAAAAAAGAAAAGGGAAAACAAAAAACGATCAATACGTTTCTACGTCAGATAGCTTAGGTTTGTAAGAACAAAAATCAGGAAATAAGTATGACGTATATGTTTGTACTAAAGTAATTGCTAATGACGTTATAAAATGTCTAGTACCTACTACGGTTAATAACCTAGGTCGATAGTAATTGATACGAGGAATTAATATGCCACTCAGAAGTAAGTGCGTGAAGAAGGAGTGAAAAATCGTAACCTGGATACATAAAGTGGTTAATTGGTTAGAATGGTGTCGCGTTTGCGTAAGTGTCTCTAAAGGATAAGTTTAAAAGGAGTTCGGATATTTAATGGAGGCAATCAGGTGCATAAAACTGGACAACTTTCCCCAAAGAACGTAGGTCGAAATCTTAAAATTGAGTTTTCAGACAGTGATTGATCACGTGACTTAGTACGAGAAGGTAAATTTTATTTTTTTAGATTTCGACCTATGTTCCTTGGGGAAAGTTGTTCAGTTTTATGCAGCTGATTACCTCCTCAAACATCCCCACTTCTTTGAAACTTATCCTTTTTTTTTTCTTTTTTTGGGTGGGAAATCATCAAATAACTACTCCCGCTCTGGGCGGAGCGGGAGGGTATGTCAGACTCTTACTGACTAAAACCCACCCGTATTCCTTCCTTGCCTGTGTTGCCAGGGGCCTCGGTAACCCTTTGGTACCTTCCCGCGACCCCGGCAGGCATCGGCCCTAGTGGGTTAGACTACTGAATGTCGAAGTTTGAAATGTCGACGTATGTTAGTTCTAAAGTACAGGATCTCGATGTACGCCAGTTCGAAAGTTCACTGGACCGAAGTATGCAAGGCCGACGTATCGTTAGTTAGAAAGCATACTAGTGCGAATATAACGAAGGATAATGTTAGGTTAGGTTAGAACAGTGACCATTAACGAGCGCCAGATCCCCTCTATTACTCTAATTCAGGGTAATTTCGAAATAGCATTCTTTCGAAGTTCCGTACGTCGCGGTTATGAACATTCTCAATTAAATAATTCGTCGTAGCGTACTTTCTAACTCACGTAAATCGTACTTTTAAACTTTATGAATACAGTACATCGATATTTTAAACTTCGAAATTCAGTATGACGGTCGCCCTAGTGGACCCCTACGCTTGTGCTGACGACATCTCTTCGAGGCGCGCGTGGAATACAACGCGCCGTCGACCCGGGCCTGGTCCTTACCGGGCGCGCGGGCGGTGAGCTACCCATTGCTCACCGTCCGCAAACCCGCACCTACGACGGCCGGAAATCCGCTCGGGATTCCCGACGCCCAGGGCGCCTCCTGCGGCGGCTAGGGGCGAGAGGGCTCGAAATTTGCCTTTCCCTCAACCGTCCCGCCTTCTCCTTCGCGAGCATTACTGCTTCGTAGAAGGAGGTGACGGCTGCCTATGCCCTCTCGCTCCGTACCATGGCCTGAACCAGGGCCGGACGCGAGAGATCTCTGCCGCCGATCGCCTCCACGAGGACACGGCGGTGCTCTGCTCAAGCCGGGCAGACCTACCGTGTCCTCCGGGCGATCCACACAGTGGTGACACCCGGGCGTTTCCTCCCGCCTTATCCGACACAGGAACCTCCCGAAGCTGCCGTGTCCGGTAAGGACCTGCGTCAGGCGGAAGGTAAGGACGCCGTGGCGCCTCTCTAGCCACTTCTCAAAGAAGGGACTTATCGCCGCAATTGTGGCGTGCCCAGCACTGGGTTGCGACAACCGTACTCTCCATGTCGCCATGAGATCCCGCCGGAGCTCCGTCCGCCGTGCCGCGATATCTCGCGGCAGCGGAGTTTGAAACTTATCCTGTATGTGTGATTTTGTCAGGCAGTAAAATCTTCCCATAATATTTGTATAGTATTTTGGACTACTTAACGATATAACATCTTAACCGTTTTTGACTCCTAGGAATCTGATGTATCCTTCCGTCCGACTGCCCTAGGGCAGCCCTGTGGTGGTCCTCCGCCCAGGGTAAAGTGAAATCACAGGAAACCTTCTCTTCTCGTAGACTTAAGTCTAAAAATAATGTTTCATAATTCTGACGAAACGAATTTCTTCTGTAGAGATAAAATGGTATGAGATTATCAGGTAAGCTCCAGGCAAAAAGGTGAAATTCATGATATCCAGTAGTGACAACTTTTTACAAAGTCCATTCATATTATATCAACAATGGGAAATCCACCAGTTGAGTCATGCCCTATGACTTAGTTTACATTATTTTTCGTTCATCATTATTACAGTTAAATATGCATTACTAAGAGAAATAATTAGTTCTGGTTGTAGCCGGTACTTTTCTTATACCCAGGACACAAGTTCTGGTTTTAAAGAATTTGAAGTTCGACGAAAACTGTGGGATTGGTGACGAATCTAGTGTTTCAATTGAGCACGGTCAAAATCAATAAATTTTTAGTTTTATTTTTTATATTTGATGATACCTACCTACTATGTTCGAGACTACCTATTGCCCATTTTATGAAAGGCTCGTGCAGACTGGCGCAACAGGCAGCGCAACACTGTCCGGAGTTTTTATAGAAATTGTGCTATGTGTGTCGCGTCGTGCCTGTCTGCGGGAGCCTTATATCGGCACAAAACTTTATTTGGTTTCTGTTATTTATTTCGTGTTATTTTGAGTTTTTAACCGACTTCAAAAAGGTGGAGGTGTTGTTTATATATATATATTTTTTGTATGTACGTTTGCCGATTTCTCCGTCAATTGTGGACGGATTTAAAAAAATATTTTTTTACTAAGCTAGTTTTTATTGGTAACTTTTGAAGCTAAAAAGTCCAAAGACACTTGCGTATGATTTATCTTTGCCCAATGTGCAGTTCTAAATACATATTTAGCTTATGTTGTCCCACTGTTGGGCAAAGGCTTCCTTTTCTTCTTTCCACTCCTATTATATGTGTTGAGCTAGTGGGGACCAATCCTGTCCTGGCGTCAAGTTCATCCCGCCATCTCCTGGGTCGCCTCGATGTCGGCCGGACCTTTTCTGGGACCCACATTGTGGTAGATTTGTCCCATGACTCATTCGACATGCGGCAAACGTGTTCGAATCTAAATTAAAAAAAAAAAAAAACTGGCCAAGTGCGTGTCGGACACCACGCACATTGAAGAATTCCGTAGTTGGGAAGTTGGGATGAATTTATCCCAAAAACAAACTTAACATTGTAATTGAAAAACATGTTTTCCTATACATCGATAAATGCAACGGTCAATTCTCCAACTGCAAATTTAAGTTCCGATGGGAAGAGACCAGACGGAATGACCATAATGCCTTGGAAGGTAGTTAGGCCTTTGGTGTGGGATGCAACATGTGTCGACACCCTTGCGCCATCTCATCTTCCTAGCACGGCTGTGCTGGGGCGGTTGCGGCAGGTGCGGAAAACCTCAAACGGCGCAAGTACTCAAATCTTATTGGGACTTATATGTTCGAGCCGTTTAGGGTTGAAACTCTAGGGCCATGGGGTCCGAGTGCCCACTTAGTTTTCAGAGACATCGCCGCGCGGTTGGTCGACTCCTCACGTGACCAGAGGGCTGGTCTATTTTTTGGCCAAAGAATCAGCATTGCCATACAACGTGGGAATGCTGCCAGCCTTTTGGGCACTTTTCCTGTTGACAGCGATGCGGACGAATATTTTGACGCCCTATGATATTTTACCCTCCTTTTTTATATAATTGTACATATAATTATCATTACTTTAAGTTTGTTAGTTTTTAAATGATGTACCTAGTTGGTCGACTATTACTCGTTAACTTGTAAAGCCTACTTAGCTGTGATAGTTTTCCTTTTAATTTCATTATATGTACTACTGCCATGTTTTTTTTCACATTTCCACTAACAACCGTTTAGCTGGGGGAGGACACTTGACTCATAATATTACGCAAGAGGATCCTTGAATCGAAAAGTGGTGTTCACAGACCCCGAAATGATTTTGAACGGCCTATCCAACGATACCCCAAACCAAGGGGTAGATGAGAAAAAAAATATCATCCTTACATTACGTGCAAAAAAAAAAACATTTCAAGATTTTATTTCAGCACTTTGTCGGCGTGATTAATATGTATACCTATGCCAAATTACAGCTTCCTAGTAGTAAGCGTCTCTGAGCTACAGCGGGGACAGACAGACAGACAGACGGACATGGGGAAACTAGAAGGGTTCCTTGTTTACTACGGAACCCTAAATAAGTTTTTTTCATGAAACTTAAAACAGAAAATTTAAACCAAAACAGCATTTTTATTTTTATTTAAATAAAATACTTGTAAATGCAATTAAATGAAGTCGTTCTGTTTATTGCCTTTGTTCGACGCATAAATAAATAGTTTTATTATTAAAATCATGAGTTATGATAATAATCTAAAAATACTAATATAATAAAGCTGGAGAGTTTGTTTGATTGTTTGAACGCACTAAACTCTGAAACTACTAGTCGAATATGTTTTTTTGGCATTGATGGCCCAATTCTTGAGGGAGGTCATAGGCTATTTCACATCACGCTACGGCTCTAAGGAGCCGAACACAAAAAAATAGTCAGGAAGGACGCTAAGCGAAAACGACATAACAACGGCCGATGCAATGTGGGTCGGGGAATAAGAAATTTCCCTCGGACCAAGTCACGCTAAGATTCTTTGGAGCCGAACAAAAAAAAAATAATAGTCAGGAAGGACTCTAAGTGAAATCGAACTAACAACGGGCGATGCGATGTGGGTCGGGGAATAAGAAATTTCCCTCGGACCAAGTCATGCTACGATTCTTTGGAGCCGAGCAAAAAAAAAATAGTCAGGAAGGACTCTAAGCGAAAACGACATAACAACGGGCGATGCGACGTGGGTCGGGGAATAAGAAATTTCACGCGGACGAAATCGCGGGAAAAAAATAGTATAAAAATAATTGAACAATTTTACACATGAATGGGTACATGACAATTTCCTGCTTGAGATTGTTAGGATTTTATTATGTGTTGATAAACTAGTTAGTTGCATTTTATTAAGGCTTGCGTTTATTATTATTCACCTCAGCACCTCAAACAACCAGGTTTTACGTCATATCTTACCAATAACGGTCAGCTGTCATGTCAGTTATAGGTCATATCTTACCTATAACGGTCAGCTGTCATGTCAGTTATAGGTCATATCTTACCTATAACGGTCAGCTGTCATGTCAGTTATAGGTCATATCTTACCTATAACGGTCAGCTGTCATGTCAGTTATAGGTCATATCTTACCTATAACGGTCAGCTGTCATGTCAGTTATAGGTCATATCTTACCTATAACGGTCAGCTGTCATGTCAGTTATAGGTCATATCTTACCTATAACGGTCAGCTGTCATGTCAGTTATAGGTCATATCTTACCTATAACGGTCAGCTGTCATGTCAGTTATAGGTCATATCTTACCTATAACGGTCAGCTGTCATGTCAGTTATAGGTCATATCTTACCTATAACGGTCAGCTGTCATGTCAGTTATAGGTCATATCTTACCTATAACGGTCAGCTGTCATGTCAGTTATAGGTCATATCTTACCTATAACGGTCAGCTGTCATGTCAGTTATAGGTCATATCTTACCTATAACGGTCAGCTGTCATGTCAGTTATAGGTCATATCTTACCTATAACGGTCAGCTGTCATGTCAGTTATAGGTCATATCTTACCTATAACGGTCAGCTGTCATGTCAGTTATAGGTCATATCTTACCTATAACGGTCAGCTGTCATGTCAGTTATAGGTCATATCTTACCTATAACGGTCAGCTGTCATGTCAGTTATAGGTCATATCTTACCTATAACGGTCAGCTGTCATGTCAGTTATAGGTCATATCTTACCTATAACGGTCAGCTGTCATGTCAGTTATAGGTCATATCTTACCTATAACGGTCAGCTGTCATGTCAGTTATAGGTCATATCTTACCTATAACGGTCAGCTGTCATGTCAGTTATAGGTCATATCTTACCTATAACGGTCAGCTGTCATGTCAGTTATAGGTCATATCTTACCTATAACGGTCAGCTGTCATGTCAGTTATAGGTCATATCTTACCTATAACGGTCAGCTGTCATGTCAGTTATAGGTCATATCTTACCTATAATGGTCAGCTGTCATGTCAGTTATAGGTCATATCTTACCTATAACGGTCAGCTGTCATGTCAGTTATAGGTCATATCTTACCTATAATGGTCAGCTGTCATGTCAGTTATAGGTCATATCTTACCTATAACGGTCAGCTGTCATGTCAGTTATAGGTCATATCTTACCTATAACGGTCAGCTGTCATGTCAGTTATAGGTCATATCTTACCTATAACGGTCAGCTGTCATGTCAGTTATAGGTCATATCTTACCTATAACGGTCAGCTGTCATGTCAGTTATAGGTCATATCTTACCTATAATGGTCAGCTGTCATGTCAGTTATAGGTCATATCTTACCTATAATGGTCAGCTGTCATGTCAGTTATAGGTCATATCTTACCTATAACGGTCAGCTGTCATGTCAGTTATAGGTCATATCTTACCTATAACGGTCAGCTGTCATGTCAGTTATAGGTCATATCTTACCTATAACGGTCAGCTGTCATGTCAGTTATAGGTCATATCTTACCTATAACGGTCAGCTGTCATGTCAGTTATAGGTCATATCTTACCTATAACGGTCAGCTGTCATGTCAGTTATAGGTCATATCTTACCTATAATGGTCAGCTGTCATGTCAGTTATAGGTCATATCTTACCTATAATGGTCAGCTGTCATGTCAGTTATAGGTCATATCTTACCTATAACGGTCAGCTGTCATGTCAGTTATAGGTCATATCTTACCTATAACGGTCAGCTGTCATGTCAGTTATAGGTCATATCTTACCTATAATGGTCAGCTGTCATGTAGTTATAGGTCATATCTTACCTATAACGGTCAGCTGTCATGTCAGTTATAGGTCATATCTTACCTATAATGGTCAGCTGTCATGTCAGTTATAGGTCATATCTTACCTATAACGGTCAGCTGTCATGTCAGTTATAGGTCATATCTTACCTATAACGGTCAGCTGTCATGTCAGTTATAGGTCATATCTTACCTATAACGGTCAGCTGTCATGTCAGTTATAGGTCATATCTTACCTATAACGGTCAGCTGTCATGTCAGTTATAGGTCATATCTTACCTATAACGGTCAGCTGTCATGTCAGTTATAGGTCATATCAATTCTCACCGAACGTGATAAAAAGGTGGCAATCTGCGTCGCTCATTCGCTGGGAATTGACCCTAAACAAAACAAAGGTAACTCTAGAGATGCCGAAAGGGGAAATAATCTATTTCGACATGAAAGCGCAGAACGAAACCCAATTCAAAGACAACTGGATCACGGAGCTTCTACATCCAATGAAAACATATTTGAAGGCACCAGCAATTATGAACAACAGCGTGCTCAGTGTGAAGACGGAGACGATGACATTGGAAGTGAACAGAATGCCCTTCTTGAACAAACAGGATTCAACAATAGCACAAGACGTACAAAACTTATCAGAGAAAATCAAGAACTTGTGCTTCACTTATGTAAAAACAAAGCTTTTGACGAAGGGGAAGCTACACGACTACTATGCAACACGCCTCAAGGGATTGCAGTTCAATTTAACAGAAACTTCGGAGAACGACTTACAACAGCACTACGTATCGCCAAAACATTGGTATTTCAAGAATCGCCAAAACAAAGACTACAAAGAGCAAAACAATACGAACTCCAACATGACCCATCAGCAAACGAACCAGCAACCATCGAACAAGGACTGGATCAACTAGTAGCACTACTAGAAGACAACAACATACACCCATACACATTCGCAAAAACAACAAGGGCACATTTCCACGGCGAAACAAATAAAAAAAACAACTTATTCTTCTACGGACCACCGAGCACAGGAAAAACAATGATAATGGACACATTAGCAAGCATGCATTACAACATAACAAGACTAACAGGACTAACACCACAATCATCATTCAACTTCGCAAGCCTCATAAACACCAACGCATGCTTCATGGACGAATGTAAACTCACCGACAACCAGTTCGAACAATGGAAACTATTAGCAGCAAGACAACCAATGTCAACAGACGTCAAATACAAAACAAGACAAGACATCATAAACTGCATACTGTACACAGCAAGTAACTATCCAATCTGCATGTACGTCAACGTAGCCTTTATAACTAAGAAAAAAATAAAAAAAACTAGTAGTATTTATACATCTAAACATAATAACTACTTCGCTAGATAAAAATAATAACACATTATTTTAATATATAATACAGCATAAAGCTTACTCTAATCGACACTATAACATAAAATAAAAAACAGTATTTTTGCGAGTTCACTCAAATGGGATGTAAATACATCGATCTTCACGTGAAGATCGTTAATAATCCGAGTTGCGCGGGTCAATAATAATATTCAAGAAAGCTCTTTAAGTAGGTTTGAACGCTTGTCCATCTTACGGGCTTCTGAGACTACCCGTAACGACTGTCAAAGATCTACAAATGACAGCCGAGACCAACGGCTTAACGTGCTTTCCGAGGCACGGAGGAGTCTCGGTGTGTAATAGATAGTCACCCATTCACGTTTGAACCAAAGCAAGCGTTGCTTAACCTTGAATCAACACGTACGGCTCTTATTACTTTAACCTAAGTATATAATTTGAATGGATGCAGGTAAATTGAGAAAAAATACCGCATAAGGAAGAAATCTGACGTCTTTACCTTTTTTTTTGGAACCGTGCATTCATCAACCATCGATTCTTCAAGAGAAAGGAGCGTAAAAACCCGTATATACTAAAAACTCTAAAACCTCACATTTTTCCTGTACCTAATTCCTTATTTCTCTTTTATATCTGGCTCACCATCTAAATTTCACAGAACTGCATCGAAGAGGATAAATTCATTAATTAAATAAATTTGTATTTCGTTGAAATATTAATGTCGTAGGTCTGTGGTACGCTCTATGGTTAATAAAGCTCGATTAAGTAAATCCCCTTAATATTGTCATGTACGATTTGGACTTTATGTCCTGAGTTGAGCGACTGTGATGACTGATGTGGATGGCTTGCGTAATCAGTCTATAATGGTTCCCACTGCTGGGACACAGGCCTCCTCTCTGTGAGAGGGAGTGGGCCGTAATCCACCACGCGGGCCCAGTTCGGGTCGGTAGATGTCACATTTGTCTTCGAATTTTCACTTCTAGGAGGACATGCCGATTTCCTCACGATGTTTTCCTTCACCGTTTTGACAGCAGTGGTGATGAAATAATTTACACAAAGTAAGAGTGCCTGCCTGGGTCCGAATCTACGACCTACAACTCGTAAATCGCGGCCATTACCACTGGGCCACCACTGCTCTCTATGAATGTCTTACATAACCTAAAATCACGCCGGTATTCTCCGAAGGGTTGGGCAGAGGCCATTGTACACCCACATTTCGCCAGTTATGATTAAGTAAGTAACAGGGGTCCTAATTTGTGCCCGGTTTATGGCAATCAACCGAGCAAAAATTAAGACAGGGCTGCTACTGAAAATTCAAGATGGAAAAAATCTATATGATATGGCGTAAATCAATCAAAATCAAAATATTTTTATTTCACATAAACCTACATGGACATTTATGAAACGTCAGAAGCTAGGTGCACGGTTCCAATGGGTCGTTTCCTATGTAGAAGAGCCGGTAAGAAACTCCACAGGGGCAATGTTCTGAAACTTATTGAATCATACCTTAGTGGGAGATATCAATACACGGAAATATCTAGAATATTTCATAAGACTAATACGCAGATCATATGTAGATCAAAACCAAGACACGTAAGATATGGCGTGCCCCAAGGCAGCGTGCTAGGTCCGTTATTATTTCTGATATATATTAATGATTTGCCAAAAACTATACGACACAAAATGATCCTATTTGCCGATGATAGCACAGCTGTTATAAATTGTAATAATGTGACAACTTACCAAAATGATATTAATAAATCCCTTCTCAATATCATTCATTGGATGAATAATAATAACCTTGTAATTAACCTAAATAAAAAGGTGATGCAATTTCAGCAACGGCAACCGCATCCAAATATTGATGTTAGTTATATTAACCATAAAATAGAAGCAGTAAATAATGCTAAATTTCTAGGTATAACCATCGACAATAAGCTTACTTGGAAACCCATGATTGAAGAGCTTCGTAAACGCCGTAAATCTGCTTATAAACTCTATCAGTTATAAAAAAAGGTAAATAAAGATACGTTACTGGTAGCATACCATGGACTTGTAGCTTCTGTCTTGCGATATGGCATAATTTTTTGGGGACAGTCGACTGACCCTGTGCTCGTATTTAGGATGCAAAAGAGATGTGTCAGAGCAATGTGTAATATAAAAACAACGGATAGCTGTAGGCCCCATTTTAAGTCTTTAAAAATACTGACCCTTCCAGCATTATACATTTTGGAAACTGCGTTGCTTGAAAAGAAACGCACAATTATTTGTAAAAAATTCTTCCACTAGAAAAATTATCCATGAGCAATGAGTCATGCGTATTGTTCGCCGATGATATCTCTATCTTAATATCATGTGATTATTATATAAATTTAAACCAAAAATTGAGTTCTATACTTGACACTGCAATCACTGGATGAACGAACATAACCTTGAAATTAACTACAATAAGACAAAAATAATAACTTTCCACCCTCGACAAGTATACGTTTCAAATATAACGGATCAAAATTAGAAGTAGTAAATAAATTCACCCTTTTAGGCCTTGACATAGATTTACACATAGATTGGAAATCACATATTAAAAAAGTAAGAACGAAGTTATCCAAGTTTTCATACGCTCTCCGAGAAATCAAGAAAACAACAGACCTCAAAACAGCGCTAGTAATGTATTACGCGTACGCATTTGCATGGCTGAAATATGGAGTTATCCTATGGGGAAATAGTACAGACGCGCCTACATTAAGGCTCCTACATACTGGCGCGACTTGTCGCGCGACGCGTCGCGACACAAAGGCACCGCTTGTAGCGCTACACGCGGTGTCTTTGTGTCGCGTAGCGTCGCGCGACAAGTCGCGCCAGTATGTAGGAGCCTTTATTCACTCTACAGAAAAAAAATATTAGAATTTTAATAAACATTAAAGATACAGACTCCTGTAAACCCCACTTTAAAGACCTAAAAATATTAACTCTGCCCTGCCTCTACATACCTGAAATTTGTAAATTTGTACGAAAGTATCCGCAATTCTATACCAAAAGAGGAGATATCCAAACAAAAATTGCACTTAGACATGAAAGCAGATTAAACATACCCACTTCACGATTAAAAATGCACTCTTCTAGTGCATTTGTTATGTCCATTAAAATATACAATAAGTTACCGGAATACATCAAAAATATAAATAAAAATAATATATTTATCAACAAATTAAAACAAAAGCTGCTACACATATGACGAATAGGTATTTAAGCGATAAATTTCAACAACAATAAAAACTATTTTTAACATAATAACTACCTACATTTCTTTTAAAATTTCACTTCGAAGATAAATTTATTTTAAAACTTTATTAAAAATACTGTTATTTTCAAATGAATATGCTTATCAGTACATAATTAATAATAATAATCGTGCAATACATAATACATAAATATAACTTAAAACCTAATATACAAATACTTGTATAAAATATAAATACCATAAAAGCAAATGATACTATTTTAATTTAATTATTATTATTTTTTGTTGGTCTTAACAAAAAGCGGCTTCAAGGCTACTACATACTGGCGCGACTTGCCGCGCGACGCGACGCGACACAAAGACACCGCGTGTAGCGCTACAAGCGGTGCCTTTGTGTCGCGACGCGTCGCGCGACAAGTCGCGCCAGTATGTAGGAGCCTTCATCCTCTCTCCTATTAAAAATTAACTTTGCTGTGCCCGACAGGGTCCATAATTGATTCGATGTTTCAACATACCAACTACCATATGTACACAATAAGGAATGCAATAAAGTATTGAGTATTGAGGATTGAGTATTGAAAAACTCCATTACGTGCCCAATATGTAAATATGCTATGTCATCTAAAATGTAAGACCTCATTGGTGCGAAAAAGTATTTTTTTGCACCTAAAGTGTTTAATAAAATTCCTGATGACATAAAAACATGACATTATATAAGTTTAAAAAGCTCTCACTAAATTATTAATTGACAAATGTTATTATACCGTAGACGAATATTTGAACGACCAATTATTATAATGAGACAATTTTACCTCTAGATAATTAAGTACTGTGACTTTTTATTGTTTTTGATGTATCTGACGTTTCTGTATTCCTGTTAATTATATTAAAATATGTAAGCATGCATAATTTAATGACACCTAATGGGTCACTTATAAATTTGTATGTCATAATTATGACAAAACATATCTCACCCCCTATTTATGTAAACACCTATGTTTTACAAATAAATTGATTGATTGATTGAATACCAAGATGTTTAATTGTAACACTACATCTAAGATATGGAAGAGCGGAGTCTCCTAACACAGGCATTGTTTGCCTAAAAGGAGACTCCAATACAATTCATTGTATATGAAGCTTTTTGTGACAGTAAATATATTTTAATTTTTTCAAACCTTCGTATTCTCGTGTGAACGTGGATCCACGCGAGGCACGATGGCCTTTTACTGTAATAACGGTATTTAACCGGTTCAAACTTGCTGCCAGAGGAAAATAAGATTTCACGTAGGTATACAGATTATTTTATTATTATTAAAAAAAAAAATCGAATTTATGCTTTCCGTATTGGTTGGATTGGATAAACCCAAATAAAAGGTATACATTTTCGAGTTAAGGAAATTGTGTCATCGATTTTTTATTTAAAAATTAACTTAAATTCTCATGCTTCAGGTTTTTTTAACTATATTTAAGTAATAATTACCTTTAAAATATATTTAATAATTATTAATAATTATAAATGTATCTTACGTAGGCAGGTTTTGCAGTTTTTGTAGATTTTTATGAATCTGTTGTCCACATTAAAATAGGGGTGATGCCTGGGTAAAAAAAAAGAAATCCTATTTAGTCCATCAGTCAGATAATAAATAGTAGATTATTAACCAAGGGGATAAGCAGTGTCTTCTGTCGCGGGTGACGATTTAAATCGCGAGCGTAACGAAGGACTCGAGGTTTACTCCCGAGCGTAGCGAGGGTGTTTAAAACTTAAATCACGAGCGAAGCGAGGGATTTAAGACGAGTCCTGAATGTAGCGAGGGATTTAAGTACACCCAAGACTAAGGTTCGTATTACAGAACGTCACTCAATTCTCAAGCATTACTTAAAACTAGTTTTAACCAATCAAATGGCTTGAATCTAGTTTTAAGTAGTGCTTGAGTATTGAGTGACGTTCTATAATACGGGCCTAAGACAGCTTTATCACCGAGGAAATACTCTACTTTTCGTACCATTTGCGAAAAACTTAACACAATAATAATATGAGATAAGCATTTATTAAAAATAATGACAATTAAAAGTAAAAGTTAACATTCGAAACATTGGTCCAATTATTGATAGAGAGAGATTGAGTATATGCACCAAAGTGTATTCGGATTCTTTGTATTGGATAAATAATCAAAATAGACAAGAAGTACTGATTCTGAAATTATTAGGCCTTTCGCACTTCTCCACGTTGAAAATTCTTCATAAGTTTTTAAATAAGTTTCCTTGGATTTTGTTGGAAGCAAATTATTTATAATTGCGGCAGCAATTGCACTGATGGAATCCGACAATTCACTGTCGCTTTGATTTAACATCGTAACGTATTTTTGGAACATTAACTTATTTATAAAAATAAATTAAAATAAACTTAACGTTTATGTATTTGAAGAAAACAAAAACGCGGCAAATTCCTGGACTAATATTTTTTTGTCGGAAAAGCAAAGGCATCAAGCTCATACGGCCTCGTCGGTTTTCGTAATTTTATTTAATAATCATAACTGCATAATAAATGCGTATTCCTTTTTCAAAAAGATGTATAATGCTTTATATACAAACTCAATGGTGTAAACACAGATGTAGTTCAGTATAAATTTCGGTAAGTATTCCAAATTTAAATCACATTCTCCCCCTAGAGGATGAATGAAATTCAGTACAATTTTCTTTCCCTGTTTTTAACAGATTAAAAATGACTATTGTTATGTTCGCTTTTTGTGGCATAGAATGTCACTTTTTTGAGTAAGTGGTACGAAAAAAATATTAGACACGTATTTTTTGCTTTATCGTATAGCCTCGCGCGACACTGATTCGGAGTCAAACAATAGAAAATCAATTGTGTCTCATTAGCTGTCCTTGACCAATTAATAAAAAAATACTTAGATAAAACGCATGATAAAGTTGGGGAGTGGTGGCTCGCTACGTCACAATTCAGTATAAAAATCTAGCAAGGTGTGACGTCATTTCATATTTTAACTCAATGAATTGCCGTAATCTTTTGATTACGTAAAAAAAGAAAAAAACATGTGTTCAATATATTTTTATTAATCTTGGTACCTGACGGACAAAAAAATAGTTGTCATCATCCCTATTACTCCTATTTCGTGCGTGCGTTTTAACCACAGCGTATAACTTTTTTTTTTATATATGGCGTCTCGTAGTTGACCTTGAGAGGTCGTGACTACTTAACCGGACTATCCTGTGGCTGCCTTAAGCGAACTCAAAGCCTCCAGCCAGGGGCGAATTTCTTACATTACTAAGTGACTGCACGCTAAGGGCAGCCCCTGTGGGGTACGAACCTCGGCTTAGGGCGTCGCTAGGGGAGGGCAGCAAGGTGGGACAGCCCGGATCATAACTGGGTTGGGTATCACGGACTTAATTTTACATAAGTAAATACTTTTTGCAATTTTTATTAACTCAATCTCTGACGAACTAATTTCTTTCTACCATCTTTATGCAGATGATTTACAAATTTACTCGCGAGCTCCTTTGGGAAATCTGTCCGAGGCTATCTTTACGATTAATCGTGACCTGGCCCGTATATGCGACTGGAGCAAGAGATATGGACTTATGGTCAACCCCATAAAGACGCAGGTTGTGGTGGTGGGCAGTTCTAGGATGATCTCAAGGATCGACTGAACGACTCTTCCCCAAGTTTCTTTTGACAACTCAGTTGTTCCCTTCAGTGAGAAAGTTAAAAACTTAGGAATATTGATTGATAAGAACTTCTCTTGGAATGCACAGCTACAGGAAGTTAGCCGCAAGCTATATGCATCCGCTGCAGCTTTGAAGAGATTGCGTAATTTTCTACCGACTGCCACCAAGATTGCGCTTGCAAAAACGCTTCTTCTACCCATCCTTGACTATGCTGATGCCAGCTATCTTGACCTTACCCAAGACCAACTTGATAAACTTGAGCGGCTTCAAAATTTTTGTATAAGGTTCATATTCGGTTTGCGCAAATTTGACCATGTTTCCGAATTTCGTGTGAAGCTCAAGTGGTTACCAATTCGCCTTCGCCGGAATGCTCATATTCTTTCCCTTTTGTATAATGTCCTCTTTTCCCCTTCCACCCCTCTCAAGGAACGTTTCCAGTTTCTTGGCGACTCCCACACGAAATTTTTAAGGTCATCAGATAACTTGAAGCTTAAAATGCCTATGCATTCCACAACGTTCGTCGACAAATCCTTTACTGTCCAGGCCACTCGTTTGTGGAATGCTTTGCCAGTTTAAATAAAACGCGCGCAATCGTTACTGGCATTTAAAAGACTCGTAAAGGAACATTACTTGTCGCTGTGAGCTTGTTCTCGTATTGTAACTGTAATTATCTATAGTCTTCATTTATTTTCGTTGCTTATACATTTAGTATGTATGTATTTATGTATATATTATTTAGGATATATATATCTGTGTATCAATTTTAGTATATTGTATTTATTCATTTTTTACACCAACGACAGTCCCACTTTATGTCCAGGCAAATCACTGTCCATCCAGCGATAAGGCCGACATTGTATATTTTGTAGTGTTTGATTTATTTTTTGTCATTTATTTTTGTGGTGTACAATAAAGTATATATAAATAAATAAATACTAGGCCATGTCACGCTTTGTTACAGACGAGTTTTCTTCTAAACGTTTATTTGGATTTAATAGTAGGTCGGGCAAAGTGGTATTAGGTTCATCCATCAGCAATTTCTCAGCCCGGTGTCTGGATTTGTGCCCGGTTGATTGCTATAGGCTCGCCCCCTATTACATGGGACAAACATAACTGGTGAAATGTGGGTGTACTGTAAGTGTACCTCTGCCTAACCTTTGGGGGATTACAGGCGTGATGGTATAAGATAAGATAACATAAGATAAGATATGATAAGATATATTTTGTTCGTCAAAAAGTAGAAGTAGTAGGTTTACAATCAGTTGGAACCATTACAATAAAAAGAAGTTTCAGCATGTTTGGCCTAGAAAGGCGTACAAATACAACAATAATAATGAAAAAATAATAGCTAATTATGTTATGGTATGTTGTGTTATTAATATATTTTTGTTAACATGTACATCGATCGCAGTAAAATCTTACTTTTACAAAACAGGAATCGTAATTTGCAATGTTTACCAACATTGAATGTGAATAAATTAAATTCATTTTGAAGTTAATTTAATAATATTATGCACAGAAATGTTAATAATGTGTTTATATATGTTTTATAGTCATTCTTTTTTTGGGTCTAGTTAGCAATTATAAAATATCTCTATGCTTAGTATTCGTTAACTAGAGCGAAACGATAAAAAAAACTGTAATTATTAATTATACATTTATTACTTGAACATAAAACCTAAACAATTAAATTATATTATGTTATATGTAGTGTAGGCACAATTTTATTAACTTAAGACCCGCAGTGGTAAATCGCGAAATTCAATTTTTCTTACGTTTTTAGCTATTTTCAGGTCAGTGGTCAGGTTGTATCTTGGTCTAAATATGATTCGCGATCATAACAAATATGTATTTATAGAATTATAAATATTTATAATCCTTAAAATCCTTAATACGTCTCTCGAGATGAGATCCTGCAAATTACTAAAAAACGTAAGAAAATTTTAATTTCGCGGTTTACCACTGTGGATCCACCTTAATGCAAACTTTATTTTTGTATGTTATGCAGGGTGCAAACATCGGGCCAAATTGACACAATAATGAATGATACAGCGACTGTTTGACGTTGGTCCGACGGTCGACATGACGTCACGGACGTGTCGACTGGTCCCGACCACTCTTTCCATGTCGCATGTAAACTAAGGCATATCGCGTGGCTTTCCTGCGAGAAATGCTCGAATCGAAGTGCCGACAATAGTTGAACGTGATTTTTACGAGGGAAAAGTACGAATCGAACAACAATCACGAATGCGAGATGCGCGAGAATTGCCTTCCAGGTGCCAATCTCCGCCGACTATGAAAATCAGCATTACATTGCCGCATATTATTATGCATTGCTATCCCAATGACAAAGCTAAAATGTTTCATGTGTCTGTAAACAGCTGCAGAACCGTACCAATTTATTTATTGATTACCGACGACTTACTCACTAAGACATACACAAACAAAAGTCATTTACTCAAACTAGGCTGACAATCGGCACTTTTCGAACGTCAAAATTACTTAAGACAGTCCCCCAAAACGCCCGCCCTTCACCACTTCCTAGTGCTTTAGCTGGGAAGAAGAAGTGGCGTAACAAACTTCCCAGCAGAACAGCTGTCTGTTCAGTTAGAAAAACTGGATTCTATACAATAGTATGCAAAATAATTTGCACTACGCAACACAAAACTTTAAATTAAATGATTTGCCATATGTCAGCTAGCACAAGCCACTATACCAACAAAAAAACATCGAAAACTATACTTAAGCAGAGATTTCCATGGGATCCCCTCATCAGATTATGAATGGGACCACCTCGGGAGCATACCATTTCAAACAAAAAATAATTTTTAAAATTGGTTCACAATTGACGAAGAAATCGCCGAACATACATAAAAAAAATATATATAAACATGTCGAATTCATAACCTCCTCCTTTTTGAAGTTGGTTAAAAATCAACAAAAATGGATGACAAAGGGAATTTACCTAGTATTTAAGTTGTCAAGCAGCATATTGCTATGCTTCAGTCTAAAGGGTTTAGGTGCCTACAAAATTACAGGCAGCTTGTTACTCATGCATAAGTCAATGATTCATCTTTATCTGTAGGGACTGGAGACAAAGTCCAAAGTTAAGTGCAACTAGCTGCAACGAGGTGTATGGGGATTGCCTAACCCAGGAAATTCCCTTTCCACGCGATGTTGCGGGTGAGAGTCCTGGCGGAGGAAGCGGTGTCCCGGGGCGGGGCGGGGTGATGTTGGCGGTGTCCTTGGACATTTCCAATTCTTTCAACAACCTGCTATTTTTTTTTTTTGGGTTGTATATCATCAAATAACTTCTCCCGCTCTGTGCGGAGTGGGAGGGTGTGTCAGACTCTTACTGACTAAAACCCACCCGTATTCCTTCCGTTGCCTGTGTTGCCAGGGGCCCTCGGTAACCCTTTTGGACTCCACGCGACCCCGGCAGGCATCGGCCCTAGTGGACCCCTACACTTGTGCTGACGACATCTTTCTCTCTTTGAGGCGCGCGTGGAATACAACGCGCCGTCGACCCGGGCCTGTTCCTTACTGGACGGTGAGCTACTCATTGCCCACCGTCCGCAAGCCCGCGCCTACGGTGGCCGGAAATCCGCCCGGGATTCCCGACGCCCAAGGCGTCTCCTGCGGCGGCTAGGGGCGAGAGGGCGCGAAATTTGCCTTTCCCTCAACCGTCCCGCCTCCTCCTCCGCGAGCATTACTGCTTCGCAGAAGGAGGTGACGGCTGCCCATGCCCTCTCGCTCCGTACGATGGCCTGAACCAGGGCCGGACGCGAGAGATCTCTGCCGCCGAACGCCTCCACGAGCACACGGCGGTCCTCTGCCCAAGCCGGACAGACCTCCAACGTATGCTCCACCGTGTCCTGCAAGCGATCCACACAGTGGTTTCCCGGGCGTTTCCTCCCGCCTTATCCGACACAGGAACCACCCGCAGCTGCCGTGTCTGGTGAGGACCTGCGTCTGGCGGAAGGTGAGGCCCGCCTCTCTAGCCACTCCTCAAAGAGGGGACTTATCGCCGCAATTGTGGCGTGCCCAGCACTGGGTTCCGGCAACCGTACTCTTCATGTCGCCATGAGATCCCGCCCACCCTGCCTTGGAGTTGTATTTAGAATTTAGAATTTATTTCCAGCATAAGTGTTACATTGTATACCACAACTTATATTAAGACTTAATCATAATAAGTACATACAATAAGTTTCCAAGAAACGCATTCTTTAAAATTAATCATCCATAATTAGTAGTCATTTCGTACGCTAAAATGAAACGTTTTACTTTGGATTTCAACTAAACAGAAAAAAAAAAAAAAGAATCTGATGTTAGAAAGTAGAATTATGATAGCATAATTATGTTTGAACAAATAAAACTAATTGGCGGTATACAGATAAAAATTCTTTATCTTCCGCGCTAGTCATAGACTGTGTTACGGCAAGGTAAGGATTCTCGCTCTAGAAATACCAACTGTAAGTTAATTGACATAAGGACAATTATCCAATGTATATAGCCATATGGAGCATACAAAAGGTGCGATAACGGCTAATGAGTTTGGCGTAAACAAGTAGTACATGCAAAAATATCAGACAACATGACTTATAACAAACCATAAGTGTTATTGTCAGTTCATAAATAAAATACCATGTTACAAAATAATGTTATAAATGTTTTAAAATTATTGTACTTATATTAAACAAAGGTATTATGGAATTTACATTAGTATGCTAATTTGACATGAAATCATCTCAGCTATACATTATTCGTGAATGTATGTATATATATATGTACATTTAAAAATTATATAGATATATATCCATATAGCAGGATTAGTGTAAGAGATATATATATATATATATATATATATATATATTTTTTTTTTTTTTGTTTATTTAGGTATTAATATTATATATAATTACTTGCATATTTGAATTAATTTTTCAGTCCGTTCATAATCTAAACTACTTAGAAACTCATCCAGTGCCCTCCTGCAAATAGAACTCTTCATGTCTTTTAAGGTCTTAACCTTACTTATGCGATTGTAAAGTAACGGGGCTAGGAAGTAAGAGAAACCCTGAGCAAAAGAAGTTTTACATGAAGGAACTTTATAAACTTCATGTGATCTTCTAATGGATTGATTCATAGGTCTTTGACAGAAGTGTTGTCGCAAAACAATGGTTTTAATGTAAAGTTGACGAATATTAAGGACCTCAAACTCTTCATATAATTTCGACGTAGAGTATCTAAAGGGTTTAAAATTAATAACTTTTAAAATACACCTCTGGGCGCGTTCAATTTTTATAAGAGTACTTTTTCGAGCACCACCCCAAGCGGCGATACCATAAGTAGCGATTGATTGACATAAAGCTAGGTAAACCATTCTGTTAGTCTTTCTGTCTCTTAGGTTTCTAATTTTTTTGAAGATAGGTATTAGCTTGCGTATTCTAGTTTTAAGATTACTAATATGTGGTTTCCAATTCAAATTTTTATCAATTTCAATACCAAGGTATTTAGTACTATTACTTGCAGATAAAATATGGCAATCACAATCTCTAATAGCAAGAGAGCAATTAGACGAATGCGCTTTCAAAAAGAAATCTGGAGGTGGCTGTAGATTGTTTTTGATGCTAAAAGTTATATATTTAGTTTTATTTAAATTTAATGTGAGTAAATTGTAGTCAAGCCAATTTATTATTTTTCGGAGCCCATTCTCAGCTGAAGTTTTGACTTGTGCCCATGATGAATGTTGAAATAAAATCACAGTATCGTCGGCAAATGTAATTAATTTTGATTCAGGTATTTCAGTATTGCATAAATTATTAACATAAATAAGGAACAATGTAGGCCCAAGTACTGACCCTTGAGGTACTCCAAAATCAATTTTTTGTTTTGAGCTAGTTATATCTCCGATTTTTAATATTTGTGTCCTGTTACTAAGATAATCTTTAAAAAGTTCCAGTGGTACACCCCTGATGCCTATAGACTCTAATTTACGAATCAGTAAAGAAATTGAGACAGTATCAAACGCCTTGGCTAAATCTAAAAATACACCTATACATTTCTTCTTGCAATCAAGGTTCCCAGCTATATTGGTAACCAAGTCCTCCACAGCATCAACAGTAGATTTATTTTTCCTAAATCCATATTGATTTTTGGCCAAAATATTATTTTTCTCTAAATAATTAACTAGTCTATGATTCATTACTTTTTCTAAAATCTTGGCTAAAGTAGGTAGTAGTGAAATCGGGCGATAGTTAGAAATATTGTTTCTTTCCCCTGATTTGAATATAGGTACAACAATGGAGTCCTTAAGTGCGTTTGGGAACTTTCCAGAAGACAAACACAAATTTATTAAATAAGTCAGTGGTGCTATTAGTACATGAATAAACTTCTTGATAAATAGTGATGATATACCATCCCAACCAGTAGTATTTGTATTCTTCAGTGATAAAACTATTTTTTGTACCTCATATTCATCTGTTTCCAGAAGCATAAATGAATTTAACGGAGCTTGATTATACTTAAAATCCTTGACTAGATCATCTTCAGTTATTTTTAATTTATTTAAAATGTTGTTTGATAGTTGAGCACCCGTATTTACAAAATAATTATTAGCATAATCAGTTGATTCCTGCGGTGTTGATTTAATCCTTAACAAGTCATATGGTATTCTAGACTTATCCAACACATTCAAGTTACATACATGTTTTATAATGTTCCAGGTCTTTTTTATATCATTTTTACTATCATTTAAGTTACGTTTATCGTGCTCATTTTTTAAATTATGTAGAATATTGTTACAATGATTTCGATAGCGTTTATAGGTAGTTTCAAGGTCTTTGTCATTTGGTGATTTTAAGTGTCTTTTATGTAATGTGTCTCTAAATCTCATACAACGCAATAATCCGGGGGTTATCCATTTTTTAAGAGTTTGTTGTCTGTTTGGTATTGCAGTTATCTGCGTGCTTTTTTTAATTATTTCAGATAAAATTTTTATAAACAGTTCAGTTGCTTTATTGGGGTCGTCTGTAGTTGTTATACTTGAAAGATCAATTTCATTAATTAGAGTATTAGCAACCTCGTAATTAAGTTTTTTAATGTTTTTTTTCTGTTTGTTGTATAAAGTACTTTGTTGCGATATAGATATATTCAAATATAAACTGCTATGATCAGTTACAGATGACTCACAAATCACAGTCAACATTTTAGAATTAGACTTAACAAAACAGTGATCAATACATTTGTTAAGACGAGTAGGAAGAGAATGACTAGGTAAGAGACAGTGGGTTGCAAGTAGATCTAAATACTCGTCTGATTTTGATTCATCATTATGAGTACCAATATCAATATTGATGTCACCAGTTAAATAAACATTGGGTATGTGTTTCAGTTTAATTAAAAGCTCGTCTAAAGAAAAAAGAAAATTGGTTAATGAAACAAAAGACGGTGATCTATACATACAAATGAAGGCATTTGATTTATCTATTTCGACCACTAAACAATCAGCGTCTGTAATATTGGGTTCATACACTAAAATATTTGCCAAATTACTTTTTGTATATACAACTACACCACTATTCTGATTGATATGTTTCTGAGTGTGGTGGGAATCATAATGTTCAATACCTGGAATTAAGTCTGAATTTTGTAGCCAACACTCAGTTAAAATGATAATGTCGTAGTCTATATTACTTCTCGCCATAAAAAGTTTAAAATCTTCAAAGTTTTTATGTATACTTCGAATGTTTTGTACTATTATTTTAAGAGATGGTTCAATGTTAATTCTAAATTGCAAGAACGATTCCGGATCCCCAACCAAAAAGGAATCACCAACGTTGACATTATTATCAACATCGGTGATCACGTCCTCTATACTGTTACACATTGTTTAAAAACAAGAATTATATTATGGCTACAATAAGTTTGGTTGAGGGATATAGTTTCTGGTATTCGTAGTAGTATAGAGAATAGTAGTAAATTCAACAGTATTTTATAAACGGACATGAAACATATATAATATAATAATATAGTAATACGATATATGTATAAAATCAGAATAAAATATATGTATAGAAAACAAATATTAGGGTAGTAATATAGATATATAGAAAACTGGTAGCAAAAAATAACAATACTTGTAATAAACTGGTGTGTGACATAATAATCTAGGTTTAAGCTAAAAAAAGTACAAAAGGAATAATAATATAGAATAAGAACAAATGACAAAAGCAAAGTTGAATGATACCGTACTTTGATGAAAAAGATGCCATTATATAGTCATTGCGTTGCTAAACCTTTAATCTGATTCAGGGTTTTGATGACTATGGCAGACTGGCCCTCTTCCTTGCGAAGTAAGATATTTCCTCGGGATACCCAGCAGTATTTGTACATTCCATTCTTCACTAGCTCTCGAGCAGCTGCTAACATCTTTTTTGACATTGGCGTTAGTGCTTCAGATACGTAAACTCGCGAAAACACTCCACTAAGTCCTAAAATTTCAGTATTCAATGGTTTTTCCTTGTTCTCAGAATTATATTTTTTAGAAGCCTTTATAATTTTTTCTCTGTTTTTGGCGTCCTGATACTCCACAACGATTGGACCCTCAAATTTACCTCTTCTGTATATATTTGTTGTTGCATCAATAGGCGGTATGTTAAGAGTATTGTATATTTTATTGACTATTTCATATACATTTTCTTTATCGTCGCGTGGAATATTCCTTATTTCAACAGTATTCTTAACAAGTTGTTTTTGCAATTCATTTAATTGAAATTCCAATCCAGTTACCCGTGTACTTTCTGCTTCGTATTTAGATTCAAGGTTTTGTACCCTAACAGCTATTTCCTTGTAATTTTCAGCATTTTGTTTAAGTAGATTTATAATCTGCGAATTAGACTCAAGTATCTGGCTATTTTGTTGCTTGATCTCGTTAATTTCAGTATTCATCATTAGCTTGAAAGACTCCATGAGCTGTTCCCTTAGATCCGCCAGGGATTCTTCTTCAGGATTCTTTCGCTTCCTTATGTTGATATTTTGGATAATATCCTGATCTGGTGAATCTTTAGACAAATCCGGATGCGACGAGAACTTTATCGACTGTCCAGATTTTGGAGTACGTTGCATTTTTGTCTGATTAATTTGCTTGTACTACAAGGTGGCCGATCAATTCAAGTTTAGATATGCGTATGTGATACACAGTCTCCAATGGAAATTGTAACTTATTACTTAAGAAACAAGGTCTCAAGTTGCACTTTAGGATATACGTAATAAAGTAAAACACGTCTGTCTTAGACTACCGAATGAACGAGAATGAGAGATTCGGGAGGCACTGCGGTACCATCTGGTGCCTCCCTACCTACGCCGCATTGTTGGGGCTTATTTGGCGGAGAGGTGTGTCACATACAAGGGACGTGATGGCGGAAACCAGTGCCGCATGTTATGCGGTGTTCCACAGGGCTCGATCGTGGGCCCACTCCTGTGGAACATCGGGTACGACGGATGCTGCAGGATGCTGCAAAAATAACAAACTATACAGAAACTAAAATAGGGCGTCGAAAAATTCATTCACATCGCTGTCGGCTGTAAGAGACCCAAGAGACTGGCGGCATTGCCACGTTGTATGGCAATGCTTAGCCTCTGGTCAAGGTAAAACCCAGCCCTTGGGTCACGGGAAGTGTCAACCAGCCGTCTGGAGATTTCCTTAAAAAGGCCATGAGCACTCGGACCCCACGGCCCGAGGGTTTCAACCCCAAACGGCTCGAAAATATAATTACCAACTAGGTTATTATACTTATGCCGCTTGAGGTTGTCTGCAGCCGCAGCAGCAGCGCCGGCATAGCACGCCGTGCCAGGAAGATGGGATGGCGCAAGAGTATCGACACACGTTGCATCCCACACTAAAGGCCTACCCACCTTCCATGGAAATAATGACATGCCGTCTGGTCTCTTGGCACCGTCGCGTGCCAAGCCATTGGGTTCTAATACAGCTGGGACGCCGACGGTAACAAGAGCTCGTGTTTGAAAATGTTTACGAAAATGTTCGTGTTTACAATGTTTTTATTGATGTGTAACTCGCTTTTTGTGACTCCCACAGAAAGCGGGAGGAAAGATGTCAAAAACGAAAACGAAAACACTCGATTTCCTGAAAAGGGACGGAAGTGTGTAGACAGGAAGTGACAGCTTGAGCATGGAATTAGTAAGTCTATATAATTTGTAAGTAGAGGGGATCGAGTTTGGACCAGTGGGCTATCACTAGTAATGATTAATATTATTCGAATAAATCATTCAGTAGGTATTTAATTTAATTAATTTCTGTCGCTGCTCAGTTTCTTATTACCAAGGTGAGATGTCAGATGTTACACATCATATACGCTACTGTAAGGCTCGTTTTTTAGCTTTTATTTTCAATTTGTTTTATTGCAATCTTTATTATTTTCATCCTGTTTTCACACTGTCTCCTGTAAGTGAAGGAGTACACGTAAAATAACCTTTAGAATTCTTGTGGTTTATAGTGTATCTGTGTATCCTTTGTTGGTGATCCCAAATAAATAAATAAAACAAAAGTATATCAAAAGATCGTAGCAAGTGGCGTTCTGTAGTTTCTGCCTTCCCCCATTGGAAAAACAAATTGTATGTTTGTATAAAAAGTAATTGGTAAATGCTTACGGAGGCTCGTGAGAGTTATAGGTATCTACAAAGCAACAAAGATGGCGAACGCAATTATATAATTAGGTCAATACTCTTCCGTAGTTGACTGATAAACTTGTGCTTTTATTATAAAGTAAAAGTAATACAAATCAGACGTTATTATTTTTAAGTATGTAATTTATTATGAACTAGCGACCAGCCCCTTCTTGGCACGGTGTTTACGGCTTGACAAAACATCGAGATTTCTTAATTAAATGTAATTTTGATAATAGTTAATTATACACATAAACCTTCCAGGCTAAATTATACACATAAACTTTCCAGGATAAAATATACACAAACTTTTCGGGATAAATTATACACATAAACCTTCCGGGATAAATTATACACATAAACCTTCCGGGATAAATTCTACACATAAACTTTCCGGGATAAATTATACACATAAACCTTCCGGGATAAATTCTCTGAATTATGGTGAAAAACGCATCAAAATCTGTTGCGTATTTAGAAGAACAACACGGTCACACAGACAGACATGAAAATTGTATTTAATTTATAATATGTTTGTATACAATAACCAGCCTATAATGTTCCGACTGCTGAGACACAGGCCTCCTCTCTGTGAGAGGGAGTGGGCCGTAATCCACCACGCGGGCCCAGTGCGGGTTGGTAGATGTCACGTCTTCGAATTTTTTGGTTCTAGGACAAGCCGGTTTCCTCACGATGTTTTTCATCACCGTTTTGAGAGCAGTGGTGATGAAATAATTTACACAAAGTAAAGCGCCTGTCTGGGTTCGAACCAACGACCTACAACTCGGAAGTCGCGGCCGTTACCACTGGGCCACCACTGCTCTATGTAAGTACATACATAGCTCGTGTTTCACAGACTCATAATTACAGACGAAATCGCACATCGTCAAAATCATCATCATCGTCATCTGCCCGCCTTTTCCCAACTATGTTGCGGTCAGCATCCAGTCTAACCGAGTGCAGCTGAATATCAGTATTTTACATGGAGCGACTCAACGAGCATGGCTGTCCTGCAAGCACTAAACAGTCACACAGTTGACTCTGGGCTAATATACGAGTGCCACCAGCGCCTCAACCAGGTGGGTAGCCTCAACAACATAACCATTCAATGGATTAAAGGACACAGCGGTTCGCTAGGCAACGATGCAGCGGATGAACTTGCCAGAAGGGGGTCGAGCATGGCACCAGTGGGACCTGAACCCATCGTGCCACTCCCCTTCGGGTACTTACGCACTCTGGTAAGGAAACGCACCAAAGATAAACATCTCAAGTTATGGTCGGACCAAGGTGAGTGCAGGCAGGCCAAGGAAGCTCTCCCTACAATTGATGGTCGCCTCACGAAACGGGTTCTCCGACTAACTAAACTACAGCTGCGCACTGTTACAGCAGCTATAACAGGCCACGGGTCATTTAACAAACACCTCTTTGTCATAGGAGTCACAGACAGTCCGCTGTGCAGGGCCTGCATGGAGGACGACGAGACAGCAGCACATGTGCTACTAAACTGCCCAGTGGTCGCCACATACAGGGCAAAGTACTTACCCAGGTACCAACCGTGAGATGGTCAGTAACACCAAGGCGTTGCTGGCCTTCCTTGAGGAGCTGGGGTGGATCGAATAATTGATTTCCCACCCGTACGCAAAATACGCGCATTGACGTGGAGTTGCGGACACCAGCCCGATTTACCTATTACCGGCTTAACGTGCTTACTAAGGCACGGGGGGGTCTTGGTATAGATGGTCAAATGAATGATAAAGATGGTAACACATCCACGGATTGATCTATCGACCCGTGCGTTATTACTTAGACACAAGTCCTTTCTTCTTCATGTCAAAATAAATACATTTATTTACATTACGTATCATAACATGACGCCTGTTTTCCCCGAAAGATTAGGCAGAGGTGTTCCAACCCCACCCCATCCATATTTCGCGAGTTATGTTTTTAAGTCCCATGTAATAGGGGACGCCCTATTGCCATCAACCGGGTACAAATCCAGACCCGAGACTGCTACTGAGAAATTCCAGATATAAAAACCAATATGACACTTTGCCCGATTCCGGAAACGAACCCAGGACTTCATGCTCACCAGTAGCGCTTGCGACCAGTACACCAACGACACAGTCAAACATTTATTTATAGGTACGTCAATAAATAAATCACGTCAATGTAATTAGTTTAAAAATACTACACAGATAAGTATCGTTATCACGAGATCTAAGCAGGATGACAAATCATGTTACACCAATTAAAAGATCAATTAAACAACAGAATTAAAACAAAAAACACGCCTCAAAATTCTAATTTACTTACATTTATGTACAGCTTCCTGATGAATAGATTACAATCTTTTATAGATTTATCTGATTAATGTAATAAATTAATAAATACATATTTATTGAAAACACGTGTTCTTTTTATTTAATTCGTCGTGTCGTGTAGCTAGTCGTTTATTTTGATTAAGAAGTGGGGTTGGTTCTAAAACGGGCACATTTCAGATGGTTAGTTCCACCCCTACCGACAAATCCCCATCAGTGGGGATCGTTATTTTTTTTTCCAGTTATCCCCACTAGCTATATAAACTCAGCCTAGTGGGGATTTTTGGAAAAATAAGTAACAATCCCCACCAGGTGATCAGATCAAATGGGTTAGGTTAGGTTGGAACTGGTGGCGGAATGGCGGGATAGGCTTTCACGCCATACCTGCCTCGCCACCATCGAGGCGGTCCGGCCAGTGTTCGAGCCCTGGCTCGGGAGGAGGCCCGGCTCCCTGTCGTTTCGGGTGACGCAGGTGCTCTCGGGGCATTGTTGCTTCGGGAAGTACCTGTGTCGCATAAACAGGCAGCCGGACGCCCGGTGTCACCACTGCGCCTGTCGCTGCCGGCCGTGGTCGAGGCGATGGTCGGCAGCGAAGAGTCCTAGGACGCGGTGATATCCTTCTACGAAACGTCGTGTCGCAGAAAGAATCTGCGGAACGGGAGCGGGAGATCTCTTCCGTTCACCCGGCCCGCAGCAGGCGCACCGGGCGTTGGCAGAGGGCAGACAACGCCCTCTTCCGGCCCCCTAAATGGGTCCAGGGATGGCGGACTTGGGGACGTCCACCGCCCCCCATCACACTGGACCTGAGGTGGCGGCGCGTAGTGTTCCACGCGCGCCCCATTCAGACGTCACGGGGGGGTTAAACACCTCACCCCCCCCCAGACTTGAGGTGGCCCGCAGAGGCGGGCCGGCACTAGCCGGGGATCCCCGGTGTAATTGTGAGAGGGGAACATCGGGGAGGTTTTTAGTCAGTAAGAGTCTGACAGACCCTACCGCCTACCCCAGGGCGGAGGACATCCATGAGGATTTTCAACCCCGGAACAAAAAAAAAAAAAAAAGGTTGGAGCTGTGACCAACCGATTTCTGGAATACTTTCCAGATATCATTATGTCGAGTTATGCGAGTTGGTTCCATACTAAAAGTGTTTAATTGTGTGTGTTTCTAAATGTGTTTCATTTTCATAAGTGTGTTAATGTTACTAAGGGACCATTCATAAACTACGTCACACGTTAAGGGGGGGGAGGGATTCGACGAAGTGTGACATTGTGTAGCAAGGGGTGAGAGGGGTCTTAAGTTTCGTGACGTCACATTGCAAAATCTATTAGATTTTGCCACATTGCAAAATCTCTTAGATCTAAGTGTTAAAATGCCAAATTTGAACTATTAACGAAAAATTTAAAAATATTTCCAACTATGTGTATATGCATAAGGTTAAAATTATTTTGTTGGTGAGTTCACACTTGCTCTACTAGGTGTCACGTGCCGGCCGCTTGAGCTCTTTGACAAATAATTGCGCCACACGCGCCGCGCTTCGCCGTGATTTCATTGTCTATATTTTATTAGACAATTTACTTTAATTTAATCATTTCTAGATCATGTAAAATTGCAAAATAAGTGACGTCACACTAGGGAGGGCTAGGGGGTTAGTCTCACAAATTCGGTCAACAAGGACGGGGAGGGGTAAAAAATCACGAAATTAGTGTGACGTACTTTATGGGTGGCCCCTAATTGTGGTCAGAGTGACACGTTTTCTCCTTCCATTCTCCCCTGTCCATCTTTTCTCTGGCCTTCCTCTCGCTCTCCATCCATCAATATTTATATTCATCACTCTTTTAGTCACATGCGTTTCCTCTCTCTTCGTCACATGCCCATACCAAGACAAACGATTCTCTTTCAACTTTTCTGTCACTGGCACCACTTTCAAATCTCCCCTTAAATACTAATTTCAGTTAGCAGTGGTGGCCCAGTGGTAAGGACCACGACTTACGAGTTGTAGATCGTAGGTGCGAACCCTGACAGGCGCTTTCCTTTGTGTAAATTATTTTATCACCACTGCTCTCAAAACGGTGATGGAAAACATCGTGAGGAAACCGGTATGTCCTAGAACCAAAAATTCGAAGACATGTGACTTCTACCAACCCGCACTGTGCCGGTGTGGTGGATTACGGCCCACTCCCTCTCATAGAGAGAGGCCTGTGTTCCAGCCGTGGGAACATTATAGGCTGATTATGCATGTTTGCGTTACTCATTTCTTACTTTATCCATTCTCGTCACTCCATCCAACACTATCATCTCCACTGCATGCAATATTTTCATGAGTATCTGATCTACTTCTTTAAAGTAAGTCCCTCGTTTAACCTAAGACCGTACATCGGCACGACCATTTCCAACATATTTTTGATGCACTTTTGCGCCCTTTTTTTTTTTTTTTTTTTTTTTTTGACGAAAAAAGTACGGGCTGTATCTTTCAAACAAATCTTTTATGGAACAAATCTAACTAAGCGAGATCTATTAATGAATTTAATGATTATAATGCTGTAAATACAGTGGCGGATTTACCAGCAGGCTGAGTAGGCTTGAGCCTAGAGCGGCAGATTTTAGAGGCGGCAAATATGGGGGCCGTTTTTTTTTTACCGTTTTACAGATAGTTCAATAGTGTAAATTATTATGTAAGTAGCATTCATTACCCCGCCTTATTAATCGTAAGTACATGATTGAGCTTTGATTAGCTCAGAAATACCTATACTTACCTAAAAGCCATTTCTTATGGAATGTCAACCAAATAGTTCGATTCTAAAAATAATCTACGAAGTGACATTTCTAGAGGTAAGGGCAGCAAAAATTTAACAGCCTATACTTGATTCGTGGAGGCGATCGGCGGCAGAGATCTCTCGCGTCCGGCCCTGGTTCAGGCCATGGTACGGAGCGAGAGGGCATGGGCAGCCGTCACCTCCTTCTGCGAAGTAGTAATGCTCGCGAAGGAGGAGGCGGGACGGTTGAGGGAAAGGCAAATTTTGCGCCCTCTCGCCCCTAGCCACCGCAGGAGACACCCTGGGCGTCGGGAATCCCGGGCAGATTTCCGGCCGGCATGTCCATGGCATGGCATGGCATGGAAACCGGCATGTCGTAAACCGAAAATTCGAAAACATGTGACAGCTATCAACCTGGATTACGGGCCAGAGAGAGACCGGGGCTGTGTCCACCGCAGTGGGAACATTATAGGCTGAATATGAATGGCATTAGACTGACCCTCTATTAGGCACATGGGACTTAATCTGGCGAGATATGTGTGCACTACCCCTTTAAGTCATAGAGGTTATGTTTTATGCATGTTTTGTTTATTCGTAACAAGCAGAATTAGCCATGCCCGAGGGCCTGCTAAAACATGTTTCTTATTTTAAATATTTATGGGGAAGTACCTAGTGTCTTTGAACTAGTAATGTTACTACCAATCGAACTGTAATTTTTAGGGTTCCGTACCCAAAGGGTAAAACGGGACCCTATTACTAAGACTCCACTGTCCGTCTGTCTGTCCGTCTGTCACCAGGCTGTATCTCATGCAGTGTTAGTTAGACAGTTGAAATTTTCACAGATGATGTATTTCTGTTGCCGCTATAACAACAAATATAAAAAACAGAATAAAATAAATATTTATGGGGGCTCCCATAGAACAGACATGATTTTTTTGCCGTTTTATAGATAATGGTACGGAACCCTTCGTGCGCGAGTCCGACTTTCACTTGTCAGGTTTTTGATGTACATGTAACATTTTTGATGTACATGTAACAGTTCTGATGTACATGTAACATTTTTGATGTACATGTAACATTTTTGATGTACATGTAACATTTTTGATGTACATGTAACAGTTTTAATGTACATGTAACATTTTTGATGTACATGTAACATTTTTGATGTACATGTAACAGTTTTAATGTACATGTAACATTTTTGATGTACATATAACATTTTTGATGTACATGTAACATTTTTCCTCTCGCTTTCTGATTTCGTGAAAAGGGACTGAAGTGTGTAACAGGAAGTGACAGATTTTTTTTTTTTTTTTTGCGTGGGAAATCATCAAATAACTCCTCCCGCTCTCGGCGGAGCGGGTGGGTGTGTCAGACTCTTACTGACTAAAACTCACCCGTATTCCTTCCTGTTGCCTGTGTTGCGGGGGCCTCGGTGACCCATAAGTACCTTCCCGCGACAGGAAGTGACAGCTTGAGCACAATAAGTACTTTAATAGCATAGCAATGCTATGCTATTAAAGTACTTATTTATTCCATATAAATAAGTACTTTAATAGCATAGCATTGGTAAGGACATGTAGCTTGAAATTAGTAAGTACTATAAAGATTGTAAATAGAGGGGGTCAAATTTCGACCAGTGGGCGACCACTAGTAATAAATAATATAATTAAAGGAATAAATATTTCAGTATTTAGCTTTTTTAAATTCTGAGGTTAATTTCTGTCGCTGCCCAATTGCTTATTACCAAGGTGAGATGTCAGATGTTACACATCTTAAGCGATTATTGTAAGGCTCGCTCGATGGTAACTGGATCACGGCCGCCTATGGACATCTGCAAAACCCAATGCTCAACAGTTTATTGCGTTTCACAATGTGTATGTAGGTGGTAAGGCTCTGGTCTTTTTTTTTGTTATAGGTATGACTTTGACGTCGGCGTTACGATTGACGTCTGAACGCTACGCACAGCACCAGCGGTCAATACGTCCGCAGTGGACGACAACGTCATTCGACTCGCTATTTTGTAGTGACGCTTGACACTTGACACGACCTGACGCTGCAATAGTTCTAAATAACTACAGACTCAGACGTCAGACTCTTACTGACTAAAACGGTATCATGGGATCTAGTGCCACTTCCACGATCCCCGGCTGGTGCTGGCCTCTGGCCAGGGGTGACGGACTCGGGGCCCGCGGGGGCAGTGAGATGTAAGACTCCCCCCGCGGCGTCCAATAGGGGCGCGCGTGGAACACTACGCGCCGCCACCTCGGGTTCTGTTGTGTGGGGAGCGATGGATGTCCCCGAGTTCGTCACCCCTGGGGCCCGGGATCCATTTAGGGGGACCTTGCAGAAGGATACCACCGCGTTCCAGGACTCTTCTCCGCCGACCAAGGAGTTGACCACGGCCGGCAGCGACAGGTCACTGTCTACTCCTGAGATGAGGATAGATGATGATGATAGGAGACCATAGCCTAACTTTAAATTTTATGTGATCATTGTGGACCCTGTCGACACAGCAAAATTGTAGGATCTCTCCCTCCAGAAGCATTGAAAACACAACTTATTAGTCTTCTGAACTAAATCTAATATTTATTATATTAGGGGTCTTTTAGGCATCACAGATGCTTTAACATCTTAAAGTTAATGCTGAAATGCCTGTAATTACGCCGGAACTTATTAAGGCTCCCGCAGACAGGTTCGACGCGACTCTAGTAGAACAATTCCAATGAAGACTTCATGGAAATTGTTCTACAAGAATCGCTTCGCACCTTCGCGTCGAAACTGTCTGCGTGGCTGGCTGACTGACTGGAGCCTTTACCTTTTACACCGGAACAATGAAACTACGGCACTAAAACCCGTAACCATAAACCATAGACAAAAAAAGTTTATGTTTTTGCATTATGATATAACATAAAGTGTCAGTCAGTTAACTGGTTTTAACGTAACCAGTTATTTTTTTACGAGTTATTAAGACGTTGACAACACCTAAACCGCGGTCACTGTCAAATTCCATAGAAAAGAAAGAGAAGCGCGATGACACAACGCTTGTAATTTATTGCAAAATATGAAGTAATTTTGAAATAAATTACAAGCTATTTACTCAAAATTGAGTTGAGTAATCGAACATAAAAAATCAAAATCAAAAGTCATTTATTCAAACTAGGCTGAGAATCAGCACTTTTCCAACGTCAAAATTACATAAGACAGTCCCCCAAAACGCCCACCCTTCACCACTTCCTAGTGCTTTAGCTGAAGAAGAAGTGGTCAACAAACTCCCCAGCAGCACAGCTGTCTGTTCAGTTAGAGGGAAAAAAAATGGATTCTATACAACAGTATGCAAAACAATTTACATTACGTGCAACATAAAACATTAAATTATTAGCCATATGTCAGATAGCACACCACTATACCAACAAAAAAAAAAAGAAAAGGAAAACACCGAAAACTATTAATTCTCAAGCAGAGATAAAAACGTAAACAGAACTTAATGCCCAAATAAAAGCCTTCAAGCATAAAAGGCGTGCCCGCTTACATATAGCTATAGCTGTAACAGTCACAAATGATGAACTAGGACCATCAAAGTAAAATAAATAAACAATTAATTACTAATAACAAAACAAAACAATGGTCAGCAAGACGACCAGTCACCACAAGCAGCACCCGTTCACGAGCATAACGCAAAAATCAGCCATTACCCCCCTCGCCATATTAGAGGGAAGGAGGTAACCCGACCCCCGACGCTACCGCAAGCAGTGACAACTAAGGGAGCATGACGAACTTGCTGCCGGTTGTAAGAATAATATAATCAGTTATCGAGGTCGCTAGCTAACCACATATTGCAATACAACTCAACAAAAAACATTGTAATGAGAAGATTATGTCAATAATAAACGAAAATAAAATTTAAAATAAATTGACTTATACAGTCAAATAAAATAAACAATTATATGAACTCATATAACCTGTCACTAGGTAGGCTAATTCTGGAGAAAGAACATAAACATTGTCTTGAGTTAATCACAGCGACCAACAATTCTTATCATTTAAGTAGTCGTTGATAGAATAGTATGCCCTTGAACAATGTTTGGATTTTACTTTAGTTTTAAACGCATTAAAAGGCAAATCTAGCAAATAAGAGGGTAACTTGTTATAAAAAGTAATACCAAGCCCAACAAACGAGTTATGAACCTTGTGAAGCCGGTGAGATGGAGCACGTAATTTGTCCTTATTTCTGGTGTTAATATTGTGAATATCACTGTTTTTAATGTATAAGTGTATATTTTGCCTAATATATAAGATGTTGGCGAAGATGAATTGTGATGCCACCGTGAGAATACCAATATCTTTAAAAAAATCTCTCAGAGAAACTCTGGCACCTAGCTGGTAAATTGCTCGAACAACTCCATTTTGAAGAACAAATATATTTTGAATGTCAGCGGCTTTGCCCCACAGCAGAATACCGTAGGACATAACGCTATGAAAATAACTAAAATATACTAACCGAGCTGTATTAACGTCAGTGTATTGTCTTACTTTCCTGACGGCGTAAGCGGCCGAACTGAGCCTTCCCGCTAGGCTTGATATATGAGGGCCCCACTGAAGTTTGGCATCTACTGTTATGCCCAGAAAAACTGCCGAGTCTACAGTTCCAAGAACCTCTTTATCCAAGACGATGTTGGGTCCTAGATTTCTAACATTTGGTAAAGCGAACTTTATACATTTTGTTTTCTTAGCATTGAGAACTAAGTTATTTGTCGTAAACCAATCCGTCACAATTGAGAGTGCACTGTTTACGTCGTCAAAATCTTGTCTATTCCTTTCTACTTTAAAAATAAGAGAGGTATCATCTGCAAACAGTACAACGTCACAGATACCCTTTAAATGGAATGGTATGTCATTAATATATACTAAGAATAAGAATGGACCCAGTATTGAGCCTTGTGGTACACCTAACTGTACTAGAAGCTCGGAAGATTTCACACCATTAACATCTACACATTGCAACCTATTATGTAAATATGAACTTATTACTTTAAGAGCTTCATTTTGGACACCGTAATGATGTAGTTTACGCAAGAGCGTGTCATGTTGCACGCAATCAAAAGCTTTGGAGAGATCACAGAAAACTCCAATAGCATTTTGCGAGTTCTCCCATGCGTTAAATACGTGTTTCAGCAGTGCAACACCTGCATCTGTAGTCGAACGACCTTTTGTAAAGCCATATTGTTCATTATGAAGGAGGCTGTTTAAATTAAAATGTCTTAGCAACTGCTTGAGTATTAACTTTTCTTTTATATTTTGCTAAATGCAGGTAAAATAGAAATAGGTCTGAAATTGCCAACGTCTTTTTTATTACCTGATTTAAATAATGGTATGACTTTACTACTCTTCATGAGGTCAGGAAAAGTTCCTAAATCAACACATTTATTAAAAGTAACAGCTAGATAGGGGGCTACAATGTTTATTATATTGCTTAATAGTTTAATGGAGATACCCCAGTAATCACCAGTGTTTTAGACTTAAGTGTGTTAAAAACGTTAACAACATCACCAGGTGTTACATGTTCGAAACTAAATAAGCGACTACATTTAGGCACACTACTATGCAAAAGGTTTTCAGCTTTAGACGGGGACGAATTTAAGGAGCGAGTCGTAGTTATAGGTATGTTGGCAAAAAACTCATTGAATGCCTCAGCTACGTCAGCTGCTTTATTAACTAATTTGCTGTCGACCATAAGCTCAAGATATTTTTCTTGTTGGTTAACCGGCTTACCAGTTTCATTGTTAATCATTTTCCAAGTGGTTTTTATTTTATTATTGGAATTTTTAATTGTGTCGCTTAAAAATTTAGATTTAGCAAAAACACAAATCTTTTTAAATAATTTTGAATAATTTTTAACATACTCTAGAAAAGGAGTATCAAACCTGTTACCTGTAAAACAACCAAGTTCTGCATTCAAATAAGACGTTCTTGTTATTAATTAAATACGTAACGTATGTTGATATTTGATACAGATATTTTGGATTAGAACTCAAAGTAAGAGGTTAGTTTAACGTTAGTTTGTATCGAGATTTTGTTTTCAAAACGTGTTTTGGTAACAACCAAGTTCTGGGAAATATGTTCAAAATTGACATATATTTTTTCTGCTACCACAAACTATACAGATTTGGCAATATGTTTTCTTAAGCGAAGCCTATTTTGGTCAATTGGGTCTTGTCAGCGCCTTAATAAGTAACTATAAAAAGCATATGATTTCCTATATGATGTATTATATTAATTAATAATATTAATAACATCACAGCTGATGCAGATGTATTCAAACATTATAAGTCTAGGTCTGGGGTTTCCTCCATGTTTTTTTACATGTGACATTTACTAACCATCACTGGCCTGCGTGGTGGATTACGGCCCAGTCCGTCTCACTGAGGTTTGTGTCCCAGCAGTGGGAACATAATACAATTGAATTTTTAAAAATGTAAGTCAGTGCGATGGATTAGTGCCAGTGCCGGATTAACCACGTAGCAATAGCTATGGGCCCGCGCAAAAGCCCCGCGTATTCAAACATCTGCCTGAGCGTAATTTTTTGAGTGAAACTTATTAAGACGTGGTAAATTGAATTTATATGATGTCACAAAAACGTGAAACGTTACACCTTTTTCGGCTAAGACAGTCCACGTCAGACAATCCGTAACCAATTATTTCGTTGGCGAGAATAAAACGCATAATATCACACGGTAAACGCACAAGTTCTACAAAAAGTCGCTCGTATAAATATAATTTGAATCGGCCAGATAATCGGCTCCACAAAATGTCTGACGTGTGCGAGCAACCTTACTCGACACTCAGTGTGGATGCATAGCAGAATTGAAATGGCTTGATTCAACATGTTGAAATTGTCTATTTATTTGTAAGACGTACGTACAGTCTACATAATTTTTATTATAATTTAGTAATCATATAATCATCATTCCAGCTGAAAGACGTACACTGCTGGCCAGAGGCCTCCCCCAATAGGGGGGCGGGGGTGGGGCCATAATCGCCACGCTTGGCAGGCGGTTTGGCGATCGCAGTATGGTGTAAAAATGCAATAGAGAACGCTGCTGCTCATTCTCTAGTAAGTCCCTTAGTCGCCTTTTACGACACCCACGGGAAGAAATGGGATGGTGCTATTCTATGCACCTATCGCAGATTAAGGGCATCTCTATAGAAATTTCTACGGGCCCCGCGCTTGCTTAATCCGGCACTGATTAATGCACCATTAATTTCAATTACCGTGAAGAAGGGGGATTCCCTTCTTAATGGTGGTACTCCCGTTCCTCCCTTTTCAATAGTGGAAATCTCGTTCCTCCACTTCCAAATGTTTCTAAGTCATTCAATATTATTAAAATTATTGGCCAGTTTCATTCCTTTTAAAACGTGCTTTTGATGATTTAAAATTAAACACATCTAATCGACAAACCATACATTGGATTTCGCATTTAGATGCGGTATGTAGGGTTATTTTATCTGTCATTGCTTCATTTTTAATTATTCTTACCTATTGTGATGTAGTAATTTTTATTCTAAGTTTTGACATATAATTAAAAATATTGTAAAACATTTTAAAAGTGTAGGTAACGGTGGAGATTCTTGCCCATTCTTCTCCATACGAAACTACCTTTTGGAAGAAGCAACTAGAATCACTTCTATTTTTCTGTAAATGTTGACGTTCAAAAGTGTATGTATTATATTTTAAATAAATGATTTGACTTTGACTTTCACTTCGAAGCGATTAAGATCAATCGTTGCACTCATTGTCGTCGCGCTCATATGTCTCGAATTATCTATGGAATTAGCCGATCAAGATTTAAATGCACTTTTTGCGTTTATTTTTAATGATGATTTTGTATTCGATTAAATCGATCGACTTTAGGTACGGTTAGGCCTTTATTGTTTTTGTAACCTTCAGATTGACCTGTTTCGTTTATTAACTAGTGCAGAAATTAAAACTAAAGATTGCCTTCGTATCTAACATAAATAAGAGTGAAATGAGGTTTGCAGCTTAAATAAAAAATAGAAAAATTAAAGAGTGAAGGCTCGTGCAGACTGAGGCGATATCGCGGGCGCGTCAGGCACATTGCTGCCTGTCGCGCCCGCGATATTGCGCTAGTCTGCACGAGCCTTTAACGAGATTCCATGTCAGCCTTGCCAGGACTACCAAATTGCTCCTATAATTTACTTAACATTATAGCTAATATAGCTATACATTTAAATTAAAACGATTCGTGGTTCAAAAAAAAAAGCTAAACGACTTCTAGGTTAAAATTGCATTTAGAGAAAAAACCTAATTTTAAAGCTTTTCACTTCCTGAAAATTCAGTATTTAGTAAAGTATTTATTCTATTTAGACCAATCAGCCTACAGTTCCAAATCCCTGCCTAAGGGGCCGTAGGCACGTGCCATTCTAGGACGAGCCGCCATCCAAGCGGTAACACAAGGACTATATAAATTGGTAGAGGCAGAATGCGCCGGCAGTCCGCGAACTAACCGTAGCTTGTGCATAGACCTGCAATTTAAAAAAATAACGTTGACAGATCAACATTTCGCGCGGGAAAATTGACGTGTTGTGTCGTTCGAGACTTAAAAAATAGTAGACAGTGATTGTGTGATTGTTTTTTTGGTGTGTGTGATTTTGACAAACTTGTAAGTACTAATTTATATATATATATTTAATTTAAATTATAGGTTTCTAGTTGGAAAATTAGAAAACGGCTGATTTAGAAAATGCATTAAATACATTTACATTAAAAAAATAATAATAAAAAGAAAATAATTAATAAAATGTATAAACGCCATTTTATAAATTAACGTTTTGCGCATTTTTAATACGTTAACTTTAAACCGCATAATTTTATTTTGAAGTTGCCGATTTAATGAATTGTTAACAAGCTATGATTTATTATATTCACATATTTTATTTCTTAAAAGGAAAAGGATTTATTTAAATAAAACCAGTCTGAAATACCTACTTAGTGACTATTTTAATATAAACAACTGAATTATTCAAAGACTTTTGAATTGTAAATAAACAACCTTTGAACCAGTATTGAGCTCCTTTGTTAAGTAGTTATTAATTATAAAATTATTATATTCGTTGTTCGCGTATATCTATATATATATATTATCATAAACTAATTTAAACGTTGGATGAGTAATACAAAGCTTATATTTATTAAGGCTAGTTATGTTTATTTAATAACTGGATAGATACAGGAAATAATCTCATCTAGTTGTTAAAAACTAGACAAAATCGATAATAAAAACCTTGAATATTTTTATATTGTGTTAACTTATCATAGTTATCATCCAATATTATTTGAAACGTTCGTAAAAGGAGTTTTTGATCGTATAAGGTTGTATTAATCTCTACTTAAAATGTGAAAAAAAAAACAAATGCAAATATAAAATTAAGCTGCATTTTGGAAAAATAATATACACCTCATGAATTTATTTTCATTGACCCTCAGACACTCAACTAGAATCGATTACAAAAATTATGGGGATACGTAATACTCGTAATAAACAATGACAACAACGAGTGGCCAAGGACTTTATTAAAAAGATTAAATATGCTTTTTTTGTAGTTCTTTTGTTTTTCTTTTACTTTTACAAATGCTTGCTCAAAAACCCTCCAAGATCGGGAACCGTATTTTTTCTTCTAGTTGTAAAAAAAATAATGATCTTATTAATTTAATCACTACCATTAGTTTCTTATTTGATAATCTAATTAGGTCCGGTAAATATTTAGATTTTAAAGAAAGTAAAGATTGTAGTAATTCTTTGTTAACAATTTATCTAGTGTTCCTTAGCTCAGTTTTGGTCCTTACATACGGAAGCCAATAACCACAGATAACCTCGTCCTACGATCCCGACATTCCTAAGGGCCTTATCACACCGGCGATTTGCGAGCGTGTTTCCAGCGGGGCGAATGTTTAACGCGCTCGCCACAAGTGCGCAGTGATCGCCACGAGTGTGCAACGTGTTCGCCACATTTTCACAATATTTTACACTCGCTTGTCTCGCTCTTTCTTGTACACTCACGTCAACGGCTCTCGTTTCGCAAATGCGGCAAACACGTTGCGCACTCGTGGCGCACACGTTGCGCACTCGTGGCGAACACGTTGGGCACTAGTGGCGACCTCGACCAACAAACACGTGCGCAAATCGCCAGTGTTGTGAGGCCCTTACTCAGTCTTTGTATCTTCCACACAAATCAAATTGAGATGACAGACATGCCAGTAGTAAATGAGGATGCCAGTCAATCGACGCAACTTACGCGATGACAGAGCAGCAGAGACCGACGTTGCGTTGTTGCATTTTTTTAAAATAAATATTTATTAAATTAAATGGAAATAGCTGTAAATTATTTTGCCAGCCATACTGATATTAAGTAGGTACCTTTTTTGTCTTTCGTTTAATTTTTCACGTCTTAAATGCTGAACGATTTTGGATGAAATTTAGCACACGGGTAGACAGTGACTTGGGTTTGGTCATAGACTTAGACTTTAATCTCGTTGTCGCACGTGCACGTGTCTAATATTTTTTAGTAATTATTTTATTAGTAGATATCAACGGGTCATTGAATATTTTATGAAACTTTTTCAATATTTTATTGAAATAAAGCTAAGACAATAGGAAATCTGCTCATTATTATAAATTACTAGCTGTTGCCCGTGGCTTCACTCACGCGGAGATCGGAAATTATCCCAATGGAACGTACTACCGAGATAAAAAGTATCCTTTGTTCTAATCTAGGTCATGGTCTACCTATGTGCCAAATTTTATCGAAATCCGTTCAGCCGTTTTAGCGTGAAAGCGTAAAAAACAAACAAACTCACTCGCATTTATAATATTAATTAGGATTTATCAACTGGAAATACCGGCTCGTTACCATATTTCTGTTCTCATTTATTATCTATGACAATAACACATTATTGTATTTTGTTGAGTTTTAACGTGTAAAGGTGTTTGTTAAAACTAATTTACAGACCGATATAAATACATAGCATTTATCGGTCAGATTATACAGGGTGACATTGAAAACATGCGACAAATCGAAATGGGAGATTGTACTCATCATTATGAACAACTTTTACTAAGGGACCAAAGCTACAATCCCAAAAAAAAAAACTGCTGTCCCCTACATTTATGTTCGCAATACCTCATCAAAATGTAGGAAAAGCAGATTTTTTTTTTTGGGATTACAGCTTTGGTCCCTTAGTAAAAGTTGTTAATAATGATGTATACAATGTCCCATTTCAGTTTGTCGCAAGTTTTCAATTTCAACCTGTATATAATTTAAAAGAGTGTCCGTGGAGTTTCTTGCCCGTTCTTCTCCATAGGTGCTGTAGAGGTTCTATGATAATGCATCATCCTAGCCGCTAGTTGACACTGGCAACTTAATAAAAATAAAATTTTAAAATCGGAAGATAGATTTGAAATGATGGATTCACAGAGATAGTCTTTAATGAACTCACAAACGAAAATGTATTGAATTTTAAAAGATAAATATATTAACAGTTATCAAAAAGGAATATTATTTATTAATGTAGCACGTCCCGCACACTACAGTAGGTACCTACTACGCTTTGGAATGGACAACTAGCTTCATCTTTCTGACTGACCCTTGACAATTCAAAAGTCCCTGTATTTGGTTTATTTGAAATAAATGTTCTAAGTTTGAGTTTTGAGTTTGATTAGCATAAAGTATTTGGTAAGGAAACGTAGAATTTATTTTAGTCCAATCTAAACTTAGAGGGCAAAAAAGTTAAGGTGTGATAAGACCAGTTTTAGCAGATCTATCTTTAGACCTACCTAATTATATAAAGAGATACAGTTAAAAATATAAGTGTATATGTTTGTCCTTTTATTTTTTTGTATTTATTTATATATTTAGTTAGTAATTTAATTAAGTACCTAGTTTAAATAGTTAGTAGCGTCATATATTGTATGTAGGTAATCTAGGCCAAACTTAAATAATTATCTAAAATAAATAGTATTATACCCCGGAAAAAAAAACGGCAGATCGCCAAAACCACCAAAACAATTAAGTTAGTTGCAACATTAATATTTTTAACTATTTTCTTATTTTTAATTTATTTTTTCAGATTTTTTTGATCAGTGAATTGACGTTTGAATGATTTGGTTTGTATATGGAAAAAACTGTAAAAAATTCAAAATTATTCCTCGGATAAAGATATAATATATGACTTTGGAAAAATCAACCCTCAATCAAATTGTCTCAAATGTTATGTAAATACTCGTAAATGTCCACATTACGAGTGGTTGTTAGGGAAACCTAACTTTTTATCATTAACATGATACAAACAAAACAAATCTCGTAAATTCGTGGCAGATTTCCTGATTTTTCGGGATTAAAGCAAACAATCATTTATAGCTTATATTTTATTTATTTAACAACTATTTTATGCAACTATTTTCTCATTGCAATCTAATCCATAAAAAAACACGGAACTTTTAGCAACAATTCCAAGTTACTTTGAATTTTATTTGTGTATAAACTTTCATTTTCTGGGTTTTCCCAACATTTCGGGCCAGTCATTGTGATTAGTGTTTACCTCTAATAAATGAGTCAATTTCCAAGAATATCTCAAACTCAAAGCATTTATTTCAAATAAACCAATTACAGGCACTTTTGAATTGTCAAGGGGTCGGTCAGTCAGAAAGATTAAGAAAGAAAGAAAGAAATAAAGAAAAAAGAAAGAAAGAAAGATATAATTTAATTTTGACACGCACAAAAAATACAAAAACATTACCCCCCTTCGGGTGCAGTCGGGTAAAAACTATTAAAAATAAGCATTTAAAACTAATCAAATTAATATATTTGTTCGATTAAACAAAAAAAAAAAAAACGACTTGTGCGATGCCAAAATCTCAGCATAATGCTGCGATATCAAAAAAAAAATAATACAAATGCAAATGCGCTGGTATTCTTATAGGGCCCGCTGCCATGAAGATAATTGCCATTCCAAAGCGTAGTAGGTACCTATGGAGAAGGACGGGCAAGAAACGTAGCTTAACGACCACTTTATGAAATTGGTATGTAACTGGTTCATAGTTCACATAAGTAACATACATAACACCTCGCCTTGTTTCCCCAAGGTGTTAGGCAGAGATGTACCTATAGTACATCCACATTTCGCCATTTATGAACAAGGGGGGCATAAACCTAGACTCCGGGGTATTACCGAGAAACCCCTTACGGAAAAAATCAAACTCAAACTCAAAGCATTTATTTCAATTAATTAAACCTTTTACAGGCACTTTTGAATTGTCAAGGAGTCGGTCGGTTAGAAATATGAAGCTAGTTGCCCATTCCAAAGCGTAGTAGTACCTATGGAGAAGAACGGTCAAGAAACTCCGGACACTCTTTTAAATTATATTGATACATAAAGATTAGTACAAAAATAATGTTGAAATAATAACTAAATGTGAGGACGATGTAAAATACAATAACCTAATAACACTTTGCCTAACCTGGTAATCGAACCCAGGATCTCATGCTCAGCAGCAGCGCTTGCGATCACTCGACCTACAAGGCAGTAAATGAGTCAATTACCTAGAATATCGGTCTATCGACCATGTTTGGAAACTGGTATTTAACCGGTCCACAGTCGTCACATACTCGTAGGTAAAAAAAGAAATACCAGTGTTGACGTTGAATGACGTCAAACTAAATGAAATGTTGTGACGTCGATAATTTATTTGGTGCGACATCATTTTACATAAAACTAGCGACTTGACAAAACATCGATTTATTAATTACAAGCGGTTGGTCAGTCAGAAAGATAAAGAAATAAAGAAAGAAAGAAAGAAAAGCCACCAGCATCCTCGGTACAATGCCCCGAGGGCATTAGTTAATGTTAATAATAATCTTGTAATTTGGTTACATGTTAGTTTAATATTAATGTGTACATAAAACTTTGGGAATAAATTCTCTAAATGATGATGAAAACTGTATCAAAATCCGTTGCGTAGTTTAGAAGCAATAAGCGGTGACACACAGACAAACACTAAAAGCGACTCTATTTTATAATAATGTACAGATGGAATGCAGTTTTGACGCTTGGCTATAATGATGGATTAACCAAAATAAAACAACAACCTGTTTTATGAGATAAGACAGCAGATTAAATTAAATCAAGTATCAGGAATACTGTATTTATTTATTTATTTATTTATTTATTATAAACTCTATGCAAAAGAAAAGGTACAAATGCGGAAATACCAGTTAATTCTCTAAAAGTTATGTTCGACTTATAACGCTGTGACGCCATGACACTTTTGCCTTTCACATTCAGTTTATTTAGTTGCCATCGTTATTTGACAACTTTCACTTAATATCACTTAAAGACATTTCACTTAGAAAACATAAAATCAACATCACGCCTGATTTTCTTGAAAGAAAAGCGGCCAGCAGATGTATTCTATACAGATCTCATCGTGAAGAAGTCTAAGTCAAAACATTTCACACTGTTGAACGTCAAAATTTACAGAAAAATAGAACTGATTCTATATTCCCCGTTCCAAAAAGTAGTTTCATATGGAGATGAATGGCCATGAAACTCCACCGTTACTCTTTTAAAATGTTTTACAATATTTTGTATATATATATTACTTATATATATTATAATTATATGTCAAGGCGATACACCTAAAATTAATATATCACAATAGGTAAAAATAATTAAAAACGAAGCAATGACAGATACATTAATTATGTGATAGATACATAGTACTCACATATTTATAAACATTGTAAAAGTTGACAACAGACTCACTTCAAGCTCAGTTCAGTACAGATGTTAAAGAATACAAGGGGTGGACATGGACAGGTCTGGATTTGTGCCCGGTACCTGTTAAATGGCGATTTGTGACATTTCTCTTATCCTTGATGTTGAATTAGATTAGACCACCATGTCACACAGATGGTGGACGATGATGCAGTCGGCGATGGTGCACGCTGGTCTAGAACCTATCCTTAACTGTTTTTCATTCAGTCATTCTTGGCTTGCAATGACCTCTACAACCCAGATACTGGGTAACACGATACTCGATAATTCTTGTCAGAACTACCAGTAACGAATGTCAAAGATCTACGAATGACAGCCGAGACCCATGATTTAACGTGCTTTCCGAGGCACGGAAGGGTCGATCCTCGATCTCGTCTGTAAAGTCCCAAAATCACTTATGGCCCTAAACACGGCTATACACGTGTGTTGAACTGCTCAATGATCCTAAAATGCATGCTGACGTTGTACAACGAATGTGCATCTAAATCAATTTATAGGGACGCATACAATTGATAAATAGCAGGGGAGCGTCCCCGGATACGCTGGTACTCATTCGAACAGCGGATTCTAGCACTTATCTACATTGTTGCGTAAAAGCGAATATATGTGTAGGACGGCAGTCAAAAGGAAGACATTGAAATATTTTTTTTCGGTTTTCGTATGGAGTCACACGAAATCTGTACGATTTATGACTTAATGACTTAGTGATGACGTGTGACTTCGATTATACGAACACCGAAAATTATCAATATGGATGTCTTGTTTATATCTTTAGCGTTTTTGTCGCAGTTGGATTTCCTGCGGGCTTAGCATGACGCTGTCTATTTCTTCGAAGAATAGACGCGACTCTTTCTATACAAAGTGACATTTTGTTTCTCCTTTTTTGACATCCCACCGTAGAAATCCTTCTCTATAAAAAAAAACCTAGACAAATATCGTTAGAAACGAAAGACAAAATGACAGATTGTAGAAGGATTTTTACGGTGACATGTCAAAAATGGAGAAACGAAATGTCAATTTGTATAACAAGAGCCGTGTCTATTCTTCGAAGAAATAGAAAGCGTCATGCTAAGCGTGCTGGAAAATCCTGATGGAATCCTACTTGATGGAAACAGCTAGTATTTTTTATAAATATCGAATTCCGTGAAATAGAGAACATAAGGCAATGGTTTCCGAGAGCTAGCAGAAGAATTGTTGGCAGATCAACAGATCGTAGATACCTAAATCTTGACTATAATTATCATATTTGACAGTGCTAGGCAATCAAGGCCTAAAAGAGAAGATTCCTCAAGCCATGGAAGTAGTATGTAGATACTATACAGGGTGTCCCGTAAATAATGGATAACCTTGAAATAGCTTATAGTAGACCTTATGGCCGTACTAACAATATATATATCCCATACTTTTACTTTTTTTATTATATTTTTTTTATGTTAGTTAAAAATCTTAGATAAGTACTACTTACCTATTATACAATTTTTTTTTACCTTATTTAACATTCTTCTTCACCACGACCACAACTGAATGAATTCCATCGGTTATTTGTTGTTGTAATATTGTACGTTCACTATGCCGGCAGCGAGGCAGTTAAATGTGACTAGGAATTGCACAGTATTTAAAAAAAAATCCTTTGGTAGTACCTTTTTTTTGTTGTGTGGGAAATTATTAAATAACTTTTCCCGCTCTGGGCGGAGCGGGAGGGTGTGTTAGACTCTTACTGACTAAAACCCACCCGTGATCCTTCCGTTGCCTGTGTTGCCAGAGGCCTCGGTACCCCCTCGGACTTTCCCGCGACCCCGGCGGGCTCTCTTAGGTACTGCTTGGAATATACATTTTTGTGTATTTATTATAGAACAGAGATTTTGAAAATTATTTATTTGTTTGATAGGGTATAATACTCCTGTGGTGGTCCTATATAAAGGTGAAGTTCTGATGAGCGGTTTTTGAGTAACTTCAATAATACGTATTTACGAAAATTCTCGTAATTCACTTTGTGTATGTTGATGATTTTATTATAAATGTTGCTGTTGTTTACATACCAATTAGTATATGCATTTATATGGGGTAGGCACAACTAAAAAGTGAAAATTTAAAAAACCTTTTTACAAAATAATAAACGACTTCCAAAGAAAACAAAACACTACAAAATGAAAACTAACTTTAATTTCGGAAGTCGATGTCTTTGGTTTTGTATGTTCGTTGTTGCCACTGACTTCCAAAATTAAATTTATTTTTCATTTTGTGGTGTATTTTTTTTTTTTGGAAGTCGGGTATTTTTTGTAAAAAAGTTTTGTTATGTCAATCGTGAAGGAGTATTCTGTCTCTTTAATATATTGTTTAACGACTCAAGCTGCTACTTACAAAACTGTTCGATCAATGATTAAATAAAAACGATTCCTTAAGGACAAGTCGTGACACCCGTCTGCCAAGACATTGTCTGCCGACTCTCACAATGCATTGCCTTGAAGTTCGTACACAAACAGCTCGGAAGTGAGTGGTAAAGCAAGGTTTTCGACAATTACTAACTCATTTAGGTCAGCACTAACCGTTTTAACCTGACCTCTCCCTCCAAACATACATTTAATGTAGATACGCCAATTTAAATTGGTGTTTGGCAAGTAAAAAAGTATCATATTTTTTGTATCGTGTAGATTTAACAAGATAATTGTTAATTGATTGTTAATCACGGTTCTTTTTGTTTTGTTGTTTGTTTTTTTTAAGAAAACAACTAGATTGTTTTATTCCTATTTTTTGTGTGGTGTAAGAAGGCCATCTTCTTAATAGGAAAACTATTAATAAGTTATAAAATTAATTAATAATAGGTTGTGAAATTTAAAGTAGAAAATTGAATGGCGCCTAAACTGAAGCCGAACCGACTAGTTAGCTTGTGTGAATCTTGTCTTAAGTAATACTAAATAAACATAAAACAAGCAAAATATAAAAAAAAAAACTCTCGCAAAATGACCACTAATCAAAATGTCTACCAGACGCAAAATCTCCATTTCTCAGAATGTCTCTATCGCAAAATGATCACTTTGCAAAATGTCGCATTTTAGAGTTCCGTACACAAAGGGTGCCAACCCTATTGATATTTACTTCGACGTCCGTCCGGCCGTTTGTCACAGGGTTGTATCTTTTGAACTGTATAGGTAGACACTTGAAATTTGCACAGAGTGTGAAAATTTCAAGCTAAATTAAAAATTACAATCGACGCGGAAAAAACCCTTTACTAGTGACTAATTCAAATGAAAATGCTAATGGGTATTTAATTTAACCCATGGCTTCTGACCTTTGTCACTTAATGATCAGGTAATCACCTTTGGCCTAGGCCATACAAATATGCGTCGCATTCATGCCGCGCCAGCCGCGCGCCGCCGTCGCACAGTGGAACGAATGTATGGGAGCGGTTGGACGTAGACATGTCCGAAAAATAAGAGTAAAATTATGCCAAACTAATGATGCCATCTTATTCGATTACTTAATGCCTTCATAAATTGTGGTGATGAATTTCTTCATAACTCCCATATTTCGGGAGTAATTTGAGAAAATGTGAAATTTTACTATGAAAATGAGTGTATCGAGCTCTCTCCCTCCTGATTCCGGGCTTGTTTCAAGTAGCGGTCTCTAATATCGTAATGCTATTACTAAGAGCTATATTTAATACTAAGACACATAGTGCGCCAAATGTGCACTTTCTGGGATAAAAGGAAATGAAAATTTAAAAAAAAAAACGTTTTTTCCCCATTTGTATTTACTTTAAACCGCAGACAGACTTATTAAGAGGTCTATAAATATATTATATATATACAGAAATATATATTAACAAAAATATTCACAAGAACTGATGAGAGTATGACTTTTAAGTAAGTTGATAATAAATTACCTAGTTTCATTAAAAGTACAATAAATAATTAAGATGTAAGCTCTAATTTACTAAGTTACACATTTTAAAACAATAACATCATTTAATTATCTTCGTCATCATCATCATCATCAATTAATTCAAATTCAGAATCGATGTCCGCTAAATCATTTATGTTAACAAATTCGATATCACTTTTCTCAGAATCCGTAAGCTCATAAAATTCCTTAAAAGAAGATTTTTTTACAAACTTATTTCCTTTTGGACGGATACTTGTAACAAGTGGATCAGAAGACAGTAAAAGATTGTGCATAATATCTTCATTGCATGAGATACTGCTATGCTTTCGAGAATGCCCCTCTCTATATTTTCTAAAATCTTTATTTCTAGCCTCAGATGCCTCTTCGGATAGAAAACCAATGGGCACAATTGACATGTTCTGAACTATGTCTGGCCCATGCATTAAAATTTTATGAAGTGAAGAAGGCATATAATACCATGGGTATAACTCCACGTAAAGCTTAGCAGTATCAAAGCAGAACTCTCGGAATTTAGTTACGTTGATCTTCTCTCCTGATGAAATACACTGCAAGATCACACAGATTTTTCTTAAAAGCATAGCATCTATTCCGGTCAGTTCAGCAGATTTAGTGTAGTTTTCAAAAAATCTCCTTGCCGAGTTGCCATTGTTGGTGGATCCACTGCCTTGTTTCACAACATCGAGAAGTAAGCCCGTTTCTCTTCTTACAGCCTCTTGAACTCTTTTCTTCCTGTCATCAACTTGCCTTTTTGCTATATCACCCCTTACTTGCCATGATTTTATGTCTAATTTGTAGGAAATGTGTAATAAGCATTCCATTGAGCGAATCCAAGCGTGAAGGGTGCTTAAGCTATATTTATACATGTCCTCGTTTGCGTGTTTATCTTTGATTAACTCTAAATTATTCATTTCTTTAGGACAAGCCTTGCATATGTCACACACTGAAGCTGCTGTATTGGATATAATGGAATGAATTTTACCATCAATCATTGTCAACAGCAGTTGGTGTTTGACACTAATTCCATCAGTGATGGTGGATGGAGTTAAGGCTTCAATCTCTGCTTCGATTTCAGCCATCTCTCTCTGCACATTTTCTTTGGTTTCCTTTATAAACTTAAACAATATTGGCCGGCAAAATGAAGTGGAAGATGGTCGCTCGTTTTCCCAAATTGTTACACCTTTTGAGACGAGCCGCAGTGGTACAAGACTAATCATAAAATTACTAGCAAGATCGATTTGCTCATCTTCACTCGTCCTTTGATGATAAATGCTTTGGCTAGATGATCCGTCAAAACCCCATTTGCTGGTCAATACGAGCTGTTGATTGGGATCAACAGGGGTTTCTAACGACCTAATAAGTCTTCTTGAGGTTAAATCCATCAAGGCTTGTAATTTGATTTTTGCAGAGCTCTCTGTAACTGTGAGATCTTCTTTGGCCGGATAGCACTTAATTTTTTCTTTAACCAACATGTAGTAACTCGGGTATTGAAGAGCTCCTTCTTGAGTGTTGAAATCCCGAAGAGTGTTATAGCGCCATTTCGATAAGTTCATCGATACATAAAGAGCCAATGCCTTCAAAGGGGATATTTCCCGTACCTGAATTGATTTACCTTCAATGAAGGCTTTGATTTTTGAGGCCTCTTCTGGATTCTCCGTCAAGTATTTCATAACATAAGCTGTATCGCTTTGTCCTGCCTTTTGAAGCGCCCTTTCGGCCGAAAACATAATTTCAGCGCTGCTACTGCTGCATGAAAGACTATCTTCAGTGCGTCTTCTTTTTTGCCGGTTACTAAGGTCCTCAAAAGATTTACGAGGACTAGGATGTGTACAAGTTGAAGCATCAGATTTAGCAGGAGAAATTATGGGCTCGATGACGTCACTTATATTTTCTGTAGAAGGTTCCATATTTTCATTCTGTAATTCCGGCCATTGAATTGCAGCCTGTAGCCAAATCTCATGTTTCTTCCGAAACTTATCTGTGCTTCTTCCAGACTGTGTCCATTTTGCATAAATGCGGTAGCAAAATCGACGACACCAGTCTTTTAAACTTGTTTCAGCACTTTCACATAACTGAACACAACTGTTATCTTTTAAAACACTGAACAAATAGTTAAAGTCGCGTAAATCTTTATGTGCGCGTGCGCATAAAGCAACGTGAATATCAAGATTTGTATTAAAATTTGGAAAATACATTGCGAGATTAGCTTGGATACAACGAGGTGTAAATCAACACTGATTTTAAAGTTACTAATAGTGACCTATTTATATAAAATCCAGGTATCCCAGGTATCCTTTGTTAAATATTGCAAGGTAATTAGTTATTGTGATAATTAGTAAATGATGCATGCTAAATTAGTGTATTAAGAGCCATTTAGTAATTAAATAATAGCAATGTTCTTATCAGTAATCATTAGTGCATCAGTTTTATATGTAAACCTTAAGTCCCTAATTATATATCCTAATTAGCTTATATCTTCTCTAATTGGCTGCTCAGAAATGTTATTGTAATAAGGTAAACCTTTAGAAAAACGGTTTTAATCAACAAAATAAACAAAAAATAAAAAAAATGTGTTATAAAATAAACATCACTCTTTATCCCAGAAAGTGCACATTTGGCGCACTATGTGTCTTAGTATTAAATATAGCTCTTAGTATTAGCATTATGATATTAGAGACCGCTACTTGAAACAAGCCCGGAATCAGGAGGGAGAGAGCTCGATACACTCATTTTCATAGTAAAATTTCACATTTTCTCAAATTACTCCCGAAATATGGGAGTTATGAAGAAATTCATCACCTCAAGTTATGAAGGCATTAAGTAATCGAATAAGATGGCATCATTAGTTTGGCATAATTTTACTCTTTTTTTTCGGACATGTCTACGTCCAACCGCTCCCATACATTCGTTCCACTGTGCGTCGTTCGGTTTCATAGGGAATATTTATAATTAGTAACAAAAATATATTTGAAAAAATATTGCAGATAGAATCATGGATAACAAAAAAGTCTGTACATACAAAAAAAAAATATCACAAGTAGTTTGACAGTAATATCGTTTTTTATGCTTTGGTTAGACATTACTTCCTGAATTTATTTCATAAACTATTTTACGTACTACAATACTTAAATATTCGCATATAGAATTCACGTGTATGCGTTCTAGGCTAATATACAATTTTTGCATAACTTACTTGCATTATATGACGGCGTAATAACAGATTTAAAGGTAAAGGTAAACATATATCTGCGCCTTAAGTTCAAGATCGTAATATGTCAGGCGACGTATATTGTCTGGGAAACTATTTCAGCCCGCGCCTAATACCTTTTGTTTCTATAAAATGTTAGCTATCGTACTATTGTTATTTTTCACACACTTATAAAGAATTTCGAAAGAGTTTTAGCATGTGTGTGTGGAAAACTAATGTGTTTATATACAAGCAGTGGTGACCCAGTGGAAACGACCGCGACTTACGAGTACGCGCAACTTAAGAGCACGCGCGACTTACTGTAGTAGGTTCGAACAGGCCAATGTACTTTGCGTAAATTATTTAATCAGCATTGCTCTCAAAACGGTGAAGGAAAACATCGTGGGGAAAACGGCATGTCCTAGAACAAAAAATCGACGTCTACCAACCCGCACTGGGCCCGCGTGGTGGATTGCGGCCCACTCCCTCTCACATAGAGGAGGCCTGTGTGCAGTGGGAACTTTATAGGCTGATTATACTTATATACAATGTCTAACTGTATTACTTGGTCAAGGACAGCTACTGAGACACAATTGATTTTCTATTGTTTGACTCCGAATCGGTATCGCGCGGGCCTAAGGCGCTGACAAGACGCAAATGACCATAATAGGCTTGTCTTAAGAAAAAAAATTGCTAAATCTGTATAGTTTGTGGTAGCGGAAAAAATATACGTTAATTTTGAACATATTTCCCAGAGCTTGGTTGTTACCAAAACACGTTTTGGAAAAAAATCTCGATACAAACTAACGTTAAACTAACCTCTTACCTTGAGTTCTAATCCAAAATATCTGTATTAAATATCAACATACGTTACGTATTTAATTAATAACAAGAACGTCTTATTTGAATGCAGAACTTGGTTGTTTTTTATTTTCGATTACTCAACTCAATTTTGAGTAAATAGATAATTACTACATATTTTGCAATAAATTACAAGCGTTGTGTCATCACGCTTCTGTTTCTTTTCTATGGAATTTGACAGTGAACTCGGTTTAGGTGTTGTCAGCGTCTTAATGACTAGCTACGCCAATGTATAGGGCCCTTATTTGTTATGAAACTTTGAGAGTGCGACCGCGTTACAAAATATCTTTTGACTTATTGACCAAGTGCACAATCGTAAAGTTTAGACGGTAAATTGGTTATAACTAAGGAATGTTTTTGCGCGTTTCTGTATCATTACGATACGTTCGATTATTCCTAATTTACGTTATGCTTTAATTAGCAATTATTGTAATCGCACGGACACTCCAAAATCTCATAAACATTTTAAAGAGTGCGGCATCACGTGTTTATTCTTGATCATATTTAAGCGATTAAGTATGTATATTTGGTACACAACAAAGAAGAAATTAATAAACAGATCTCAAATAGCTGCCCGTCAGTACATTGTCCGTTAAAATATTGTGTCAATTCTTTGTGTAATCCTATTTGAACGGAATAACAAGAATCTTATTAGTAAAACTATCAGACTCGCGCGGGGTAATTGCGTCACAGATTTACAAAATGACAATTGATCACAATGGGTTTCATTTTGACAGTTCATTCACGATCATTGCGTTATTTACGTTGCTGAGTAGACGAATTTTTCAAACCCAAGGATTAGCAATATCGTTCACAACTCTCGGATTGTGTTACGCAATATCGTTCAAAACTCTCGGATTGTGTTACGCAATATCGTTCAAAACTCTCGGATTGTGTTACGCAATATCGTTCAAAACTCTCGGATTGTGTTACGCAATTAAAGTTCATTTTTTAATCCCAGATACTAATTTGACATATGCAAATGTCAAACTCCAAATTGAAAAAAACTTACAAAAATCATTTGAAATGTCAAATTAGTCTCTGGGATTAAAAAACGAACTATAGTGTGGTGGTCTATCATTGACATAAGCAACCTGACAAGGGCACTCTGTGTCAACGACGGAAGGTAAAGGTCCATCTGATTATTTGCTTAATACATAATGGAACATCACGCCAGCATTACTCGAAGAGTTAGGTAGAGGTGTAGGTACCTATATTACAACCACATACCGTCAGTTATGTTTAAGTCCCACGTAATGGGGGCGACCCTATTGCCATCAACCGGGCACAAATATAGACACCGGGCTGCTACTGAGAAATTCCAGAAGGAAACTCAATGACACTGCCCGACCCAGGAATCGAACCTAGGACCTCATGCTCACCAGTAGCGCTTGCGATCACAATACCAACATTGTTCGTATTGTGTTGGTAAACCTCAGTTTCTTATTTGAATTGCATGTGAGTTCAAACCTTATAAGGTCATTATTGATCGTTTTACTTTTTCTGAATTAAATCCGGGTTTTGTCCTAAGTAGATTTGGTTCTATTTTGTCTGATAGTGTGCAATAATTGTAAAAAAAAAACCGTGCCTGTACTGTTGACCGTTGTGAGAGAGGAGACCGAGGAGTTCTGAGAGTCTGGAGCCAATTCTGGGTGTAGAATCAGGTTATGCTTATCATAAAAATGCATTGTCTTTAGAACTGAACCGACATCTACAATACCAACTCCGTAGGATAAGAGGAAGTGATTCTAATTCAGCTTGCAAGATTCGGTCTACCATACGGTCGGAACTAACATACAAACATTGCAAGTTAAATAATAGCTTATAAAAATACAAAATTGACACATTTTCAAGTACTGTTTAATAAAGCAGAAAATTTTTAGATTGTCGGATTGTCGCCTGTCACCTGTCTCACCTGTTGATTTTTATGAAATAGAGCTTTTTATTTAACTACTTTTTACGTATTTTTGACTACCAGGATTTTTGGCATAAGTCCGCATGAAATCTTGCCCGCATTGTTTTTTTGAAATTACATACATACATAAATAAACTCTCGCTTTCCCGTGGGGGAAGGCAGAAACTATAGAACGCCACCTGCTACGCTCCTTACTTCCTTTTGCTTCGTTTACGTTCATACATCTGATCACACACACACGCCGGTTGCGAATACTACGCACCTGACCTTTTTGAAGATCATCATTAAGACGCTGACAACACCTAAACCGCGGTCACTCTCACATTGTATAGAAAAGAAAGAGAAGCGCGATGACACAACGCTTGTAATTTATTGCAAAATATGAAGCAATTCTCTATTTACTCAAAATTGAGTAGAGTAATCGAAAATAAAAAACAACCAAGTTCTGCATTCAACTGAGACGTTCTTGTTATTAATTAAATACGTAACGTATGTTGATATTTAATGCAGATATTTTGGATTAGAACTCAAGGTAAGAGGTTAGTTTAATGTAAGTTTGTATCAAGATTTTTTTTTCAAAACTTGTTTTGTTAACAACCAAGTTCTGGGAAATATTATGTTCAAAATTAACATATATTTTTTCCGCTACCACAAACTATACAGATTTGGCATTTTTTTTTCTTAAGAGAAGCCTATTTTGGTCAATTGGGTCTTGTCAGCGCCTTAATGAGGTCACTATTATGTCTTTCTGGGGCGTCCCCTCCCGGCATTTCCACTCACATCTGCCTTGTAAATACCTTTTGTCTCGCCTTTCATTCATCCTCTCAACATGACCAAACCATCTAAGCATACTATTTTCAATTTTTGTCACTACATCTTCCTTTAAACCGCACCGTTGCCTTATCACATCATTTTTCAGGCTATCATTTATAGTCACACCACACATGTTTCTCAAGGAACGCATTTCCACAGCATTTAATCTACTTTCATGCTTCTTTTGCCACACCCAACATTGACTTACATACATAAGTGTAGGCACCAGCACACCATTATGAACAGCCAGTCGAGCCTCTTTGGGCATCGACTGGTTGGTCACCATCGCATGTATAGCACCATTCACTTTATTTCCCGCATTTACTCTCCACATCTTCATCAATCTTTCCATCCCTTGTAAACAGACCCCCGCAAATATACAAATTCACTTACTTGCTCTACACTCTTATCATTTGTTTTCACATCACACACCGACATATCCTCTTCTCTTTCAGACACCATGACCTTCGTCTTATTCACATTTATATTCATCCCTTTCATTTTATATGCTTTATTCATCACAGATACTTTTTTTTTAATTTGTTTATTTTTTGCCTTAAATAAAGGTATGGATTTTCAGTGCTATTGGGCATGTACTTAGGAAAATAGAATTATATCGATAGGGTCATGAGTACGGGATGTCAATTGAATACGAAACGCAAGTGTGAAGTTGGCGCACTTCGACAGATAGACTCTGTCGAAGTGCGCCAACTTCACACTTGACGTTCGTCCGAGTCGACGAGAGCGCTACAGCGGCTTGGAGAAGCTCTTTTTGAGACAATTGCTTAGAAACTGTCCAACGTTTCGTTTTATACATTTTGTCAAGTTCAAATATAACCTAACCAATAATCAACTTCAGACTATTTCTTCTCGCCCGCTACACACATTACGCCCATTCAAATTTTCAACGGTGACAATCCAGCTCCAATCGGCTTCCTGTCCCGACAATTACATCATCGTTTGTTTATTTATTTATGTACAAAGGTTTTCTGATGTAATATTATAATTTAGTTACTAATGTGTCACAGGAAATCTTTTTAAGTTCTCTGTGCGATGTTAATTAAGTGTAACAAAAAAGTTTATTAACAATAATCATAAAAAAGTAAAGTAAGTCCTCACATTCACACTTCCTCCTTTTTTGAAGTCGGTCTGAATAGCTCACATTCAGACTGACTGCAAAAAAGGAAAAAGTTAAGCATTCGATGAGTTTTTCATTTTTATACTAATCACAGTAAAAGGACATAACACTTGAATGCGGAAGATGGTACTATCACGGGTACGTACATCGAACCACCCACCGTAAGGACTATTTCTGCTTGCAGCGCTCGGCCGCTTTAGTAACGCTTACCTACGCTCATCAACCATCGCCGCACCAGATGTTTGCTGAGGCTTGTTTTTGTAAATGAAAATAAAGACCGTGTGGCGGCATCTACATCGCCACATGCGAACTACGCAACACACTGACGTCAAAATCCTGCATCGCGCAAGCAGAGTTTACCACGCAATAGCATATAAATACAACATCCCGACATCAACCGTGGGGCAGTTGCCCATCAGACACGACACCCGTCAGGTCCGAGGATCCTCCCTTTTCTATGGAGGATGAATGAACTTTACACCCTGTTCCTCATACCTTTATAACTGTAAAAAAAACGGGTCAGACATCTGTGATCATTGAAACAGAGCCTGAGAAATTTATTTAATCAAAGTAAATTATTTCATTGGTCGACGCAAAAAGGGGCGGAAACAGATGTGGTCATCGTGAGCACGGGATTTTGTTTTCAAAGTAGTCTGATATACGCACCCGCGAAAGTACACATGTCCAGCATAAGCTGACCTCTCATTGTGCGGAAATCCTATACAATGCGAGATCAGCTTATACTGGAAAGGAATAGCTTGATATGTAAACTTGTGTACACACCTGTACATAATATTATAATTTTTTTAACTGCTGTATTAATAACTTTATTTTGCCTATTGCCCGATTGATTGTTTAATTTCAGCGCAGCCTTGGTATTAACCTCGGTTCGACTCTTGGTAAACATTTCACTTTTGGTTATACAGTATTTTAAAAGGAATCTAGAGGCCTTTAGTGTTAAAGGAAAAAACAGCTAAGAGTTGGACCACCCCGGCCACCGTAGGCGCGGGCTTGCGGACGGTGAGCAATGGGTAGCTCGCCGTCCGGTAAGGACCAGGCCCGGGTCGACGGCTCGTTGTATTCCACGCGCGCCTCAAAGAGATGTCGTCAGCACAAGCGTAGGGATTCACTAGGGCCGATGCCTGCCGGGGTCGCGGGAAGGTACCGGTATAAGGGATAACGAGGCCCCTGACAACACAGGCAACGGAAGGAACACGGGTGGGTTTTAGTCAGTAAGAGTCTGACACACCTTCCTGCTCCGCCCAGAGCGCGAGAAATTATTTAATAATTACCTACCCACCAAAAAAAAATTGAAAAAATGTAATGATCGCAGATATTTATAACATATATGGAATGCGAACCCAGTGCCACAATAAATAAACTTTTTTACAAAAAAAAAAAACAACCGACTTCCAAAAAATACAACAAAGTAAAAATTACTTTAATTTCGGAAGTCCGTGGCAAAAACAAAAACACAAAACCAAAGACACCGATTTCCTAAATTTTTAAGCCGTTTATTTTCCAAACACTACAAAGTCAAAACTTTGTAGTGTTTGGAAAATAAACGGCTTTTTCTCGTCTTTGACTCATTACGTTATCGGTAAGAGATTCTAATCTTACTGATTACCATAGTTCATTTAAATTCTTAATTAATGTTGCATATTTAATCATTAGGATTTTTGATTAAATCGATCTTCATTATGGGGAATTCTACTTTCGCGTATACAAGGTGTGGTTTTGCTTCCTCGTGTAATTCAAGGAGGTAACTATGTTAATGATTCTCGACACGAATTAACAATGAAATAAGTAGTTTTTTTTCTTACTTTCGGAAATCGGCATGTGTGGGACACGCATGTTAAAATACCGCACTGTAAGTGCGGTATCACACGGCCCTTTTACACATACACTACCGCATACGCAACGGGGTGATTCTTTTCTGTGAAAGTGCTGTATTCTAAAATACTGTATAACTAAAAAATCAAGTATGTATTCATTATTGAGCAGGTATCGTAATATTATTTGATTATATATGTCTATCATAGCAGCCTCCTGAAATTTGACGAGGATGCAAAACGACACCTTGTTTATGTACTGAGATGTAGACTGTAGAGAAGTATAGAAGAAGTCATGTTGTGCCGAACGGAAATAAACACACCATTCAATTCTTGTTTACTAAAAAATATTCTGACTAATATAAAATGCGAAAGCGAAGTGAAGTGAGAAGCGAATGGGTGCGAAGAGAGTTTGTTTGTTTGTTTTAGATGCTTTGACCCTAAAAAGGCTGAAAGAATTTGGATGAAATTTGCCACATGACTATGACATGATAAGGACACAGGATACTTTTATCCCGCTATTCCCACGGGATCGAGACTTAAGCGGGTGAAACCGCGGGGCGCAGCTAGTTTATTGTAACTTAATCTTTGCCCTTCTACCTATTATTGATAAAATCTATTTTAGTAACGAAAATCTTACATCCTCATTAAATGCGATCATCAGATTAAAGCCTCATAAATTAATTAATTTAATTCTATTGTAGCACGGTTTAAAAATACGTAAACTTACGAGTAGAATACATATTTTTTTTTTGGGGTGGAATATTTTCAAATAACTTCACCCGCTCTGGGCGGAGCGGGAGGGTGTGTCAGACTCTTACTGACTAAAACCCACCCGTCTTCCTTCCGTTGACTGTGTTTTCAGAGGCCACGGTATCCCTTTCGGGCTTACCCGCGACCCCGGCAGGATTTATACATTATAATAAAATAGTAACCAAGAGTTTTTGTCTGTTTGTCTGGATATTTATGTTCCGGATTGGCGAAAAAACGCCTTAACGGATTTAGATTTGGCACTCAGATAGTTTATAACCTGGATTAACACATAGGGTACTTTTAATCCCGGTAGTACGTTCCCGTGGGATATCTCCGACATCTACGCGATCACCGCAAAAGCAAGTTTTTTGATAAAGTTAATAAGAAGTAAGAAGTAGCTCTGCCTAGTAACCTGCCTGAATTACTTCTAGGGCATTTGACAGCAGATTTTCTGGTCAGAGATTTGATCGAAATGAGTAAGGTACAAAAAATCGATTTCGAACAATTTCGTAAAATCGCATTTAATACGTGTAAGACAAGAGGTTATTTTTTTTAGTGGAGGCATTAAACGCGCAAAATATTCCGACCTTCTTGTCTTAACAGGCGTGAAGTATTTTTCTATACAGTGGAATTAATAACAGCAGTAATTAAAAGGAACCCTGACCAGAGGGCCACTACGGCCTCTTATAGCAGTATTATTTTAATATTACATCAGTGTGAGAATGAAGTGAAGCTATACAGGGGGCATAGCTCCATCTCTTTCCCACTGTGAAGCAATATTAAAATAATACTGCTATAAGAGGCGGTGGTTGCCCCCCAGGGTGAGGGTTCCGTTTAATTACTGCTGAAATCGATTGAGACTCTTTGATAAATTATAAATGATTTTATTTCTATATGTAGGTTTTTACAAACACTTTTACACGTCAAACATATTTTTTAAAACTAGATGAGGTCAGCGTTTCCTATCTGACTACTCTGAGAAGAAAGGCCGAAACAAACTTAGAGGTCACAGTCTCTTTTAAATTCCAGACATAATCTTGGTCAGATCACGTGAAGACCATGTCGATTGGTGTCGGAAATGGTTTTTTGATGAAAGAACCACACAGATTGAGTGGACCTGTCCAGTCAGTGAACGCATTTGTCAGTAGTTGTGCAGCTCAACTAAGAACTAAAGGACCTCAACGATTCAACAAACAATACCAAAGAAAGGATATATTTGGCTAGGCCACAAAAAATACTCAAACTGCCAGCCCATGTTAAAAACTAACTGAGAATAAAACAAAATTAAACAATGACCCACATGGTCTTCACATTTATAATAATTAAAATAATATAATACTAAACAGAGTAAATATTAATGTCATTGCATAAATAAAATTCATCAATGTCAATGTGTATATCCGGACATAATCTTGGTCAGATCATTTGAGGACCATGTAGGTTTGTGTCCGAAATGGTCTTTTGAGGAAAGAACCACACAGATTTGAGTGGACCTGTCTAGCCATAGCAGGCTATCACAGAGTCCCAATCGATTGGCTCTCAACCGTCGCGCGGTGTGCAGGTCGAATTGAATCGATTGCTGATCGATACGGACGTGGTTATCAATTGCCTACTCATTGTTTAGTGGTTTTTTTATTTACTCTATTAGTGTTTTATCGTTCGTGACGTGATTTTTATCGACGCCTAAAGTACCTACATGTATACAGGGTGACATTGAAAACATGCGACAAATCGAAATGGGAGATTGTACTCATCATTATGAACAACTTTTACTAAGGGACCAAAGCTACAATCCCAAAAAAAAAACTGCTGTCCCCTACATTTATGTTCGCAATACCTCATCAAAATGTAGGAAAAGCAGATTTTTTTTTTTTGGGATTACAGCTTTGGTCCCTTAGTAAAAGTTGTTAATAATGATGTATATAAGTTTTCAATTTCAACCTGTATATTACGTAGGTCTTTTACGATTAATGGTTTTTTCTGCCCCACTGGAGGCCAAAGGACTATTGATATTTAAAAAAAATATCTTGAGCAATCACTCCCGCTACTTCTTTGCTGACTGACTAATCCATATTAATATTGTCTGTTAGCCTAAACCGTTATGAAATTTGACAGATAGGTAGGCTGGAACCTGGAGAATGACATTCGAGCTTTTCGTCCAAAATAGATATAAAAAACACACAGACGAAATCGCGGGCAACAGCTAATCGAAAACAATTTTGGGCGCGAATGAGCCATTTATTACATTACAAGCTGTTACCGGCGACTTCGTCTACGGTACAAGATGAAAAGTAGCCTCCTGTCCTTCTCCAGGTCCAATTAAAAACCATACTAATATACATGCATTCTGATTTTTTGTCAGGTTATTCTACAAGCAACTTATTAGCATAATAGTGTTTTAATGTTTTTATCCAATCAATAGATTTTTTGTAAATAGAAAATTTCTTCATATTTAGCAATAAATGACCAGCGTTGTGTCATCGCACTTCTCTTTCTTCTCTATGCAGTCCGACAGTGACCACGCTTGAGCTGTTGTCATCCTCTTAAGTTTGATGCGGACTATACTCATTGTTGTAAGCGTGTCGGAATTTATCCCATGGGAACGTACTACCGGGATGAAAGTGTCGTATGTCCTTATCCAGATCATGGTCTACCCATGTGCCAAATTTCATCCAAATCCGTCCAGTCGTTTTAGCGTGAAAGCGCAACAAACAAACAAAAACACTTTCACATTTATAATATTAATTAGGATTATATATAATCTTTCTTTCAAAGAATAACAGAGTTTACTAAGTAAAATTGACTTTTTAAAATACGATATGGCTTAAACGAAAATACTCGTATAAGCCAGCCTTGATGACCGCTGACCCGTCTCAAAGGCTTTGTTCAATGATGCTTGAATGCTGCTTCTTCAGCTTTCCAGTAGACACATTGAACTGATTATTTTGGTTCAAGGTCGAGAAATACTTTATGCAATTTGAATGTTATTTTTTTGATGCTTGGCTATGGTGGTGCATGGCCAGGTTCGGAACTAATACCATCTTCTTGTTTTTAGGGTTCCGTACCCAAAGGGAAGACTCCGTTGTCCGTCTGTCACCAGGCTGTATCTCATGAACCGTGACAGTTAGACAGTTGAAATTTTTTACAGATGGTGTATTTCTGTTGCCGCTATAACAAATACTAAAAATAAAATAAAATAAATATTTAAGGGGGCTCCCATACAACAGACATGATGTTTTGTAAAATACTGGTATTCAGCTGCACCCGGTTAGCTTCGAAGCCAACCCCAAAATAGTTGGGAAAAGCCTAAGATCTACTATAATAATAATTATTGTCAAGCAAGTCAAACAATGCAGTCTTGTCTGACATATTACTGGCAAGTTTTGCAAACATGTTGTCTTTACATAATAGGGTCTTACACCCATTTTTGAAAAGTGTCTTAATTAAATTCTATAGTGCTAATATGCCCCAAAAAAAAATTCACAAAATTTTTATTCAATCGATAACTGCCATAAAAATGCATTTCAAATTTTACATTTTCAAATTTCGCGCGTAGTGTGACGAAAACGCTGGACGCAGTGGACGCCATGTTGCTCTGTGGTCATGACGTCACTGGGCTATGAAAACAAATACGCTGATCTTTGTATGATAATTGACACGTTTTTGTTAACATAGCCGTATGACGTAATAACATGGCGGCTACTATTATATTTCATGGTGTTTTTTAACAGATTAGAAAAACTGAAAACGTTGAATTGAATTTTAAAATTTATTTTGTTATTTTATGAACTAAAACTAACATTTTCCGACTCCTTTTTGCCTAAACTATCTCAATAATATACTTATAGATTTTTTATCGTATATAGTAAAATACCCTATTATTGTCAATCACAAGGCAAACAATGCAGTCTTGTCTGACATATTACTCAAATGTCTGGTATGGCAAGTATTGCAGACATGTTGTCTTTACATAATTGTCAAGTATCAAGACTACATAGTTGACACTTGATCAGTGATCAATTTCCTTTAATGGTTATGACATGTCCGTGCAGATTGTAACAAAAAACTAAAGTCAAATTATTAATTCACTAACTATTAATAACGTAGTAATCTGACAAGTGCTAGCTGTCACTTTGTGTAAAAAAAATGGTCATATTTATTGTATTCTAGACTTTTACACTTATTATTATACATTTATTTTACACTTATATAAATCGATTAAACTAAATGATCACCATTACAATAAATATGACCATTTTATTACACAAAGTGACCGCTAGCACATGCCAGATTACTCCAATGAATTAATAATTCGACTCTAAGATAAATAAATGTTTATGAACAGACTTGGGACCGAAGATAACTAACTTAGTTATTTACTTATCTGTGCCACTGGGGAGTTTGTTGCGCCACTTCTTCTTTCCAGCTAAAACACTAGAAAGTGGTGAAGGCCGGGCGTTTTTAGGGGAATGTCTTAGGTAATTTTGACGTTCAAAAGTGCTGATTCTCAGCCTAGTTTGAATAAATTACTTTTTATTTTATCCCCGGTCCCCGAATTAGGTATAGAACAAAAGTCGCGGGAAGGTACAAAAGGGTTACCTTAAAAAATTGAGTGCTTTGGACCGATAAATCGACCTACTAATGGGTCGTCGGTATAGTAAAGATGGTAGCGGTTATTCCGTTTATTCTCCCTAAAACTGCCACCCTAGGGTGAATGCCGAGGCCCCTGGCAACACAGGCAACGGAAGGAACACGGGTGGGTTTTAGTCAGTAAGAGTCTGACACACCCTCCCGCTCCGCCCAGAGCGGGAGTAGGTATTTGATAATTTCCCACCCAAAAAAAAGGTAAAGAACAGAAAACAATAATAACCTTCTTTTTGTAATATACTTAATAAAGTACACAATTATAAATCAAATCAAATCGACATTTTAATGTAAAAATAAATGCCTTACGGTTCTTTGTAGTCAATTATCAGATAATAACAATGAAATGACGTACAAAGTTAAATGTTGCAGTTAAAGGGAAACTTAATTATAATGGACGTGCTCGATAAATGTAAGATTTAATGATTATTGCGTGTAGTATCTAAGCATTCTGTAGTACAATAGATAATGCATAATCAGCCAATAAGGTTCCCATTGCTGGGATATAGGCCTGTGAGAGGGAGCGGGCCGTAATCCACCACGCGGGCCCAGTGTGGGTTGGTAGATGTCACATGTCTTCGAATTGTTGGTTCTAGGACATGCCGGTTGCCTCACGATGTTTTCCTTCACCGTTTTGAGAATAGTGGTGATGAAATTGTTTACACAGAGAAATGTGCCTACTTGGGTTCGAACCCACGAAATACGACTCATAAGTTTACCACTGTGCCACCACAGCTCTCTTCGCCACTTCTCTCACAGACCCCCATAGGTAATTCGTAATACGGATTGGTGTCCGCAACTCCACGTCAATGCGAGTATTTTGCGTACGGGTGGGAAAATGGATTATTTCATCCACCCCAGCTCCTCAAGGAAGGCCAGCAACACCTTGGGTTATCAAAGCATTTTGCCCTGTATGTGGCGACCACCGGGCAGTTTAGAAGCACATGAGCTGCTGTCTCGTCGCCATGCAGGCCCTGCACAGTGGACTGTCTGTGACTCCTATGTATTGTGGAACACAGTCCACGATACCAATCGATCAAGTTATTTAATAAGTTGCCTACGGATATTAAGCCACTATCTACGCGAGTACTTTTAAAACCCAACTTAAGGGTTTCCTGTTGAATAGGTGTCTATATTCTGTAGATGAATTATAAATGTCTTTTGAATTTTTATTTGAATTTAGAATTGTTTATGATTTTAATTTTGTATTGTAGTTATTTGATTATTGACATTTGTATACTATTGACATTGGTACCTACTTATATATTATTGAATTGATTATTAATTTGATTATTATTGTTTAGATTTTGCTATGATTATGATCGACTAGTATTGATTATTTTATGTTTTTATTATTAATTATTAGCAATTTATACATTTTTGTCATATTGCATGGTAAATGTTTATTTTAATTTAATTTATTTTGTAAATTCAGATACAAGTTTTTTGTTATTGAATAAATGACTATGACTATGTCAGACCCCCATTGCCCAACCAAGGTTTTTTTTTGTTAACAGGTTGGTTTGCCTTATGTTTTGACTTACGACATTTGAAATTCCGAATGTACAAGTTGTGTGGCGTGTTGCTGTCAGAGCATAAATAAATCCCGGTTTCCTTACAATGTTATCATTCATCAGTAATATCCAATCTTACATAATCAGCTAATGATCCCACTGCTGGGACACAGGCCTCCTCTCTGTGAGAGGGGCCTCGTGGTTATCCACCACGCGGGCCCAGTGCGGGTTGGTAGATGTCACATGTCTTCGAAGTTTTGGTTCTAGGACATGCCGGTTTCCTCACGATGTATTCCTTCACCGTTTTGAGCGCAGTGGTGATGAAATAATTTACAAACGCCTGTCAGAGTTCGAACCTACGACCCACAACTCCTAAGTCGTGACTCGTAACATTGGTGATCTGTAATACAGGTTTTATTTTGTGCTGGGTTTGTGATTATAAGAGAACAATAAAGAATATTATATTGTATCAAATTATGTATTTAGGAATATTTATTTACAAAACCAAATTACAAGATGATTGTTAACATCAACTTAATAAAAATTAATTGTGTGGGACGCTACCTGTATGACAGACACACTAGCACCGTCCCACCTCCAACGGAAAATGTCGAAAATCTAAAAGTTATTAAAAATGGAGGCCTTGGCAGAGAGTACAACTTTGTGCCCTTTGGCGTCGAGACCCTCGGTCCGTGGGGTCCCAGTGCGCATAAGTTATTTTCGGAAATCGCGAAACGTCTAGTTGATGTACTCGTAACTGGTCACCGAAAAGCTGGCGGCTTTCTCGCGCAACGCAGCATTGCAAATTTGCAATTCAGCGAGGAAATGCCGCTAGTATCCTCGGTACAATGCCCTGAGGGCCTTTTTTAGGATTAACATAGTTTTAATTTAATTTTTTAATGCTTATAATCATCTTGTAATTATGTATATACAACTTTGCCTTCTCTTAATCGAAACAATAAAGATGATCACAACAATATTATAAATGCATCATCAACATAAAACTTAACGACTGCCACAATGCACTCAGCAACCTTCAAGCATCGCTTGATAGTTAATATAATGTTTTTTTTACATTAAAATAAAAAGAGACGAGGTGCCTTGAGGCTGATTGTTGCGATTTAAAGGAAGTGTACAAGGTAAGGCAGTCACTCTTTTAGTACGTTTAATGATTTTTAGTTCATCACTGGAAGAGGTCAAATTATAGGCACTTTCTATAGATTGTAATGCTTGTTTTTCTTTTTTCAGTTATGTGTTTTTGCAGTCGGGTTTTTTGTTTTTTAAATAATTTGTTTTATTTCAAGCTTTTTAGTTATATATATATATATATATAACTAAAAAGCTATAGTTGTAGTAGTTATATATATATATATATATATATATATATATATATATATATATGGATTTGACTCATTTACTAGCTTTTATTTAATATCAATATTGTTGTAATTTATTAAAAAAAAAACTTTTCCCTCCCTTTTTTTTTGTATTTGCAGACGCAATATCCTATAAAAATTATATGGCCTATGACACTCCCACAATGAAGACGAATCTAACGACACATGTTAAAATCCATCAAGCCATCATATAGAGCATGCCAAAGAAATATTATAGACATACATACATACATACTCTCGAAAAACATTACCCTCCTTCTGGGGCAGTCGGGTAAAAACACATACATACATACATAACATCAGGCCTTGTTTCCCCGAAGGGTTGGGCAGTACACCTGTAGTAGGGTAATTGTGTCACGAAATTACTCCGCAGTTGCGTATTCCAGGTGTCTGAAAGGACTTTTCGTCACCATCATTCATCATCTTCATTAGCAATTTTGTTCCACCCCACTGCTGAGTAGAGGCCTCGCACAGCCCAGGAAAGCATGACACAAAAGAGTGGCTTTTGAATCATGCTTTCGTGAACTGTGCGAGTCTCATTCAGCGTAACACACACTTACAGTAGCAATGGATTTCATTTTGACAGTTCAATAACATTAATTGCGTTATTTACGATGTTGAGCAGACACATTTTTCTAACATATGAAGCAATGGATTGGCAATATACTTCAAAATCATTCAGATTGTAAGTGATAGTGTTTTTCGCAACAAGGGCTCAGATCACCTACATCAAAATCTGCAGTTTATATTAGTTTATTGTGTTATTTAAGTAGAAAATGACAGGTTGTTTTAAGTTTATGTCGGAGACAGGGCTAGACTGCAAACCAATTATTTCTTTAACTAGCGTTTTGTGTGATGCAAGTTGGTATGAACAAGGCCTTGATTGGCATGATTGATTGTTTCAATCAATCAATAAACTTTGTCAATTGTGAAACTACTACACCTTTAATATAACATCACGCCCGTGTTACCCGATGGGGTAGGTAGAGCTGCGTTCGTACACCCACATTTCACCAGTTATACTGAAATCCCATAGAGGGAGAGTCTCTGCCGTCAACTGTGCACAAATCCATATTTCGGGCTGGTACAGAAAAATACTTTGCTCGACCCTGTGGCAGAACACAGAACCCTACGCTCGCAGTCGCACTAGCGACCACTAGACCGACGAGGCAAGAGCCTTTTGTAAAAAGTAATCAAAGTCAAAAGTCATTTATTCAAACTAGTCACATCAGTAGAGAGTTTAAGCTCTCTACTGATTTTAATCGACTTTAAAAAAAATAAACGTCCCAATACTAGTACCTACTGATGCGTGGGTGCCATTTGTGGAATAAAATTTTAAATAATAAATTATTCCACGAATGGCACCTGCGAAAAATATCGATAGGTGCCGTATGTGGAAAACCTCAGGTGCCTTTTAAACAGGTGCCCAATGTGGAATACGTCCTTTTCAAACGTCAAAATTGCATAAGACAGTCCCCCAAAAACTCCCGCCCTTCACCACTTCCTAGTGCTTTAGCTGGGAAGAAGACGTGGTGCAATAGACTCCCCCGCAGCACAGCTGTATGTTCAGTTAGGAAAACTTGATTCGATACAAATCGTATGCAAAGTAATTAACATTACGAAACACAAATAATTAAGCAGTATAGCAATTAAGCTGGCAGTCTCTATAGTCAATCAATCAAAGCAAAATAACTCACTACGTACGTCAACAATAACATCCATTCGAAAGCAAGCTGCGCGGGAGACTGACTAAGTGATTCACAGGGAGACGGGTGGCGGGGCGGCGGTGTAGGTAGGCACGTGGTACCGACCCGCCGACATGCGCGGCGGGTCTTTTCGTCTTTTGTCGCATTCAAAATGTGCTTGTAAAATCAGATACTCTAAACATTTTTTTGAATGTGTCGATTTTAATAGTTATTTGGTTTTGACCTCTCGACTAGCCAAAGCTTAATTTTTTTTAATTATAATTTCATCAATGTTCTGCTTATAGGTGAATGTATACGTTCCTAAAAGGAACAACAGGGTTTTTTGTTACATATTGTATATCTAGACATACCTATTAAAGTCGCTTTTCGTGTCTGTCTGTGTGACCACGTTTTGTTCTTCTAAACTGTGCAAGGGATTTAAATGCAGTTCTCACCATCATTTAGAGAATTTATCGCGGAAGGTTTTTATGATTACGACACTGACACGATTAGGTACTGCCAAATGCGTGCACTGAGTCGACAGGTCCACTCAATCTGTGTGGTTCTTTCCTCAAAAGACCATTTCAGACACCAGTCTACATGGTCTTCACATGATCTGACCAAGATCATGTCTGGACTTTAAAAGAGACTGTGACCTCATTTTCTTTTTGTATGGGATATCATCAAATAACTTCTCCCGCTCTGGGCGGAGCGGGAGGGTGTGTCAGACTCTTACTGACTAAAACCCACCCGTATTCCTTCCTGTTGCCTATTTTTCCAGGGGCCTCGGTGACCCATTAGTACCTTCCCGCGACCCCGGCAGGCGACTGTGACCTCTGAGTTTGTTTCGGCCTTTCTTCTCAGAGTAGTCAGATAGGAAACGCCGAGCTCATCTACTTTTTTTTTTAATATGATTGACGTTTAAAAGTGTTTGTACAAACCTACTTACAGAAATAAAATCATTTCATTTCATTATGAATTATTATCATAACACACTGCTGCCCACCGTGGTTTCACCCGCAAAAAGACTCCTACATACTGGCGCGACTTGTCGCGTGACGCGACGCGACACAAAGACACCGCGTGTAGCGCTACAAGCAACCAAGCAACAAAGTATCATATGTGTATCATAGTATCATATGTAGTATCGTACTCAGGTCATGGTCTATCCATGTGCCAAATTTCATCTAAATCCGTTCAGTCGTTTTAGTGCCAAAGCGTAACATACAAACATACAAAAAATCTAATCGTTTCTCTTTATAATGTTAGTTTAGATTAAAATTAAACTTAAAACCTTGCGAAGCAGAGACGGGTCGTTAGAAGACTATAACAATAATTTAAGTTTTAAGACAAACACTAGCAAATCAAATCCTAGCACAAACCACAACTCCTAGCAATATTAAAGAAAATTGCTGCCACAATCCAGTGCATAAAGTTACAAAATCTAAGTAATTATATAGAATTTATGGAGCCAAGTTATTGTGCAAAGAACGTTAACGTTCATTGCCTCAATCATATTTGTGCTTTATTTTGTGAGTTTGATGGTTTAAATATAATTATCGTGTAAGGTCCGGTAACCGCCGTTGACCTTGGGTTTTACGCCCATTTTTGAAAAGTGTATTTGCTCTGTGGTCATGACGTCACTTGGCTGTGTAAACATATTATCTATCAGTTGACAGTTGACACGTTTTGGTTTACATAGCCGTATGACGTAATAACATGGCAGCTACTACTTCAAGGTTTTTTTAACAGATTAGAAAAACTGAAATCGTTGAATTGAATTTAAAAATTTATATTGTTATTTTATGAACTAAAACTCCTTTTTGCCTAAACTATCTCAATAATATATTTGTGACAATCCGCGGCTAAAGGTACCTTGTGGTCGATATGGAGTTATGCATACGCTAGTAATCTGCGATTAATACGCTGTTGATATCAAAAAAGATCAACCTCCTACGATGTTTTGTTACGGAGATATATTTTTTTAAAAATTATATTCGAAATTGTGCAATTTCGAGAAACAGACATTTTAAGTTCAGTCACCTCGAACAAAGCAATAAAAAAAAATCTATATTTCTTGCAAAATTTACAAAACATTCAATATCTTCGAAACTATAAACGTCCATAAGGTACCTTTAGCCGCGGATTGTCACATATATAGATTTTTTCTCGTATATAGTAAAATACCCTATTGCGCGGCGCGCTCATGCCGCGCTGCCATTCGGTTTTATAGGGAGTATTTATATGAATGTTTAAAAAAATTCACAGATACGATATTACAGACTATTTTATTATCTATAATTATAGATAATAAAATAGTCTGTTCAAACAAAAACAAACATGAAATATCTTAAGTAGTTTGAAAGTAATATCGTTTTTTTATGCTTTGTGTAGACATTACTTCCTGAATATATTTCAGAGTATTTTACGATAACACTTAAATATTCACATATAGAATTGATGTGTATGCGTTCTAGTTTAACATATTTTTTTTGCAAAACTTACTTGAATTATATGAAGGCGTAATTACAGATTTAAAAGTCAATAAGATCATATATCTGTGCCTTAACCACCGAAGTAAATAAGTAGGTACCTGGATTTTGAGGTTAAGCCGAGGGGCTCGTAGCTGAATGGTAAAAGCCGCACGGGTCGAAGGTTAAGGTTAAGCTACGCTTGCCGCGGTCAGTTCGTGGATGGGTGAACCTCTATTACATATCGAGACCCCTCCGTGCCTCGGAAAGCACGTTAAGATGTTGGTCTCGGCTGCCATTCTTAGATCTTTGATCATCGTTACGGGTAGTCAGCCAAAAGTCAACCAGTCTTACCAAAGGGTATCGCGTTACCCAGTAGCTGGGTTGTGGAGGCAGAAACAGGCAGTCATTCCATGTAAAATACTGGTATTCCGCTACAACCGGTTAGACCGGAAGCCTTTTTTTTTGTTCCGGGTCGAAAATCCTCATGGATGACATCCAGTCTATCATAACTCCTACTGACTAAAAACCACTCCGGTGGTCCCCTCCCACACTTGCGCCGGGGATTATGGGATCTAGTGCGACTTCCGCGATCCCTGGCTGGTGCCCGGCCCGCCATTGCGGGCCACCTCAGGCCCGCGGGGGGAATGAGGTGTAAAATCCCCCCGAGTAGACCGGAAGCCTACCCGCGGTTAAGCCGATTACCGCGGTCGGAATGGTGACCAAATCCTTTGAAAACGGAACCCTTTTTTTACCCGACTGCCTCAAGAGGGAGGTATGTATGTATGTATGTATGTATGTATGTATGTATGTATGTATGTATGTATGTATGTATGTATGTATGTATGTATGTATGTATGTATGTATGTATGTATGTATGTATGTATGTATGTATGTATGTATGTATGTATGTATGTCTTTCTTTGGCACGCTCTGTAGCTTAAACGGCTTGATGGATTTTAACATATGAGGTGTCTTTCGATTCGTCTTAATTGTGGGAGTGACATAGGCTATATAATTTTTATAAATTGCATCTCCAAATACAAAAAAAGGATGGGAAGTTTTTTTAATTAATTGCAACAATATTGGTATCAAATAAAAGCTAGTAATGAGTAATTTTCAAATATATAGATTAATAAAACTAAAAAGCTTGAAATAAAATAAATTATTTAAAAAACAAAAAACCCGACTGCAAAAACACAACTGAAAAGGGAAAACAAGCATAATAATCTATATAATTTTGGTCTTGCAGGCGGGGACAGTCGAATAACCTGAAATATGGTGTAACTTTTGATTGTTACCTGCGATACCAAAATTATATAGATTATTATGCTTGTTTTTCCCTTTTCAGTTATGTGTTTTTGCAGTCGGGTTTTTTGTTTTTTAAATAATTTATTTTTAATGTTATATACCATTGTGTCTGTATACGGTGTGCCGAAAATTAAGGGTGTGGTGCAGACCATCAAACTGAGCAACTTGTACCCGGGGACTAAGATCGTAATCGTGAAAAAAAAATCAGTCATCCCATACAAAACTTCAATACTTACTCGACCCAAATGTATGGGACGACTGATAATGTTTACGCGATTCCCCGATGTTGGTCCCCGGAAGAAAGTGGTTCAGATTGACGCTCTGTACCACACCCTTAAATTTCGGCACAACGTATACAGACACACTGTACGAGTATACTAATTCGTGGTCTAACTTTTTGTTGGGTTTTGCTTTTTTTATAGTTCTATATGAGCATATAATATTTTACTTTGACGTAAGATGTCTTAACCTAATTACATAAGTTTTTATGGGTAGCCTAACCACAAAGCATGAGGATATTCTTAAACAGACCTAAAAAAACTAGGAACACAGAAAACACCTCTAGTTTTTATAAAAACATAATATTAATAATAACAAAATTAAGTAACTAGATTAAAAACAGGTACTTACAAACATTAATTTTATTCATAGACAAAAAAAAAACTCGCTTGTAATAAATAAAAATTAACATGACAGACACTTAACTCATATTACGTAGTAATTACCGTTATCCTTTGGTTAAGATCATGGTTCAACAAGTGCGAGTTGACCTCGCGCGGTGAGGGTTCCGTACAAACATGAATATGTTATCTACCACGTTTTTTATCCCAAGAACAAACTTAACATTGCAGTTGTTAAACATGCTCCCCCATACATTCTAACTGCAAATGTAAGTTTGTACTCACAATATTGAGTGATTTATTATGTTATTTTAAGACCATAGACTTCTTATAGGTTTTTCCATGCATAAGTATAGAACCCCATGTTCTGTATTTTTTTTTCAAAATAGTCATTACTTTTCTTTAATAACTAATAAATATATATATGTATATATATTTGAAATTCTCATAACAAGTACTTTAACATCTGCCGGGGTCGCGGGAAGGTACAAAAGGGTTACCGAGGCCCCTGGCAACACAGGCAACGGAAGAAAAAAAAAAAGTACTTTAACATAGCATAAATGGTAAATTTTAATCTATTTTCTTAAATAGTTTTAAAACTATTGATTTTAAAACTATAAAAAAAAAACTATTTGAGACTTTTACAATATTTTTTTCATTTGACATGGCACACGGTACAGTTTGCAAAACTTTATTTTTCTAATTTGCCCCCAAAAAGTAACCCTCATATTCAAAGTTCATTTGTGTACCAAATTTCAACTTAATCGGTCCAGTAGATTCGGAGCAAATCTGCTGTGATAAACTCAAACTCTAAAGCATTTAAGTATTTCAATTAAACCATTTACAGGCACTTATAAATTGTCAAGGAGTCGGTCAGTCAGAAAGATGAAGCTAGTTGCCCATTCCAAAGCGTAGTAGGTACCTATGGAGAAGAACGGGCAAGAAACTACATGGGCACTGCAGTCTAAGGACCGCAGCTGTTCTATCCTGTTCCTGAAGCTGACACAAAACTTTTAGCATCAAAGTCAAACTCAAATCATTTATTTCAAGTCGGGGTCATAGAAGTTAGTCCATTCAAAGACACTTTTGAACGTCAAAATGTACAAGAAAATAGAATTGATTCTGGGCTCCCCTTCAAAAGGGTAGTTTCGTGTGGAGAAGAATGGATAAGAACTCCATAATTGGCATCGGTCGCTTTTCGGAAGCATCGACTAAAGCCAAAATTACAATACGAAATTAGTTACATAAAATGACTTATAATGTAAGTATAGGGCGACTTTTTAGTACAAGTATACGGGCGGGCGGAACCGCCTGGCTCCCGGGAGCGTCAGTCACTTGCCGGTGAACCATGGAAATGTCACCGATGATAAAGTCGCCCTATAATTTTAGTCATTTCATGTCACTAATTCTTCTTCGTAATGTCATTTTGGCTTAAATAAAAGCCAACAAAACTATTGATTCGACCCATAGCTATATACAAGGTGTCGTTTTGCAACCTCGTCAAATTTCAGGAGGCTGCTATGTGAGACTTAATATAATCAAATAAAATTACGATACCTGCTCAATAATTAATACATACTTGTTTTTACAGAATTTGACAGAATTTTAGAATACACCACTTTCACAGAACTGAATCACCCGTTGCGTATGCGGTAGTGTGTGTGTAAAAGGGCAGTTACAGTGTGGTATCATACGGACCGCGTTTTAACATGCGTGTCCCACACATGGCGATTTCCGAAAATTTGAAAAAAAAGACCTACTTATTTTATTATTGATTCGTGTCGAGAATCATTAGCATAGTTTCCTAGTTTCCTCCTTTAATATGACGAGGATGCAAAACGACACCTTGTATACAGGTCACCAGGCCCCCTTTCACAGCTAGAATTAGCTATTACAGAGTTACCGTGCAAGAGTCTAAATTGAACAATAAATAAAAACTAGGTAAGAACTAAGAGTTTTAAAATAAGCTTAAGGCGCTGACAAGACCCAGTTGACCAAAATAGGCTTCTCTTAACAAAAAAAAAAAATGCCAAATCTATAAGGTTTGTGGTAGCGGAAAAAATATATGTTAATTTTGAACATATTTGCCAGAACTTGGTTGTTAACAAAACACGTTTTGTTAAAAGATCTCGATACAAACTAGCGTTAAACTAACCTCCAATTTCTTGAGTTCTAATCCAAAATATCTGCATTAAATATCAACATACGTTACGTATTTAATTAATAACAAGAACGTCTTATTTAAATGCAGAACTTGGTTGTTTTTTATTTTCGATTACTCAACTCAATTTTGAGTAGGTAAATAGATAATTGCTTCATATTTTGCAATAAATTACAAGCGTTGTGTCATCGCGCTTCTCTTTCTTTTCTAAGCAATCTGACAGTGACCGCGGTTTAGGTGTTGTCAGCGTCTTAACACAAATAAAAGAAAGTAATAACAAAAAAAAATACCTACCTCTAATTCTGCAGAAGTTATTGAGTCATGTTGTAAGTTGTGGAGTGAAAGTAGCGAGAGTTGTTTTTCAAGGGGGTGAGGAGTCTGCCGGGGTCGCGGGAAGGTACTTGGGTCACCGAGGCCCCCGCAACACAGGCAACAGGAAGGAATACGGGTGGGTTTTAGTCAGTAAGAGTCTGACACACCCCGCTCCGCCCGGAGCGGGAGAAGTTATTTGATAATTTCCCAACCTCGAAAAAAAAAAAAATTTAAAAAAAAGGGGGTGAGGAGCAGTTATGGGGGCTGGTTAGGACCACAGTAGACTCGATAGACTTTTGTGGTCCTAACCAGCCCCCTAATTGCGAAGCGCACTATCAGAAGCAACAGGTTTCATTTTGACAGTTCAACAACGTACATTGCGTAATTTACGTTGTTGAGCAGACACATTTTTCGAACATAAGAAGCAATGGATTAGCAATATACTTCAAAATCTTTCAGTTTGTGATTGATAGTGTGTTACGTGCAATTATCACATATAATTAAGAGGCCGACAACACCTAAAGCGCGGTCACTGTCAGACTGCATAGAAAAGAAAGAGAAGCGCGATGACAGAACACTGGTAATTTATTGCAAAATATGAAGCAGTTATCGATTTACAAAAAAGCTATAGATTGTATAAAAAAAATAAAACACTATTATGCTAATATGTTGCTTGTAGAATAATCTGACAAAAAATCAGAATGATTGCATGTATATTAGTATGGTTTTTAATCGTTAAAAGACATTTTTAGAGGTATCTTCGTGATTTGTTTCTATCGTATCAAATTAGTTGTATTATGTTTTCAATACACTATCTACCTAGCATATATTCTAAAGAATATCATATATTTTTTTATTTTGTTTACTGCAGCGGATCTTATACTTTTAGGCATTATAAAACTTACAAAATTTGCGATTAGGTCTTGTAGTCCCCTTAATAAAGTAATCTTAACAAAAGCTTCCTTAATCTACTATAACATACAATTATTGACACGTTAACATAGGTACAGACGGACTGACATTTCCGTAATATGCAGATGCAGGGCCGCACTTAGAATACCCTTGAACTGACAACTGCGATTCTTTGTGCTGATTTGTCGGAGTGGAGAAGTTTTTTTGATTGATTGCGGCCATTATTATGGTAAGGTTAAAATTTAACGAATTGCCAATTTAGTCGAGTGGTATCTAACTTATTATAATTAAAGAACGGAATCGCCGAGTCTAATTGGATAGTATCTCAAACGGATTTATTTTCTTTTTAGGAAATAAATCTAAGTTAACTATAACATTTTATCGGGTGTAAAAATATTTTATCAAAGTATACAAAAATTCTTAATGAAGCACTTTTGATACAACATAACCTACACTAATTGAACGTTTTCCTTGGTTAATACCGTACCATAGCAAAAATAGTGAGCAGTGGTGGCCCAGTGGTAATGGCCGCGAGTTACAAGTTGTAGGTCGGACCCAGACAGGAGCTTTTACTTTGTGTAAATTATTTCATCATCACTGCTCTCAAAACGGTGAAGGAAAACATCGTCGTGAGGAAACCAGCATGTCCTACAATCAAAAATTCAAAGACGTGACATCTACCAACCCGCACTGGGCCCCCCGGGAGAATGATGATTGAATAACGGAAGACAAAGTTAATAAGATACCCGAAAGTCTGACGTATCGTGTTTCCTTGTGACTGGGTCATAGGCTCCATTGAAAATACTGTTATTCAGTTGCACCTTGTTAGACCCCAACAAAGTTGGGAAAAGGCTAGGCAGACTGAGATATTTATGTTTTAACTTCGCGAATTTGACCCCAATATAACTAGTTGGCTGTGGTGCAGTGGAGCAGCGGTGGCCCAGTGGTAACAGCCCTGACTTACGAGTTGTAGACAGGCGCTTTACTTTGTGTAAATAATTTCATCACCACTGCTCTGAAAACAGTGAAGAAAAACATCGTGAGGAAACCAGCATGTCCTACAATCAAAAATTCACACCTACCAACCCGCACTGGGCCCCCGTGGTGGATTACGTCTGACTCCCTCTCACCGAGTGGAGGCTTGTGTCCCAGTAGTGGGAACGTGAAGTATATAAGTGTAAATGAATGTAAATATTTATTTAATTTTCTAAACAGCCAATGCACATAACAACTTATTATTTTCTTCTCATGTCACATCTCTTTGTCTACTGTCCTATCGCAGGTATGCTGGAAGAGATTTCTTTAGAAATAAGCATCACCTTTGTACATATTTTTCTGTTCCTTTCTTCTTGTCTGTTTATGTACATAAACTGTTAAATAAATAAATACTTAAGCAGTAAGTCAGTTATCATTAAAAATTTAAAGCACTTTTAAGATCGTGACCAAATGCGGCCCTGCAAAGAATAATGTTCTTCTGACAAGTAAATAATATAATACAATACGAGTATGTTCTACGTTTACATCAATGAATCAATGTATTTAAACTAGTGCTTGTCTCACCTCTTCAGTGTTTTCTTTAAGTACCTATTTCATAATAATTGAATAACTGTTATCACAAAACAATTTTAATCTAGCAACCTGGGGGCCAACCATCACCTCTTATAACAGTATTATTTCAATATTACTTCAGCGTGAGAAAGAGATGGAGCTATAAGCCCTGTACATCTCCATCACTTTCCCACTGTGAATTAATATTGTAATAATACTAATAATAAGTAGTAATAAGAGGTGATGGTTGGCCCCCTGAATTTCTAATTCGCGCCTCACAACGCATCAGCATTATTTAATAACAAGTCTGTAGGTATTTGTTCATTTGTTAATTCCAACAAAGGAATCTATGTATGTTTTCTAATATAGCTGTTGCCCGCGATTTCGTCTGTGATCCAGGATGAAAAGCCCATGTCCTTCTCCAGGTCATGTTCTACCCATGTGCCACATTTCATCCAAATCCGTTCAGCCGTTTAAGCGTGAAAGCGTAACAAACAAACTTACTTTCGCTTTTATAATATTAGTGGGGATAGGTAAGTAAGGATAATCAGTACTTAAATAAATAATCAGTTAACTGCCTCACTGATCTAGTGGTCGTAAGCGGTACTGCTGAGCACGAGGTCCTGGGTCCGATTCCCGGATCGGGCAAAGTGTTATTGGGTTTTTCCATTTGGAATTTCTTAGTAGACAGCCGGGAGGCTGGATTTGTTCCAGGTTGATGGCGATAGGCTCGCCCCCTATTACATGGGACTTAAACATAACTGGCAAAATTTAGGTGTCATACCTCTGCCTAACCCTTTTGGGAATACTGGCCTGATGTTATATAATCAGTATATTGTATAGAATCCATATTAATAAAATGTACCTAGATAATTAAGTATCACAACTCACAAGTAATCATTTATTGAAAGCATTAACATGATAATTACAATAAATTGTAATGGACAATGTTCTGTGAATGTGTTTGCATCATGCAGTAATAAACTAGTGGTTTAATTATTTAATTAATTGAATAAGACTGCATACAAAGTATTGCTTGATAGAGTGTTTGATATTGGTTGGTTGTAAATGATTATTTGTGAGTTGTGATACTTAATTATCTAATTAAGTATCACAACTCACAAGTAATCATTTATTGAAAGCTTACAATAAATTGTAATGGACGATGTTCTGTGAATGTGTTTGCATCATGCAGTAATAAACTAGTGTTTTAATTATTTAATTAATTGAATAAGACTGCATACAAAGTATTGCTTGATAGAGTGTTTGATATTGGTTGGTTGTAAATGATTATTTGTGAGTTGTGATACTTAATTATCTAATTAAGTATCACAACTCACAAGTAATCATTTATTGAAAGCTTACAATAAATTGTAATGGACGATGTTCTGTGAATGTGTTTGCATCATGCAGTAATAAACTAGTGTTTTAATTATTTAATGAATTTAATAAGACGGCATACAAAGGATTGCATGATAGGATGTTTGATATTGGTCGGCCTCGCCCATGATGTGAGGTTCTACAATGCCATTACTCATGGATCACTAATAATAGTGACCGATGCCACTGCTGAATGAAAGGCAATTGCATGCAGCTGTCATGATAATGCTAAGAGGGATGTGTGGTGTGACACGAATGGATAGAATAAGAAATAAGTACATAAGAGGAAAGTGAAACCGGTGACTGAAAAGTTGTGCGGAAATCAGTTCTCATCGTATGGCATTGGATGCGGAGGAATGAGGTAAAGTCTTGAGTAGTTGAGACGAAAGTCTTGAGTATGAATGTCGATGGCTATAAGGGTAAGGGGAGACCAAAGAAACGATGGCTGGACTGTGTGAAAGATGATATGGCTAGAAAGGGGGCGACTACCGAGATGACAGCTAATAGAGAAGTATTGAAGAAAGGGACATGTTGCGGCTACCGCAAATATATTGGGACAAGGGCAGGAGAATGATGATGATAAATTCGAAAGTGAGTTTGTTTGTTACGATTTCACGTATGCGTTCTAGTTCAACATACATTGTTTGCATAACTAACTTGCATTATATGTATAATAGGCATAATACAAAATCAAATCAAATTCAAAAGTCATTTAAACTAGGCTAAGAATCAGCACTTTTCGAATATCAAAATTACATTAGACAGTCCCCCAAAAAACGCCCGCTCTTCACCACTTCCTTCCTAGTGCTTTAGCTGGGAAGAAGAAGTGGCGCAACAGCAGATTTAAAAGTCACTAAAATCATATATCTACGCCCATTTTCATATGGCAATATACCTCCATGCACTCCACGAGACAGGCTCGACCTAGTGCAGGGTTCATAAGTAAAGTTATTCCTTTGCATCTTATTAAAAATGTAAACCTGGACTACAAGGAAATGTAAAGTACTGTTTTTAGCAAAAATAAACATTATAATTAAAACAAGCTTGTAATAAACAGCTCTGTTGCTTAAATAGTAATACTGGCTGTTAGTGTTTTCGTAGCTTTTACCTACTTGTAGTCGAATTATTACTTCACTGGAGTCTGGTGGAGAATCTGACGTGTGCTAGTTGTCACTTTGTGTATTATAATGGTCATATTTGTTGTAATGGTGATTGTTTTGTTTAATCGATTTATAGTATAAGTGTAAAATAAATGTATATCTAATAATAATTGTAAACGTCTAGAATACAATAAATATAACCATTTTATTACACAAAGTGTCATCTAGCACATGCCAGATTACTGCGATGAATTAATAAGTCGACTTTATATGTATTGTTGAATGATAACATTTTGTTGACATCGCATCATTGAGAGCCATCGCAGATGTAGAAGTTAGATATAAAGTGAAACGTATTAAGGCGCTGACAAGAGGTAAATTACCAAAATAGGTTTGTCTTAAGAATAAAAAAATGCCAAATCTGTATAGTTTGAGGTAGCGGAGAAAATATGTATGTGTTAATTAAGAACATATTTCTCAAAACTTGGTTATTACCAAAACAGGTTTTGAAAAAAAAATCTCGATACAAAATAACGTTAAACTAACCTTTTACCTTGAGTCCCAACCCAAAATATCGGTATTAAATATCAACATACGTTACGTATTTAATTAATAACAAGAACGTCTTATTTGTATGCAGAACTTGGTTGTTTTTTTTTTATTTTCGATTACTCAACTCAATTTTGAGTGAATAGATAATTGCTTCATATTTTGGAATACATTACAAGTGTTGTGTCATCGCGCTTCTCTTTCTTTTCTATGCGGTCTGACAGTGACCGCGGTTTAGGTGTTGTCAGAGTCCTACGTTGTTGTAGGCTCACGCCTTTGATTGATTTATTTATATTTTTTGATAGTGTTGCGCTGCAAAAGAACGAAAACAAACTGCGTGACAGCTACGTCATACGCTCGCGCCACGTCATTGTGCTGTCATTGTGTTATTCTAGTGCGCGTCCATTTTGCGGCCAAGAGTTGGACGCAATTTTTTCGACGAGTTCACAGCTTTAACTGTATATCTAGTTAGGTACATCTTTGGCTCGCCTATTACATGGGACTTAAACATAACTGGCGAAATATATGTGGTTATACTATAGGTACACCTCTGCATTCGGGGAACATAGTTGTGATGATGTGTTATGTGTAATAATAAATTGGAGAAGAATAACTTACAATAGCTGTAACTGATATTTAATGTCAGACAGACAAAGGAAAAAGAAAAAAAAATAACTCGCTGTCAACACACTCGCCTATCAAAACAAAAAAACCGCTACACTGCAAGGTCATCGGAAACTCTACATCCTATGCATTCTCACAATACGCACACCTCACGCACGCGACCTTCAAGTCTTCAAATAAAAACAAAAATCAACAACAATTCATACCGGTTTGACAGTAGGGTAGTGTTACCATGAGTACTGAGAACAAAGGACAGTTCCGGGCATAGTGTCGCATGTCGTGGCGGAAGCGAATTTAAGCCTCGAGGCTCAAATTCGACGAAAAAAGTCAGTAGATCATGTTATTATTGTATTGTTATGATTTATTAATATTCATTACACTACCGCAAAAAATAAATCTATACAATTAAATATAATTGAAGTGTCTGTTTGTAATGTCAAAAAAAAAACAGCTAAATGTATATTAAAGTATATACGGTACTTCTAGCAAACAAACAATTTAAAAAAAATTGTCTGTCTGTCTGTCTGTTTGTTCCGGCTAATCTCCGAAACGGCTGTACCGATTTTGACGGGACTTTCACTGGCAGATAGCTAATGTTATAAAAAATTACTTATATTTTAGAAAAAAGCACGCGGGTGACGCCGCGTGCAGCAGCTAGTCGTTAAATACGGTCCAGAACAAAACCAATTGACGATATCAATGAGTTCAAGATTTTTGAAGAAGATAATGTGATATTTTTGAATCTGGGTATTTTCGTAACTCCATATCCAGAAGTGTGTAATTGGGAGGGCTATGTCCAGTAGTGGGCTTTTTTGGCTGAAATAATGATTATCAATAACGTTGAGCTAGAAAATGTTTTATCTTCATATGTTTTATATCAGCTTATAACCATTATTTTCCAAATATTTGGAAAAAAAATGAGATACTCTTTTGCACTTGTGTAGCACTCTTTCACTCACTCACAGCAGATATTTATATCCAGGAATGGATTGCCGTAGAATCAATTGATTTGGATTTACCGATAATTATATATCGGTAAATCCAACGGCTTAAAATTCAACCGCCTCTTTGGTCAAGTGGTAAGACAAGTCTCAGATCCAGAGGTCCCGGGTTCGATTCCCAGCGGAGGAACGAAAAATCTGCTCGATTTGGTTGATGGTAGGACTTGTTCTAACGCCGCCTGGCTAGCTACCACCATCTTATTTAAGTCTGTCGTCATAACAACAATGTTAACAGCATTTTTGTGATTCGGTAGTTAGAGGTAAGATAGGCAGCTCCTCTGTGGTTGAGGATTACGGGAGAAGCTCGCTTCCACCGGCCTTATCATAGTAAGGAAGCTTTTGACCTTCATCTCTCCTGGTGGTAAGTCATGACTTACCACCAGGAGAGATGAAGGTCAAAAGCTTCCACGTTGTGGTTAAAAAAAATATCCTAGTTATTTAAAGTGTTAATCTGGATACCCTCTAGGTTATAAGATCAGTGTACTGGAACTACCGGTTAGATAAATATACCTAGATTTACAAGTGCCAGTTATTTGTAGGCACGAAGTATACGCTGTTAAGTGTCAATTGAGGTCGTTGCTTCGTTCCGTATGTGATTGCCGCGAGCTGTATTGGCAAGTGTTTACAAGAGGACATAAAGTAAAAAGAAGTTTTTAGAGCTTATTGGTCAATTAGTACGAATTTGTTGGCCCGAAACGGGTGAATCGACATTAGAATTTTTTTTTCTGTAGGCGATTCGCCCCAAGTAAATTTATTTGTGGGCGGATAGCCAACTCCAGAAATACGCTTTTGGCAATTGGCACATTTCGAATAGAATCCAATAAAGTTATGAAAAAAGTGCATTAGAAACTATATTTTACAATTATTTTTCTACAAGTTTTTATTTTATTCAGCAAGTGTTATTGAGTAAATATTATAAAAGAAAATATTTTGTATGCCAATTTCCTAATACGTATGTATTTCTGGAGTTGTCGAATCACCCACAAATAAATTAACTTCGTGCGAATCTCCCACAGAAAAAAAAAAAAATAAATGTGTCGATTGCCTGTTTCGGGTGAGTAAATTAGTGCATATACTGCGAATTGACCATGTCAATTCGCAGTATTTGCACTAATTTCTATTTTAAGCAAATCTTGTAGAGGTAAAATAAATGAATCACTTTTCAAAGCTTAAGGCCGTTAAGTTAACATTGAACTTAGTCGCGGTTGCTGAAATCCTATTCGATCAGCAGGCTTAGCATGACGCTTTTTATTTCTACTCTACTGTATCGAAATCCCTTATCTACATTTCTACACAGAACTGTCTACACGAAAACGTCATTTTTGTCTACAAAACGCTTCACTACGGTTCTCGTGCCTGCAGGAGTCAACTGTCATGACTGTTTGTTGATATTTTCAAAGTCAAAGTCAAAGTTTTTATTAATGCGATTTTTGGTGATAAAACAGGGTCTTAAAAATATTTTATAGTACCTCAAAAAACCTATCCATTAAGGCATGCATTGTTGTTGTTGCGGGAGGTTCCTGTGTCGGATAAGGCGGGAGGAAACGTCCGGGTGTTAACACTGTGTGGATCGCCCGGAGGACACGGTGGAGCATACGGTGGAGGTCTGCCCGGCTTGGGCAGAGCACCGCCGTGTCCTCGTGGAGGCGATCGGCGGCAGAGACCTCTCGCGTCCGGCCCTGGTTCAGGCCATGGTACGGAGCGAGAGGGCATAGGCAGCCGTCACCTCCTTCTGCGAAGCAGTAATGCTCGCGAAGGAGGAGGCGGGACGGTTGAGGGGAAGGCAAGTTTCGCGCACTCTCGCCCCTAGCCGCCGCAGGAGACGCCCAGGGCGTCGGGAATCCCGGGCGGATTTCCGGCCACCGTAGGCGCGGGCTTGCGGACGGTGAGCAATGGGTAGCTCACCGTCCGGTAAGGACCAGGCCCGGGTCGACGGCGCGTTGTATTCCACGCGCGCCTCAAAGAGATGTCGTCAGCACATAGGTAGGGGTCCACTAGGGCCGATGCCTGCTGGGGTCGCGGGAAGGTACTTATGGGTCACCGAGGCCCCCGCAACACAGGCAACAGGAAGGAATACGGGTGGGTTTTAGTCAGTAAGAGTCTGACACACCCTCCCGCTCCGCCCAGAGCGGGAGAAGTTATTTGATGATTTCCCACCCACAAAAAAAAAAAAAAAGGCATGCATTGTTAAATTCCAATATTAAAAATTAAGTTAAACATTACATCAAAAATTATAAATACATAAAATGGTCAGTCACATGAAATTTTGTCAACTAGGAATTCGTCAATGGTATAATAAATTGTGTCAAGTTTAAATCTCATTTGGTAGCTTATTAAAAATTTTTGGAGCCATGCAATGTATGCTCTTGTGCATAAGGAAGGTTTTTGAACTTCTTAGGCATAATAATTCATGTCTATATGTTGGTCTTATGGATCGATCTCTTTTTCTCGGAAGCTTTTTTAAATGAACCACTGTATTTCTTTACGAACAAAGCGGTCTCATATATATACAGACAAGGTAATGTTAGTTGTTTTAAGGCAATAAAAAGCGGTTTGCAAGTTTCTGTTGATTTAAGATTGCACATGGACCTTGTGCATCTCTTTTGCGCCTTAAAAATTTCAAGTTTTTCACAAGAATTTGCCCAGAAAATTACTCCGTAACGTAATAAGGAATCTACGTAGCCATAATACGGGGTAACGACAGCTGCCTGATTTACTTTTTTGCTGAGTTTATAAAGAGCAAAGGCAAACCTGGTCAATTTTGTAATTAGGATCGATGAATGTTCTTTCCACGTCAGTTTAGAATCTATTGTCAATCCTAAAAAAATTATGTCCCACTTCTTCAATTGTATTATTATTAAAAGATAGATTGATGTCAGAAGTGGTAATTCTTTGTCGAAACTGCATGATTTTAGTTTTATTTAAATTAAGAGTTAAATTATTTTGTTCAAGCCAAGCAATTGATTATTGGAATGCATTTTTAATGTCACTTTCATAGTTTCTATTTAAATCATCATGCCTAGTAATTAGCATAAAGAACCATAGGAAAAGTGACGTGTTTTGGAAAGTAATTTATATAATACTAAAAACGATAGTGGGCCCAATACGCTGCCTTGTGGCACGCCAAATGTGATTTTACGTTTTCTTGAAATGTATTTATATTCTTTTTCATGCTTTTTGCAAATCCGTCTAACTTCCGTGCACTGTGTTTTGTCAAGGTAGGATTTTATAAAAGAAAGTGCGGTTCCCCTTATTCCGTATGCACTTAGTTTTCCTAACAAATATTATGATCGACTAGATCAAAGGCTTTCGTCATGTCCATAAATAAAGCGCTAGTGGGAATTCTTTGATCGATATCTGGCATTATAATATTAAGGAAGTCATAGATAGCCAAGTTTATGGATTTGTTTTTCCTAAAGTTTTGTTCACCCAGTCGCAACAGCTGATTAAGATGTAACATTGGAGTCTTGCAGCCGTTGTCAAAAGCCTGATCTAGTCTCTGATTGTAATTGGAGTTATTTATAAACATTGCTTCTAACGTTAAGTAATAATTAGCGACTGTTTAGCCATACATTTTTAACGTTTCTTAACTTTTAGCAACGTTTTTAGATGAACCCCATTTAGTGATTGGTTGGTAAAAATGACGACACTCAAATTAAAGCACAATGACATTGCTTTCTGTGAAAGCCCAAACATGTAGTTGGTGGGATTTTATCGCGCACGGAATTTTTACAATCGATGTTTAGCCGAGCATTGGGAATCCAACAGAATGCATCCCAGTGTGTCAAAAAAATACACTGATGGATTTTCAACCGTCGCACGTCGGCTCTAAGCAGTGGGTTGAAAATAGCCCGTACGGGCCTGACCTTACTCATTTCAACTTAATATTGCCTTGTGTGAAGATTCAATACTTAACAGTCAAATCATTTACCCCCATTTCTTTAGGTCCTGTTTTTACGATGTGTATTATCTATCTTACCTACAGTATCTAACGTATAGATACAACAAAAGTAGCAGAAACAGGTGCAAAAACAAACTCAGTCTGGCGAAGGTGTTGAAACACCCTGAAGGTTGCGCCGCGCACCGCTCATAATGATAGGTTGCGCAACCTAGAGCGATACCCTGACGTAGGTACTGGCGCATATTTTCCTTTTATTACCAGCAGGAAAATGGCTTAATTGAATCATAATTGAGATGATGAATGGGGAAAAAGTTGCTTCATCACCGAGACTTGATGGATAAATCGATAAAAACAGTAATTTACATAACAATAGCGATTTGAATAGGTTTCAAATGCGTTTCGACGTCAATCTATTACTACATGCAACTGTACAAAGATCTTTTGGCACGTGGCCAAAACCTAGACTTATTTTTTATTCATGTTATTGTCATTTATTAATAAAAAGTTACACTTATAGAAAAATAAGAGATCCATGCACTTAAAAATCAACAATATTCATTATTTTTTTAATGAATTGACTAAGTATTCTAAAAAATAAACATGGACGCAAAGTCGAAACACAAGAGAAAAAAAAAGTAAATGAAAGCTTTTAAAAAAGGAAAAGGGTAACTAACGTCGCCATATTGTTTTTTCAATACATTTCACAAAACAATTGCACGAAATGTTTGCCAACAGCGCCTCCCTGTCAACGTCATTCGAGAGTCAAAATATCCATGTAGCACTGTGTTTTTTTTGGTTTTGATTTGTAACATCTTTCCTGTCACTTTCTGTGGGGTGATTTCGTGAAAAGGGACGGAAGTGTGTAACAGAAAGTGACAGCTTGCGAACGGAATAAGTAAGTATTTTTTAATAGCATGGAATTCATAAGTACCTACTTCAAATAGCATGGAATTAGTAAGTACCTACCATATAGATTGTAAGTTAAAGGGGTTAAATTTCGACCACTGGGCAGTTTTTTTTTTTCTTGGTTTCTACGGTGCGATGTCAAAAAAGGAGAAACGAAATGTCACTTTGTATAGAAAGACCCGTGTCTATTCTTCGAAGAAATAGAAAGCGTCATGCTAAGCCTGCTGCTCGATTTGCTCCCACAACCCAGGCGATAAATCTACTGGACGCCCAGATTGCTCAGGAGTCGGATGATGACATATTTATGTAAAGCAGTAACTCTATGGTTGATGTTTGCATGAAGTTTTTTAGTTAAATGTTGTCTTGTTGCATGCTTTGGTGTTTACTGTAAGTGCAACAAGCAATTCTTATATTAATAAATAAATAAATAGAAGACAGGAGGAGAAGACCAAAGAAACGATGGATGGACTGTGTGAAAGATGATATGGCTAGAAAGGGGGTAACTACCGAGATGACAACTAATAGAGAAGTATGGAAGAAAGGGACATGTTGCGCTGACCACAAATATATTGGGATAAGGGCAGGAGAATGATGATGCTGATTTCTGTATCGCGAAGGTAACTCATAACCAAAGACATGGGATTAAAGCAAGGATTTAATTTAATTTGATTTATTAATAAACAATTTACATTGTGTTGAATCCAGGCATATACACGCTGTCAGCACAAGTGTGGGGGTCCGCTAGGGCCGATGCCTGCCGGGGTCGTGGGAAAATCCGAAAGGGATACCGTGGCCCCTGGCAACACAGGCAACGGAAGGAACACGGGTGGTCAGTAAGAGTCTGACACACTCTAGCGCCCCGTGCAGAGCGGGAGGGGCCGGACGCGAGAGCGTCCGGCCCTGGTTCAGGCCATGGTACGGAGCGAGAGGGCATGGGCAGCCGTCACCTCCTTCTGCGAAGCAGTAATGCTCGCGAAGGAGGAGGCGGGATGGTTGAGGGAAAGGCAAATTTCGGGCCCTCTCGCCCCTAGCCGCCGCAGAAGACGCCCTGGGCGTCGGGAATCCCGGGCGGATTTCCGGCCACCGTAGGTGCGGGCTTGCGGACGGTGAGCAATGGGTAGCTCACCGTCCGGTAAGGACCGGGCCCGGGTCGACGGCACGTTTTATTCCACGCGCGCCTCAAAGAGATGTCGTCAGCACAAGCGTAGGGGTCCACTAGGGCCGATGCCTGCCGGGGTCGCGGGAAGGTACCAAAGGGTCCCGAGTCCCCTGGCAACACGGGCAACTTAAGGAATACGGGTGGGTTTTAGTCAGTAAGAGTCTGACACGCCCTCCCTCTTCCAGAGCGGGAGAAGTTATTTGATGATTTTATTTCAGCATTTATTACAAATAAACAATTACAGGCACTTTTGAATTGTCAAGGGGTCGGTCGGTCAGGCAGAAAGATGAAGCTAGTTGCCCATTCCATAGCGTAGTAGGTACTTATGGAGAAGAACGGGCAAGAAACTCCACGGACACCCTTTTAAGTCAACGTAATACACAGCTTTCCGCAACCAGATTACCCATTAAATATTATCAACTTTTTACAAGAACATATTACAAGTTGATAAATAATATAAGCTGGTATTAAAAAAAAAAAAAAGTATTTATTAGTACTTATTTTATAACTAGCTGTTGCCCGCGATTTCGTCTACGATTCAGGATGAACAGTAGCCAATGTCATTTTTCAGGTCCCACGCTAACTGTCTATCAAATTTCATCCAAATCCGTTCAGGCGTTTTAGCGTGAAAGCGTCACAAACCAAATCACTTTCGCATTTATTATATAATAGTTACACAACAATAAATGGTAAGGCTAGGTGGAAAGAGAACGACCTTGATCCTGCTAAAAATATAATTCCGACCGTATATTTCATAAAAAAATCCAATTAAAAAGTACATAAAAAAGAGTCTAGGTATTGTAAATGTAAATCATGGTCAACAAACGGTTAGGTAACTCGCGGTTACTGACCTACGACAGCGACGCGCGAGCGACGGCCGTGGAGTCGATTGTCTGCTGTTTTTATTTTGTACTAGTTTTGTTCGCGAGTTTGTTTGAGTTGAATAATGAAATGTAGTTTTGAAATTATGTTTTCAATATGCATATGATTTTTAGAGTTGATCCTTACACACTCCTTTATTTATCTCATAGATAATTTAAAAAAAATTACCGACGATAGTTAATTTCAGTTCCACTTCAAATTCATACAAAAAGTGGGTACTCAATTTCAAAATAAGAATATTTACTTGAGATTGTAATGAGAACACTTCGCGATAGTACACTTTGCGCACTCTCTATTACGAGTACACAGCGAGACGTCAAGCGGTGTGCGAGAGAGAGCGTGCGAAGTGTAGTTCGCGTTATCGCGACAATGTAGCTGTAGCATAAATGTCTGCATGGCTGGTAAATTACAACGAACCAACGCCGCAGCCGATGTCGATATTCAAATAACAATTGTAATTTGGTTATGTAAATAAATAGTAAATAACACTTAATTCCATTATAACATCCACACAAAACAAAATCTTGACACATAAAATTCGTAAAAAAAAAACAAATCACGGTCGTCTCCACGCACGTCGCAGTCCGCTGGCCAGTCGCGTATTTTTGACAGTCCACTATTACACAAGTAGGTCAGGTTCATTCACAATTGTTTTACTTTTTTCCAGGCTAAGGTCTTCTCTGCTGTACCGTTATCAAATAATAATAATAATAATAATAATACCCCACCGCCGTATCTCTACGTTGACGTCGTGGTGGGGCTTGCGCGCTCCGAACTCTAGGTCTGTGCCGGTAGAGTTCACTTTGCCGGAACGGGTCTAGGGTATGGAGCCAAATCAAGAGAGATATAGAAACCCGCAGGGCAGCATGTGGCGAGCTGTTGGGCAGTAGCGACCCCACAGACCCTATCTCCCGGGAGAAGTCTTGTTCCTAATCTCTGGCTTGCCTTTATTGGCCGGCTGGAGTGAACACTGACGAAGAACAGAGTTCCCACCTCATTCTTGCATTTATTGACCGGCTTGAAAGGAGATTCGCAAGAGCAAACGTGGAAGGAAGTATTCCAGTAAGTGCTGGTAGGGATCTTGACCATGTTCCGGACTCTGGGATTGTTCTGATAGCCGTGGAATACCTCTCCACTCCTCAAGCACCTCAGGACAAGAAGCTCCCTTGTCGCTACGTCACTATGTGCTAGCGATAGTTTCGGGGACCGAATATTCCACCTTATGTAATAAACATAACATATACACAACATCATAACATATAACATCATCAACATAACATATACATAACATCACGCCTGTAATGCCCGAAGGATTAGGCAGAGGTGTACCTGTAATAGTACATCCACAATCTGTCAGTTATATTTTAAGTCCCATGTTGGCCATATTACAAATAAATTCTTTATGCAAAAGCCAATAAGAGTTTGCCCGACCCGGGAATCGAAACCAGGACCTTATGCTCAGCAGTAGCCCTTGCGACCACTTTTTTATGTTCCGGGTTGGAAAATCCCCATGGATGTCCTCCGCCCTGGGGCAGGTGGAGGGGTCTGTCAGACTCTTACTGACTAAAAACCACCCCGGTGTTCCCTGCCACACTTTCACCGGAGATCATGGGATCTAGTGCGACTTCCGCGATCCCCGGCTGTTGCCGGCCCGCCATTGCTGGCCACCTCAAGTTCGCGGAGGGAATGAGGTGTAAAACTCCCCCCGCGACATCCAATAGGGGCGCGCATGGAACACTACGCACTGCCACCTCGGGTCCTACTATGTGGGGGGCGACGGACGTCCCTCCTGGACGCATTTAGGGGGGCTGGAGGCGGAGAGAACGTTGTCCGCTCTTCGCCGACGACCGGTGCGCCTGCTGCGGGCAGGGTGAGTGGAAGACATCTCCCGCTCCTTTTCCGCAGCCTCATTCTGCGACATAACTGTTTCACAAGGATACCACCGCGTCTCAGGACTCCTCGCTGCCGACCATGGAGTCGATCACGGCTGGCAGCGACAGGTCACTGCCTACTCCTGAGATGAGGGCACGGCGAGGCTCCTCCCAACGGGCACATTCTGCCAGCGTATGCCGCGCCGTGTCCTGGGAGCCTTGCGACCACTTTACCAACGAGGCAGTCCAGTTTTATGAAACAATGATTACGTATTTTTTCCATTTTTAGTAGGTAATGGTGCCGATTCCCTTGTTCACAAACTAAACTAAATTTAAGTTCAGTGCATCTTTTTCTTTCTATTTCATTAAGAAAAGGACAGAAGATAAATTCTAGTTTAGTCCTGTCAAATTAATCAGCGCTTGACGTAAATTGACGTAATTTTAGTAGGCAAGTTTTTAATCACGTCTAAACTTGCATGGAGTAGTGACAGGCGCTGATTAATTTGACAGGACTAAACTAAAATGTATTCTTCTGTCCTCTTCTTAATGAAATAGAAAGAAAAAGATGCACTGAACTTAAATTTAGTTTAGTTTGTGAACAAGGGAATCGGCACCATTGACTAATTTCTCAGTATTAATGGACTAAGCAAACTGTTTCGTGTAAACAAAACAATTACATAGTTTTAGCTATTATAGATAATTGACCATTTTGTAAAGTATGTCGAATTAATCGTTGATTATCATCGAGTTAACTTAGATCAGTTTTTATTAAAATTCTCGTAATAGCTAGTTTACAAAAACCTACCTAGTTTTGCACGGGTGGTCCTTGCTCAGCTGCTACGGTTATAATTAGTGACCGATCGAAGCTTCGTTTTCGTTTTCGGCCATTTTTGGCCAAAAAATCATGATTCGGCCATTCCAACTTAATCGGTCCAGTAGATTCGGGTAAATTGGATGTGACAAACGGAGACACAGACAGACACACGAGTTTCCTTTTGAGGTACGGAACCCTAAAAACAAACCCTAAAAACAAACAAGATGTCAGTGTACAGCGGATTTTTAAAAAATGTCTGTATCATTTTTGTGTTCGTTTTCGGCCGAAAATAAGACTAAAGCCGAGGCTTCTTTTTCGTTTTCGTTATCGGCTGAAAATCCATTTTCGGTCGGGCACACAGACAGTTATAATGTAAAAATTTCAGGACACTATCCTATTCTAAAAACTTAATTAAAATCCGTTCAGCACTTTTTGAGATAAGCGCTTGTAAACAGACTGACAAGGTCGGCTAACTTTACACGAAACTTTCAATTTTTTATTTAACTTTTTATCCACACACATATATAAACAGACAAGAAAGAAAACAACAGAAACAGTTACGGAAACATTGAGACCCTGGCTCCAGAGCTAGGTGAGAGTATCTGTATATCAGGAGCCAGTGACTTCTTCCATTTTGGCAACTATATGCAGCAAAAGGTGATAAAATTATATTATTTAAAATTAAGGCTACTAGTGAACATTTTAATTTAAGACCTAAAAATAGAATAAGAAAAATAAAATTAGAATTAAAGCAATAAAATAATCTCATTAAATTAAAACTAAAATTGGAATAAAACTATGGATTAAAACAAAATTAGATTAAAAATTTAAAACAAAATTAAAAAAGAAATGAGTTTAAAAATTCAAAACAATATTAAAATTTAAATTTACACATTGGGATACCATGACCTGGATTAGAACATAGGATACTTTTTATCCCAACATCCCCACGGGATCGAGACTCATGCGGGTGAAACCAAGGGGCGCAGCTAGTACAGTATGAATGCGATATTAATAACTCTGACGCAAGAAACCAGCTTTGTAACATCATTGCAATAAGATAATCAAGTTGCACTTACGTTTATCACTTCCTAATATTTTCTAATCGGTATAAAATAACATATATAACTAGGTTCAAATGTTGAATCACTGATGCTCCTGCGATGGTTTTACAAGCAATGAAATTACTCATGAACCCAATACTCTTAAATATCCGTTTTTAGGGTCCGTTTTTTAAATTATATTGTTACATAAAGATTAGTATAAATAATGTTAAATTTGACAACGATGTAAAAAAACGCGTTCTTAGTACAGCAAATAGAGAAACAAACAAAAAAAATAATAATTCAAAAATAGAATAATTAGAATAAGTGGTGGCAGCTAAGAGATGACCAGTCCCAACTGACAGCGCCCGTTCACGAACATGACGCTAGGATCAGCACCACTTAGCTCAACCATTTTGAAGGGAGCTAAATGATCCAATACACGTGCCACCACCAGCGAGACATCTTCTATTTAAAAACGTTCAAAATCAAGTCGTAATCTCTTTTCAGCGAAAATTAATGTCAAAAACATGTCTACCATGAAGATAAACGAGAGGTTTTTTTGACAGATTGAGATTAGAATGCCACCAATCTAAAAAATACGGGAGCCACCCCTCATATACGGTGAGACTTAGAACTGCATAGGTATAACATTTAAGTATCCTGCCTTCCTTCGTCTCCCTTCCCTTGGCATACCCTCCACCAAACATCAAGAAAATGATTGTAAACATAATTATTTTTATACACTAGCCACTCACTCGTAAGTAGGTGGTAATTAACAGAGATAATGACTCCTTCACGCATTGCTCGATGACTATTAAAGTTTAATTAATGGCTAAATACAGACCTAAGTTAATATGATTGTCTAACACAAAAACTAAGTAGCCCAAGGTTGTAGGCTCAGACCACACAAGTTACATCTACATTTTATTAAACAATAAATTATAAGACGGAGTTCGAGGTTAGCAGAAGAGTCAATGAGCTTATTTGAAAACCGATAATACTAAAACAAGTAAATATTCTGAAAATAACACAAAAAGAAGACTCTTTTAGCGATGCAACTCCTAAAGCCTTTCCCAGGTGGGAGAAGTGTTATTGGGGTATCCCATTCCAGGAATATCTCAGTAGCAGCCCAGTGTCCGGAATTAGGTCCTGTTGAAATGGGATTTAGGGTCGTTATCACGGATATGAGTTTTTTTTTTCTTATATTTATAACCATTAACCCTTGCATTCTAAGTTATAATTTATAACCATTAACCATTTACCCCTTAGTTGCCTTAACAGGCAACTAAATTATAAGAACCTATTGTTAATATCTTCCAAATTATGTACACTTAGTTCGCAATAAAGAATATGAATTTGAATAATGTCGTGATCCTAGGGTACCTACTTCACCTCTGCCTAACCCTTTCAGGAATACAGGAAGATATTTAGTCAAACCTAGCGACCTTGAAAATGAGTATGAGATGGTGATCTTTTTGTCTTCTAATGCTGAGATTATTTAATGCGTCCGTCCCATATGTAATCCGGTAGCGACAACGCGGGCAGTTAGAAACTTAGTTTTTTTTTCTTCAACTGCGAAACTTTTTAAGGAACTTTTTCTTTCGTTATTGAATAAAGAAATGATGAGGTGAGGAAAATATCTTGAGGAAATTCTTAAGTATAAATGTAGAAAAAAAAAAGTATATATGTTATATGTCAATGGCTATAAGAGTAAAGAAACGATGGATGGACTGTGTGAAAGATGATATGACTAAAAAGGGGGTGACTACCGAGATGACAAGTAATAGAGAGTATGGAAGAAAGGGACATGTTGCGCCGACCACAAATAAATTGGGATAAGGGCAGGAGAATGATGATTGAATAACGAAAGACAAAGTTAATAAGATACCCGAAAGTCTGACGTATCGTGTTTCCTTGTGACTGGGCTCCATTGAAAATACTGTTATTCAGTTGCACCTTGTTAGACCCCAACAAAGTTGGGAAAAGGCTAGGCAGACTGAGATATTTATGTTTTAACTTCGCGAATTTGACCCCAATATAACTAGTTGGCAGTGGTGCAGTGGAGCAGCGGTGGCCCAGTGGTAACAGCCCCGACTTACGAGTTGTAGACAGGCGCTTTACTTTGTGTAAATAATTTCATCACCACTGCTCTCAAAACAGTGAAGAAAAACATCGTGAGGAAACCGGCATGTACTAGAACCAAAAATTCGAAGACCATGTGACATCTACCAACCCGCACTGGGCCCACGTGGTGTAGATTACAGCCCACTCCCTCTGGAAGAGAGGCGGCCTGTGTCCCAGTAGTGGGAACATTATAGGCTGATTATGCTTTACCTAGTTGGGCTACAGATGATGAACGTTTATTCATCATCTCGACGACGCCCCCGTCACAGCTAATCGGTAGTTATGATGACAATACACAACCGTCAAATTCATTAACCAGTAAACTCCATTCGTTGGCGTTTCCTTCAATGAATCACTGTACATTCCTAGCTAGTAATTGATGGTCAATTGGGCCTATCATTCAATAAATATATTTTCGTGATCTATTCAGAATGAATTGAAGCTGTTAACTAAGACCTATTTATTAAGTTATTTTGACCAATAGAAGGACTGCCATGATTTGCTGAGACTACTTCGTTTTATTATTGGTAGTCGTTTTACACTGAAGGTTCTTCTTGGCGTCTGTAGAATAACCAACTGTACACGTGACTTTAGAAATACCGGTTCAAAAAACAAGTCATTAGTCGAAAATCTACAAAATATTTTGTGAAAGACTACGAAAAGAGAGCGGGGTTAAAATTGGGGGATTACTAGACGGTTACTCCTAAATCATGGGCACTCAGGTGTGCGTTAATGCGTTTCTGACAGACTCCGATATCATACACGCAAATGCCCAAATCTATGAACAACTACTAAAACTACACACATCTTTGACCTGCAGTCTGCAGTCAGCACAGTCTGTGTCAGCTTCCCCCATCAAGAAATCGAGTATCTCAATCCTTAACGTACATTTCATTGTTCACAGATAACCAACCATGGGTTCCCTGCCTCGGGTATCTGTAGTCAGCGGCGCCCGCACTCTGGTGCCGGCTGCCCCCCTGTCGAAGCACTTAGCTCATCTCGCTGGCAGTGAAAATACTGCGCTGATGTTTGCTGGTGAGTGTACTTTATATTATGGGCCATGCCTCAGGTCTCCTGGTACCTGCATCCTTGTGCCGCCTGCCCCCCGTCGAAGCACCTCTCGCATCTTGCTGGTAATGACAACACTGTGCTGGTGTATGCTGGAGAGTGTACTTTATAGTACGGGCCATGTCTTGGGTCTTCGGAGTTGGTGGCACCCTTGTGCCGGCCCCTGTCGAAGCACTTAGCTCATCTCGCTGGCAGTGACAATACTGCGCAGTTGTATGCTGGTGAGTGTACATTATGCCATGGGCTTTACCTCGGTTTTTTAGTAGTCAACGGGATTTGCTCCCAGAATCCCGGCTTACTTTCTGAAGCATCCATATCCGGAGAGTATCTGTATCATGCTATCTCTCCAGCCAGCCCTTCATGATGGGTAATTTACCGATGCTATAGCTGCATGCCCTACCAAACCTCAGTCTGTCGCAGAATTTTTTCACCATGATTGTTTCCTATAGAGGACTAAATATTATGAACTGTTTTAAAACTTCAATTATTTTTGCTTTGCATGCACTAAGTACAGCCATTGGGTCTTACCGTCACAATTGCGACGTGCCCTACATTGGGCTCCCTCTTTTTACGTACAAGCATAATTATCATGATAAATGACACTCATAATCTCTAAGGACTTAAATGCACGATACGTAATTAAGTAGTATCTAAGCACTGTTTAACTTTGAAAATAATTACTTTTTGTTGGCCTCAATAACATAGATTACTTCTCCGAAAGACCGCACCGACATAATCTTCTAATCATTGAAACATTTTGTTTTTATTACAACTAGCTGCTGCAAGCGGCTTCGCCCACGTGACTTTTTCTAAAATAGCCTAAGTTACTCCTTATTACGTCAGCTATCTGCCAGTGAAAGTCCCGTCAAAACCGGTCCAGCCATTTCAGAGATTAGCCAGAACAAACAGACAGACAGACAGACAAAAATTGTAAAAAATGTTATTTTGGTATATGTACCTTGTATACATCCGTGTATGCATTTAGTAAAAAGCAGTTATTTTATTACAAACAGACACTCCAATTTTATTTATCTTTAGAGATGTATAGATAGATAATCGAAATTAAGTTAAAAATATTAAACTTACATTTACAATACAAAAAAAAATATCAAACCAAACCAATATATGTCGAACATAAATTAGAAGCCAGTAAGAATTATAGATGAAAACAATAAAGAATCAAATATTATCAGTAAAGAAGTAGGTCGCGATGATTACACGATACTTATAATTAGTGTTCTCGTATAACATTAGCATAACCACTGTGTAATGGTATGGTGTGGTATCATCAATGAATTTATTAGTGGATGCTGAGTTATTAGATAGACTGCGGTCTTTATAAAGAGATGAATTATGTCGGTCAGGATGTAAGTGAAATGTAGAATCAAGTCTGAAAGTCATCATCATCTGCCTAGCCGCTTCCCAACTATGTCGAGGTCGGCTTTCCGGATGCAGCTGAGTGCCAGTGTTTTACATGGAGCGACTGCCTATCTGAATTCCACAACCCAGTTACTGGGTAATATGTATATCCCTTGGTAAGACTGGTTGTCAGACTTTCGGACTTCTGACAACCCGTAACGACTGCCAAACATCTACAAATGACAGCCGGGACCAACAGTTTAACGTACTTTTCGAGGCACGGGGTGTCTCGATTTGTAATGGATGGTGACCCACCAACGGATCGCCGTCGGCAAGCGTAGCTTAACCTTCGATTGACCCGTGCGGCTGTTATTATTTTGATGTTATGTTATGTTAACTCATACTTTATTTATCTTTTTTATGTTCCCTGAACAGACACATAGACAGGCACTTCCAGTACGTAAATAATACCTGGCCTCGTAACAGTTCCAGCAGATATAAATAAAATAATAAAGAAAAAATACTAAATTACGTCTACATTGACTGAATATAGTAATTATAAGGAAGATAATTGTCACACCGACGATGATTCGATGGTCGTGAGTTCAATGAATTATCATTAATAAGTAAAATGCGTCATTTTACAAAATTATCGTTCATCAGTTCTCAGAGATTAATTAAGAACGAAAAGGTTTTACTCCCACTTTTTAATGACAATGAATGAAATTAGCTTTAAACGACACTTTTTCATAAGCCCTGATACGATTTATAATACAATTAGACTTTCTGGATTGAAAAACTAGAAAAGCAATCACAATACTTAATTTATGGAACATAAAATAGCGGTATTAAGTAATTTTAGTGATTACAATTTTTTAGTGCATCTAGCTGGGAACTGTTTCGTGGAACTATTAGAATATTGTGACGATAGTATAAGTAAATAATTATATGCCGACTTAAACATCCGATTAATCGTTGTTTGACCAATAAAAAGTTTAAGAAGTGTTAACTATCCAACTGTTGTCTCAGAAGGCACTCAGAGATCCGCATTTAGCAACACAGGAAATGACATGAAAGCTAATAGAGACTTGGACCACCAGCTGGTAGGAGGGCAAACCTCGCATAGAAATATCTATGACTTAACGAACAGATGCCTTTTGTCTTGCAGTGGCCGATAAGATTCCTGAATTTGTAATATATTATGCGCAATTCATATTAAATAATTATATTTTGTATAGTATTAAATTGCTTATTCTAACTATTACAGATGAGACATGCAGTGTACGTGTGAGTTATGCTGAGCTGGAAGGTCGTACGAACTCCCTCGCAAGAGCCATCACATCGAGGGCAAGACCTTCGGGCGCTAACAGGGATGGAGACTACGTCATCGCTGTGTGTATGCAGCCTTCACCTATGTGAGATTTAGAACTTCACTTGGTTACAAGTAACTTCAGTTTTATATCTGAAATGGCAACATATCTGCCTGCGATCCATCTGGTATTACAAATATTCATAGACGGCGTTGACAATCACGTGGGCTGCCCGATGGTTGCGAAGAAATAAAATAAAACAACTTGAAGAAAGGAACTGGAACCATAGTCCTTAACAATATAAGTAATAGTCTACAACGACTATAATTCATTATTAGACTTGAAAGGCGGTTTGTTCATAGCAGGTGCATTGTGCATTCGATGGACTCACTTTTGTAAACATGGGATTGTAAAATTACTTCATCGTCTAACAATTTCTAAAACTTTTCAATTTTATTTTATAGCACTATCATCACTTTGCTAGCAACATGGAAGGCAGGAGCTGCCTACGTGCCTATGGAGCCAAGCTTCCCCCAAGCTAGGATCTCGCACATCCTCAAGGATGCTGAACCATCTCTTATTGTTTATGATGAAACCGGTAGGTTACTTAATTACTTTACAACTCATCGGATTTTTTTATATACTAAAAACCAATTTTGATAACAATTCCATTAGCTAGTAGATACCGTTGTTAAGATTCTTCACTCTGTAACAAATATGGCAGATTTCTTGTTTAATTCATAATAATTATTATTTGAGTAAAAAATTGGACCTTGGACCTATCTTCTGGTTTTCAGCAAATCCTGATATGTTCTCCGGGAGCGGTATACCAGCTGTTTCCTACGAAGAGTTAGCACACGAAGCTAGTGGACTGTCAGCTGATGTCGTCCAGGACATGGAAGTACTGGCTGCAGCTAGGAGCGAGAGCATCGCTATTGTACTGTTTACTTCTGGAAGCACTGGTATTCCTAAAGGTATTTGTCTATTTGGATGATGTTATAATTTTAGTGAAGATAGGTATTCGTTGAACGATTGATGTTAATGTTTACACGAAGAATTTATGATTGAAAGTTAATTAAAGTGTTTGATGCAAAATATATTAAAAACACCTGGTTCGGTTTTAACAAACATCTGATATCCTCATCTTTCTTTTTTCAATCATCAGGAGTTCGCCTGTCTTACGCAGCAATCTGCAATCGCCTCTGGTGGCAATTCCACACCTTCCCCTATAGTGACACCGAAGTTAACTGCGTGTGGAAGACAGCTCTGACCTTCGTAGACTCAGTGAGTGAGATTTGGGGTCCACTGCTGCATGGCAGAACTCTGCTAATACTGTCTAGGGAAACTACCAGGGATCCCCAAAAGCTTGTCAATGTGTTGGCTGATAATCAGGTGAGTTAAAATAAATCAACGATTTTGTTATTTAATTTTTACTTCTACGGAGACCAAACGATTTTTTTCAAATTATAGTAGTAAAAAATGTCAACACATTTCAAAATTGGTAATAAATTAGAATATTATGAGAATTATGATTATTCTTAACTTTATGTTTCCCGTACTAATTAGTGACTAAAACTGTTCACACTGTTTCTATTTCAGATCCAACGTCTAGTCCTAGTACCGACTCTTCTCCGTTCCATCCTCATGTACCTTTCCCTCAAGCCTTCTGAAAGACCCCTTCAGAACCTCAAGCTCTGGGTCTGCTCTGGAGAGACCCTCAGCAAGGACTTAGCGACACAGTTCTTCAAGAATTTCGGAGATCACAATGGTTATAAGCTTGCTAACTTCTATGGCAGTACTGAAGTGATGGGAGATGTGACCTATTATGTCTTGGAGAATACTAGCCAACTTGATATTCATCCTACTATTCCTATTGGTAAGTTATTTGTTCACAAATTATATCTTAATACTGTTTCCCTTTAAAAATATTTGAGTCGGTTCACATGTTGGATTTTTTATATTTTCCGTAACTCACTGTTTTATTTTTATAAACTTTATGGTAGTAAAAGTAAGCGTCGGTAACCCTTACTGTGTCACTTTAACTGCTTTTTTTATAACTTAAATCTGATGTAACAATAACAAACATGGAGTGACTAACGACAAGACGACGAGTCCTTATTAAATAATATCTAAATCATGGACCTCATCATACCTAATTTTCTTTCCATAGGTGCTCCCCTAGATAACTGCGCTGTATATCTGTTGGATGAGGAGATGAACCCAGCTCGGGAGTCAGAGCCTGGTGAAGTGTGGGTGGCTGGGCGTAACTTGGCGGCTGGGTACGTGGGTGGACAAGGGGCAGATAAGTTCGTTGACAACCCTCATGCTGCCCATCCAGGTATCTATTTAAAACTTAATGTATGCATGCTATACCTACCATTATACTGTACCATAATACCATAATCAGTCTATAATGTTACCACTGCTGGGACACAGGCCTTCTCTCATCGAGAGGGACCATTATACCATAGTAAGTTGTAATCATCCAAATCTACAATTCATGTTTTTATGCTTACTAAATTCGTTTATTTATTTAACAGTCCATCATCCAGTTTTCATACCCATACATGGTGTTTCTAGGAAAATGCTAACGACATAAGTGTATATACATAACTTTTCATTGCATAATTTTTCTTTGCCAGATTTCGGTCGTCTGTACCGCACTGGCGACTTTGGAGTGCTGCAAAAGGGAGTTATTCTGTATGCAGGACGTACAGACTCTCAGATCAAGATAAGAGGACACCGGGTGGACCTACAGGAGGTCGACCGCGCTGTAGCTGGAGTTGATGGCGTGGATAAATGTAAATATTTCATAAAAGGCTATTAAACTGAAATCGATCAGCAAAACTTTCCTGACGACATTTTCCTTATTCCTCCGCATCACATGCTCATACTATAACAACCGATTTCCACTCTCGGATGCTTGACTTTTGTAATCTCAGATACAATAAAACTGTTCCTGCTTGTTCATAACGATAAATGTTAAAAGCTTGCTAAAGAGGTTACCTTCGACTATTTAAGAAAGACTTTTCATTTAGTGTTTATACTTTCAGGTGTGGTGCTATGCTACGGTATGGACTGCGGCAACCCAGAGATTCTGTCGTTTGTCACCATCAAGCCTGAAGCCAGGATAGCTGCACAACACATCGAGGCTGCCTTGAAGAATTCACTCACACATTACATGATTCCACAGGTAAAGTTTTACGTATTAATTGTGAAAATAAGCGTAGATTTGGAAATCGGTGGGAAAAAGAAACGCAGAATAAACCTTTTCAATAATATGATTTGAAACAAAATTAAGATTTGGCAAATAATGTAATATGTATCTCTATGTTTTCAGGTCATTGAGGTGGAGAGCGTACCACTGCTAGTCAACGGCAAAGTGGACCGACAAGCCTTACTAAAGATGTATGAAAACACAAACAATAACAGTAAGCATTAAGATGTTAAGTACTTAAAAGAACAATTTAAATAAGTTATTTGAAAACATAAAATTACCAAAATGTTGATCATAACCACTGAGAGCGACTGCACATCCAGTACGGTTGTTCACGAAAAGAGATGAAAAAAATGGTATATCTACTCTTATACGTTTACATGAAGAGATTGGGCTTGCACAATCTCGTCTACCCATCCTTCCTCAGCTCCGTCTACCCATCCTTAACTATGCTGATGCCAGCTATCTTGACCATACCCAAGACCAACTTTATACACTTGAGTAGCTTCAAAATTGTTGTATAAGGTTCATTTTCGGTTAGCGCAAATAGGACCATGTTTCCGAATTTCGTGTGGGGCTCAAGTGGGTACCAATTCGCCTTTATATATAATTCGCCTCATATTCTTTCCCTTTTGTATAATGTTCTCTTTTCCCCATCCAACCTTCCTATAAACGTTTCCGGTTTTTTGGTGCTTCCTACACGAAATTTTTAAGGTAATCAGATAACTTGAAGCTTAAAAAGCCTATGTATGCATTCCACAACTTTCGTCGACAAATCCTTTATTATCCAGGCCGCTCGTTTATGGAATGCATTTCCAGTTCAAATAAAATGCGCGAAGTCGTTGCTTGTGTTTAAAAGACTCGTAAAGGAACATCACTTGTCGTTGTGATCTTGTTCTCGTAACTAAATTTGGGTTGGGCCTTACGAGGTTAAATTTTTGTGGTGTACAATAAAGTATAAATACATAAATAAATACGAGAGAAGAAAAATAACACTTAACAAAATTGTTTTATATCCCAGATGACTCAGAAATCCCGCTAGACATCGACTACTCGTCCGTGGCCCCGGCCGACATGCGCGCGGCCGCCGCGCTGTTCGCGACCGTGGGCGCCGTGCTCGGGCGCGCCGCGCGGGCCGCCATCTCCGTGCGCGCCGGCTTCTACGAGCTGGGCGGCAACTCGCTCAACTCTATCTACACTATTACTAGCTTGAGGGATAAGGGATATTTTATTGGTGAGTTTAATTTGCTATCAAACTCAAAACTCAAACTCAAAGCATCATCATTTGCCTAGCCTTTTCCCAACTATGTTGGGGTTGGCTTCCAGTCTTACCGGATACAGCTAAATACCAGTATTTTACATGGAGCGACTGCCTATCTGACCTCCACAACCCAGTTACTGGGTAACATGATACCCCTTGGTAAGCCTGGTTGCCAGACTTTCGAGCTTCTGACGACCCGTAACGACTGTCAAAGATCTATAAATGACAGCCGGGACCAACGGCTTAACGACCTTTCCGAGGCACGGAGGGGTCTTGGTATGTAAAGATGGTCACCCATCCACGGACCAACCGCGGCAAGCGTAGCTTAACCTGATCGATCGCCCCGTGCGGCTGTTATGACTTAGCCTCAAGCCCCTCTAAAACTCAAACTCAAAGCATTTATTTCAAATAAACCAAATACAGTTACTTTTGAATTGTCTAGGGGTCGGTCAGGTGAGATGAGGTTCCTATGGATAAGAACGGGCAAGAAACTCCACGGACACTCTTTTAAATTAAAATATATCCTTACTAATATTATAAATACGAAAGTGAGTTTGTTTGTTTGTTACACTTTCACGCTATAACGGCTGAACGGATTTGGATGTAATTTGGCACATGGGTAGACCATAACTTGGATTAGGACAAAAGATACTTTTAATCCTGATATTTCTACGGGCTCGAGCTTTACGTGGCCGTGGGTGAAACCGTGAGCGCAGCTAGTACTAATATAATTATAAGATATAAAGAAAGGAAAATGACAGAAGCCTGTACGAGCCAAACAATTGTATGATGACATACTAGATGACATCAAAACATATTCTAAAATTAAACTAGGACTAAGAGTGTTGCCATTGAATTGAATCAAATAATTATAACAAAACTATGTTATTGTTAAAATGGATGACCTAACTTTAATAATATTTATTTAAAACTAAAAATTAAGTTAAGACCATCCATTTCTAGCAATTTCAGAAAAAACGGTATTGTGCAATGTTCATATTGTTCACTAGCTGCTGCCCGCGACTTCACCTCGTGGATTTTTCTAAAATAATAGCCTTATTTAGATAAGATAAGATAAGATAAGATTTACTCCTTACAACGTCAGCTATCTGCCAGTGAAAGTTTCGTCAAAATTGGTCTAGCCATTTCGGAAATTAGCCAGAACAAACAGACAGACAAAACTTTAAAACTGTTTTTTTTTCTAAGTACTTTCATATATGCAATTAGTAAAAAGCTGTTATTATGACATTACAAACAGACACTTCCAATTTGACTTACTTGTGTAGGAGCGCTGACACATCGTTTTGTATTCAAGATACGTGCAGCGCCCGGCGACACCAGTTCGCCCGTAACCACCGTAAACTATAGACGCGCTCTTAGCCTGATTAGCTACTCCTTTGTAATATTTCGTAACAAGTTAAATAAGTAAAGTTACCACCAAGAGTTTCGCAGTATTTCATTTCTCTCCGTACACACACAACCCAAAGATCCTATATACACGCACACAAAATTGGTGACCCCGACGTGATCGTGTGCAAACTATGCATCATTCGTAAGTGATTAAAAGTTTAATCTTAACACAAACTCGAACAACCGAGCATATAAAGAAAGAAAGAAAAATATTTTATTTGGGCCACGCAAAAAAATAACAAAAAGTTAAAAAAGGAGCATTTAAAACTAAAACAAAAAATTACATATTTGTTCAATTCAAACAAAGAAAATAAAAAATAACCAATAACCTAGCTCTAATTCCTCAATCATGTTCCAGATATCAGTGACTTCCTTGGCGCAGCTAACCTGGGCGAGGTTCTATCCCACATGAGCACCAGTCCCAGCCATGATGGGGATGACAGTGAACTGTTCACTGCTGAGCCCTTAGCTGATGAACATAAGCAGCAGGTCGTCGAGTGAGTATAATGTATTATTATTTATTATACACAGCAAATTCAAAGTGTGAGTCATAGAGGCAAAGGTAGGGTAGGAATTAATAACAGAATTGTTTAAAAAAACTAAAAAGCACGCTTTAATAGAAAACGAAACCAAAAAAGTAGAAAATCATTTTAATTAAGTTTGAAATAAGAATAGTGATTAACAAAAAAAAAAAAATATTTTGTCGTAAAAAAGCGTGGGGTGCTTGATGTCAATTGTTGTAATTATTTCATTGACAGATATTGGTAAAAATAGAATCATTATGAAAATATCTTAAAAAGCACCCCGCGCTTTTTACGATAACTGCAAAATCGCTAATCGATTAATGAATAATGTGTCTCCGAAGATCCTGGTAAGGATAATGGGACAAACTGAATTAATTTATTGTCACCGGTCCTTAATAAGTGTGCATAATTTCTAATTTATCCGATGTTTTGAAGTAGTCGAAAATACAGTTCAAAGATTCCGTTACATATACAATTCCATACGAACAAATCTCTTATGGAAAAGTTCTTATGGAACAAAATCTAACTTAGAGAGATGTATTAATGATTATAATTCTGTAAATACATATTTGTTATGGTCGCGAATCATATATTCATCAAGATACAACCTGACACTGACCTGCAAATTGCAAAAAAAAAAATAATTTCGCGGGCTACCACTGCGTATCCACCTTAAAATGTGTGCCGGTGAATTTTCGATTAAAGACGCCCTCGTATTTGCGTTTTGTTGAAGAAGAAAAACAATTTTTAAATACGCCCCACAAAAAGAAAAAGGGGGTAAAGGGCCGGCCTTTACCCCCTTTTTTATTTTTTTATAATATATTTTTTAATATTTTAATATGTATTTTTTTATTATATTTTTAATATACCTAAATACTTTTTTCTTTCCAGAATGATAGTGTCATCGTTCTACAACAAGGCAGAGTTGGAGCATTTTCTCAAACACGAGATCGACACGAATGACTACGCAGTCCTCATCAGTGACACCTGGCCGGCGCTCCTCAACGCTAAACTAAGCGTTGTTCTCAAGAATTGTAAGTATATCACTGTCGTGCTCTTCGTCACTCAATGATCAGAACGGTACAGCATAATGCATGAGGCATTATGCTGTACCGTTCTGATCACGTATTACATGCAGACGAGACACGATGAGCTCAGGAGGCATAGAAAGTAGTTACCTCCGTATATAGACATCTAGTGCATAAGAGAATAAGTGCAGTGGCCGTGACTTAAGAGTTGTATGTCGTGGGTTCGAACCCAAGAAGGCACTTTACTTCGTGTACATTATTTCATCACCACTACTCTCAAAACGGTGAAGGAAAACATCGTGAGGAACCGGTATGTCCTAGAACTAAAAATTCGAAGACATGTGAAATCTACCAACCCGCACTGGGCCCACGTGGTGGATTGGAGCCCAAAAAAAAGCCGAAAAAGATAAACAAATCAAGTATCTTGACTTGGCTCGCGAGGTTGTCGACATGTGCGATGTGGATTCAGCAATCATTGTGCCGATAGTCATATCAGCCAATGGCTTAATTGCCAAGAGCCTCGACCAACACCTAAGGAGGCTCTCGTTGGACGGCTGGATTAAGGGCTTGATTTAGAGAGCGGTACTTCTGGACACGGCTCGCATTGTTAGGAGGTTTCTTTCTCTGGAGCCCTGACTGCCGGTAGCTTGGACCCTGTTCCCGATACCGGTGGGGTACCATTTTTTATATTTTTAAATGTTTTTATATTTTTATTATATTTTAATATTTAAAAATATAATTTATTGTGTAAATAATGAAATAAAAGATAATAATAATAACTTCTAATGATACATACAGAAAAATCTCAAAATATGCTTGTTCCAAAATTACACCAACACCCATAATGAGGCCACAATGCTACTTGCTGACAGAAAAAAAACATGGTCGTGTTTACGTCATGCATCCCTTTCACAAGAAAAATACTTTTAAACCTGTCCTTTCCAGCACGTATTTCATCTTCATTATGTTTCCCACAGCATCCGGAGCCCCGGTAGCTGTGGCGCTAAACTTCGACGCTCGCGACGAGCCGGACGTGGAAGTGACAGGCGGGCTCATGAAGATCATGCTCTTCTTGGAGTTCGTCGAGAGCTCTGTCAGAGATAGCATGCTACCGCCAGGGAAGGGTAAGTTATCATATCAACGAAACTATTAAAGGGGACAACAAATTACCACGCAGTTATCAATACAGTCCATTACTGTCGCTAGCGGAGATGTTTGTTCTTTGACGAAAAATGCTTTATTACAAGTCTTTAACACTATGATTGGCATTTACTGCCTCTCAAAATGAGGCTCTTTTTAGAAACCACACATATAGCAAAGGAAGTCATTAAAGTAGAGAGAAAGATGCAGAGACATGTCTGGAATAGCCATTTGAGGAAGTAGTCATGCAGATTTATGAGGACCGCTCCCGACATTAAGGCTACTTTTCCACCAGAGAACGCTACGCTGCTGCTATGTTGCTACGTTTCTATGGATGCGTTTGATATCCACCAATCATACTCATTGGTTCACATAGCATTGCAGTGCTGGAAACGGGTTCAACTTAGCTATGTTCGTTATATGGAAGGACGCAGCCGCGCCCCGCGCCTCCCTACTGTCGATGCATCGCTAGCTCGTGGCGGCGCATCTTCATAGCACATCATACTCGCTCCGCTGCACAGCTTAGTATTAGTTAAAACGGTCACATAGTTTCGTAGCTTAGCTTTCACATCCTCGCAGCATAGCTGCATAGGTGAACTCTGGTGGGAAAGCAGTCTAAGGCCAATTCAGTTGCTTAAATCAACGGAAAATTCAATATTTAATTTAAAAAAAAACAAATTATTTTATTTCATATAAACCTACATGGACACTTATGAAACATCAGAAGCTAGGTGCACGGTTCCAGTTAGTCGATTCCTACGGAGAAGAGCCGGCAAGAAACTCCACTTATGTTGGTGACCGCCAGACTCCGGACACCTAAGTTCTTATGCACCAATGGTGTATCACGCGACATTTCACAAGTTAAGACTTTGGTCCCCATTAGAATACCAGAGTTGCGATACTTATTTTTAAATGACGCAGCACCACGCTGAATCCTTTGACTTTTTGACCTCGTACAGGACTTTTATTTTTTATTTTTATACAGTTGTATTTTTTTTTCTGTGTGTGTTGCAAAATGTTTTCTTTCATTCTTTGTCCTCATCACAACCTTCCATTCTTTCCAGGCACAATCCTCCACTCCTTCATGATGGCGACAGCAGAGAGCCTCACTCCTCGGGAGAACGTGGCCGCCATCAGGGCGCTGGAGACTGCTACTATGAACCTCGCCAATGAAAGAGGCTTCCGCGGAGTGTTCACTACCAACACCAGTCCGTTGACACAGGTAAAGAGAACAAACGAACTCTCTAGGTCTAGGGGCTTGAATTTTTGTTTTCACGGCTTTTATATTTTTAGGGACCCTTAGACGTAAACGGTTGGTAAATGTTGGTAGGACTATGATCTTTGCAAGGTGGCCAAGGATCGAGTTACGAGTACATGGAGCATGATTGGAGTGGCCTATGTCCAGCAGAGTACTGCTATAGGCTTATGATGATAAGACTCACAGTAGAAATAATTAATATCGATACGGGCCGTATTTTGCCTTATGAAAAGATGCTTATTTATTATTATTAGCTATACCTACTCTTACAGCTTTATTTTTTGGGTGGAAAATTATCATGTAACTTCTCCCGCTCTGGGCGGAGCGGGAGGGTGTGTCAGACTCTTACTGACTAAAACCCACCTGTGTTCCTTTCCGTTGCCTGTGTTGCCGGGGGCCTCGGTAACCCTTTCGAACTTTCCCGCGACTCCGTACTCTTACAGCTTAATGTGTAATACGTGGTGCAACGCGTCGTTCAGAGCGTCACCAAGGCCGTTTGTCCACCGTACAATGTCAACGAGGCGTCAACGTGAACGAGATGACGGCGCCCAAGTAGCGAACATACATTTATTTACTATGGCCGCGTGTCTATCGCACACGGATATCAAGGATCGCACCCCACCACCCGGGACGTCTCGTTCGGTTCGAATAATCTCGTTTCTCGTTGACGTCCCGTTGACGTTATCCGGTGGACAACGGTGTAACTGTCCAATGCTCACCACACAGAAAAATGTTACTTGTGAATTGTTGTGAAAAACACTTTTTCACTTCTCATGCTCTAAAAGTTCGTCTTTATGTTGTGCGTAGGCGACAAAAAGTCGCCTTTTATGCTCTAGTGCATAAAGTAGTTTGTTTTTCTAAGACTAAGATAATCAGGCCCAACAACCACACGCACAATAAACCGTTACAGATTAAAATCGTTATTTTATCTCATTTTCATTTATGTCACTTCCGTGTTTTCTATCGTTAGTTTAAAAACGCAAAGAAACGTTTTTATGACTTGGCAGTATCCAAGTCGTATGAGTCGAAGTCATGTTGAAAAAAAAACGTTTTGTGGCGGCTTTAGCTATTCTCTTCTTCAATTTTGCAACATTTTTGAACAGTGAAAAGTGATTACACTAAAACAATGGAACACTGTACTACTTTAAGCCTGTTTCAATTTCTCGCAATCGAAGTGAAAAGCAGAGTGTATAACTTGGGCATAAACGAACCATTTTATTATTATAGCTTCTTTTATCCACTAGTTGTACAATCTACTATTGATGCAGCCTTATTATTCAGACGTAGTATTCAATTCGCCATCTGTGATTAGCAGCAGTACCTACGTCCAGAAAGTTCTCATAACACATATTTTTTTTTATTCCAGCAACTCGGTACCGATGTTCTGGGCTTTCAGACCCTCCTGGACTACCAAATAAACCAGTACGTTGACCCCAGCGGAGCTAGGATCTTTGGAAAAGCGCCCGATGATATGAGAGCCATCGTATGTTGGAAACCACTGGACTAACCCTGTGATGTATTACAAAGTAATTGAGACGTTAAGAGCTTAAGTATTAGGCGTATTTTAGATTGTCTGGTTATGTGAGTTGTGATTTTTGTGGACCAGTGAGCTTTAAGAAGTTATTATGAGAATGGAAAGTTGACCTTTTAACAACTGTATAAGGTAAATTTTTAATTGGCTTTTGAGGAACTTGGAAGGAGCTCAAAATAATGTGTATTTCAGGTTTTGTTAAATGTTGTGAATGTTTTTTGTTAATAGTTATGAAATAAGATATTTAGTGAGCCCAACATACATTTCAAATAGAAATTTAAACTTCGTTCCACTAAGATAAGGCTCATTTTAGGCTACTTTAGGTATAAATAATGGTAGTATTTGTTAATTTCAATCTATTTTTCCTTCTGATTGAACAGTGAAAAAGTAGTATTTTGCATCTTGCCAATTTTTGTCCTTTTAATTTGTCTACACAAAACATTTTAAGGCTTAATTTAAAATATTTGTTATAACTACTTTAATGTTAAATGTTAAGTAACTAAGTGAGGAAAAATCAGTGATAGAAAAACTAAAACTTTGTTTAAGCTAGGTATTACGTTAAATGAGGCACACTGAATTAGTTAGATATATTATAGAGGCATGAGGAACAGGGTGTATAGTTCACTCATCCTCCATAGAAAAGGGAGGATCCTCCGACCAGACTGGTGTCGTGTCTGGTGGGCAACTGCCCGACGGTTGATGTCGGGATGTTGTATATATGCTAGTTGCGCGGTAAACTCTGCTTACGCGATGCAGGATTTTGTGTGACGTCAGTGTGATGCGTAGTTCGCATGTGGCGATGTAGAGGCCGCCACATCACTCCCCTCCGGAGACCGGAGGTCGATAGTGGGCTGAGTCGTGTATCTTGCGATGCTTGCCAGTGCCAGGTGGGGTTCCAGTGGGTCGGAACCGGTTGTCGCATAGTTCGCGGTGGGTCGGAACTGTCTGCGGTGATGCCCCAGTGAGTCGGGGTGGCGCTGCGTTATGCTCCAGTGAGTCGGATGTGGTACAGCGCCGGGTTGAGGGCTGACTGCTGGCGTCGACCAGGAGAGCGTTGAAGAGCTCTGCTTGTTGACCGGCCGAAAGTGCAGTGTGCTGTGCCAAGGTTGCTGATGAGGCTTAGGGTGATGACCAGGTATGCGCGGTCGCTGCATGCTGGTGGTCAGGATACCCGTTGAAGCCGTGGGTGCTGGCTGGCTGTGTGACTCGCCGCTCGAGAGCTTGAGGAAGTGATAATGATGACGTCACGCTGATGTAGTTGCACGAAGGCTGCGCTGACGTTCATATTCGGGGTCACCAGTATAGAGGTATGAGGAACAGGGTGTAAAGTTCACTCATCCTCCATAGAAAAGGGAGGATCCTCCGACCAGACGGGTGTCGTGTCTGGTGGGCAACTGCCCGACGGTTGATGTCGGGATGTTGTATATATGCTAGTTGCGCGGTAAACTCTGCTTACGCGATGCAGGATTTTGTGTGACGTCAGTGTGATGCGTAGTTCGCATGTGGCGATGTAGAGGCCGCCACAATATAAGTATTAAATGTGTTTTTATTGTTATTATTTAACCTCGCAAAAATTCTGTGTTTAAAATAATTTCTAAGATTTTGAGTGGGTCTCGACTCACTATTAAGTATTTTAAGGTTTAAAATAATTTTGTTTAATAGGTTACCAACATAATTATGGTTATATTTATAAGCCAGATGTGGATCAAGGATTCCCAGTGTTTTTTTATAAATCTCAAAAGTTTAGGAAAATAAAATACCAATTTTTTCATTCAGCTGCATCCGGTTAGACTGGTATCCGACCCCTACATTGGGAAAACGCTAGGCAGATTGATTTATAGTTAAATAATTAATCTCTTATTGGTCCTCGTGTGGATGACTAGACAGATTAAATTTATGTCTACATATGATATGAGTACAAATTACTACGAAATATTCAATTCATGCTTGAGCATAGTTTTTATACATTACCGCGCCCCCCGGTCTACTCTTTGATATGCAATGGACTCTGTAGTCCCATGAAACATGAGGCTCCAGGGACTAGTGCGAATCCTTGGGTTCATTCGAGCAATCGAGTCTGGTTTAACCATGCTGGGGTCGGTGCGTTTCATTAATTCAACATTAACATTTACGACCAGCACGCTGGTCGGTGTACACTTACACTTATACAGCATATTATATATTTAAACTACAATAGATATATTCTACAAAAAATACAGTAGACAAAAGTGAGAATACCTCTTAAAGAAGAATTTCAGAGTTTCAGGTCGTCTTTTAAGGTTCATAAAAGGATATAATACTGTGTTAAATGCTAGCGACGGAAACTTATTTATTTCCAACCTAAAATGGGTCTTATTGGCACGATCTAGCAAAGTAGAAATCATCTGTATAGAAATGGCAAGAAACGCGTACCTAACTATTAATGTGTAAAAGAAAAAATACGTCGTATAGAAATGTAATGAGGCGTATCTAACGCCCCGAAACTGTAACAAGCTAATAGTGTGATTTTGAACTGCTTTGAGTTAGATGGGGTAAGTTCATTACATTCGTGCTGGGGCTATATTTACTATTAAATATAGGCCAGCAAAGTGGCCAATACACACAAATATAGAATTTTAACGTTTAATATACAACACCGTAGGATATACGGTATCGGCCAATCCCAATGACTTATCTTTCTGTGATTTTGATATGACTCGTGGACAAGAGATCGTGGATCCTTAAGCTTTTGCGTCTCAATAACTCTTTTGATCTATCTTCGAGAGAGTGACAGATGAATACCTTAAGTTGTTAGAAGTTTTTTTATTGGTATATCAATAATATATGGGTATAATCCTTGTAGTTAATCTTGGATTACTAACCACATTTATTAACTGAGTTATGTTATAGGGATCGGCTGTTGATAGTAATAATAACCAGAAAATACGATATTTTTTTATGAAACAATTCAAAAGTATTAAAATATGTAATTGATAAATGCCATTACTAATAAATGCTAGCAATACGCTTTTGAAGTAGGTACTACTAAATTTAGGCAATTTAAAAAAAAACCTGTAGTTTTTGTAAATTCAAAATATAAACTTCCAAGAATAATAATGTACCCCGTTCCCGACACTGGTAGGGTACATACATTTTTTTTTTGTATTTTAATATGTCAACTGTGAATTTAAAAGAACTAATTATATTCTCAAGTATAAAAGGGGTTTATAAAAATGTATAATTAACTAACTAACTCCTAATTTATTCTTATTTCAAAGGTAAAAAATAATTCGGTCACACGGTTTTTCACAATCTGTGTAGGATTTAGTAAAGACTTTGTAACTTAGTGCTAAACATGTTAAAATAAAATTCTGTCTTTATCATCTTCAATCGATTGACAGAAACAGCACACTGTTTTAATTCATTTAGCGCTAAAAGTATTTACCTATTTTACCACAGCTGATCTTAAAAACAATAAAAAAATAATAAGTATGAATTGTTTTTGTCTCATAAATAAAAATATGAACTAATTTAATTAGCACCGTTACAAAATATGAACTGAACATTAAAGTTAAACTGTAAAGCTTTCTTTATTGAAAGATCTAATTTGTTATGAAAATAGTGCAATGTTAAATGTTAAGTAAACTAGTGAGTAAAATTAGTGTTAAAAAACATCTTAATTATACAATAAAAAAAATCCGTTGATGTGTTCTAAAAAAGTAAGAAAAGAAAATCTTATTTTATTCATTATAATTGTAAGCATAGTTTTAAGCAAATTTTTATAGTTTTAGCTATACATAAATACTAGATCTCTCTAAGTTATAAGTTAGTGATAACCTTTAAACTGTGGTTTACAATTTGAATTAAGTTAGGATAGACATTATGCACTTTTAAGGTATTTAAGTGTAATTTATTTGACAATAAATATTTATCCGATAATATGTCTTTGCTTTTGTACTACCTATGTTTGGTTAAATTAGAGAATATTATTGACAGTAGAGAATTGTCGTCCTTAAGATCGGTGAACTTTGGTTTCGTAAACGAACAGACCGTTTTTTGACACCTTAATGTCAAATGACGGCCGTTATAATATGGCGGCTACCGCTCTTCTAGAAAACCGTAGATTTTTGATTGGCCAAGTCCGTCACAGCCAACATGGCGGCTACAGCTGACTGCTGTATGTCCAGCGGTTTAAAAAAAAGCGGACGTGTACCGTCACCACAATATATTTTTTTCCAATCCCACTCGAGTAAACACAGGAACATATATACAGGATGTAAGTGACACATCGAGGTTCGGAAGTGTCTGTATGAAAACGCTACTATGTCTGTCCGACTCCAGGACAAAATCTCAAAACCAGGGGCTTTTTTAGATAAGAAACAAAAGTTCACATTGAAAAGGTACCTTTTTAATTTTCTTTTCATGTCCTGGGGTCTGAAAATGATACGTTGAATTACTTTGGTACCAAAATCCGATAAATTTTTTGATGTCCATTTTATATATTCAAAAACGCGCGACGGCATCGCAGACGTCAACCAAATTTCTCAACAAGTTTAGATCTACTTCAAATGTCGTCGGCACTATACGTGCGTATACCTACGTACTTATGATCGATCCTATAGTAAGTACTCAAATGATCGAGACTGGTCGTGCGTTTTCGTACGTGTTCGCATTGACGTTGGAGTCAAGTCAACGCGAACACGAAGGAAACTCGAAGACGGGTGTCGACGTTTCGCGGCGCGCTGTCTTCAAAATCTAAGACGTTTACTAGTATTTATCTACTGACTTTGTGGAAATTGGACAACAAATAAAATTATCCCATTAATTTTTTTTATAAATCACGTCAGTATTCGATTAGTATTTTATAACAGAAAATCTAAAAATTTTATAAGGTAAAAGACGCGTACCCGTTTACTTTTTCATCAGGGTGAGATTAAACCACTCAATATAAATTAGTAAATAAATTGAAAAACATTTGTTTCACTTGACATTCTGTAAAAATATAAAAGAAATAAAGAAGAAGTATTTATTGGGATTCGCAAAGTGAAAATAAAAACAAAAAATCCTGTACGACGCCAAAAGGCTCCTATCTCAGCATAATGCTGCGATACTTACAAATAAGTGTCAAAAATACTTCTTTTTTTTTTTAAAAAAAAAGGATGTATTTTTATTAACTTCAATTGTACAAGAAACACTTATCTAAAAATTATGCAGGGTTACAACTAGGCAAAATAGTGTTTTCGATGAGCTCTGGCACCCAATGTAAGATTTATTTATTATTTATTCATTTAATACTTTAAGCACACAAATCTACAGAGGCGGACTTAATGCCGTAGGCATATTCTACCAGTCAACCTTTGGGTGATGCAGAGACAAACAGTGGTAGGTGCAATAGCGAAAACTTGAGGATTAATTAGTAACTATAGTGTATTCACGGAGACGAGTTAGTATATCGCACATTATCATATTTATCATACAAATGACAAAGACAAAAAAAACTTTTTTAGGGTCAGTGGGCGTTAACAATACCTTAATGTGCCTTCACACTGCGCTTCTTAAAAGTTCGCTGTTCGCGCCAACACTACGCGACCAGAATTTCGCCTGCGCCGCGCGCCCATCACTACAGAGCACCCCGCGCCTGCCCTCACGCCCGGCAACGCGTCTGCGTCGAGCGAGCCGCACTCGCGCTCTCTCTTGCTCCGCTGCCGCCAACTACGACACACGCGCGCGCCCATGCGCTCCCACCGCGTTAACACAACGATTCGCAATAGATATTATTTCATATTACAACCACTCATAAGTTTATTGTATTAGGAGCAATTAAAAGTAACAGTTGTTCACACAAATAACTCTTTTACTTGGAAATAAAATATTTGTGTAAGTCGTGAAGCCCACGCGCTTACATAATGGCGACCGTCTAACTGCAATCGTCGGACTCCGAGACTCCGAGCCTTCTACCACTTCGTGCTTCCCTGAGCATCGTGCATCCACCACCGTGTGCATTCGGCGTGTCAGAGAGCGGCGAGCCTCGACCATCGTGCGTGTCGAGAATCAGCACGAAGAAACGAATTAAGATTTACACTACATTGCGAGTGCGGCCTGCTTGGGTAGTGGTGGGTCGTTAACGATTTTTGGGTTAACGCAACGAAGCCGTTAATTTCATTCTGTTAACCTGTTAAAAAAGCCGTTAACGTTTTTAACAGGTTTTCATTAATGTAACAGATTTGTACCAACGTAGCAGTTAATAGACGAAACTTTGTTCAAATTGATAAAGGAGCTGACGTTACGCCGCGGGCTGCTAAAACCAAAACAATGTTTACGTGTTTTTTTTTAAGTTTGCTTGTTTGAGTGACAAGTCAATTTTAAATAATGATCAAAAGTCGACATTTAAATGAAATAAACTTCCCTTCATACTTTTCCAGGCTTAGAACTGGCTGGCGAAAAAAGGATATACCAGGCGTATTTAAAAGTTTAATTCATTTTATGAACATAATCATTTTAATTTTTTATATACATAATCATCTTATTTTTTTATATTATGTTTTTTGTTATTTTTTTTTTTATTTTTTTGTTATTTTTTTTACAATATTTACACAATCTTCGTTTTATTTAAACCTATTAGGGTTCATATTTACATTTAGGTACATCAATTTTTCGACTTTACTAGTCGTTAATCGTGTCCGGCGCTGATTTATAACACAGGTCAACAAATGAAAGATTTTTTTTTGGTGCCGAGATCGTATTAGCAGTTTTGTGTTAAGTGTGCATTGGAAACACTAAAAATATTTTTTATCTTTTTTTCCCACGTGTAGTTTTGTGTCTACCCTCTGATTTTTAAATTTGCTCTAATTAGTACTTTCGGGAACACGGTTTTAAGTCTTATTAGTACCTTTCTATAAATAAATCGATTTTGATATCATGTCTTCATCGCGAAGAAGTTGTCTAAATGATCCGAATGTGTTTTGTTACATTTGTGGGGAATATATAATCAAAAAGTTCAGGAAACCTATAACAGATTTTATAAAAAGTGCATATTTTTCGTACTTCAAGTCGCAAATTGTAGACGAAAAAAAGCCGTGGATACCTCAAAATGTTTGCAAAACGTGCTATGAACACTTGAGACAGTGGGTAAGAGGTAGAAGAAGCCGTATGAGGTTTGGGGTGCCTATGCAATGGAGAGAACAAAAAAATCACTTCGATGACTGTTACTTCTGCTGTGTCAATTTGCGTGGTATTAATGTTAAAAAAATGACTTATCCAGACTTAAAATCGGCTAGAAGACCTTTACCACATTCAGAAGAAGTACCTGTTCCAACATTTTGTTCTAACCGTGAACCATCATTTGAAGAAACCTGTAGTAAAGTGTCTAGCGATAGTGATATTGAATAAATAGCATCTACAGAGCCAAAACCTTTTTCCCAAGAAGAACTAAACGATTTAATAAGGGACCTTGAACTACCTAAAGAATCTGCAGAGGTGTTGGCTTCTAGATTAAAAGAAAAAAACTTGTTGGCATCTAGTACAAAAGTGACTTTCTATCGTACAAGAGAGCAAGATTTGCTATATTTTTTTAATTCGGAAAATGATCTTGTTTTTTGTTCAGATGTGCAAGGCCTTCTTCTCAAAATGGGTCTTTCAGAATACCAACCAAATGAATGGCGTCTCTTCATGGACAGCTCTAAACGAAGCCTAAAGTGTGTTCTTTTACACAATGGCAACCAATACGGTTCTGTTCCCGTTGCTCATTCAACCAAATTAAAGGAAGAATATCAAAATATTGCATTTGTTCTCGAAAAATTCAAATATAACGAACACAAATGGAGCATTTGTGTAGATCTAAAGATGGTTAACTTCTTATTAGGGCAACAAAGTGGATACACGAAATACCCATGTTTTTATTGTCTGTGGGATAGTCGTGCTAAGCATCAACACTGGACAAAAAAAGATTGGCCTGTACGTGAGACGTTGGAAGTGGGAAAGCAGAATGTAATAAATCCACCTTTGGTTACAAGAGATAAAATTATATTGCCTCCTTTGCACATTAAACTAGGTTTAATGAAACAATTTGTAAAAGCGTTAGATAAAAATGGGCAATGTTTTCTTTATATAACGAGAAAAATGCCTAGTCTAAGCATAGAAAAGATAAAAGCGGGTGTTTTTGATGGCCCACAGATAAGAATATTGATAAAAGATACTAATTTCTCAAGTTCAATGACCAGTTTGGAACAACTTGCGTGGAATTCGTTTGTTGAAGTTACTAAAAACTTTCTGGGAAATCACAAGTCAAGTAACCACTCCGAAATTGTAAATAACATGCTGGATAATTTCAAAAACTTAGGGTGTAACATGTCAATCAAAGTGCATTATCTCCACAGTCACCTTGATCAGTTTCCAGATAATCTAGGTTCGTATAGCGAAGAACAAGGGGAACGCTTTCACCAGGACCTAAAAACTATGGAGGAGAGGTACCAAGGCCGATGGGATCAGCATATGATGGCTGATTACTGCTGGGGGATGCAACGTGATTGTCCTGCTACACCTCATTCGCGAAAATCGCGTAAAAGAAAGTTTTTATGTACATAATAATTTAATAAATGTTTGATTTTGGTGTAAATATATATTTTTCTATTCAATTAAAAATCTAGAAAACTACACGTAGGAAATATTTTTTTTTGCTATAAATGTAATCAGTATTAGGCCCTAAATTAAAAAAATATTACAGCTTCTTGGCACCAAAACCACTGTTGACCTGTGTAATCAGACCAGTTTTCGAAAACATTCGCTCGCATGGTACTGAAGTCGCGACGATGTTACAGTGTTTGATAAATATTTGTACTAAATTTGGGTACACGTATTGATGTTGTTTCCACCTCTCCAGGGGACAGTTCCATGCGCCTGTAATGTTTTTCCTCGGAAGTAATTCGTCCGACAAATACATATCAACTTCTTTTATAGCTGCAGAGACTGGTGTACCTTGACTCTGACCTTGGCTTACTATCGAATCGAATATCTCCCAAGGACTTAATTCATCTTTCTCACTAGTATTGGATTCCGGAATGGTTTGTGCAGTATAAGTATCTTTTTTGGAAATTATTCCTGCCACAAGGTTTCTAACTTTCTCCTTCGTTCTAACGGCTTCATTCCGATCGGAAAAAGCTTGAATTTTAAATCGGGGGTCCATAAATGTGGCTATTGACAAAGTTCCACTTTGTTCAATATTCTTGAATCTTTCGGCAAGGCCTGATTTTAATAATAGGGCTACATCAGACACGACGCTCGACAAATCAGGTTTTGCCAATATTTTGTTACAGGATTCAATAAGACATCGCGTCATAACAATGACGTAGCTTCCTGTTAGATAATTTTGTGCGCTCATCATGCTTGTAACTTCTTCAAACGGTCGTAAAATCTGACAAAGCTGTGATAAGGTAGACCATTCATCATTGGTGATTACTGGCAGGTTTTTATTAACTAACGCTAGCGTCGAACGTACAGCCTCCTGCAATTCTATAAATCTTTGTAACATATAAAAAGTGGAATTCCACCTTGTTTCCACATCTTGTATTAAATGCTTTGGTGTTAGTTGTTGTTGCACTTGATACTTTGAGAGTCTCTCTGAAGAAACAGTACTTCTTTTGTAGTGTGCAACAATTGTTTTAACCTTTTCAATAAGTCCCTTTACCAGTACTAGAGCATCATTAACTATTAAATTAAGGGTATGTGCGAAACAACAGTAAGTGCTTCCACCCTAAGCTCTCTTTTATTGCTTTGACAACATTTGTCGCATTGTCACTGACCGCGAAATTTACTTTGTCTTTAAGTCCCCAATTATCAATTAATGTACTTATTTCATCGGCAATATTCGTTGCAGTGTGGTTACCAGAAAAATGGCAGCATCCCAATAATACTGTTTTAAATTCTAGGTCTTTAGTTATTTAATGACCTGTCACAGCAATGTAGCTTTCCGTCACTCGTGATGTCCATAAATCGGTAGTTATGCACATAGTCTGTACTTCTTCAGCAACTTGTTTTTTAACAATATGCTCAGTCTGCGTGTAAGCCTCTTGTAACAAAGAATTTGATAAAGTTTTTCTCGTCGGCAATTTATATCCTGGTATCCATCGTGAGTATTTTATGAAAGAGCGTTCTTCTACCAATGAAAAAGGATGAAATCCATCAATACATAGATCTAGTAAGTCGCGATCAATTTTTTTTTTCTGTTCCAAGCTTATTTTTTTATGTACATATGTGTCCAAAGCCCTTTGACGCTTTGGAGCTGGTGGTAAATGAGATTGGCTGGAACTAGTACTTGGCAGGACGAAGCTAGTACTTGGCAGGACGGAACTAGTACTTGGCAGGACGGAACTAGTACTTGGCAGGTTGGAATATGTATCAGGCTCACCTTCATTTTCGACAGCTCTAGTTGATTCCGACACTCCTTTTTCCTCAGTTAAAAGAGACGTAAAAGTTGAAATGTGTTTTCTTTTTAAATGACTTCTTAAATTAGAACTTGTTGACTTGTAACTTATTTTTTCCCTACAAATATTACATACAGCTTTCCCACTGCCACTGTCCTTTTCATAATGACGCCATAAAATACTTGAATTTTTGCGTGCCGCTGCTGACATTTTGCAAATGAATTAGGTATCTATTTTACCTACTTAAAACAATTATTTATTAATTTATTTAGGTACACTGTACACTTAACAATACTATAACTATATAACAACGTCAAACTAGAAACCATTAATTAACTACGAAACGAAATCTACAACTTAAACTTTCACTTAACAAATAAAAAAGCGTTGACCTTCAACCTGTCACTCAAACAAACTGATAATTTGATTGTAATGTTTACAAGCAAAAACCTGTTCGTTTCGGCAAGACAGAGCGGCGCGAGCCATGGAGCAAGCGAACTTAGAAACATAGATCTCTCTCACTCTCGCTCGTACAATTTTAAGCTAGCGGCGTCTCGCTCGCTCGCATAGGCGCCCTCGCGTCCACTCGGCATATTCCGTTTGTAGTCGTTCTTTCAACGCAGAAGAAACAGATTATTTTAACTGGTTTTGCGTTAGCAGCTTCAAAGTTCAGTTAACGTTAGCGGCTTTTGAAAACCTAATAACCTATTATTCGCTTTGCCAAAATCGTTGAATAAACCAGTTGATAGATTTAACGGGTTTTGCGGTAAACAAAAAGCAGTTAATTCGTTAACATTAGATTAGCTGCTAAAAAAAGCCGTTCGTTGAATTAACGCCCACTCCTAACTTGGGTGTGGCCGGCCCGTGAATACCAAGCTAAGTCTCCTTTCTTCCATTTTCCTATTACCTATAACCCTTTTGTTGTAGTCTTTAACCTGCGTAATTGCGGGACGACTACATCAGTGATAGGAAAAGCCTATTGCATGCATGTGCTTTGTGCGTATCTACTTCATTCAACAACAATATTAATTCCTGCCACCTATACCCTTGACTATTGTAGCCCTGTGCAATAGTGCGATTGCATATGTAGCTACAAGTGGCTAGGAAAAATAACTATACCTAAGGTACCTATCTACAATTCCACGCTATTATTTTGCGATTCAATTATTCCAGTCACCTATTTTATTTCGTTTGTCGTTGTTGTGCAACTACAACAGTGACTGGAAAGTTTTACTTGTGAGCCATTTATTGTTGTTCCATTGTGAATATTGTGTTGCCCACGCTATCCCCCCCGCATGTGTTGGGTGTGCTAGCCAGCATTTGTTCTCGTGTGCAACATAGCTGTCTTGTTTTAGCTTGTTCTTGGGTTTTACGGATGAGTGCTTATTTTGTGCCTCGTCCGTGGTTTATTTACGCCCCTCCCGTTTTCTAGTTGCACTATCCTTGGCTTGTTTTGCACGTTATATACCCCGCCTTGGGCCGACTATTTCAGCGCAAGAGGTGCCCGTGCCCATCCTTGTGGCCAGAGCCCGTCATCACCTCGGATAATCATCGTGCCGGCGCCGCCGCCGCACGCGTGCCCCGCCAACCAGGCCCCCGCCTCGAGCTCTGCGCCCGCGCGTGGTTGCTTCGCTTCGCTGACGCCGAGGGTGTGCCGGTAACTACCGATAGCCAGACGAGGAGGAACGTAAGATCTTTCCATTTATATTGTACTAGTGATTCAGTGCTGTCTTTATCAAGGTGGTTTAATTGATTAATTTATCGCCATGGATATCAAAACTCTAAAAGCTAAACGTGCCAGTATCCGTGGTAGGCTAACTAAATTTGAAAATTACTTAAACCAGATCAAGACAGTACCCATATTTGAATACAAAGAATCACAAGTAAATGAGCTTAAATTAAAACTAGAGATGATTAGAGATTTATTTAAAAACTTTGTTGTGCTGCAAGATCAAATTGATGAGCTTTCCGTAGAAACCATATCTATTGAAATTGATGAGAGGGATGCTACGGACTCTAAGTTTATAGAATTGATTGCTGAGGCAGAAACAAGTCTGCGGCAATGCCCTAGTGAATCTCAACAACTTACATCCCATCATCATTCTCATAGCGAGCATTTTAATAGTGTGAATTTTAAATTACCTAAAATAGAAATAGCAAAGTTTGATGGTACTTATTCCAAATGGTTAGACTTCAGAGATACTTTTAAATCACTAATTCATGAAAATTCACGATTACTTCCTATTTATAAATTCCATTATCTCAATTCTTACTTAACCGGCGAAGCAGCCAACATTTTAACTAACCTAGCGGTCTCAGACAAAAACTACACAGTTGCTTAGGACCTGCTGTGTCAGAGGTACAATAACAAGAGACACTTGATCACTCAACACATAGATTCAATTTTATTTGAACTACAACCCACTCAGCGTGATTCTGAAAGTTCTCTTAGAGCGTTGGTTTATAGTGTCAACAAAAATCTCAGAGCCCTGTCAAGTTTAGGTCAATCCACGGATGAATGGGACTCATTGATAGTACAAATTATGTACCACAAACTTGATTTCACTACCAAACGAGCATGGGATGAACATAGGAATCCTGATGATGACACTATGCCCAAATTATGCGAATTAATAAAATTCTTACAAAATCGTGCTAACATTGTAGAGAATACTTCAAGTAGTAAAAAACACAACTTTAGAAATAAGCAGGAGCGCGCCTGCAAATCCTTAGCATGTTTAGAAGCTAATACAAACAATGACAAACCTAACGGAGAATCAACTTGGGTCTGCAACTATTGCAGTGCTGATCACAGCATCTACAAATGTCCTACATTCTTAGCAAAAACTCCAGAACAACGAAAAGCTGAAATTTACCGCCTGAAGTTATGTCCTAATTGCCTTAAAAAAGGACATGTTGCTAAGGATTGTCCTCAAGGGCCATGTCGAAGATTTAACAAAAGACATAATTCATTGCTTCACACCACTTCACAGCCTGCAACCAGTGTCTCTGTGCAACCTGCCATCGCTGAAGCCACAGACGTTCCTGAATCAACCATTGAAGTTCCAGTCAACTTCTCATCTCAGGTACAACGAAACAATCTCGTATTACTATCTACAGCAATTATCGATGTGGCAAATCCAAGTAGCAATGCATGCCAGAAAGTACGTTGCCTTCTTGATTCCGGCAGTGCGGCCACCTTTATAACTAGAGAGTTGAAAGAGAAGTTGGGCCTACTTGCTATACCAACTAATACTACGAGGATAACCGGTATGGGCAATACACACTGTGGATTCATCGCAGAGAGAAGCGTCGTCCGCATACATTCTCGCCATACAGACTACCATACTACACTGGCATGCCCGGTTCTACCTGAGCTTACAGCAAATATACCAAGTTCAACCATTGATTTAAGCTACTTCAAGATTCCGCCAAAAACTCCATTAGCCGATCCTTCCTTTAACACTTCAGGCCCAATAGACATGCTGATTGGCGCGGATTTATTCTGGCAAATTATAGGAAGAGAGCAGCAATCACTTGGAACAAATTTACCATTTTTGAGAAGTTCCCAATTGGGCTGGCTAATTTCAGGCCCTATATCTATACCTTCCAACTGTGTACCTAGAAATATTCAGTGCAATTTGTCAAGAAATGACAATCAATTAAACAATAATTTTGATCAACAACTTGCCCGATTTTGGGAGCTAGAAGAGCTACCAAAAAGGCCTCTCCTGAGTGATAGTGAGAAGATGTGTGAGCAGCACTTTCAGACACACACTACCCGTCAAGAAAATGGACATTTCTGTGTGAAGCTTCCACTTAAAGAGTCTACTGAAGTTCTCGGTGACTCCTATCATAGAGCAAGACAAAGACTATTTTCTTTAGAGAGAAAATTCCGCAAAAATCCAAAACTTCAGCAAGCCTATTGTGAATTTATAGCAGAATACCTGTCACTGGGCCACTGCACTCCACTGGAGGAGCCGCCACCGCCGCGCCGGCGCTACTACTTGTGCCACCACGCTGTGCTGCGCGAGCAGAGCGAATCCACCAAGCTGCGCGTCGTATTCGACGGCTCCGCCGCGAAATCTACTGGCGTTTCCATAAACGACATCCAAATGATTGGCCCTAAGGTACAAGACTCCTTGTTTTCGATTCTGCATCGATTTCGCCTATACAAGTACGTATTAGCTGGAGATATTGACAAATTCTTTCGTCAAGTCGACGTCCACGAAGAAGACAGAGACCTACAACTTATTCTTTGGCGTGAAAAAGATAATCTCCCCATAAGAACACTTAGGCTCAACACCGTGACCTATGGCTTCGCCAGCGCAAGCTACTTGAGCACGAAATGCTTGTGGCAACTTGGAGAAGACTGCGACGACGATAAGGTCAAGGAAATAATTCAAAAGGATTTTTATTGCAATGATCTATTAACAGGAGCTGACACTAAGGAAGAGCTACTACACATACTGAATGTGGTCACCGCTAGGTTGAAATCCGGATGCTTCCATCTCCGAAAGTTCAGGTCAAATGCCCCCGACATCTTTCCCATCTCCAGTGTTGACCTACAGAGCAAGCTAAGCTTGAGTGACGCATCCAGTGCCCTCGGCTTAGGCTGGAAACCGCAGTCGGACTCTCTCCAATTCACCATTGAAGCTCCAAGCTCCGAATCTACAGAGAAGATTACGAAAAGAGCAATATTATCATCGTCTTTCAGCATTTTTGATCCTGTCGGATTGCTTTCGCCGTCCACTGTCCAGCCAAAGATGCTTATGCAACAGCTGTGGCGGCGAGGATTGGACTGGGATGAGCCAGTCCCAGATGATATACGAAAGGAATGGCAGAAAATGAGTTCTAGCCTTCCGTCTCTTAACAAAATGGCAATACCAAGAAGAGTTCTATGTGAGAATCCACTAGAAATTCAATTACACTCCTTCTGTGATGCATCCATGCATGCTTATGGCGCATGCATATACCTAAGATCAACTGATAACGAAGGTAACGTAGCAGTCCATTTACTCTGCGCCAAATCAAGAGTGGCGCCTACTAAACCGCCTCTTACCATACCCAAGTTGGAGCTACTTGGAGCTCTACTTGCCGCAAATCTCACGAAGACTGTTTTGGACTCCCTGCGGTACCCTATCTCCACGTGCATACACTGGTGTGATTCCAGTGTCGTAATCGCATGGCTCAACAGCACTCCCAGCAAACTGAAGAGTTTTGTTGCTAACAAGGTCGTAGAAATCTGCGAGAATACAAAACTTTCTTCATGGCGTCACGTGCCCACTGCTGCCAACCCGGCTGATTACATCTCCCGCGGCGTCCCTGCAGAGAAGCTGCGCTCTCTACAAGACTGGTGGTCAGGCCCGTCCTTCCTCAGCTTGGATAAAATTCATTGGCCATCACAAGAAAAACCAAGTAAAACCAACTTACCTGAGATGAAGGTCCTACTCGTAACGACCGCAAGCAAGTCACCAGTTGTACGATTTGAAGATTTCTGCGCTTTCAACAGAATCAAGAGAATATTTGCATATGTACTAAGGTATATTCAATATCTGAAAGATAAAAATATCATAAAAGGTCCTCTATCAATTCAAGAGTTGAACACTTCATTAACATTATTAGCCAAAGAGGCTCAAAAACAATCATTCCCTGAAGAGTACAATAAACTAATAAAAGGTGAATCCATACTTAAGGGTAAAATATCAGCTCTTAGCCCATTTCTCGACAAGGATGGTGTTATGAGAGTAGGCGGTAGGCTTGATCGTTCCAGCTATAGTCATGATAAAAAACATCCTATAATTTTAGACTCCAAACATCATATGACCATTTTAATCTTTCGCCAGGAACACAAACGCCTATTGCACGCAGGTCCACAGCAACTGCTGTACACTGTCCGAGAGTCCTTCTGGCCGATTAACGGTAGGCAGCTCTCCCGCAGCACCGTGCGCTCTTGCGTCGTGTGCCGCCGCCACAGAGGGCAAACTCTTACTCCTATGATGGGCAATCTACCGCCCGAGCGAGTCACTCCCGCTCCGCCTTTCCAGTCTATCGGAATGGATTTCGCAGGGCCCTTTCACATATTAAACAAAAAAGGTCGTGGTGCTCGCGTATCCAAATGCTATTTATGTCTCTTCATCTGCTTTAGGTTTAAGTGTGTGCACTTGGAGGCCGTTAGCGACCTCTCTAAAGACGCATTTATTTCATGCTTAAAACGCTTCATTTCACGTAGAGGAAAACCATTAGAGATATTCTCAGACAACGGGCGCAATTTTGTAGCAGCGTCCAAGGAAGTAGGTAAATTTCTAAAATCAAACGCGAAAGGAATTCGTGATCTTGCAGCAAACATGCAAATACACTTCAATTTTCATCCACCTTACGCTCCTCACTTTTCTGGTCTGTCGGAGGCCGGCATCAAATCGGCCAAGCATATAATCAAACGTGTAATGGGCAACACTAATATGACTTTCGAAGAGTTGTCCACGTTATTTGCGCAGGTTGAAGCTATAATGAATAGTCGACCCCTGTCCCCACTTTCTTCTTGTCCTACAGATTTCCTTCCTCTCTCCCCAGGACACTTCCTGATCGGCCGGCCACTAACCGCACCGCCATCGCCAACTATCGATGATACCGCACGCTGCCGCACAAGATATGAGGCTATCGAAAAAATGCGACAGCAATTTTGGACACGGTGGCAACGGGAGTACATCTCTGAGCTCCAAACGAGATCGAAATGGCGTGAGAACAAGGCCAAGTTGGCTACTGGTGACCTAGTCCTCATTCAGGAGGATAATACACCGCCGCTATGCTGGCGCCTAGGGCGCATTGCCAAACTGTATCCTGGAGAGGACGGCATATCCCGCGTCGCCGATATCGCAACCACCAGAGGCACTATCAAGCGGAGGGACTGCTTGATAGTGCCTCTGGTGGTGGCGGACTCGCCTCTGCCCCTTACTAGACTGATCCAGATATTCATCACACATTCTAAGCAATAAATGAAGACAACATTTAAAGAAAATACAGACAATACTGAAAAGGAAAACATCTCGATACTGCTTTAAGTGCACGCCATCACCACACCGGCCACTCAGCGTCCACATCACTGCACTGCCGCATACAGCGCCGCACTGACACTCACTTCTAGCATCGTGGGCACACGTCTCTGCACCTGTAGTTCTGCATCAGCGCCAAGGGCGCAACTTAATCAGCTTCGACGACGACAGCAGCCCTCGTCGCCAACGTCTCCTCGTCCACGCTCCCCTGCTGAACTTCACCGGCCCCGGAGTATGTTCGCGCCAACACTACGCGACCAGAATTTCGCCTGCGCCGCGCGCCCATCACTACAGAGCACCCCGCGCCTGCCCTCACGCCCGGCAACGCGTCTGCGTCGAGCGAGCCGCACTCGCGCTCTCTCTTGCTCCGCTGCCGCCAACTACGACACACGCGCGCGCCCATGCGCTCCCACCGCGTTAACACAACGATTCGCAATAGATATTATTTCATATTACAACCACTCATAAGTTTATTGTATTAGGAGCAATTAAAAGTAACAGTTGTTCACACAAATAACTCTTTTACTTCGAAATAAAATATTTGTGTAAGTCGTGAAGCCCACGCGCTTACATTCGCTTAGTTTATTCCTGCGGCTTCGTCTGTCGTATAAATTGAGAGACATTTATTTGATAGAATCTTTTTATGGGTACCTACTTTTTTATATATCTGATGGATATGAAGGAAAGAAATAAAATCGAGAGTTATTGATTAAATTTTCTTTATTATATTATAATATCTACCTATAAAAGTTTATAACATATCATCATCATCACTCTCCGTACTATCACTACTGTCGTCGTTTCCTACATTTATTATGAATCTTTCAGTCATTGCTTCCACTCTTCTGTCCATGGCATCCATTTTGGACTCAACTATTTCTATGACATGCTTTATACATTTTTTCCATTTCTCTGCGTCAATATTTTGAATTGATTCGTTTAATACAATTTTTAATCCAATACACCAGCCGGTTCACAAGTTGATCATACAGTCACAAGTAAGAGCACGTCTGCACAGTACGGGAGGTATGAGTAGACTAAAAAGTACTCGTACTGTGTACACCGCCTTAGCGTTTATCACTGACCAATCGCAGTTAAAAAAATGTGTGAGTGAGATAGCGCTCTACTAACTCGTCTCCGTGAATACACTATAGCTTCACCGTCGGAACAATACGTACCTACAGCTGCGCAGATTTCGGCGAGGCACGTGTTGATCCTAGCGTGGCTGCTACATAGTCAAAAAGTAAAAAAGAAAAAGAAATAGAAAAAAAAATTAAATAAAAGTTAAATTAAACATTTAAAAAACCCACGACACGAACAAAAATATCATAAAAGTAAAAAAATAATATGCATTGGCCCTTTTTAGGTAATATTTAGGTCCAAGCGTCGTCCCGTCGTCGGACTGCTGGTTGTATCCCGGTGATCGATCAGCAAGTTGTTTCTCTGACTGAAAGACATGCATGCACAGAACATATTTACTCAAGAGCATGCATGTGACACGGTACGTTATCGGTTTGGATTTCATATTAAATAATAAATTTTTCACATATTCAAAAACAACCATTTAGCAGGCACACTTGACTCTAACACAAATTAGCACTTTAAAGCTTAATATTACGCAAACGGATCCCTGAATCGAAAAATGGTTTTCACATATCCGCAATATTTTTGAATGGCCTATCCAACGATCCCCGCACACCATGAGATAGACGAGAAAAAGAATATCATCCCCACTTTACGTGCGCGGCTTTTTTTTCACGTATACTCATGCTAAATTACAGCTTTCTAGTACTTAGGGTGCGTTCCACTGACCGGGAGCGGGACGGAGTGGTGATTGGCCAATTTACGGTCCGCTCCTTTCCACTCCACCCATCTCCGCGTCAGTGGAAACGCACCCTAAGAGTATCTGAGCTAAACCGCGGACATACATACAGACAGACAGACAGACGGACATGGCGAAACTGTAAGGGTTCCTTGTTGACTACGGAACCCTCAAAACGATTTGAACCAAGTCTTGGTAATGATTTGGTCCCATTCGCTAAATTGATAGTTTTGTACAAAAACGATCTTCTACTAAGAGTATCAATTTAATTATTCGAAAATCAAAATTTCAGAGCTGCATTTCTTAAATATTCAAATTACGTTGAGATTGTAAGTTGTTGTGTATAAAAAAAAAACTTTTTATTTATTTATTTAACAGTTTATGTACAAAAGTAATTTGTACAAAACTGTTTGTAATTTATCTAAGTTACTTGCGTAATTTATGTATATTAATTGTTGTAAGTTGTTTTTAACGGGCTGCACATGGAACACGATAATTGGAAAAGTCTTTTTCCTTAACCGCATTATTGAAAACTAAGAGATTTTCGTAATTAATAGTATTAGGATCGACACCATGACAGATAGTATTCAGTGTCATCATTTGACAACCACACTATAAAAGGACCGTTCTGCGAGTAGATCGGTCATTTTGTCGGTCTGCTTTCGAACGGCGAGGTTGTCAGGCGATCTTCACTATTTGCTATTTGTCGTTATTTTGAATTTGTACATGTGTTATAAAATTAACGGTTGTTTGCTAATGTGATTTTGATGTGTTTATTTCAAATTCATTAAATGTTAAGAAAATTATTAAAATCAGCGTGATTATTGTTTTTTTTTTATTTATCTCTACTTCTGGTTCCTAAAATCAGAAGTGGGATAGGCCTGTGCCCATTTAAATTCAAAAGCCGTAGAAAAATAAAAACAACCGTTAATTTAAAAATTTTATAATGCCTCGACCATCTCGTTCGCGTAGTATGAGTACATCCAACGAAACTACACCTAATAGAGTACGTAAAGGACAAAAGAAATCGCGTCGACACCACCGTGATTCCCAGTCGCGTTGCCCCCGATCTCGTAGTCGTGATAGTTCTGTAAAACAGGCGTTGAGTACGATTATGACGCGATTAAATGGTATTGAGGAAAGTAGGTACCGCGAGTGTTTCACGTACACCAGTGCCATCAAATCATGACAACACACCTCAACGGCAGGAACTGGATAATAGTGCGTCAGGTGCAGCAAAAGTACTGGCGGATGCGCTCGTTGCTATCCGAACCAAGCCACAAAATTATTACGTGTCCAACTTTGACCCTGCTATCCATAACTTTGAGGTGTGGTGTGATGAGGTGGAACGAGCCAGGTTAGTGAATCATTGGACCAATTTAGAATGGGTGTCGTGTGTTGCTAATTGTCTTAAAAAATAAACAAATGATCGCTCATGTTCCAATTTCGTTAAGGAATTTAAGCCGTTGTGTCCGTAAATGATTAATTATGCCCAAACACTTCATGAGGTTATAAACACAACGTCCGACAAGTTTTCGTCATACGCCGAGTACGCGCGTCGAGCATTATTGAGATTTCGTATTGTAAAAGGGTTAAGCGATGTCTTAAGGACTTCGACTAAAGCCGGGTTCTCAATTAACGTGCGCAAGTATTTCTTTCTTACCGCCAAAGTAGAGTACCTAGGTCGCGTTATTAGTCACGGACAGGTTAGGCCGTGTCCCCACAAAATCAAGGCATTAGTTAACTCACCTATACCTAGTAACGTTAGATAAGTACGCCAGTTTTTAGGCCTTGCGGGTTACTTTCGGCGTTATATTGAAGGTTACGCGACAAACTCTGCGTATATCTCGCGTCTCACAAAGAAAGACGTAAAATTTGAGTGGGGACCTGATCAAGATAAAGTCCGATAAGATCTTATAAAACGATTAACTAGCGAGTCTAAACTTGCGATTTTTGAGTCGAATCTTCCGACAAAGCACACTGACGCCAGCAGTGCAGGATACGGTGCTGTACTCATCGGTACATCACTCGCGTGATAGCTTATTTTAGTAAAGTCACTCAGGGCGCGGAGGCAAAATACCATTCGTATGAACTGTAAACGTTGGCGGTCGTCAAAGCACTGCAACACTTTCGTCATTCTTTGATCGGGATAACTTTTAAGATCGTAACCGATTGCAATGCTTTGAAGGCTACCGACCGTAAGAAGGATCTCCTTCCTCGGATTGCACGCTGGTGGATTTATCTACAGGGTTTCGACTTTGAATATCGAAAGGGCGTGAGGATGGGTCACGTGGATTATTTAAGTAGAAATCCACCAACGTTGCAAGTCAATAACTTTGATAGACCATTGAATTGGGCACAAATAGCCCGGTCGGCTGATTCCAGGACTGTCAATCTCATCCAAATATTGAGGGATAGTCTCTTGGACTCAAGTCGATACGTGTGTCAGAACGATGTGCTCTATTATCGCTATTCACCTATTGGTGAGGAGTCACGCTTGCTATGTTATATCCCTAAAGGGCACCGGCTCAGTTTATTACGTGTTTTTCACAACGAGCACGAGCACATGGGGACTGATTAAACTTATGACCTTATTCTAAAACATGTCTGGTTCCCTGGACTGAAACAATTTGTTAGAAAGTATACTTCCGATTGCCTAATTTGCATTTCCAAGAGACGTGTTCCAAGAGCCCCTAGACATGCCTTTCAACACGGTTCATGTTGATGCATTAGGTCCTTTACTCGAGTCAAACGGATATAAATTTGTACTTGTTTTGGTCGATTCTTTTACCAAATTTTGTTTGCTCTATCCCATGTACAGACAAGATGCAAGCGAATTGAAACGAGTTTTCAATAGTGCTATATCTTTATTTGAAATACCCAAGCTGATAGTATGTGACCGTGGTCGCATGCTTGAAGCGTCAGCTTTTACCAGCTGTATATCTGAAATGGGTTGTGAAATCCATTGCATGACGCCCGAAATGCATCAGTCCAACGGGCAAGTCGAGCATTATGTAAGGACCATCCTTAATATGATTCTTGTCGAGAGTAGTAATAAAAAGTCCACTTGGTCTGATAGTTTATGTAAAATTCAGTTCACAATTCAGTTCACAATTCAGTTTTAAATGTTACCAAGCAAAAAATCACGCAGTACTCAGCTCTGTATCTGTTAATTGGTACTAACGCGACCACTCCTGTAATTCGTGTGCTGATGCATGACGTTGCCGTCGTGCACTCCAGTCCAAATCGTGAATCAATGAGGGAACTTAGCAGGACGTCTGCTAAATAATCTTTTCACAAGAATCAAGATAGACAAAACGTTCGGGTAAATCGTCAAAGACACCAGCCATGGATTTTCCAGGTTAACGATCAGGTGTTCGTAATAAAATATTCTCAGTCCACTGGGAAGCTTTACCCTGGCATGAGGGCCACATACCGCATAACTAAAACGTTACCAAGTGATCGTTACGAGCTGAAATTGTTAAGTAGAGCTAGAGGTAAGACAACTCAGGCCGCAGCTCAGTATATGGTACCCTGGAAAGGCGAGTGGTGTCCCGAGAGTTGTACTACTTTCTTTGAGAGTAAGTAAAATGTCTAACTGTTGTTTATGTTACAGCTATATAATAACGCATACCTGGTGTGTATCTGGCTGGCGGTGAAAAGCTTATCCCGAGTGGGTTACTGGTTACGACACTCAAGTGGAAAGGCCGAACGGTTATGTTGTGCTCCAGCACACAACGTGAGCCCCGCAGACACATTATGTATGTGTATTGGACGTTTACGTCCTGCAGACACGTATTTTATACGTGTATTGGACAATAGTTCTGCAGACACATATTATGTATGTGTATTGAACAATAGTTCTGCAGACACATTATGTATGTGTTTTGGACATTGGTCCTGCAGACACATTATGTATGTGTATTGGACATTGGTCCTGCAGACACATTATGTATGTGTATTGGACATTGGTCCTGCAGACACACTATGTATGTGTATTGGACATTGGTCCTGCAGACACATTATGTATGTGTATTGGACATTGGTCCTGCAGACACATTATGTATGTGTATTGGACATTGGTCCTGCAGACACATTATGTATGTGTATTGGACATTGGTCCTGCAGACACATTATGTATGTGTATTGGACATTGGTCCTGCAGACACACTATGTATGTGTATTGGACATTGGTCCTGCAGACACACTATGTATGTGTATTGGACATTGGTCCTGCTGACACATTATGTATGTGTATTGGACATTGGTCCGGCAGACACATTATGTATGTGTATTGGACATTGGTCCTGCAGACACATTATGTATGTATATTGGACATTGGTCCTGCAGACACATTATGTATGTGTATTGGACATTGATCCTGCAGACACATTATGTATGTGTATTGGACATTGGTCCTGCAGACACATTATGTATGTGTATTGGACATTGGTCCTGCAGACACATTATGTATGTGTATTGGACATTGGTCCTGCAGACACATTATGTATGTGTATTGGACATTGGTCCTGCAGACACATTATGTATGTGTATTGGACATTGGTCCTGCAGACACATTATGTATGTGTATTGGACATTGGTCCTGCAGACACACTATGTATGTGTATTGGACATTGGTCCTGCAGACACACTATGTATGTGTATTGGACATTGGTCCTGCAGACACATTATGTATGTATATTGGACATTGGTCCTGCAGACACATTATGTATGTGTATTGGACATTGATCCTGCAGACACATTATGTATGTGTATTGGACATTGGTCCTGCAGACACATTATGTATGTGTATTGGACATTGGTCCTGCAGACACATTATGTATGTGTATTGGACATTGGTCCTGCAGACACATTATGTATGTGTATTGGACATTGGTCCTGCAGACACATTATGTATGTGTATTGGACATTGGTCCTGCAGACACATTATGTATGTGTATTGGACATTGGTCCTGCAGACACACTATGTATGTGTATTGGACATTGGTCCTGCAGACACACTATGTATGTGTATTGGACATTGGTCCTGCTGACACATTATGTATGTGTATTGGACATTGGTCCGGCAGACACATTATGTATGTGTATTGGACATTGGTCCTGCAGACACATTATGTATGTATATTGGACATTGGTCCTGCAGACACATTATGTATGTGTATTGGACATTGATCCTGCAGACACATTATGTATGTGTATTGGACATTGGTCCTGCAGACACATTATGTATGTGTATTGGACATTGGTCCTGCAGACACATTATGTATGTGTATTGGACATTGATCCTGCAGACACATTATGTATGTGTATTGGACATTGGTCCTGCAGACACATTATGTATGTGTATTGGACATTGGTCCTGCAGACACATTATGTATGTGTATCTGAACACTAATTCTGTAGACACATAGTGTACCTATGTGTAACTGGAGTCCTATAGAAACATAAATGTGTGGACTTGTTCTTGTAGTATGAGTGAGATATGATGTGTGAAGATGTATGCATACTTTTGAAAGCGAAGTGCTTTAATTTTGGGTGTGAAAGTGGATTTCTGTATGAGGGCCTTGTATGCGTGATGAATAACAGAATAGGCTACGGTGTATGTTATCACGTATACACCGTAACCACTTGTTTCTCACACAGATTGTAATGACGACTACCCTGACAATGCTGGTGAGGTTACAGGTGCTCCTGCTGGTCCTTCTGGTGCTCCAGGTACAGACGGGACCAATTCAGACGAATATGGTGATCAAACTCTCGCCGTACCTGCCAGTGCTTCCAAGGAAGGAGTTCCTGGTGCAGCCGAGGACGGCGCACGATCAGGAGAGGCCGTATTAGGATCGACACCATGACAGATAGTATTCAGTGTCATCATTTGACAACCACACTATAAAAGGACCGTTCTGCGAGTAGATCGGTCATTTTGTCGGTCTGCTTTCGAACGGCGAGGTTGTCAGGCGATCTTCACTATTTGCTATTTGTCGTTATTTTGAATTTGTACATGTGTTATAAAATTAACGGTTGTTTGCTAATGTGATTTTGATGTGTTTATTTCAAATTCATTAAATGTTAAGAAAATTATTAAAATCAGCGTGATTATTGTTTTTTTTTTATTTATCTCTACTTCTGGTTCCTAAAAATAGCTAGTACTCCAACAAACCCAAGTACCTACTTAGCTTTAAATAAGTATACTTACTCGTACGCTTCTTACCATCATCGCATGCCGAGCCGTTTCCCAACTATGTTTGGGGTCAGTTTTCACGGAGCGTTCGTTCGTCTAACGTCGACAACTCATTTTTTGGTAACACAATACAACTTGGCAAGACTGGTTGTCAGACTTTCGGGATAGTTATTGCTTTCAGGCTTCTGACTATCCGTAACGACTGTCAAAGACGAATGACAGCCGGGACCAACGTCCGAGAGGTCTCGATACGTAGGTAATGGAGGGTCACTCACCCACGGATCGACCTCGGCAAGGGATGCTTACACACATAGTTAGAAATATATCTAATGCAATCGGCGGCGGCGCACAGCCTGTCGCGTTGATTATATCGTTTGTCAACCTTTGATTAAAGTATCGATTAAAGAAAAGTGAAGTGTCAGTTTAATTAAATTCCAGTCATAACGTGCTACAGAATTTGGACCTGTCCTCTGTCAAGCCGTTTGTGAACCACCCAACGGTAAGCACATCCTGCACGGCATGCTTCGGACATTTCGGTATAGGTATTACCTAACGATCAAATCAAAGGTGTGATAAATAAATGGATAAAACAAATATTACAACTATTAAAAGTATTAAACCTAATACAAAGAACAACTGCAAAACATTTGATACATCTGAACATTTGATATAATCTTAAGGTAGTAAAATAATATACCTGTATCGAACGTTGTCGAACGTATTTTATAACCCTTCTATTAAGCCGTCCTATTGTTTAACCGAATTTTCAGACGTTCCCACCAAATAACAATAGTACTACACTTACACTAAGTAATAGATAATTAACTTATCTATATGACCGTTGCAAGAGTTGCGACGAGTCTGCAAGCTATCAGAGCTTTTTGTTTATTGCTATCGCAACTTACTCTGCAAGTTTTCTCCGACAGTCATTTCTACATTGTACTGATCACCGACAGGACGTTTCGTTTTCGAGAGATTCGTCGATAGAACGTTTCACCTATAGACATTTCGCCGGCAGAACCTTTCATATGCGTCACTTTCGACGACAGTAAATTACTGTCGTTGAAAGTGCCGCACTGTCGACCGCCGAGCGCCGCACAGTGGATCGTCCCCATACAAGAGGTCGGACATAGAATTAAAAATTGAAAAAGTATTTAATTGAAAAAATGAAATATACAGTTGCATTACTCTATTATGGAACTACAAAAAATGTTACTACAATTTTTTTATTTGACCAGTACTTTATGAGCAATTCGATGAAAACTGTTATTTTTCTATGGAAATGGTCACAAAAATGTCTGTATCTCATGATTCCCTCATTGTTTCGATTTGCGGTTTTCACTACTGTTATTTACCCATTTTATGCCACATTTTCTTCAAGGACACATGGTGCCCCCAGCGACCCCCTTCCGAGATATTTTGCTTTTAGTAACTATACTTTTTATTGTATAACTGATGAAATGGAGGTACATTAAGTATATTCATTACTGAGAATAAGTCATCCCTAAGTAGTTCCTTAAATAACAGGTGCATTTGCGATTACTTTAATGACTTATGAACGCTTCTGTTGCCATACAACAAAAGCGTTAATGAGTCCTTAAGTAAAGATTACTAGTACTTGCTTAATCTAATTAGTTATTGTAATTACTATGTTAACAGCCCTTAATCTCTGCATTGTGATTGGATAATGTCATCATTAGCTTAGTAATGACCGAGTCGAATTTACAATAACACATCGAAAAGAAATAGAGTTTTATGATCAATAAGAAAATATGTAGGTATAAAAATATTTTTTATTTAAATAATATAACACTGTAAAAATAATTTAAAAATAAAACAACTATGTACCCTAAAACAAACTAAAAAATTAAACAACTACTAAGAACTAAATTATAATAGGAAATTAATTAATTAACACGACCATTTAGTTACTAACAACAATAGAAAAGAAAGAAAAAAAAAACATTTATTGGCCGATGGGTGGCATAACACAAAACAAAAAAATAACAGAATAAAAAAAAAATACACAAAAACAAGAAATTAACAAAGAAACTGCTTGTTGCCTATAGGTACTACTGATAAGTGGTCCACTATCTGTGATCCATGAATCAGCAATTTGTGTAAACTTGCTGGCATGTTATACCATGGATATAATTCCACGAATAAATTTGCTGTTTCATCACAATATAATTTAAATTTTTGGACTTGAATTTTTTCGCCTGAGGAAATGCATTGCAAAATAACGGCGAGTCTTCTAATTAAATTAACGTCTAATTTAGTAATTTCCGCAGTCGTTTCAGGGTTTGCAAAAAACCTTCTTGCAGCATTTCCAGTGTTTGTATTGCCACTACCCTGCTTAACAACGTCTAGAAGTAAGCCTGTGCTTCTTCGGAAAGCTTCTTGAATGGCTTCTTTCTTATCTTTAACTTTTTTTTTTATTTTCGTCACCTTTTGCTTGCCATGATTTTATGTCCATTCTGTAAGCAATGTGTAATAAACACTCCATAGACCGAATCCAAGCATGCAATGAACTAAATCCATGCTTGTATAAATCTGTATTCACGGGTTTAGCTCTCACTTATTCCAAGTTATTCATTTCGCTTGGGCGAGCTTTGCACAAATCACACACTGCTGCCGATGTACCAGATATGATTGAATGTACCTTACCATCAATCGTGGTTAGCCATAGATTGTGAGTAACAGTAGCATTGCCGCAATCAGTCGGGTTCAGTTCACGAATCTCGGTCTCAAATATTTCCATTTCAGCCTTAACATTCGCTTACGTTTCTTTCATAAATGTAAATGAAATCGGGCGACAATATGTGGTTGACGATGGCCGACCATTCTGCCACACTATACTTCCACTAGAAGTCACTAACTTAAGCGATACAAGACTTGCCATAAATACACTGGATAAGTCTTGTTCACTTGTTGTTGTCGTTTGATGGTAAATGCTTTGACTTGAAGCTCCATCAAAACCCCATTTACTGTGAAGCACAAGTGGTTCACCAGCATCAAAATTTGATTCAAGTGAATCGATCAGCCTCCTAACTGTGAGATCAAGGAGGGCTTGGATCCGTATCTTTGCGGAAGTTTCAGTCACAGTTATGTCTTCTTTTGCCGGGTAGCATTTAAGCTTTTCTTTAACTAACAAGTAGTAGCTTGGGTATTTCGCATGACCTTCTTTTAAACTAAAGTCCCGAAGTGTGATGTAACGCCACTTGGATAACTGCAAGTAAACGTAAAGAGCAAGTGCTTTGTGAGTAGGAACTTCACGAAGCGAAGGATTCTGCTTAGTTTCCAGGACATTTAAAACTGTTGAGACGTGTTCAGGATTTTCCAGCAAATTTTTCATTATTCTGGCCATATCATTTTTTCCGGCAGACTTAAGTATACTTTCAACAGTATGCAAAAGCTCATCCGGACGACTGCAACTAGCAACATTTTCATTAACACGTCTTCTTTTGTGTCTAGTCGATAAATCTTCAAAGCGTTTGCGAGGAGATGTATATGTTGAAGTTGATGCATCTGATTTTGATGGACTGACTACCTCTTCTGCCTCATTTTCATTTGCTTCTTCAGTGTCAACAACATTTTCTTTAAAGCAATCTGGCCAAACGATATCGGAATTTAACCACTCTCCGTTCTTGTTAATGAACCTGTCGACTGTCCTTCTTGATTGCACCCATTTGGTGTAAACCCTATAGCAAAATCGTCGACACCAGTTCTTGAGATCCGTCACATCACTTTCACTTAACTGGACGTTAGTACTCGACTTCAATGTGTTAAATAAATTGCCATAGTCACGAAGATCTTTATGATTACGAAGAGCAACGTAAAGATCTAGATAAGTAGAAAACCCACGGAAAGCCATAATGACAACACTTGATAGAAGTTATAATTACAACTGAATTACATTTGCTAAACACACTCAAATATATAGGGCAGTAAGTAGGCAACTAGCAATGAATTTGATAAGCTAATGATGACATTAGACAATCACAATGCAGAGATTAAGGGCTGTTAACATAGTAATTACAATAACTAATTAGATTAAGCAAGTACTGGTAATCTTTACTTAAGGACTCATTAACGCTTTTGTTGTATGGCAACAGAAGCGTTCATAAGTCATTAAAGTAATCGCAAATGCACCTGTTATTTAAGGAACTACTTAGGGATGAGTTATTCTCAGTAATGAATATACTTAATGTACCTCCATTTCATCAGTTATACAATAAAAAGTATAGTTACTAAAAGCAAAATATCTCGGAAGGGGGTCGCTGGGGGCACCATGTGTCCTTGAAGAAAATGTGGCATAAAATGGGTAAATAACAGTAGTGAAAACCGCAAATCGAAACAAGGAGGGAATCATGAGATACAGACATTTTTGTGACCATTTCCATAGAAAAATAACAGTTTTCATCGAATTGCTCATAAAGTACTGGTCAAATAAAAAAATTGTAGTAACGTTTTTTGTAGTTCCATAATAGAGTAATGCAACTGTATATTTCATTTTTTTCAATTAAATACTTTTTCAATTTTTAATTCTATGTCCGACCTCTTGTATGGGGACGATCCACTGTGCGCCGAGGCGCTCGGCGGTCGCTACCGCGACACGCTCGCTTCGCTCGCTCGCCTTCGAGCGTTAATGGTCACTGTTCTAACCTAACCTAACCCAACACTATCCTTCGCTGTAGCTGCCAACCTACTATATTTGCTACCAAGGGCTGTCGTCGAAAGTCTATCTACAAAAATTAAACAACATATTTTTCTCACATTTATTATACCATAAATAGACATACAAATTATAGACATTTAGGAATCATTGTACTTTAACACCCGGCGCTTTTTTATATAGCAGCAATTTTTTTTGAGTGGAATAGAACTTTTAAGTGTATTTTTGAAAACTCTAAGCGCGCAGCCATAGATACCGAGAAAAAAAAATGCCAAAGTTTATTTCGGGATTTGTGGGATGATGGGAGTATTATGGTATCACGTGGCGGGTCTTATGTTTCCAAGCAATAATAAGGCGTAGTCGATGGAGCCCCGCGTGTCGGGGCTCCTATGTCTAAATTGTTAAAAACCATTAAAATCCGCTGTCACTATCTGAACGTAAAACGGAACAACCTAAGAGCAAAATTCGTACATTATCTGTCGTAAAATGTCAAGTTTATTACTCAATTTTTTTCCGCTAACGTCTACCGCAGACAGGCGCAACGCGATTCTAGTTGATCAAGGTGTTTGCGCACTGATCACAGTGCTTTCACAAAATATCAATTTTGTGAAAGCATTTCTACATGATGACATCAATAGCAAAAAAAAATTGATGCTTCACACGCACGGCTGTTAAAGTGCAGGAGCCGACATTTATCTAAATTCTAAACATACACAGATAGACATTAATATCTAAATGAGTAATTATTGACTTATTCACTTAACTATAATACTTGCTATGACTATGATAAGTTCATTTACGAACATTTATTTCTAAGATCCCAAGGCGCATCCATTTATATCTTTATTTATAATAATTACGACTAGATTTATATTACAGAATGTGGCGCGTTTATAGTGAAAAAAAGTTTTTGCTCCATTTTTGATAAATTATGTTCATATTTTGATGATTGATAAATATTATATGTAAAATACAAAAACGACTTTTAACACTTTACATTTCAAATAACGTTAAAATGAAATCGATAAGTTCAATAATTTCAATCTTTCTGTGATTGTTATGTTTTTATTATTGTACGCGTGTGCCCGTAGAAATATACAATCTTCTTGCCTATATCTACACTAACAGTTTTTAAATACCGAATTTGTAATAAGTACGTTACACGGTACAATTTTAAGCTTCGAAGGCCCATAGCGTTTGTTTTTATCGATTGACCGCCGTTGACTTTGTGTTAAAATAAGCAATTAACATCCGTCTTATCAATCAATATAAAGTGATTGGAGTTAATATATAATTAATAATGTAAATAAAATAAATATATACCTAAAATAAAATAACAAAGATCTAAAACTAAATTGTCTGTTCGTTGGCTATGTAGTTATTTACGCCACATCCTGTATACAATTATACAGTATACTTATGTTAAATTATACGTATTCGACTAATGATTAATTATACCTACCTATTACTTATGATTAATTATATAGGTATAATTATCATACACTGTAGACAGCGTATGCTGAATTATACCTATGTATGACTACCGTCACCTGCCTGTTATCCCTCAAGGGGTTGGTCGAGGTGACGTTCTACTTTTATTCATCCTTCATATTGTAGTTTTCTGTTTTAATCGTCGCACCTGACCGCAGAAGCGGTCACCTTATAGCTAACTTACACATAGATGTAAAAAATAAATTCACCACTTGAAAAGGGGCTGTTTAGTTAAATACGTAAACGCAAAGAAGAAGCTTCCAATCTGTAAAATGTTTTTATTTAATTTTTTTTTTCCGATGAATCCTTTTTTTATTTCAGTCAGCCAGGTTTCAGTTTTATTAAGCCCTAGCTCCGAAATTAATCTATGGGATTTGTTACCTACCGCCAATTAGCGCCGTAACAAATTATTGAAAAAGGAGTAAACAAAAATAATATTTAGAGATTTTTAATAGGTTTTGGCTCGTTTGCAGTTCGTCCTCACAGGCGTGATGGCTACCATATACCATAAAAAATATTCTTGAGAGCTATCCTGATAAGTAAGCTAAACATAAATTAAGTACCTAGTATTAATATTTGAATGAGTATTTTCCCTAAATTATTTAAATATCAAAACTACATTACTAAGTTTAATTAATTGACTTTATCCACGAATACTTTTAGTATAATTTACAAATAATGAGTATACGTAGTAATACGTATTCTTAATTATTTAATATTATGTTAATGTACGAAGAAATGTCAACAGAAAAAAAACCTGAATCAGGTGCAAGAATAAGCTAAGCTAAAACCAAAGGCTGAAACATCCTATATAAACAGCTTAGGAAATGACAGAACTGTCAGATGGATTTTGAATGTCAATTTCTTTTCGACACGTTTTGAAATAGTAGAGTAGTAAATAAAGTAATTGTTTTGTTTTGAAATATCACAAAGTGTTGAGAATATTATAGAAAAACGAAGAAAATATAAAAAAAAACTACTATCTTACCTAGCCTTATAATATATTTATTTTAATAATATCTTATTGTTTCAATGATAAATATGCTTTAACTTATAACTAGGTTATTCGTACTTCAATAATATAATCAGTAGACTGTGCCATACGTCCTCCAATTAGGTTTTTAGGAGGACCTCAGAATAATGTACAAAAATAAATTTAAAAATAAAAACTACTTCCTAGGTTTTTAATTATGTACTTATACTTACACATGTTTTAATAATAAATCTTATTGATATTTCCATTAATATCTCTTTAACAAAATTATATTCCCGAAATTTTTAAGGACAACATTTTATTTTTTGAATTAATGTTTACAAACATAATTTCACTACACTTATAATGACTAGGTACTACCTACATGATAATTTTCTTAGTCCTGTTTGAATAAGTCATCATTTCTGTACCGATACTTATTATTTTTTTTGGGTGGGAAATCATCAAATAACTTCTCCCGCTCTGGGCGAAGCGGGAGGGTGTGTCAGTCTCTTACTGACTAAAACCCACCCGTATTCCTTCCGTTGCCTGTGTTGCCAGGGGCCTCGGTAACCCTTTGGTACCTTCCCGCAACTCTGTACCGATACTTGCTACCTATTGGTCATTTTATGAATATTTTGACGGTAGTAAGTACCTATTCGATGGCTAATTTGGAATTATACAACTTTAAATTATGATTGTTTTTATTACAAATGAAAATTGGCAATTTACGTGTAAAAAATATTACCGATAAATCTCCTTTTTGTTGTTCCAAAATGCGATCACTTTTCATCGCGTTTTTCACCAAATTTCCGCATACTTTTTAAGTATTCCACTATCTCAGTCACAAATATTTTGCTTTTAGTGTTCAAAAGTGACCACGACACGTCCCTTTAGATAACCCCCAAAAAAGTCAGGACTTTTCTGATCTGGTGAATTTGGGGGTGAATTCAAAATCAAAATCTTAAGTCATTTACTCAAACTAGGCTGAGAATCAGCACTTTATGAACGTCAAAATTACATAAGACAGTCTTCACCTCTTCCTAGTGCTTTAGCTGGGAAGAAGTGGCGCAACTAACTATCCAGCAGCACACCTGTCTGTTCAGTTGACGTGTGTCGGGCATGCCACCGTCCGGGAGAATCAATCCGACACATTATCTCCGGGTGTTCTCGTCTAGCTAACGAAGAGTATTTGCATAGACACAACCTTGTAGCCAGGATTATCCATCAGCAACTTGCTCTGATATACAGCCTTGTAGAATCTGAAGTGCCAAACTACAGGTACGTGCCCGACCCAGTTCTGGACAATGGAAATATCACATTGTACTGGGACCGATCCATCATCACTGACAGGACTATCGTTGCCAATAAGCCTGATATAGTGGTGGTGGATCGAACAGAGCGGCGCGCAATGATTGTTGACATAACAGTCCCTCATGACGGGAATCTCATGAAAGCCGAGAAAGATAAACAGATCAAGTATCTTGACTTGGCTCGCGAGGTTGTCGACATGTGGGATGTGGATTCAACAATCATTGTGCCGATAGTCGTCATTGTTCATTCCGTTTAGGATTTTTAAGATAAAATTACCGAAGTTAATGCGGTAGTCATAGTCATATACGTACGTGGTGCATAACGAATTTGCCACATTTTAAATAAATGGTGAATTTTAACTAACTGTAAAATCCCCCAAAGACGCCAAAAATAATGGTGGGCAAGAAAGTTGTATAGGTACATGTGAGTTGAACACTCTGTAGTTTTAGTTATTTTCGAGGTCCCATATTAAGCCGTAAGTTAGACATGAATGCACCCATTTCAGGCGTCAGTTTTAATTATAAACTCGCGGTTAGTTATAGGAACCGGGCAAGTGTTTAAAATGTTATTCCTTTTCCAATTAGTTATTGGGTATAATTTAATCTAAATACTATTTAATTTTCACAAAATGCTGCGACTATAGTCTTTAGACTATTATCGGGACAATTACTAAAATATTATTATATTTATTATTCGGCATGATATATTAGGACTAGAAAAACGTTGTACGTACAATTTTCAATCCAATTTTTTAAAATAATCCGTATTACATACCTAGTGTACGCGTCATCAAGTTTATAGTTAATTAAATAGATACATTTTATTTTCTAAAGAGTAAGAGGTTGTTGGAATATTTTAGGATTGTATTAAATAATTATTTTTCTTCTTATGCTAAACAAAGAGCCTGTGGATGTAATCTAATAGCAAAAAGTTTACAGGCATGTACTCAAGTAATAATAATAATTTCAAAGGCAACCTGATCTATGAAGCATGAAATAACTGTATAAGATGGGACGTAAAAACGGGCATTACGTATATAAAAAAAAGGAAATTAAAAATATAAAAACCCGACTGCGTAAAAAGTGAATTTAAAAAAGTTGGAAACAAGATTTATACAACTCAATACTATTAACAATCTCATGCAGTCGGAGACAATGGCGCCGATTCTCTTGTTCACAAACTAAAGTAAATTTAAGTTCAGTGCATCTTTTTCTTTCTATTTCATTAAGAAAAGGACAGAAGATACATTTTAGTTTAGTCCTGTCAAATTAATCAGCGCTTGACGTAAATTGACGTAATTTTAGTAGGCAAGTTTTTAATCACATCTAAACTTGTATAGAGTAGTGACAGGAGCTGATTAATTTGACAGGACTAAACTAAAATTTATCTTCTGTCCTTTTCTAAATGAAATAGAAAGAAAAAGATGCACTGAACTTAAATTTAGTTTAGTTTGTGAACAAGGGAATCGGCGCCATTAAGTCTTTATTATTAAATTTAGGAAGATGCCTCCGACTGACCCTTTATTTTGATACCCCATTCGATAGGTATGGGAGACTTTTTTTAAACAAAAATTTAGGCGCCCAAGAACCGCCATTTTGATTTTCTAACAATTAATATACCCAATTACACTCGCGCAATAAAGACGAATCTAACGACATAAATTATCAAAATCGATTCAGGCGTTTAGTAGTTACGAGGGAACACAAAACCCTCCTTAATTGGCTTCGCCGCAGTCGGGTAAAACAAATAAGGCAATAGGCTCGCCCCCTGTTACATGGGACTTAAACTGGCAAAAATTGGGTGAACTATAAGTACACCTCTGCCTAACCTTTCGAGGAATACCTAGAAGTTCTGATTAGCTCTACCTACATGAAGAATGAACTTCAGTTATCTAAAAATTATAATTATTTGTTTACACGAGGCAAGTAGTCACCGACAGCAGTATGGATAAGAATAATAAATTAAAAAGTATGTTAGCAAAAGCGCATAGTTTTTAAAACAAAGAGAAACAGAAAATAAGTATTATTCTATTCTGTTCTACACTTCTGTTTGGCATATTTTTACTACTTTGATGTATTTTTTATACGTACAGTTAATTATTATACCTTATCACTGCTTATTTGTAATTATTACACTTAATTATCTACTTTTATCACACTATATATTTCTAAGTTCATTATAATCTCTTCGGCTTTTTTGTGTTCTAAAATTCTACTTATGAATAATTATGATAATTTATTTATAATGATTATGATAGCTTATTATTATCTACTTATGTATAATCATTTTGGTACCTTATTGTTCCTTTTGTACCTATGTATAATTACCATAGGTACCTTATTCCGACGTAATTGACTATGATACCGTATTGATTAATGCTAATATTTTATTATTACTTACCCATGTTATTTAATCGTAATTATTTACACACTACTCTTTTATTTCTTTGGTTTTTCCACTTCTAAATCCGCATCGATTTACATCATCACTCATGTTACTTAATATGTCAACGTATGATTAAGGACATCGTTAATTTATAATCTGTCTAGCGAGATTGTAAACTATCGAAACATTGGTGCCGATTCCCTTGTTCACAAACTAAACTAAATTTAAGTTCAATGCATCTTTTTCTTTCTATTTCATTATGAAAAGGACAGAAGATAAATTTTAGTTTAGTCCTGTCAAATTAATCAGCGTTTGACGTAAATTGACGTAATTTTAGTAGGCAAGTTTTTAATCACGTCTAAACTTGATTAATTTGACAGGGCTAACCTAAAATTTATCTTCTGTACTTTTCTTAATGAAATAGAAAGAAAAAGATGCACTGAACTTAAATTTAGTTTAGTTTGTGAACAAGGGAATCGGCACCATTGTGAGCATTGCAACAAAACTATATGTATATAGTTAAACAAATTTGAAAAAAAAAAATGATCATCATCATCATCTGCCTGCCTTTTCCCAACTATGTTGGGGTCGGCTTTTAGTCTAACCGGATGCTGCTGAATACCAGTATTTTACATGGAGCGACTGCCTATCTGACCTCCACAACCCAGTTACTGGGCAATACGATACCCCTTGGTAAGACTGGTTGTCAGACTTTCGGGCTTCTGACGACCCGTAACTACTGTCAAAGATCTTCAAATGACAGCCGGGACCAACGGCATAACGTGCTTTCCGAGGCACGAAGGGGTTTTTGTATGTAAAGATGGTCACTGATCCACGGACCAACCGCGGCAAGCGTAGCTTAACCAGGGCCTCAAGTCTGCTATCACAATGGTGTCAGAATGGTCTATTATTGATTTTATAATTGTTGATTTTGACAAGTTTGGTAATCTACTAATATAAAGGCGTCATTAATGAGGATCGGAACAGACCATTCTGACACTATTGTAATAGCAGACTTGAGGCCCTGATCGGTCGACCCGAGCGGCTGTTATTACTTAGCCACAAGCCCCCCATATTAACAAAATAAAAAATATTTTTCCGATATATCTAGACTATAATCTATTCATGCCAAACCGACCAATTGTCACCTGGTATATCGGTCGCACTTTGCGCTAATACCAAATAGCAAAGTAACTGCGACCAACTTAGAAGAAGCGCGGTTGGTCTTAGTTCTAACCTAACCTAACCCATTTGGTCGGGGTGTCCTGGCTTCGTTGCTGCGGCAAATTCGGCTAGCGCCAATATGGGGGTCAATCAGGGGTTCTACTTCCATAATTTCGACGGAAGTTACGGGCATTTGCTACTCCGTATCACTTACGGATATATGATTAGTTCAAGGCCCGAACTAAGAATGAATGACAACACGATTTGACAATTGTCCCTACTCCCGATATGTATTTGCCTGTCCCAAAAATTGAATTTGGTACTTGTTTTGACGAATCAACTGCTTTCGGACGGGCCCGTATCATAGTTGACGTACTTAGAGAGTTGGCCCCCAGAGACGTTCTACAATAAATTCGACAGATTAGGAGCCCTGTCGATAAGTGCGTTCACAATTTGACATCGATAGATTATAAAATACCGAAAATTAATGCGTTTTATTATAACAGTTCACAATTTTTCGATAGTGTCTAATCCCGCTAGATTAAAAACTAACGGTGCTTGCAATCTTACGGTGACATACACATTATTCCTAATTAATTAATAACTATCTTATAAATGCTTTAAGACGCAGACAACACCTAAACCGCGGTCACTGTCAGATTGCATAGAAAAGAAAGAGAAGCGCGATCACACAACGCTTGTAATTTATTGCAAAATATGAAGTAATTATCTATTTACTCAAAATTGAGTTGAGTAATCGAAAATAAAAAACAACCAAGTTCTGCATTCAAATAAGACGTTCTTGTTATTAATCAAATACGTAACGTATGTTCATATTTGATACAGATATTTTGGATTAGAACTCAAAGTAAGAGGTTAGTTTGTATCGAGATTTTGTTCTCAAAACGTGTTTTGGTAACAACCAAGTTCTGGGAAATATGTTCAAAATTAACATATATTTTTTCCGCTACCACAAACTATACAGATTTGGCAATTTTTTTTCTTAAGAGAAGCCTATTTTTGTCAATTGGGTCTTGTCAGCGCCTTAAAGCGGCTACAATCGACTTAGTACCTACTGTATTCGAGTAATCTAACGAAAAGTAAGATCTATTTTTGAAGTGAAACCTTTTTAGGCACGTTGGGCATTTTTCGGATGGGGAATAGCATTGAACCCGCGCTTATACAGATTTGTGAAGCTAAGAAGTTTTACTTCTGACGTGCAGTCCTACGACTGACCGTTTTTTTATGTTATTGGGTTGCAATCAAGCGGTAAGCCCTCCTGATAGTAAGTGGTCAATACCGCCTAGGAACATCTGAAATACTAGAGGAATCGTAGATGCGTTGCCAGTAATAATACTGATCCCTCAAACCCGAACACAACAATGCTGCTGGCTAGGTGAATTGTAATTTTGTATAAACAATTTTATAACTTGTTGTGAACAACAAGTTTACAACAAGTTTACTACTTGTTACAAAAATAGGAATAAATATTTAGTCGTGCATTATTGTGAAGAAACCACATTCTAAGTAGGTATAACCTTACCTATATAATAAGTCCCTGACTATTATTTCGCCAACTAGGTCTTGGTTACAGCTAATTAAAACATTAATGGCATATAGTTCATAATGTTTGTTGCGGGTACCGCTTCAATGTACACTGAGTTCCTAATACTTCTTATATTACCCTACTTTCTTGAATCATTAAGTACTTCTCTTAGTCCTATAAATAAGCTACGTATTACCTAATTGCCTTGCTACCTCGGCTACTAACAGAACAATACCATTTTTTTCTGGACATCGCAAAAGACTATCGGACTCCGGCGCAACGGTAACTAATCCTTGTATTTGCCATACAATGCATTCTAAATTCATTGAAATCATTGTATGGCAATTTCTGTGACTCGGTTTATTTAACCATTAATATTTTTGTACTTTTTTAATATCCTATAAATAGGCTACGTATTCCCTAATTGTCTTGGTACCTCAGCTACTAACATAACAACGCCACTTTGCTACGGGTAATTGTGTAACACACTTTTTTTTTTTTTTTGTTTTTCTTTGGCTTCGCACGGTTTGTGCATTTAGCCAATGTCACGTTTAGGTGTAACACACTTTTTTTTTTTTTTCTTTGGCTTCGCACGGTTTGTGCATTTAGCCAATGTCACGTTTAGGTGTAACACACTTAATAGCAATTGGTTTTAGTTTGACAGTTCAACATCATTCATTGCGTTGTTGAGCAAACAAATTTTTCGAACATATAAAGCAATGGATTAGCAATATCCTTCAAAAGCATTCAGATCGTGATTGTTAGTGTCATAATTAGGGTTGACATCGCAAAATACTGTCGGACTCCGGCGCAACGGTAATTAATCCTTGTATTTTGTTTGTATTTTTTTGAAATCATTGTATGGCAATTTTTGTGACATGGTTTATTTAACCATTAATATTTTTAATACAGAAAAAAAAATGGGGAAAATAGATGTTAATTACATCGGAACTAGAAAATATCTTCCTGCTAGTCACATGACCTGTGCCAAAAGATGGCATTAAAATAAAGTTTTGCGCAAAAATGCTAGTTGGGAGTTATAAGAGGTTCACGGACGATATGGTACTTAGATTTCAACCGTTAAGTAAATAAATATAAATAAATTGTCTGGCGGGCCACAACCCCGTAATGAAAGTTAGACATCAATTTACTTCGTTGGTATGATTGTGCAGATTTGTCGTCAAATTCTGCTCGTGCCATGTAGGCTTGTAGTGGCCAAGTAGTTCTCACATTACCACATAGATGTCGCTACAGTATCTTATACATAGAGTATTTTAGACGTTGGAATCTCATATTTTGCGATATCCATTCAAAATGGCGTTGATATTTTTGTAGCAGACTGTGCCGGCATTGATATGATCGGATAATACCTTATAGACTAATAATTATTGATCTACATCGTGCGATTTATCTACCCTAATTTTCTTATATAATTATTTATTTCTTACTTACATAATACTTACTTATGATTACTTACTTACGCTTTATGTATTTGTTACCTACTTACTTATACTTAGTTATTTTAAGTCTTATCTACTATAATATATTTATCAGCAGAGGAATCGCACCTAACTATTTAAACTATGGACACGCAAAACTTCTTGAATTCAGCATTTTTTTAGATTTAGGTACGGTTTGGCCAGAAGAACTCCGCTACTGAATGTCGAAGTTTGAAATGTCGACGTATGTTAGTTCTAAAGTACAGGATCTCGATGTACACCAGTTCAAAAGTTCACTGGAGCGAAGTATGATTCGCCGACAGAACCTTTCATATAGCGAAGGATAATGTTAGGTTAGGTTAGATTAGAACATTGACCATAAACGATCTCCTCTATTACTCTAATTCTAATGCTTTCTAACTAACGATACGTCGGCCTTGCATACTTCGCTCCAGTGAACTTTCGAACTGGCGTACATCGAGATCCTGTACTTTAGAACTAACATACGTCGACATTTCAAACTTCGACATTCAGTAGCCGAGTCGATCTCTGCAGACGTGATGAGGTATCGATATCGAATGACGATAAAACAACAAATAAATTTAATGTTTATTTGTGGGCATTTTTTTTATATTTTATAATATTCGTCTTAACTCTCAAAAATACCGAATTTAAATATTAGTTTACGGTAGACAGGTAGACAGGCTTTTTAAATTTTGCAAATTGCTAAATCATAATTTAGAGTTTTTCCTAGGCTGATGCCACACGCTGATTGTAGTCAGAAATCGTTTTATTTTATTTATTTAATAAACGAATTTCAGATGACTTGCGCAAAGGTTTGGAGATTTAGGCCCGTGTTACAGAACCTTACTCTGGCTTTAAACTCAATAGTTTTAAATAATGCTTATGTCTTGAATGAGGTTCTATAAGACCGGGGCCTAAGTGCAAACTTAGTCAAATACGAAAAATCTGATAAGCAGATCTTGGAGTTCAAATTGATACCTGGTAAATGGTATCTACACAACATTAGATTTTGTTTATACTAAACCCGAAAAGGGGTCATTGTACTCATCATTTTGAGCAACTTTTTCTATGGGACCAACCTTGAAATCGCGAAAAAAAAATCAGCTGTTCCATACATTTTGTCGATTTAAGTGAACACAAATGTATGGAACAGCTGATTTTTTTTTTCGCGATTTCAAGGTTGGTCCCATAGAAAAAGTTGTTCAAAATGATGAGTACAATGACCCCTTTCCGGGTTTAATATAAACAAAAACTAATGTTGTATAATACGTTCATTCTCTAATTGCACGATTATTGTCATCGGATTATGAGTTTTATAAGCAAGTAGGTACCTACCTACTTAGAGACACTTATGCCTATTTTCACCAACACTAGGTGACACCTAAATGTAATATCAATAATGTACCGTAATAGGCTCGCGCGTGGTTGGTCACAGTTCCAACCTAACCTAACCCGTTTAGGCGAGGTATTGTAGCTTAGTTACTGTAACCAACTATGCAAAAAGCCCAGAAACTTAAAAAAAGGCTTAATTATTTTTCTTTTAAAGTCTTCGTCATTAGAAGGTCGATTAGTTTTTCGAGGATCAGTTTAATATTTCCCATATCTAAATAATATAATGTTTCCACTGCTGGGACACAGGCCTGCTCTCGGTGAGAGGGAGTGGACCTTAATACACCACGCGGGCCCAGTGCGGGTTGGTAGATGTCACATGTCGTCGTGGTTCTAGGACATGCCGGTTTCCTCACGATGTTTTCCTTCACCGTTTTGAGAGCAGTGGTGATGAAATATTAATTATTTTAAACTCTCGACGCTGAGCCGAGCGTGCTCTTTCGTGTAGGCATTACATATTGGTATCGCTTAGTGGGCGTTTTCAAAGAATACTGCATCGACAGTCACCCATAGAAAATAGTGGCAAATTTGTAACTAGAGGTCATATATTGTGCGTATATCTAATTATATACTAACTACAACTAATTACAATAAATTTTAAAACTAACAGAACGTGTACTCACGGCTTTTTACCTGTTTTCCTACCTAATTAAACCATTCCTTTTATTTTCTTTTTCACTTATTTTCTAGACCTTAAAACTAATACTCGGCTTTATCACCTGTATTTTGTATAGGTAATATTAAAATTATATCTCTGTATCTGCTCAATTCAACTCAATTGCTATATTATATTTATAACTATTTGATTCCACGCGGTTTTTTATTTTTTTTTATTTACATTTTAGCTCTTACTTATTATATTATCAAATTAAACTTTATTATGCTTTATTACACCGAGAAAGCATGAGGACACCTTTACAAATAAAATACGATAAAAAAGGTTAGAAAAAGACTAACTTTTGATTTTACAAAATGGCGAACTGCGAGCGTTTCTGAAACCGTTCATGCGCGCAAACGCGCGGGAGTTCTGTCTTAAATATTTTTGTTTAGAAAGTGCTAATTCTGAGCGTAATTTAAATAAATGATTTTTTTTTCATAACGAATTAATTTTCTGGCAAGAACTTACAGGCTTTTACATGAGTTTACAGGCTCTTTCTTTCAGGCTCTAAAAATATTAATAATTATTATTGTTTGTCGTGTTTGACATTTCAAATTATTATTAATATTTTTTATTAACTTTATATTATTATATACATACACATATTATATTTATTGAACTAGCACTTTTTTAAATAATTTACAGTTATCATCAAACTGAGTTAATGAAGACCAAAACATCTGTTCTGATCTGCATAATTGTTATTTTTCGTATTTTCACACCTTAAAATTGTTTACTAGCGAAATTATCAATAGTAAATAAAAGTTTTTATAGCACTTAATGTTCAGGACTTCCCTAAACCGTCTCAGTTAAATAAAACACAATATGTATATAATTACTTACAAACTATCAGAAAAGCGACCGTTCTTTGTTCTTCACGACGAATCACTCTCAGCATTTATATTTATTACAGTCAATGTTGCCAGATTTGTTAAGTAAAGGAAATAATAAGTCTAAAAAACTCAGAACGTATTTTAAACCTTATCGGTAATGGTTTTTTTTAGGTTCTTAATTATTTCTATGCTATTTAGAAGGTATATTACTTAAGAAATGACCAAATAATTAATAACTCCAAAGAAAATATTTATAGTTCTTTAGGTTTTAGACTTCCCCATACTGTTTCGGTTTAACCTTTTGACCGCCACAGTCATGTATAGAGGACAGAGCAAAATGTGCCCAGCACGCCACGGTCACGACTACATGATAGATTTTAAACGAATAATTCGTAGCGTTGGCGCCGAGGGCACGTCTTTGCTTTTTTGACGTGGCGGTCCATAGGTTAATAAAACACAATGTTTATGCCCATAATTACTTACAAACTATTTATCCATCGAGGTAATCGCGTAACACATTTACAATAGCAATGGCTTTCATTTTGACAGTTCAACCACATTCATTGCGTTATTTACGTTATTGAGCAGATAAACTTTTCGAACATATGAAGTAATGAATTAGCAATATCCGTGTTACATCTAAAAAAACTTGAAAACTTATTGTTAACCTTATCGCTAATGTTTTTGTATTTTTTGTTTGTTTTTAGGTTCCTAATTATTTCTATGCTAACATTAGAAGGCATTTCGCGCGTCAATATGTACAATCCACGTCGCTATCCTTAGAAAATATATAACCGCCTGATGTCTGTCAACTGTTGAATGTACAATTATTGTAATACCTACTTACGTCTATAATCTAATAGAACATAGAGATAATACACATAAGAGTGAGGAATAAAAGGAGAATTTAGCCATCGCAAAAATTGTCCGATTCTCATATTAGGAACGAATGGTTTCATTAACTAATTGTAACTATCACTGGAATTTTATGAATACTCTTTCGTTAAGATACGAAAGAAGCTTCAAAGCTGAATCATTAAGATTTTATTTTTCAACCTTATAAGATCATACTCTTTCAAAAATCCTTTTTTTTTTTTCAACTAAATAATATCATACTCTTTTAAAGACTCGACAGTAGTTCTATAAAACTCGTTGTGTATTATTTTTATTGCTCTTGCCTATTGCTACGGTCATCTTTTTATATTTGTTTTTTTTTTTTATATAAAAGACAATTTCAGTAAATACAAATATCCCACTTCGCTTTCCCAGAGCAACTTGAAGATATGTGTAAGAACTTAGAATAAAGCAAGGAAAGGGCAACTGTTAATAGAATCGCTTTGCATGAACGTAATTTGTACATAATCAGAAAAAAAAAGATTTTATTAGTTGCTCAATCACGTATGATTTGTTTTTTCCTGTTCCTTTTAATTTTCATGGGACAGAACCAGGATCTAACTATGTTTGATTTAATTAAAGCCTTTTTGAAATTCTTTAAATGGACTCTTCAAATTAAAATTTTCTTGAGTCGGTTCGGCTTCTCTCTATATCAAAGAGAACATTACCCTTTTGACCGCCACAGTCATGTATAGATGACAGACCAAAATGTGCCCAGCACGCCACGGTCATGACATGTTTTAAGGAATCAAAATCAAAAGTCATTTATTCAAACTTGGCTGAGAATCAGCACTTTTCGACGTTAAAATCACATAAGACAGTCCCCCAAAAACGCTCGCCCTTCACCACTTTCTAGTGTTTTAGCTGGGAAGAAGCAGTGGCGGAACAAACTCCCCAGCAGCACACCTGTCTGTTTAGTTATATAAACTTGATTATAAACAAATCGTATCGTAATCGAATCACAAACATTAAATTACTTGCCATACCTTTGTTAGCTAGCACACGCCCATATACCAAAAAAACAATGAAAACTGTACCTACTCAAGCAGAAATAAGAATTTACAACAAAAACGTAAACAGAACTTAAGATCTAAATAAAAGCCTTCAAAGAATAATTCGTAGCTTGGCGCCGAGAGCACGTTTTTGCTTTTTTGACGTGGCGGTCAAAAGGTTACGCAAGTTTGCCAGTGTCGGTTCTACCCATATTTATGACCATGTGGTGAGCGAATACACTGAAGCATCAAACGTCCTATGGCCCGACGTCGGCCCATAAGGACGAAAGCAATTTCCGACTGTTCTTAAATTTCTTCACTTTGATGTGATTGGTTGAAGCAATATTGCCATTTTGGTATTTTGACAATAGGGTATTTGACACAACCGTGCGACTCCTACGCTTGCACTTCATTGAGTGCGTCGCTTAATCATTCATTTGAAAGTACCCGGAGGCGCCACAAGTTACCGCAAATCGATTGTTGGAAATTATCGATTTTGTATAGGTGGATTACATATGTAGTCCACGCGACCACTCCAGGGTTAAAGAATAGGGTATTTTACTATATACGAGAAAAAATCTATAAGTATATAATTGAGATAGTTTAGGCAAAAAGGAGTCGGAAAATGTTAGTTTTAGTTCACAAAATAACAAAATAAATTTTAAAATTCAATTCAACGTTTTCAGTTTTTTTAATCTGTTAAAAACACCATGAAATAGTAGCCGCCATGTTATTACGTCATACGGCTGTGTAAACTAAAACGAGTCAACTGATAGTTTGATAATAGATCAGCGCATTTGTTTACATACCCAAGTGACGTCATGACCACAGAGCAACATGGCATCCACTGCGTCCAGCGTTTTCGTCAAACTACGCGCGAAATTTGAAAATGTAAAATTTTAATGCATTTTTATGGCACTTATCGATTGAATAAAAATTTTGTGTTTTTTTTAGGGAATATTAGCACTATAGAATTTAATTAAGACACTTTCATAAATGGGTGTAAGACCTTTTGACTATTGGCAGTCCAACCGAAAAATAAACAAATGGTAAACGGTTCCAAAGTGAGAAAGCGGGAAGTAAAGTGGGATATTCCTACCCGAGATCACACTAAACACTAACTATATGGTTATATAAACATTCGGATTAATCCTTAACCTGCCACTTTTCTATGTACAATTTGAGTGGAGAACTTAATATTATACGTAGGTGCTTGATATCTGTGCGGAAATGAGAATAGAACATAAGCCTATATGGAACTCCATTACTGTCATAAATTTGATGATGTCCGATCTACCCAACCAATCTATCTAGAGCCGGCCATATACAGGGTGATTAGTGGTCCAACTTTAAGGGATCGATACACCGTATATTCAGCTATCACCGTATATGTAGGTACCGTAATTTGAACCACTGTTTTCCATAGGTCATAGGTGTGTTTTGGGTAGGTGGGTAGATAATAATAAACATTGGTTGTAACGGGCAAAATGTGGAAATCATGTAACCCCTTATGGGAATACAAACGTGAAGTTACGAGTACGCTGTAATAAATTTATATATTGCTCACCTGTAGCTTCATTTTGTTTGGACCAGGGACATCAAAAAATTCTGACAGTCAATGAGATATATAGAAGAGCTTATTTCTATTGTCATTAACTATTTCTAGACTTAACTGGTATTTAATATTAAATAATGTACGTTACTTACCCGATTTCTTTTTTTAAAGTCCAGCATATTCAACCCTATTTAAACTCTAGCCATTACCCCTATTTAAATTATAGCATATTTAACCCTATTTCAATTATAGCCTATTTGTGTATTTAACCCTATTTAAACGCTACCTATTTAACCCTATTTAAATTATAGCCTATTTAACACTATTGAAATGATAGCCTATTTAACCCTATTTATACTGTAGCTTATTCAGCCATATTTAAACGTTAGCCCTTGATAGCCTTATTATAATAGGGTTAGCCCTATATTAAATATAGGGCTAACCCTATTTAAATGAAGCCCTATTTAAACCAAGTTTTTCCTTCCGTACCAACTGTTGTTTTCTATTTTGTACAATACTTATTTATTTTTCCTAAAGTGAGGGCTGCAGGGTGACATTAATGTACTTTCTTGTAACTTAGCCTTTGATTGCTCATAACGACTGTCATAGATAGATTTTTAAATTATATTTTGTTTTTGTCATTAAGTAGCATTATTGTCTCATTTTTATTTCAGAAACATATTTTTTTTCTATCCGTTATCTTTTGTTAACACGTAATCAAACTGTAATTACAAAGGGAGCTGGCCCAGAGATACAAGCTAACAATCTAGTTCAGGAGACTGAGCAATTATGTAACAAGCCATATTTAAGAATAATTATCCTCTACTTATAATAACTATCATATCCCGTAAATAACTACTTTCCTTATGTCTTACTATGACTAGTACTTACAGTATTTTTATCTCACGAAGCGACAGGAAGTCGGAAGTGTGTGTATGTGTTTTATGCTGACGCTACTCGTCTTCACGCACAAGTCAAGCGTGCGTCGCTACGTCAGATAAAAATACAATAACCACTAGACTATTTAACCCTATTTTTAATTTCACAAAATTAGTTGCTCGTGTTATTACTATATGTACAGTACTTATTAATGTTTCCTTAACTCTTTTGGCGATGACTCTTGTTGCTTTATAATGATGCTTAAACTCTACTTAATATTATGCTGTAAATACACTACTATTTTTATATCCTTACCAGTAAATTAAGGGCATGGTTAATTACTATTATAGAACATTTTTTTTTCTTTATTATTCGAGTAACTTGTATTTTTGTATGCACGTGTTTCCGTGACAAATAAACCTGTTATTATTTATTTTTGTAGTGAATTATTAAATTGATAAGTTCTTAATTTTTTGTCATCAACACACACCTTTTATTCTATTCGTTCACAACTTTAAGTTTAATATGCTGATGTGTTAAAATCATATAAGTATTTCATCATTCACAGAGTGGAGGCCTGTGTCCCAGCAGTGGGAACAATATATATTATACTGATTAAGATATTTATTAGAACTAGTAACAGATAAAATATTACGCTTTGTCTCTAAAAAAGAATTTAGAGACAAAAGAAAATATTGTTTTTATTATTTGGAAGAAAAATACACATTGCGCCAACCCCAAATAAATTGGGATAAGGGCAGGAGAATGATGATGGTTATATATTTTGTATATATATGTATATATAAAATACACTTTCTTTTCTGTAGCAATTAAAAACTAGTAGTGTAGTTACTTTTTTATGATTAAATAGCAATACTCTATTCAATGAAGCAAAGACAAAAAATGTAAACAAAATAGGTAGCTGATTTTATTATCTGTGGAGGTTTATCCCGACCGCAAGAAAAATAACGTCTTTTAACATATTGTTAGTTTTAAATGTTCCTTTGTTTACTGTTTGTTTTCCTGTGCGTATCACGAATATATTTTTTTCTTTCTTTCTGGGTAGTAGATGTACTTACAGAGATATCCCCTTTGTTAGAATGTTCAATTTATTTGTATGTGTTTGATGAGAGCAATGATTTCGTTTCCGTGCTAATTTATATTTTTCTCAAACCTTAGAAGAGGCTTTGCATCTGATTTTTTGACATCTTCGAGATAAAACCTACAAACAAAAAATCTACCTATTATAGCTTTTTATTTTTGATTCACAGAATTCTAATCCTATTATTTCAAAAATATGCTTAGTAATTTTAATTAATATCGTAATTTATCGTAATCGTATTACGCTTAAATATGTCCTTAATATTAATTTACCTGCCCCACTTGCAATGTATTTTTATATGTACATTACTTATGATTTTTGTCCTTAACTATTACCTCATTATCTTTCTCCGTCATTCATACTAACGCCTGTATTAAACAGTATCTGCCTAATTACTAATTATATTTAATAATGACCCAACGCTTCATTTTCATAAATTATTTACAGTTATACTTAGTTTATTTACCTATTCTTTTTGTTTATGGTATGGGATTTAGCGGTTGTAAACGCGACTGCTGAGCCTTAGGGTCTTAGAGTCGACTCCATAATTTGTTACACATAAGAAATAATAACTAAAATAATCAAACCCAAAAATTATTTTTTTAATTTCATCCAGTTTAAAACAGCTTTTTTGCTGACTGTAGGGGCTGACGAAGTTTTAGTAAAGGTTTTAGTAATCTTTAGTGTTAACCAGACTTCGGTCGAGATTTGTAATAAAACAAAAATAGTTAATGGGTAGCTGCCCTAGCTCTAGTCTCTGCCCTAATTATTATCACTTATAATTAATAAACCTAGTTTTGATCTATGATCATAGTCCTAATTTTTAACTCTGCTTAATAATATCTTATTAATAAACGAATTACACGTGCTTCAACTTAACTAATATGTAACATGATCCAGACTAATAACTGCCAATATAATTACCTTTTTCCTTAACTTTATATTCTAATTAAACCTACAGTATTTTTAACTCACAAAGCGACGCGCGCTTTACTTGTGGTAACCAAGTATACAAACACGCTGTGAATGTGTGCGTGAAGACGAGTAGCTTCAGCACACAACACACAACACGCACACACACACACACTTCCAACTTCGCCATTGCCATTGCCTTGAACGATACCGAGATGAGAGCTCCTGCGCTTACACACACATACACAGCGTGCTTGTACACTTGGTAACCACAAGTAAAGCGCGCGTCGCTTTGTGAGTTAAAAATACTATAATTATAATATCTACAACTAATTTGATTTCTGAACATCTGCTTATCCAATGTATAATATTTACAGTTCCTTAACTTATAACTAATAACGTTTATTCATTAGTAAGTAAGAAATATATTTCAAATTCGGAGGGCCACACACTACTTAAGCGTCGCGTCGCTTGTATCTTGAGGCTCGGGAAGAATTAAGAATTTAACAAAGATAAAATGGTTACCTTACTGTTTGAGTATTAGGTTAAGATTATTACTAGCAAGAGAAATATCTCTAAAGTTAAAATAAAATAAACTATACTCCAATTAATCATTCACTGGATTTAACTGACAGGTGTTAAAGTCAGTTAAAGAAAGGTCTTTATGGTCACCAAAAATATATTTTTTTTTGAGAATGTTTAAAGTTAGATAAATATGTCATACTGCTCCACCCGCAGCGACCTAGGTCACATAAATTTACTGTCAGTGACTTTTCGTCTATGGTTTTAAGAAACGCTTGCACTACAAATCACTAAATGCGTTTAGCGCTAAACGCTTAAAACATCGTTCCGTTTCTATCAATCGTTTGTAGATGAAAGAGACAAAATGATTTTTAAATTGGTTAAGCGTTGAACGCATTTAGTGATTTATGGTGCAAGCGGACCTGTAAAATAAGTGTGTGTTAAATGCAAAGTCTAAAAAACGATAAATATGTCTTATTATCATCTTACAAAGTGACAGCCTGTGAAGTGACCTGTCAGTTTAAACCTGAGAATAAATAATTAGACCCCAAAATAACTTATGATTAAAATATTCTAAACTAATCTATTTATAAAGGTGTTATTACACTCATGCGATCGACGTCATAACCATGTTTTGATCAACGTTATCGAAGTTGGTGTAAAAAGTTGGTTGAAATTGTTTATTTTATTTATTTTCTTGCCAAAACCTGGAGATACATACACATACATAACATCGCGCCTTGTTTCCCCGAAGGGTTGGGCTGAGGTGTACCTGTAGTACACCCACATTTCACCAGTTATGTTTTTAGGTCCCATGTAATAGGGGGCGAGCCTATTGCCATCAACCGGGCACAAAACAAAACAAAACCTGTAAATTTATTATTATTTATTTATTACACATATAAACGTCGCTTACAATGGGCCTTATTAAAAGGCTAAAAGTCCCTCAAAGGGACAATGGAGAGGATATGCTTGGAGTTTCCCTACGTGATCGAATCAGAAATGAAGAGATCCGCAGGCGAACCAAGGTTACCGACATAGCCCGAAGAATTGCCAAACTTAAGTGGCAGTCGGCAGGGCACATTGCTCGCAGAACAGATGGCCGATGGGGCCGGAAGATTCTGGAGAAGCGACCGCGTACCGGAAGACGTAGCGTTGGAAGGCATCCTACAAGGTGGACCTTGTGAAGGCGGCAGGAATCCGCTGGATGCGGGAAGCATAAAACCGGTCGAAGTGGCGGTGCTTGGGGGAGGCATATGTCCAGCAGTGGACGGCTGAAATGAGTGAGTGAGTGACACATATAAACCTTCCGGAATAAATTCTTTAAATGATGGTGAAACCTGAATCAAAATCGGTTGCGTCGTTTAAAGAACAACGCGGTCACACAGACAGTCTTTTAGTTCTTCTAACTAAACAGACAGCTGTGCTGCTGGGGAGTTTGTTCCGCCACTTCTTCCCAGCTAAAGCACTAGGAAGTGGTGAAGGGCGGGCGTTTTTGAGACACGAAAACGCGATTTTAATTTTTATATGTATAGATTTAAAAAAAATGCAATAGGTACATGTTAGGTTCCCAGTAGTTTCTGCTCTAAACTCGAACTTTGGTTTCGCAGAAACGACGCAGCATTGTTCAAGATCATTGAAAACTGCAGCTTGGGACAATGAGCAATGGGACTTAAACTTAACTAGTAAAATGTGAGTGTATCTCACATTTTACTAGTTAAGTTTAAGTCCCATTAGAGTAATTCTCAAATCAACCTTCTTCTTATATCAATAGTTTTTAACTATGTAGATATTAAAGCTGCAGTTTTCAATGATCTTGAACAATGCTACGTCGTTTCTGCGAAACCAAAGTTCGAGTTTAGAGCAGAAACTACTGGGAACCTAACATGTACCTATTGCATTTTTTATATATATAGTTTTTATAGATAGGTAATACATATGGCTAACAACCTTCTGGAGAACACAAGCGTGAAGTTATGTTTTAAGAATTGTTTTTGAAATAACCGTTATTTTTTTTACCCATTGGAAACGACCAATTAGAACCGTACGCCTAGCTTCTGATGTTCCCATAAGTGCCCATGTAGGATGTAAAATGTTTTTTATAATATTTTGAATTTTGATTCATCTTTGCTAGTTTATTTATTGATCGACTAGCAAGAGTCTGATCTTTGTCTATAGATCGATGCTCAATCGATGAACGACCTCTTGACCTATGATAATTCATTCACAGTTATTAGAGAGCCTTATACCTAATTATGAATAGCACTTATCGGTTAAAACTAATCATTTTCCCTGTTACTAGATTTCAATTTATATATTTTTTTTATATACAGCTTAATAGATTTATATTTACAGCTTTATATTTTTTGGAATAACTGCCCTTCTTATTAAAGTACACTAATATAATTTTACAGCTTACAGACCAATTATTAATCTAAGGTTTGTTGATATTTAACAACCTGTAATACGACTACCGATTTAAAAAAATACGAAATCGACGTAAATGTGATTTGTGAGTGATGTGATGCGATGTGTTGTGATGTGATGTGATGTGATGTGATGTGATGTGATGTGATGTGATGTGATGAGATGTCTATGTGATTATGTAGGTTTAAATAGTTAATACTATGCTCGTTACCGAGTTGTAATCTGACCGATATCATTGTGTTTTTTTGCATACATAATATATGTATGGTTCCTATTTTACGGTAAAAACTACTTATTATTATATAATTATCAAACTACGCTATTTTTTAATTTAAAATTGATATTTTACAACCTCTTACTCAATAGATAAATAAATATCTCAATATAACACACTAAACGTTATGAGACGAGATAAATAAACATCTTAACGTGTGCTTTGGCTCAGACATGTTCCCGTCTCTGTCTTGCACTTGCAGTTTGACAGTTGTGCGACAGTGACAGCGATACTGCTTCGCCTAGTATACGTGCTACGTAATATCTATTCATCTCAGCCTAAGTGTAGGGATTTTTCTACCCGCAGTAGGTCTATTTGATACCTACTTAGCTTAGTACTTAATCATCACTGAACGTGCAGGTCCACTAAGCATTAAGGCGCTAACACTACAAATGACCAAAATGGCCAAATCTGACAATAGTTTGTGGTAGCGGAAAAATATTTTTATAATTTTGAACACATTTCTCAGAACTTGGTTGTTACCAAAACGTTTTTTGAAAAAATAATCTCGATACAAATTAACGGTACGTAAACTAACCTTTTACCTTGAGTTCCAATCCAAAATGTCTGTATTAAAACGTACGTTACGCATTTAATTAATGACAAGAACGTCTTATTTGAATGCAGAACTTGGTTGTTTTTTATTTTCGATTACTCGACTCAATTTTGAGTAAATAATTATATAATTGCTTCATACTTTGCAATAAATTGCCAGCGTTGTGTCATCGTGCTTCTCTTTCTTTTCTATGCAGTCCGACAGTGACCGCGCTTTAGCTGTTGTCAGCGTCTTAATTAGTTTAAAAAAATATCCTTCTTTCTGACAACACGGCAGGTTTATTAATTAAATTGACACGAGTCATCGGCCCGTTGTCTATTATTAATAAATAATACGTATAATAATAGATTAAATAGAAATGGAGTGCGCAGTGTCAGCTGGGTTTGACATGATCAACGCAAACAGTCCTTTTACAGTTGCAATAAAGATCACTGGAGTTGTGATAGTGAAGCAAATCAGAGGTAAAATAACCGTGAAAGGACTGTACCTTGAGGGTTTGTACTGAATCACCTTTTTTCATGCTCTATCCTTTTTTATCGTTCAGGATCGTCATTTCCTAGAGCGAGAAAGATAGAGTGCGCGCGATGGGATCATCGATGTGGTCGGCAGTATTCGGCTCCACGGCCATAATGCAGTCGCCGGAGGCAAGGGAGTGCCGACGTGCTATCGCACGCGATCGTGTTCGACAGCACTCAAAGGCGACAGCGCGCGAATGTTCGCTGAAGCACGCGGAAGCACGCGATAGCACGCTGTAGCACGCTGTAGCACACGCGGCATGTTCTGTTCCGTGCTGACAGCTGTGGGTCAACGTAAAGCTACGGCTAAACCAACGCGTTCAACATGCGTCCGCGGTGGCGTGCAAATCTTATGCGTTCACTTAATTTCACAGAACGCTCTGGTGTGAACCAGTCCCTACAAGATGTAATAAAGAACAGAACGCCACCGTGCACGCAATCGCGAACGCGTGTTGAATAAGACTATACATGAAGGGTACAAATAAATGGAAAAGGCCAGCCTGGTTTTATTTGGCCGGATCAGATGACTAGTTATTTTTTTAATTTTCTTGTGCATCGTTCGTTTTTACCGCGGTATGTATGCCATAGGGCTGGAGACCCTAATATCCATATTTGGTACAGATTTTTAGAGAAGATTGAGAGAGATAGAGAGTCGATATACGTCGTCCAGTCGATACTGATCGTCTCTAAACATAATCGACTCATCGATGAACATATTTCGGCTGCACTGGGTCGACTTATCCCTTAAATATCGATTAGCCGCACAATTACAGATAATGAGAACATAAAACTGATCATGTATAATATGTGGTAACTTTTACTCCAAATCTTCAAACCGGACAAAAAATAAACGATTAAATATCTAACAGAACCAGGTCTTAACAGGCGGTTCACCAACCGCCGTAACCTCATGTCAGATAGCGCCTGCAACACCAAACTTAGCCAAATCAGGTACTTCAATATCGTCCAAATCCTTCATTGAAACATAACCGGGTCCGTCCCCTTTTATCGGGATATAACCAGTTGAATCTGGTTTGATCGGGACATAGTCCTCCGTACCATCGTTCAAGTCAATTATCGGTTCCTTTTTGTCGATTTTGGCTTCGTTCAACAATTTAAGGGATTCTTCGAGTAAATGAGTGCGGTGTTCGGGAGTGTGACCACTGGTGGACGGGGTCCTGTCGGAGGACTTGCGGTGGTGCAGCGAGTTGGTGGCCGAGCCCGCGTAGGGCGGCGGCTGGGGCCGGTTGTAGTTGCTGGCTAGGTTGCTCGTTGATTTCGGGCTGTAGGGACGCGCTAGGCTGTTGTTGGGGCTGGAAGAGAAGATATTGGTTGATATGATGGCTTTGACCAATGATAATATAAATAAAAAGCGGTAGGTACACATTACCTACCCAAAATTCGTTCTTCAAAAACAGCACAATGTTAATGAAATACTATTAGAGGACACGTGGAAATAGGACAGCACGTCGTAATCATCGGAAGGGAAAATAGATAAGACGAAAAAATTTGGCTAATTAGGCAAAATTTGACTTGCCACTTGCGAAGCGCGTATAAAACCTATCAACCTTTTTTTACTTATAATAAATATCATTGGCTTTGCCACCAAAAATACAAAGAACGAAGATTTTATTACGCGTTTAAGTTAAGATTTGAGCAGCGGTGGCCCAGTGGTAACGGCCGCGAGTTACGAGTTGCAGGTTCGAACCCTGGCAGACGCTTTACTTTGTGTAAATTATTTCATCACCACTGCTCTCAAAACGGTGAATGAAGACATCGAAAACATCTGACATCTACCAACCCGCACTGAGCCCGCGTGGTGGTTTACGGCCCACTCCCTCTCACAGAGAGGGGGCCTGTGTCCCAACAGTGGGAACATTATAGGCTAATTATGCTATATAATTATGTATTTAATTGTTTAGTAGATGGTACCAACCTGACTCCAAGGCTTTTGGTGCTGGTGTTGTCAGCTACTTGAGTCTGTTCAGTATTGCCAGTGCCGTAACGACACATCTCCACCTTTGATTTGTGAGCCCTGGAATATTTAGTATATCTTTATTGTTGCTTAAAATAAAGAAAATATGTCAAGTTATTGAATATTTAGCATTAAATTGTTAGTTTCCATTTTAAACCTATGGGAAATCCCTACTCTGTTATCATGTCATATCAAGAAATTTGAAAATAATAAAATATTTTGTTATCTGTGTCGTCCATAATCAGCATATAACATTCCCACTGCTGGGACACAGGCCTCCTCTCTGTGAGAGGGAGTGGGCTGTAATCCACCACGCGGGCCCAGTGCGGGTTAGTAGATGTCACATGTCTTCAAATTTTTGGTTCTAGGACATGCCGGTTTCCTCCCGATGTTTTCCTTCATCGTTTTGAGAGCAGTGGTGATTTAATAATTTACACAAAGTAAAGCGCCTGTCAGGGTTCAAACCCACGACCTACAACTTGTAAGCCGCGGCTGTTACCATCACTGGGCCACTACTGCTCTACGTATCCGCGTCATATTTACCGCAAATAAACGTATTTTCTTTCATTCTTTTTCTTTCAAATTAAGTAGCAGGCACACAGTCAGCGCATAATAGATTTTTTTTTGTGCATATTTCTGAAATTAATTAATGTTTTAGTAAGCCCATTTTGTAGTTAATATTTCCACTTTGAAGCATGTTAGTCACCACAAATAAAAATAATAATATTTCGAACCTATCAGGTTTTCTATAGTCGAAAAATATATCGAATATATGGTCCAGAAAATATTCTAATTCCGGATCTCGTCTGAAATAATAACAAATAAAAATAAATAAAGAAGTAGAAAAAAAAAAAACTTAAACCCGTACTTACGTAGCAAAAAAAAAATCGAAATCTGAAGATAGGTCACTAAACCAAGTTGAAAGGTGAACGGCCACTGGTCCGCACCGGCCGCAACGCACGTACGACACGCATCGGATTTTAGTTTGCTTTATATGAATTCTTATATGCGTCCACTATCTGTACCGCCACCGAACGCTCGGTTCATCCTAACTAATTCCTAACTAATAGAGATAGGTCGTAGAAACCATAAATAGTTTCAATAACTATGTATTAGCGTAATACCTTAAATATGGTATTGGTTTCCGCAATAACTATGCATTGCTTGAAACTATTTATTGGCTTGATACACGATAACGAATTGCGGAGTACTAGCGACATCACCCGATTGATGCCCGATACGGTCCACGATGTGGTCCGCGGGCAGACTAATTTGTAGCCAATCTTAAGCCTGGATGAAGTATGAAGGAAAGTTCATTTCCTCAAAAATGTAAACAAAAATTTTTAGTTCAACTTATTTTGAATACCAACCAGACGTTCAAATATTGAACCCGAGATCAGAATCACCAGTACATGATTATCTTACGTAATAAATTGTTTGAAAACCATTTCAATACCTAAGGCGAACTTGGTGCTTGTTATCCGACACATAGTTATCAAAATAAATATGTAATTTCGACATATCTATTTTATACAAAGCGAACTCTGTGCTCGGTATCACCAATACATAATTATTAAAATAAATAGTTTCAAACCTAGTATTGGTAATCATACCAATAAATAGTTTCGGTGTTACGAATTCGCATACCGACCCATGTCTACTAACTACTATCATACATGCGAAAGTGAGTTTTCACGCTTTCACGCTAAAATGGTTAAACGGATGTGGATGAAATTTGGCACATGGGAAGACCCTGACCTGGTTTAGGACAGAGGATACTTTTATCCCGATAATCGCAGACGAAGTCCCGGACTGAAGCTCGTTTCTTCATGCAAAGCAGACCAAAATCCGTTGCGTGCTGTGCGTGTGTGGCGACATCTACATCGCCACATGCGAATTACGCATCACACTGACGTCACGCATAATCCTGCATCGCGCAAGCAGAGTTTATCGCGCAACTAGCTTATATACAACATCCCGACATCAACCGTCAACCAGACACGACACCCGTGTGGTCGATCCTCCCTTTTCTATGGAGGATGAGTGAACTTTACACCCTGTCCCTCATGCCGATACGTGCGTTGCGGCCGGTGCGGACCAGAGGACGTTCACCTTTTGGGTGTAACTACAGATTGCGATCCATGACACCAACTGTCAAGATCGATCCAGATTGGTGCATGGCAGTCGAGTTATGTTCGTAGATCGACCATCGATTATTGCCTTGGAGCAATCAATAAGAAGTTGGCCGGCCCACTTTTACCGCTAAGTAGCGTTGCTGTGTTCCAATTTGAAGGGTATGTGTGGGTGCCGGCGGTAATAACAGCAACATCTCTAAACATTTTCAGCTTTACCTCTGTAATGGCAACGCACTTATTTTTTTTTTGGGTGGGATTATCAAATAGCTTTTCCCGCTCTGGGCGGAGCGGGAGGTTGTGTCAGACTCTTACTGATTAAAACCCACCCGTGTTCCTGCCGTTGCCTGTGTTATCAGGGGCCGCGGTAACCCTTTTGGACTTTCCCGCAACCCCGGCAGGATGGCAACGCACTTACGATACCTTTGGTACTACAAACATCAGCGGGGCAATTGCGTAACACATAAAATGACAATTGATCGCAACGGTTTCATTTTGACAGTTCACCCACGTCCATTGCGTTGTTTATCAGCCGAATTTTTCAAACCTATGAAGCAATGGATTAGCAATGTCCTTCAAAACTCTCGGATTGTGATTTAACCTGTGTTACGCAATTAGGGTTTTTGGTCCGACGGTGAGCAATGGGTAGCACGCCGTCCGATAAGGACCAGGCCCGGGTCGACGGCGCAACTTGTTCCACGCGCGCCTCAAAGGGATGTCAGCACAAGTGTAGGGTCCACTAGTGCCGATGCCTGCCGGGGTCGCGGGAAAGTCCGAAAGGGTTGCCGAGGCCCCTGGCAACACATCTGACACCCTCCCGCTCCGCCCAGAGCGGGAAAAGTTATGTGATAATTCCCACCCAAAAAAAAGGGGGTGCTAGGTCCGTCGGCTTGTTTGACACCCAAAAACATAACGCCTAATACCTAACATGAAATGAAATGTAATTGTTTATTAGGTAAAAAGGATATCGAAATCACTTTTACACGTCTTATTAAAATATATTCAAAAATAATCTAGATGGAGACGACATTTCCTATAATGAATTTAAAAAAAGGTATGTATACTTACACAGTAGCATGTAGCGCACAAACTGCAGCGGTAAGGGCGGTGACACAGAGTAGCATGAGAGTCAGAGGTACCAGGACCGCCGCAGTTAATAGCTTGCCGTAACTGCGAGATGGTAGGGATTCCTGGAAATGGAGATAGTATGCTTATAAGTTATAAGCATTTTTGAAGTTAAAACTGCTTCAGGCACGTTGGGCACTTTTGGGATGGGGAAGCACTGAACTCGCGTGACCGTAAACATATCAATTCCACCAATTTCAAACAAGTTCCGAAAGTTTGCGTTTAGTGAAGATATAGTTGGTTCCATTATCCGAATAAACCTTACTAACGGAACCGCGTCGCGACAGAAACCTCTTGAAAGCCCCCATAAAGCTGGCTGTGCTTAGGTCACCAGCCAATTCTAAGTATGTGCACAGCGCGCGTAGTCAAACAAACGAATAAGCATACATATTATGCCTTAGTTGAACGAACACCTCGGTCACGAGTCATTATAACCTTAAATGGGCCAGCGTAAAGCTACAAATATTATCTTCCTCAAGCTTAGCGTACTCACTTGGGAAATAAAAAGGTTGAAGTTCACGAAGTACTAATAATTCATCGAAGTCATAATATGCTAATAATAGTCATAATACTTTTTAAACTGTTCCCTAAGAGATTCGCAGCGATGAAGAATTAATGGCTCTGACAGCTCTCTTTTGAAAAATAAAGATGGATTCCATGTCAGTAGCCCGACCCCACAGTAAAATGCCATTCGACATCATCATCACTTCAGCCGAAAGACGTCCACTGCTGGACATAGGCCTCCCCCAAGCACCGCCACTATGACCGGTTTTGTGCTTACAGCATCCAGCGGATTCCTGCGGCCTTCACAAGGTCATCGGTCCACCTTGTAGGAGGCCTTCAAACGCTACGTCTTCCGGTACGCGGTCGCCACTACAGAACCTTTCGGCCCCATCGGCCATCTGTTCTGCGAGCAATGTGCCCTGCCCACTGCCACTTAAGTTTGGCAATTCTTCGGGCTATGTCGGTAACCTTAGTTCGCCTGCGTATCTCTTCATTTCTGATTCGATCACGTAGGGAAACTCCAAGCATAGCCCTCTCCATTGCCCTTTGAGTGACTTTTAGCCTTTTAATAAGGCCCATTGTAAGCGACCAAGTTTCAGTGCCACTGGTCAAAGACTTTCGTCTTGAGACACTGCGGTATGTGGGATGAGAAGATATTGCGTAGCTTCCCGAATGCTGCCCAGCCGAGTTGGATTCGAAGATTGACCTCTTTCTCGAAGTTGGACTTACCTAACTGGACAGTTTGTACTAGGTAAACATACTCATCCACAACTTTGAGCGTAGCGTCCCCGATCTTCTTGAGAGTTTAATATGACGTGTAAAAGTGATTCTGATATCCTATTTCCAGAATAAACAATTTCATTTCATTTCAGTGGGTGTAACATGGGTATTTGACATGACCTTTGTCGTGTCCATGTTCATTTTAAGACCCACTCTTTCGGAAGCTCTACAGAAGTCATCGAGCATTGTACTGAGTTCCTCCATAGTCTCAGCCATAACAACTATATCGTCGGCAAACCGAAGGTGATTGTTGTACTCGCCACTAATGTTGATGCCTGGCCCTTTCCAGTCCAGAACCTTGAAGACATCCTCCAGTGCAGCGGTGAACAGTTTCAGAGAGATAACGTCTCCTTGCCTCATACCTCGCTGCAGAAGGATAGGTTTTGAGGTCTGGTCCTGGAGTTGAACTGACATAGTGGCGTTTTCGTACAGAAACTTAAGCACCTCGATGTACCGATAGTCGATCTGGCACCGTTGAAGAGACTGCAGTACAGTACAGCCCATGTCTCGATCGAATCGAAGGCTTTTTCGTAGTCCACAAACGCTAAGCAAAGACGCAGGTTATACTCTTCGGTCTTCTGTATAACCTGCTGCAGCGTATGTATGTGGTCTACAGTGCTAAAGCCTTTACGGAATCCGGCTTGTTCGGGAGGCTGGAAGTTGTCAAACCTGTCGCGCGCGAGACGGTTCGTGATGACTTCGTGAAACAGCTTGTAGAGATGGCTCAGAAGTGAGATGGGCCTATAATTCTTAAGGTATTGTCGCCCTTCTTAAAGAACAGTATCACCACACCTCTGTTCCATGCCTGTGGCGTTTTGCCCTCGAGTATGACGGAACCAAACAGCTTCTGGAGGGCCTTGAGAACGGGTTTTCCACCGGCCCTCAGAAGCTCGGCCGTAATTCCGTCATCACCCGGCGCCTTGTTGTTTTTGAGCTGCTTCAGAGCCATCCTAATCTCGTACAAGCTGACGTCCGGAATGTCTTCGGTGTAGTGTCGGGTCAATCTAGCTATTGGGTCGTTTGCCAGATTCATACCAGGGTTACCTATTGTCGTGTATAACTGTCCGTAGAAACTCTTGATCTCTCTCAACAGCTCATGTTTGGCGGATACGATCTTGCCATCATTGGTCTTCAGTTTCACAAGCTGGCTCTGCCCAATAGACAGATCTCTTGTAAAGAGTTTGGAGCCCTTATTCCGCTCTATCGCGTCCTTAATGCGGTCTGCATTAAAGCGGCGAAGGTCGCTTTTTAAGGACTTAGAGATCCGTCTATTGAGCTGGCGGTACTTGAGCGCATCGACTGAAGACTGCAGGATCATCTCGCGTTTCTCCTCCATGAGCTGTATAGTAGGATCAGAGAGCTTCTTGTTTCTATTTGTACGATGGATCTTGAAGATCTTAGACCCGACCGTATGGACAGTTCACGAACCCATCGTTATAATCGTCCACGGAGCTCCCTAGGCACTCGAAACGATTCTGAAGTTCGAGCTGAAAGCTCTCGGGGTTTTGGTCTTGGATCGGTGCTGGGCGGAGCGTAGACTTCATCAGTCGAGATCTTTCCACCTTAATATTTAAGTTCAATGTGCCTCTTACCATTCAGTAAGCGGTTAAGTGAGTTTTAGAGCTCATCATCGCTCTGGAAATATCCTCATACGTGGTCTCTACTTCATCGTCGGGGTGTGACGAGGTCGGGGCGTAAACCTGTAAGACCCTTAGCGAATATCTTTTGGATATTCTCAGTATAAGGTACGCCACCCTGGTCGACACACTCTCGATCTTCACCACGTTGCTCACAAGGGACTTGTGGACGATAAACCCGACACCATCTTGGGACTGTGGGTCGCACTCCCGGAAATAGAGCAAATTCCCGGATTTGAGGATTATCGAGTCGTCCCCCTCTCTTCGGACTTCAGATAACCCTACTATACCCCATCGTAACCTGCTCAATTCTTTCTCGAATTCGATGATCTTCTCGTCGGTCCGGAGTGTACGCGTGTTGTATGTTGCCAAGTCCAGTTTTCGGTGGTTGTGGTAGCCGTATCTCTTCCGGGGATTCTTAGCATCCCTTGCCTCACCGTAGCCTTGACCGCTACCGTAGCCAAGGTTAGGCGGGCCGCCGGTACTAGGGGTATTACCGTATTTTTTTTATAATGATAAATGATTTATTTTCTGTAAGTAGGTTTGTACAAACACTTCTATACGTCAATCATATTTTTAAAATAAAGCTAGATGAGGCGCGCGTTTCTTATCTGACTACACTGAGAAGAAAGGCCGAAACAATCTCAGAGGTCACAGTCTCTTTTAAAGTCCATACATAATCTTGGTTAGATCATGTGAAGGCCATGTAGATTGGTGTCTGAAATGGTCCTGTTGAGGAAAGAACCACACAGATTGAGTGGACCTGTCCAGTCAGTGTACGCATTTGTCAGTAATCGTGCAGCTAAACTCAGAACTTAAGGAGCTCAATGATTCGACGAACAATACCAAGGAAAGGACATTGGGTAGGCCGCATAAAGTACTCAACATGCCAGACTATCATTAAAACAGAGAAAAAAAAGAAATAAATAAAAAAAATATCAAAGAAAGAACATTTGTGTAGGCCGCATAAATTACTCAAACTGCCAGACCATGATTAATACTAAATGAGGAAAAAAAACAACAATGACCCACATAGTCTTCACATTCACAATAATTGAAAACAATATAATACTTTACAAGTAAATATTAAATTCCACACAATATATTGAACTCCACAAAGTAAATTTGTCATTGTGTTTTGAATAATCATTAAATGTCAAAAGTGTATACCGGATGACATTTTTTACCGTCTCGAGAATATTAAGGTGTGTTGTGTAAGAGGAACAGAAGCCATACCTGAGAATATTTGCTTAGTAGGTACCATTGAGATTGACAAGGTTCTGAATTTCCTAAAAAAATCATGAAAACTATCCATCCTTCGGCCCGTGCGTAAAACTAATAATAGCCAAAATAGGAGATAGTAAACGGCGCGGCGCGCGGCGTAGGCTGCGATCGCGCATGAATGAAAGTAAACGTGCGAGCGAAACGCACACAGTGTTGCCGTTTCCAAACAGGTTTATTTAAATTTTGCAAAACAGACCAACTCACCACGGATAAATAATCTTTGTCTCTGAAAGGTACCTACCTAAAAACCGCTACCGCTACTTGAAACGTTTACAGCGGTTTAGGTAGTATTCTTACACAATCACTGACTAAATGGATTGATTAGTAATAAATTAACCTGTAGGTATTTCGAAGGTTTTAGGTTAACCACTCTTTCTTACAATAGGTATTCGTTAGATTATCATTAGCTACTAACTTATTATTTCATAGAAATTGACATAAAGTGAGGTTATGAAATATTAGGCGAAGTCGATTTTAAATTAGGTAAGGTACATTGGTGTTTATTATGCAAGTAATCAAATCATTCAATGTATTAATGGTTTTGTAAAAGGGAGTGCCATTACCCATCACTGTGCCATCACTAACTAAACCGTCCAAGGTCGAGATGACCCGTTTGTTACTCGACTACAGCGGCTGCGACGGTTTAGTTACTAATCATTTAAATAACCCTCCTTTTTGCTGAAAAAAGAGGGTTATTTAAATGATTAGTAACCGCTGATACGTCCGTAATATGAGGGAAGTGCTGGGAATTTGAGGAGCAGGGATACCATTCCTTCGCAGCGACTGAAGATGTTTTCACCAGACAGGATATACAGTTCGCACCATTGCGAGGTACTCTACATTAGAATATTCGTACATGTTTACATACGATAACTATCACCGGGCGGACGATCGGTGCATACGCGGAAACAAACAGCGCGACGTCAAACCGCCGTGACTAATCGTAGGTGACTGAAGCGTGGGACGCGGGCGGGCGGGGATGTGCGAGCGAGCGGCTCGTGCGCCTGATATCAAGGAAGCCGACGGCAAGTGCGGCGAGTACCTATCGGCTGCAAAAGAACGGATCTACGAATTCATTGATAAATTCTGCGCATTTAGTAGGGTGCGTATGATTTGAATTTCGATATTTTTTCATTGATTTATTCTTTTTTTTCTGTTTTTATTGTTTTAGTATGAAAAGTTTACTTCAAATGGGTAGTATTTATTGATAAATCAATTTCTTTACAGGTTGAAGAAAAAAAAAAAACACAAATTGACTATGCCATAGGCTTCTACCCCGTTCACCTACTATATCCTATGTTTTTCGAGACGGTAAAAAAAATCAGCCGGTATAAATAAAATAAAAGTTTCAGTATGCAATAATTGGAGCACCTTAATCCCAAGGCTTTTTGTCCTCAATATAATCTTTAACGGTATAAAAGGTTTTCTGGCACAATTTACTTTTAATAAATGATTTGAATTTATTACGGCTTAGATCTTGAACGAGGCTTGGAAGTTTGTTATAAAAACGTATACGTTGACATCTGAATGAGCCACCTATTTTCTTAAGCCTTGTTGTAGGTACAACAAATTTGTGTTTGTTCCTAGTATTTATATTATGGAGATCACTGTATTTTTTAAACAATTTTATGTTTTTATGGGCATATAAAAGATTTTCAAAAATATACTGAGAGGGCACAGTCATTACATTAATCTCCTTAAATTTCTCTCTGAGAGAGTGTCTCGGATTTATAAATTGATCGAACAGCTCTTTTCTGCAAAACAAAGATAGTCTGAATGTCAGCGGCATTTCTCCACAACAGAATACCGAACGACATTACACTATGAAAATAGCTAAAGTACACTAAACGGGCTGTCTCTATATCAGTTAAATTACGAATTTTTCTAACAGGGTATGCAGCGGAGCTTAGCTTTTTTGACAATTAATCTATATGTGGACCCCACTGAAGCTGAGCATCCAAAGTTAAGCCCAAGAATACTGTGCTATCTTCAAGATTCAATTCTTCGCCCTTTATCAACACATTAGTTTTCACCTGCCTAACTTGAGGTAGCGTAAACTTAATGCATTTGGTTTTTTTTTTTCAAGAAGTAAATTATTAACATTGAACCAGTGAACTACTTCTGAGATCGCACTATTTACATCGTCAGTAACTAGCTTCTGACGTTTAAGTTTAAACGAAAGTGAAGTCAAACAACACTATATCATGATTATCCTTTATGAGGTACGGCAAATCATTAATGTAAATAAGAAACGACCGAGAATTGAGCCCCGTGGGACTCCCATTGTTACCATAGATCCGGGAGATCTTTTCCCATTAACGTCAACGCTCTGAATCCTATTACTCAAGTATGAAGTAAGAAGATCCAGAGCGGTGTTCCGGATCCCGTAGTGGCGGAGTTTCCTGATTAACGTTTCATAGAGAACACAATCGAATGCCTTGAACAAATCACAAAAGATGCCTAAGGCATCGCGTTTATCTTCCCATGCATTATAAATATGTCCTAAAAGTTCAACAACCAATATGAGTAGTCGAACGACCCCTTGTAAAACCGAAGTGTTTATTGTGCAATAAAATCTTTATTGAACTGAAATAGGTCTATAATTGGTGGGGTCTGATGTACTACCTGCTATTGCTTGTTTGGGGGGGGGGGGGGGGGGTTGCCATAATCGCCACGTTTGGCAGGCAGGTTGGCGATCGCAGTACGACATAATGATGTGAAAGTAGCTAAAATAGACCAAACGCGCGGTTTCTGCATCTGTTAACAGTCTTATCTTTCTAACAGCATAAACGGCCGAGCTTAGCCGCCCCGCAAGAGATTTTATAATTATGTTGTAGTTTCTCGTCTAGAATGATTCCTAGGAAAACCCTTTGATTAATAAATGTCAGTTTCTCTCCATTCGATATGTCTTCGCTACGTCTAACATTTGGTAATTTCAATCTAATGCATTTTGTTTTTGTTTAGTACCAAATTATTTACCGTAAACCAATCTTAGACATGAAGAAGAGTTATTCACGTCGTCAAAATTTTGTGACCGTCGGTCTATTTTAATGATCAATGATGTGTCATCTGCAAATAACACCATCTTCGGTTGATTTTGAAGTAATTGGGGTAAATCATTTATGTAAACTAAAAAGAGCAATGGACTCAATATCGAACCTTGAGGAACGCCAATTGCCATTTCAGACCCCCAAGAAATGGCCAGCCATTAAAAAGGTTTTAGGTTGATGTCAACTCGACATTCGCCAATGATGCCAGTAAGCTATTTTGATCTTTGTTGTGAAGTAATTAAATATAGTTTTCAATGCGTCTGCTCAATGCCTTAGCTTCAAATCGCATCGTGGTCTGACTTGAAAAACGAATGATTTTAAACCGACGAAGATACAGCATACATACTTGACTGTTCCTTAATAAATCGGAAAACAATGGTGAATAGAAAAACAAACCACACAAATAAAACACACATTCGTATTCTTTTTATTTTCTTTTTTCGACGTTAGCAGGTACTGCCTCACATACCTTATTAGGAGCAGTCCAGGTATCCCTGGTATCCAACGCTTTGAAGGACTTGGCAGATTTGCTGGAATTAGGCACCTCTGTGAGGTACTCCAGGTACTGGGTCGAGCGCTCCTTGTAGATGGTGTTGTACTGGAAATAGAGGGTAAGAATGTGACTGGGATTTTTATGGGGAGTCAATATATTTTTTATTAGAGATTAAGGGGATAGAAAAGTATGGAGAACATGATATTTAAATACGAGGGCGGGTCAATAAGTCCGTGACTTTTTGAATTTCTGACCTCTTTACTGAAACAGCAACACTGCTCCTGTCAACAGGCATCTGTCAGTTGACTCCTGTCAAAATTTAAACTTGCTGCGTCAGTTAGTTTGTGTTTGACAGCTATTTTTATCAGACTACTCACTAATTTGAGGAGAAAATGGAAAAAAGTGAATTTCGTGTGCTTATTAAGCATTATTTCTTGCGAAAAAAAACCATTACCGAGACCAAGGCTAAGCTTGATAAATACTATGGGGACTCTGCACCATCGATTTCAATGGTAAAAAAGTGGTTTACTGAATTTCGTTGTGGCCGTACAAGCACTGAAGATGCCGAACGTCGTGGACGCCCAGTTGAGGTCTCTACACCCGAAACAATCGAAAAAATTCACGATATGGTGTTGGCCGACCGAAGATTGAAAGTGCGAGAGATTGTGGAAGCCGTAGGGATCTCGCATGGCTCAGTGGTTTCAATTTTGAATGATCACTTGGGCATGAGAAAGCTTTCCGCAAGATGGGTGCCGCGTTTGCTCACAGTCGACCACAAACGCAATCGTGTAACAACTTCACAGGAAGGTTTGGCGTTGTTTAATCGCAATATGGAGGAGTTTTTGCGCCGTTTTGATACCGTGGACGAAACATGGATCCATCACAACACACCAGAGACCAAACAACAGTCAAAACAGTGGGTTTCTAAGGGTGAATCGGCGCCGAAGAAGGCCAAGGTGGGTTTGTCAGCCAATAAAGTTATGGCGACTGTTTTTTGGGATGCACGCGGGATAATCCACATTGACTACCTTCAAAAGGGAAGAACAATCAATGGGGAATATTATGCCAATTTATTGGACCGATTCAATGACGATTTGAAAAAAAAACCGACCTCATTTGGCCAAGAAAAAAGTTCTTTTCCACCAAAACAAAGCAAGGGTGCACACATGTGCAGTTGCCATGGCAAAAATCCATGAATTGGGCTATGAATTGCTCCCTCATCCGCCCTATTCTCCAGATTTGGCTCCGAGCGACTACTTCTTGTTCCCAAACCTGAAGAAATGGCTTGGTGGAAAAAGATTTGACTCCAATGGTGAAGTCATCTCGCAAACAAAGGCCTATTTTGAGGACCTCGACAAATATTTTTTTTTGGAAGGGATAAAAAAATTGGAGAAGCGTTGGACAAAGTGTATAGAGCTCAAGGGAGACTACGTTGAAAAATAAAATTATTTTTTTATCAAAAAATCTGTGTTTTATTCCAAAAGTCACGGACTTATTGACCCGCCCTCGTATGTTACGGATGTTATGTAATGCGTCTAGTAATCAATCAGGAAATTCTGTCTGTTAGTAAGCTATGTATTTCCTTTCTATCAGACGTGTTTGCAAGTTAGCTTTACGAAATACTAAGGTGCAGTCACGAAAGTTTGATTTAGAAAAATGTTAGTAATACATTTATGGAGCTGGCAGATAGTGCAGGGTTCGGTGACATCACCTCTGCAACTTGTAGTTTACTGAGTGGTTGCCTTGTTTCAATGCAGATGTATAAAAGACGCCAATTACATAAGAATTATGTATTTGCCGATGTTAATATTTTTTTTATGAATTTGCTTAATGTTATACATTTATACATTTTTATTTATCAATTTTTATAGTTCTCATTCCCACCACTTTTACAAATCATATAATGTCAATGAACATTCAATTATACCTTTAGCAGTAGGGTACTTGACTACTACCAAAGAAATACATGAATTAATACTTATGTTACTAAAAAGAGACGTTTCGTAAAAAAAAAACAAATAAAATCAGTGGAAAAATAGAGTAGCTATACGCTTTTGAAATTATTCTTCTATCCTTGTCACACAAAATGATCATTGTACTAAATGGCGTTAAGTTGCTATGGCTCTCCTGTGTTGTGACGTCAGGTGCTAGTAGACAATGGCGTCGATTCCCTTGTTCACAAACTAAAGTAAATTTAAGTTCAGTGCATCTTTTTCTTTCTATTTCATTAAGAAAAGGACAGAAGATACATTTTAGTTTAGTCCTGTCAAATTAGTCAGCGCTTGACGTAAATTGACGTAATTTTAGTAGGCAAGTTTTTAATCACGTCTAAACTTGTATAGAGTAGTGACAGGCGCTGATTAATTTGACAGGACTAAACTAAAATTTATCTTCTGTCCTTTTCTTAATGATATAGAAAGAAAAAGATGCACTGAGCCTAAATTTAGTTTAGTTTGTGAACAAGGGAATCGGCGCCAGTAGTGCTGTTTTTCTCTAGCATAGAATTTAAAACGCAAACAATTTCGCCATTTTTATAGATATTTATACATTTTTTTTTTACTGTGGCTTAATTATTTATAGGTTTCTAAAAATCAAATAAAAGAATTAAGTACAGTCTAATACCCTATTTTATATTTTTTTAGCAGAACTTCGTAAATTTTAATTTCATTTAAGTGTAACTTGCTAGCATCAATATGCCTGCTCTTCTTATGATGGCAAAAGACCTGATGGTGTGTCTTTGGTTCCTTGGAGTTTGGGACGGATGCTTGTGTGGGACGCTACCTGTGTAGACACACTGGCACCGTCCCGCCTTCAATAGACAACTTCTAAAGCGGGTGCAGCGGCAGAAAATGCCGAAAATCTGAAAGTTATTAAATATGGAGGCCTTGGCAGAGAGTACAACTTTGTGCCCTTTGGCGTCGAGACCCTCGGTCCGTGGGGTCCCAGTGCGCATAAGTTATTTGCGGAAATCGCGAAACGTCTAGTTGATGTAACTGGTGACCGAAAAGCTGGCGGCTTTCTCGCGCAACGCATCAGCATTGCAATTCAGCGACGAAATGCCGCCAGCACCCTCGGTACAATACCCTGATGGCCTTTTTTAGGCTTAATTTAGTTTTAATTTAATTTAGTTACTGTTAATAATCATCTTGTAATTTGGTTATGTAAATAAATATATTATTAGTGTAACTTTTTACTGATGTTAGCAATTGTTCAATGTTAGCACTTATTATGTAAGTTAGCTTATTTTTCTGATTTATCGTTTTATGCATGTGGTGTTTACCTATAAGTAACTGATGCACCGTTATTTTACTTACACATGTATTATTTGTTTGTATCAGTGTAATCAATTGGTGAACCTAATAAAATAAATAAATAAAAATAATGCCTACGCAGCTCAAAGCTACATCAATATAATGTGAGATCAGCATCCCTGAAGAGTTTTTCCACAGTGGCTCGCTTGTACTCACGAGTACAGCTCAACACTAGTTTGGGTGGTGAAGTAATTACTCGTGTCACCAACCTAAATGAAGTGGCAGTGACTTTCGACCGCTGTCTGGCTTTTAGAGATCACGTTTCTGCCCTCGCAAAGGAATCTTTCAGGCGCCTGAGATTTCTTTTGCGAAATGCTGGTGACTTTCGCAATCCAAATGTTATTAGGCTGTTGTACACCACTTTGGTTCCAAGCAAACTCGAGTCCAGTGCCTGTGTTTGGCACCCCTATATCACGACCCAGTCACTGATGCTAGAAAAGGTACAGAAAACTTCCCTAAGATGCCTCTTCCGAAGGTTATACCCTACCATCTATCTTTTAGGGACGTTGGGCTCTAACTCTTTGGAGGTGAAAAGAGGCCTTGATCAGCTCACGTGAGCCTGTAAGACCTTACGGGGACGTATCAACTGCCCAGAGCTCCATTGCCTTTTCTGCCGATTATTTGTGCCCGACAAATACATCGGACACCGTCAGAGCCACCGTTGGATGACAGTTGCGCAAACAGATTGCGCAACAGCAGTGTAATCTGTAGCCAAAGCCGAATCCCCAGTCTGTCGTCTCTAAAGATGCTAAAGTCTTCGATGTCCTTCTCACCGCTCTGGTTTCATTCACTCTTCTTTCTTTGTCCAGACGGTCTTTCTTTGGAATGGGCTCCCCTCTGAACATCAGGATGGGAACTAGTCGGTTGTCTTTTAAAGTGAAGTCACGTGAACATATACGTAAGAAATTGGCAGAAACATCCCTGCGCTGATCTGCTGGATTCCTTTTCTTTGTTTATATAGATATATGTATCGTAGCAAGTTCGTCATGCTCCCTTAGATGTCACTGCCTGCGGTAGTGTCGGGGGTCGGGTTGCCTCCTTTCCTCCAATATGGCGAGGGGGGTGGTGGCTGATCTTTGCTTTATGCTCGTGAACGGGTGCTGCTTGTGGTGACTGGTCGTCTTGCTGACCATGGTTTTATTATTGTTATTAGTATTTGTTTATTTATTTTACTTCGATGGCGCTAGTTTGTCATTTCTCACTTCCAGTTACAGCAATAGCCTTATGTAAGCGGGCACGCCCTTTATACCTGGAGGCTTTTATTTAGGTATTAAGTTCTGTTTACGTTTTCATGTTGTAATTTTTATTTCTGCTTGAGTACAGTTTTCATTGTTTTGTTGGTATATTCGCGTGTACTAGCTAACATATGGCAAGTAATTTAATTTAATGTGTGTTTCGTAATGTTAATTACTTTGCATACGATTTTTATAGAATCAAGTATATATAACTAAACAGACAGGTGTGCTGCTGGGCAGTTTGTTGCGCCACTTCTTCTTCCCACCTAAAGCACTAGGAAGTGGTGAAGGGCGGGAGATTTTGGGGGACTTTGACGTTCGAAAAGTGCTGATTCTCAGCCTAGTTTGAATAAATAACTTTAGATTTTGATTTTTGATTTTGATTTGTATATATCTATGTATTTATTCTTGTATTGTATAGTTATATTCGTGTTATCTATCCCATATTTTATGTTGCACCTGCCATGTTTCTTCTCTGCATCACCCTAAGGTTGACTGGTAGAAAATACCTCAGGCATTAAGTCCGCCTTTGTCCGGTATTTTGTTACTTGTGCATAAATTTTAATAAATAAATAAATGCCCTTCTGGCTGCCAACCCTGAATATTATGTGTTTGTGGATGAAAGTAAAATTATGCGTATATGTCTGGTGTTCTGTGAGAGAAAGTATGCAAGGGAGTCTACTGTTCCATGTTAGTTTTAAATTAAATTATACAATAGTAATAATTGCTTCCATGTTAATGTAATTGGTGTTGTACCGTTTTAATTAACTATAAATAAATGAATAAACATATATTACCAAGTATAGTTATAGTTTATAGTGCATTAGTATTGTAAAGACCTACCAGCTCAAAGCTACACCAGTCCAGCGTTAACCCAGCGTCTCTGAAGAGTCTCTCCACAGTGGTTCGCTTGTACTCGCGAGGACAGCTCGGCAGACGAGACAAAGGACGTACTTCCTCGCGCAGCCTCTTCAGCTCCAAAGAAAATGGCATGGAACTGCCGAGGCGGACTACCAATCTGGAAAGGGATAAGGGTGCCTACTTAGCTACGGCGGATTCAGCGGTCTCTTTGTAATGGCTAGGTTATATCACAAACACTAAAGATTTCATCTTTCGTCTTATTTCTGAGATAAGGTTAAAGAGGAATCGTTTGATTTTCTGTAATAAAAAGTAAGTATAATTGATTTCGCTCCGGAATATCAACTACATATCTCTACCATGCTTCTGCAAATCTTTTTATAAGCTTTTGCAAGATGCGGTAACAGACAAACTGATAACTTTTCCAACAAAGCCGTACATAAAGTAATGTTTAAGTTTAATTGTAGTAAACGAATATGCCTATACAAAATGACTTTGTAATGTACGTAGATGATTTTGAAAATGGTTAAAAAACTTCTTGTAACTTTAAACTGTTTGATGTTTTAAACAATTTGTTTACATCGAAAGGTTTATTAAAGTATTAGGTACCCAATGGAATAGCAATGAACTCCATTTAAATTGAGATTTAAGACTAAAATGTTATTTAGTGACGAATTTTTGAATTTTTAGAAAAATACATAAAAATTGGGTTTTCTCTAGTCCCTTGATTTTCGCCTAAGCTTGATGGGGTGCCTAATTGTTGTAAGTGGGTCACACTACCACGTCCTGGAAGGAATATGGCAATTTATAAGTCACCCTGTATATGTAGATAATTTCTGAAAAACATACCCTTCTCCATCACTCGGCTTCAGAGGAAGTCGCGCGCCCAGATCGATGGCAGACGCCAGGAAGGTCGCGTACAGATCGCCACTACTCTCCATCCAGAGCTTAGTTCGCAAGATGTCCTTCAGACGAGTCATCCTGGAAGATACAGACAAATAAACCTCAAAGAGAGAAAGTGGATCTGATAGTATGTATAAAGAAGCTTAGAGAAGGTGAGATTTTTTAGATTTAAAACGTGTTCCCCCCCACCTTACTCGACAAGGCGGCAGCCATTTTGCAAGGTCTAGAGCGAGTGAGTGAGTGTCCAAAATTGGATGGAAAAACTATTTTAATGTTGTTAGCAGATCTCCACCAATTTAAAAGACTGGAAGCCGACCCCAACATAGTTTAAAAAGGGAAAGCAGATGATGAGGCATTTTCATTTCAGAAATATCTGTACCTGTACCTAATGTAGAACAAAGAATAACAAAAGACTAAAGAATACTAATGCTACTTACTTGTGCTCATCCAACAGATCTTCAACATTCAGATTATCGATCTTGAGCTCGACCTCATGGCGCGCCATCTTTTCCTTCTGCTGTATGTCCAACGTCAGTAGCACCCTCCGCGTCTCATAGTCTTGTCGATTTAGCCCAATTACTTCGAGCTGCGAAACCAGGAAAGGTAGACCTGAAGCTATATACGCTTGACTATCTCGAAGACTCCGTGTGACTTCAAGCATAGTATTCAATCATTCGTCAACTCTGCACACACTAGTTGCTCTGTTATCATTGCCATCAGACCTTTAAGGTCTGGAACCTTTAAGACGTAGTAAACTTATAAAGTTATATTCTGTCATCAACTCTATACTGCTTACCAAAGAAATGAAATGTGGATTCGTGGCAAATAAGAAAATATAACTATCAGCCGGTAGGTCTCCTTCATAAATCTGTTACGGGCCGCTCATAACCAGGTACGACCTTCTACCTACACGAAATAATCCGTCCATCAGGCACTAAAACGCTGACGGTAAGCAATGGTTAGCTCGCCGTCCGATAAGGACCAGGCCCGGGTCGGCGGCGCATTGTGTTCCACGCGCGCCTCAAAAAGATGTCGTCAGCACAAGTGTAGGGGTCCACTTGGGCCGATGCCTGCCAGGGTCGCGGGAAAGTCCAAAAGGGTTACCGAGGCCCCTGGCAAGACAGGGAATGGAAGGAACACGGGTGGGTTTTAGTCAGTACGAGCCTGACACACCCTCCCGTTCCGCCCAGAGCGGGAGAAGTTATTTGATAATAATAACCAACCAAAAAAAACAGAAGGCACATAACGCTCCGCCTTCTATATCGTGGTAATGCCATTTCATCACCTTTCTGCCCCTAAAGGTTTTCTGTTCTGCGCATATTATGTCAATACATAAAACGATGTCTTACCGTAAGGGGACCTCGGCTGCCTCTTGGGGGCGTTCCGAAGATGAACCCCGAGTGGTGTCGGCCGCTATAGATATAGCGAAGCCACGAAGGAAGCTCCGGTTTGCCCAGCATGGACGCGTGGAAGCGGTACTGTTGGTCAAATTCTGTAGAAGAAGGGTGTATGTTCAGAGTCTTGTAAAGTAACATAATGTTCGCACTGATGAGCCTGAATACCTCCTCTCTGTGGGAGGATCCGAAAGAAATTATAGTAAGTCAAGGAAATTCTTAGAAAATTCTCGAGAAGTCACCATATTATAGTTTATAACTAGCAACCCGCCCAGGCTTCGGACGGTTAGCACAGCATATATGCCTCCGTTTTTTTTCTGTCGTATCAGCCTTTTGCGTCGAACGGGTTAGATTAAATTTTAACTTTTTTTTTTTTTTTATCCTTTATTAAAAAGAACCAGGTTCTTAATAATTAATTACAATCTAGCCTATAAGACTAATAAGTAATTTAAATCTAACTTCATTTTTTAACGTGATAATTATTTTAAAACTTAGAATAGTGTTGTTTGTACTTTACACAAGTTCGTTCCACTTTCTTAGAGTCTGATATAATAATATAAACACTTTGTTCATGTGTTATATGTGTGTCATTGTCACTAATATGTCTACACTGTTTACACTACACTAACTCAAAAGGTTTTGTTCGTTTTAGTCTTCGCACTATATTTGTTTGGTCTAACAGCTGGATTGCCTCGATGTTCACATGTTGGTGGAGTCGGTGTTCATGGGCCTCAGCAAATTTTTGGATTATGTTGGTGACGGATTCCATTTTTAGGTCACGATGGAGGTCGTCATTTCGTATATACCAGGGAGCATTAACAATACTCCTGAGTACCTTATTCTGGAATGTTTGAATAATTTTGATGTTGGTCGGTTTAGTACAGCCCCACAGTTGGATTCCATAGGTCCATATTGGCATAAGAATATGCTTATATAATAACATTTTGTTATATATCGATAGGCAGGAACCCCGTCCAATCAACCAATACATGTTTTTAAAACGCATGTCTAGTTCCTGTCTTTTCTTTTTAACGTGCGCTTTCCAGCGCAGTTTTGCGTCAAGCGTTATGCCAAGGTATTTAGCTGTATTTGCGTATGGCACTTGCTGGCCATTTATGAAGATTGGGTGGTAATGACAATTCCTGTTGGTGAAATCAATGTGAAGTGACTTCGATTCATTCAATTTGATTCTCCATTTTTGTGCCCAGTCGTGAACTTTATTTACAGCGATTTGTACCTTTGTTATTGCTTCCATATGGCATGACCCTGTAGCCATAATGGCAGTGTCGTCCGCAAAGGTTGCAATAGTATTATTTTCCAGCTCTGGTATATCATACGTGTACAACAGGTAGAGGACTGGGCCCAGCACACTACCTTGGGGCACGCCAGCTTTAATAATTTTTAACGTGGAGAAAGCATCCTCGTGCCTTACTCGAAACATTCTATCTGTAATGTATGATTGCATGATATCGGCAAAATCATTGGGCAGTATAAGTCTTAGCTTGTATATCAAACCCTTATGCCAAACTCTATCAAAAGCTTGTGCCACATCTAAAAATACTGTGGAGCAGACTTCTTTATCTTCAAGCGTTCTTTCAATGATGTTGGTAATTCTATGTACTTGATCTACTGTTGAGTGTTTCTCTCTGAAACCAAACTGATGGTCAGGGATCAGGTTTCTCTCGGTTATGATAGGTTTTAAGCGTTTTAAAAACAATTTTTCAAACAGCTTTGATAATATAGGCAGCAGGGAAATGGGCCTGTATGATGATGCTTCGTGAGGTGGTTTACCGGGCTTTGCAATCATAATCACTTCAGCAACTTTCCATGGCTCTGGAACATGCTTTAGCATGAATGCAGCATTGATGAGTCTAGTAAGCTTAACGATGGCTTTACGCGGCAGATGTTTTAGTATTTCTCCCGTGATAAGGTCATACCCTGGGGATTTTTTTAGGCTAGTGATTTGAATTTCCTTTGCAACTTCTTTCGGGGTCACAAGCTTAATTCTTTGATCTTGCAGAATGTTGTCAAACTGTAGGTTGTCTACAGATCCGTCATTTGGCTGAAAGGTTTCTTCTAAGTAATTTGCAAATTTTAGAGCTTTTTGCTCATTGCTTATGGCCCACTTTCCGTTAACATCTCTGATAGGGGGCATTGGTGTAATTGGCCTTTTAAGTGACTTTGTCGCTTTCCAAAGAGAGTATTGCGTTGTATAATCGCTGGTTAACTGACGTAGGTTAGTATTCAAAACCTCATCTTGAAAGGTTTGTATTTTTCTTTTCAGTCTTTTCGTAAGGTTATTCAAAAGAGTTTTATCTTGCGGGAATCTAGTTTGCTGCCATCTTTTTCTTTGAGTCCTTTTTTCATATAATAAGTCTATTATTTCCTTTGGGTAGGTATTTCCTTTGAATTTTTTTAATAGCTGTGGTGTGTTGTTCCATGCACATTGTTGAATATTGTTGCTAAACTTGTTTACTTCAGAATCAAGCTGATCTTTGTTTTTTAACGTAGTTTTTAGGTCAATAATATTTTGTAGGTCTAAGCTAAAACGTTCCCAATCCGTAAACTTGTTTACTAATGTCAGGTGGTTTTCTCTTAGTAATATTTTGTGACTTAATTGTAATAATATCGGAGAGTGATCGGAGTTCATGTGGTACCCCTCTTCCACACTCAGATAATTGGTCGATATATTTTTGACTATGAAAAAGTCGATAAGATCTGGTAGTTTCTGGTGGTCAGTCGGCCAGTAAGTAGGTTTTCCAGTACTTATGACCTCACAGCGCATGTCTTTCACTGCACTTAGAAGCTGTCTTCCCTTTGTTGAAGTTAATCTTGATCCCCAATGAGTGTTCTTAGCGTTAAAGTCACCGCCTAATATAAATCTCTATCCAAGGAGTCTGAAGAAGTGTACATATTGTTCTTTGTTTATCATGTGTCTTGGGGGACAGTATACGGCCGCTACTGTAACATTAAATTTATTTGTTTTAACTGATATCGCCACAGCTTGCGTGTCTGGCTCCTCATATTTACACTGTTCGTAATGACAGATATTTTCTCTTATGATAACCGCGCTACCTCCTCGGGCCGTGTTGTTGGGGTGCAGCGAGTGATAAACCTTATAGCCTCTAAACTTTACGAAAGACTGTTTAGTAAAGTGCGTTTCAGAGATCAAACACACATCAATATTTTCTGTATCTAGGACCACTTGCAACTCATGTTGGTGTTGCAGCAGTCCGTTGGAATTCCACGCCATTATTTTTAGTGTGTTATTCATGATTGATTTTTGTAGTGCTTGATTCTAATTTTTCTAGTCTCTTGTCAAATGAAGAGATGCACTTCAGGATCTGGTTAAGCTTGTCCTCAAGAGTTGATGGTTGTATGCTTGGTTTTACCACTTGTGCATATGAGGCACTTTTAGATGTTGTAATTTTCGCGGTTGTCTGTGCAGACGGTGCTCTTTGTTTTGTTGTCTGTGTGTCGGTGTTACTAACGATTTGCTTAATGGCAAGGTTATTGGGTAAATTATGTTTAGAATTTTTGTTCTTCATCATTTGCATCTCCTTGGCGACTAAACACCCTCTGTAATTAGCTGGGTGAGGTAAGCCACAGTGGACACACTTAGGTTTATCTTGTGCAGGTTTGTTGCAATCAGCTGTGAGGTGTTTACCTGTACATTTAACACACCTTGGCTCTTTTGAGCAATACTTTTGGGTATGACCATAAGCCTGGCATCTCTTACACTGCGGTATTATTTTTGACGTTTTAAGCGGGTTTATTTCAACTTTACACCCTAGGATATGTTTAATGCCGTAAATTTTACTAACATCTTCGTCATTCTTGAACGATAATATAAACATGTTCAGCGGCTCTTTTGTTCTCCAGCTTAACTTGTTAATTGCAGTTTCTATCTGGAATCCCTGTGACGTTAAATCATCTTTAATCCGATCCGGTAGACAGGAAGAATGCAATTTTTTCGCCACTACTCTTATTGGCCTGGTCTGCTTATCCTCGTATGAGTGCCATAAACAGTTATTTTCTGTTAAGCGTCGAGCAATCACTCTGTAGGACTCTTCGGTTTTGGCATTTATTTTGACACTATTACCGCTTAACATTTTGGCGGTAAATGTTTCTACTGACTGGGATTCAGTCAAAAAGTCGTAGAATGTTTGATAATTCTTAACACCGTCCACTACGATTGGAGGCGGTGCTATGATTTTTTTAATGGTTGCCTTCTCTTTGTTGTTGAGTTGCCGCTGCTGAGCGCTAGTTGTAGCTTGTTGTAGTGGTGGTGGAGGAGTGAGGGAGGTGTTTAACTTCCTTTTCTTCCTGTTTTTCGCCCTAATCCACCCAGTCTCTTTGGCCAGTTCATCCTCATCCGTGCAGTACTCAACGTCACTTTTAGTAGGCTGAGCAGGAGTTATGGTCTCACTGACCTGTTTATCTGAGGGTTCTTCTTGTTCCTTTGCCTTTAGGAATTTTAATTGACCTTGAAGATCTTGTACCTGTTCCTGCAAGGTTTGTATGTGGCCGTTCAGTTGACGCACCATTTGTTGCAGGTTTTCTCTGTCCGTTTTCTCCTGGATGTAACAGTCATACAACTGTTTCTCCAGATCAGTTTTTATTTTAACAGACTGTGTTGCAGCCATTATTTAGTTTTAAGGCGAGCGCGATACCTAAACAATTATAATAAATACTTCATGACGATTTCCGCACTTGTAACTGGGTCATCGCGGTGGCCCCGATAGATCGACGTACACTGCGACGACGATGTTGTGATGCGTCTGCAAAATACTCTTAACTAGAGCACGCGCGCGCGATCGGTACGTCCGTTCACAATAGTAGTTAAACACTCACTGATGATTTTAACTGATGTACTTCCTATTTGGAGTATTTTACATCAACATATTTCAGCCAATTTAAAAACCTTAATTTATTTATTTATTTAAACTTCTCGCACACAATTAAGTACAAAGGCGGACTTAATGCCTTAGGCATTCTCTACCAGTCAACCAAGGGTGGTGAGGAGATAAGATGGCAGGTACTCTGAGAGGAAATAAAAATAACGAAAAATATTAAATAAGAATAGGTACAGAAATACATAAATAGTTTACAAACTTATAATACAAATACACACATATTTACTACAATATATAACTACATTATACATATATATATATATATATATACATACATATTCAAGGAAAAGAATTGATACATAATTGTGATGACTCTACGCTATTTGTTTTGAAAATAACTCTGCAATTTCCGCTTAAATGCATACCGACTGGTGGCCGTCCTGATATCAAGAGGAAGCGCATTCCAAAGAAGAATGGACTAAATATGAAAGGAAGAGTGAACAAAGTCAGAAGTATGAGACGGAAAGAGTAGAAGAAGATTGTTGGAAGAACGCTGACTTTTAGCGTGCGAAGAACATAGATATTGGAAGTGAGACATAAGATAAGGAGGGGTGGGAGAGTTGAGAAGGGAGAAAAGAGTGGTCAAAGCGCGCAAGCTTCTTCTTTGGCGAATGGATATCCATTTGAGCTCAGACCTGTAGCTCGAAACATGGTCATATTTCCTTAGATTGGATATGAACTGGATACCATTGTTGAGTAGTCTGTCGACCTTAATAATTTATACATCCTCATCCTCATGAATCACTCCGTCTATTGGTGGAAACCGTATCAAAATCTGTTGGGTAGTTTTTGAATTTATTGCGTTCAGAGAGACACAGTCGCGGTGGGGGACGTTGTTTTATAATATGTAGTGATAAAATCTAATAAATATTCCCGTTTCTGGGCCCGCGTCCTTCCCCTCTGTAAGATTTCTCTGAGAGATTTCTCCACAATAAATTGTAGTAAATTAGGGAAATTCTTAAAAAATCTGAAGAAGTCGCCATAGTTGTTGATCAAATAAGGGGAAAGTATTAAAATAGTGGTAGCAATAATGATCATAAAGTACATTTTCATCCATTACATAAAGACAAAGCTCAACTTAAGGTTAAAGCTTCATACTATAAACCGTCTTTAGTTCCGTCATTGGCATTCTATGTCAATATAATTAATTCTGCAAGTAACATAGAACAAAGCTATGTAGCGCAATAGGCTACCTACCAAAATTATTATGTAACTAGTTAAGGCATGCACCGTAAGTGCAACGCCCACCACGGTCATGGAGAGCTTTCAGCCGCCATTTTGTACGCCATGCGAAAATTTCAATCCGCGTCGAAGTTTCGAACCGGTATGAAATATTTAGCATGTTGTTTCTTCATGTTAATAATCACGTTCTAATAATTGTTACGTAATTATGCTAACAGTTCCCCCATCCCCTCAGCTTCACCCCAGCGGCTGCACTCCCGCTGCTTCAACCCCCCCCCGCAGCTTCACCTACGCTCGCTCCCGAGCGCGCCCGTTTCCCGAGCTCTGAACCTAAAGAATCAATACCAAAGACCGAGATAAACACTACGCATGCTCTAACTGCCTTTGACATGCGCTGTAACTGCAACGGTCATCTATCGTCATGCATCCGCCATTTTGTGGTTGTGGACGCCATTCTACGCCCACATTGTCGCGAAGATTTTAGACAAATAACCCGTACCGAGTGTTTAAGTATTAAATTAAATAAAAAATTAAACAATGATTTTAATGAATAAATTGATGATCTAGATTTTTTATTTAACACTGTATTCTGATATTATTACAAGAAATTGAACGAAAAAATCACAAAAAAAAAAATCTTAAAAAACTGCTTAAGAATCCGCTAAATTAAGAAGACGATCCAAAAACGACGGTCGAAAAAACCGAAGCCTACCAAAAAATGACAAATTATATCAATACCTGATCAGCTTGCCGACGGTAAACATACACTGAACCACTCATATCAATAAAATCTCGTATAATCAATAATTAGAAAAAAGAGAATCGATGAAGACATACAGATAAATCACAAATTGAGACGACACCGGAAGTACAATTGATAGCGCAACAAGTAACACTGAGCACATTCTCAATGCGACTCCCAGTTTCACTCAGGTAATCTAGGACATGCGCTCTGGTGCAATGGTTATTGATTTTATAGCATACCTATGTAATTTTCATAGACAGTCTGGAGTGGGGTGAGTACTCCCAACTCCCAAGGGAATATATCGAACATAAGCTTTTGATTGAATTAATTATACAGTTCCCTCATTTCCATCATAATGCTTTTAGGTAAAGACTTTTTATGGTTTTACTAATAGACAGGACTCAGAAAGATGCAAAAACGGTGGCCTACATAATTTTTTAGACATATATCTGTATTGAAATCTGCCTATTTACTCAATAAAAATGGCGTCCCACAAGGTAGTATACTTTGTCCTCTGCTTTTACTTTGTATAAATAAATGAGTCGAAAATTATATATCTACCAAGGAACAGTACCTACAAAAAAAGAAGCTGATAATACCCTCATCTATTTTAACGAGTTTTGCTTTAACATAAGCACCGGCTATTTCAGATTTTTAACCCAAAACTGTTTTGTGTGCGAGTGAAGTCATTTATGTAATGAGTAAGGAACGAAAATTTATGTTATGTTAAAGTTTCATATTTGGATGTAAATAAAATATATCAAGAACAAGGGCACAGATTCGTGATTACTAAATTAGGATAGAGAAGATGCAGTGCTCAGTGAACTTCATAGATGTAGTTAGGCTTTGCGCAGTTCATAGTTGTGTCCATAGACCGAACTGTGAAATTTCACTGGGCACGCTGAGTATTTTTGGGCGTCGTTGACACTGCTAGCGTCTAAAGACAAGGCGCGGAAAACGGAGCCAAATGTCACGAGCGGGAACAAGGTTTTATTGACATTTTAACTAAAAATCACGTGCATGGTTCCGTGTCCCGCACCCCGTCACGTGGCGCGGGGCAATGTGAGCGAAGTCTCATCGAGTGCTGTCACTTGCAAAGGGAAAGTAAGCGTACACGGTAAACGTACGTTGACGAACTAAACTAAAATAGCCTAATTAGACTCCACAAATATAACGATTATTTTCCTAAACAACGAGAAATCAAATTACCTTTCTTATAAAACACCAATAAATTGCTCCCATATTTATTTCCTGCTCTCATTTACGCGCATTTCTCTATTCGTGGTTATAAATAAATAATAAGTAGTGCGCAGATCAGCTATTTAACAACACTAAACAATAAAAAGTAGTTATATCAAAAACGCCATTTCCAAACATCCGTTAAAATGTCCGCCATTTTGAAAGCAATTCCCGCGTTTCGATCAACGAGTCTTGCTAAAACTAACTTCTAGCTATTTTGAACAAATATTATATCAGGAAAACACATGTTAATAAGCAATTATTTCTAAAAATACCTATAGCAAAAAACGTCGTAAACATCTTCATTTATCCAACCGTCTGTCCTACATCTCCGTCTTAGATATACATAGATAAAAATTGATCTCTGTTCAAACGACACTAAATAAAACAATGAATTAAAGAAAGTCGACTTAACTATCAACATCGTAATAAAAATCTACATCAAAGCATCCACCATTTCGCCATCTTGAAACTCGCTCACGTTTCGACGTCTCTGTTTACTATTTATTCAATCAAACGTAAAATACATTAACCCTTACCCGTATCGCCAGATCACCTCCACACAACACTGAATTAACATTTTGACAAAAGAAAAATAAAAGAAAGTTATCTTAATTTCAATGTCACATCATAAAAATGTAAATGATGTTCTGTCGTTCGTTTCCCGTCGATCACACAGAGTCCCTTATACTGTCGATCAATATGCTATAAATCACAATATGGATGCCCTAGGCACCCCTTCCACCCAGGTAGCTAGGACATGCGCCGTATTGCATTCAGTACCTATTGATTTTTAGACTTCTACCTTACCTGAGACCTGTACTTTAATTGAGACGCTTAATTATTCAAAATGTGGGATGATAGCCGATATAACCATTATATAAATTATGACAATCATAATTCTTATAGTACTTTACAGAAAGTGATAGCCGCTTAAAAACACAGACATTATTAGTTTTTTAGTTCCTATTTGATTACGACTTGTAAATAGTAAAAAAACTTTTTTTTTTTAATGTGGGAAATGATGGCCGATAAAACAATTGAAATGGTATTAATTATATAAAAGTTACAGCCAAAATAAAGTTACTAACTATTCATTTTTCGATTGGTTTTCGATTGTTAGCAGAAAATAATGGTTAGGGAAACGGTTGTTTCACCGACTTATAATGGCTAATAAACTTTAGCAACCCGACACCTTCAAACTACGCAATATTTTATGCTAATATATCTTAAAATAACCTGAGTTTGAATAAAAACTCAAGCACTGTCCGAAAATAATATGGCGTCCGTTACCATATCTGAGATCTAGATGAAACAATAGTCAACAATCTAGATACACTTACCCGACAGACCGCCTCACGATGACACTAACATCACTAAACCACTACATGTTGACTACTTTCCTACCAAAACTCAAAAAGAAACCAATAAAATAAAATTTATTACATCTCAATTCAAGGTGTGCATCGTCGAATATGAGTAATGGCCGAATGGACGATTGAGTTACGTTGCAATGGACAGGACACAGGACATGCGCGAACTTGCAACGGAAGCTAGTTGGCCCAATACAACATGGAATATTCTCGAAGCAATTGTAAATGAAATATTGGGCCAATATACGGACTAATGTTGGGCCAATATCCACACTTTATGTTGAGCCTAATGAAGAGATGGAATATTCTCGAAAGCTCTATAAAACGTTTGTAGCCAACATTTGCACAAAATTTAAACCAATACAGATACGCCACAACCTGTCACGTGGCCATGTGGGAGAGTTAAACTGTTGCTTTCAACTTTCGACCTTTTGTTAAAGGTTTTTAAAATCACTTTTTATGTACCGGACGTTGGCAAGTAATAATAACAGATAAATGACCCTCCTCTCGAAATCTACATTGAACGTGTTAGCCCTTTTCGGGAGCACTGGACCAACTTGTAATGGTGAATACGATTTTAAACGAATTCTATAGATGGCAAATTGAATAGATCACACACTACGGAGTGTAGTGTGTGATCTATTCTATTATATGATCTAGTCTATCTATCCTGTTTACTGATACAACACCATTTTATTACCAAAACACAATTCTTAATTATGGAAAGTAAATTGACTAACGACTCTTCAAAATAACCTCTTGACTCAAGACGTGGCAAATCTCTAATGGCGCCCAGCGTGGGACTATTAGATATGGCGTTGTAGAAACAAGACCATACACATCTATTTTTGGCGGGCGGGGAACCTTTCTGAGTGGAAATTTCCTGTCAGTTATATAAAAGCGACTTTTATTCACCCTTGGTGTTTTTCCCCTAGGTATACAATAATAAAAATAGTGTAGGTAATTCCTTATTAATAAGTTTTTGAATAACGACAGCGACGGATACTAATTATTGTTTACAACTCAACTACGAGTAGATCCTCAATAACTTCGAAAAAATACAAATATGTACTTAGCATGTGGGAAAATATAGTATTTTAGCATAAGTATAATCAGCCTATAATGTTCTCACAGCTGGGACATCTATACATGTATACAAACAAATAAAATTGAAGTGTCTGTTTGTAATGCCCAAATAACAACTTTTTATTAGATGCTTATGAAAGTAAATACGGGACTTAGAACAAAAAACATTTTTTTTTTGTCTTTCGGTCTGTCTGTCTGTTTGTTCCGGCTATTCTCCGTAACAACTGGACTAATTTTGTCGGGACTTTCACTGGCAGATAGCTGATGTTATAAGGAGTAACGTAGGCTAACGTTTTTAGAAAAAGCCACGCGGGCGAAGCTGCGGGCAACAGCTATTATTCAATATAATAACTGCTTCAGGATGCTGTTGGGACTGCCGCGCTATTGTACTGCGTCCAGTATGTTCGCACTTGCGTATACCGATGATTTTTACGCTATAATGTGCAAAAAAAAAAAACAAATTCCATCTTGTCAAGAGCGCGGTCTAGTTCTAACAGCGTCCTAAGTATGTTAATAAAAAAGTACGACGCATCTGGGTAGTCGCACGCTGTACTGGTTAGCAGACCCTACAGCTAACCTTACATTTTCCATTTGATTTTCGTTTCCGTGTTTATTTACTAACAATCGTTTTTAAGAACAATGTTACTAACAATTGGGCCTAGTTGCAATAAATAAACAAATATTGTCGAGACCCTCGGTCCGTGGGGTCCCAGTGCGCATAAGTTATTTGCGGAAATCGCGAAACGTCTAGTTGATGTAACTGGTGACCGAAAAGCTGGCGGCTTTCTCGCGCAACGCATTAGCATTGCAATTCAGCGAGGAAATGCCGCCAGCACCCTCGGTACAATGCCCCGAGGGCCTTTTTTAGGCTTAACTTAGGTTTAATTTAATTTAGTTAATAATCATCTTGGAATTTAGTTATGTAATTAAATATATAATGAAGACGCCTTCTTTCTTTGAGAGGGAGTGGGCTGTAATCTACCACGCGGCCGCGCGGGCCTAGTGCAGGTTGGTGGATGTCACATGTCCTCAAAATTTTGGTTCGAGGACGTACCGTTTTCCTCACGATGTTTTCCTTCAGTTTTGAGAGCAGTGGTGATGAAATAACTTACACAAAGTAAAGCGCTTGTCTTTTTTTTTGGGTGGGAAGTCATCAAATAACTTCTCCCGCTCTGGGCGGAGCGAGAGGGTGTGTCAGACTCTTACTGACTAAAGCCCACCCGTATTCCTTCCTGTTGCCTGTGTTGCCAGGGGCCTCGGTGACCCTTTAGTACCTTCCCGCGACTTGTCTGTTGGAAGCGCTTGTCTGGGTTCGCAACCCCGACCCAACCCGTAAGTTGGGGCCGTTACCACTGGGCCAGTATTTTAATCGTCAAAGTATGTACATTATTCCCAAATTAATAATGCGCATGCAGATCTTCGCTAATTGTCGTATTCCCGGAAACATCCGAATCTCTTTTAGCACAAAACACATAATTCTACTAAATTATGCATGAAGAAAATGCACTTAACCACTCTATACACATATCGTCTTCCGACGCTCGGGGATTACGACCGTGACGAAGATTTATCACTTTGGGAGACCTGTACTGTTGTGATTATTAAAGATTTTAAGATTATTGTCATCATTATAAAAAGATTATATGTATCATTGTAGTAATTAACAGTTTTGTAAAATTTTATTTAGCGGCTCGCCGGCACACATATAAACCTGACAGGTTTTTGTTGTGTGGCTAAAACCAAACTGTAAAATAGGCTAAGTGTTTTAGAAATAAATAATAATGACTTAAAAATAAATAAAATTGAAGTGTCTGTTTGTAATGTCAAAATAACAGCTTTTTACTAAATGCATATAAAAGTAAGTACTTAAATACGGTACCTATAACTTCTTTTTTTTTGTCCGTCTGTTTGTTCCGGCTAATCTACGAAACGGCTGGACCGATTTTGCCGGGTCTTTCACTGGCTGCTTCTATAAGCAGCTGATTTTATAAGGAGTAACTTAGGCTACTTTTATTACAGAAAAAGCCACGCGGGCAGCAGCTATTGACATATAAGAACGGCTAGTCGACTTTGAATAGAGCAATTAGCTTAGCCATTCGACGACTGCTTCGCAAACCTGTGGTTGCAAGTTTGATTCCCAACTATTGGTATTTTATGATTATTTTTTTACTTTGTTACATTATTATTTAAGTAAACTAGGTATAAATATTCAACTAATTTCATATTGTCATTATTTCAAGTCTTTATAGTTAAGATTTTGATCGTCCTACAATTAAAATAAAGTAAGAGCTCATGTCGCCTGTGACACAGGTTTATCGCAGTCATCTAACATCGTAGTGCCTTTGTAAATCATTTTGAAGATTTTATGTTAATATTTTACTAATTGTAATACTGAATAAATATTTATTTATTATGGTGTTCCAAGTGCGTGTATACAATAAAAGAATAATATAAGAAAAGTAGAAAAGAACAGAAAAATACGCACAAAGGTGTTGCTTATTTCTGATTCAGCAACCGTTCTCCTAAGACCGATTCGCCATTGGACTGTTCGTCGACAAGATGATTCATTTATTTCCGTTTCCCAAGCAGGGACTTTCACCTATGGACATTTCGCCGACAGAACCTTTCATATGCGTCAGTTTCGACGACAGCCCTTTGTAGCAAATATAGTAGGTCACCAACAATAGAGGGGATCTGGTTATGTTAATGGTGTCGTTAATGGTCACTGTTCTAACCTAACCTAACCCAAATGATTCAAAAAGGGCTGTCGTCGAATGCGACGTATATGAAAGGTTTTGTCGGCGAACTGTCCGTAGGTGAAAGACCCTGCTGGGGAAACGGAAATAAATGAATCATCCTGTCGACGAACAGTCCAATGGCGAATCGGTCTTAGGAGAACGGTTTCTCTCCCCTTATTTCTAAAGAAATCTCTTCCAGCATACCTGCGGTAGGAAAGTAGACAAAGAGATGTAGACACCGTGTGTAAGAGTAGAAGAGAAAATAGAATACATAAAATCGAAACAATTCACAAAACAAATAATATGGGAATAATTATACATACATACATACATACATACGTACTTCTAAAATAAATATCACTAGAATATTAAAATATTATAGTGTAATTACATACACATAACATACATAACATCACGCCTTGTTTCCCCGAAGGGAGGGGCAGAGGTGTACTTGTAGTACACCCACATTTCGCCAGTTATGTTTAAAGTCTCACGTAATAGGGGGCGAGCCTATTGCCATCAACCGGGCACAAATCCAGACTCCGGGCTGCTACTGAAAAATTCCAGATAGAAAAACCCAATAACACTTATTACACACTAAAATAATGTAGTGTGTAGTAGGTAAGTGATATTTGGTTTAAATTACACTATAGTACCTAAGTGTACTAAAGTGTAATTTAAAATAATACATACATACGCAACTATGACGAAATAAAGATAGTGTTCTTTCACCCTTCTTTTAAATACATACTTAAACTCATAAACTCACGCCGTCTTCCCATAGGGGTAGGCCGAAACTATAGCTCGCCACCTGCTACGCTCCTTACATATTCCTTTTGCTTCTTTTACGTTCATACATCAGTCTGGTCATACCCCCCAAATATACAAATTCACTTACTTGCTCTACACTCTTATCATTTATCTTCACATCACACACCGACATATCTGTGGCGGCATCTACAGCGCCACATACAAAACTACGCATAACACTGACGTCACGCAAAATCCTGCATCGCGCAAGCAGAGTTTACCACGCAACTAGCATATATACAACATCCCGACATCAACCGTCGGGCAGTTGCCCACCAGACACGACACCCGTCTGGTCGGAGGATCCTCCCTTTTCTATGGAGGATGAGTGAACTTTACACCCTGTTCCTCATGCCTCTATACTGGTGACCCCGAATATGAACGTCAGCGCAGCCTTCGTGCAACTACATCAGCGTGACGTCATCATTATCACTTCCTCAAGCTCTCGAGCGGCGAGTCACACAGCCAGCCAGCACCCACGGCTTCAACGGGTATCCTGACCACCAGCATGCAGCGACCGCGCATACCTGGTCATCACCCTAAGCCTCATCAGCAACCTTGGCACAGCACACTGCACTTTCGGCCGGTCAAACAAGCAGAGCTCTTCAACGCTCTCCTGGTCGACGCCAGCAGTCAGCCCTCAACCCGGCGCTGTACCACATCCGACTCACTGGAGCATAACGCAGCGCCACCCCGACACACTGGGGCATCACCGCAGACAGTTCCGACCCACCGCGAACTATGCGACAACCGGTTCCGACCCACTGGAACCCCACCTGGCACTGGCAAGCATCGCAAGATACACGACTCAGCCCACTATCGACCTCCGGTCTCCGGAGGGGAGTGATGTGGCGGCATCTACAGCGCCACATACAAAACTACGCATCACACTGACGTCACGCAAAATCCTGCATCGCGCAAGCAGAGTTTACCGCGCAACTAGCATATATACAACATCCCGACATCAACCGTCGGACAGTTGCCCACTCTGATAACTAATCTCTTCTCTTTCAAATACCATGACCTTTGTCTTATTCACATTTATATTCATCCCTTTCATCTTATATGCTTCATCCATCACAGTCACCATGCCTTTTAAATACTGCAACAGTAAAGTTGTCCGTAATGATTGGTACATGACCCCTGAAGTGTTTGTGCGTTATTTATGTTACATATTGTAGATCTAGGGCGGTTAGTACCTTTTTTAATGAGTCATCTATGTGTACTTCCAAGAATTTAGCTCCTCTCGAGAGTTAAATTTTGTCCTCATTAGTTATAATTTTCATGGTGTCTATATTACAAGCAGTTCTTTTGAATAACAGTATTTTGGTCTTTGTACTATTAATTTTTAGCTTAGTTACAGTCAACCATGAAAAAGATAACTTCATAGCAGAATAAACGTTTTCCGTAAGTTCTTTCGTGTCATTTGCGCCAATAATGGCGTCTGTGTCATCGGATAAAACCACAACTTATATGTCTGGCAGAATTTTGTTTATATTATTTATTAAGTCATTGGTGAACAAAATGAAAGTCTAACATTCAGTCTTACCAGTAACTGGATGTGGAGGTCAGATACGCCGTCGCTTCATGTAAAATACTGGTATTCAGCTGCAACCGGTTAGACTGGAAACCGGACCCCAATACAGTAGCGAAAAGGCTAGGCAGGTGATGATGATGATGATGGTGAACAAAATGGGCCCTAATATCGATCCTTGTGGAACACCGGCACAAATATAAAAAAATATGATTTAAAATGTTGTTTCTGTCCATATTGCGTCTCACAGATTTCTTCAAACATTTTTCTGTTTCAGGTAGGAAAAGAAAAATTGGCGGTCAATATAATTAATACCTTTGTGATCAATACTCATGCCATCTCTGTATAAGAAGAGGCCCAAAAGTGGGACCACAATAGGCTGGTATTATTAACAATAACTGGCGAAATTTGAGTGTAGGTACGCCTCTGCCTAACCCTTCGGGGAATACAGGCGTAATGTTAGTATGTTTTATTGAAATGTAGGTAGGTAAGTAAGTACATCATCATCTGTCTAGCCTTTTCCCAACTACGTTGGGGTCAGCTTCCAGTCTAACCGGATGCAGCTGAATACCAGTATTTTACATGGAGCGACTGCCTATCTGACCTCCAAAACTAAGTTACTGGGTAATACGATACCCCCTTTTTTTTGGGTGGGAATTCATCAAATAACTTCTCCCGCTCTGGGCGGAGCGGGAGGGTGTGTCAGATTCTTACTGACTAAAACCCACCCGTATTCCTTCCTGTTGCCTGTGTTGCCAGGGGCTTCGGTGACCCATTAGTACCTTCCCGCGACCCCGGCAGGTTCCGATACCCCTTGGTAAGACTGGTTGTCAGACTTTCGGGCTTCTGACGACCCGTAACGACTGTCAAAGATCCACGAATGACAGCCGGGACCAATGGCTTAAAGTGCTTTTCGAGGCACGGAAGAGGTAGGTAAGTACATATCTGTATCAATTCACACTTCAAATTCCGATACTATGAAGAAGGAAGGAAGGAAGTCTATTTGTGAATTCGTCACTTGTTTTATAAAACTAAAAATAAATTCTAAGTTCTTTGGAAAACTTTTTTGTTTGGCCAGGTGGGTTATTATATCTTATTTGCAAAAAAAGTATTATTTTACTGAGCAGTACTATTGCAGTTATGAATCAAATGTAGCGGCGGCGATCCCATCGGGTTCAACAGCTTAGGGGTGGTGGAACAAAGGTGTGAAGTTCCTCCATTAAGCAAGAAAGATCCTCCACTACAAACTGGTAATCACGAGTTGATTGTGTCGCTGTAACCGTAAAGAGATGATATAGATTATTAGACATTTAAATTTTTTTGTTAATAGCTTCACCTAAATATGAACAAACATGTTCATATTTAGGTGAAGTTAATGTATATGTCTAATGTTCAATATAAGTATATTAAGGAAGAGACTAGACCCCACGATACAAGGGATCTTAGTGTGGGGTCCAGGGTATTTCGAAAATCTAGCGCCTATGATTCATATGTATGTACGTATGTACGAGGGTGACACTGAATGTTCTTAGAAAATCAAAAACTGAACAAACTATTAGTTTGAACAAGTTATTAGTTTTATTATATATTTTCAAAATAGTGTCCATTTACATCGCTGCCACCGATGGAACCACTGAGAAAAGCACTTTACCCACTCGTCCTTAGGGGCTCTTCGACGGCATTTCCAAACGCAGCCACTACTTCCTCGGCGTCCATAAAACGTTTTCCTCGAAGTTTTCTTTTATTTTCGGAAATAAATAAAAATCGCAAAGTCGGGGCTATAGGGCGAGTGACCCAGTAATTCCACGTCTGACGTCGCTAAGTAGTCGAATGTTTGCTTGGCGGTGTGCGACGAGGTGTTGTCGTGGTGAAGGAGGATCCTACTGCGAGGTCGTTTCTCCCGAACTTTTTCCAAGACAAGTGGCAAACAATTGTTAGTGTACCACTCTGCAGTATCTGTTTTTCGATCCTCTAAAACAATTGTTGCGTAATGACCTGTCCTTCCGAAGAACGAGGCCACCATCTTTTTTCCCACGCTTCGACCTATCTTCACTTTAGTTGGCACCTCCTCGGAAGGAAACACCCAGACAGCAGACTGTCTCTTAGTTTCAGGATCATAACAATAAATCCAGCTTTCGTCACCCGTAAGTATGTCGAACACAGCATTTGAGTCACCTCCGTTAAATCTTTGAACCTTTTTACGACACCAATCAACACGACGGAGTTTTTGGGCCTCTGTCAAATTATGAGGTATCCACCGGGCACAAAGCATCCTGACCGCTAAATGTTTATGGAGGATTTTGTGCACTTAACTCATACCGATGGCTAAGCTTGTCCAAATCTGCTGATAAGTCTCTTTTGTCAGTCTCTATCATACGCCTCACAACACTGATGTTATCTTCAGTCGTCGCCGTAGAAGGCCGTCCCTCATGCAGATCATCGGTGAGATTAGTGCGACCACGTTTAAGATCATTAAACCAGTTGTAAACTGTGGCACGAGATGGGACTTCATCGTGAAAGGCCAATCGAAGTCTATCATAACTTTCTTGTTGACTTAAATAACATCGAAAGTCTTAAAAAATCATTGTACGAAAATTTTCTTGCGTTAAATTCATGCTAACGTGACACAGACAATTTTCAATTTGCCGCCAAATCGTTAACAAATGACAAATTAATATAATACATACAATAATATTGGCTAAGAGTTCCATTTTCAAAATTTGAACTGTTTTTTTTTATTATGTCGTTTACAAGTAGCCAGTTCATAGAACTTTCAGTGTCGCCCTCGTGATATATTATTAGTGTATTTAAAGTGAAAACTTCTTTAGCCGCGTTGAGCGATTTTTGGTAGGGGCAAAACTTAGGGGTTCGCGACTTCGCGTCACTGATATGCTAATGCAGGGATTCCACAAAGTGGTCGATATCCGACCGATTTCGACCCCAAGGGGTCGAAATCTGCTGTTTTAATTAAAATTTAAATAAAAATTTGCTGCTCTAAATGAGATTTTTTTTAAAAAATCAATGAATATTTGTATTTCATTATTCCAAAGTTTTAAATTTACACCTCTGTCGGCAGTCCCCATGACTCCCATTTTTTTTAATATATTGAACAGTGTTTTCTGAACCGAGTGAAGTTTTTAATATTATTATTAAGAGCGTATTTTATTCAGTGTCACTTTTTGACACACATTTTGTCGGCAACAAAAACATCCATTACCGAATAGGGCTGAAAAGTTTTTGAGTGGCGTACCAACTGAAAGGTTCCAAGGTGAACCGACAAAATGGAAAAGGTGGTGGAAATCCGCCGGATGCGGACAGCACTAGACCGGGGGCCAAGTCTACTAAAGCAAATGTGTCGGAATGGCTGATCATTGACACCGTAATTGTAGGGGCGGCGTATTTCATTAGGATCTCACTTGGAAAATATCATCGTATTTCATCTCTTTTGACCAATGACACGCCATTATGAATATAGGAGATTACGAACTTTTCCAACCTTTAGCACAACAATGGCGTTGCCTTGGTATAGTTGTCATAATGACCAATCATTGAAAATAGTATGACTTGGCCCTCAGTGATTAAGTATGGCGATGCTTACAGGGGAGGCTTATATCTGTCACCGTAAGATTGTGAGAACCGTTATTTTATAATATTTCGGTATTTTTCCGTCAGATTATATACTATCGAAAAATTTAGATTTGGGTGAAATTGGTTAGGTTAGAACTGTAAAAAACCGCGCGCGAGCCGAGCGAGCGAAGCGAGCGGTGCCGCGACAGCGGCCGGCGAACGCTACTTCCAAATTTCTCCCAGTTAGGCAGGCTATTTAGTATTAGCGTAGGGTGCGTTACGTCATTAGCAAGGTTGATACCAGGGGCTGCAGTCTCATCATAGATAACGATCGCTTTTCCTAATGGGTTCCCTAGACAATAAAATTGTTTGACAAGCTCGACATTTTGTCGAGCTTGTCAAACAATTTTGTTCTAGGGACCCCATTAGGACTTAGCGACCGTAAAGCGATCGCTATCTATGTCGAGACTGCAGACCCTTTTCACAATTTTTCGGTTTCCCATGGATCGATTTTAAACTATCGAAAAATTGTGCGTTAAATTTTAAATGGTTTGTTGCAGTTCACAATTTTTCGACAGTTCACGACGTTCAGACAATCTCACGAAAGCAATACCGATAAATTATAAACGAACGTTCAGTTTATAATTATACGGTGACATATCCAGCAATGGAAGTGTTTCGATTCACACGTGTTTCATTATTACGTCATACGGCTGTGTAAACTAAAACGTGTCAACTGTCAACTGATAGATAATAGATCAGCGCATTTGGTTAAATAGCCAAGTGACGTCATGACCACAGAGCAACATGGCATCCACTGCGTCCAGCGTTTTCGTCAAACTAGGCGCGATATTTGAAAATGTAAAATTTAAATGCATTTTTATGGCACTTATCGATTGAATTTTTTTTTTTTTAGGGTGGGAAATCATCAAATAACTTTTCCCGCTCTGGGCGGAGCGGGAGGGTGTGTCAGACTCTTACTGACTAAAACCCACCCGTATTTCTTCCGTTGCCTGTGTTGCGGGGGCCTCGGCCTCGGTGACCCATAAGTACCTTTTCGCGACCCCGGCAGGGGCATATTAGCACTATAGAATTTAATTAAGACACTTTTCAAAAATGGGTGTAAGACCCTATTAAGTAGGACAAATCTGTGGAGGCATCTGAGCCGTTTTTGGGCAATACGGCGTCACGTAATAGTCACTGCCTCGTTGCCCTAGTATTTGCAAGCGCTACTGTTGAGCATCAGGCCCTGGATCCGTTTCTTAAGTCGGGCAAAGTGTTATTGGGTTTTTCTATCAGGAATTTCTCATCAGCCTGGAGTCTAGATTTGTGCCCGGTTAACGGCAACAGGCTCGCCCCCATAATAACATGAGACTTAACCATAACCGGTGAAATGTGGGTATGCTATGTACAACTCTGCCTAACCCTTCGGGGATTACAGGCGTTTTTGATGTTAGGTACTGACTGTGATTCAAATTCATCAGACTTAACCTGTGCAAAGAAGTCGTAATGTCATGTGTCTTCCATAATGTGACTTACCCTGATATGTCCAGTTGAACAAATTAGGACTGATGGGTATCGCGAACATCTCTGTTTCGACAGCATGATGCAGATGCGCTGTCGACGCTACCGCAGCCGCTGCGGCCGCCAACAGCAGTATACATTGTATATACATTTTGAAGGCTGAAAAGATACGAATGTTATCATTGCGAAAGTCATCATCATGTTCTTGCCCTTTTCCCAATTTATTTTGAGTCGGCGCAAAATGGCGTTTTCTTCCACACTTCTCTATTAGTCGTCATCTTGGTAGTCACCCCCTTTCTAGCCATATCATGTTTCATACAGTCCATCCATCGTTTCTTTGGTCTTCCTCTACTCTTATAGCCATCCACATTCATACGCTGATACCTGAACAAAGTATGCCAAAGTAGGTTTATTATTGGGGTGCACAACGAGGACGCTTATTAACGGGGAGTCAACTCAAGGAGATGGCGCAAGACGGGGGAAGTGGTGACGCACGGTACGTGAAAGCCCTATGCACAAACACCACTGCTGCTTTAGCATATAAACGCAGTGCTACGACCAAAGCTTATGTTGATTGGGGATCCTGAGGGAGGCACCTCAGCAGGTTTGCATGACGCTTTCTATTTCTACTCTACTGCAGAATATAAATCGCTTGTCTACCGAAAATGTTCTACTGTCTACACGAAACGTATTTTTGTTAACTATTCCGTCAACAAAACGCTTCTCTAAGGTTCTCGTGCTTTTTTTTTTTTGGTGGGAAATCATCAAATAACTTCTCCCGCTCTGGGAAGAGCGGGGAGAGTGTGTTAAGACTCTTACTGACTAAAACCCACCCGTATTCCTACCTGTTGCCTGTGTTGCTAGGGGCCTCGGTGACCCTTTAGTACCTTCCCGCGACCCCGGCAGGCATCGGCCTTTCGGTTTTTTTTTTTTTTGAGGGACCTACATGTATGGTTGCCATGAATTTCAGCGGGCCCCGAGTCATAAGGGTGGCCTACTAGCCCACTGACTTTCCTTAGAAACATAAAAGCGGGCTCCGAGACCGGTATATTCAGCGAAAAGCGCCGCGCGACTGACTGCCCCGAGACATCATTTGTTTAACCATTTACTATTTTGTTGCGGCCGGGGCCTTCAGTGTGACCAGATCCAGCGGAATATCTACAAATTTCGGACTTCTAATTATCTGCAGTAAAGTAAAATGACACTTTGGAGTAGAAGTATGTATTTATGTAAGTATATTCTCTTATTGCATAATTAAATTAGTGAATAGTTTTATTTTGTTTTTTTTATGTATTTTGTTTCCTCTTTTACCTTACACACGTTGTCTACATCTCTATGTCTACTGTCCTATTGCAGGTATGCTGGAAGAGACGTATGTACGTATTTTTCTGTTCCTTTCTTCTTGTCTGTTTATATGTGTGTACATAAACTGTTAAATAAATAAATAAATATGGAGGTTAGAGGAACTGGGTGTAAAGTTCACTCATCCTCCTCATAAAAGGGATGATCCTCCGTCCAGACGTTGATCACGGGATGTTGTATATATGCCAGTCGCGCGGTAAACTCTGCTTGCGCGATGCAGGATTTGTGTGACGTCAGGTTTTTGATGCGTAGTTCGCATGTGGCGTTGTAGATGCCGCCACAATACTTCTTATTATCATTTAATTTAAAAAATGATATGATTTTGAGGAAATGACAGGAAAAAGTGTAATTTGACTGCAGCCAATTAAAAGTCCTAGTTTAAGTCATTGCCTGTGTTGCCAGGGGCCTCGGTAACCCTTTCGAACTTCCACGCGACCCCGGCAGGCATCGGCCCTAGTGGACCGCTACACTTGTGCTGACATCTCTTTGAGGCGCGCGTGGAATACAACGCGCCGTCGACCCGGGCCTGGTCCTTATCGGACTGCGAGCTACCCATTGCTCACTATCTGCAAGCCCGCGCCTACGGTGGCCGGAAGTTCGCCCTTGATTCCCGACGCCCAGGGCGTCTCCTGCAGCGGCTAGGGGCGAGAAATTTGCCTTTCCCTCAACTGTCCCGTCTCCTCCTTTGCGAGCATTACTGCTTCGCACAAGGAGGTGACGGCTACCCATGCCCTCTCGCTCCATACCATGGCCTGTACCAGGGCCGGACGCGAGAGATCTCTGCCGCCGTTCGCCTCCACGAGGACACTGCGGTGCTCTGCCCGGAGGACACGATTGAGCATACTCAATCGTGTCCTCCGGGCGATCCACACAGTGGTGACACCCGGGCGTTTCCTCCCGCCTTATCCGACACCGGAACCTCCCGAAGCTGCCATGTCCCGTGAGGACCTGCGTCAGCGGAAGGTGGGGACGCCGTGGCTCTAGCCACTCCCTAAAGAGGGGACTTATTGCTGCAATTCTGCCGTGCCCAGCACTGGGTTGCGAAAATCGCACTCTCCATGTCGCCATGAGATCCCGCTGGAGCTCTGTCCGCTGTGCCGCGATTTCTCGCGGCAGCAGAGTTACGTCCCGGCGTTTCGCCTCCTCGCGCCACTCCCATACGTGCGCGAGGACTTTTGCCTCCTGATCCTATAGCGGCAATCCGGCAAGGAGGCTCGCCGCCTCACCGGAGACCGTGCGGTATCCCCGGACCAGCCGGATGGCCATGACCCTTTGGGCCGTTCTCAACCGGCGGGCTGGCCGCAGCACCAGGGAACGCGCCCACACAGGATCCCCGTAAAGGGCCATGGACCGCACGACCCCCGCGTAGAGCCTCCGGCAAGAGGCGTTTGGACCCCCTAGATTGGGTAGGAGCCGCTTCAAGGCAGCCCCGGCCCGCTCCAGTTTGGGACCCAAACATCGGAAATGCTCCACGAAGTTCCACCGGCTGTCGAGGACGAGTCCCAGGTACTTCATCGTTGACTCGACGCCGATGTAAACCCCTCCTATCGTTATTTGGGATCCCGACGGTGGCGCGTGTGGCAGGACCAACGTGTCGTCTACGCTGACGCCGCTAGGGAGGTCGGCGCGCAGCACCCAGTCGTATCCGATGTCCCACAGATGCGGCTCCAGGACTGATCCTTGTGGAACACTGCACGACATCTTTTGCCGGTTCCACACTCCCTGGTGACCGGGGTAGATGACGGCCCTGTCCGTCAGATAGGTCTCGACCACACGACAGAGGTAGGTCGTCATCCGGTTGTACCGGAGTGCCTCCCTGATGCAACTCCAGAGATGGGTATTGAAGGCATTGGCGATGTCTAGAGACACCGCCAAGACGACCCCACTCTGGGCAACAGTATGCCCCGTCGTGAGGGCCCGCATGCGCATGATGGCGTCCACCGTAGAGCGCCCCCTGTGGAAACCAAACTGGCTCTCCGCCAAATCCGGCCCCACCCGCAGAAGCTGACCAACGAGGCGGTCTGCAATGACTCTTTCAAAGAGCTTGCCCACCCCGTCGAGCAGCACGATGAGCCGATAAGCGGACGGAGAGTCCGCAGGGCGCCCTGCCTTCTTTATGAGGATCAGTTTCCCCGTCATCCAACGAAGCGGGAACTGGCCTCTCTCCGAACATGCGTTTAGGGGCCCCCTTAGTCGAGGTCCGAGAGCCTCCAAGGCCAGAACTCAGGCTTTCCCAGGTAAGCCGTCGGGTCCTGGAGCTGTATTTTTGGCATTCAGCCTGCGTACCGCAACTCTTATTTCTACCTCGGTCACCTCTGGAGCATCGTCGTCGTCGTCGTCGGCGGTGTGGTCCCCTCACGAAAGGAACAGTAGAGTGCTCACCACATCCTCAACAAGCTGGGGCCGGAGACTGCGTCAGCGGAGGCGACCATGGGCGGATTTTATCCCGTACCGCTTTGTACGGGCGTCCCCACGGGTCCCTGTTCAAAGTCTCCAGCGACTCCTCGCGGGCCAGTCCCCTGGTCCGCAGGATCTCCGCTTGCGGGGCGGTCTTCGCTGCTCTGTACCCCTCGTACAGCTCCGCCTGAATGGCTTCCGTATCAGGAGGTCGAATACGGAGCATATTAACTCCTTAAGAACGCTTTTATAATAAGAACAGTTGTTTATAAGAACTTAACGCCCACAGGTGACGAGCAATTGCTATTTCCGGGGAATCCCCTGACTAGCGAGTAGTTATAGTTACAGCGAAATTCGAAGATAAAAACAACTACATTTTGGGAGAATCCCCGATCGACCGACAGTGTGATATTGAAAAGTGGTAATTATCAATTTATTGTCCTCGTGACACCTATTGAACTCACCGTGAAACCAAATAAAAACCGTTACAACGGTCCTGAATGAAAAAAACTTACTAGGCACCTACATATATTATTTTATTAGTGGCGGTTATGCAAACTGCCACAGCTTTACGAATTTTTATAGGTGGCACTACTGATGTTCACGGTCGGGTGTCACCCATTTAGGGGTAACCCCTAAAGTCGAATTATTAATTCACTGCAGTAATCTGACATGTGCTAGCTGTCAGTTTGTGTACCTAATATTGTAAAGGTGATCGTTTAGTTTAAGTAATCGATTTATAAAAGTGTAAAATAATGTGTACTTACCTAATAAATGGCCATAGTTATTGTAATGGTGATCGTTTAGTTTAATCGATTTACAAGGGCGTCGCCAAGGGGAAGCAGGGAGGGGCAGCTGCCCCCCCCCCCCCCCCAAGAGATAAAAAGTACCCAAATGCAAAAAAAACCAAAGCACCCGCTCATTTGTATTCGTCCAATTTTATGATTTACCGAACATAACAAATTAAATCGACATGTGGCAGCAATTGTATGTAAATCTAATCGTTGTTGATGTTCTAAAAGGGGTAAACACCTTTCTGGAAACGGGAAAAACGTTGAAAATTTTGATCGCTCTACCGTGCACAACGTGTACAATTCATAGTATTCCCATCCTCTATATATCAACTTGCCCTCCCTTGGTTCATCGGCTGGCGACGCCCTTGTCGATTTCTATAAGTGTAAATAAATGTATAATAATAAGCGTAAAAATCTAGAATACAATAAATAGGTATGATTATTTCATTACACAAAGTGACAGCTAGCACGTGTCAGATTACCTACACCAGTGAATTAATAATTCGACATACTTATGACATGTTTTATTTATCTACTGGGGAGTTTGTCTTCTTACCAGCTAAAGCACTGGGAAGTGGTGAAGGGCAAGCGTTTTGGTGGACTAGCAAGCCGTCTTACCTAATTCTGACGCTTAAAAAGTGCAGATTCTCAGCCTAGTTTGAATAAGACTTTTGATTTGGATATAAAGAAACTCTTGATCGGAAAGATAAATGCTGGGAATGTCCTTGTGGGTTTTAAAAATAACATATTTTTTAACGTCAGTCTGGATGATCGCAGCGGTTTATTCATACCTATTCAAAAGGTCGTAAGATGATGTCAGACAAAGCTTAATGTTATCTGCCTGTTTGTGCGTCATTTAACTCAGGAAGGCAATCCTTGTTATTAAATTATTAAATACCTATCTAGATAATAGGTAGGTAAATATTTAAAAACAACCTTTGCTAACCTTCCCAAGAGGAGAGAAAAAGCGAGATCCGTAAAATAGGAAGATAAGTACCTAGTTAGGTACCGATATTTTTTTTATTTTTTATTTTGGCCTATTTGTTTTCAATTTCCGGGTGGTAATCAATCAAAAACACATCCTTATTTTATTGGATGGTGTATTTCACAGATATAAAAACAAATGAATAAACAACATACCACATTGTCAGATCCTACATTAAAGTCTATGATTTGTTTACCAACAATACCATTTCTAATTAACATTTTTCACAACCTCGAATAGCTAAAGCGGTATCAAAACACATTACAGCACGAAACCTAAATTCAACCAATTGATTCAGAGAAAATTCCACAATAAATTATACAAATGATATGAATTCCACTTACCTACACTTTATCGGTTCGCCATAGCACTGATTTAAGGAATAAACCCGACCTAAATCCACAGGAATAGAAACAATAATCGATTTCTATTTTAGCCGTTTACATTGTGCGCCGCTGGAACACAGTTCGCATGTGCGGCGAAAAGGAACGCCCCAAAAACATACAGAGATGAATTCCGGAATATCAAACTGCGTTTACGGGCGCGCAAAATTTTATTTGAAAAGCGCGCGTAAATGATTACGCGCGCTTTTCAAGAACTCTTCTCAACTGAACTCTCTATTACATAAAAGAAAATTCAGTTGAGTAGTTTTCTTGTCAACCATGAAGCAAGCTTCCTGACCTGATGTAGGTCTACGGCCTACATACTTATTTCAAAAAAATAATTATTTAATTAAGGTGGATTCGCGAAAAACATTTTTTTTACGTAAAATATGATTCGCGACTATAACAAATAGGTATTTACAGAGTTATAATCATTAATACATCTCTCTTAGTTACATTTGTTCCATAAGAAGTAATAAGAACAAATCTCTTACCCTACGGCTACACTGTCGCGATAACGCGAACTTTACTTCGCGCACTCTCTCTCGCACACCGGTCGACGTCTCACTTCACTCGTCGACGTACAACAGAGAGCACGCGAAGTAAAGTTCGCGTTAGCGCGACAGTGTAGCCGTAGGTTATTGAAAAGTTCTTACAACAATACAAGGACTTTTTGATAGCTAACGCAAAGCCGTAGCTTTTACTTTTAAGTAGGTACGTAGGTACCCACCTACCTATGGTCACCAGGTACCTATGTGTATTTAATCGACAGTCATGTGACTGGCGCCGCACACCGCAGATTTCAGCAAGCCACGTAATGCCATAGAAAAAATTGAGTTAAAGATTTTGCCGTGTAAATTATGCGACAATGGTGCCGATTCCCTTGTTCACAAACTAAACTAAATTTAAGTTCAGTGTATCTTTTTCTTTCTATTTCATTAAGAAAAGGACAGAAGATACATTTTAGTTTAGTCCTGTCAAATTAATCGGCGCCTGTCACTACTCCATACAAGTTTAGACGTGATTATAAACTTGCCTACTAAAATTACGTCAATTTACGTCAAGCGCTGATTAATTTGACAGGACTGAACTAAAATTTATCTTCTGTCCTTATCTTAATGAAATAGAAAGAAAAAGATGCACGGAACTTAAATTTAATTTAGTTTGTAAACAAGGGAATCGGCGCCATTCTTTAAATTAAATATAACGACTCACGCCGTGTGTGCCTCGTGCTACAAGTAAATAAAAATACATTTCTCTTAATTCTCGCCGTCACTACTTACGTATTTCTTGACCTCTCGGGTTTAAATACCGTCTTCCCATATTTACTTACGCAAATACGGCCCTGAAAGTAGGCGTGACGTAAAACTAGCAACGACGTCATTGGTGCAACAACCAACCAAATTCGGAAGGTTCCATAGTTCAAAAGTTACGTTCCGTTCTAAGATCTTTGCGTAAGCAGATCTACCAGAATGTCAGATTAAAATTGTTTTATTCATTGTTTTAGGTATAAATTAATTGGAAATATAATATATGTAATGAAATTATAATTTTTATCAATATTCTCAGTGAGTTTTAATAAAACATTTATTGCTTTTGTACGAAAAGTGTAAACATCGTAAATTATTCGGGTTGTATGCTGTTTATACTTGCAAATGTGAGCGTAAAAAATGTCATTCATTCATACAAATGTCAGAAAGGGCTGGGGCGACTCGAGCGATTTTACTACATTGTACAAAATCTTCCGTTTTTGACGGGGATACGTATAATTTAAATATAATAATGTAATGAACAGTATTCTAAGTTAAGGCGTGTTCGCGCCAAATTAAAGAAACGGCGGTAAAACTTACGTTGTGTTGTAAATAACCTTGTTCGTGTTATATGAATTGTTTTCTACTAAAAACTCTTCAGGAACATGTTGAAGTTCAAAAAAATGGGTTCGGATAAAGTGCCACTGCTACTCGTGACCGCCAACGTCGGATCTATTTTCGAGGATGTGAGTATTATGTATAAAATCGATGTTTTTGACCTAACAGTTTTCTTTACATTGGTGGCAAGGATGTAATTATGTTGTTAATTCAATTAAAATGTAGCGCGCGATTCTATGGTGAGATAACTGTTCTAATTTTAAAACAATAGACTGTACATAACAATAGATACTGGCTGATCAGTTTAGCCTGTAAAAAGGATTTTCAGGCGCGTTTTTTATTTTTGATTTACAGACATAACTTTTATACAAAGAGGTTTAAATTTTAACAGCAAGTGTCGTAGATTAAAACATTAGTGAATGTCTTTTAATTAGATTTAAATATTACCTCTACCTATCCATTTTAGTATTCAACTTTATAATAAAATATTGGAGGCTTGTGGCTAAATAATAACAGCTGCAGCGCTTGCAGCGGTTGGTTTGTTGACTGGTTGCCTATCCATTACATATTGAGAGTTAAGCAGTTGGTCCCAGCTGTGAATCGTAAAACTTTGACAGTTGTTACGGGTAGCCAGCAGCCCAAAACTCTGACAACCAGTCTTACCAAGGGGTATCATGCTAGCTAACTAGTAACTGGGTTGTGGAGGTCAGAAGGGCAGTCACTCCGTATTTAGCTGCATCGGGTTAGACTGGGGGCTAGGCAAATTGGTTCAATAAACTATTGCCATGAGTTGCTAATATCATGAACCGACTATCTACTCAACCAAAAGCCTATTATAAGTATGTATAATAAAGCGGGACAGAATTTTTAAATCAAAGAGTAAAGTGAGTCATTACCACACTACAATAGATAAACAATATAAACATACATTTTAGGTTGACAGAGAACATTTTACATCATGTCACATTTTAATACAATCAGATTACATGTAGCTTATGTGATAAAAGAGCGTTATTATGAAGCATATATTTTTGTTGATTTTGTTTTTCATTATAATCATAAATATTTACATATCTCAACATTGTATTGTAGCCAATAGTTAATCTGCCAGGGTCGGGGTCGGGGTCATGGTCGTGGGAAAGTCCGAAACTGCCAGGGACGTGGGAAAGTCCGAAAGGGATACCGTGGCCCCTGGCAAGACAGGCAACGGAAGGAACACGGGTGGGTTTTAGTCAAGTGGGCAGGAGTCTGACAACCCTCCCGCTCCGCCCAGAGCAGGAGAAGTTATTTGATAAGTTGCCACCCAAAAAAAAAGGCAAAGGTTAATAAAATGCACAATTTTAAATAGAAAAAAAAAACAATGAAGGATTCCGTAATTGGGGATGTTGGGATGAATTGAACATTGTAGTTGAAAAACATGTTCTCCCGTACATCGATTTATGTCATGGTCAATTCTCCAACTGCAAATTTAAATTTCTAGTACTAAGTGTCTCTGAGTTACAGCGGGGACAGACAGACAGACGGACATGGCGAATCTATAAGGGTTCCTTGTTTACTACGGAACCCGAAAAAGGTGTTTGAGGTAGGATGGTCCTGATTTTAAGATCACCTGGCTCTCTTGTTAAATGGTTCCTAACAAGGTACTGAGAAGACAGGATTTAAAAGGAACTAGTTCTGCTCAAATTCATTTATTTATTTGCTAGAATGTAGGTACAAATCAAGAACTTAAGACTATCATGGCCCAATTACATTCTACCATTACATATGTATGGTGTCATATTGACATTTAATTTATTAACGGGTAATTTAACAATTCGATTAAAATTATTAAGTTTCAGAAACGCACATTAGTTAACGTAAAAATAGAAAGAAAAAAAAAAGAAATAATGTCAAGCAAAGTCAAAGCATTTTTTAAAAGTTAGTGTCAGTTAGCTGAAGTAAATGGACTTGAATAGACATTCAAGTCCATTTACTTCAGTTAAATGTTAATTAAGGAAATACCTATATCTAAATAAATAAAGCGATAATATTTTAGGTGGTTTTCCTCATAGTCATATTTTTAATAAAGTTTGTTATTAACTTATTGAAAACATGAAGAATAAAACATCCTTACTGTTATTTTTCTTTTATTTACCAATTCATGTGTAATATACTCATTATAACAATGTAAGCAAGTATTTTTATATGGGAATTAAGTTGGATCAGAGTGCACACCCTCTGATCCAACTTAATTCCCATAAGTATAAAAATAAAAATGAGTAACTATTGACCGCTGATTGATCGCTGACCCTTAAAATTCTTGACTTATTTATATGTATGACTTATTTAAAGTTAACAGTCTGCTAGTTTAGTAACAACTGATCTGACATTAAAATCTTTGAACATAAATCATTCTGGAATTCATCTTGTGGTTTGAATGATTGACAGAATTTTGGACTATTTCTGTAACCAATTCACAGACTCAAGCATCTGCCTATCCTTATCCCAACTATGTTTGGGTCAGCTTCCAATCCAACAGTTACACACACTTTTAACGTGCACGTCTTTCAACATTGTTCTGACATGTATAATTAAACATGAATGATGTAACCAATATTTTTGTAACAATATTTTAATTTAAAATAGTGTCCGTGGAGTTTCCTGCCCGTTCTTCTCCATAGGAATCTACTATGCTTTGGAATGCGCAACTAGCTTCATCTTTCTGACTGACCAACCGACTGACTGAGCGACTGCCTATCCAAACTCATCAAAATTATTAAAATCTTTCAACAATCATACAATAAGACTGCTTTAAAAAATGTAGGTACTTACTGTATTTGTTATTGGATATTTGTTATTTACATTCACGCCACTTATAAAGCCAATAGCTGTTTACGCAATTTATTTATTTGAAAGGCATTTCAAACATTACTTACATAACAAAATCGAATTCAACCTACAAGAGCAGACTTTATTCAATTTATGAATACCTTTTTAAATGTTACCTACTTAAGTGTCATAATAACACCTCAATCTAATCTACCTAGCCTTTTCCGAATTATGTTGGGGTCGGCTTCCAGTGTAACTGGATGCAGTTGGATACCTGTATTTTACATGGAGCGACTGCCTATCTGACTTCTACAATCCACTTACTGAGTAACACGATACCTACCCCTGTAAGAACGGTTGTCAGATTTTTGGCTTTTTTGATTACCCATAATGACTGTCAAAGATCCACGAATGACAGCCGGGACCAAAAATATATTTCTACGAGTGTGTTTAGTTTAATCTTTCTGAGCGAGTCCTAATAAATACTGATAGTTCCCAACAAGTCACACTGTAACATGTCACAGTGTTACTCGATAGGACAACTTTTTGGGTTAATTCCCAATGGATCACACACTATGTAAAGAGTGTGACTCGTTGGGAACAAAATATTCTCATGCAGGAACATTGACATATTGGAACTACTACCCAATCAGTAACACCTTTTTTTTTTTGGGTGGTAAATCATCAAATAACTAAATCTCCCGCTCTGGGCGGAGCGGGAGGGTGTGTCAGACTGTTACTGACTAAAACCCACCCGTATTCCATCCGTTGCCTGTGTTACCAGGGGCCTCGGTGACCTTTTAGTACCTTCCCGCGACCCCGGCAGGCATCGGCCCTAGTGGACCCCTACATTTGTGCTGACGACATCTCTTTGAGGCGCGCGTGGAATACTACGCGCCGTCGACCCGGGTCTGGTCCTTACCTTACCGGACGGTGAGCTACCCATTGCTCACCGTCCGCAAGCCCGCGCCTACGGTGGCCGGAAATCCGCTCGGGATTCCCGACGCCCAGGGCGTCTCCTGCGGCGGCTAGGGGCGAGAGGGCGCGAAATTAGCCTTTTCCTCAACCGTCCCGCCTCCTCCTTTGCGAGCATTACTGCTTCGCAGTAGGAGGTGACGGCTACCCATGCCCTGTCGCTCTGTACCATGGCGATATCGACCCCTCAGTAACACCTACGGGCATTAGAATATTATTATAAAAAAAATAAAGGTTTGAAACTGTCATTGTTTTGTGATTTCTCAATAATTAACAAACACACTAAATTGTTTTTTACACATTATATACCTTACTTGAATTACCGGGCTTTAAAACACGAGTGAAGGCTCCTACATACTAGCGCGACTTGTCGCGCGACGCGACGAGACACAAAGACACCGCGTGTAGCGCTACAAGCGGTGCCTTTGTGTCGCGTCGCGTCACGTGACAAGTCGCGCCAGTATGTAGGAGCCTTGAATCTCAATGGTGTTACTGATTGGGTACTAGTTCCAATGTGTCACAGTGTTACTGCATGATAATATTTTGTTACCAGCGAGTCATGCTCTTCACATGGTGTGTGATCCGTTGGGAATAAAAACAAAAAGTTGTCCTATCGAGTAACAGTGTGACTGGTTGGGATTTTTATTCACAATTTTTCCCAACGAGTCACACTGTGACATGTTACAGTGTGACTCGTTGGGAATAATCAATAATAATTTTCTTTCATACTATGTATTTACAAGGTAAGTTATAAATAAGGCAGTAAAGGTTGAATAATATAACCTGCAATTACTGATAAAGCAATAAAGAGTTCATCCATCGCTTGCTAGTTCTTCAAAAGACTTAAGTTCTTTAAAGGCTCGTACAGTCTAGGGCGATACCACGGGCGCGACAGCCATATTGCTGCCTGTCGCGCCCGCGTTTTCGCGCCTGTCTGTACGAGCCTTAAGTCATAATTATATTGAGTCTTTAATATTTATTAATTACTAGCTTGTGCATGCGGCATCGCCCGCTTGGGGTCTGAAATTATACAAGATGCAGTTTTGAACCTGCAAAACATTTCAGGAGGTTGTTATGAAACTCGTAAATAATCATACAACAATACGATACCAAGTTTATAATCAATAATACTTTTTATTTTAGATTTTTAAATTTTATCTCTTTTTTTTTATTTTTTGTTGATTCGGGTCGAGAATCACTAACATAATTACCTCCTAAAATGTTTTGCAGATCCAAAACAACACCTTGTATACTACCGGGATAACAAAATCCTATGTTCTAACTATAGATGCTGGCGGGAAAAATTCCGAATCATTCCCGTCGAATACTTCGGAAGTATTCCGAAATATTCTGAAACTTTGGGAATATTTCAATTGTCAAAAAAAAAACCGGGAAAATTGTATTAACCTATTAAAAGTCACTGTACTCGATTGAGATGTACGAACGATATGCGAACAGAAGAGCTATAGACAAACTAATCAAAAACATAGGTAGGTATCCCTTTTTCAAAAAACAAATCAAATATGCTCGGTGGTTTTTTATTCCACAACTAAGTACCTAACATTTAGAAAAAGAGCATTTGCAAAAATAGCACAAAGAAATAAAAATCCTGTTAATCGCAGGATAACATATTTACCTATAAAAATATCAACATAATATATTATACTTAATCAATCATATTTATAATAAAATAAACATTTATATTTTACTTACTTATGTGCCACTGAAAAATAAATTCACCCACCACACAACAAATAAACACGTTTATTCCTGAATAATTCGGTCGAAATATTCCGCGGAAACATTCGATTGCGGGGTATGAATCTTTCTCCGCGGGCGAAAACTTCTCCGGGGAGCATCTCCCCTCTTACCGCACCCCGCACCGCCATCGCCTGCATCACCGCTAACAAAGAGTTTCAAATAAATGTCACTAGATGGCACGACATTTATTGATCTATGATTGAAGTGTAATTTTAAAGTTTTTGTTGACTTTTATAAGGTTTATTTATACATAATCAACAAAGAATAATCATAATAACACCAAATTATGTAACAATAAGCTCTTAGTTCAAATTTCAAAGATGATTGAAATGCACAATTAATATTTATACCAGTAGATGGCGCTGTATTAAATTTCGAAGGTTAACATCTCGATTTTTTAAATTTTGTTTTGTTTAATAATATCACTGATAATAGGAGTACGTAGCAGCAGTACAAAAGTACAGTGTGTTTTTAACGTCATCTATTCGGAATAAAAGTATAATGTAACCCTTCTTGCAAAGTCGCTACTAACACCATCTATTGGGAACGAACGCGATTGATGTACAAAAATAGCTAGAATTGCCAGATGAAATCTGCTCTTTACGTCGGGACATTTCTTTGTATGGGATGAGGCATCTGTATGCTAGTATCGATGCAAAATACGATATTTCAGCAAAAAAAATAAAAATTTCAATAAAATTCATTTTGAATAATTCTGATTTAAAGAAACTTTCCCAGAAGTATTCCGGAATTATTCAGAATTTTTCAGAAGTTTTGCAACTATTCCTAACCCGGTCATGGACTATCCGTGTGCCAAATTTCATCCATATCCGTTCAGCCGTTAAGGCGTGAAAATGTAACAGACAGATAGACAGTTACTTTCGCATTTTTATAATAATACTATTATGGATTCTTTACTTTATTAACCCTTTGACCGCCACAGTCATGTATATGTCAATTATAAAAGGTTAATTACATTATATGCACAGAGGCGGACTTATTATTTTGAATTCCTGTTGTTTTCCAGTTTCAATCCTAAATCCTGTCCTTATTTAAGACGGAACATAATTCACTGTTTAACAGTGATTGTGAGGCCATTAACGCTCTTTTTCCTTTATTTTGACGTCAGTGTGGCAACATACTTTATTGGAGAGCAGTGGTAACGGCTGCGACTTACCAGTTGTAAGTCGTAAGTTCGAACCCCTTTTTTTTGGGTGGGAAATTATCAATTAACTTTTCGCGCTCTGGGCGGAGCTGGGGTGTCAGACTCTTACTGACTAAAACCCACCCGTGTTCCTTCCGTCGCCTGTGCGTTGCCGGAGGCCACCGTATCCCTTTCGGACTTTACCGCGACCCCGGCAGGCATCGGCCCTAGTGGACTCCTACACGTGTGCTATCTCTGAGGCGCGCGTGGAACACAACGCACTGTCGTGGGTTCGTACCCTGGCAGGCTTTATTGTGTAAATTATTTCATCACCACTGATCCCAAAACGGTGAAGGAAAACATCGTTAGGTAACTAGTACGAGTATATCCTAGAACCAAAAATTCTAAGACATGTGGCATCTACCAACCCGCACTGGGCCCGCGTAGTGGATTGCGGCCCACTCACTCTTACCGAGAGTAGGCCTATGTACATAAGGCTGTATTTTGATAGTCATCATTTAAGGATAATTTTCTACGCTATTATGATAAATGCTTCCGCTCCTTGAGTTCTACAATTGTAAAAATATTAATATGTTGCCACATAATCAGCCTATAATGTACCCACTGTCCCAGCAGTCCTTAAATGATGACTATCAAAATACAGCCTTATGCAAAAATAATCACATTTCTATATTTTAATGGCATTTTTATCGTAAAGTCCATCAACAGAGCAAAACAAAAAAGGCTTCTCTTTAAAAGGAAAAAAAAAAACTTAATACTTGGTATGCAACCTGTTTGTTTGTTTTCGTATTCAAACGCGAGCTGGCAGTTAATAAAAGCTGTTAAACTTTAACCTATCGTGTCTTTAAAAAGTTCGTGGTTTTTCCACAATTGAATTTTTAATTCGGCTGTGGTTTTGTTTTACCTACTGAAGTTAGAATACAAAATTCTGTATAATTATATTAAAATAAATTATTTAAAAAATTTCAAAACACGACTGAAAAGAATTTTTAATTTGGCTGTGGTTTTCTTTTACTGAAGTTAGAATACAAACATCTATATAATTATATTAGAATAAATAATTTTAAAAATTCAAAACACGACTGAAAAGTAAAAAACAAGTTGTATTAGTTAATCTGTATACACAAAGCGAAAGGTCACTCATTTACTCGCTGACTAAACAGATAAATAAAATTGTCATTGCTTTCGGGGTACCGTTATGTGGAACAAGTTTTAATCTGAGAGGTCTCCCGACTGCAATGTCAACTTTATTTAGCAGGTTAGTCAGCGAGTGAGTGATAATTTTATTTATCTGTTTAGTCAGCGAGTAAATGAGTGATTATTTTATTTATCTGTTTAGTCAGCGAGTAAATGAGTGATAATTTTATTTATCTGTTTAGTCAGCGAGTACATGAGTGATAATTTTATTTATAGACTGTTTAGTCAGCGAGTAAAGGCTCCCGCAGACTGGGGCGATATCGCGGGTGCGCGACAGGCATATTGCTGCCTGTCGCGCCCGCGATATCGCGCTAGACTGCACGAGCCTTAAATGAGTATACCTACCTCCTCCCTTACACGTAAAATGGGGATGTTTTTTATCTCGTCTATCCGATGGTGTAGGGTATTGTTGGATAGGCCGTTCAAATATATTGCAGGTCTGTGAACACTACTTTTCGACACAAGTATCCACTTGCGTAATATTAAGCATTAAAGTGCAAAGTTTTGTTAGAGTTACGTGTCGTGCCTCCCCGCGCAAGCTAAATGGTTCTTTATGGATATGTGAAAAAAATCATGTCTCATATAATGAAATTAAAAGGAAAACTATCACGGCTAAGAAGACTTTACAAGTTAACGAGTACTAGTCGACTAACTTACATTTGCAGTTAGAGAATAGACCGCGACGTATATCGATGTATGGGAGAACATGTTTTTCAACTACATTGTTGGTTTTTTCTTTCCGGTAAGACTGGAAGCCGACCCCAACATAGTTGGGAAAGGCTAGGCAGATGATGATGATTGTTGGTTTCTTTTTGAGATAAATTCATCCCAATTAAGTAACCCTTCTTTGTGCGTGGCCCGACAGGCACTTGGCCGGTTTTTATTTTAAAATGTTCGTAATAGTCTGAGTTAAGTTATAGAGAGAAACATTGGATTTCCTAGAAAATTTTCAAATTCGGGAAAAACTGAAAGCGCTTTTTTAGGGTTCCGTAGTAAACAAGGAACCCTTATAGTTTCGCTATGTCCGTATGTCTGTCCCCGCTGTAGCTCAGAGACGCTTAGTACTAGAAAACTGTAATATGGCATAGGTCTGATACTCATACTCATAGATATTAATCACGCCGACAAAGTGCTAAAATAAAACATTTAAAAAAAATTTTTAGGTTACCTCCCTTGCACGTAATGTGGGGATATTTTTTTTCTCGTTTACCCCATGGTGTGGGAATTGATTGTGGCATATAATATCTCGATGTAAGGGAGAACATGTTTTTTAACTACAATGTTAAGATTATTTATTTATTTAATACTATACGCACACAAATGTACAGAGGCCGGACTTAATGCCATAGGAATTTTCTACCAGCCAACCTTTGGGTGATGCAGAGACAGACAGTGGTAGGTGCAATAACGAACACTGTGGAATAAATATTTATTAAAACATAAGTATATACATACACATATACATATTAAAAACATGAAATATAATACATATACCTAATTATACATAAATATAAGACCAAGTTAATACACGAATATACTAAACAGATAAGACAAACAATGGGAAAACATTGTTGAACAATGTGAAGTTTGTTTTTGGAATAAATTCATACCAACTTCCCAACTGCGGAACCCTTCATTGTGCGTGGCCCGACAGGCACTTGGCCGGTTTTTATTTTAAAATGTTCGTAATAGTCTGAGTTAAGTTATGGAGAGAAAGATTGGAGAAGTTTGCTGGAAAATTATCAAATTCGGGAAAAACTGAAAGTGCTTTTTTCTATGGGATTTTTGTATGAATGATTGAAATAAAACTGGGGGGTAACCATCACCTCTTATAGCAGTATTATTTCAATATTACTTTAGCGTGAGACAGAGATGGAGCTATAAGTCCTGTATAGCTCCGTCACTTTCCCACTGTGAAGTAATATTATAATAATACTGCTATATGAGGTGATTGTTACCCCCCAGGACAACGTCTGTCGTGTCAGCTAGTCTAAAATAAATATTTTCCTTCGCAATGAATAATAATTTATTAAGCATCATTCCATCCTTCGGGCGTCGACAGATAAGCGCAAACTCATTTAACTTACGACGCTCAAAGTAAACTCAAATTCAAGAGTTATATAAACTTCACTCATTGAAGTGACGCAAATTGCGCTAGCTTATGCTCCTGGGGGGTAACCATCACCTCTTATAACAGTATTATTTAAATATTACTTCAGCGTGAGAAACAGATGGAGCTATGTCTTGTATAGCTCCATCACTTTCCCACTGTGAAGTAATATTATAATAATACTGCTTTAAGAGGTGATGGTTACCCCCCTGGCCGCACCCTATAATCCGAATACCTATGTTATTACATGTTGGATCAAAATTTATGAATCATAGCACAAGATAAGATTCGTCAAGTGGGAACAAAATTGAGCGTTCCTATCTACGCGTATGAAATAGGTAGTAAAATCACTGTCGGACTTCATACAAAAGAAAGAGAAGCGCGATGACACAACGCTGGTAATTTATTGCAAAATATGAAGCAATTATCTATTTACAAAAATCTATTGATTGGAGAAAAAAATTAAAACACTATTATGCTAATATGTTGCTTGTAGAATAATCTGACAAAAAATCAGAATAATTGCATGTATATTGGTATGGTTTTTAGAGGTATCTTCGTGATTTTTTTCTATCGTATCAAATTAGTTGTATTATGTTTTCAACACACTATCTACCTAGCATATATCCTGAAAAATATCATATATTTTTTTTTTATTTTGTTTACTGCTGGAGATCATACACTTTTATGCATTATAAAACTTACAAAAATTGCCTTAAGGTCCTGTAGTCCCCTTAAATTATATACAGTGTGTCCCTGGATACTTTATTTAGGGACACACACAAAATGGGTGAAACTAGACCATTATTCATCGCCAAAAAAATGGAACTTAAAACAAATCGAAATTTATTTAAAACTTTAGACAATATTTCCAAAAAAAAAAATCAAAGAAACGTATTTTTTTACTTGATGGCTGTATTTTAAGGGTTTTTTTTGTATTTACTATGCAGCATCAATTATCAGCCAACATTATTGTTTTTAATTTAACGAAATTCCCTCAACTAATAAAAAGTTATTACATTTTTAATACGGGCGTCTATAATAGGTAATAAAAAAAAATCGATAAAAATGATTACCATTTTTTTTCTAATATTTTTGTCAATTAATTATGGTCTAGTTTCACCCATGTCCGTTTGTGCACTCTATCCTGGGACACACTGTATTATAAGAGGCGTCATCTATACTACCATACGTTAACTTAAGGTGGATCCGCAGAGCCCTGCCATACTACGGTCGCTTTGTGTCTATATTTATTAAATAGGCCAAGTTTGAGGGTGACCTTAACCCCGTTTGCTTCCCTCGGAGACTTGCCACGGGCCGCGTACACATGGGGTTGAAACACGGCTGAATGCTCAGTTTGGAGTCCCTCATTTGGGTATGAGTAGGCCACACAACTGCGGGGTTGTTAAGGTGGATCCGCAGTGGTAGCCAGAAAAAAAAACTAATTTTCTAACGTTTTTTGAAATTTGCAGGTCAATGTCAGGTTGTATATTGATAAAAGTATTTTTCACGACCATAACAAATATTTACAGAATTAAAATCGCGTTCCTTTTATGGGGAGTGTTTTTTATACTCCCCATACAAGAAACGTGTTTTTTGATAAATATTGTACGGTGGTGCGGAAGTCGGACTCGCACACGAAGGGTTCGTGTGCGAGTCCGACTCGCACTTGGCCGGGTTTTTAGGCACTTCAATTAAACCATTTAAAAGCACTTTTGAATTGTCAAGGAGTCGGTCAGTTAGTCAGAAAGTTCACGCCAGTTCCCTGTTCCAAATCTTATGCAAAACGTGCTCTATGGAAAAGAACGGACAAGAAACACTCTTTTAAATCACGATATTACAAAATTAGGAAGACGGAAGACGTAGCGTTGAAAGGCCTCGTCTAGCAGGTGGACCCATGATGACCTTGTGAAGGCCGCTGGAAACCGGTCGAAGTGGTGGGACGTCTTTCAGCTAAAATGATGATGATCATTACAAAATTTTTAATCAAATTCTTGTTGCGCGTTTACACATGGGAATAATGACGGGATTGATCCTAACCTGGCCTAGAAACATACAGGAACTGGGCCTAATGAACTTGGCCATACAAATGCGCGTCGTGCTCACGCGCCGCGCTGCCGCGGCCGTTCGGTTTCAAAGAGAATATTTATTTTTAGTAACGCAAATATGAATATTTGAAAAAAAACCAGATATAATTAATAAAGAGCATAAAATAGTCTGATCATACAAAAAAAAAAAACATGAAAATATTTGAAGTAGTTTGAAAGTAATATCGTTTTTTATGCTTTGGGTAGATATTACTTCCTGAATTAATGTCATAAAATATATTACTACAATACTTAAATATTCACATATAGAATTGAAGTGTACGCTTTCTATTTTAACATACTTTTTTTGCATAACTTACTTGCATTATTTGAAGGCATAATAACAGCTTTAAAAGTTACTAAAATCATATATCTGCGCCTTATCTGGACTTAATTTCAACGCAAAAAAACTGTAATCAGGAAATATGTAATTTGAATTGTAATAAAAGCGTGTGGGCTTCAGGATAGCAACATATTAAACAATGTATTTGATAAGATAAAGCTTTATTTAATTCAACTACTGCGGTGTATCTAAAATTCTAAATATAACTCGTGGTGCCGGGATTCGATAGCGTACCTATTTATTTTGGCACGAAATATTATTATGAGTTACAAAAAATAATGTTTTTCTTCTTATTTATATTTAGTGTTGATACTCATCGGTTTATTTGTAACTGGATAGTCTGATGATAGTGAGGAAGACAGTCTGGGTTGAGAGAAGTTTAGGGGTTTCTCTAGTATCGCGATGTGTAAGCCCCTAATCAAGACTGCCTCGTCTGGCTGTAGAAGGTTACGGGTCCATTCATTAAAGTCATGGAAAGCCCTTTAACCTTCTACGCGGACCAATGCGCAGTAACTGGCCCCTATTCATACTTCTCGCTTGTATGTATACATTTTTGCTTATCAAGCTATCTGCCTTTCGTGTTTACATCCCCCCAAAATTTGTAAAAATAAATATTTGTAGGGTAGTTAATCGGGAGACGAGGTAACCAAAAAAAATTTGCCTATAAAATATTTTAGACAAAAGCACAACATCGCAAATTAAAGAAATTGTGGGATGACAATGATCATGTGATGACACACTAATGTAATAAATGCAAAATTATGGCTTCCTGACCGTTTAATACGCTTTAACGGTAGAATTACGAAAGCGATCCACGTAATTGAGCAGAAAAGCTGATACATATTCATGCGTGAAGACAGCTGTGGCACTCAAGTGTCGATTTAACATGTAGGTACTCGAAAAGGAAGGGGTCCCAAATTCTGGCCAAAAATTTAATGACCACAAATTCTGTGACTTTAACTGGACTACAATCATCATCATCAGCCTAAAAAAGCGATGTCCACCAATGGACTGCTACTATTTAACTCGATCCTCGGCTAATCTCATCCAGCTGCAAGCCACCGGCGAGGATCTGATCAAAAACACGATTCATGCGCGAAGACAGCTGTGGCACTCAAGTGTCGATTTAACATGTAGGTACTCGAAAAGGAAGGGGTCCCAAATTCTGGCCAAAAATTTAATGACCACAAATTCTGTGACTTTAACTGGACTACAATCATCATCATCAGCCTAAAAAAGCGATGTCCACCAATGGACTGCTACTATTTAACTCGATCCTCGGCTAATCTCATCCAGCTGCAAGCCACCGGCGAGGATCTGTTCAAAAACACGTCTAGCCTAACGGCCATCGGTTCTACGACCAATCCGTCCGTCCAGCAGGCTTAGCATGACGCTTTCTATTTCTTCGAAGAATAGACACGGCTCTTTCTATACAAAGTGACATTTCGTTTCTCCTTTTTTGACATCGCACTGTAGAAATCCTTCTACATAAAAAAGGACCTAGACAGAGATCGTTAGAAACGAAAGACAAAATGACAGATTGTAAAAGGATTTCTACGGTGAGATGTCAAAAATGGAGAAACGAAATGTCACTTTGTATAGAAACAACCGTGTCTATTCTTCTAAGAAATAGAAAGCGTCATGTTAAGCCTGCAGGGCGGAAGCCATCCATCAGGAGATCCAAACCGTTACCAAAAAAAAAAAGGCCCGAGCCTGTCCTACAAATCACGCCAAAATGAAATACCAATTTCTGTCAGTGGGGATTCCAATCCATATCACATTAAGGCTTCGTGCGTTAAATATACTAGAGTTACGTACTTTGCATATTCAGTAACTGCTGTAGCGCATTGTTCTCTAGTAATATATTGTTAATCTATTCACTATTCCCCGTCGTCGTGGTATTACGTTACGTCAGTTAAGTGATGTATTTAGGTTAGTATGTGTTTGTGTAAATGACGTAAATTGGAGGCGTTGTTGTTCTAGTGGACTGGTTACGGTTCTTGATTTTGTCACCATTTTTGGGTCTCGGGTAACGGAATTGCAATAACCAACTCAGCCTGTTGCATGATATAGTTTGCTGGTTTAGGTCCTCAATTGTGTTTTAGGTCTTAGCAAACTATCGATCAACTCTATCGCAGTCCACTGTTGGACGTAGTAGGTCCTTACAAAAATACACCACAACACCCGGTTCTCCGCTTTTCGCTTCCAGTCTGTGCCAGCCTCCATTTTAGCGTTAGCTGCAAGGTTTCCCACGCTTCATTCGCCGATTCGCGGTCTCCACTGTGACGGCAAATCAATAAATTCCAATTTAGGTTTGATAGATTTGTGATTGGATTTAATCGTTTATGAGATTTAACTTATGAACGCGCGGATATTTGTGTTTTCTAGACACTGGTGCCGATTCCCTTGTCACAAACGAAACTAAATTTAAGTTCAGTGCATCTTTTTCTTTCTATTTCATAAAGAAAAGGACAGAAGATAAAGTTTAGTCTAGTCCTGTCAAATTAATCATCGTTTGTCACTACTCCATACTAGTTTAGACGTGATTAAAAACTTGCCTACTAAAATTACGTCCATTTACGTCAAGCGGTGATTAATTTGACAGGACTAAACTAAAATTTATCTGCTGTCCTTTTCTTAATGAAATAGAAAGAAAAAGATGCACTGAACTTAAATTTAGTTTAGTTTGGTTTGTGAACAAGGGAATCGGCACCATTGTCTCCCTAGCCCCTTCGAAAACGGTGAAATCCTTTCGTACTTAAGAAACCAATCGTTTTCGATCCTAGTTATGTATCACATGTATAGTCTGGAAAGCCGCTGTGGCTAAGGAGTGGCTTGTGGATAACAGCCGCACGTGTCGATCGATCAGGTTAAGCTACGCTTGCGGCGGTTGCCTGTGGATAGGTGACCATCTTTACATACCAAGACCCCTCCGTGCCTTGGTAACCACATTAAGCCCTGCTGTTACGGCTCGTCAGAAACCCGAAAGTCTGATAACCTGTCTTACTAAGGGGTATTGTATTACCCAGTAACTGGGTTGTGGAGGTCAGATAGGCAGTCGCTCCGTGTAAAATACTGGTATTCAGCTGCATCCGGTTAGACTGGACGCTGACCCCAAAATAGTTGGGGAAATGCTAGGCAGATGATCAGTCTATAAAGTCGTCACGGAAATAAGCCGAATTCTGTCAATCATTAAAACCTGTTCAAACCACAAGACTAATTACTATCGTGGAAATTGGATGACCATGATAGGTGACCAGAATAACAGTCAACTCTACGTGCATTTGTGTAGTGCTATTTGCTCATGTCGCACATGTCACAATACAAATCCGGAGTGCAAAAACATTTCAAATTTCACACCGAGCAGATCTAATTTGCTGATCGAGACATCGCAGCAGATTCTCTAAATGAATAAGCAATCCAATTTCGCCGTTTTACCCTAGCGATATATTTCCCTAGCCTCAGGCAGAGGTGTATGTGTAATCATTATTTAACATTATGCCAATACAAGTTCCCATGTCATAGGGGACAATTTTATCATGAATTAGAATCAGCTCAAAATATACGTACAAGTATTAAGGGGACTACATGACCTAAACGCAATTTTTACGAGTTTTATAATGCGTTAAAGTATATGATCCACTGCAGTAAAAAAAATCAGAAAAATATATGATATTCTTAAGGATATATGCTAGGTAGATAGTGTGTTGGAAACATAATATCTAATTTGATACGATAGAAAAAAATCACGAAGATACCTCTATTTAACGATTAAAAATCATACTAATATACATACAATCATTCTGATTTTTTGTCAGATTATTCTCCAAACAACATATTAGAATAATAGTGTTTTATTTTTTTTATACAATCTATAGCTTTTTTGTAAATCGATAATTGCTTCATATTTTGCAATAAATTACCAGCGTTGTGTCATCGCGCTTCTCTTTCTTTTCTATGCAGTCTGACAGTGACCGCGCTTTAGGTGTTGTCGGCCTCTTAATGATTAGCTACTTGGTATTCGTTAAATGTGCGACCAATTGTTGAGGGAAACATGTACCGAATTACAAAAAAAATCATTCTTGAGCCGGTGAACACTGCTTATTCGTAAATCCTTTATAAAAGGTATGTAGGGCAAATTGATGGACCCAGACATGATTAATCATAGCCTGTATGTAACCCCTCGTTTTGACGTAGTCAAAGGTCAAATAAGGGAATTAGATGAGATATGAATGATATAACTTGAGACAGAAAATGTCGAAAATAGAAGAGGCTTTTTATAGATAGTGGTCCAACGTTAAGGGGTCGATACACCGTATATTCAGCTATCACATACCACAATTTAAACTTTTTTTCCCTTAGATTTGTTCAATTTACTTTTTTATTTTTTAGAAAAATTTTCTCCTTTCTTTACTAATTTGGCTGTAATTTCTATAAATGACATTTTATTTTGTTTTTTGTTTAAGACTGTGGAATACATGTGCTAACTGCTAGCGAAATTAGTAAAGCAAGGTGTAAATAAAAAAAAAATATATATATTTTATTCTGAGACCTATGGAAAAAAGTGGTTCAAATTGCGGTATGTGTTACCTGAATATACGGTGTATCGACCCCTTAAACTATTGACCGCCACAGTCAAGTATAGATGACAGAAAAAAATGTGCCCAGCACGCCACGGTCACGAATGCATGACAGGTTTTAAGGAATAATTCGTAGCTTGGCGCCTAGGGCACGTTTTTGATTTATTTGACGTGGCGGTCAATAGGTTAACGTTGGACCACTATTTACGGCACATTCTGTATATCTGGGAACTGCAAAATGAATCAATTGTAAGTAAGCAGTTCCGTTATTCGGAAAATTGGAAACCAAAACTACGAATGAATCGAATGATAGGAAAATACCAAAACCTTCTGTACATATTGAATATATCTCTAGAGCTATATATCACTCGTTACGTTACAATTCTGGTATACAATAAAGTATATCCCATCTATCTATCTACAAAATGATAAATTCTATTTCACGTCGGCACAAAAATAGCTCGTGCCGAGTAAACAGATTAGCAAGGCAGCAAGGTCGGCAGAGCAACTTCCAAGGGTGCGTCGGACGTACCGTACTTAAGGGGGATGCGATAAGGCAACCCGTAAAAATAAAATTTTTCATAAGTTTTTTGCAATTTACAAGTCATTGTCAGGTTGTATCTTGATCAAAAAATTAGTCGCGATCGTAACAAATATGTATTTACATAATCAGCGTATAATGTTCCCACTGCTACGACACAGGCCTCCTCTTTTCGAGAGGGAGTGGGCTGTAATCCACCACGCGGGCCCAGTGCGGGTTGGTAGATGTCACATGTCTTCGAATTTTTGGTTCTAGGACATGCCGGTTTCATCACGATGTTTTCCTTCTCCCTTTTTAGAGCAGTGGTGATGAAATTATTTAAACAAAGTAAAGCGCCTGCTTGGGTTCGAACCCACGACCTACAACTCGTAATTCGGGGCCATTACCACTGGGCCATCACTGCTCTCGAATTATTAGAATCATCAATACAGCTTTTTAATTGTTCAAGGACAGCCAATGAGACACAATTGATTTTCTATTGTTTGACTCCGAATCGTTGTCGCGCGGGGCTTAACACAATTGGCCTCAAATGTCACGATTTCATGAAACTGTCCATAGAGTAATTTAAATTTAGACAGTTGCATTGAGGGTTTTAATAATTCTATAAATACATATTAGCTACGGTCGCGAATAATATTTTTATCGACATACAACCTGATACCGGTGTGCAAATTGCAAAAACATTAGACAAATTGAATCTCGCGGTCTACCCTGGCGCTTTTGCCTTAAGTAGCTACTAGGATAATCGTTCGTGGAGGCTTCCATGCAAGCGATTTACGCACTTAGGGTAAAACAGGCAACAATGCATTTTCTATTATGCCTGCTGTACTGTACCGGGCTATAATTGCACCACTACAAAGCAAAGGCCTCTTGAGAAGGAACGAGCCATGGTTACCATCAGTACTGGTTAGCAGTGCACCTTTAAACACTGTAAAATAAAATCTGGGAAAAAATATTTTTAGGGTACCTCTTTTACATGTAAAATTGGGATGATATTTTTTTCTCGTCTAAGTCATTTTGGGGGTATCGTTGGATAGGCCGTTCAAAAATATTGCGGGTTCCAACCAAACCATTTTTCGATTCAGGGATCCGTTTGCGTAATATTAAGCTTTAAAGTGCTAATTTTTGTTATTCAAGTGCCCCCCTACCAGCTAAATGTTTTTTTTTTGGATATGTGAAAAAGCAATTCGTGGCAGTAGTATATATAACGAAATTAAAAGGAAAACTATCACAGCTAAGTAGGTTTTACAAGTCAACGAGTAATAATCGACCAACTTACATTTGCAGTTAGAGAATTGACCGTGACGATGCATGGGAGAACATGTTTTTCTACTACAATGCTAAGATGATATAGATTAATCCCGATTACAGAACCCTTTATAGTGCACGCACAGTAAAGGGGTCTGTATACAGAAAAAAGCTGACTGACGGTAGTAGAGATGTTTTTATTAATATACCTACTCAATTTACAGTTTTCACGCTTTTGTTATTTCGATATAAACGTCTAATAAACTCCGTTCTTTCATGATAAATACAAAGCAGTAATCCATTACAATCCATACATCTGCCAACAAACTGCTTTGCAGTTTGGCAGAAGTTAATTATTTTTGTAAATGGATTTTTACCACGAATAAACGCTTTTTCATTTTCATTTACATAAAAAAAGAAACTAAAGTGCAGTAATTTCAACAATATTACACAATAACTGTCGTTAATTTGCCGTTATTTTTCTAATGCCATAAATAAATGGAGTACAAAACTAGAGGGTTTTCATGAAAATTCACGCCACCAGTTGGCGCCACTTTGACAAGAGGTCTTTCATATCGACAATGAATTTAAAACATATGATGACGTTCATCATCCGTTTCATTCATTCGTTCCTCATTTAGTCACGACAAAAAAAAGTAGGCGGTTTGAAACTTTTGACAGTTGCCCAGACCTGAATTCAGTGCTGCCACCTAGTCAACGTCATTTCAAAAAACCCTCATTCGAGACCTCGTCGTACTCGAATAGCGGGCTTAATTACTTACAATAAATGCTGGACTCTTGATGCTACATAATTAACATTGATGTCCTCTGTATAGTCTCAGAAAATACTATCAAAACGACGTAATCACTTTATTAACGCTGCTAGAGGTGCGCAAGTTCAAAAGTCAACTGAGTTAAATAGTTAAATTTGTGCATAAGTGGCTAAAAGATCTTTACAATCACCGCCGGGTTCGGGAGGTTGATTCTATTGAGACGGCGAAAATCAAAGGATTTAATGCCATTTAAGAGTGCTAATTTTAAATATGTGCGGCTCGAACTGGCTCAAAAGCTTGGGATCCTGTTTGTTTGCGTTCAAACATTAATTCTTTGGCCCCGCTTCTAAAACAACACTATGTTGCTTATTGTTTCATTCATTACATTTAATTAGTTGAATCTAACTGACATGGAAGGAAAACTGTGTTTCCCATGGCGGTAGGCAAGAACTACAGCACGCCACCTTCTACGATCTTTAACCTATTGACCGCCATGTCAAAAAAGCTAAAACGTGCACTCGGCGCCAAGCCACGAATTAGTCGTGACCGTGGCGTGCTGGGCACATTTTGGTTTGTCATCTATACATGACTGTGGCAGTCAAAAGGTTAAATACCCCCCTTTTTTTTCCACGGTTATACATATATCAATAACGATCGTAGTCGTCATCCTTTTTAGGGTTCCATTGTCAACAAGGAACAGTTATAGTTTCACCATGTCCGTCTGTCTATCTGTCTATCCCTGGCTCAGCTCAGAGACTTTTAGTAGGTACTAGAAAGCTGTAATTTGGCATGGTTATACATGTTAATCACGCCGACAAAGTGGTAAAATAAATCTAGAATATTTTTTTTTTAGGATTATACCCGCAAAATGGGGAAGATATTTTTTTCTCGTTTATCCCATGGTGTGGGGTATCGTTGGGTAGGCCGATCGTAACCATTTTTCGATTCAGGGATCCATTTGCGTAATATTAAGTAAATTTTGGTTACGCCTTGCCAGCTAAATGGTTGTTTTTGGATAATTGTGAAAAAAAAATGGCAGACATATATAACGAAATTAAAAGGAAAATGAGTAATAGTCGACCAACTTACATTTGCAGTTACAGAATTGATCGTGACGTAAATCGATGTATGGGAGAACATGTTCATCAACTACAACGTTAAGTTTGTTTTTGAGATAAGTTCATCCCAACTACAGAACCATTTTTTGTGCACGCACAATAAAGGGACGCCTGACGTCGAAAAAACCTGACTGACAGTAGTCAGAGATGTTTTAAATTACACTCCATTTACGGTTTTTACCCTTTTGTTATTTCGATATAAACGTCTAATAAACTCCGTTATTTCACGATAAATACAAAGCAATGTAATCAATTTACATTAATAAAAACTCGTAAAGTGCAGTAATTTCAAAAAATATTACTCAATACTTGTCGCTATTTTGCCGTTATTTTTCTAATGCTATAAATAAATGGATTATAAAACTGTCAAACCCTTTTTTTTTAATTCAAAATCTGTATTAACAATAACATACATAAAGTCTGCCAAACTGCAGAACAGTTTGTCGGCAGTAGTTTTCGTCTACCAATAGATTAAAATTTTTGAAAATTAATATGCTATAACTTAATTGTGTTAGGTAAAATATAAAATAAATACCTACAGGTCAGATAAAAAATGACAAATTTTACAAAAAAATAAAAACATTTTCTATGGACACAATGAGAGACTGTGTTTTTGTAGAACTCTTTTAAGTTGATCCTTAGACTTGACATGCTATATAAGTTTGGGGGGTAGCCTTCATTGTGCGTGGTCCGACACGCACTTGGCCGGTTTTTTAAAAGAGTTCCTAAATCAATAACTCATCTATTTTTAGGGTGTGATGAAATACTTCCACCAAAACAAAACTATAAAAAACGGGATGTAGCTATACGTAGTTATCTATGAAGCGACCGGTCAATCCAAGGGTTATCCACTATTTGCGTCATATCCTGTGGAACGATAATCGTGTAGTCGATCCTCAGCAAAAAAAAACCTTATCAAAGTCTCTGTTACTATTTAAAAAAAAACTGACATCAGATAAAATTGGAAAAGTTTTCAGAAGCCGACGCAACGGGGCAAAAACACTGGTAGTCACAGCGAGAGAGCCCGTCTGGGAAAGTTCTAACTCGTTATATGCTTGACCTGTTTCTGCCGAGCAGTACCTAATACTTGAAGTTGAAGGGTGCCGCAATTATGGGCACACTATGCATTTCCTTCCTTTCACGGCTTCGCCTTCTAGGATGTCGGAAATTATTCCAAGGGCCGGGACAAAAGGATGCTACGTCCTAACCCAGGTCATTGTTTATCTGTGTGACAATTTCATCGAAATCCATTCAGCCGTTAAGGTCTGAAAAGATAACAGACAGACAGACCGACAAAATAATAGATAGACAGAGTTAGTTACGCATTTATAATATTAATTATGAGATACTTTAACTTCGTCTGTATGATGGGATGCCCTTGGTATTGCAGATAGTAGCAGTAGGTGCATTGTTTGCCAAGAAATGACATAAACAAAGATCACTCTAAAATCTTATATCCTCCTCTATCTCTCTTCCCCACAGCCCTCAGTAATGCTGCCAATATGGACGTCAGAGTTCCTGCAAGCCGTCGCCCGAATGGACCCGAAGTTTATTGCCCTACACCTGCAGGAGGTCGGCGGCAAGGCGTACGAGAAGTCGATGCAGTACGTCAAAGACTTCGTGCAAAGGCTCTGTGACTGTCCGGAATTAAGGCTCTTTGACAAGATCAGAATATTTTTGGACGAAGACTTTAGTTCTCCTGAGAAGTTTACTGTGAGTATTGTGTATTTAATACTTTCATTGCCACCTTTCTTTTCATGAAGTCATTAACCTTTTGACCGCCACAGTCATGTATAGATGACAGACCAAAATGTGCCCAGCACGCCACGGTCACGACTACATGACAGGTTTTAAGGAATAACTCGTCGCTTGGTGCCGAGGGCACGTTTTTGCTTTTTTGACGTGGCGGTCAATAGGTTAAGGGTGCCGCATATTATTGCAACAAACACGCCATTCGGGCTAGCGGCACTGCATAATGTTCTTAATCTAGCAACGTATAAAAAATATTACACTTGCGACACCACAAAAATCATCAATTTAACGCGTAATTATTCTACACTATCCATTATCATCGTCATTAGTCCATTTGAATGGAACTCCGCTCACACGGGTATACTCGTATGTATAAGTTTAAATACCTTGGACAGGTCTTGACCGCGGGCATGAAGGACGATGTCGATATTGAGCGGGACCGAAGGGCAATGTCGGTTAGGGCACATATGATAGCTCGCAGATTTGAACTGCTCACGGGGTGTTAAATAACCTTGTTTCGTGCATACTACACTTCTTTTTACACGTGCAGTCTGTGGGCCGCTTATACGCAGAAATCGTAAAGTGTCCTTCGCGTTCAATACAATTCGATTTCAGGATATTGATGTGGTTACCCCGCTTCTGTAGTGCGTCAGGGATGTTTTCTGAAGCTCGTCGACTTTTTATACAACGATGAGAAAACGAGATATATTGGACAATCCTCATGGATGTCCTCCGCCCTGGAGCGGAGGGGGTCTGTCAGACTCTTACCGACTGAAAACCACCCCGGTGTTCCCCTCCCACACTTGCACCGGGGATCATGAGATCTAGTGCGACTTCCGTGATCCCCGGCTGGTGCCGGCCCGCCTTGCGGGCCACCTCAGGCTCGCGGGGGGAATGAGATGCAAAACTCCCCGCGACGTCAAACAGGGGCGCACGTGGAATACTACGCGCCGCCACCTCGGGTCCTGCTATGTGGGGGGCGTCGGATGTCCCCGAGTCCGTTGCTCCTGGACCCATTTAGGGGCTGGAAGAGGGCGTTGTCCGCCCTCAGCCGACGTTCGGTGCGCCTGCTGCGGGCAAGGTAAGTGGAAGAGATCTCCCGCTCTCTTTTCGCAGCCTCCTTCTGCGACATGACTGCTTCGCAGAAGGATACCACCGCGTCCCAGGACTCCTCGCTGCCGATCATGAAATCGACCACGGCTGGCAGCGACAGGTCACTGCCTACTCCTGAGACGAGGGCACGGCGCAGCTCCTCCCAAGCGGCACACTCTGCCAGCGTGTGCCGCGCCGTGTCCTCACTGCAGTCGACGTAGTGGTGACACCGGGCGTCCGGCTCCCTGTTTATGCAACACAGGTACTTCCCGAAGCAACCATGCCCCGAGAGCACCTGCATCACCTGAAACCACAGGGAGCCGTGCCTCCTCCCGAGCCAGCGCTAGAGTACCGGCCGGACCGCCTTAATGGTGACGAGGGCGTGAAAGCCTGTCACGCCATTCCGCCACCAGAGCTACGCGAAGCTGCGACCGACGCAACTCTATTGGTCGCTGCATCAGCCGCTCGCCGCCCTCGCTTCCTCGCGCCACCGATACAGTGACGCGAGTACTTTCGCCTCGAGGTCCCAGGGCAGGGATCCGGCCAGTACACAAGACGCTTCGTTGGAGATCGTGCGATATCCCCTAATGACTGACGGCCATCGCACTCTGCGGCTTTCGTAAGACAGCGATGCTACCGGCCGTCAGGTCAGCTGCCCAGATCGGGGCCCCATACAGGGCCATCGATCGCAGCTGCGTGTGGGCCTGCCCCAACCTTATTCTACGCTTTATGGCGAGCAAACTCAATTGTTTATATGTGAGTCGCTGCTGCAAGCTGTTCATGTAGGTGTTAGGCGTGTGGCAGTGATTCACATGTATTCGTGATTTTAGGTTAAGTGAGTAGAATAGAAATACTAACATAGGGGTTGCTTACCCCTATTATTATTTATATTGTTACTAACACACCTGAGTCATGTTACTTGTTGAATAAAGATATTATTATTATTCAAATTAGGCGGAGAATCCGCACTTGATAAACGTCAAAATTACATAAAAAAGTCCCCCAAAACCTTCACCACATCCTAGTGCTTAAGCTGGGAAGAGTGATGCAACAATTCGCCAGCAGCACAGCTGTCTGTTCAGTTAGAAGAACTTGATTCTATATTGATTATGTTTATGAGTAATTAACATTACATAACAAAGAAACCTAACACACGCCAATATAAATACGAAATACAGCATAATTTACAAAATGTTAATGCGCTGACAAGAGGCAAATGACCAAAGTAGGCTTATCTTAAGAAACAAAAATGCCAAATCTGTATAGTTTGTGTTAGCAGAAAAAATATATGTTGATTTTGAACTTGGTTAAACACGTTTAGAAAAATCTCGATACAAATTAACGGTAAACTAACCTTTTACCTTGAGTTCCAATCCAAAATATATGTACGTTAACGTACGTTACGTATTTAAGTAATTAATAACAAGAACGTCTTATTTGAATGCAGAACTTGGTTGTTTTTTATTTTCGATTACTCAACTCAATTTTTGAGTAAATAGATAATTGCTTCATATTTTGCAATAAATTACAAGCGTTGTGTCATCGCGCTTCTCTTTCTTTTCTATGCAGTCTGACAGTGACCGCTGTTTAGCTGTTAGAGTCTTAAGTATTCAAAGTTAGTTAACGCTGTGCGGTGCGAAGTCTTTAACTGTAGGAAAGTTTGTTCAATTAAAGTAAATGCTCCAGATAAACTGAGAGTCTAACCCTGTTACAAAGTAAAAATATACTAAATCTAATGTTCTGTTAAATACGAGTAACAGTCATCATCTACCTAGTCTTTTTCCAACTATGTTGGGGTCGGCTTCCAGTCTACCAGGATGTAGCTGAATACCAGTATTTGAAGCGACTGCTTATCTGACCTCAACAACCCAGTTACTGGGTAACACGATACCCCCTTTTTTTTTTGACGTTGGGAAATCATCAAATAACTTCTCCCGCTCTGGGCGGAGCGGGAGGGTGTGTCAGACTCTTACTGACTAAAACCCACCCGTATTCCTTCCTGTTGCCTGTGTTGCCAGGGGACTCGGTGACCCATAAGTACCTTCCCGCGACCCCGGCAGACATCGGCCCTAGTGGACCCCTACATTTGTGCTGACATCTCTTTGAGGCGCGCGTGGAATACGACGCGCCGTCGACCCGGGCCTGGTCCTTGCCGGACGGTGAGCTACCCATTGCTCACCGTCCGCAAGCCCGCGCCTACGGTGGCCGGAAATCCGCCCGGGATTCCCGACGCCCAGGGCGTCTCCTGCGGCGGCTAGGGGCGAGAGGGCGCGAAACATGCCTTTCCCTCAACCGTCCCGTCTCCTCCTTCGCGAGCATTACTGCTTCGCAGGAGGTGACGGCTGCCCATGCCCTCTCGCTCCGTATCATGGCCTGAACCAGGAACACGATACCCCTTGGTAAGACTGGTTGTCAGACTGTTGGGCTTGCGACGACCCGTAACAATTGTCAAAGATCTACAGATGACAGCTGGGACCAACGGCTTAACGTGCTTCCCGAGGCACGGAGGGGTCTTGGTATGTAAAGATGGTCACCCATCCACGGATCCTCCGCGTCAAGCGTAGCTTAACCTGATCGATCGACCCGTGCGGCTGTTATTATTTAGCCACAAGTCCTTAAAAATAAAATAATGAATGGTTAATAATTAATAATGTTTGGAATGTCACGACTGCACCCGGACGTAAATTGATATTACGTAAATTCATCGCTTTATTTTAGACGCTTTGGTCCATCTGGCACAAGTACCTACCTACCTAAACGGCGACAGGTTTTTTTTATTGTTTTCTATGGACGCTTTTAACGTGCACATTCTTCTACATCGTTCTGACGTCATGTACCTATATTCAATTTGAATGATGTAACCAATATTTTGTAGCGATTTGTTTTGGTTTAAAAGAGTGTCCATGGAGTTTCTTGCCCGTTCTTCTCCATAGGAACCTACTATACGCTTTGGAATGGGCAACTAGCTTCAACTTTCTGACTTATCGACTCTTTGACAATTCAAAAGTGCCTGTAATTGACTTGTTTGAAATAAATGCTTCGAGTTTTGAGTTTTTAAGTTTTTATATTTAATTTTAAAGTTTACATTTTTTGAAAGTTTAAATATAGTTTAGTTTAAATATTTTGAATTTTGCCCTTTTTCGACTTCCACGAATTGAGGTTCTAATGAAGGCTGCATACTCTGCATAGTTTTAATATAATGTCAAGCTAAAGGTCAAGTTATTCTAGAAATACAATATTCTAGACCACAGATTTTTATAGCTCTTTTTCACTTTAAACTGGTCAAGATTTTATTTTGTGGGCTTTTTTATTTTCTTGTGCAATAATTAAATTTATAGCTGTATAATTAGACACCGTTAAATGTCATGTTTATGTTTGTAAGTAATAAAAAATGAGATAAAAAATCGCATCCATATTCCAATCCTTGTTTCCAATTTGACGTTATTTCTACACAAGTTTCAACTTTATGATAGTAGGAATTAAGTTGATTTCAGAATGACTAGTGCTAATAAAAAAGTCATTAAAATGTTTAAATTGGTAGCGCTAACTGAACTTTATGTGTTGGTATTAGTATTATATTGTACTACTAGTGCTAAAATGGCTCGTTTATGCCCGATTCACTCTGCTTTTCACTTCGATTGCGAGAAAATAAATCAGGCATAATTGAATATTCCATTGTTTTAGTTTAATTACTCTTTCATTGTTCAAAAATGTTGCAAAATTGAAGAAGGGAATAGCTAATTCCCGCCACGAAACTTTTTAAACTTTTTTTTTTTAATTTTCAACCTTATGTCATTCGACTTGGGTCGTCTTCATACTGCAAAGTCGTAAAAATGTTTCTTTGCGTTTTAAGGGTTCCGTGGCCAAATGGCACAAAACGGAACCCTTATGGATTCGTCATGTCTGTCTGTCTGTCTCAGCCACTTTTTTCCGAAACTATAAGAACTATGCTGTTGAAACTTTGTAAGTAGATGTATTCTGTGAACCGCATTAAGATTTTCACACAAAAATAGAAAAAAAAACAATAAATTTTGCCGGTGCCCCAAAAATAAGTACCGGTAAAATGCTGCAACTTTGCCGTAGTTTTATAGTAACATTGATATATTTCGAAAAAATACAATAAATGTTCACTCTTGTCAGGTTGGGGATAAAGCTTATATTATTGGTCATTGGCAGTGTACTTAGAACTATGATTATTCTGTTTCGTTTTCGAAATATAACAGTCTTAATCACTAGGCAAAGTTGGGGCATAAAACTGTAACATTGCCTGCTTCAATTTTGACCGTCTAAACGACTTAAGTACATCATTCTTGCACTGCAAGTTAACCCTTATTAGTAGGACTTAGGGATAAGAATTGCAAAACAGCCACTTTTTGCTTATACCACTAGAAACAATGCTAGGCAATGTTGTGTTCTTTTTAGGCAATGTTGTGTTCGGCTGTCACTCAATTCCTTTGACAACTCACTGTCATGTGGTTTCAAAGAAAAGAAACATGGCGGTGGGTTTTTCGTATTGCCAGGTAATGATTTAAATAACTACCAACAATTTGAAGTTGCTACAACCAATATTTAAAAGATATTGGTAAATTTATGTAATAGGCAAAGTTGGCTATGCGAGGCAATGTTGCAGCGTTTGACGGTACGTTTAATTAATATTTACCCCGGTTACTCAAATTTTCTTTTTTCATTAAACCCGTACGTGTGGGGTATCTATGGATAGGTCTTCAAAAATGATATTGAGGATTCTAATATAATTTTTAAACTGAATAGTTTGCGCGAGAGACACTTCCAAAGTGGTAAAATGTGTGTGTGTGTCCCTGTAACTTCTAAAATAAGTTTACATTACCATGTAAACTTCCACCGAAAATTAGTTTGAACGAGATCTAGTTCGTAGTTTTTTTTTAATACGTCATAAATCGTAAACCACAATTTACACTATTATTAAAACATCGATCAAAGTTACAAGGAACTACAAGAACTTTTATATAATGTTACTTGCTGCTACGTAACCCTTCATGGGCGAGCCCGACTCGCACTTGCCCGTTTTTTTTTTAATAATAAATTATCTGTTTTGTGTGTTCTGTTTAATTAAGGCAAATGAAATTAAATAACGACTTTAATCAGCGACGTTTTATTATGCGTGTGGCTGTTGGACTTGATTATCTTAGTCTTGGAAAACAAAAATACTTTATGCACTAGAGTATAAAAAGCGACTTTGTCTCCTACGTACAACATAAAGACGAACTTTTAGAGCATGAGAATTGAAAAATTCGTTGTTTTTTTTTTTTTTCAAAAAACATTTGTTAAAATGTTTGGAAACTAAATTGTGAACGCAGATGTTACCCTATTAGGTATACGAGTAGACGGCCACCGTAGGCGTAGGCTTGCGGACGGTGAGCAATGGGTAGCTCGCCGTCCGATAAGGACCAGGCCCGGGACGACAGCGCATTTTGTTCCACGCGCGCCTCAAAGAGGTATCAACACAACTGACGGGTCTGCTAGGGCCGATGCCTGTCGGGGTCGCGGGAAACTCCGAAAGGGATACCGCTGCCTCTGGCAACACACAGGCAACGGAAGGAACACGAGTGGTTTTAGTCAGTTAGGGCCTGACACGCCCTCCTGCTCCGCCCAGAGCGGGAGAAGTTATTTGATAATGTCCCACCCAACAAAAAAAAAAGGTATACCGAGTAGAAGTCAAGAATTTTCTCGTTTCAGTACGCTGTAATTAAAGAGCACGTACGGTGGCTTAAAGATTTCCCAATTAGCTAGTAGGTAGGTAGGTTTCCGACATACCTCTCCTTTCTTTCCTCTGCTGGGGAGTTTGTTCCACCACTTCTTCTTCCCAGCTAAAGCACTAGGAAGTGGTGAAGGGCGGGCATTTTTGGGGGACTGTCTTATGTAACTTTGACGTTCAAAAAGTGCTGATTTTCAGCCTAGTTTGAATAAATGACTTTTGATTTTGATTTTGATTGGATGGGGGATAGCTATGAGGATTTACCAACGAAAAATATAAGCCAAGCGGGCCCCTGTTTCCCGGACGAACACAAGTTTCGTCACTTGGTGAAGAAGGTATATGAAAGAAAACAGTATCAATGTTACAGAAACTCGTGCTTACAAAACTATATCGAGTAAGTAAACAGAAAAATAAAACAAAATAGATATAACATATGATACAGATATGTTCAATCAATCAATCAATAATTTATTTTGTTAAACATAGGTTACACGCAATATATTGTCTAAAATATGTGACCTATGTTTTGCCAATATATGGCGTAGAAGATAAACAAGCAAATACAATTAAGGTGGCATGCCATTAGATTACATTAAAAAAAATACAATTTAATATACAGGGTGACATTGAAAACATGCGACAAATCGAAATGGGAGATTGTACTCATCATTATAAACAAGTTTTACTAAGGGACCAAAGCTACAATCCCAAAAAAAAAAACTTCTGTCCCCTACATTTATGTTCGCAATACCTCATCAAAATGTAGGAAAAGCAGATTTTTTTTTTTGGGATTACAGCTTTGGTCCCTTAGTAAAAGTTGTTAATAATGATGTATACAATGTCCCATTTCAGTTTGTCGCAAGTTTTCAATTTCAACCTGTATGTCAGTTAGGTAAACAGTTCATTACAATAAGTGTTTAATTAGCATGTCGGGATCGTCATACCTCTGTTTACCAGTAGTAAACTCAGTGATGGAGTAGTGACATCTATCCAAAAGAAATTTAAACAAAGACTTGATATAGGTTCCCAGACACTCTCTTGTTGTAAGACTTATACACTAGCGTACCAATCCTTACAGGTAAGCACATCGTGCATTACTTATATGTATGACGGTTGATATTGAGCGCCTACTTAAAATTAGATGAGTTCATATACTCACCCAACATAATGATGTTTTCAACCAAATTCTAAATTAAAATCACAATAACAAAAAATTAAAATAACATACAAATCAAAATTCGGAAAATTCAAGGAAATTCAAAGTTAGGTTAGTATTTCCCTTATTCCTTATCGTGTTCAGTTTTTCAATAGGGTATTTTACTATATACGAGAAAAAATCTATAAATATATTATTGAGATAGTTTAGGCAAAAAGGAGTCGGAAAATGTTAGTTTTAGTTCATAAAATAAAAAAAAAAAAAATTAAAATTCAATTCAACGTTTTCAGGTTTTCAAATCTGTTAAAAAACGCCATGAAATAGTAGCCGTCATGTTATTACGTCATACGGCTAAGTTAACAAAAACGTGTCAATTATCATACAAAAGATCAGCGCATTTGTTTTCATAGCCCAGTGACGTCATGACCACAAAGCAACATGGCGTCCACTGCGTCCAGCATTTTCGTCAGACTACGCGCGAAATTTGAAAATGTTAAATTTTAAATGCATTTTATGGCACTTATCGATTGAATAAAAATGTTGTGACTTTTTTTGGGGCATATTAGCACTATAGAATTTAATTAAGAAACTTTTCAAAAATGGGTGTAAGACCCTATTAGCATCCCTTGATAAAACTTTAGTAACTCTGAAGCAAATTAGCAACCACTGCAATATTTAACTTGCTGATGACCGCGGCTTCGCCCGCGTGGTTTTTTCTAAAATAGAAGCCTAGCCTACGTTACTCCTTATAAAATCAGCTATCTGCCAGTAAAGGTCCTGTGAAAATTGGTCCAGCCGTTTCGGAGATTAGCCGGAACAAACAGATACAGACAAAAAATGATTTTCACTCATGCTCTAAAAGTTCGTCTTTATGTTGTGCGTAGGCGACATAAAATCGCTTTTTATGCTCTAGTACATAAAGTAGGTAAACTTTTTTTCTAAGACTATGATAATCAGGCCCAACAGCCAATAATCCACGCACAATAAAATGTCGCAAATTAAAGTCGTTATTTTATTTCATATGCTTTAATATATATCACTTCCGTGTTTGCTAACTGTTTTATGACTTGGCATTATGAAGTACCCAAGTCGAATGACGCAAGTTTAAAAAAAAAAAAGTTTCTTCATGTTTGCACATTTTCGACCAGTGAAAAGTGATTAAACTAAAACAATGGAATATTCATGTGACGAAGAAATAACATTCTCGCCTAACACGCTAATGGAGCAGAATGCAAAAACATGGTTGAAGAAATATTACCGCCGAAATCCAAGCAAATGTATCTCAACGCGTACGACAATTTCATGCGTTGGAGATCAAAAAAACAAGTAAATAAATACCAGGCCACTCAGAAAGTATTGCGAAAAATAGTTATTATGTATGCGAGACTGGCCAGTTATAATCTATTTTGAAAATATGATTATTTGTACGTAAAAATAGGTACGTTCCAATTTCAAAAGTTGCCCTCCACATTGTTTGGTAATTTAAATTATAGTGTCTCATTAAAAAATGGATTTGCGCCGGGAACATTTTCGTGCTATGATTTATTACGATTTCAAGTGTCGCCTCAAACCGGACGAATCGTACGATAGACTTTAAATGACATTCATGGATGAAGGCCCTTCTAAGGCAACCGCGTATCGTTAGTATAACGAATTCAAGCGCGGTCGACTAACTTTGGGGGATGAAGAAAGAAGTGGTCGCCCTTTGACGGCTGTTACGGAAGAAAACGTGCTAGCAGTGAAAAAAATAATTCATGGCAATATGCGAGTTACGTATCAAGAGATTCAGCACATACTGCAGGTTGGATTGGGAAGCCTTCACGAAATTCTACATGTGCATCTTCGCGTGAGGAGGATAGTTTCACCCTGGGTGCCGCACAACCTCACCGATGCTTAGAAGCAGGCCCGGATGGAATGGTGGCGTGATATGATTTGAACAAATTTTAAGAGAGAGACGAGCCTGTTCGTCTCCGCGTGTTTACGACATCTTTACAGGCGATGAGTCTGGGATTTATCAATACGATCCAGAACCGAAGCGCCAGTCGACGTTTTGGGTGTTTCAAAACGAATCAACGCCTAACAAAGTGAAGCGATCTAGAAGCGAGGGGAAGATTTTGATCGCGAGCTTTTTTAATTTGACTGGCTACTTGGTGTCAATTCCTTTACGGAACCAAAGAAGCATCAACGCTGAATAGTATACTACCCAATGCTTGTCAGAAGTTTTATCTTTTGTGAGCAACAACCGAACAAACACAGGGCTCCGCGGGCTACTGCTCCACCACGACAACGCGCCTTCGCCCACCGCGCTCAAAACGAGGGTCTTCCTGGACAGCACGCCGGTCAAACTCCTGGGTCACCCTCCTTACAGCCCTGACCTAGCACCGTGTGACTTCTTTTTATTCCCGAAAATAAAAATCAGCTCAAAGGGATACATACAATTTTTTTTACCGGAAGATGCGCTGTCAGCGTTCTAGTAGGCTGTAAACGAGGTGTCTGCGGCGGACTGGAAAAAGTGTTTCGAATACTGGTTCAGACGCATGAAACTTTGTATAGAGGCTAGTGAAGAGTACTTTGAAAAGATTTAATAAAAAAATATTTACCTATTTTTAAATTTTCGTAAAACTTTCTGAGTGTCGCACGTACTGTTCTATACTTTATGCATTTGCCTGTTTCATTTTCTCGCAATCGAAGTAAAAAGCAGTGTATAACTCGGGCATAAACGAGCCATTTTATGCACTAGTTGTACAATCTACTATTTTTGTTATACGTAACGTATATAGTTTCATATGTATTTAGGAAAACACTGTTATTTTGAGATAACAAATAGACACTTGCAATTTTATTTATTTGTATAGATTTGGCAACTACGTTGAAAGCCTAAAATTCTAACTACATATTATTATTTCCAGGCCCTCGGCAACATGTACTTCGCGCACTCGTCCCTCACAGACCTGAAGATCTGGGACTTCGAGCAGAAGGCGTACGTAGAGGCCACTGGCAAGGAGGTGCACGCAGGCAACATTGAGAAGATCACCACCAAAGAGAAGGCCAAGTTCCCGCAGCATTTCTTTCCAGAGGTAGAATATTTAATTAATTATTAGGTATAAGTAATTCACGGCACAAAGAGACTAACGCTCGGTTTCAGGAACGAAAATCATCCCAAAAATTAACTAACAAATTGTCAAGCGCGCGTAAACTTCTGTGATTGGTGGATTGAATTATCAAATAACTGGAGGGTGTGTCAGACTCTTACTGACTAAAACCCACCCGTGTCCCTTCCGTTGCCTGTGTTGCCAGGGGCCTCGGTAACCCTTTTGTACCTTCCCGCGACCCCGACAGGTAATCTGATCACTTGACTTTTGTTTAATTTTGAGGCGTTGATAATTATCTTACCTGAAACTGGACATTTAAATACGAGTTATGTGCGGGTTTTTTGCCGGCTCTTCTCCATTGGAAACGACCAATTGGAACCGTGCACCTAGCTTCTGACGTTTCATAAGTAGAAAATAAAAAACATGAGTAGTATGTAGAAAATAAAAAACATTACGTGAAATATATATTTTTGTTTTGATTCGTCTCAGTGAGAGTGCAGAATATTAGGACCAATAAAAACTGTAGAACTGTAGATAACACTGTGTAGTTCAATTAATTTTGGACGTATCTTTTTAACCTCATATTTTTACCTCAAATGTAAGTTTGTACGCATTTAGGAGATTTACCATATTATTTTAAGACCATAGGCTTCTTATAGGTTTTTTGTACTCTATAAGTATAGAAAGAACTATCATTAATATCATTAGTTTCGGAGATAAGGGGGGGAATGGTCAATTTTCATCTATTTTCTTCAATAACTTTAAAACGATTTATTTTAAAATTATAAAAAAATATACTTTAGACCCTCAATGTAAGCCGTTTGATATGTTACTTGGTACTGTGTGCAATACCGTTTTTTTATTTTTTATTTCTCTTTCAGAAGTGACCCTCATATTCAAAATTCATTTATTTACGTAACGCTTCTGTGTTTGATTCACAGAAATTCACAGAGTGTACCAAATTTCAACTTAATTCGTCCATTACATTCGAAGCAAATTGACTGTGACAGACAGACAGACACACGAGTGATCCTATAAGTGTTCCGTTTTTCCTTTTGACGTACGGAACCCTTAAAACAGTATTTTTCTTTAATTAAACACAAGTCTTTAAGATCAGTTACACCCAGACTCGAAACAACTATCTGTACATCTATATCTGCAAAAATATTTTTTTTAATCCGTGACTCAACCGCGATCGCATACTAGTACAGAAGCCAATCACCTACACTAGTTGGATCGGCTTCATTTGGCCTTTGACCTAATTAACAGTTAATTAACGGCTTTCTTTTTTGCACTGAACACGATTCGAAAAGATTTCGACTTCAGAGCAATTTGGTCGTTGTGAAAGTGGTACCTTAGTCGTCTGTTGCCTGGACGGTGAGCAATGGGTTGCTCGCCGTCCGATAAGGACCAGGCCCGTCGACGGCGCGTTGTGTTCCACGCGCGCCTCAAAGAGATGTCGTCAGCACAAGTGTAGGGGTCCACTAGGGCCGATGCCTGCCGGGGTCGCGGGAAAGTCCAAGAGGGTTACCGAGGCCCCTGGCAACACAGACAACGGAAGGAATACGGGTGGGTTTTAGTCAGTAAGAGCCTGGCACATCCTCCCGCACCGCCCAGAGCGGGAGAAGTTATTTGATAATTTCCCAAACAAAAAAAAATTCTTTGTTTCCTTATTAGTCAGTATGGTAGCAATAAAACAAAGGGTTGCGAAATTTTTCACTAGCTGACTTGACAGACGTTGTCCTGTCTAAAGGAGTTCATTCATTTTGGGCTAAATTATGAAAGCCAAACAAAAAAAACTTATATTAGAACATGTTCCCTTCAGTTTTCACTATGGGACCAAATCCGTAGGTTTTTTTTTTACCTTGAGAGGTCGTGACTACTTAACCGGACTATCCTGTGGCTGCCTTAAGCGGACTCCAAGCCTCCAGCCAGGGGCGAATTTCTTATATTACTAAGCAACTGCACGCCAAGAGCACCCTGTGGGGTACGAACCTCGGCTAGCGACGCCCTACGTCGCAGGGTGACAGCAAGGTGGGACAGGCTGGATCATAACTGGATAATTATTATTATCTGGCGAATTTAAAGCTACGGGCTCAGCTACGGCGAAGTCGGAAGGTCGGTCTGTGTGATGGTGTACTATACTCGTGGTCCTACTGCTTTCCAGGAGGAGGGTAATGGGGTCATCTGGGTCGATGCAAAGATCAGCCTATAACTTCACTTTAAATACTCCCACAACTCCTAAACCGTCGCATGCACCCATAACCACAATGGCTCACGAGCGTCACATTGCTTCTGCCGCAAACAGCGATTTTTCACACAAAAAATAGAAGTCGGTTCCTAGCAATACTTTTAGCTTAATTTACTTAGTTTGATGTACAGGATAGAATAGAATAGAGTAAATAGAATAATAGTCTTTATTATTTACACCATACAAATTACAGATACAAATGTTGAGATTTTACAAGGGGTGGCACAATGGGCGGTCTTATCGCTAAAAGCGATCACACAAAATGCGACAGAATGCGTAGATACCGGGTATTTGATCCTATACGTATATTTTAAAATACAACAAAGGTGCAAGGAAACTGTTAGAAGATGTTGTCATATGTTTCAAGCCGGTACGGAAGAGAAAGAACGACGAATTAAATGCAAGCAGTTTAAAATAGTTGTATTATTCCAATAATTCGGCTACTCCAGTGTACTAGCAAGTCGCGGGAAGGTACGAAAGGGTTACCAAAAGGGTACCGAGGCCCCTGGCAACACAGCCAACGTAAGGGACACAGGTGGGTTCTAGCCAGTAAGAGTCTGAGGAGCGGGAGAAGTTATTTGATAATTTCGCACCCAAAAAAAAAAGTGTACCAGCAAAAGAAACGTGTATGATAGCAATGGCTTGCCTGAATAAAAAACAATTAGAAAAGTAAAATTAAAGCAAATCCCATTAAAAATGAAAAAAAATATGATAACTCGAAAATCAAGAATTGTGAAACATACATGGGGAATTTTCGGATAGACCTGGACATGAGGAATCTATATTTTTTTTATGACGACTATTTGGGCCACCCTGTATACTAGCTGCTGCCAGCGTAGCTTTCTCCTCTTAATATCTTCTATTCTCCTTATAATATCAGCTATCTGCTAGTGAAAGTCCCGTCAAAATCGGTTCAGCTGTTTCGGAGAGCAGCCGAAACAAACAGACAAACAGATAATTTTTTTTTTGTTTCTTTAACGTAGCGTATGTACTTTCGTATGCATTTAGTAAAAAGCTGTTATTTTGACATTACAAACAGACACTTCAATTTTATTTATTTGTATGATTGTCCTTCCAGACAAATAAAATAAAATAACCGATAACTGACGTCATATAGCAGGATATTGTCGTCTTGTCACGAGAACAACTGCAATGACCTATTTTTAAACTATGAGTAGGTTAATAAATACCGAGTATTTTTCCTATATATACCACTCCTAATAGGTATCAAAAATAACTTAGCTGTTTCCAAGATTAGTGACCACAGACAAACAAACACTAATTATGTACAGATCATTAAATGACGTCATAAATACCTCAAAATAATTATCTATCCTACTAAAGTTGTAAATAACATAGATAACTTGTAAGTGACTACGTCGTTGGTCTAGCGGTCGCAAGCGCTAATCCTAAACACGAGTCAAAGTCAAATTATTTATTTCAAATAGGCACTTAAAGGGCACTTTTGAACGTCAAAAATAAAACAAATTATTTAGAAAACAAAAACCCGACTGCAAAAACGCATAACTGAAAAGAGAAAAACAAGCAATATAAAATGATTATAATCTATAGAATTTTGGTATCGCCGCGGGGGACAAACAAAAGTTACATTTCAGGTTATTGGTTTATTGGCCTGCGATACTAAAATTCTATAGAATATAATGCTTGTTTCTCTCTTTTCAGTTATGCGTTTTTGCAGTCGGGTTTTTCTTTTTTAAATAATTTGTTTTATTTCTAGCTTTTTAGCCTTATATATGACATTGAATCATTACCAGCTGTTATTTGATATCAATATTGTTGTAATTTATTTTATAGAAATCTTCTCCTCCCTTTTGTTTGTATTGGCAGCGGTGCAATATATAAATATTATATAGCCTATGTCACTCCCACAATTCAGACGAATCTAACGACACCTCTTATGTTATAATCCATCAAGCCTAAAGGCTACAGAGCGTGCCAAAGAAACAGACATAGGTACATACATACAAACATACATTCATACTCTCGAAAAACATTACCCTCTTTCTGGGGCAGTCGGGTAAAACAAACGAAGTCCTCAGTTCCATTCCCACATTCCCAGGTCGGGTAAAGTGTTATTTGCGTTCTTCAATCTGGAATGTCTCAGTAGCAGCCCGGAGTTTGGATTTGTGCCCGATTGATGGCAATATAGGCTCGCCCTCTAATATACGGGACTTAAACATAACTAGCGAAATGTGGGTGTGCTGTAGGTACACCTCTGCCTAATCTTTCCGGGATTACAGACACGATGTAATGTGTATGTTAAATTATAACTTAGAACATTGACTTCGACTTTGGTTCAATGTTAAGGTAGATAATTGACTTTCTCGAGGCTGTTTGTGAAATTCTGCACTTGTACGGAATCATATTTGCACGTGGACTTTAACTCGTGTAAGGGCTAAACTGTCTGTCTGAATAAATACTCTTTAATATGTACACAATAAAAATTACAGATACAAACGTTGAAATTTTACAAGGGGTGACAAATTTACCACTCTAGCCACTCTTCAAAGAGGCGATAAGTCCCCTCTTTGAGGAATGGCTAGAGAGGCGCCACGGCGTCCTCACCTTCCGCCTGACACAGGTCCTCACCGGACACGGCAGCTTCGGGAGGTTCCTGTGTCGGATAAGGCGGGAGGAAACGCCCGGGTGTCACCACTGTGTGGGTCGCCCGGAAGACACGGTGGAGCATACGGTGGAGGTATGCCCGGCTTGGGCAGAGCACCGCCGTGTCCTCGTGGAGGTGATCGGCGGCAAAGATCTTTCGCGTCCGGCCCTGGTTCAGGCCATGGTACGGAGCGAGAGGGCATGTGCAGCCGTCACCTTCTTCTGCGAAGCAGTAAAGCTCGCGAAGGAGGAGGCAGGACGGTTGAGGGAAAGGCAAGTTTCGCGCCCTCTCGCCCCCTAGCCGCCGCAGGAGACGCACTGGGCGTCGGGAATCCCGGGCGGGTTTCCGGCCACCCTAGGCGCGGGCTTGCGGACGGTGAGCAATGGGTAGCTCACCGTCCGGTAAGGACGAGGCCCGGGTCGACGGCGCGTCGTATTCCACGCGCGCCTCAAAGAGATGTCGTCAGCACAATGTAGGGGTCCGCTAGGGCCGATGCCTGCCGGGGTCGCGGGAAGGTGCTAATGGGTCACCGAGGCCCCCGCAAAACAGGCAACGGAAGGAATACGGGTGGGTTTTAGTCAGTAAGAGTCTGACACACCCTCCCGCTCCACTCAGAGCGGGAGAAGTTATTTGATGATTTACCATCCACAAAAAAAAAAAGGGGTGACAAATTGTCTTTGGTCCCTGGCCCTGACATCAAGCAATGGACAAGATTGTCAAACTTTTATGGCTTGAATACGAGGCTTTTGGCTACTTTGTATGTGTGTATTTTATGTTTTCTTTTTGTAATATGCGTTTTGTTTGAGCAGAATAATCAATTTTTCTTTCTTCTTTGTTTTTATGCCTGACGTAGTGTCTCATTGATTTATGGACCGCCTACCTTTTGTCCGCGGTTTAGCCCTCGTGAGGCCTGCAAAATCCCACGGGAACGTACTTCCGGTATAAAAATATTAGCTATATAAGTACTATGTCCTAACCCAGGTGTGCCAAACATCCTCAGTAACAGACAGAAATACTTTCGCATTTATAAGTTTTGAACCCAGGATGGGTTAACTAATATTAAACATGCGAAAGTGAGTTTGTTTGTTACACTTTCATGCTTATATGACAAGAGCTAGCAGGGCATACAACTCGATGTGCCAGAGTGTTGATGATCATGATTTATTCGCCACCAGTATTCCTAAACTATAAAAAATCTGTAAAAACTTCTTGGAAGATCACTAAAACCTGTTCACTCTTTTCTTGATTCTCTCTGAGTGCTTACTTTTTCTTACTTTCTCTTGCCTGTATACTGTTTCATGTGCTACCCTAATTTTGTCAGGGAAAACCTTTAATTGGCCTTCTTTCACTAACTGTCAACTATCTGTATCCTAGCTGTAAGTTTTCTTCTACGCTCCTTACATACTCCTTTTGCTTCGTTTACGTTCATAGATCTGGTCATACACGCGCGCCGGTTGCGAGTACTACGCATCTGGCCTTTTTGAAGAACATCATTAATGAGGTCACTATATGTCTTTCCCCCTCCCGGCATTTCCACTCACATCTGCCTTGTAAATACCTTTTGTTAGTCGCCTTTAATTCATCCTCTCAACATCGCCAAACCATCTAAGCATACTCTTTTAAATTTTTGTCACTACATCTTCTCATCGTCACACCTACACACACACACACATCACATCTTTTCATCTTCACTATGTCTTAGGTTTTCTTAAGAAATAAAATAAACTAATAAATAAAGCAGCTGACGCGATGGGCATGAAATTTGGCACATGGGTAGACCGTGACCTGGGTTAGCATACTTTTTATCCCGATATTCCCACGGGATCGAGACTAATGTGGGTGAACCGGAGCGCAGCTATTAACCAATAAAATCCATACTAATAGTATTGTTTTTTTTTTAGCTATGTGTTCAAAAATTACGTAATTTTAACGTTAATCAAACTCCTTCAACCAATTTTCTAAACGCTCTTCAGGCCCATCTCAAAATCAAAATAAAAATATTTTATTTCAAATAAACTTATATGGGTATTATGAAACGTCAGAAGCTAGGTGCACGGTTCCAATTGGTCGTTTCCTATGGATAAGAGCCGGCAAGAAACTCCACTCCACAAACTTTTAAAAATAATTGGTTTTAAAAGGTATGGGAGTACTGTCAAAAAGTACCAGGTACTTAACAAAAAATAAATGATCTACAAATCTAGTCTATTAAGCCAACAACGTTCTCTACGTTATCTCAAATAACTCACCTTTTATATTTATTGATTTCAGTGTAAGTGGTCGCGCAAAGGTTTCCTGCGCACACGATGGTGGATGCGCGGCACGGCGATCGAGTTCGTCAACATACATCTGTTCCACGACGCGTCCAACCTGCTGGCTATTGAACCATTTCCTTCGGTAAGTTTATTTCATTTATTTAGAGCCAGTTTGAGTTTCCGAATAGGCACTAACCACTAATTTACTTGAAACATAGAACAGAGTTTCAGGTGGTGAAACAAGACGAGCGGTGGTCGTTACATAACGGCCGTCATGGAAATGATGGCAGCGGGGTTTGACTTTACGGTGTCCAAAAACGCTCTCTAAGAAAATACACCAACTTACTTACAATTATAACGTTTCAGTGACGTTATTCTTCGGTAAATTGCGGACGCTATATGTCGGCCACCGCTCTTCTAGGAAACCCTAGCTTAAATATGTAATAATAATGACTGAATCTGAAAGTCCAAGCTTCCCTTGAGCTTGGACTGCAAAAAAGCGACGAATCGCAGTGTATTAAGAACATCATCTGCCTAGCCTTTTCCCAACTACGTTGAAATCGCCTTCCGGATGCCGCTGAATACCAGTATTTTACATGGAGCGACTGCCTATCTTAAAAAAGTCTTAATCAAAGAAAAGTCTTATCCATGGATAACTTATACTGTCAAGGAAATGATGAAGTTGCGTGACAAATGCCATATTAAGGCTAAAGCTACTAAATCTATACATCATATTAACTCATACAAGGAGCTTAAATACTTGGTTAGGGCTGCCTTTGATAGTGAAAAGTGTGCATATTTTAAAACTTATATAAATAAAAACATTAAACAGCCAAAAAGGTTATGGAAACATATAAAATCATCAATAGCTATTTCAAAAAAAACAGAGCACAGTTTACCGCACTTTTGTAACAACCCCGAGAAAATAAATGACCACTTTCTGGATGTACCTGGCAGTGGTGGGGTCAGTGATGCTGATTTAACTTACTTTGAGCACCACAGATTCAGTAATAGCCATTTCGAGCTTGAGCCAGTCCGGGAGGACACAGTGTTGAGGCTTTTACATGGTCTTAAGTCCAATGCTCAGGGATCTGACCATATATCCCTGAAGATGCTGATTATGACTCTTCCTCGTACACTAGCAGCTATAACGGCCATAATAAACAGATCCATAGCCACCTCCTCTTTTCCGGATCTATGGAAATTGGCTATAGTTAGGCCCATTCCCAAAGTATCTAACCCTACCAGTATAAAAGATCTTCGCCCAATTAGCCTGTTACCGTGTCTCTCCAAGGTTCTGGAGAAAGTAGTGTCTAACCAGCTTCGTGCATATCTTGAGCAGCACGGTATTTTGCCACTGGCTCAATCAGGATTTCGTAAGGGGCACATCACAGCCACAGCTCTTCTTGATGTGGTTGGCAATATCCTGGAAGCCAGAGAGCGAGGTATGGGTACCATGCTTGTGCTGCTGGATTTTTCACGCGCCTTCGACTCAATAAATACCTCCCTCCTCCTCTCCAAGCTGTCTTACTACGGTTGTCAGCCCGATACAGTCCAATGGTTTCGGAGTTACCTGAGTCACCGTTCTCAGTTTGTCCAGGTGACAAATGACTGTGATGGAGATGTTATGTCCTCTAGTCCCATGCAAGTGTACCGCGGCGTACCACAAGGATCGATCTTAGGCCCACTTCTCTTCATTATGTACAGTGCTGACATCATGAACTGTCTGATCAACACCAAGTTCCACCTATATGCTGACGATCTGCAGATGTATTTCTCCTTCCGCCCTCAGCACTCTGCTGAAGCTGTAGAAAAAATGAATGAGGATTTAGAAAGGATTTCAGCATGGTCAATAAGGAACTCTCTGGTTCTAAATCCTATTAAATCCAAGTACATTCTCATGGGATCAAGAGACTTTTTAAATAAAATGTTAGGGTACAATCTGGATTTAAAGATTGATGGGTGTTCTATTGATAGGGTGCAAGAAGCCCGTAATCTTGGGGTGGTGTTTGACGAGCATCTGCATTTTGAGACACACATCATGGAAGCTGTGCGCAACTGTTTTTACCGTCTAAAGCTTTTGTACCGTGTACGGCCCTACATAAGTGTGGATATGCGTGTCATGCTGTGTGAGTCACTTGTTTTATCCAAGCTGAACTACGCTGACACTGTGTATGAGGCGTGTATTCTCGGTAGAAGCGACAAGTTGATCCAGCGGGTGCAGAATGCTTGTGCGAGATTTTGTTTCCATGTCCCTCCCCGATCTCACATAACTCCATTTTTAAATAAGGGTAATTTGATGAGAATGTCAGATCGGAGAAAGCTTCATCTGGCTACCCTACTCTTTGGCACCATTCTCACAAAAAAACCAGAATATCTATATAGGAAATTGACTTGGTCACGTGATATAAATAAAGTTAAAACAAGAGCATCTTCTTACCTTCTGTTGGCCTCAACGCACAAAACTGCTGCATTCCGTGGAAGCTTTAAATTCGCTGCCTCTCGCTGCTGGAACGACTTGCCACCTCCTTTTCGTGCTTTAAAAACAGTTGAAACTTTTAGTACTAAATATAAGCATCACTTGATACGAGTACAAAAGGAAACCAGTTTCTAACTCACCCGGGGACTGCACGCAGTTGTTTTTTGTGACCCTTAGCCAGGTCCTAACTTCCTTGCAGTGTGATTTATCTTCGATCCCTTTGTTTTGCTCAGTAAATAAAACATTTTCTTCCGATTTACACAACACAACACAACACAGTCAGTCATACACACTACAATACTTTATAGTATTTATTTGCACTACTTCCTTGCATGATCTATTAATCACTCATTGTTCTATTTGCATCAATTTAAGTATCAATCACTATTATAATTTTTTTTCGTAAAACGTTTAACAAAAATATTGACAGCCGAACGTAGGTATGCAACGCAATGACACAGAGTACTTTTTTACATACGGGCCAGATGCGCCTACGTCCCCTCGCTTGTCGTACACCATAGACAATAGTTTATGGCATGGACAAGTGAAGTACGAGCGTCGGAGTCAATCTTAATATTTACTGTACATCTATTATATATATATATATATATTTATTTACTTCTGTATTTTATTCATTATAAATTGTCTTTTTATTTAATTTTTTATTCCCCTGGTGGGATATATTATATAATGTGTCCGTAGATGTGTCCGTGGCATCACAGCGGGCCCCATCAGAATACCAGCGCTGCGGTATTTATTTTTTAAATATCGCAGCATTATGCTGAGATAGGAGCCTTTTTGGCATCGCACAAGTCGTTCTTATTGAATATTCTTTGTTGTTTTTTGTTTATTCGAAGTTTAGTTTTAAATGCTTCTTTTTTTTACTTTTGTATTTCTTGTGCGTGTCCCAAATAAAATATTTTTCTTCTTCTTCTTCTATCTGACCTCCACAACCCAGTTACTGGGTAATACGATACCCCTTGGTAAGACTGGTTGTCAGACTTTCGGGCTTCTGACAACCCGTAACGACTGTCAAAGATCCACGAATGACAGCTGCTACCAACGGCTTAACGTGCTTTCCGAAGCACGGAGGAGTCTTGGTATGTAAAGATGGTCACCCATCTACGGACTAACCGCGGCAAGCGTACCTTAACTTGGTTGATGGACCCGTGCACATACACACACATAATCAGCCTATAATGTTGCCACTGCTGGGACACAGGCCTCCTCTATGTGAGTGGGAGTGGGCCGTAATCCACCACGCGGGCCCAGTGCGGGTTGGTTGATGTCACATGTCTTCGAATTTTTAGTTCTACGGACATCCGGTTTCCTCACGATGTTTCCACCGTTTTGAGAGCAGTGGTGATGAAATAATTTACACAAAGTAAACCCGTGCGGCTGTTATCATTTAGCCTGGGGGCTTGTGCCCCTTTCCGCAGTGTATTAAGATCAGCGACCGAATACGGAAAACCACGATAACCGGATAAATTGTCGCTGATGTGGGTAATTACCGGCCTAGCTAAACTATTGCAGAACTGATACTTTACCTGAAGGTGAGCGCTGTCGCCGAGCTGCGTCTAGGAAACTCTGCTGTGATGACTTTGATTTCTCCATGGCAAACTGGGAAGGATAGAGGAAGAAGGAGTGGAATCTGATGCAGTGAACGTCGAAGAAACCTTTTCAGTCGTTTCTAAAGTTAGAGTATGTGGCGGCATCTACATCGCCACATGCGAACTACGCAACACACTGACGTCACTCAAAATCCTGCATCGCGCAAGCAGAGTTTACCGCGCAACTAGCATATCTACAATATCCCGACTTCAACCGTCGGGCAACCCACCAAACTCGACACCCGTCTGGTCCGGGGATCCTCCCTTTTCTGTGGAGGATGAGTGAACTCTACACTCTGTTCCTCATGCCTCTATAAGTATAGCTCTAATGTCTCTTGTATGACAGGTCTACTGCCGCTCCCGCCGGCGCGCGCTACGTCACACACTACGTCACCTGCACTCGGACGTGAACGCGGCGCCCTACTTCATCTTCGGAGACTTTAACTTTAGGGCTGATACCGCAGGAGTTGTTAAGGTAAGAACGTTAATCTCTTCTAGTCTTTCTGCCTTTGTGTTCCATTTCGATTACTGTAAAGGAATAAGAAATAACAGCATTTTCTTTCGATTCTTTCTGATGTTATTATTTTTAGCACTGCCTGATATAAATCTGCTTTTTCACTAAAAACTAGCGTAAGTAGGAAATTCCTATTCCTCAAATGATTATCATCAGCCAACATGTCCTTATTTCGATAATATTAATACATACTTATATAACATCACGCCCGTGATCTCCGAAGCATTAGGTAGAGATGTCCCTATAGTACACGCACGTTTCGCCAGTCATGTTTGCGAGCCCATTGCCATCAACCGGGCACAAATCCAGACTCCGGGCTGCTACTGAAAAAATCCTGGTGGGAAAACCCAATAACACTTTGCCAGATGTGGGAATCGGACCCCGGACCTCGTGCTCAGCAGTAGCGCTTGCGACCAGCAGACCAACGAGGCATTCATAATATTAATACTTCTTAAAATTAACTTTCTCTTTTACAGAAGGTGACAGAAGAGCTCTCGGGCAGCCGACTGCAAAACGGCGCCAACGTGGACGCGTCCCGCCTGCAGTACCGGAGTGCTGCGGACGGCAGGGTGGTGCTGACTATCGGCAAGAAGGAGTTCTCGCATGTAGACCACCAGAAGATATTCAGGGAGCCCTGGGTAAGGGATACTTTGTTAATACTATTTTATATTTCTGTTACGGTCGCGCCGCCGCCAGATGGCGCCTGGCAGGACTTCCCACCGCTTCGACTTGGCGCCGCTAGGGGCGCTAGTAGTCGTTCTGCCTTCACCCAACGCATTGCGGTCGTCGCTCATCTTTTTAATTCAGAATCAGAATGTATCATTGTAAACCAGAATACAGCATATTTGAACCAGTAAAGTCCATTATTTCGAAGCCTTTTACACAGCGACAACAGCCGGAACAAGCCTATACAAAGTTGGTCGAGCCCAACGATTGCCACATCATATTCTCTTGTTGTGTCCAAGACTCTTTTCTCTTTTGGGTGGGAAATAGTATAATTGTTTGTAATATAAAGTATAACAATATAAGGGTTCCGTTTTTTCATTCGGGCGTACGGAATCCTAAAAAAAGTTACACTTTTAGAACATGTTTATAACTTTGTCATTTTATTTCCACAGCTTCAACGCTACGACCGGGAGTTAGAAGCGTTACGGCCACATCTGTTCGAGTTCCCCGTCAAGTTCCCGCCTTCCTACCCTTTTGAAGAAGACGTTCAACTACCCACACACTACATGAAGACCAGGTGTGTGATCACTTCACTTTTATTTTCAAAATTATTATGAAAACGTGTGGCGGCATTTCAATACGACTCTTTACTCGAAGTCTGTCTGTCACCTCATTTTAAGGCTCGTGCAGACTCGCGCGACAGGCAGCATAATACGCCTATAATGTTCCCACTGCTGGGACACAGGCCTCGTCTCGGTGAGAGGGAGAACATCGGCAACAGGCAACGCTACACTTTTGTTCATAGAAATTGTGCTACTAGTGTCGCGTTGCGCCTGTCTGCGGGAGCCTTTACATGGATTAATTTAATAACTCATGCTCACTCAGATGTCTCGCTGATGGTGGCGCGTGTGTTGGATTATTTAGTTCCTTTCAAAATGGTTGAGCTGAGTGGTGCTGATCCATGCGTCATGTTCGTGAACGGGCGCCGTCAGTTGGGACTGGTCATCTCTTAGCTTCCACGGCTTATTTTGTTTTTTGTTTGTTTTGCTGTAGTATGGGCGCGTTTTTAACATTTTCCTCACATTTAGTTATAAATCCAACATTATTTATACTAATATTTTTGTAACAATATAATTTAATGGAGTGTCCGTGGAGTTTCTTGCCCGTTCTTCTCCATAGGTACCTACTACGCTTTGGAATGGGCAACTAGCTTCATATTTCTAACTGACCGACTCCTTGACAATTCAAAAGTGCCTGTAAATGATTTAATTGAAATAAATGGTTTGAGTTTGAGTAACTTAATGAATTTCGTCGTAAAATTGCAGATGTCCATCATGGTGCGACAGGATTCTACTGTCGCAGTCTGCGCGGCTCCTGGTACAACACCAGGACACCGCCAGACAAGCTGACAACAGACACATGCATGCATCCAGGTGGGTTCATACACATAAATTTTTAAAATTCAAATTTCCTTACGTATCTTTTTGAAATTTGTAGGTCTGTGTCTATTTATTTATTTATTTATTTAGATTTACCAACGTTACAAAACACAAACACTAAATAAATTACAGGAAGCAACAGAAAATAAAGAACTAAATGTAACAAACAATTATAGGTAAATACAGAATTACCTACTAAGTGAACAATCTTAAAATAAGCAGATAAGGCGCTGACCAAAATAAGCTTCTCGTAAGAAAAAAAATTGCCTAATCTGTATAGTTTGTGGTAGCGGAAAAAATATATGTTAATTTTAAACAAATTTCTCAGAACTTGGTTGTTACCAAAACACGTTTTGAAAAAAAATGCTCGATACAAAATAACCTCTTACCTTGAGTTCTAATCCAAAATATCTGCATTAAATATCAACATACGTTACGTATATTTAATTCATAACAAGAACATCTTATTTCAATGCAGAACTTGGTGGTTTTTTTATTTTCGATTACTGAACTCAATTTTGAGTAAATAGATAATTGCTTCATATTTTGCAATAAATTACAAGCGTTGTGTCATCGCGCTTCTCTTTCTTTTCTATGCAATGTGACAGTGACCGCGGTTTAGGTGTTGTCAGCGTCTTAAATAATGTGTATATGACGGAGAAGGTACGTCTCTCTGACATATACAACAAAACAAAGAGAGCTACAGCCATCTCATATGTTATTAATTAAAAAAATAATGGGAATAATGATCAAAAAGTTTGGATCGTGTCAAGTAGTATGTTGATCTAAATATGATTCGCGGGAGTGTCAAATATTTATTTATAACATTATAGTCATAAAATCATCAATAGAACTCTGTAAGTTCATATTACCCTATTTCATGAAATCATGACATTTGAGGTCAATTCTAACTTGGGGAGTTGTATTGCTGATTCATAAGATTATAATTCTGTAAAGCCATATTTGTTATGGTTGCGAATCACATTTTAATCAACATACAACCTGACATTGACCTGGTATTAAATTGTAAAAAAACCGGACAAGTGCGAGTCGGGCTCACCCACCGAAGGTTCCGTACAAATTTGTAGGGATTACAAATTATAGTTCTCACATTTTTCTATGTACTTATAGTATAAGATGATATTATTTGCCAAATTTCATAGTTCTAGGTTAACGGAAAGTACCCTATAAATTATGTTTCGCTTGAGAGTGTCGAAATATATGTTTTTTGTGGCATAAACGGCCGTATCTTTTTTATGTTAACTTAGAAGTTTCATTTTCTCACAACTTCGAGGGTAATTGTTTTTAATTTCAAACTCAATGTTTTTAATTTCAAACTTGAGTAAATGGTTTTAATTTCAACTCAATACTTCCACGCGTTGCTGAGATAAAGGGTCTTGACAGACGGAGAGTCAGTCAGACGGACAACAAAGTGATTCTATAAGGGTTCCGTTTTTTCTTTTTGAGGTACGGAATCCTATAACCATAAGGAAATTTTGAATTTTATGGGCTATCTTTGCGCATTTCCCTAAACGTCCACTTTTTTTATAATTAAAAATGTAAATTGTTCCATCCGGACTGAAAACCGACCCTCGGGTTCCAGTCTAACCGGATGGAACAATTAACCCTTTAGTCGACCGTTAGTCGAACATATAGTGTTGAGCAGTGGTGGCCCAGTGGTAACGGTCTTTGAACCCAGACAGGCGCTTTACTTTGTGTAAATTATTACGTCACCACTGCTCTCAAAACGGTGAAGGAAAACATCGTGAGGAAACCGGCATGTCCTAGAACCAAAAATTCGAAGACATTTGACATCTACCAACCCGCACTGGGCCCGCGTGGTGGATTACGGCCCACTCCCTCTTACAGAGAGGAGGCCTGTGTCCCAGCAGTGGACTGTCAAGGACCATTTCTTTATAATAGAATAAATGCAATAATTCCACTGCAACCATGTTGTAAGCTAAACATGTAAAAAGCGGACTACTGAATTTCTTTCAACCAAAAATTATGATGATACCGAATCCCTTCTTACTACAATGAAGTAACTCACACTCACTCACTCACTCACTAAATACACACACACACACTCACTCTCCCACACACACACACACACACACACTCACTCTCCCACACACACACACACACACACACTCACTCTCCCACACACACAGACACACACACACACACACTCGCACGTGCATTTACACACACAAACACACAGTTCTTGTATTGGACTTTTATTAGTTTATCAATTTGTTCAAAATTGTTTGTCATTAATTATGTTACAGTCTAAGAAATATTTTTGTCCTATTTTTCGGGAAATTGAGCGCTGATTGTCCTTAATACAGGCTACTAAGTAACCTAGCTAGGACATCAGATCATAAAATGTATTGTTACCTTCTCATCTCAGATGTAAACTATTCCTAAGTTGTCATCCTACTTTGTAATAGACTGTACCTCTTTTTATGAAATAAAATTATTATTTCGTTTATTCATTTCATTTTACATATAAAATATATTTTTAAATATTTCTTAAAAGGTATAAAAAAACATTTAAAAATATAAAAAATAGTGTTCCGCCGGTGTCGGGAGCAGGGTCCAAGCTACCGGTGGTTAGGGCTCCAGAGAGAGGAACCTCCTCACAATGTGAGCCGTATCGAGGAGTACTGCCTTCTGAATCAGGCCCTTGATCCAACCGCCTAACGAGAGCCTCGAGAGATTTTCGTTGAGGCTTTCGGCCATCAGGCCATTGGCCGTTACGACAATCGGCACAATGACAGCCGAGCTCACATTCCACATGTCAACAACCTCGTGTGCTAAGTCAAGATATTTTATTTGTTTTTCTTTCTCAGCTTTCACGAGGTTTTCGTCATGTGGAATGGTAACATCGACTATCATTGCGCGGCGCGCTAATCGGTCTATCACCACTATATCAGGCTTATTGGCGACAATAGTCTTGTCAGTAATGATAGACCGATCCCAGTACAACGTGACATGGTCATTTTCGAGAACTGGGTCGGGAACATACTTGTAATACGGTACCTCAGAGTTCACAAGTTTATATTTCAAAGCAAGTTGCTGGTGAATAATCCTAGCTACTTGGTTATGTCTGTGCAAGTACTCGCTGTTAGCCAAACGAGAACAACCAGAGATAATATGTCTGATAGACTCACCTGGACGGTGGCATGCCCGACACACGTCAACCGTCCCGTCCTTCATAATATGTCTCCGGTAGTTATTCGTCAAGATAACTTCGTCCATAATTGCACAGACAAAACCTTCAGTTTCCCCGAAAAGGTCCCCAAAACGTAGCCAGGATAGGGACGCTAGGAAATCAACATCAGGCTCATGAAGAGCCCGATAGAAGCGCCCGTGTAGCTCCTTGCTTTGCCATATCTCTTTGCGATCATCCGTGGTAAGTACTACAGGTTTGCACCAGTTCTCTTTAGCCATGGAAAGTGGGGTGAGCCCCTTGTCCACTGCGACCACATCACGGTGCATACCCACTTCGGCTTTCAAAAAATATTCCCTGAGACTGCATATCTCGCGATTGTGGAGGGTCTTCGCATTTAAAAAGCCTCGACCCCCGCACTTCCGCGGGATGTACAGTCTCATCACCGATGATCGTGGGTGATGCATCCGGTTTGCGGTCAACAGTGTACGGACCCTCCTATCCAGGGCGTCACGTTCGGTCTGAGTCCATTTGAGTATGCCGAAAGAGTACATGACCCAACCGTTGAAGGCACGCACCTTGTTTCCGCCTGAAAGAAGACTTATCAATACCTTCTTTAGGCGGCCAAAAAAGCGCTCCTTCAACGATTGCTTCATGTCAGTAACGTTGATGCCTAATGCTTCTGACATACCCAAATACTTATAGCTTTCGGCTGAGGAAAGGGATTTAAGGTGTATGGAATCCGAAAGTTGAATTCCCTCGGATTCCATTATCTCCCCTCGCTTCACATGCATGACTGCACATTTGTCCACACCAAACTCCATTCTGATGGCGCCACTGAAAGTTTCAGTTACCTTCAGTAGCTCCATCAGTCGCAATTTGTTGGGGGCAAAGATTTTTAAGTCATCCATGTAGAGGAGGTGAGATATTACCTGACCACCTCTCCTCAATCGATAGCCTAGACCTGAATCCTCCAGCAGCGTGCTTAAAGGATTCAGGGCTAAGCAGAACCAAAGTGGACTCAAACTGTCGCCCTGAAATATTCCCCGTTTAATCCATACAGGCTCATCATTCCCCTGGATCCGTCGACACCCCGGATAGCGAAGGGTTGTCCTCCATTGCCCCATACATGTTTCAAGGAAGGTGCGTAGAGTCGTATCTATTTTGTACAACTCCAGCACCCTCATGGGCCATGTACGTGGCACCGAGTCGTGGGCCTTCTTATAATCTATCCAGCAAGTCGACAGATCCTTGCGGTATCGACGAACCTGTTGGCTAATAGCCATGTCGATGAGAAGCAGCTCCTTAGTACCACGGGACCCGTTCCTACAGCCATTTTGAGAGGCAGACATAATTGAATTACTGTCAATGTGTTTGTTAATTTTCGTTCTCAAAATGGATGTAAGAAGTTTATAGACCGTCGACAAACACGTGATCGGTCTATAATTCTTGGGTTCCGTGGGACTACCTGACTTATGGAGCAGGTGGGTAATGCCTGTCGTCAGAAACTGCGGTAGCGACCCAGACTCTAAGGATGACTGGATCTGCGATGCCAGGCAAGCGTGTGAACTAGTTAGCCATTTCAGCCAAAAGTTGTGCAGTCCGTCCGGTCCCGGCGATTTCCAATTCGGTAACGGACGGACCGCTCTGGCTATATCTGATGGTGTGATGATGACTACATCCATTTCTGGTATAGTTTCACACACTCGCTCGACATCCCGTATCCAGTCAGCCTCAGCATGGCAGACAGGTACCGACCAGATGCTGCGTCAGAACGCAGTCGTGGTGGCATCATCCGGGCGGCACATATCTGTCACGTTTTGTTCAGGTCGCTCCCAAGCTCTATATACCCACCTCTCATCGCTCTGGAACATGCGATTTTGCGTGTATCGATCTACCCGCCGCTTATACCGCCGAATACGGCTCGCCCATGCACAAACTTTCTGCTTCAGGAAGTCGATGCGCTCTGTGACACGGGACATGTATTCTCGAGGGGAGATTCCAGTCCCCGAGAATGCCCGTCTTACAAAGCGCATCACACGTGGTCGTGTATTGCCCTCCCTGAAGCAATATAGTTTGCCGATGAGTACCCTGGCCCCATCGATACGACGCTCAATCCTGCACTGCCAGGCTGGTACGGCTGGTTTTGGTCGAGTAGCTCCGTCAATGTTTGGAAACTTGACATTCGCTAAACGACATGCCGCAACAGCCGCGCAATACAGGATCGAGTGTGTATCAACGAGATCCTCGCTGCTCTCGAAAAAATCCTTAAGCTGCGAGTCCAAGGCACACACCAGCACCCTATTTTTCTTGTGCATGGGTAGGCGTGGTAGTCGGGGTCTAAGTTCGGTTGGAATGTACCTATACTCGCGAAACGCATCCTCCAGTGCGCTCTTCAATCGGACGTTGCACTGGCTACTTACTGTGGCAGCCCTATCATTCTCCTCTGTAACACCTTGATTGGACCGCGGCGGGATTACATCAATAACTGGGCTATTTGCCGCGATTTGTGCTGGAGTTGAGACGATATGGTTGTTCAGTACCTCTGAACGCAGCCTATCAAGTGTGGTATCGTCCAACCTACGATTGCGTTGGATGACCCGCACCTGATCCGATAATCGTTGGGCCGAGACTTTGACGGTTGGCTCTAATTCCTGAAACAGAGACAGGATCCTAACACGGTACGCAGTGAGGTTAGTTCCCCCTCTGTAGACCCGTAATATGCGCGCATGACGTTCTCGTTCATAGACTGAGTCAGTGGGGACCCGGCTTGGGGCCGGATGGCCCCTAAGTCCCAAGCTCTTCGGTGGCTGGCCTGTCCCCTGCCGACGTACAGGTGTTGGCGACGTCGGCGGGGAAAAATACTCGTCGCTCGAGCTCGACGCAACTACCGCGGCCGGTGTAATCACTGCGCTCACAGTGGGGCTGGATACCGGCGGCGGCGAGGCGGAGCTGAGCGAAGAGTCCGGAGGTGGTGGGCGTGCTCGTTTCGTAGCTGCTCTAGTCAACATTTTCGATTTCTTATCCGCATTTTATTCTATTTTATCGTGAGGTGACATCTGTGTTGCGGATAACTCGACTTACCTCTATAAAGTAGTCGATTGAGTTCCGTTAAGTAAGCAGAGATTTACTAAGTAGGTGATGATTTGCATTCACAACTAATTTACTTTATTGTAATTGAACAATCTATTTTTAGCCCTATGATATGAGTCCTTTTGATATTTATTAGGTATTTAGCACGATTTATATTTTAACACAACACGAACACATATTATCTTTTTTCACGACAAGTGACACATCAGTACTTTGTTTTTTATTCATGTCACATAGCATTTTCAAATATATTCATCTCTAAAGAGTTCGTCTACACTTGATTCTATGCAACCTTTAACACTTTCCCTCATTGATTAAGTGTATGGCATTGTATACCCAGGGCATCTCGGATTATAACAAGTCTTGGCCTAGGAACTGCCTTGGTCATAATATCTGCCAATTGAGTAGCAGTGCCGGTCTTTTGTACATCCACAAGTCCGTCTTGTACAGTTTCTCTGACGAAGAAATGTCTCACTCGGATATGCTTGGTCCGCTTATGAAATTCTGGATTGTATGCAAGACGTATGGCGGCTTCATTGTCTACTTTTAATGTGGGTACTCCGTCCATATTAGTAAGTGAGCTGAATACTCTCTGGAGCCACACAAGTTCACGAGCGCCTTCACTTGCTGCTACTATTTCAGCTTCGGTAGTTGAAATCGCGACTGAAGATTGTCGTTGACTTAACCATGATACTATTCCTCCAGCAAAGAGACATGCAACTCCTGTAGTAGAGCGTCCTGTTTGCTGGTCTCCTCCATGATCCGCATCACTATAGCCTTGTATTAGGTTGGAATCATGTTCTGCTTTATATGTTATACCAAAAGAACAAGTTCCTTTTATGTAGTGCATAATCCGCTTAACACGTAGCCAATCTTCATGAGTCAGATTTTCCAGATTTCTTGAAACTAATCCAACTGCATACGCTATATCAGGTCGCGTCCCTGTCATTAAGTACGCTAAAGCACCTACTGCCTCTCTGTATGGAAAGTTATCTTCTTTTTGCTTGTTAACTTTCCCTGCTTGAGAAGTCGTTTCTATTGGCGTTGAAACTGGATTACATTCGGACATACTAAAACGTTCCAGTATCTTTTTGGCATACGACTCTTGTGTAATTGTAATGGAGCCATCTTTCGACTGTGCTATCTCAAGTCCTAGGTAATAAGATGCTGGCTTGCTTGTGATCTTCAGAGTATTCCCTAATTCTTTAAGGAATTGGTTTGCCAAATCTTTATCTGTAGTGGCTACAAGCCCATCATCTACGTACAAAGTTATCAAGATTTTCTTGTTACCAATGTTCTTCGTAAATAGGCAACAATCAGCTGCATTTTGCTGAAAACCTTTCTCTAATAAAGTCTCCTCGAAGCATGAGTTCCAGCATCTGGGAGCCTGCTTGAGTCCGTATAAACTCCTTTTAAGTCGACATACATTTGAAGTTCCGTCATTGAATCCATCCGGCTGTTGCATGTAGATTTCTTCCTTTAGCTTGCCGTTGAGGAATGCTGTTGAAACGTCAAACTGCGTCAAATATAATTTTTCTTTGGCTGCGACACTTAATAAGGCTCTGATGGTGGCCATTCTAGCAACTGGACTATAAGTCTGTTCGTAATCGATTCCTTTCCGTTGCTTGAAACCTTTTACTACTAGCCTAGCCTTATATTTGTCAATACTGCTGTCTGGGTTTCGCTTGATACGAAAGACCCACTTGCAAGGGAGTGCCTTTCTTTCTTTAGGTAGCTTACAGAGTGTCCATACATCATTTTGCTTTAGAGAGTTCATTTCACTCGTCATTGCCTTGACCCACTCTTCGCTGTCATCCCTTTCTATAGCTTCTTTATATGTCTCGGGAAAATATTCTGTGCCTACGAAACACACATAGTCTTCAAACTTCTTAGGACGCGAGAGGCAAGTTCGATCGCGTAAGTTGTATCGAGGTCTTGCGTCCAACAACGGTGGTTCGACTATCTCTAACTCCTCGTCAGCGTCAACAAACTCTTCGTTACCACTCTCATCCTCTCTGGTTTTGTTACTATCTCCCGAAACATGTACATCATCATTTTCTCTATCTCCCTCTAGAGGTTGTTCATGATTAATTTCCTGCTGCTCTATAGCACTTTCAGGCACAGCTTCTTGCGTAAACGTTTGGATATCTTCCTCTGAACTTGAAGTTGTAGGAATTCCTGTACAGATCCGGAACTCGACGTCAGTTTGGAACGTTATGTCCCTCGACCTTTGCGTTTTGTTTCCGTCCCAAATACGGTAACCATCATCGTTTTCATAGCCTATAAGCTTGCCTTTTATTGCCTTTTTGCTGAGCTTCTTTCGTTTTTGTTTTGGAACGTGAGCAAAGCATTCACTTCCGATAACTCTTAAGTGACATATCTTGGGTTTTTTCCCATGCCAGAGCTCGTAAGGTACCTTACCCTCAACTCTCGATGGACCTGTTCTGTTAAGTACGTACGCGGCAGTATTGACAAGTTCTGCCCAGAGCACTTGCGGTAGTTCTCCTCTTGCATGCATCATAGATCTGGCAGCTTCAACTAAGGTACGGTTTTCGCGCTCACTACATCCATTTTGCTCAGGAGTGTAAGACATTGTTAGCCGGTGTTGAATGCCATATTTCTGTAAAATATCTTGTACTTCTTTGTTGTCAAACTCTCCTCCGTTATCGCTAAGAATCGTCTTAATTGTGTATCCAGCGTTCTTGGCTTCTTGCAACATTTGAAGAAGTTTATTCTTAACTTCAAACTTGTTTCTAATGAAGTAGACCATGCGGTAGCCAGAGTAGTCATCCTTAAAGAGTACGTAATATTTGTATTTTGAGATGCTATCTACGAAGGGACCGCAAACATCGGTGTGAATCAGCTCTCCTACAGCTGTTGCTCTTTCCCTTATTCGGAACGGTTTTCTGTGTGACTTCCCATAAATGCAGCCTTCACATTTGATGTTGTCAGGACTCAACTGTACTCCGAGCTCTCTCTTCACGAGGCGGATCACATGTTTTTTGTCCTGATGTACAAATCGCTCATGATATAGCTGTAGCATATTAGAGCCAGTCACAACGTTGACCTCTATGGTCCTAGGTTTAATTGGCATGACCGTCTTCATGTTCAACCTGTAAAGTCCTCCATATTGGACTCTCTTTCCAACAACTCTAGTTGTGCCTCCAATATCTAGCTTGCACTCTCTAGTCGTAGAAATGAAGATGCTGTTCTGCATCCTGTCTTGTGCTGCAAGCGGTGAGAAGAGGTTCTTTGTTAGTGATGGTACTAACCACACATCGTTAAGTGTTATTTGCTCCCTCTTGCCACTGACATTTGATTCCACCTCAACGGTGCCTTTCCCTATCGCGGGTATGACGCTCCCGTCCGCAGTCGATACGGTATGGTCTGAATCAAATTCGTGAAACTCCTGGAAATAATCTCTCCATACTGCAATGTGAGTTGTGGCTCCATTGTCAACGAACCAGCTTTCCCTGTCTTGAGTTCGTCCAGTGGAACAGGCATTCACTAACAGAGACATGTGTTGCACTTGCTTTGACGTTGAACCAGCTGCTGATGTGCCTGGTGTGGGTTTGGGCGGTCTCCCATCCTTTATCCACTTTTTGCACTTCCGTACTTTGTGTCCTTTACCGGAACAGTAGTTACAGATGAGCTCTTTCTCAATGCTTTGCTTGCTCTTGTGTTCCGTGCGTGTTGCCGCTAAGGCCTCCTGCTTTATGTGCTCTTTACTACCGAGCGCTCTTTCAAATGCGCATAAGTGACTCGTTAAATTGTCCACTGTCCGTTCACTTTGGTTCAGTAGTAACCAGCTCGATTTGAAAGCAAAATATTTATCATCTAGCGTGTCTAGGATTTTGCAAATAAGGAATAATTCTGGCAGCTTGACAGTGACATCTTTCCTTGTGATTTCTGTATTTAAATTTGTCCAGAGGTTTTTCAGTTTTGACATGTGGGTAGATACGTCATCCTCATTATGACGTTGAAAACTGAAGAATTCTGCACACAAATTGTATGCTCTGTCATCAGACTGTCCATCATATAATCTGTGTAGCTCCTGCCAGACTTCTTTAGCCGTTTCAAATCGCATTACTTTTTTAAGTGTATCCTCGGACATATTAGTTGTTAATATGAGCAGAGCGCTACATTCAGCCTTCCTATATTTAGCCATGGCCAAATTATAGGTGCCGACTTCAGCGTCACCAGCTCCTTGGGCGGGGGTTGAGGGCTTTTCGAGGGTTCCTTCGGCTGCTTCCATTGCGCCATCTACACCTCGTAGCATTATTGAAATTTTATATTTCCATGTGGCCCAATTGTCTTTCCCCTCTAGATTGCCTATTTGCAATTTTGAAGTAAAATTTTCCATTTCGGCAAATCTCTTTTTTTTTACTTTTCTGGGCCCATAACCTGTTGCGGATAACTCGACTTACCTCTATAAAGTAGTCGATTGAGTTCCGTTAAGTAAGCAGAGATTTACTAAGTAGGTGATGATTTGCATTCACAACTAATTTACTTTATTGTAATTGAACAATCTATTTTTAGCCCTATGATATGAGTCCTTTTGATATTTATTAGGTATTTAGCACGATTTATATTTTAACACAACACGAACACATATTATCTTTTTTTCACGACAAGTGACACATCAGTACATTGTTTTTTATTCATGTCACATAGCATTTTCAAATATATTCATCTCTAAAGAGTTCGTCTACACTTGATTCTATGCAACCTTTAACAATCTGTCATGTCACCGATACTGCAGTTTTTGATTAAAGTTATGGTTCATTTTGCTATTTTTTAATATGGGTCGTGAGTATTTTGGTTTAGGGCTTGTTGTAGTGATTATATAAAATTAAATAAAACTGCTTCTAAAATGACTGAAGTTTAAATATTATAAAACGGATTTCGTGACTTGTTGACGTTGGTGTTGCCAGCTTATTAATTATTATTATTATTATTATTAGTGGGAACATTATAGGCTGGTTATGTACAGTGTTGAAATGTTAGCAGGAAGTCGGTGACGGACTCCACCGACAGCAGCGGCCGGCCGTCGTCGTCCGACAGCAGCCCGGCGCGCTCCGGCTCGCCGGCGCGCGCGGCGCAGGTATTTCTTGTTTTTAAAATCTAAATCAAAAGTCATTTATTCAAACTAGGCTGAGAATCAGCACTTTTCGAACGTCAAAATTACATAAGACAGTCCCCCAAAACGCCCACCCTTTACCACTGCCTAGTGCTTTAGCTGGGAAGAAGAAGTGGTCAACAAACTCCCCAGCAGCACAGCTGTCTGTTCAGTTAGTTTACCCGACTGCCTCAGAAGGGTAATGTTTTTCGAGAGTATGATAAATGATTTTATTTCTGTAAGTAAGTTTTTACAAACACTTTTACATGTCAAAACATATTTTTTTAAACTAGATGAGGCCGGCGTTTCCTATCTGACTACTCTGAGAAGAAAGGCCGAAACAAACTCAGAGGTCACAGTCTCTTTTAAAGTCCAGACATAATCTTGGTCAGATCATGTGAAGACCATGTCGATTGGTGTCTGAAATGGTCTTTTGATGAAAGAACCACACAGATTGAGTGGACCTGTCCAGTCAGTGCACGCATTTGTCAGTCGTTGTGCAGCTCAACTCATAACTAAAGGAGCTCAACGATTCAACGAACAATACCAAAGAAAGGACATTTGGCTAGGCCGCAAAAAATACTCAAAACTGCCAGACCATGTTAAAAACTAACTGAGAATAAAACAAAATTAAACAATGACCCACATGGTCTTCACATTTACAATAATTAAAACAATATAATACTACACAGAGTAAATATTCATGTCATTGCATAAATAAAATTGATCAATGTCAATGTGTATATTCGGACATCATCTTAGTCAGATCATTTGAGGACCATGTAGGTTGGTGTCCGAAATGGTCTTTTGAGGAAAGACCACACATATCTGAGTGGACCTGTCCAGTCAGTGCACGCATTTGTCAGTTATCATGCAGCTCAACTCAAAACTTATGTATGTATGTCTATTTCTTTGGCACGCTCTGTAGCCTAAACGGCTTGATAGATTTTAACATATGAGGTATCGTTAGATTCGTCTTCACTGTGGGAGTGACATAGTCTATATAATTTTTATATATTGCATCTGCAAATACAAAAAAAGGGAGGTAAACGATTTTTTTTAAATAAACTACAACAATATTGATATCAAATAAAAGCTAGTAATGAGTCAATTCCATGTTTATATGAGTCAATTCCATGTTTATATGAGTCAATTCCATGTATATATTAATAAAACTAAAAAGCTTGAAATAAAACAAAAAACCCGACTGCAAAAACCAATAACCTGAAATATGGTGTAAATTTTATTTGTCCCCACCTGCGATACAAATTTCTATAGCTTATAAGTAATGCTTGTTTTTCTCTTTTCAGTTAGGTATGTGTTTTTGCAATCGGGTTATTTGTTTTATTTTTTGTGTGGAAAATGATCAAATAACTTCTCCCGCTCTACCAGGAGCGGGAGGGTGTGTTGTGCTCTTACTGACTAAAACCCACCCGTATTCCTTCCGTTACCTGTGTCGCCAGGGGCCTCGGTAACCCTTTCGGACTTTCCCGCGACTCCGGCAGACACAGGTATACCTGGGATGACTACTATAGTATTTTGCCACGCTATAGTAACTGGCCACTCATAACGAAAGAGGTTGAAACAAGGTAATGCAAGCAAGCCCATGAATGAAAAGGACAAAAATATTCCTGTATCTATTGTATTTGCGTTTTAGTTCACATTACCTTGTCTCTACCTCTTTTATTATGAGTGACTGCAGCAGTTACCCTACAATACGGTATTTTACTCTATATGAGAAAAAATCTATAAATATATTATTGAGATAGTTTAGGCAAAAAGGAGTCGGAAAATTTTAGTTTTAGTTCAGAAAATAACAAAATATTTTTTATTTTTATAAAAAAAAAAATAATTCAACGTTTTCAGTTTTTCTAATCTGTTTTATAACACCATGAAATAGCCGCCATGTTATTACGACATGTGTAAACTAACAAGTGTCAAACTACGCGCGGAATTTGAAAATGTAAAATTTAAATGCATTTTATGGCACTTATCGATTGAATAAAGGTGTTGTTTTTTTGTGGCATATTAGCACTATAAAATTTAATTAAGACACTTTTCATAAATGGGTGTAAGTCTATGAAAGCCGATTTTCAGCCCACCGTGCGGCGCCGCGGGCGGCCTTTTCAAGCGATACTGGTCTTTTAGTAATGTAGATAAAGTTTAAAATCATTTCACACTAAAAGTGCTCGCCGCGGCTCTGCCGGCCGCTGCTTTCCCGGTGGGAATCGGCCCTTAGTGAAAAAAGTCGCGAAAATATAAAAATGTGATCAATCAGAATTTCAACCGTTTTCCCAAAATAAATATTATGGATAAAATATTGTTTTTTTTTTTAAACTGAACCAGAATTTGTATGAAGTTAAAATTATGCGCCAGATACTTATCTGGCTGATAATTTTAAAACTTAACATCCGCAGGTGGTGAAATGGGACTGAATTTTTGTCTTACTACGTTCCTAGGAAGAGACACCTGAGAAAGACAGATATTTATGTAATTTTCCTGGTTAAGACTTTTACAAAAAAAAAAAACAACAGACTTAAAAAAACTACAAGGAGGTTAAAATAACGGAAGTTACTTTTCACTTACTCCAAAGTCTGTTAAAAATAAAGTTCCTATTCATTGTTATGCACTATATAATCAGCCTATAATGTTCCCACTGCTGGGACACAGGCCTCCTCTCTGTGAGAGGGAGTGGGCCGTAATCCACCACACGGGCCCAGTGCAGGTTGGTAGATGTCACATGTCTTCGAATTTTTGGTTCTAGGACATGCCGGTTTCCTCACGATGTTTTCCTTCACCGTTTTTAGAGCAGTGGTGATGAAATGTATGCTCTAACCATAATTTTATTTATTTCCAGGGCAGTCCAGGCAAGACTTTGGAGAAAAAAAGCAGCATGGCGGACCTAGACGCTCTATCCGTACCAGCTGGCGGCATGAACTTTAGCAGGAAGAGTATTGCTGATCCTACCAGCGTGCAGCAAGCGATCAGTGCTAGGTAACTTAGTCATCGGTCCAGCCTTACCCAACTATGTTGGGGTCAGTTTCCAGTCTAACTGCTGGACAGCTCCACTCTATCTGTGTGGTTCTTTCATCAAAAGACCATTTCAGATCCAATCTACATGGTCTTCACATGATCTGACCAAAATTATGTCTGGACTTTAAAAGAGGCAGTGACCTCTGAGTTTGTTTCGGCCTTTCTTCTCAGAGTAGTCAGATAGGAAACTCCGATCTCATCTAGTTTAAAAAAAATATGATTGACGTGTAAAAGTGTTTATACAAACCTACTTACAGAAATAAAATCATTTGTCATTAACCGGATGCAGCTGAATACCAATATTTTACATGAAGCGACTGCCTATCTGGTAAAAAAATAAGCTAGCCATACAGTAGTTCCCATATATGAAGTGTAACATCTGTCATCTCACCTAACCAACACAGGTAATAAGCAACTGAGCAGCGACAGAAATTTTCCTCAGAATGTAAAAAAAAAGCTAAATGCTAAAATATTTATTCTAATCATTATTTTTACTAGTGGTCGCCCACAGGTCGAAATTCGACCCTTACCCATCTACTTACAATATATTTAGTACTTACTAATTCCATGAGTACACTCATCATCTGCCTAGCCTTTTTCCCAACTACTTTGGCGTCGGCTTCAAGTCTTACCGGATACAGCTGAATACCAGTATTTTACATGGAGCGACTGCCTATCTGACCTCCACAACCCAGTTAATGGGTAACAAGATACCCCTTGGTAAGACTGGTTGTCAGACTTTCAAGCTTCTGACGACCGTAACGACTGTCAAAGATCTACAAATGACAGCCGGGACCAACGTGCTTAACGTGCTTTCCGAGGCACGGAGGGGTCTTGGTATGTAAAGATGGTCACCCATCCACGGACCAACCGCGGCAAGCGTAGCTTAACCTGATCGATCGACCCGTGCGGCTGTTATTACTTCGCCACAAGCCCCTCCCATGAGTACACTATTTCCATGCTATTATAAAGTACTTACTTCTTCCATGCTCAAGCTGTCACTTCCTGTTTACACACTTTCGACCCTTTTGAAATCACTCCTGTAGAAAATGAGAGGTAAGACAGCACCCTAATTGCGTAACACACTATCAATCAAAATCTGAACGATTGTAAACTACGTATATATAGAAGCATAAGGAACAGGGTGTAAAGTTCACCCACCCTCCACAGAAAAGGGAGACCGACCAGACGGGTGTCGTGTCTGGTGGGCAACGGTCCAGCAGTTCATCGCGGATGTCACTGCGGAACCGGAGCGTCGCTCCCTGGCCGCGGAGGGTCTGCGGCGGTCCGTGAACACGGACCCCTCATTATAAGCGCCTATAGCGGCGGTTTAAAAACGTCGGACGCGTTTTAATGTGTATTTGTGTAGGCACGCCGCAACGCTAGTACATTAGCGCCGCTTTCTTCACGACTCCACGGCGGTCAGTCCCCGCCAGGTGAGACCCCCGGTCACCCGGGGGAGGCCCAACGATGACGACCAGCGACAGTGGAGCCTACTCAAAAATAGGTGTTTAGTTCCCGCCCGCCCCGCTCTCAGATCTAGTGGTCCAGCAGTTGACGTCGGGATGTTGTGTATATGCTAGTTGCGCGGTAAACTTTGCTTGCGCGATGCAGGATTTTGCGTGACGTCAGTGTGTTGTTGCTAATCCTTTGTTTCTATGTTCGAAAAAAATATCTGCTCAACAACGAAAATAACGCCGTGAATGTTGTTGAACTGTCGAAATGAAAGCCATTGCTACGGATAGTGTATTACGCAATTACTCCGCTGATCAACTTTATAATTATGTTTTCAAATCTTATGTCAAGTAATTTGCTATTTCTGACAACCAATCACAAGAGCTAAAGTTTTTACATAAAATGAACGAAACAGAGATTTGATTATTGCAGAAATCTGGTGTTGATGTTTTTAAAATGTTACTCGATCGTCGCCTCTTAGATAATCAGCTTATAACGTGCCCACTGCTCAGCTCAGCCTATAACAGTCCACTGCTGGACATAGGTCTCTCCCTGTCCACCCTGTGCGCCACCTTAAGGTCGTCGTCCATCGTCGCCGGGGGCTCTCACACTACGCTTGCCGATACGCAGTCTCCGCGGTCTAAAGATGTTATTTAACCCCATTGCACATCACAAACAGGATGAAACATCGGATAACGTGCCTAGAAAAACTCGGCCAAGTAAGACCACAATTCAAGAAGACACGCTTATGGCTAAGACGGACCCCTTCAAGTGTTGTAATGTTATTCGGAAAGAATCTGTCATGCCAAACTGAAATCAGATTGAGACGCATTAACACTCAACTTCTTTGACTTGCTGGATAGATTATAAGAAGGCCTGTGACTCGGTGCCACATACATGGCTCATGAGGGTGCTGGAGTTGTATAAAGTAGATGCAACTCTGCGCACCTTCCTGATGTCATGTAAGGGGCAATGCAGGACGGTCCTCCGCTATCCAGGATTTCGACAGATCTACAGGAATAGCGTGCCGATAAGGATCGACCAAGGCATGTTTCAGGGCGATAGTTTTGAGTCCACTTTGAATCCTCTAAAACACACTGCTGGAGGATCCAGGTCTTGGTCTATATCGGTTGAGGAGAGGTGCTCTTTGCCTGCAAAAATTTGCAACTGATGGAGCTACTGAAAATAACTGAAACTTTCAGTAGCGCCATCAAGGTGGAATTTGAAGTGGGTAAATGTGCGGTCATGCAACACGTATAGCGAGGGGAGATTGTGGAATCTGTGGGAACCCAACCTTCAGATTCCATAAACCTTAGAGCCCTCTCCGTATCCTAAACGAAGTAGTAAGTACAAGTGTTTGGGTATGTGGGGGGAGCGCGGGGCTGCGGGAGTGCCAGTGTGGGAGGGGAACACCGGGGTGGTTTTTACTCAGTAAAAGTCTGACCCCTCCGCCTGCCCCAGGGCGGAGGACATCCATTAGGATTTACCACCCCGGAAAAAAAATGCTGGTAATGAAAAAAAAATTCCGGTTTTAATATACTCTTTCGGCATACTGAACTAGAGATCAGGCAATAACAAAATGTGAAACCATGGTTGGGCAGTCTCAGGGAATATTTTCTTGAAGCCGACGTGGGGTTGCATCGAGATGTAGTCGCGGTGGACAAGGGCCTCACCCCGCTCTCCTTGGGTAAAGAGAACTGGCGCAAGCTTGTAGTGCCTGACACCAACGATCGCAGGGAGGTATGGCAGAGTAAGGAGCTTCACGGACACTTTCTTGGCCCTGCATGAGCCCGATGTAGATTTGCTAGCGTCCGCAGCCTAGCTACGCTTCGGTGACCTCTTTGGGGAAACCGAAGGTTTTGTCTGTGCAATTATCGACGAAGTTATCATGACGAACAATTACCGGATATTTATTGTAAAGGACGGCACGGTTGACGTGTGTCGAGCATGCCACCGTCCGGGAGAATAAATCCCACACATTACCTCCGGGTGTTCTCGTCTAGCTAACGAAGAATAGATGCATAGACACAACCTTGTACCCTTGTAGCCAGGATTATCCACCAGCAACTTGCTCTGAAATACAGCCTTGTGGAATCGGAAGTGCCGTACTACAGGTATGTGCCCGACCCAGTTCTCGAAAATGGAAATATCACATTGTACTAGGATCGATCCATCATCATACAGGACTATTGTTGCCAATAAGCCTGATATAGTGGTGGTGGATTGAACAGAGCGGCGCGCAATGATTGTTGACATAACAGTCCCTCATGACGTGTCCTTCACCACACAATCCTCACCTCTGAACACTTCATGAAAATCTATTTTGAGAACGTCAAAAAATAGTCATAGTCATAGATTCCGAAGTTATAGCTACAAGTTCGTGAGGACTGTGGGGTGAACGTCTCCACACAATCCTCACCTCAGTGCAAGCAAACGGATGGGACTATCGACTTGGCATCAATTCCAAAAAATAGTCAAGAAATGCCATAAAGCTATGCCAAATCTCGAAAATAGTTATTAAGGGATTCTAGAGATATAAAGGTGTCTTGGTGAGGATTACGTGGTGAGCCTTTTTCGTCACAATCCTCACCTGATTACCGCGGAACGCTTACGTTTTAGAATTTGAATGTGGTGCCAAAAAATAGTCACGAAATAGTTGTCTCCAACCATGATAATTTCGAGCTGGTTTACTTTGTAGAAGTATGTTAAACTTCCATGTAAACTTCTACCTGGATTAGAGCATAGGATACTTTTTATTCGAATATTCCCACGGGATCGAGACTATAGAAGCATGAGGAACAGGGTGTAAAGTGCTCACTCATCCTCCACAGAAAAGGGAGGATCCTCCGACCAGACAGGTGTGTCTAGTGGGCTTCTGCCCGACGGTTGATGTCGGGATGTTGTATATACGCTAGTTGCGCGGTAAACTCTGCTTGCGCGATGCAGGATTTTGCGTGACGTCAAAGTGTTGTGTAGTTCGCATGTGGCGATGTAGATGTCGCCACAAAACTTATGTGTGTGATACCGTGCGGTGCAGCTAGTTCATTATAAGATTTTTCATTCAATCCTAATTAGTTCGGCTAGTAGTAGTAGCGGCTGTCGCTGAAAACCAAGTCTGGGGCTCTCTGTCTCGCATAGGGTCGCAGCATTATGCTGAGCGATGGCCGTTTTGCGTGGATGTGACGCATATTCTCCCCCAAATTGTTTCTTTTTTGTTTGTGTTCCTTCTTTGCGTCATGTTTACCGCAAATAAACGTATTTTCTTTCTTTCTTTTCTTTTAGTTTGATATACGAAATGCGTAGATAACTGATATGTGGTGGGTCTTTTATACTACGAGGGCGGCACTAAAAATTTCGGGAATCAAGGAAGTGACACAACATTACTATTTAAAAATGTATTTATCGCTTTTCGAAGTATTCTCCGCGAAATTTGACACATTTTTCCATACGATGGAACCAATCATTGAAGCAACCATTCCATTCGGAAGTTGGGGTCTCCAAAATGGGCGTTTTGTAGTCGTCCACAGCTTCTTCAGGTGATGAAAATCTCTGTCCACGCAATTTATTCTTTATTTTAGGGAAAGTATAGAAATCATTAGGGCTTAGGTCGGGGCTGTACGGCGGATGGTCTAATAATTCTATGTTTTCTTGCTCTAAAAACTCTTTTGTTCTGTGCGCGGTGTGAGAACTCGCATTGTCGTGATGGAGGATGATGCGGCGGTTGCAGTTCTCTTTACGGAGTTCAGAAACGACCTGTGGCAAACAAATGCTAGCATACCATTTTGCATTAACCGTTCTTTGTCCCTCAAGAGGAATAGTCGTAACATGGCCGGTTTTGGAGACAAACGTGGCCACCATTTTTTTTTGCAACACTCCAAGAACGAACAATTTTTGTTGGCTTTAACTCATTTTCGAACACCCAAACTCGTGACTGGTTTTTTGTTTCGGGTTCGTACGCGTATATCCAGGATTCGTCACCTGATACGATGTTGTATACAGCATTGAATCAGCGTGGAATCTTTCGAAAGTTCTGACGCACCAAGTAACGCGAGCCGCTTTTTGCTCTTCACAGAGCGAATGCGGTATCCATCGGGAAAACAACTTTTTTACATCTAATTGTTCATGCAAGATTATTTGTATTTGACCCATGCCAATGTCTAAAGTTACCTGAATTTCGCGGTATGTCACATGTCGATCTTCCTCAATCAGCTTACGCACAGCATCAACGTTTTCTTGGGTGACTGCAGTTTTTGGACGACCTTGACGGGGATCATCACTGAGCTTGACACGTCCACGTTGAAATTCAGCAAACCAGCGATAAATTGTGGTTTTGGATGGGGCTTCATCACCAAATGCAGAAATCATCCGGTCAACACACTGTTTTTGTGTTAAACCACTTCGAAAGTCATAATAAATCATCGCTCTTGAATTTTCTCGAGTCAATTCCATTTTCTCAACGAGTAAACAAGTTTGGCAAAACCTTGTGACAAGATCGAGAATCTTTTTTTAAATAAATAAATGGTATTCGATTTTGAAAACCAAGGAGTTTTCAATTAAAAAGATTTTAATATGACAGGAACAGTAGAAATATTCCATTCCCGATACTTTTAGTGCAGCCCTCGTATAATCATCATCATCTGCCTGCCTTTTCCCAACTACGTTGGGGTCGGCTTCCAGTCTAGCCGGATGTAGCTGAATACCAGTATTTTACATGGAGCAACTGCCTAACTGACCTTCACAACCCAGTTACTGGGTAATACGATACCCCTTTGGTAAGACTGTTAGTCAGACTTTCGAGCTTCTGACGACCCGTAACGACTGTCAAAGATCTACAAATGACAGCCGGGACCAACGGCTTAGCGTGCTTTCCGAGGCACGGAGGGGTCTTGGTATGTAAAGATGGTCACCCATCCACGGACCAACAGTGGCAAGCGTTACTTAACCTGATGGATTGACCCGTGCGGCTGTTATTACTTAGCCACTTTTCATTCATTTTCTACCCATATCGTTCCAGGATGTGTGACGCAGAAGGCTCAGCCCGTCGTCGGCTAGTCCGCAACCAGTCTGAAGGCGAGCCCGCGCCCAGGGAGAGACGTGAGGCCACGTCACGGCGGAGACCGGCCTATGGAGTGATAGGAGACGCCACTTGTATGGGGGATCATAAGGTATGCGATACGGCGTAATATGTAGAAGACAACATTAATTCGATAATGATTTGCCTTGTAAATACTTTACGTCTGTAAAAAAATAATTATTAAAAAAACTGACTGCAAAAACACATTCAACACAGGTTATTCGTTTGTCCCCCGCCTGCTAGACCAAAATTCTATAGATTATAATGCTTGTTTTTCCCTTTTCAGTTATGTCTTTTTACAGTCGGGTTTTTTTTTTTTTAATTATTTATTTTATTTCAAGCTTTTTAGTTTTATTAATATATATATTTGAAAATTACTCATTACTAGATTTTATTTGATACCAATATTGTTGCAATGTATTTTAAAAAACTTCCCCTTCTTTTTTATATTTGCAGATGCAATTTATAAATATTATATGTCACAATTTATAATGTCACTCCCACAATTAAGACAAACCGAACGACACCTCTTATGTTAAAATCCATAAATGCGTTTAGGCTAGAGCGTGCCAAAGAAATAGACATACATACATACATACATACATACATACATACATACATACATACATACATACATACATACATACCTACATACTCTCGAAAAACATTACCCTCCTGGAGTCGGGTAAAAAGAACCAGTATTTTATTTAACTATTCAAACTTTTAAATAAAATTGACGATTAAAACGTTAACGGGCTACCTAAAACGTTAATCGTTTCAAACGTCCACACCAACTTGTTTCAAGCCCAGTGACAGTTCTAAAAGTACTGTGCGTTCACTATAACTTGACGCGATTGGTCCAGGGGCGTGCCGTCCATAGAGGCAATTAGGCCTAGCCTACCCAACCAACAACGCCAAATGAATTTATTTTAACTATGTAATACAATAATACAAAATATTAAAAAGAAGTTAAACTCCTGTTAAACACTTATAGCAACTTGTCGCAATATTTATTAGGCAGGCACTCGGCCGGCCTAAATCCCATTCATAAAGAACAATGCCCACTTCCCATACATTGAAAAACCTGATAATGAAAGTTAATGTATAGTTATGAGGTATAGTAGAAAGACTACCTATAAATTTAGACAATAATGTCTTATAGTTATTTTTACGATTTAAACGCTACGAAGACCAAAAAATATGAATGTTACTTTTTACTCTTTTTAGGTTAGGATTTGCCGTTACCAAATAGATAATACAGAAATAAATGTGCTAGAACGAATTATTAAAGCTCGAAGTTTAGTCTAAAATAAGAACACTTATCTAGCTATGGTAAAACTTCTTTTTTTTTTTGTGAATTCCTTGAAACCAACTTATGTGTGTTACTTAATAGTTACTAACTACATTTTTAGTAAAAAACGATAGTTGAGATAGTTTATATACTTAAAGAAAGTCTAACTTAGTTCTTGTATTGTCAAAAGTGATCACTTATCTACCCAACACATTTCATTGGCCGCGGTACATACTTTTTTTTAGTACTTATATACATAGGTACCTACCTGATGAACAAAACGGGAAAAACAAATAAAACACTATGTTAAAGTGAAATAGTTATCATCATTTCCATCTAAATCTCTTATAACTACGTCATCCAGAAATTCTGCTGGAGCAGAGATATTTTCTTGATACCTAGCCCATCCAAGGTACCACACTAATGTCATGACGTGAGCGCAACATCCTATGGTCCGTCGACCAACCAAACAATTACAACAATATTCGACTATACCAGCTCTGTCAGAACCATTATTCGTCAGATGAGGGAGATATCGAGGTCCAGGGGCGGTAAGTAGGGTCGTAATGGCACAGAATCAAAGAACACAACGAGACGCAAGCGCAACAATGAAGGACTGCACCGATGCCAATCGCAGAACTGTCAAATGTCAAAAAAAATCCGTTTCACTCGTGCGAACACAAATACATACTGCACGATTAATTATTTAATTATTTCGTTGTTTTTAATTAATCTTTATTATACACAGACGAATAAAAGAGTACTTACTGATTAAATAAAATGTAAAATAATGTATAAAACTCAGAAATAGAGTTGAAAAAAGTCAAGTAGCAGTGTGTACAATGGAACGTCGTAAAAAATGGGTAGTTGAGATGCGTTCAGGGTAATTGAGATGCGTTCAAAACATGGTAAAAGTTTACCCGTGACGTAGAGTAAGCATTAAGATTTTTTTTTTCCTGCGTTTCTTTTAACATTGTGATATGTGTAATTAATATACAATTGCATTAGCTGAATTTTAAGATTTATTTCATTTCTATACATAGTCAGGTGAAAAATGGTCATTCTTCTTTACGTACACTGGTGTATATTTTCGTGTGTATGAACGGCACCCAATAGTGATATGGTTTAAATTAGAGGCGTAACTCCTGCGGCAGGAGCTGACCACCGCGTAAACCCATTGGTTGTCTGTAAAGTCAAGATTTAATGAATGAAAAGTATTGAAGACCAGGGTTCCCAATTTTTTGACAATTCCCCGAATTGCGGGGAATTTGAGAAACAGACTACACACAGACACAATAGTTTCCTTAATTACTACTAGAGACAATTAAAAAAACAGGGTGGTATTGTCGAATTTATACCTTCCAAAAAAATTATAAATTGTAAGGAATACCAAAAGCCCTATAAAAATAATGTAAAACTTCATAATTTTTTATTTTTCTCCTCATATTTGAGAAATTTTGCTTTGATTTTTGGGGAGTTAGGAAAATAAGTTTTGTCAACCCTGGACTGTATTATCCGGCAAAATTTGGTAGTCCCTTTTATGGAAGAACACGGTATGACAATGATAGAATTTTAATTGGTAGTGTTTGTTTCATGTGACAGTGACAAGCAATTTATATCCGATCTTGAATGTTTGCTATTTTATATCTTATTAAGTTATAAGTAATTGGTTTTGAAACGTAAAGTAGTGTAAATATTATTTGTTGTGTTATCATTTCTTCATTTACCTAAGAATGGTGATCACCATTCTTAGGTAAATGATGTGAAGTTTGCGCCGATAATGTGTTGGTTAGGTTAGGTTAGTCGCAATTGTCGTTTAATGATAAGATTCAAGTTGTGTCTAAAGGTAGATGTGTGCCCGAATTACGAGAATTAATCCAAAAATATGATAATTCATGACTTCGGATATCTTGCAAGTGACGTGTTCTGTAATTATCACCCACCCACTTGGTTATGATATTTGAGGAGGCCGAATCTTTCTTCTGTTTGCATCGTTAGAAAATCTTGTTTTAAACTTTGAATAATGTGGTGAGTTCTTGCATTTAACTTTTGTTTTTGCAGGATTATTTTCAATGTTTTTTTTTCTAATATTATAAATCAATAGTGACTTCTTTGAGGGTATGTAGATCATATGTAGAGCGACGCTGTGATGTTGCGCGAATTAGTTTTTTGGTGTCAGTATGCGTGGCCTACCCTCTGTGGAGAACCACTGCACGCCACTGGATTGGTTACACTGAATTTTGCAGTCATATGATTGGTAGTTCTATTCTGTCAGTCGCCATTTTGAACTCTATTAGTATTGGAACTAGGACTGTAAAATTCAGTGTTACCAATCGCGTTGCGCGTCATGTTATAGGGTGCATTCCGAATTAAGCCATAATCGTTCACAGCGCTCACTTCAATGATGTGCGGTCCGATTTAGATATCATTATTATGACAGAGAAAGAGCTGTTGACAATTCGGAACGCGAACGTGAACGTGCTCACAGTGCTCACTCAACGTCAAAACGTATAATATAACCCCAAACCTTGCACAAGAAAGACCCGATACCCCACCATTTTTGACGTGATAACGTCTTATAAATCGATGAACGCCGGCTGCACGCACGAAAAAGTGTCACGTTCCGGCTGTCGAGCCGAGCGTGTAAGCGAGAGCGCGGAACTAGCGATAGAGAGGCACGATCGGCATAAGCGTTCGGCTTGTGACGCATCTCTCTCTCGTTATCACGTAAAATTATCGTCCGTAAACCGACTTTACAGATAACCATTTTTTTATTCTTTGGTTAGATGGCGATTTTAGCCAGAAGTACAATTTCGAAAATGCCACGTTAGTTTTTATATGTATATGATGCGACTCAAAACAAAACAGTATAACTGTCATTTTTGACAGCGCTCACGGTGATATTAATTTAGGCATTATCTCAAGATGGGACATGTCATTTCACGTCATTTATGATGATTTACGGGACACCGTTATCGCGCTCATGCTAATTCAGAACACTGGTAAGCACGTTCAAATCGATTACAGCGTAATTTTCAATGCACCGTATAGTGAATGTACTGTAAGTAACAGTTATGACACGCAGATGACACGTGTCAACCACAAGAAATGATGTTGCCGTGACTATTACCGTGTGCGGTAAGGGGTGTTACACACATGTGTGGCTTAACAGAATTCGAGTTAAACAGAGCAGCTTTTCCCAAGCATATGTCTAATATTCGATTTTGCTGCCGAATCATGCCGACACGTACATATACGAGTATATAGTACCTGTTCCTGTTATTTCGATTAATTTAGTTTATGTTCCTGCATCATAGGTGTCGACTAAAAAACCGATGTTACAAGTTCCAATATGTTGTCCGCAGCCGATCTACCTGCGCGTCATGCTACAGAGCGAGCGAGGTACGCTGGCCTGCTGCGCCGCGCCGTGCGGCGGCGCACTGCGCCTCCCCTCCACGCTGTCCCTGCTGCCCCGCCCGCCCCTGCCGCGCCTCCCCACAGACCCAGACTTATACGCCAACAAAAAGATAAAACTACCAGATATTTCCATCAGCCATCCCGGCAAATTCACCGACGAATTTAGAAGAACTAGAACTGGATCTCTTAATGAGACTATGTTGAGGATCCCTCACGTCGAGATAACAAGTGCAGATTACTGCAGCTTTGATCGGGTTTATGTAAACGATGTTGATAACACTTTACTTTGTGTAAGAAGATGCGTTGACCCCTATACACCAGAAAGTACAGATTCTCATAGTCCTAATGTCGAAGCGTCGTCAGGTTCCGAAGTGTCAGTTGAAGTGACTGAAATATCGACTAATAAATCGACTAAATTAAATCGAGATCGGAGTGTGTCACCCACACAGTTAAAAAATCGATTAGATAAGTTACTAAATAAAGATGAGAAGGTCAAAGTAATACCAGAGTTGCAAAGATTAAATAGTAGGGAGTCTTGTAAGTCGGAAGCTAGTAAGAAAGGAGGGTTGTGTTGTTTGGCGTTGAAATGTTACGGGTTCTGTAGGAGGCGCGCGCGCAAAGTCAAGTGTGACTGTAGTGGCTTTACTAAGTGTTGCACTTAACCTTGAATTCAGATTCTCAGATAATTATGATCTTCTGAAAAAACAAACATAAGCGATATCTTTAAAGCGATCTTTGACGTTACTCAAGCTATATTCTGTAAGCGGTTCATACGAATATCAACGTTATTTGTATAAAGTTAATGTTTATATTTGTATAAAACGCTTGATCACATTCACCTATAAAAATATGAGCATTGTTTCTAGAAAAATAAGGTTAATATTCGTACAAACTTTAAATTACTGTGTTTAGCTAAGCATGCTTTAAAGATCTCAGCCGCAAAGATCAAATTCCATTACTTAAGATTAAGGACCTTTTTTATTAAACATGTTTTATTCAAAAATGAACTATGTCACATAATTCTAAAGTAGATAGTTGAGTGGCAGTGGAATGTAAATGATCTAAGGTTCTGAATTCAAGTACAGCTTGTAGTTATAGTCATGTGATTCGATTATTTTTGTTGTTTAGTTAATTTTTTTGACGATTATTATCTTCAATTTTTTTTTAATTGACTTTTGAAAATATGACTATAAAAATAACTTTGAACTTTAATTATTTCATAGTTATTGATTTTGGTATAGAAATTCGAAGATAATAATCGTCTGACAATGCATTGTTTGTGCAGTTTTTATTTTCTTTGTATGCACTGTTTTGACTTTTTTGTTATAATTATTGAATCGTTATTCAACCTTGAAAAAGGTTGTGTTTGACCAAAAATGGTAACAACTTACCATGGACGCGCATGGTAAAATAATTTAATACCGCATAAGTAAATCTTAATTTTTGTTTTAATTATTTTGTACAATATCTTAGGGATAAATGATGTGCTTACTACTAGTCGATATTATTATAATCGATATTTTTATCGCAGACTTAAGACCCCAAGTCACCACTCTAAAAATGTTCGATATTCGAATCTATACAGTGATGTAGACTTATTTTATATAAGCACAGGTATATTTATTTATATTTAGTGATTCCTAATACTTCTTATTCCAAAATTCCATTATTAATAATTATTTATAACTTATTTTTTATTTTGATAGTGGGGTATAGTACTCAATGCAATAAAATAGCCAACTATAATATAATATAATTTAATTTGATTTACTTATAAATTACTCAGCTAATTTAAGACGCTGACAACACCTAAACCGCGGTCACTGTCAGATTGCGTAAAAAAGAAAGAGAAGCGCGATGACACAACGCTTGTAATTTATTGCAAAATATGAAACAAGTATCTATTTACTCAAAAATGAGTTAGGTAATCGAAAATAAAAAACAACCAAGTTCTGCATTCAAATAAGACGTTCTTGTTATAAATTAAATATGTAACGTATGTTGATATTTAATACACATATTTTGGATTAGAACTCAAGGTAAGAGGTTAGTTTAACGTTAGTTTGTATCAAGATCTTTTTTCTAAACGTGTTTTGGTAACAACCAAGTTCTGGGAAATATGTTCAAAATCAAAATATATTTTTTCCGCTACCACAAACTACACAGATTTGGCAATTTTTTTTCTTAAGAGAAGCCAATTTTGTTCAATTGGGGCTTGTCAGCGCCTTAACATAAACATTATACCAAATGGTTTATTTAAAATCTAGTCTGTATGCTCAAGCGGTAAAAATACATAAACTAAAAAGTATGTATTTCTTTTAAAAACAATTTTGTTGACTTATTCTAGAAATCTCGAACAATTCGGAACAAAAATTATAATACTCTTGAAGAAGATTGCACAACTGTTGGTGTGATGCAACCCTTCATCTTAAAAAGAGTTTACTATTATTTTTTTTATTCTGCAATACATATTTATTAGAAGTTTTGTTTGAATAGGCATGAAATATTATCGGATGACTTATCCTCATCATATGTATAATCTTATCTTTCCCTCCGCTTCGGAAAGGTTTTGTGACACTTTCTTACTAATACCGAACTGTTCCTCGCAACGAGCTTAATCCGCGGGTATTTCGCCGCACCCCCTAAAAATCGGACTTTTTTCCGGTTCTGGATCGAAAATCAACACAAAAATTAACTAAAAAATTCTGGAGCGCGCATAAACTGCTGTGATTGGTTGAATGAATTATCAACAGTCAATCGCATCACTTTTCTTGCGTTTAATTTTGACGCGTCGATCATTTTTGATCTAGAAACTGGGCGTTAATAATCTATTTGACCTAGAATCTGTCAACAAAAGTATATACTAACTTAAAAAGTATTATAATAATTATTGTTTTAATAGCATCTAAAATTAACAGTCACTATCACTATTAGTTACCATTATTTTTTGGTTTAAAGTCACTATTTTTAATTAAAAATGGTAACACTTTTAGCTTAATTATTTTTGCAGTGGTAAGACCTTACGACATCTTAATATTAATTATTATTAAGTTCCTATTGTGTCCCACTTCAGGGCAAACGCAATACTTAATAATTAAAAATATTGATTTACTTAAATAAAATTTGATATTTTCATAAATAGAAAATAAACAGCCATTTTAAACAGCCATTTTACTAGTTTTTAAAATTTGACTCAGAGCTAATTTTTCAATAATCAGATAACTTTTGTCTGAGGAATAAATATTGCGGTTTTGTAAGAATAAATTATGACAAAATCATTTACTCAAATTAGGCTGAGAATCAGCACTTTTCGAACGTTAAAATTACATAAGACAGTCCCAAAAAACGCGCACTTCACCACTTCTTAGTGCTTTAGCTGGGAAGAAGTGGCGCAATAAACTGTTCAGCTGCACAGCTGTCTGTTCAGTTAGAAAAACTTGATTCTATACAGTAGTATACAAAATAATTGACATTACGCAACACAAAACATTAAATTAAATTATTTGCTATATGTCATCTAGCACACGCCGCTAAGCCAAAAAAAAAGTTTGAAAATTATGTCAAACTGTCATAATTTATTCTTTAGATAGAAGTTAACTGGCTATTGAAACATCACCTCTCAACAAATGATTAAATTCATTATCATTTTCGATTGAATTTCCATCCTAATAATTTTTAAAGAGGACTCAGCTAATTGTTATACAAGGTGTCGTTTTGCATCCTCGTCAAATTTCAAGTGGCTGCTATGAAAGACATATGTAATCAAATAAAATTACGATACCTGCTCAATAATTAATACATACTTGATTTTTAATTGTTTAAAATTGACAGTTTTTTAGAATACACCACTTTCACAGAAGAGAATCACCCCGTTGCGTATGCGGTAGTGTGTGTGTAAAAGGGCAGTTACAGTGCGGTATCATACGGGCCGCGTTTTAACATGCGTGTCCCACACATGGCGATTTCCGAAAATTAGACAAAAAAAAACACCCACTTATTTTATTATTGCTTCTTATCGAGAATCATTAGCATAGTTGCCTACTTGAATTTGACGAGGATGCAAAACGACACCTTGTATGTATTATAAAATATGACACTTATCTGAAATCTTTTCAAAAGAGGATACGGGTAAAACTGTCTCGACCGAACTTCAATATGTTTTCGATATTTCAAGCTTTTCGTTTAAGAATGCGTAGGTAGGAATCAAGTGGAAACGGGGATGGTTAGTTATATAAAAAAGTGATTTAGGTTGGTTATTATCAACGCAAAGTCGTAAGGTCTTTTCACTGTCGACCCAAGTTAATTCGTAAGTCGCGTATTTATGTAAGCCACGCCCCGATGTGGTGTTAAATAAACGTTCTTTGCACTGATTCGTCAGTTTTATTTTGTTCTGCCCATTGTTTTTTTCTTTTTGCGAGACGTGCATGGTTTTTGGCATTATTTTAATCACAAATACGTACATATTTTTAACCAAAATGAAGTGTGATTTTTTTTAATCGCAATAATTATTATTATTGAAGAAAACTTAACTTTTTTTTTACTAGAAAAAAAAAATATTTTGTTGATTCTTGGATTTTTTTATAACTCTTTGATGGTATACTTTAAAAAATCCTTAATTGACATGGCAATTCTAGTCTTATGTACATTTTGTTGTAACAAGTTGTTTTTCAGTTAGATGTTGTCGTTGTTCGCTTTGCTTGTAAGTATTGATTTTGTTTTTATTTTGCACTGTTTTTTGTATGTTAGTACTGTATTTTGTTGCCATCAGATATAGCAGTAATTTGAATTAGATTTCCGTAGTTTTTTGTTAATTAGTAAACCTACGCCTGCATTTTCGCGGTCCCCTTAATTTTCATATCATTATAGATACATATGTTTTATAATATTATCCTAGATAAAAGCTACTTTGTAAAAAACCAGTCTATTTTTTTTTTATTCATATAATTATGTAACATTATAAAATCAGAACAAAAAATTAAGTTTTTTTTTTTTTGTAACTTTACAGGCAATTTCCGTCAGGAGTTTCATTCTGAATCATCTCCGAAGCACATCAAGCCGGAAGATCCCGAGACTGTTACAGAAACAGTTGCAGACTCGCCCAACTCACGGTACATACATTTTAATCTAGAAAGTCCTAGCAGTTTATTTAAAGAGACGGACATATAATTATACACCGTCATATATAAATGACTGGATTTTAGTAATTGAGAAACCTTCTATTGTTTAATGATACTTTTTTCTATAGCGCGTAGAAACAGGTATACCATAGTGTGCGCCAAAATTTGTGGGAATTAGCGCCGGCAGCGGCGCGGCGAGCACTTTCAGTGAGAAATAATTTTAAACTTTGTCTACATAACTAAAAGACCAGTATCGCTTGTAAAGCTCAAAAAGGTCGTGCGGCCCGTGTCGCTGCCGGCTTCTGCCGTTCCGGTGTGCATCGGCTCTAACGGTCATAAAACGCGAAAGCAAGACAACATGAGGCTAGTTTCTCTTAGACTTACACCACAAATCATTTAATGTGTTCAACGCTAAACGAAGTTAAAACATCGTTCTATTTCTGTCAATCGTGCCAAGATGACAGTGGCAGAATGATGCACCCTGGTACTGGTACCTGGCAGTGCTTCTGCCATGTTTGCGAATGCTTTCATGGATGATGAGCAGTATCCGTAGTAGCACCAACACTGTCCTCAGATCGTTAGCGCGCAAAATTGATCTGTACACCTGCACAGAAATAGGAAATAGACTTCAAGTAATTATTGTGTTTACTTACAAATTAGTAACACCTTTTTATTTTATTTTGGTGTGTAAAAAAATATATGTGTCTCAAATAAATATAATTTATTATTAAAAAAGTTTACCGTTAAACGCATTTGTAGAGCAAGCGGGAATGAATCCCGTACTTGGAGTATTTACCGTCCAATTTACACGTTTTATGAACACGGTTGAAACGAGTTTTGGCATTCAGCTTGTTATAAAGTTCAATACGATATAAAATAATCTGTAGAACGTTTAAATCGGATACCCGCATTGCCCTCAGTTACTAAAATCCTGATAAAACTATTTACATATTCAAGAGTAACTGTTATTGTTAGTAACAGATATGAAAAATATATAGGAACTACTCCCTACATTATAAAGTAAGTAATCGCCAATTACTTTAAAAACAAATAGTATATAAGTGTATTTAAAATTATAATTTTTATATTATATCTATTATACATTTACAATAATATGTTGTTTTTCAAACTATAACGTTTTAATGTATTTAAAAATGTGTTTAAATAAAATAAACCTATAGATTCATGTGACATTATATTCACATGTATCATATTATACAAATACAAGGTGTTGTTTTGCATCGTCGTCAAATTGAAGGAGGTAACTATGCTAATGATTCTCGACACGAATCAATAATAAAATAAGTAGGTCTTTTTATTATATATTTTTTTCTAATTTTCGGAAATCGCTATGTGTGGGACACGCATGTTAAAACGCGGCCCGTGTGATACCGCACTGTAACTGCCCTTTTACACACACACTACCGCATACGCAACAGGGTGATTATGTTCTGTGAAAGTGGTGTATTCTAAAATACTGTCAATTTTAAACAATTAAAAATCAAGTATGTATTAATTATGGAGCAGGTATCGTAATTTTATTTGATTGTATGTCTTTCATAGCAGCCTCCTGAAATTTGACGAGGATGCAAAACGACACCTTGTATACTTCATGTATAAAATAGTAGATATGTTTAAACTATTTGAAATAAACCTATATAATCTCTCTTTGACAATCTAGTTATGACATTCCAAATATTAATCATGTTTCTTAATAGTAATTATTTATAAAAATACAATTATATGTATACTACTTACAATAATGATTATAATTCGAGTGTTTTTACTTTAATTGTAATTATATCGATTTATTAGTATTGCAAAACAATTTAAATACTCATCTAGTCTTAGTTTATTATGTTTAATAATTGCTGTTTTCGCTCTTTCTCATTACTATGTCATATTATTAAATTTATTTAATGTCTAGGATATAGTCAGGGATTTACCACAGGGTACTTTATTTGCATTTTTCGATTTTTTGCGTGTATTTAAGTAAATAGAAAAGCATAAAATAAGTATTCCGTAATTTGGGAATCCTGTATGTTCATTATAAATATAATAATAATCTGTTACCATAGAAGTAAAAAAAATATACAATTTCAACTAACAATATCAAAGAAATCTTCTTAGGTCTGTGTTTTAGATAAATAACATATCCGAAGACAAATTATACAAATGATCTTAGCTTAACAGATTCCCAATATTAACATTAAAAAAATATGTAAATAAAAAAATGTTTGCCTGTAAAGTCGGTTTACGGACGATAATTTTACGTGATATCGAGAGAGAGATGCGTCACAAGCCGAACGCTTAGGCCGATCGTGCCTCTCTATCGCTAGTTCCGTGCTCTCGCTTGCTTGAACGTGACACTTTTTCGTGCCTGCAGCCAGCGTTCATCGATTTATAAGACGTTATCACGTCAAAAAACTAGAAATAGGTCGTGTTCGGTGTCTATTTACTATCGCCAATAAATACTTATTAAAAGTATAGTAGAGAAATAATAAGTACTTAATAATAAACCCTCCAGGAATAATAATACGATGCTCATCACTATTGTGATAATCAGGTACGAGTCATTCGCCCGCCATCAATATAATATAGATTATAAATGATTTTATTTCTGTAAGTAGGTTCGTACAAACACTTTTACACGTCAAACTAGATGAGGTAGGCGTTTCCAATCAGAAGTCTGAATCTTTTAAAGTCCAGACATAATCCTGGTCAGATCATGTGAGGACCATGCAGATTGGTGTCTGAAATGGTCTTTTGAGGAAAGAACCACACAGATTTAAGTGGACCTGTCCAGTCAGTGCACGCATTTGTCAGTTATCATGCAGCTCAACTCAGAACTTTAGGAGCTCAACGATTCGACGAACAATACTAAAGAAAGGACATTTGCCTATAATAAATGTATTGTCTTCTAAAATGAATCTAACAGATCTGACTATAGATACCATCCCATTATTGGAGACTTTTCTAAAATTGAACTTATTCATAGGTAGCTTAACGTGTGCAACCGCACCGCGTATGCATCTATGATAGCAATTTGACATTAACAGAACCTTTTTGTGGTAGCAGTAAGGGTGCTTTTCCTAGGTCCAGCGCTACCACTTGACGTGACTACAATTAGACGTGCTTTTATATAAGTATAGTCTATATTCGAAACTTTTTAAAGTTACGTTTGCCTTTTATTATTAAAACCAAAATTCAAGTCGAATTTTTGCATTTACATATTGCATTGTATATCTTGAACTAAAAATGTATCTGAATATATATTTTATTTTCAAATTAACATAAACATTGTTCCGCTCATAACGTATACGATATTTCTGAGCTATCTTACCACAAACATCTCAATCGGATCAGTAGTTCCTGAGATAGAACTCAAAACTCAATTGTAACATAAGATCTTAATGTTATATTGCATAGAAATTAGTACATACATATATTGTTATGAACACATTGCTTCCTTACAATAAGCTTTTATTAAGTCTTCTAGTATAGTAATTCAATATTTATTGTGGTTCTAGTTGGGTTTGTGGCAAGAATATTATGATCGCATAGGTAAGAGTAGAGTAGAGATTTCTCTCCATTTGCACTAACTTTGTGTAATTTATTGTCAATTGTGGGCTTGTATCTATTTTAAACTCAAAAGTAAAGTGTTCTTGGGAAAACCGAGATTCATAAACCGCACTATGACTTAGGTAAGTAAAGTAAGCGTCTCATGCGAATGTGAACTCTATTTATATAACATTCATGTTCATATTCACATTTGCTTATACGCCTTGTTTCCCCAAAGGGTTGTGCAGAGGTGTACCTGTAGTACACCCACATTTCGCCAGTTATGTTTAAGTCTCATGTTATAAGGGGCGAGCACAAATCCAGACTCCGGGCTGCTACTGAGAAATTTCAGATAAAAATCCAATAACACTTTGCCCGACCCGGGAATCGAACCCAGGACCGCATGCTCAGCAGTAGCGCTTGCGACCACTAGACCAACGAGGCAGAAATATGAAAATAAAATAAATAATATTATATTATATTATGTAACATAATATTAAATAATACGCATTAAAAAAAAGGTTCACATTCGTGTGAAACGCTTACTTAGTAAAATAAATACAAAGTGGGGTCTCTTAATCTTGCCCCCCTAGTTTTACAAGTTACTAAGACTAAATTTTGGGTCACTGAGTCAGTGTAGGTAAAATGGATCTCTATGTTGTCTAAGCCGCGTAGGGCATAATATCTAGACAAACTCGAGTAGTTTCTAGCTAGTGCTCTAGGCATATCTGGTTGGTATCTTAGTGTTGAATATTACTATTATACGAGCGGCTTAACCTTTTGACCGCCACAGTCATGTATACAGACAGAGCAAAATGTGCCCAGCACGCCACGGTCACAGATACATGACAGATTTTAAGGAATAATTTTTAGCTTGGCGCTGAGGGCACGTTTTTGCTTTTTTGATGTGGCGGTCAATAGGTTAATGTATACCTCGGTCACTCTAAATATTGATCTAAAATTTAAATACTTAAAATTCTTGCTACACATCACTACAACTAGATCTTAAATGTTCGAAAATTAATAGTTTTAAGTAATCTTTATGCCATATCATTGTCACTATCGTGAGTTTAAACGGTACCTGCCTTAGCAATAATTTATTTTAATTATGTATATTTTATCATTTTAAAACGTCACTACATTATATAAAACTAATAATTAGATATAAGTTATCGTATATTATTTTATTTATTTTAATATTAAATAAGGTTCTAGTCAGTTTAAGATTATATACCTAAATTCTACATTATACACATGTAGAAATTCAAATACGCAAGCCCAAAAATAACTATAGTATAGTGAAATTATGTATGTCGTGCGTACATAAGCAAAAACTTAAGAAATAATTAGTGTAGCGATACTCTCAAAACACGATAGACGATTATTTATAAAATGTTATCGTTATTAGCTAAGCAGTTAACACTAATGACTCAATCAAAATGTTATTCATTAACTAATGTCAACTAAATCCGGAATATAATTATTAAAGATATATGTAAAACAAAAGAGTAACGCCCAATGAATTTGACAGTCTACATATCATTTTTGTGTTGATTGAGCCTGATTTACACGGTGCAATTTTGTAAGTTGAATAAACAATAAAAGATGCACCGTCATTTTATGTTTAAATTTTATTGTATGCCACAAAACTTTCATCGTGTAAATGGGGCTTTAGCCTATTAGAATCTGAGGTTACTCTCACGGCCATAAAATTATATTTTATGCTAAAATAGCCAAATAAAAGAGTATTTAACTTAAATAAGCATATTAGAAGGTACTTGCCAAAATGTGGTCGTTAGGTCGGAAGCCTTTCGTTGTAGGCATAATAAAAGACAGTCGAAACAGCGCTTCTTTGCCTAATTATAAATAAAATACTTACATTATAACCATATTCTTTGACAGTTGGATCCATTAATTAATATGATTTTTTCTCAAGCCATTCTAAATTTAATATTGTACCTAGACGTATGTTAGTCTATGACTAGTTAATAAAAGTATATACAAACTTTATAGATAATATTTTAAAAAAATCTAGTTGTCTAAATAATTAAAATACAAAATAAAGAACACCAAAATTGAGAGATTTTAATATATCAATGTTGTATCAAATTCTTAGATAGCGAAATGTTAAATGCGTTGTAGACCTCAAGCTAAAAACTACAATAGTACTCGTATACCTATATTCGTCGCATCTTTGTGACTATGAATAACTTTCCTGTTCAATGACCTCAATATTATTGAGGAAAAACTTGCCTTTTAATGATTAGATTCAAATATTTCAACGCGTGCGTCTTTTTGTGACGTCTACCTTATATAAACTGGTACAGGCGCCAGCACATACACAAGTTACCACGAACTGTCAAATTTTCTCATTCAATTTTGAACACAACTATAAACATTTTAAGGTCTAAAATCATCTGGAGAAATTTGACAGTTTAGTATAACCTGCTTTTTTTTGGGTGGGAAAATTATCAAATAACTTCTCCCGCTTTGGGCGGAGCGGAAAGGTGTCAGACTCGTACTGACTAAAACCCACCCGTGTCCCTTCCGTTGTCTGTGTTGCCAGGGGCCACGGTAACCCTTTTGTACCTTCCCGCCTACCTGGTGTGTTGACTGTACAACAAAATTACCTATTATAAATATTTAAATTAATATTTTGTATTTGTTGTAAATACAATTCAAATCCTTTCTGAATAATAGAAGATTTATTTTTCGTCTAAAGAAATTTGTGACAGAAAAAAGCATTGAATGAAATGAAAACAAATAACATGAGTTTTTGGTAAAACTACTTTGGTACTCAACTTCAAACATGTTTATGACTTTTTCAATAGTGCTAGTCATTCTGAAATGAGATCAACTTCAGTTGATATTCATCTAAGTGGAGATAACAACAATAATTGTAAACGAGATTACAAGTCTTTTTTTTTTCTTTGGGAGATTTTGGATTCACAAAACGAGGACTATACTAATTTATTATAAAAACTTACAAAACTGTAAAATCCGAATTAAAAATAACACCATCCAATATAAACTTTTGAGGTCTACAACATAGAACAAAATTCAAATGTCAAATGTATGCGTAGGAGCGTATTTTGCCAAAATACCGAATTGTTTTGTATAAAATAATATTATTTGTATATTTATAGCAAATAGATCACATCTCTCTTCGTGTTACTTCACTATGGAACTGTGCTGTATTGTGTATAGTTTAGTAAATTTTAGTCGTTCTATTATATTATATAAACTTATTACTTATATTTCGTTTTCGAGTGATGATGGTGACCTACCTGTTTTGAAAAATAGCTAAAATACATTTCTGAATCCCACATAGGTTAGACGTTTATTCACGTAGAAGTTTAAATGATTGATTGGTATGTACTAGTGTATAGTTGACCTCGTAATTGCTTTTCTACTTTTGACAAGATATATGTAAGGATATCTATACAGATAAATAAAATTGGAGTGTTTGTTTGTAATATTAAAATAACCGCATATGGATGTATACATGGTACATATACCAAAATAACATTTTTTACAATTTTTGTCTGTTTGTTCCGGCTAATCTTTGATAGTCCCGTCAAAATCGGGCTATAACTGATATTGTAGGAGTAACTTAGTATTTTATTTTAGAAAAAGCCACGCGGGCAAAGCCGCAGGTAGCAGCTAGTATAACATAAACACAATGGTCCACCCGAAGGACTAAGTGCGGAAACCAAACCCTCTAACATAGAACATAGAACAAATAGCGTATTGTCCGAGCGGTGGGACACGGTGCTGTTGGAGGCATGCCAGTTCGTCACTATTTATGAAGTGATTATTGTTTTATCATTATAAAATGTAATCAATTGAATTTTAACCTAATTACTATAATATTGTACAGTAACTTAAATTTATTTTGAATGCAATGGATTTAATGTGTAATGTTTTAACGTATATCTAATGAATCCTTACGTATATTTCTATTTAATTTGTAGTGCTTGATATGGGAATAATTTCCTGATATAAATAAATAAAATAACATACCTACAACATAACATCACGGCTTGTTTCCCGGAAGAGTTGGGCAGAGTTGGGTTGGGATAAGGTAGGGGGGTTGGGAAGGAGGATGTATAAGTACAACGTTTCACGGAATTAACGCAAACCACCAAATACTAATATGAAGTTGTAATCGTATTCCATACACTGATTTTTTATTTTATTCTATTCGGGGAACTTACAGCTAACTTTTACAATGTTCTTAAACAATATGAAATTGAAGGCCATTTACAAGTTTCCACTGATAAACACAAACAGCCTATTAAGGCTTTGAACCTAGCTTCCAAAAACCCTGTACAATGACAGTAAAATTTAAACTTCACTAAGGTTGAATATATTTAAATGCGACATTGGTCTAAGAGCTAAAATAGACCCAGATATTTTATGACGTGCAAGTGACATTGAACCTTAGGGTAGAAAAGCAATATTTTACGAGGCCGACTATTCATAACTGTACAAACAACCCTCAGTGACTGACAGACTATCAAAACAGAATAAACATAACATACATAATCAGCCTTTAATGTTCCCACTGCTGGGACACAGGCCTCCTCTCTGTGAGAGGGAGTGGGCCGACCGCTTAGTGGATACTAAGCGAGCCCAGTGCGGGTTGGTAGATGTCAGATGTCTTCGAATTTTTGGTTCTAGGACATACCCGTTTCGTCACAATGTTTTCCTTCACCGTTTTGAGAACAGTGGTAGGTAATTAAATAATTTACAGAATCAAAAGTCATTTATTCAAACTAGGCTGAGAATCAGCACTTTTCGTACGTCAAAATTACATAAGACAGTCCCCCAAAACGCCCACCCTTCACCACTTCCTCCTAGTGCTTTAGCTGGGAAGAACTGGCGCAACAAACTCCCCAGCAGCACAGCTGTCTGTTCAGTTATAAAAAAAAAATGATTTTATACAATAATAGTATGCAAAATAATTTACAGAAAGTAAAGCGCCTGTCTGGGATCGAACCTGCGATCAACCACTCGGTAAGTCGCAGCCGTTAATACTGGACCACCATTGCTCTTACAACAGAATATATCTGTTATGAATTATCAATTAATTTATTGGTTTGGAACAAAACTTATTTATAATCCCTATTCTTTGGAAATTATATAAGCAGCCTTTAAAATCCTACTAATATTATAAATGCGAAAGATTGTAAGGATGGATGGATGTTTGTTACTCTTTCAAGCAAAAAGTACTGAACGGATTTAGATGAAATTTGGCGCACAGATAGTTTATAACCAGGAATAACACATAGGACACTTTTTATCCCGATTTACCCACGGGGTCAAAACTTATGCGGGTGAAATCACGGGGTGCATCTAGTGCATAATATTTAACTCTTTATCAAAGTATTAAAGCTCGACTAATGAGACAAACGGATATCACTACGTCACTCGATAACGGATTTTGTAACCGTCTGTGTCTATTAATAATACTCTTTAGAGAAGCAATTTTCAACTATTTTATTGTTCTATATCTAGTCATTTTATGTGTATTGTGATCGGTGTGATTAAAATGTTAAAAAGTATTTTTGGACTTTTTATTTTCAACATTATGGCCTACTTGCACCAGAATCACTAAATACTTTTAGCGCTAAACGAATTTATAACATCGTTCGGTTTTCGTCAATCGTTTGAAGATGTCAGACAAAGTTATGTTTTAAATAGGTACATAATATGTTTACCGCTAAACGTATTTATTAACTTGTGGTGCAAGTGAGCCTTAACTCAAAAAATTGCTATTAAACCCACAAGCACTATTTTGTAAAGGTTTTGGTCTGAAAGTTGAAGCAAACAGTATTTTACAAAAAAAAAAAAAATAATCGGCTTACAACTGCCAATTTGCATAACAACATGAACAAAACATAACATTACGCCTGTAATCCCCGAGGGGTTAGACAGAGGTGTACCTGTAGTACACCCACATTTCGCCAGTTATGTTTAGGCCCCATGTAATAGGGGGCGAGCCTATTGCCATCAACCGGGCACAAATCCAGACTCCGGACTGCTACTGAGAAATTCCTAACGGGAAAACCCAATAACACTGTGTAATAGTCTTACAACTGCCAATATGCATCATCAAAAGTATAAATTTTTCCTTGACTAATCCTTATCTAATAAAAAAATTGGGACGATAAAATGTACCTAATAATTCGGTAGAAGGTCATATTTCGCATTTGCTATCCGAAACTAACCACCAATTAGAAATATCCAGCCACAATCTACGATTTTAGAACACCAACTTAGGCTGGGCGGAGTGGAGAAGAGCGGACCGTAAATAGGCCAATCACAGTGTTCGAAATCTCCACTCCGCAGATTTCGAGCACTGTGATTGACGGTCTTAGCACTGGGATTTACGGTCCGCTCTTCTCCACTCCGCCCAGCTCCGCGTCAGTGGAAACGCAGCCTTATAAGGCATTGGTACCAATTCCCTTGTTCACAAACTAAACTAAATTTAAGTTTAGTGCACCTTTTTCTTTGTATTTCATTAAGAAGAAGACAGAAGATAAATTTTAGTTTAGTCCTGTCAAATTAATCAGTGCCTGTCACTACTCCATACAAGTTTAGACGTGTTTAAAAACTTGCCTACTAAAATTACGTCAAGCGCTGATTAATTTGACAGGACTAAACTAAAATTTATCTTTTGTCCTCTCACTGGCAACACGCACTGGTCAAAGACTTTCGTCTTGAGACGCTGTGGTATGTGGGACGAGAAGATATTGCGTAGCTTCCCGAACGCTGCCCAGCCGAGTCGGATTCGACGATTGACCTCTTTCTCGAAGTTGGAGGTCCAACTAGGTAGGTACCTAACTGGACAGTTTGTCCCAGATAAACATACTCGTCCACAACTTCGAGCGTAGCGTCTCCGATTTTCATGAGAGTGGGTGTAACATGGGCATTTGACATGATCTTTGTCTTGTCCATGTTCATTTTAAGACCCACTCTTTCGGAAGCTCTACTGAGGTCATCGAGCATTGTACTGAGGTCCTCCATAGTCTCAGCCATGACAACTATATCGTCGGCAAACCGAAGGTGATTGATGTACTCGCCATTGATGTTGATGCCTGGCCCTTTCCAGTCCAGAACTTTAAAGACATCTTCCAGTGCAGCGGTGAACAGTTTCGGAGAGATAACGTCTCCCTGCCTCACACCTCGCTGCAGAAGGATAGGTTTCGAGGTCTGGTCCTGGAGTCGGACTGACATAGTGGCGTTTTCGTACAGACACTTAAGCACCTCGATGTACCGATAGTCGATCTGGCACCGTTGAAGAGACTGTAGTACAGCCCATGTCTCGATCGAATCGAAGGCTTTTTCGTAGTCCACAAACGCTAAGCAGAGAGGTAGGTTATACTCCTCGGTCTTCTGTATAACCTGCCGCAGCGTATGTATGTGGTCTACAGTGCTAAAGCCTTTACGGAATCGGGCTTGTAGGGGGGGCTGGAAGTAGTCAAACCTGCGCGCGAGACGGTTCGTGATGACTCTTGTAAACAGCTTGTAGACTTGGCTCAGAAGTAAGATGGGCCTATAATTCTTAAGGAGGGTATTGTCGCCCTTCTTAAAGAACAGTATCACCACACCTCTGTTCCATGCCTGTGGCGTTTTGCCCTCGAGTATGACGGAACCAAACAGCTTCTGGAGGGCCTTGAGAACGGGTTTTCCACCGGCCCTCAGAAGTTCAGCCGTAATTCCGTCATCACCCGGCGCCTTGTTGTTTTTAAGCTACTTCAGAGCCATCCTAATCTCGTACAAGCTGACGTCCGGGATGTCTTCGGTGTAGTGTCGGCAGTGGCGGTACCTTCATATAAGCCCAAAAGCCCCGGCATGCCTTACTAAAATGCTCGATAGAGAATTTATTGTACCTAACCAGTAGTTTATGAGAAAATTGCGATGATACATACGTAGATACGTAGGTACCTACATACTCAGTCGAAAACTGAACTTTCTTTTTTTGAAATCGGTTAAAATTTTATTGGGCTTGCGTTATTTTGAAACCCTAGGCACGCCACTGAGTGTCGGGTCAATCTAGCTCTTGGATCGTTTGCTCTATTAATATTGACAGGACTAAACTAAAATTTATCTTCTGTCCTTTTCTTAATGAAATAGAAAGAAAAAGATGCACTGAACTTAAATTTAGTTTAGTTTGTGAACAAGGGAATCGGCACCATTTATTAGTCACGCCGACAGTAGTAAAATAAAATCTTAAAATAATAGTTTTTTTAGGGTACCGGTCCTACACGTACCTAATGATTTTTTTTCTCGTCTATCCCATGGTGTAGGGTGTCGTTGGTAAGTCCGTTCAAAATATGGCGGGTTTGTGTAAACCATTTTTCGATTCAAGAATCCGTATGCGTAACATTAAGCTTGAAAGTGCAAATTATTGTTAGAGTCAACTGTCCTCTCCCCTGCCAGCTAAATGGTTGTTTAGGATGTGTAAAAAAATTGACAGCAATAGCATATAAAGGTATAACAAAGTTAAAAGGAAAACTATCACAGCTAAGTAGAGTAATAGTCGACCAACTTACATTGCAGTTGGAATGGTAGAACATGTTATGTTCAAAATCAAAAGTCATTTATTCAAACTAGGCTGAAAATCAGCACTTTTCGAACGTCAAAGTTACATAAGACAGTCCCCCAAAAATGCCCGCCCGTCACCACTTCCTAGTGCTTTAGCTGGGAAGAAGTGGTGGAACAAACTCCCCAGCAGCACGTCTGTCTGTTTAGTTATATAAACTTGATTCTATACAAATCGTATGCAAAGTAATTAACATTACGAAACACAAAACATTGGATTAAATTACACACTTGCCATACGTTAGCTAGCACGCGCCAGTATACCAACAAAACAATGAACAAACTGTACTCAAGCAGATAAAAATTTCAACATAAAAAAAAACGTAAATAGAACTTAATACCTAAATAAAAGCCTCCAGGCATAAAGGGCGTGCCCGCTTACATAAGGCAATTGCTGTAGCTCGAAGTGAGAAATGATAAACTAGCCCCATCGAAGTAAACAATTAATAATAACAATTAAAACCATGATCAGCAAGACGACCAGTCACCACAAGCAGCACCCGTTCACGAGCATAACGCAAAGATCAGGCATAGCTATGTTAAGTTTCAACTACAATATTAAGTTTGTTCTTGGGATAAATTCCTACCCTTTACTGTGCGTGGTCCGACACGCACTTGGCCGCATTTTTTATTTAGTAGAGGAAGCTTGCGCGGTGACCCCATATAAATTTTATTAACTTTGCTTGCGTAGTTTTAGAGTTAGCTTCAATAACACGTATGTTTTCGAATTAGTCATATGTAGGTATGTGGATGATGTTAAAAAAACCTCCTGTCACTGTTATTTACATAGCAGGTAGTGGTAATCGAATTTGTGTGGGGGTGGGAACCACAACTAATCAAAAATTTACCAAAAAAAATAAAAACACGCTAAATATGGAAAGTGGGAAAATTGAAAACCAATATCTTCAGCGAAGTCGGGGGACCTGTAAAGAACTGCTCCAAGGAATCGTCCGCAATGAAAAGATTGGTTTTCAGTTTTACACTTTTCCATATTTAGCGTGTTTTTAATTATTTTTTTTGTTAAATTTTTGATAAGACAGGCGTGTTTTTTATTTTATTAATTATTTCTTTTTTATCTATTTTACCTTTTAGTGATACAACGATATTTTTGCAAACGCACAAGTGCCACAAGGGATAACTTTTAATTTTTAGGAAATCGATATCGCGCAAATAATAACGCCAAAATATTTTTTTTTTATTTTGGTTTTTTAATTCTGATTAAGATCTTTGAGGCGATTAGTTCTTGCCTGTTATACATTTTTGTTATGTACTAAGCAAGCTCGAGACGATAATAGTATACGTACTTATTCAATTTTTTATGAAAAAAAAGTTTATTTTCTTGAACCGTTACATTTTTTTAAATATTAACCAGCCTATGTTACCCGGGATATCGAAACGCAGAAGCGTTTCAGCGTTTATGGTATGGAAAACGATATCACATACACTGATCGGTTAAGCCGTTTAGAGGTTATGGTGGAATAAAGAAACTCACAAAGATATATGAACCCTGAAAACATAACACTCCTTTTTTGGGCAGCCGTGTAAAAAGTGAAAAAACTTTTTACCGACTTCAAAAAAAAAAACACTGCACAGTGGAAAATAACTAATTTCGGAAGTCCGTGGCAAAAAAACGAAAATACAAAACCTAACGTTTGTAGTGTGTTTTTTAAAGACGGTTGCTTTTTTTTTTCGGATAATATTTATAATTCCATATTATATAAGTACTTAGAGTTGTTAATCTATAATTCTCTAAACATGGTAATACAATATAGGCAAGTAGGTACTTTCATGGCTGTAGCAGCTCTATATACGATTTATCATCACACGTTCGTATTTCTGAATGTAGACGATGACTCCCGAAGATTCCCAGGATTTTTAGGGTCTAGACATGAAATTAAATTTTAAATTTGTACACGCTTTCAGAATAGTGTCTAGAATAATGTGCCAAAACTCCCCACGCTATAGAAGATTGTCATCGACACGCTAAGAAGAAGGATGCTAAATAATACAATAGTTTGTGTGATGTGTATACGTAAGTTTAATATCATTTCCAATAAACACAGGTATAACAATTAACTTTAATTTGTATATATCACCGTATAATTATGAACATCGTTAGTTTATAATCTATCGGTATTCCGTTAGATTCGATTAAAGTTCACAATTTTTGGACAGTTTATGAACTGTCCAAAAATTATGAACTGCAACAAGCCATTTACAAATTAACGCATTTTTTTTTTATTTTGAACTGGTATCAAACTTGCTTGTGACGTAACGCACCTTGCGCTAATACTAAGTAGTTGGTGGCACCTAGCAAGGTGTGAGCAACTTGGAAGTAGTGCTCGCCGGCCGCTGCCGCGGCACCGCTCGCTGCGCTCGCTCAGCTCGCGCGCGCGTTTGAACTGTGACCATCCGGTCACAGTTCAAACCTAACCCAACCCATTCTACAATTTATTTATAATCTAACGAAAATAATACCGATAGATTATATAAAGTAACGGTTCTCACAATCTTACGGTGACTTATACAAAGCCAATACACAAAAAGTTACTGATGTACCAATAACTTCAGAGGTTCTCTTTTGAACAATACAAATAGCAGTCTTTTCTACTTCATCCTATGTCCCTTATCCGAGCGCAGCATGTCTTACGCTTCTATCAGCCTTTAGTTTAGTATTCACCTCACGTCTAGATAATAGAGGGTAAAATAACTGATGTGAAAGTATTGTACCTGAGTAATCTTACCTATAATAAAATTATAGTGTTATCTTTCACACAATCCACCCATTTTTTCTTTGGTCTTCCTCTACTCTTACAGCCATTCTCAAAACTTATCACAACAGCAACATGACCCTCATTCCTCCTACTAATAATAATTGTTAAACTCTATATTCTATATATTATTGTCCAGTTATTACGTAAAACATTCATATAAACAGTATTAATAAGTAAATAACGAGTATACAAATAAGCACCTTATTAATACATCTATTCATATAAGTATATACTTAATAATTGTAAAATAGCAATATTTAGCTCAAATACAAGTAGTCTGTGTAGCGTACAGTATTTTAATCTCACGAAGCGACATGCGCTTTACTTGTGGTAACCAAGTCTAACACGCTGTGAATGTGTGTGTAAGCGCAGGAGCTCTCGGTACCGCCGATACAATGGCGAAGTCAGAAGTATGTGTGTGTGTTGGGCGCTAAGTCTACCAACACCGACCACCACCAACACGCTGTGAATGAGTGCGAGAAGACTACTTCACGCACACATTCACAGCGTGTTGGTACACTTGGTTTGGTAACACACACGCTTTACTCGTGGTAAAGCGCATGTCGCTTCGTGAGATAATAATACTATAAGCTAGTTCGAATGTCACCCGCTGTATAATTGACTTGAACCCGCTTATTATTTAACCTTGAAAAAATTAAAATAATTTTTTTTTCATTTTTTCATTTTCATTTAACCTTGTATCCTACCTTTTTGTATTGTCTGAACTAACATAGTTTGTAAGATATTTTTTGTGACTAACAATATTATGGACTTTGTCTGAATAAATATTTTTTATTATTATTATTATTATTAAAATCCATATTTTAAGGTACAAATATTAGATAGCAAAAAATAACTTTTGTTACCTAATTGACTAACAAATTGTATTTTACATAACATAATTTTAAACATAGTTAAGTACTAAACCTAAGTGAATAGTAAGAAACCATAAGTTATACCTCAAAAACGACTGTGAGATGACACAATTCAGAATTGAAATACGAAGCTACAGCCCGATTCAAACTTCATGGCGGCTCGGAACATGAGGCGAGTCGCTGCGCAGTAACAACAAAGGGAGTAGCGTAGGGATGAAAGAAGTGCCAAAAAGTATCGATATATATCGTAACGATATTTAAAAAAATTATATCGAGACAAAAAAAAACATCGATATACTTATAGCTGAAATTTTCAAAAAAATATTTTTGCCCTATGAAATCCTATTGTGTTTGTTTTATATTTAAAAATATACCCAACTCAGAACATCATTTCTGATGTAAATATCTTTAATTAATAAAACATAAGTCTACTTCTTTACGGCTCTGAATTCCAGTGGTTTTAGTCAGTGGGGACAACGGTGTTGGTTTAAGAAATGCATCGTATTTGATACGTTTTCAATACTTGACATTTTAAATCAATATATCGATGTCTCGAAACAATAGATAAGTATCGCTAAAAAATATCGATATATCGAACAAAAAATACATCGAAAATTTTCTACAAGGCTAAAGTAGCACACTTCAGAGCCGCCATCAAATTTCAATAGAGCTGCACAAATCTACCAAGTCAGGATAGAATCGCTGAACAAAAATGCATTTTATATTATTGTACTTTCTACAACTTTACTTGGCCAATGACAAAATAGATCAAACCTATCTATTAACTAGACAAATAAAATTTAAGTATGTGTTTGTAATGTCAACATAACAGCTTTTTACGTCGTATGCGCAAGTATTTTATTTAGACGCAAAAAATAACAAAAACTAAAAATTCTTGTCTATCTGTCTGTTTGTTCCGGCTAATCTCCGAAACGACTGGACCGATTTTGACGGGACTTTCACTGGCAGATAGCTGATGTTAAAAGAAATAACTTAGGTATTTTAGAAAAAACCACACGGGCAAAGCCGCAGACAGGAGCTACAAGCCGTACGAATCAACTGTGCACTCCGCTGGAATGCGACCCCTCTCCCGCTGCCCCGCGCGGTGCCCCGCATTCGCCGCAAGCGCTCAGTAGCGATAGCATCTTTGTTACCGTTGCGCGTTTCTCGTTTCCATCGTCTAAATACGGTTTAAATCTGTTGCTATTATTGTTTCTGTTGAATTATTGCTTTGTTAAGTTTGTGAATTGTCGTTTTTGTTAAGTTTGGACCTTTTCAACGTGTTGTTGTGTAGTGAAGCCATCATGGGCAAGACAATTCATAGTGAGGCAAGGACTCTTATATTGAAGGTGTTGACTTTCTTCGAAAATGAGAAGGCAAATAAACGTTTTATAATTCCTGTAGACCAAGCTATAAAAAGAGCTTGTGCAGCTACTGGTGTATCAAAAAGAACACTGATGAATATTAAAAACCAATCGAAAGTTGTACAACAAAACGATCCGCCAGTGCCTAGTACATCGTCAGGTTCAGGTCCAGCACCTATACCAAAATTGTCTACACCAGGCAAAAAAAGAAGGACAAGCGCCAAAAAGATCGAACTGGACAATTTTGATCTATGCGCGTTGAGAAACATTGTCAACAATTTCTATACAGTTAGAAAAGAAGTACCCACTTTGAAAAAAATATTGGCGGCTGCAAAAACGGACTTAAATTTTCCGGGTAAGCATTTTATTTGTGTTAGCTGTCTCATATGGCTTGTATCATAATATTAATAATATTGTAATGAGTAACATAAACCTAACGAACTTTATTTTATGTTTTTCAGGTGGAATAACCACATTGCGGCTGATACTTATAAACCATTTGGGTTATAAATTTAAGAAATGTAAAAATATGCGACATTTTTTAATACAAAAGCCCGACATCGTCGCTTGGAGGGATCGCTACCTGCGAAAAAAGAAACAAAACAATGACCTCGGGGTGAACAAAAAACCCGTTACATACCTGGATGAAACATGGATTCATTCACATTATACGGTACGTAAATGTTGGCAAAACAGCAGTGACGCAAGCATAAAAAAAAATTACAATCCTGGGCAACGATGGATTCTTGTCCACGCGGGCGGTGAAAATGGTTTCATTCCCGGAGCCGAACTTCTATATGTCGCAATCGGGTCGTATCCGGGACGCCAGCGCCACCCGGTGGCGCTCGATGGAGTTAGTGGGGCGCGCCACGCCAGCGACTGTCAGGGAGTCTTGACTCACTTTCGGTGGGCGAGCGGCGCGTGCAGACCACTGAACCACCGCGCGTTCTACGATACGTACCTACTTTGCTATACGTGCCTACCTACTTACTACGTTGAATCTGTTGGATCGGAAATATAATCTGATTGATACGAGTCTGTTTTCTTCATCCGACACTACCCACCAAGGCCCACAGTTAAGAAGACTAAAGATGAGTTCAAATAATGATGGAGAAGGCCCTCCTCCGTCATCAGAAGTGGGATTCGTGTTGGACCAGAACATGGAAACAAACGTCTGGCGTGCCATGTTCGAACAACAGGACAAGAACATGCGAGCGTTGATTGAGGCGCTGCAATCACCGAAACCAGCTTACTGTGAAGAACTACCCGCATTCGATCCTGAAAAACAAGGTACCGACGCAAGATCATGGTGCGCGACAGCAGATTTGTGTTTATCTGAAAATCCACCAAGCGGCGGTCAACTTGTTCTGGCGGTCAGCAAGGCACTAAAAGGAGAAGCATCAACATGGCTATCTCAAATAGCCTACGAAGGAATGACATGGAACGAATTTAAGGTGCTTTTTACAACACGATTTATTTCGACCGAGACGTTGGCGGGTACCCTCATTAAAATGAACAGTGAAAAACCGAGTGAAAAAGAAACATTACCAGCGTTCGCAAGTCGTTTAATCACTTCGCTGACCAATCGTTGGAAAGGTGTGAATAAAGAAGAAATCGCCGTAGCAACAGTACTTGCTCACATATCACAGTTTGACCCGCGACTTCAACGTATGGCGTTCACTACACACATTACATCGAGAGACAAATTACAGCAAGAACTGAACGCGTTTTCATATTTGAAGCACAAGATAAACAATACCGGGGATTCATCGAATACAATCGATATTAAGCGAGCAAAAATAACCCCAATTAAATGCTTCAATTGTGGAAAAACCGGTCATAAGCGCATTGAGTGCAGAAGCAAGCCGATGGACACCAGGGGAAGACCTACTACACCTACATCATCGTCAAGTCAAGCGGCGCAGCAGCCGGGGGCGAAGCCCTTGGTATGCTTCAAATGTGGCAAGCCGGGTCACATAGCCGTCCGGTGTACGAGCGGTGGCGGCGCGGCGCGCTACGGCAGCGGGCCGGCAGACGGCGGGGCGCGGAACGAGCGGCGCGTCGATGTCTGCGTCGTACAACCACCATCGGGCTCGTTGCAACACAAAGGTGAATTGATACGCTTTACTTACGATTCTGGTGCTGAATGCTCGTTGGTAAAAGAAAGTTTTGCATCTAAATTTAACGGTAAACGTGTTAGTAATGTTGTTGCTATGACTGGAATAGGTCAAACGCGAGTATTCAGTACAGAACAGATTTTATGTTGTGTAGTGATTAACGATCACCCTCTCGAAATTTTGTTGCATGTTTTGCCCGACAATTATTTGCAAAGTGAAGTCATGTTAGGTCGCGAGATTTTAAATCGGGGTTTTGCTATATACATGACGGCATCGGAGCTTTCATTAACAAGAGTCCTTAGTGTAAATTCGGTGAGTCATAATAGCGATAACGCGCTTCGATCGGATTTAACTGTTATCGCGACGGATGTGACTGGCAATAACAAGCCTAGGCTTTTGCAAACGCTTAATCAGTTTTCTGAATTCTTCATTATCGGTTTGCCTACGACGCGAGTGAGCACAGGCGAGCTTAAGATTAAGTTGATTGATCCGAATCGCACGGTGCAGCGGCGACCGTATAGGATGTCGGTAGACGAACGTAGCGTTATACGCGACCGTGTGAAAGAATTGTTAGAAGCGAATATTATCAGACCTAGCTGTTCTCCATTCGCAAGCCCAGCTCTGTTAATAAAGAAGCACGATGGTTCAGACCGCATGTGTATAGACTACCGCGAGCTTAATAGTAACACCGTCTCCGATCGTTACCCGCTTCCCCTAATCTCTGATCAAATCGCGCGTCTCCATGGTGCCAATTATTTTTCCAAATTAGACTGCGCTAGCGGTTTTCATTTAATACCAGTAAATGTAGAGTCGATTGAAAGTACAGCATTCATAACACCTGAAGGCCAATATGAATTTTTGACCATGCCATTTGGCCTAAAAAATGCCATCTCTGTTTTTCAAAGAGCCATTATGATTGCTTTAGGTGACCTTGCTTATGACTACGTGATCGTATACGTAGATGACGTTTTGATCGTCTCTCCCGATGTAGAGTCAGGTTTACAAAGACTTCAGACTGTGTTAGAAGTTCTGACGAAAGCTGGCTTCTCTTTAAACCTCAGGAAATGCTCCTTCCTTAACCGATAAAGCCCCAATGGCTCCGAATAGGAGCCCTCGCGGCGCGCGATTTGAAAATAGTTATCGGATAAAAATGTTTTTTTTGAGATTGAGAGATGACGTTATTGAGCCACGGGCCTGAGCGGTTAAGACGAAGGTAGAGTTCTTGGGATTTGAGGTAGAGTCTGGCCAGGTCAGACCCAATCGCATAAAAATAGAGGCCTTAACGGCTCTACCACCCCCAGAAACAGTGACCCAACTACGGCAGTTTATCGGACTAGCCTCATACTTTCGCCAATTTGTGCAAGATTTCTCTAGAATAATGGCCCCATTGTACCGACTGACTTCACTGAAAGGCGAATTGACATGGAAACCAGAAGACGAAGACATTCGCCAAAAAGTAATTTCTACCTTGACGAGTGATCCGGTATTGACAATTTATGACCCAGAGCTTCCGATAGAGCTACACACAGACGCAAGTAGTTTAGGTTATGGAGCAATTTTGTTTCAAGTCAAGGCTGATGGTAAGCGTTATGTGGTAGCGTACTTTAGCAAGAGAACGGCTACTGCAGAGAGTAAATATCATTCGTACGATCTCGAAACCCTTGCGGTTGTTAACTCTATCAAACACTTTAGGCAATATCTTCATGGCAGAAAGTTTACTGTCGTTACAGACTGTAACTCGTTAAAATCTTCCCAAACGAAGCAGGAACTGACTCCCCGGGCGATAGATGGTGGGCTTTTCTGCAGTCTTTCGATTTTGATGTAACGTATAGGGAGGGGAAACGTATGTTGCATGTAGATTTCTTCTCAAGAAATCCTCTACCGCTTGATTCGAAATCAGTAGAGTCCCGTGTAAGTCCAAAACGCATTAACGTTACTGAACTCTCTCCCAATTGGCTTAAAGCCGAACAACAACGCGACGTAGAGATTTCTAAAATCATAACCGATTTAGAAGAGGATCAACTAGACGAGCAACTAGCCAAGACTTATGTGCTACGCTCAGGCGTCCTTCACCGTAATATCCAACGCAATAGTAGGTCTAAATGTTTACCGTATTTACCTCGTGCTCTCCGATGGTCGGTAGTCAATAATTTCCACGACTCTATTGTTCACCTCGGTGCCGAAAAGACAACTGAAAAGCTTTTCGATTATTATTGGTTTCCGGGAATGTCTCAGTACGTTAGAAAATTCGTAGATAGCTGCGTTACGTGCAAAGTCGCGAAGTCCCATTCCGGTAAAGTTCAAGCCGAATTGCACCCGATACCTAAGGTGACGAGCCCGTGGCACACGGTTCATATAGACGCGACGGGTAAGCTTAGCGGAAAGAACGATAAGAAGGAATACATTTTTGTGCTAATCGATGCGTTTACAAAGTATGTGCTGCTCTACAATACGGCGAACATTGACTCTAAGAGTAGTATTAGTGCGGTGACTCAAAGTGTAGCGCTTTTTGGTGCTCCGACACGCATAATAGCGGATCAAGGGCGTTGTTTTGCTAGTAGAGAGTTTCGTGATTTTTGTGGGAGCAAGAATATCAACTTGCATCTGATAGCGACAGGTTCATCTCGTGCTAATGGGCAGGTAGAGCGCGTCATGAGTGTTCTTAAATCGATGTTAACTGCTATAGAGACTAGCGATAACAGATCGTGGCAGGACTCTATAGGAGATGTTCAACTTGCGTTAAATTGTACAATGAATCGAGTTACAAAAGCTTCACCTTTGGAGCTTTTAATAGGAAAAGTAGCGAGACCATTATCGTTGATAAGTAGTGATGTAGAGACCGATGTAGACATAGAGGAAATACGCGTGCGCGCGTCAGATAATATTAAGAAGTGTGCCGAATATGACAAGACCCGATTTGACAAAACAAAGGCGAAAATTCAGAATTTTGCGATTGGCGATTTTGTGTTGTTAGAAAACGAAGAACGAAATCAAACTAAGTTAGATCCAAAGTTTAAAGGTCCGTTTAAAGTCATTGAGATTTTGGACGGTGATCGTTATACACTGAATGCTTTGAATTCTAAGCGTACCTACAAATATGCACACGATAGGCTTAGGAAAATGCCAACGGGTCACGTACCAGTCGATATTGATAAGGATTTTGATGATAAGCAAGCTTAAGTAGTGGTCGGAACGCGAGTAGGGGTTCTCTATCGGCCGTATTAAAGTCGACCGTACCAGTAGTCAATACGTAGTCGTAGCCCGGTAGAAATCGGTGTCTCTTGAGGAAACTCAAGTAGTCCGTGGGTGCGCGGCGGGCGTTTGTCTCTGGCGGAGGTCGGGGTCTGGAGAGACCGTAGTGTGTAGTCAGTGGGTGATGCACACGGGCGATCCACTTGATGGATATGCGTACAGACTGATCCATGCGCTGGATGTGTGAGAGCAATGCGACTGCTTGTCGGCTGGAGAGCCGTGGCGTTAGAGGTCTTACTCGAGGGTTTCTGTAAGCTTGGCAATTTTTGTTGTAGTAGAGTTTTAAATGTTGATTGATAGTACATGGCCCAGGGTAGTGATTGTTGTATTTTCACAATTTTACCTTGTTTAATTTAATTAAAGAGTATTTGTATGAAACAAAACTGTAGAGTTTAAAAAAAAAATCCTTATTTTCACCGACCCGATGAATTTAGAGTTTGGTCAGGAGTGACCGAGTGGAACAAAATTCTCTCGTGGACTATTTGTTTGCAGGGTAACCATCACACGAGGACGTGTGCTAGCAGGATGGCCGTGTCGCAATCGGGTCGTATCCGGGACGCCAGCGCCACCCGGTGGCGCTCGATGGAGTTAGTGGGGCGCGCCACGCCAGCGACTGCCAGGGAGTCTTGACTCACTTTCGGTGGGCGAGCAGCGCGTGCAGACCACTGAACCACCGCGCGTTCTACGATACGTACCTACTTTGCTATACGTGCCTACCTACTTACTACGTTGAATCTGTTGGATCGGAAATATAATCTGATTGATACGAGTCTGTTTTCTTCATCCGACACTACCCACCAAGGCCCACAGTTAAGAAGACTAAAGATGAGTTCAAATAATGATGGAGAAGGCCCTCCTCCGTCATATATAAATGTAAGAGCAATACGGGTGACTACCATCATGAAATGGACACTAAAAATTTCACGAAATGGTTGAAAGAAAAGCTTTTACCAAACTTACCGCCAAATGGCATTGTTGTCATCGATAACGCACCTTATCACTCGACGCAATCTGAAAAGCCTCCCGTAAGCTTGTCGCTCAAAGGCGATATGCAAAAATGGCTGCGAAGCAACAATATAATATTTGATGAAAAAATGACAAAACGCGAATTATATTATTTGATTGTGATTAATAAGCCTCCAAAAAAATACATTGTGGACGAATTAATGAAGAAGCACGGCCATGAAGTTTTGCGTCTGCCACCCTACCATTGTGATTTAAATCCAATAGAATATATATGGAATTTAGTGAAGCAAAGGGTGGCAGACAAAAACGTTACTCAATCTGAGAGAGAAATTGAAAAATTGACGAGGGAGGCTATAAAGTCCATTACAGATGCTGACTGGAAGAAAGAAATAAACCACATTGAAAGATTGGAAAAAGAGTATTGGGTCAAAGACCGTCTCCAAGAAATAGAAGAAAGAGAATTTATAATTTCTCTTGGAGGCGAAGAATCCAGCTCTGAGACCGAAATTGACGAATCCGACACCATGTCGGGAATTGAAGAAATTAATTATAGTAGCGAAAACGATTGAGTGAAATAAATGTTTTTATACCTTATTTGTTTCTTTACTTTCAAATATGTTACCACATGTCATTTAATTAAAGTGGAACTAAAAATTTTCCATACAAAATCGTCGCCATACTTCAGCATTTTACTAAAAAAAATGTGACAGTTACGAAAAATGTAGCGCCCTCATGTTTTCGTCATCTTTTTATTGTAAGCGGAAATATTATAACAATCTAATTACAAAACGTCAAATATTTTTAACATACTTAATTTAATTTTTTTTGCAAGCGGTACCGTTCAAATGACGTCACAGCGCGAGGTGCACAGTTAATTCGTACGGGTAGTAGTAATATAATATATATAATAGCTGAAGAGTTTGTTTGTTTGTTTGAACGCGCTAATCGTCAGTCGGGTTTGAAAAAATCTGTTTTGCATCTGATAGCCCAATTTTTGAGGAATGTTAGGCTATTTAACATCACGCTATGACCCTAAGGAGCCAAGCAAAAAGAAAAAGTCCGAAAGAACGCTTAGCGAAAACGGAGTGCTAGGGCGGGCGGGCGATGCGATCGAGGCGATGCAGCGGTGGGTCGCCGGGAGTACAAGAAATTTCAAGCGGACGGAATCGCGAGCAAAAGCTACATAGTTCTTAATATGATAGTAGGTACAAAATCTACACCTTACAAACACTAAGTAATATAATATTTTCAAGCTTAAAAATATAAAGATGAGATTTAAATAGACACGTCCTAGCACCTTATTAATAACATGCTTACAACCTAACTGGAGTGTGTTAATCAAGCATTTATGAATAATACACTCTTATGTGGTCAGGTATGGAGCACAAACATTATAAAACATGCCCGTTTACAACTTTACACATAAAGATTACAGGGATACATCTTCATTGTAAAAGAGGTGTAAAAATATGGCACTGTACTGTGTACTTATTGCACAAGGAGTTTGCACACTGATTTACATCAATTTAAAAAGCTAGAATATAAATCTTACAACAACAAACAACCGCAATGACTTGTCAATATCAAAATATACTATGTTACAAAAATATAACATTAACCAGTGTCACACCGGTAATATAGACGTTAATGCCTAAAAAATATAAAATCTTGGGGTAAGTAAATACCAACAATATAAAAAAATATTCTATAACCTTAATGGGACTAAATAATATGTTCTCTAAATAACTTGGCATGCAGAGTACAACGTAATAAAAAAAAAAACGTTTAAGTTTGTAAATCCTATCCTAATCACTACAACATTCAAAGCAAGAGCCGAAACATTCAAAAAAAGTGCTGCAGCACTCAAAACAGCCCACAACATCATCCCCAGCTATGTCAACATTGTCAGATGGTCCTCCTTCACAACAACCAGTGCAACAGTCACCGCTATCACCGCAACAGTTCTCGCAACAGTTCTCGCAGCCAGAGCAGTCACAATCGCAGTTGTGTGCACAGTCCGCAGAAGTAAAACAGCACCATTTGCAGTTATCGCCAACTTCATCAATTGTTTCTATGATGTGGTCTTTTCTCTGCTGTTTTTTTTCCTCCTGTTCTTCGTCAGTTGGATCATTCATAATAGGTTGAGTTGTTATCAGCTCTGCTGCTGCGTCAGGGGAGACGATGTTCATAGGACTTATTAAAGGCTGAGTTGTAATTGCATTGGCTTCTGCTGCAGACATCTTTGTTGTATTTGATATTGTATTATTTTTCAGGTGTAATGAAATTGTATGGGTATCAAAATTCTCGTTTTTCTAAACATTAACTTTCGCAATCTGGTAGATAAAGCAATAAATAGGTCCTCTTATAGATTCCACCCACCAAATATATTTCTAGACCTGAATTATAATTCAGAACTTTTAATTAAATATTAATTAAGTACCTCTCTTAAAATCTTCTTCGTAGTCTTCTTTAGTTTTAAATCAAAATCTAAATAAGACATTAATTTGCACTTTTGCGTAAAATATGCTACGCATTGACGTGGAGTCACCAGCCTGTATTAAGTACCTTAATTTGCACATGAAAACGACAAGTTATTTTTGTAAGGCAATTCGGCACTTAATAAGTAACAAAACATTTATTTGTTGCACTGCACTTGTTTCTTTCCATAGATCAAATCTTAGGCAGTCAATACCAACAGTAATCTTTACTTGAAAATATTACTTGACAAAAGAAACTTCTAGTCTTCTATTTTAAAAAAAAACGTCAATATTTTTATAAACGTCCAACACAACCACAAGTCCACAACACGACCATCACTGCTTGCCTTCTGCTTGCACCTTGCATTGCACCAGTGTTGCCAGACGCCGAAGGCGTGTCCTCGTACAGATATGGTCTGAAATCTCGTATTTTGTCAACACAAACTCGTACATACCATTTATTTAATAAATTGCTTAAAATCTATTGATTTTCTTGTCAACTATCTCATAACAAAGCAGTTTCGTCAAAAAGTGTCCATGTGGTCGCAGGTGGCAGGTCGTACAACCAGAATTTTGCATTGGATACTGTATGTAGTATCCGAACTGTACCTACTATAGTGGACGTGGAGTAGAGTGGAATTAACATAGAAATATTATCTACGTTAACTTGACATCTTAAAGAAACAATACAAGTAAAATGAATGAAATGAAACCTTTCGTACGTACACACCATTCATTAATTTCGTATAGTCAGAGGCGCGTTCCAAAATATGACTTGTATCAAAGAATCTCGTACAAAATCGTACAAGGATGGATGTAAGCTCGTACCTCGTACCAGGACCACTGAATCTCGTACATGTACGAGAAACCTCGTATGGATGGCAACACTGCATTGCACCATAGACTTATTATACTATCCAATGGCTTTCACTCGAAGTTGAATCACCGAATGTCAAATTTTTGACAGCACCTAACTTTGAAACGTCAAACTTTTAGGTGCGTTTAGTTTTTGTAGATATAGCATTACTCAGCTCGAATCAATTTAGCTTATCGCAGCCCACTGTTGGAGAAGTCTTCTCCTAATCGGTCCTACATGTGCCAGCACAGGACAGCCCATCCTGCGGTTACTCAATAGTAGTCTAGTACTGGTTGCAGCAAACACCACAATCACACTGTGCACAGCATTCCATACACGCCGTGCAACAGCTAACACAAATTTCTGAATCGGTACAGCAACAGCAGCACCACTTATAATATTCATTACAACAGTCGGAAAAGCAGGTTATACAGAGGTTACAGAATTGCATCAAACATAGGCTTAATCCAAAGTTACTTCCTGCGCCAGAATTTAGATCGGGTCCGTTGATATTATAATTCCGACTATTTTGGTTTGGACCTGCCTGGTCAGATTTTTTTGAGATAGTTACAGCTTCTTTTGGTGAATTCGTAACTCTATTTGGGGAATCCGTGGCACGTATTGGTGGACTTGAAGCTCTTTCTGGGGTCCCCAAGGCTACGTTTAGTTGTTTCGTAGCTCCCTTTGAGGCATCCTTAGCACCATTTGGTGAAAATGTGGCGTCATCTGACGAATTTAAGGTTCCAATTATTTGATCGTCTTCAGTTGGGGGACTTTGGTGTGGATTTTGTGAATTCACTTCGCCGTTTTGGGGAAACGTGGGTTCCTTCAGCGGATTGGGAGCTATGTCTGGTGGATGCGTTCCATCTGCTGAAGCTTTGGAGCTTCTTGCTGATGGTTGATTGGTTATAACTTCTTTCGTTATTAACACAGACATTTTTCGGCTTGTGTCGAACGATTGACGTAGTTTTAGATTGCTATATAAAAAAATCTAACAGAAATAATCACTGTTTCTTGATTGAGGTTCTGTTTATTCAATTGCTCTGGTACAGCGTCACTAGGATTGATTGCTCACATAAATCACGAATCACGGTTTTTTCTTTATTTTAGTTTGTAACTAACCAGTATTTGTTTACAGCACACAATACACAATCATTTTATTTCACTGTTCACACATTTCGCTTATATTCAGACTTGATTGGACCGCCAACCGAAACATAACTGATAATCGAGCGTTATTTATAAATATACTGGACTTTCCAACAGTAACTGCAGATACTTACCTACGTTATAACAATATAATAAAATAACTTTGGTAGAACTTCTGACTGTATTTAAAAATATGATTATGATTATTTATGACATAACTTTGAGCCCATGTCCGAATAAGAGCGATCGTCGCACAAATACGCGAACGTCGCGCTTTTTTGTTCGGTAGTGTCCCGTGTCCTAATCTTAACCGAAGGCGAGTCGAAGTCGAGGCGAAGTCGCGCGAGTACGCGATCCTCGCGCTCGTTTATAATAACGTATAAGACGTACTCGCGCGTACAATCAAGTCGCGTTTGTACACACGGCGACATATCAAGCTATACATTTCCAGTATAAGCTGATCTCGCATTGTATAAGGAAACGTACAATGAGAGGTCAGCTTATACTGGAATTGTATAGCTTGATTTGTAGCCGTGTGTACGTCATAATTCATGAAGCCGTATCACACCTCGACATGGAGAATACGGTTGTCGCAACCGAGTGCTGGGCACGCCACAATTGCGGCGATAAGTCCCCTCTTTGAGGAGTGGCTAGAGAGGCGCCACGGCATCCTCACCAAAACTCACCTTCCGCTTGACACAGGTCCTCACCGGACACGGCAGCTTCGGGAGGTTCCTGTGTCGGATAAGGCGCGAGGAAACGCCCGGGTGTCACCACTGTGTGGATCGCCCGGAGGACACGGTGGAGCATACGGTGGAGGTAAGCCCGGCTTGGGCAGAGCACCGCCGTGTCCTCGTGGAAGCGATCGGCGGCAGAGATCTCTCGCGTCCGGCCCTGGTTCAGGCCATGGTAATACGGAGCGAGAGGGCATGGGCAGCCGTCACCTCCTTCTGCGAAGCAGTAATGATCGCGAAGGAGGAGGCGGGTGGTTGAGGGAAAGGCAAATTTCGCGCCCTCTCGCCCCTAGCCGCCACAGGAGACGCCCTGGGCGTCGGGAATCCCGGGCGGATTTCCGGCCACCGTAGGCGCGGACTTGCGGACGGTGAGCAATGGGTAGCTCACCATCCGATAAGGAACAGGCCCGGGTCGACGGCGCGTTGTATTCCATGCGCGCCTCAAAGAGATGTTGTCAGCACAAGTGTAGGGGTCCACTAGGGCCGATGCCTGCCGGGGTCGCGGGAAGATACTAAAGGGTTACCGAGGCCCTTGGAAACACAGGCAACGGAAGGAATACGGGTGGGTTTTAGTCAGTAAGAGTCTGACACACCCTCCCGCTCCGCCCAGAGCGGGAGAAGTTATTTGATGATTTCCCACCCAAAAAAAAAGGTATCACACCTCCGGCGCGAAATCATCGCAGTAAAATCGCAGTAGTTCCACCATGACTTGTCCGTTGTATGACAAGCGAAACTGCCTGTTCTCACGTACATATTTGATTATGATTCTATTTCCTGCGTGATTATGGTGATCTGCTCGGAAGCCGGTTACATTTCCGCGCTCAGCCCGCCATTTTGTTGCGGAGCTGCGTTTGTTTCCCACGTATCTGTGGCTATCGACAAGTTTGTACCTATTTAAAGCGACACTTGTTTATTTTTTGTTAAATGGATGTAGATATTATGGAAAAACTAATCCAAGAGTGACGAAGTAGACCTGTATAGGTCATACAGTATTGTATGGTCTAAGAATGTTCCGCTCTTCTCGTATCGCGACATAATTTAGTAATGTATCGCAGCGGAATTCGTTAAGCGGTTTCGCATCATTATTTTTGTTTCGGAGCTGGGCTAAGGCCCTAAACGATCGCGTAATCGCTCGACAGTCGCTTTCGGTTATAACACAGGGGCAGGATTCGGAGACTCGGAACGCGACGTCGCGTAGAGCCGACAGAGGTGCATTCTCTTATTCCGAACAAATGAGCGTCAAATGATTGTGACGATCGTGTATTCGCGCGACGATCGCTTATATTAGGACACGGCCTAACTAACTGTTTAGGGCCCCAAGGTCAATACGTTTGTTTTTTTTAATAGTTACGAGTACCTTGTCGAGTGTGTTGGGTTTTGCCAAACTAGACAAACGAGTTGAATCAGTCCTAGGTAGGAGGAAGAATGGTGAGCCTACGTGAGGTGAGGTGATGGTACATTGTATTTAATACATAGTATATAATGTGTTGATTTTCCTGTTACAACAGGAAAATTAACTTTTAGATCTCTTCAAAGTGAGATTACCCAAGTACCTACATATTCATTCGTTTTCCTGGTAAAAAAGATACAAGTACCTACTCAGTGGAAAAAGAAGGAATGTGTTGGCTCGATAATAAGTTGTTAGTATAATCCCACTGCTGGGACAAAGGCCTCCTCTCTGTGAGAGGGAGCGGGCTGTAATCCATTAAGCGGACCCAGTGCGGGTTGGTAGATGTCACATGTCTTCGATTTTTTTTTATTCTAGGACATGCCGGTTTCCTCACGATGTTTTCCTTCACCGTTTTGAGAGCAGTGGTGATGAAATAATTTAAACAAAGTAAAGCGCCTGTCTGGGTTCGGAGTGTTCGAACCTGCGACCTACAAACTCTTAAGGCGCGGCCGTTAATGATAAATGATAAATGATTTATTTTCTGTAAGTAGGTTTGTACAAACACTTTTACACGTCAATCATATTTTTAAAATAAAGCTAGATGAGGTCGGCGTTTCTTCTGACTACTCTGAGAAGAAAGGCCGAAACAAACAACGTTACCACTAGGTCACCACTGCTCTTACTAAATAGTTACCTGTTATTAATTATAATGATGATCAGTAATCAATACACGATTAGCCAATGCGTCGAGACCCCGGTAGCCATTTTGTATTCAAATGCTCTTCTCGCTGGTCTAATGGCAGTCCCATAATAGGTAGGTACCGTTATTATGGGTTCGAGATATAAATCCAATAAATACATAACATTAAAAAGTAGGTAGGTATTAACCTGAAGACTTTCTACTTAGCTCGTGATTTTTTTAAAGGTACACTCGCTAGCACATTAAGTTACTACAAACTGTCAAATTTCTTCAAACGATTTTAAACCTTAAAATGTTAACAGTTAAGTTCAAAATTGAATGAAAAACACATTTTGTGATAACTTGATGAGCTGCCGACTGTACCTACATACAAAAAGAAACTGCCTATTCACAGTCTTACAATAGTCGATATTTGGTTTCTGAACAGAGAGAGAGGCTCGTGGCTAAGTAATAACAGCCGCATGGGTCGATCGATCAGTTGGACGTAGTTATGCGAGAACGTTCCATTCCACAATGACTGCAATTTGAGAAAAACACAATATAGTGTTTCAGTAGTACACTTTTTTGCCGTAACTAGTACAGGCGAACACTATAGGTTTTACTGTAGTAAAATATAATCATTAAATAATCATGTACAATTTTTTTGGATATTTACATTAAAACAGTAGGTTATTAGGAAAATTGGTATTGGAACATTTTTGCAAAATTACTTTTTGTAAGAATGCTCATTCCAAATCATTTTGCAAAAACGTTCCAAAAAGTATTTTAAACCATAACATGATATTATATTTATAAATATGTGAAAAATAAATACGAAATAAAAAGAAAATAATAAGGAATAATTTGTTTATTTAAAAAGGAAAATCAATTTACCCGATGACGATATTGTATGAACCGAATTCATAAAAAAACGTCATCGGGTAAATTATCAACTTGTATGTCGAAGTCTGGCTCTCCGCCGAACCCGTCGACATCATCAATGATGTCCTCCGAACTTTTTAATGTTTTATAAAATTGGAGACAATCCTCAGGAATGTATTGATACATTGACTGTAAATCAGCTAATTTCACTGGAGCAATAGGTTTACCTTCAGGCCACAACAGACAGAAATCATTTTGTTTAATTTGACGTATCTCACCTTTAATTTTTTTTTCTATAATCAATTCCTTATAGTCTTCTTCGAATGATTAGAAATAGAAAACATTTTTTCCTTTTCAATTTTTATTTCTTTCGTATGTAACCAATTAACTTTTATCATTGAATTTTTTTCTATTCATTATGTTTTTTTCCAATTTTTCTGTGCTATAAAAGTCAGTTTTCTGCATTTTATAGACTTGAAAAGGTTTTTTTCTTTTACTGTTTTTAATCATAATATCATTTATTTACATAACCAAATTACAAGATGATTATTAACATTAACTAAATTAAATTAAAACTAAGTTAGGCTTAAAAAAGGCCCTCGGGGCATTGTACCGAGGATGCTGGCGGCATTTCCTCGCTGAATTGCAATGCTGATGCGTTGCGCGAGAAAGCCGCCAGCTTTTCGGTCACCAGTTACATCAACTAGACGTTTCGCGATTTCCGCAAATAACTTATGCGCACTGGGAATTATATCTATATATTCTTCGGCTGTATACACACGTTGGTGATGTTTAAGAGCCGTTTCGATTTTTGAAAAATCTGTGTCGTTCGGTAAAAACGTGTGTCCAGCCTCAAGAAATCGAAATGATATTGTTCTTAAAGTTTGATGAGAGTTTAAGATTGCTTTCATCATGAGAACAATTTTAATGTTGCGGTTCTGCCCACCGCAGCTATCGCTCCATAGAATAAGGTTTTCAACAGTGGGACTCAGCTTCATTTCTATATATTTCTTAAGGCACGAACCCACTTCCTACGCACTTCGTCCTGCTTCACCCTCTACCCATACGTAACAATGCCCAGTGTCATCAGATGCACTGTGGATACCACTATTATAGAGCCACAATTGTCTTTTATAGAATGCGACATTCGTCGGTATGCGGGGTAGTGGTAATGTATTTTCTAAATCGAAGGTTAAGCATTCAACTGTCGGTAAGTTTTGTGCTTCTTTAATATCGCAGTTCATATGGTTCCTCAGATTTTCAGCCCTTTCTAAATGTCGTGTCTTCTCTACTTTAGCTTGCTCTTTTTCTTCTAGGCTTTTGGTATTCTGAATTTTTACAGCGAACATGTCGCACTTATTACATGTGTCTTTCTTTAATGTTTTACACTTCAGGTTAAATTTAGAGTAAAAAACTTTTTTCACAGTATCCAAGGAAGCGCACTTGCGCTCTTCATCATACTTTTCCGTGTACTCTCGTCGATATATATCATAAATTTTGCTTAACATCATCCCCGGTTGTAAATATAATGTGTCGTTGTCCGTTTCTCTTCTATAGTGAGATTCGTATTTGGGAAGTTTTTTAATAGTGTCAACGATGAAGTTATAATCCTCATCCGATAATTTATTCGTGCCTCCTCTATTAACTCCCCTACCATCCTTTATCGGTTCACCACTCCTAAGTTTTTTTAGAGTTACAGTGACTCTTTGAGTCGTGATTTGGAAAGTTTTTAAAAACATGTCGCGGCATACGTTTACGCCATTTATTGAATAGACACGATAGAATTGTTTCGGTTTTTTTTTCAGCAGGAACATTAGTCATAGTGTAACTTCGTTTTTTATTTTCTTCCTTGATACACGATCCAATGTATAATAATTGAGCGTTGTAGGAACCTAGCTGAACAAATTTTTCAAATTCTTCTTTTCGTTTCTCTACTGCAATCAAACTAGCGCAAATTTTTAAGCATGTACATTGATAGTCAATAAAAAATTTGGGTTTTACTTTTTTATTTTATAGTTGTTGTATATTCTAAATTATTATATTTATTGTATTGTCTCTCAGATCTGAGCTGAGAATTAACTCGCTTACGTCCTTTTTTTGGTCTTCCGGTTCCCAAGTCAGGTCGTAAATCTTCTTCATCTACGTTTATTTCTTCGTCCGCACTTGCAGCCGATATCAGTTCGGTTGTTGGTGTTGTGCTTAAACGTGCACCTAATATTATTTCGTCGTCATTATTTGTCTCTTCATTCTGAGTTTTATTCACATTATCATCTTCATTACCATCAAAAGATGAACAAGAGGTTGCTGAATCTTCTACTCTGATGGGTTTCATAAAATTTGGATCCCTAACACTGTCATCGCTATCGCAATAATCAGGCGTGTCTTCATGTTTTGAAATGTAACTTTCTTCAATAATATCATTATTTGCCTCCTCCTCGGTTAATATATTAAAGAGTTCTTGAGTTTCTGGTGACATTGATCGAAGAGGTGATGACGCTGGAGTTTCATCGTTCATCATCTTTGTTATTAGAGATGGTGAACATAGTGGACTAAGAAACTCACCCTGTATTTGTGACAGTGGAGTGCCAAGATCAGATAGACCTGAAACAACATATTATTCACATTATTTACCTATTACTTGACCTGATGCCAAGCCAATTACTCAAAATTAGTTGTTTATAAAAATCACGTTTGTGTTTCTTACATAATTATTATAAAGCATCGAAGCGCATCACAGAAGCACCCTCGTAGCGCATCCTCGATAGCTGCATCTTGCAATATCTGTGTGCCTGACCAGTTTGCTAATATTACAAGGTGAGGTCCTATAATTATAGGTATAGGTACAGGCTCATCTTACCTTGTAATTTGTTTTCATCACATTGTTTAGTCGTTGGGATTTGTGGAGTAAGTGGCGAAAATGCTGGTGGAGAAATCGAAGGCTGCGCGTTTGAATATGGAGTGACGGGATTGGAGTCACCTGAAATTTGAAAATTTATTAATATTGTATTTTATCCATTTTTGAGCTGTGCTTAAAGTTGCAAGTCTCTAGCTCATCGGGAAGCTAGTTTAGAAGACTCACCTTACCTTCTAATTTCCATTACTTTTTTTTGCCGTCGGAATTAGTGGAGTAAGTGGGGAAAATGCAGGTGGAGAAATTGAAGGATGCGCGTTTGAATATGGAGTAACAGAATTGGAGTCACCTAAAAAAGAAGAATATTGCATTTTCACTAACATTTTAACATTATTATTACCTATACATATAGAATAAAATACTTAGACATAGATGTATAATACGATTGTAGCTACATTTTATTACTTACAATTATTACTTTCCACCAAATCTGTGACTTTGCCTTTGAGAGGTTAGTTTTTTTCGGAGATCCATTAATTTACGTCTTTTAGCCAATAACTTTTCTAATGACGTCTGTAACAAAACAATATAACGATTGTGTCGGAAGTTAAACTTTTACAGAACCAGCCAACAAATATATTTCACAAGAAATAGGTATTTTAATGAACAAACTCACGTCTTGCTCGGCTTCCATTGTAAATACGTAGTATAAAATGAGCACCAGGCACTACAAATTAATAAACCTACACAGATCACTTAGTACTTACGAGTATACAACACAAAACGATAATTCGAAATAAAACACGGCGCGGGGACAGTACGTACTCTATCCATAATGCTTGCGTTGTAATTCGTACACACTCAGATTCATAATGACACGAAGGAAATAGTCTGTCTCGCTTGCACTAGTAGGTAAGTATTGACCGAAACGTTCTGAAACGCTTGCATAGTTCGCATTAATTTAATTAAATGTTGAACCTAATAAATAACTATAAAAAAAAATATTATTAAAATACAAACTATCTTCTTGTCATAAATATTTTAAAGTTATTATGTTGACTTACCTAAAGATTAACCGTTAGAAACCGTTCCGTGATAAATTATTATTACGAGATCGTAAAAAGATACCTATTATAATGTTACATAAAGGATTCATAATGAATATATCACATTAAAAAAAGACCTCATTTTTTGTTACAATAGTACAAACTCCATGGAACCTTAAAAACGTTTAAATTTGATTATTTTGGACTAAACCAAAAGGTACCACACATTTTGAATCGTTTGTGCATCACTTTTGTTATTTAGCTAAAACGTTCCAAACGCACTGGAACATTATTTCCAAGAAAAAAATACATTACATGGGTTTGTTAGAACGTTCCAAGATTATTGAGTCATTGTAATAAAATATTAATTATGAATCGTATTAAATAAAAACGTTTCAGACGGATAAATACATTCCATTTTTAATGAAACTACTTGATTGGTAAAAGTGTGGATTGGAACCTGCAGTGGGTATTATAAATAGAGAAATATTACACGAGGACTGGAATGTTTTTGCTAGAATGATGTAAGTGGTCAAAAAGGGTATACTGGTCACTTTATCGCAATTTTGAGTGACTTGTGTGTTGGAACGTTTTCGCATAACTACGTCTAGTTTAAACTACGCTTGCCGCGGTTGGTCCCTGGATAGGTGACAATCTTTACATAGGTACCAAGACCTCTCCGTGCCTCGAAAAAGACGTTAAGCCGTTGGTCCCGGCTGTCATTCGTGGATCATTGACAGTCGTTACGGGTCGTCAGAAGCCTGAAAGTCTGACAACCAGTCTTACCAAGGGGTATCGTATTACCCAGTAACTGGATTGTGGAGGTCAGATAGGCAGTCGCTCCATTTAAAATACTGGTATTCAGCTGCATCCGAGTTGGGAAAAGGCTCGGCATGTTATTATGATGATTTGTTCTCTGAAGCAGTATGTAGGTACCTACCTAGTTACAGTTGCCCAAAACGAAAAATTACAACAAATTACCGGACCCCAGCTTAGTCTCTATTGTTTTCTTTAATCTTGGCATGGCATTCGGCACGGGAATCGAACCAGCGACCATAAGTTTTCTTAGCACGTGAAACGAACCCTACGCTCCAAAGAAAGATCTGAAAAAACATTACACATTTCCAGAATAAGTTGATCTCGCACACAATGAGAGGTAGTAACGACATTGTAGATAACTTAGGTAGGTCTAGGTATATTTTGTTTGATTTAATAGAGAGCATGGCATTTCGAGTTTTTTGTCGTCCCCATAAGGTTATCACAATGATTAGGTACATATCTCTACACTTTAAGCTACCTAAGTACCTACCTATAAAATCTATCTATTTTAAATAAAAATTAAATATTAATTCGGTAAGCGCATCACTTGAGAAAATAAAAAATAGCAAAATCGGTCCAGCCAGGACCGATTTTGCTATTTTTTATTTTAAAATGTTCGAATTAGGCATACACAGAACAAAAAAATAGAAAGTTTCCAGTATTTAAAAACGGAACGTTCTTTAATCAACGGCAGTTTTGTATTTTGGACAGGACAACGTCAATATCGCTTTGTTCTGATAATCAATCTCTGAAACGTCGAACAGCTCTGTTTATTTTCACAATTTTAGCGCCAGTTTGGCACTTATTCAAAACCGCCATTCTCAGAATCGCTTTGAATAGGTACATCGTAAAGTTCATAAGCATTAGACGGTAGTACCTACGCATATAATTGAGGATGCATTTAACCTGGTGAGGCTAAACCAGCGCCGGCCCTGGGGAGAGCGAGATGAGTGGTCGCTCTAGGCGCAAGAAGGCAATGGGCGCGAAAAAGCCGAATGCAGAAAACAATTTCCAGCGCAAAATAAAATTTCGATGGCGCCTTTTGAGAGGCGTGGGAGCATTGTTGTCAGATCAGATTTTTAAAATTTTTACACCATTTATGTACTAATTTAATTGCAGCAGTAAAAGCTTTCTTAGTGTTAAAGCAGTAGGAATATACTAACTAGAGCTAGTTAATTTAATTTAAATTCAGTGAGTGTTGATAGTTCCAATAAAAGATGTTTGAATATTTGGGAATTATTATTTATTTATACTTACATAAAACTGACGTAGAATTTGGGTACGTGAAGTGAAAGCGTCGACCCAAGAGCGCCGAAAGACAATGGTGCCGATTCCCTTGTTCACAAACTAAATTAAATTTAAGTTCAGTGCATCTTTTTCTTTCTATTTCATTAAGAAAACGACAGAAGATAAATTATAGTTTAGTCGTGTCAAATTAATCAGTGCCTGTCACTACTATATACAAGTTCAGACGTGATTAAAAACTTGCCTACTAAAATTACGTCAATTTACGTCAAGCGCTGATTAATTTGACAGGACTAAACTAAAATGTATCTTCTGTCCTTTTCTTAATGAAATAGAAAGAAAAAGATGCACTGAACTTAAATTTAGTTTAGTTTTTGAACAAGGGAATCGGCGCCACTCTCGCTCTACCCTGATCAAGGGCTAGGGCCCGGCTGGAGGAAACCATGCCAATAATCGGCATAAAGTGGCAAAGAGCCAGTAATACTGGGAAAATGGAAGTGCATTTATTTACGTCACTACTTACGCGAACATCCAAATTACTGTTCTAAATGCAATAGATTATCTGTTTGTTTCGTGCGTTTTCAAACCTTATTTTAGGAACGGCTTTTAGTGAAATCATACGAGTAGCTCTACGGTTGATTGTATTTGCAGTACAAATTAATTGGTAATCTGGGAACAGCCCATGCTGTGGTTTAAATATTTGCCATACATAACACAACATAGCATCACGCCTGTATGGTTCCACAAAGGTTAAGCAGAGGACGTACCTATAGTACACCCACATTTGGTCACTTATGTTAAAGTCCCATGCAATAGGGAGCGATCCTATTGCCATCAACCGGGAACAAATCCAGACTCCGGGCTACTACTGAGAAAAACCTGATGGAAAAACCCATTAAAACTTTGCCCGACCTGGGAATCGGACCCAGGACCTCACGCTCAGCAGTACGCTTTTTTTTTTTGGCTGGGATATCATCGAAAAACTTCTCCCGCTCTGGGCGAAGCGGGAGGGTGTGTGCAGACTCTTACTGACTAAAACCCACCCGTATTCCTTCCGTTGCCTGTGTTGCGGGGGCCTCGGTGACCCATTAGTACCTTCCCGCGACTCAGCAGTACGCTTGCGACCACTAGACCAACGAGGCATTCATTTCTTATGATTGACCTTAGTTTAATAATTAAAAATGATATCTTTTTTTTTATTTACTTAAAGGAAGTCTTAGGAATGGTCCTGCGGGATTTCACCACCCATTAAAAATAAATATTCTTATTTCGCTTGCACCGCGGTATCAGAATAATCTCAATTACCCATTATTTTCGTGAAAAATAATTGCATGGCAACACTGAGCTAGATTACAATAAAACACAACTATTTTTGTTATAATAATTAAACGTTTTAATAGGTACTTACACAAAAATACAACATACAAAAATTCACAACATTAAATGTAGCTTATTTTATTAATTAATGGTGCCGATTCCCTTGTTCACCAACTAAACTAAATTTAAGTTCAGTGCATCTTTTTCTTTCTATTTCATTAAGAAAAGGACAGAAGACAAATTATAATGTAATCCTGTCAATTTAATCAGCGCCTGTCACCGCCTGTCTCTGACTGGTATGTAGTTATCTGTGCCTGTCACTACTCCATACAAGTTTAGACGTGATTGAACACTTGCCTACTAAAATTACGTCAATTTACGTCAAGCGCTGATTAATTTGACAGGACTAAACTAGAATTTATCTTCTGTCCTTTTCTTAATGAAATAGAAAGAAAAAGATGCACTGAACTTAAATTTAGTTTAGTTTGTGAACAAGGGAATCGGCACCACTGACTCATTACATTTTAACATGGCAGGTCAAGCCAAATACGTTTTTAACCTAGATGGTTTAGAGTAAATTGTTACAAAATGATTTTATTATTGTACAGTCGACAAGGGACATAAGTAAACAGACAGAGTACTATTTTCTAAACATAATAAAAATTAAAGCAGCTTTTTGTGTCTGTGTGGCCGCGTTGTTCTTCTAAACTACGCAACGGGTTTTTATGCGCTTATCACCATTATTTAGAGAATTTATTCCGGGCGGTTTATATGTATAATGCATTAATATTAAACTTACATATATAATAAAGAAATCTCATGTTTTTTCAAGTCGTACAACCGTGCGATGCGCATGGATGGGTAGCTGGTACTATATAAACAATTACTTTAATTAATCCCTTGTAATGCGTGGGCTAAGTGGTCAAACCTTTGTTATAGTTTGTCGTACATAGTGTATCTTTTGTTGTTTCAGTTTTCATGCACATAAAAATAATGATCTTTTTGTCTCCGTACCGAGTTCAGTGGTGTGGTATATATCACAAGACTATTTTGTTGTCTGTTGCTGTACAAACAAACTGACCTAATTTTATTAATCAATAAGTAATTTAGGTGTACAAAGTCTTATTTAATAGGAACATTTTATGTATTCGCCAGTCATGATTATAAATTGGCCTGTCCTTTGCTTATTTTATTTTTTTTTGCATAAAAACTTAGCTTAAGTTAATTTGTTTTACTTACAAAACATTAGTTTAAAAATATTTAGCAACAAAACTGTAGCACCAATTGCCGGGTACCTATACTTTGGTAAAAAAATTGCCGCCCTAATGTACGCAATGCAACATGAAATGTAACAACAACTAGGCAAATTTGTTACATTTCATGTTATATTTCACCAATATTATATACCCGGCATAATATTACATATTGTATAGTCACTCATTTGTACCCAGCGTAATACAACATAATTATAAGGCACGACTGTATGTATAACACTTGAATTACCTCTATAAAATACATTTTTTATCTTAGTACAAAATGTACAAATCACCAGTCTTGTGCGTTGTTTATTTATTTATAGGAACAGATAAAGCTGGTATGAAGGCACAGAGTAAAACGGACAGAGGGTAAGCTTCATACAACCGCGCTATGACAGGTACACTACTACAAGCACGAGGCGCGTGTGTGCGGGCAACTCTGTCCGTTTACTCTATGATGAAGGTTTCCAAAATGTTTCGACGACATTCTCTGTTGAAACGCAGTTATTCCTAGTTCCTATGTGTTTTTTGCATATATTTCAGTTTTTCTAATAAAGGTGTTTTAGCTATTTTTGTAGCCGGCAACTTGCTACTGCAGAATATGTTCAGTCACGAGCACTAATACGTATACACTTACCAAAATACAAAAGCATTTTTTCGTGGAATAACGACTGCTACATTGAGGTAAGACCTATTTCATAATAGCTTGCTTAAAATTACAATCAACACAGTACGAGAAAATAACTTTTAAAAGTTGTTAAGTGTATACCTACATATTACTGCTTGTGACTGTACCTGAAGACTTAAGGCTTCTACATACCGGCGCGACTTGTCGCGCGACGCGTCGCGACACAAAGGCACCGCCTGTAGCGCTACACGCGGTGTCTTTGTGTGGCGTCGCGTCGCGCGACAAGTCGCGCCAGTATGTAGGAGCCTTTATCGTAAATAGTTCTTATAAAAGCAGGCGGCGCTCTATTTCAATAAAAAAATATAATAGAATAATATAATATAATTTTACGAACAAGACATGATTTTACGCGATAAATATTTAAGTTTAACAAAGCAAACAGCATAAGTAATTACTTAAACTACAATAAACCTAGTGCCTCATCCACGACAGCCCAAATTGAGTACCAAGAGAATTAGAAGATTAATCTTGCTTTCCAATGGACTTTAGTAATCTATATAATAGTTTATTAACTTGATTATCGACTCGTAGACCAGTTCTTTAGCTTAAGGCCTTTTAGAAGTCAGACACATTTTCGTCATCGTTTTATGCGAATAGGTATATTTATTGTCTCATAAGTACATTTATTACAGAATTAAAGTAAAAAAGCATCTCGCAAAAATAAATATTATCTACAATTTAGTCATCGCAACCACCCCCACCTGAATCACAACCACCCCCACCTGAATCACAACCACCCCCAGAATCGAACCCTCCGCCGCTGTCACAGGTTGAAGTATCGTGGCTACTGGTGTGATGGGTGCCCGAGTCGTGATGGCTACTCGAGTGATGCGTGCCCGAGTCGTGATGGCTACTCGAGTGATGCGTTCCCGAGTCATGATGGCTACTCAAGTGATGAGTGCCCGAGTCGTGGCAACCACTCGGGTGATGCGATTGGTGCCAGCTTGAAAGATGCTTTCCCGAGTCGTGGCAACCACTCGGGTGATGCGATTGGTGCCAGCTTGAAAGATGCTTTCCCGAGTCGTGGCAACCACTCGGGTGATGCGATTGGTGCCAGCTTGAAAGATGCTTTCCCGTGTCGTGATGACCACTCATAGGAAGCGTTGCCGAGTCATGAGCACTCTTATGCTGAGTTGAGGAGTCTTTTGCGGGCTCGCTATGATGATTGCCAACTCCTACATGCATTTCTTGCGCCGAAAGACTAGTTATACCCCAATCATCGTTGTTATCCGTAGTGTTGTCATAGTAACTGCCTCCAGAGTTCTTATATCTTTTGTCTTTGCTCCTCTGCTTCCTCTTCCTGGGTTTATCTTCACAACAGTAGTTCAAGTAAAACGCACAGCAATCACAACAACTTTCGGTACAATTTTGTATACCCTGGCAACACATTGATAGAAGTGTGCACACGAATAAACAACATCCTTTTTTGTTTCTTGTGTGGATACAGCAATCGTCGTGTTGCTCGCTGTCTATTCTGTGTACCCTAGGTGGGTTATCTGCACCATTGCCCTCTTGCATTGCCGTCGGTTGATACGGCGATGTAGCTGACGGCTGGGATGATATCACATGAGACATTTTATAGTTTCTTTGGAACTGTACTTAATTTATTCTACGTCTGTACCTACCGTCTGGCCGCTCCCGACCCAAAACATGACGTAATCGGTCGAAATATCCTGTCTTGTTTCGTAAATAGTGGGTTTATTAATATTATGGCGATATATCACATTGTACACTCACAGTTTTTATTAAAAGTCCTTTGATAAACTCCAACGTCAATCTTGTTTACTTTTTACGTCACTAAATAAACACGTTCATCAAAACGGCAGCCTTCAAAACTGGTAAACAATGTCACTTTGTCCTTCAAGGCTTAAATAAAGTATTGAGAACACGTATTTCAATTAATTCGTTATTCTTAACGTATTGTTCGACACTGAGGCACAATAATACTGAACGAGAATAGCCACGCTACGGTCAACTAATACAAGTTATCGTGGCACTCACACATTAAACCAACGAGTGCCAACAACTGTCTCATGTCTGTAGTAATAATCACTAACACTGTGAAACGGTCTGACTCATGCCACGGAATACACAAGACTGCATTCGATTTTACCAAATGTGTTGGAGAATCGACTAGTTTTGTAGTGGGTACTTATTTACCACATGTATTTATTGCAGTTGAGGAATGGAATAAGGTACCTGTCTGCTTACCTACTTGATAACTTGGAAGTGCAAGACCAGCAAAAAAAATCGTATTTACTCGTAATCTATTTATAAATCAAAATTAAATACTGTTCGTTGGTAAGCGCATCACTTGAGAACGGTTGAACCGATTTGGTTATTTTTTGTTTTAAAATGTACTTAATAGTCCGAATTAGGGATGTTGTGTTGTGTTGTTGTGGGTGTTGTTGTGGATTTTTTGTGGCTCACATCCGAGGATGCGGATCTTAAGTTTTTTTAAGTGATCCGTCAAAGCGGCAAGGCGAAATTTAACATTTCTTACTTTTGTTGTTTCGTTGTATGTTGATCATAATTCAATTCGCGGCAATTATAATAAAATAATTAAAATTATTGAATCAGTTAAAAATCAATAAAGCTCTCGAAATTATGTGTTTCGCGAAACATGAGACGTATTTCGTGAAAATGTGACGATTTAGATCTATATTGATGATTAATTTCCATTTTGTTGATTATTATTTTACTTATATTCACCCTTTTCTACCACATCTGCATCCGCATGAGCTCCACAGTGATTCATGCGGATACGGATGTGGATGCGGAGGTTAAAATAATTGCGGGAGCTCCTCAATTGCGGATGCGGATGTGAATATCCGCAACATCCCTGGTCCGAATGAAGTGTTTAGGGAAAGAAAAGTTTGCAAAAATCGCCCGCAAAACTCAAGAAACACGGAAAGTGCTTTTTTATAAGGGATTTTGAATGAACTATTGAAATTTCGACAGGACACGTCTGTCGGGTCAGATACAGTGCTAAACATTTATTTGCCGTAATTAATTTATATACAATGATATATTCAATATTCCCATAATAATAAAATATTAATGATGATATCTTTTGACGTGACGACATAGGTATCTGTGGAATGCAGTTTGCGTATAGCAGCTAATTGGGCTTCATTTAGAACAATAAAGCTTCTTAGTCATATTCATACTGTAGCGCAAATTGCATTGATAATCGAGCAAAATGTGGTAATTTAAAAACAACGCTTGCAATACTGAAATCAAAACGTCAAAATTAAGGTCATTGCTCTTATCGCCTCTGCTACTGCTATAAGTTTAATTCAACGCGCGATTGTATCAAAATCTATAAATAGTAGGTATTATTATTTATGAGTAGGTTCAAACTCGAGCTTGATAACTATTTTGAAAAAAAAAACTATATATAGCAAACTACATTTTATGCTTTATGTTGTTCACATTGACGCTCATACGTACTCATTAATGAAAGAGACATAAAAATAATATTTTTTTCTTTAAAAAATATTAGTTATATTTTCCAATTAATCACACATTAAGACATTGATTGTAGGTACGTGATATGTTTATAATAGGCAGGCTAGATAGACACCATCATTCATCACCTTTTTATTACACTTAGTATTATAGTTAGACCTGAGTATTATGTTAGACCTAAGTTCATACTAATAAATAACATTGACTTCTAGTCAAATCCGCCACCACAACCCCCAGAGTCCGCCCTCCGTCAAAACCACCCCTACAGTGAAAATCACCAGTATGTTGACTGTCACCAGCTTCATGAGTATCACCGTCACCAGCACGATTACGGGCCGAATTTCCCAACATTCTCCAATCATGGTTGTTGTCTGCTAAATAATGATCACCTCCTGAGTTAGACAGAAAAAAGTCCTCCGCCTTCCGCAGCCAGTCTGTCCCAGCCACCTTTTTAAGGTCGTCGGCCCATCCAGCTAGGGGCGTTCCACACTACGCATGCCGATACGCGGTCTCCACTCCAGAACTCGTCTGCTCCACCGGCCATCGGTCCTTCGACACATATGGCCAGCCCACTGCCACTTCAGCTTGCTGACTCTGCAAGCTATGTCGGTAACTCTGGTTCTCTTCCGGATAACTTCATTTCTGATCATAAGATCAGAGAAGAAGCTCGAAGTTTCTCTGAAGGATAACCTTCAAAGAAACTCCGAGCATAGCCCTCTCCATGGCGCGCTGAGCGACCTTGAATTTGTTAACCAACCCGACTGTCAGTGTCCACGTTTCGGCACCGTATGTAATAACGGGCAGGACGCACTGCTTGAAGACCTTAGTCTTCAAACACTGCGGGATTGGCGACGAGAAGACTTGACGAAGTTTTCCAAACGCTGCCCAACCCAATCAGATCCTCCTGTCAGCTTCTTTCTCAAAGCCGTGTCTACCGAGTTTCTCTGTTTCACCCTAATTTTGCAAATGTGGTGGCCTTTGACCTGTAGTAGGATAAACATTAACGGTAGGTGTTTTCTAACTGAAATTCCATTATTTGAGTCACAAACACCGAGGGCACTTTACTTTGTGTAAATTATTTCATCACCACTGCTCTCAAAACGGTTAAGAAAAACATCCATTCGAAACCAAATATTCAAAGACATGCGTACTCCACCAACTCGCACTGGCCCCGCCTGGTGGATGCCCACTCCCTGTCACAGATAGGAGGCCTGTGTCCCAGCAGTGGGAACATTATAGGCTGATTACGCTACACACACCTATAGTAAGTATTTACCTGTCCGAATAAAATCACAAAGCCACATTTGCATCTTGAAAATCCCAGTATTAGTAATAGCTTAATTTCCTTATGCCTCATAACTTGGTTATTACCTGCTGTAGTCTTTGACGTCATATTATTTTCCCGTTAGCCGTTCGAAACCACAAATTGTTTGTGAATCTATTTCGATCGCCCATTCTTGTGGCATCAAAATAATAGTAGTTATGCGAACACAGTCTCGCGAGCACAAACTTTTTTGCAACAATTAGTACCTATACCAGCCGATTTCACTGGTAGAAATCTAAGTGAGAAATTTTGAGGTGCTATTCTGCTTATCACGCCGAAGACCTCAAGACCGAAGACTCATCAAATCTTCAACAAATTTCTATGAGACACGGGTCGATCGATCAGGAGCTACGCTTGCCGCGGTTGGTCCGTGGGTGGGTGACCATCTTTACATACCAAGATCCCTCCGTGCCTCGGAAAGCAGGTTAAGCCGTTGGTCCCGGCTATCATTTGTAAATCTTTGACAGTCGTTACGGTTCGTCAGAAGTACGAAAGTCTTACAACCAGTCTGACCAAGGGGTATCGTGTTACCCAGTGACTGGGTTGGGGAGGTCAGTTAGGCAGTTGCTCCATGTAAAATACTGGTTTTCAGCTGTAAGACTGGAAGCCGACCTCAACATAGTTGGGAAAAGGCTAGGCAGATGAATGGTTATACTAGATATGTAGGTACTAGTATAGCTATGTCGTGTGTACCTATGCTCGTTAAATTTATTTAACGTTCAAAATGTGTGATGTTTTCCTGTTCTAAACTAGGCATTCATTAATTACCTACCTATTGCAGTGTGCTCTAATAGATGAAATTAGAACGGTTTATGCCAAAGGTATTTGTATTATGTACTTGACATAGTTGCCTTGGTTTTACGTAGGTACATACGAAATAGTATACTTACCTACCTGCTGTAATGCACGTAGGTACTAATTGCTTTGTTCTCTAGGTGCCTGCTTAGTCTTTCGTGCTTGCCAAGAATATACTTTTGTCTATGTTTAAGATTAATATTTTGTATAAAAGCTATTCGTTGCTGATGCTGACCCATAGGCATTGATTTTCCAAATATTTTATTTTATTAAAATATTAAAAATATAATAGCTTGATTAGTCATTCATTAGACTCCGCCCATATAACAATTATGTACTATTGGCAAAACTTAAGCATGCTCACTTAAGAAAATATTTCTCCGGTAAGCGCAGCTAGCGACAGACAAACCCCTTCCTGGTTTCGTCCAATTAGAGACAATATGCATTTGTGTGAGTATAGGGTATGTAACAAAAAATGTACAGATTATAGATGCTGGCGGGAAAAATTCCGAATCATTCCCGTCGAATACTTCGGAAGTATTCCGAAATATTCTGAAACTTTGGGAATATTTCAATTGTCAAAAAAAAACCGGGAAAATTGTATTAACCTATTAAAAGTCACTGTACTCGATTGAGTACAGCGTAACGACGTAAAATAATAAGGTGTATCACTTAAAATTTACAAGATCTGTAATTTACACTTCGGGATAAGGCTGTACTCAATTGAGTACAACATACTTTAATAGGTTAACAGTAATAAAAACAGAACGGATTTCAATAAAGTTCCGTCTTTATTGAAGTTGGTTCTATGTTCTAAGATTTTATTGAAGAGGTTGGTTTGAGGTGCTCCGGCTTCATTGAAGTTGGTTCTATCTTTTTACTTAAATATTTTTATCTCAACATTTGTTTATGTCACGTATACATATAGTGACTATAGTCCGTCTTATGAAAGCGCGACCTGAGAAAAAGAGGTTAAAAACAAAAAATTTGTATGTGGTATTACTAACTAGTAGGAGAATTATTTCTTGACACTTAATTTTTTTTTGTTTCCTACAATTGCGGCTGAATAATGTTGCCAATTAAATTAATAAAAAAAACTCCATGTCGCGCTTTCATTAGACGCACCCTAGTAATATTGTTCTAAAAACTGCATCAAAAGCGGTTTAACGCGAGATAATCGCGGACAAACATACACACCTACATACGGTTCAAACTCATAACCTCCTTTTTATTGAAGTCAGTTAATATATATCAAAACCTACTCCTAAGTATAGCAAATAGGTACTTTTCTGAAAACCGCATCAAAACGTGTTTGCTTGCAAGGTTTGCCTTTCTTTGTTTTTATTGACTTTTATACGCGATATGTAGATAAGTAGGTACCTAATGATTAATACATATCTATGTGACTCGCGAATACTCGGGATGCGAACAGAAGAGCTATAAACAAACTAATCAAAAACATAGGTATCCCTTTTTCAAAAAACAAATCAAATATGCTCGGTGGTTTTTTATTCCACAACTAAGTACCTAACATTTAGAAAAAGAGCATTTGCAAAAATAGCACAAAGAAATAAAAATCCTGTTAATCGCAGGATAACATATTTACCTATAAAAATATCAACATAATATTATTATACTTAATCAATCATATTTATAATAAAATATACATTTATATTTTACTTACTTATGTGCCACTGAAAAATAAATTCACCCACCACACAACAAAATAAACACGATTATTCCTGAATAATTCGGTCGAAATATTCCGCGGAAACATTCGATTGCGGGGTATGAATCTTTCTCCGCGGGCGAAAACTTCCGGGGAGCATCTCCCCTCTTACCGCACCCCGCACCGCCATCGCCTGCATCACCGCTAACAAAGAGTTTCAAATAAATGTCACTAGATGGCACGACATTTATTGATCTATGATTGAAGTGTAATTTCAAAGTTTTTGTTGACTTTTATAAGGTTTATTCATACATAATCAACAAATAATAATCATAATCACACCAAATTATGTAACAATAAGCTCTTAGTACAAATTTCAAAGATGATTGGAATGCACAATTAATATTTATACCAGTAGATGGCGCTGTATTTAATTTCAAAGGTTAACATCTCGATTTTTTAAATTTTGTTTTGTTTAATAATATCACTGATAATAGGAGTAAGGAGTACGTAGCAGCAGTACAAAAGTACAGTGTGCTTTTAACGTCATCTATTCGGAATAAAAGTATAATGTAACCCTTCTTGCAAAGTCGCTACTAACACCATCTATTGGGAACGAACGCGATTGATGTACAAAAACAGCTAGAATTGCCAGATGAAATCTGCTCTTTACGTCGCTTCTTTGTATGGGATGAGGCATCTGTATGCTAGTATCGATGCAAAATACGATATTTCAGCAAAAAAAATAAAAATTTCAATAAAATTCATTTTGAATAATTCCAAACTTTCCCAGAAGTATTCCGGAATTATTCAGAATTTTTCAGAAGTTTTGCAACTATAGTACAGATACAAGTGTGCTATTTTGGTCACCCACTACACTCGAGCCGGTATTACTCCGATAAAGGAGCCAAGTGTGTAATGATCAATACACACGCATTTCATACGACGGTTTTCAACCTGAGAGGAATAAAACAGACTTGTTAGTAGTTTCGTAGGCTGCTAGGTATTTCTCCCTAGTTTTTGGTGGCAACAGGCTGTCACTCGCGTTTCGTGCCTCGATTAGTACACTTCTGGACACATCTATTGGCCCACCTTGTATTTTCAGTTTCGTTTGGTCCTAGCTAAAATTTTATATTAGGTCGAGCAAAAAGTTTTTATGCAGTTTTGAACCTGGCACATTCACAATTTCATTCAATAGTCTTTTTTTGAATTTCGAACACAGAATTTAAAGAAACAAAAGACAATTTGGAGCCTGTTTGTTGATATCAAACAATCGAATACTAAGAAAATTTGGTTTTATTGGTTTACTTGGATTTAATTCTTGAAAAAGTGATTGATATCTTTGGTTTTGCAACAAACATTACTTATTCTTAACATTAAGGTGAGGTTCTATCAATAATCTATGGATACTTCACCTGAAGTCGCCGCCCAAGCTGTGGCACTTATTCAGGCCGGACACAGCCAAAGAAACGTGAGTGCTCAACTTAATTTAAGTCGATCTGCGGCCCGAAATGTTTATCGGAGGTACCTAGAGACTGGCGGCTTTGTTCGTCGCCAAGGAAGGCCACGATCTCGGGTCACAACTGAAAGGCAGGATCGATTCATCGTGACGACCAGCTTGAGAAATCGTCACCTTACCTCCATTGAGATACAAAACCAACTTCGCGACTTCCACGGAGTATCTGTGAGCGCTCGAACTGTCCGGAGAAGGTTAAAAGAACGCGATATGGTACCACACAAGCCAGCTAATGGGCCCAAACTAACGCGAGCCCACCAAACAGCGCGCCTTCATTTCGCACGCAGTCATTTAAATTGGACACAGCAAGATTGGAGCCGTGTACTCTTTTCTGATGAGTCTAAAATTGTGTTACATGGCAATGATGGAAGGAAGAAGGTCTACCGACGTAAGAGAGAGCGTTTCGTACAATGCTGCTTTGAAGAGAGGGTTGCTTATGGCGGTGGCTCATGGACTGTCTGGGGCGGTATATCCGCGAGCGGCAAAACTCAACTTGAGGTTGTTACAGGACCACGGCTGCCAACATTAAATGCTGAAAGGTACATTCGTGAGTGCTTAGAACCTCACGTGATACCATACGCGGACTATGTGGGTTCAAATTTCCTTTTTATGCATGATAATGCAAGAGCCCATGCGGCCGGCATCGTCAGGGAATATCTTCGGGATGTGAACATCACAGTTATGGACTGGCCAGCCAGAAGCCCAGACATGAACCCCATTGAGCACATGTGGGACGAGCTAAAAAGACGTGTTAGGGCTCGTCAGCCAGTTGCCCAGACGATGCAGGAGTTGAAAACTGCCATAGAAGAGGAATGGGAGATGATCCCTCAAAATTTCATAGAGCGGTTGATAAACTCTATGCCTAATCGTATGAGAGCTGTTGTAGATGCCCATGGAGGCAACACGCGTTATTAAATTAAACCTTTATTTGATAAAACATGTTTTTTATTCAAAAATCAATTGCCTTTAACAAGGCGCATATCCGACTTGTTAGGCGTAGCTCCATGTCGTATGGTATTCTGAATTCAAATTTAAAACAATACGATCGAAAAAGATGGTAAAATGTATCAGGTTTAAAACTGCATCAACAGTTTTTGTTCAATCTAGCAATCATATTTCGGTAGGGGCCATCGAAACCTAAACTCTAAGGTGGGCCAATAGATGTGTCCAGAAGTGTATTTCCTGGGGGGTTAAATCTACGTGTTGCTCCTCACTCTTCTTTCCTACTTGAAGTCAACATTTTTGATAATAATAATTAACCACAATGAAAACGTACTTATGGATAATGGCGACCTGGTTTTGTTTCTTCAGCGCGCCGCGCTAGCAATTCGCGCGCAGGTATAAATAAAGGCACTGGCAAAACGCTAAACAGCCAATATAAAAAATATAATAAACACAAAATAATGTTTTGAATAAGCAAATTATTAGTATGTAGTGAAAAATATACGAGTATAATTTTATGAAACGATGGTAATTTTGATGATTGATTTATCATAAGTAACCTAAAATAGTTTATTTATTCACAAAAATATTCATTGTAATTAGATATAAAAACTTTGCGGAGATTAATGATTGATTGATTGGAAATAAATGTAAAGTAAAAACACTACTGTATAATAAGCTGAATTATGAATCTAAATGCGTTGCCATAAGAGTCACTTTTCAAGCAAGTGTGTTGAAGAAATATTTCGTCATTTTTTGTAACTGTATTTTATGATCCTTCTATTATGCCGTCCTATTGTTTAACCGGATGTTCTGACGTTCCCACTGAATAACAATGGTACTTAGATAATGAACTTATTTTTTAGCAGTTGCAAAAGTTGTGACAGCAATAAACAAAAACTCTGATAAGTTTGTTTGTTTGTTTGTTTGGGTTTGTTATCAGAGTTTTTTGTTATGTTTTTGTTATCAGAGTTCAAATACTACTGTAATTTTGCTATTTCAATCAAAACAGCAATAAAAGAAAAAGGCACCAAATGTTGTCAATTTCTAACAAAACTACGTAATTTGCTTCTTTTTGGGGTTCTGTAGTCAACAAGGAACCCTTACAGTTTCGCCATGTCCGTCTTGCTCTCTGACTGTCTGTCCTCGGCTTAGTTCACAGACTCAGTACTAGAAAGCTGTAATTTGGCATGGGTATACATATTAATGAACTGAGATAGGAGCCTTTTGGCCTCGTACAGGACTTCGTTTTTATTTTAATTTAACTTTGTTTTTTTTTAATGTTTCTATGAGTGTTTTTTAGTTTAATTTATGATCTCCTGTGCGAGTCCCAATAAATACTTTTTCTTTCTTTCCTAATCACGCCAACAAAGTGGTAAACTGTAATCTTGAAAAAAATGTTTTTTTAGGGTACGTTCCTTGCACATAAAGTGGGGATGATATATTTTTTTGTATATTTTTTTTCTCGTCTATCCCATAGTGTGGGTGTATCGTTGGATAGACCGTTCAAAGATATTGCTGATTTGTGAAAACTATTTTCGATTCAGGGATCCGTATGCATACAATTAAGCTTTAAAGTGCTCATTTTTGATAGTCAAATGTCCCCCTCCCCCTGCCAGATTAATGGTTGATTTTGGATATGTGAAAAAAAATATGGCAGTAGTACCTATATATAATGAAATAAATAGGAAAACTATCACAGCTAAGTAGGCTTTACAAGTTTACGAGTAATAACTCGTAAACTTGTAAAGCCTACTTTTCCTATTTATTTCGTTCGCAATTCTCCAACTGAAAATGTAAGTTGGTCGACTATTGTCGACCAACTTACATTTTCAGTTGGAGAATTGACTGTGACGTATATCGATGAACATGTTTTTTGACTACAATGTTAAGTTTGTTTTTGAGATAAATTTATCTTAACTTTGGAACCTTTCATTGTGTGTGGTCCGACTCGCACCTGGCTGATTTTTTATATTATTGTTTCCAAGTTTAAACACATTTAAATGTAGTTATTTACTTTGCAATAGTACTGCACAAGTGACACCTCACGCTGATAAAACACAAAAGATGACAATATAAACATTTCATAGCTTTATGCGGTGCCTGTTAACGCGCCTAGCGCGTTCGCTGCGATTTGTCTGGTGGCATCGCATAGGACATAGCGAAAATTGGGGAGGCAGTGAAAGTGTTAATAAATAACTAAATTTATAGACCCGTCAGAGGAGGCCATGTGTCGGAGAGAGTTAAATATTATAGTGGATAGAATAGACATGATTTTTGTTGTTTGACATTCCTTATTCTAAATTATTATATTTATGTGGAAATATTTTATTATTGATACTAATTAAATATAGCAATACCAATAATACATTTTCTAAACCAAACGGAAGATATGAGTACGAAATTACTTCTTGTCAACAATAATAATTCATAGAGCTCTCGCTGGCCGTGCCTATTAAAATATCTCACAAACAAGTGAGCATAGCCCGCGCCTAGTGTGAGTGTCACACTTCTATACATAATTACACTAATACGAACACGACTAAAATAGGCTTCGTGCATCCCATTGGTCAAAACGCTTGCATCGGGCGATCGAGTCGTGAGCTGTGCTATACGATTATCGCCTTAGAGGTGAGCATGCGGAACTTTGGCCGATAGTACAATGGATGTTTATAAATGGCCAAGACTTATAGATCTAATAAAAAAACCGACCAAGTGCGAGTCGGGCTCGCGCACGAAGGGTTCCGTACCATTATCTATAAAAACGGCAAAAAAATCACGTCTGTTGTATGGGAACCCCCTTAAATATTTATTTTATTCTTTTTTTTTGTATTTGTTGTTATAGTGGCAACCGAAATACATCATCTGTGAAAATTTCTACTGTCTAACTATCACGGTTCATGAGATACAGCCTGGTGACAGACGGACAGACACGCACAGCGGAGTCTTAGTAATAGGGTCTCGTTTAACCCTTTGGATACGGAACCCTAAAAATTGACAATTCTTTATGTACTATAACTTATGTTGTAAAATATAAGAATCAACTCTTGAAACTCGTATAGGTCGAGATTTAGACCACACTTGACTTTACTTTGCTAAGTTTGCTAATACTAATATGAACTATATACACACTTTTAATGTTCATATCCCTTTAAGCGGACTCGGTCAAGTGTAACGTTTCATATGAAATGCTAAACTTATAATTAGGCCCGTGTTAAAGAACCGCACGCAGTAACGTTTCATACGAAATGCTAAACTTATAATTAGGCCCGTGTTAAAGAACCGCACGCAGTAACGTTTCATACGAAATGCTAAACTTATAATTAGGCTTGTGTTAAAGAACCGCACGCAGTAACGTTTCATACGAAATGCTAAACTTATAATTAGGCCCGTGTTAAAGAACCGCACGCACTCAAGACTCAAGCATTACTTAAGATTAGTTTCAATTCAACCAAGCAAATGGCTAGTTTTAAGCAATGCTTGAGTTTTTGCTGGGGTTCAGTAATATAGGCCTTAGCAAAGTAAAGTCTAAGTAGTAAGTAAGAAATAACGGCGCTGACAATGGTATCGATTTCCTTGTTCACAAACTAAACTAAATTTAAGTTCAGTGCATCTTTTTCTTTCTATTCTTTTTATTGCTTTCAAAAAAATATTCCCTGAGACTGCGTATCTCGCGGTTGTGGAGGGTCTTCGCAATTTAACAAGCCTCGACCCCCGCACTTCCGCGGGATGTACAGTCTCATCACCCATGATCGTGGGTGATGCATCCGGTTTGCGGTCAACAGTGTACTGACCCTCCTATCCAGGGCGTCGAGTTCGGTCTGAGTCCATTTGAGTATGCCGAAAGAGTACATCAAAACCGGCATGACCCAACTGTTGAAGGCGCGCACCTTGTTTCCGCCTGAAAGAAGACTAATTACTACCTTCTTCAGGCGGCCAAAAAAGCGCTCCTTCAACGATTGCTTCATAGCAGTAACGGTGATGCCTAACGCTTCCGACATACCCAAATACTTATAGCTTTCGGATGAGGAGAGGGATCTAAGGTGTATGGAATCCGAAAGTTGAATTCCCTCGGATTCCATAATTTCCCCGCATCACATGCATTGGACTGCACATTGGTCCACACCAAATTCAATTCTGATGGCACCACTGAAAGTTTCAGTTACCTTCAGTAGCTCCATCAGTCGGAATTTGTTGGTGCAAAGAGTTTCAAGTCATCCATGTAGAGGAGGTGAGATATGACCTGACCACTTCTCCGCAACCGATAGCCTAGACCTGAATCCTTCAGCTGTGTGCTTAGAGGGTTCAGGGCTAAGCAGAACCAAAGTGGACTCAAACTGTCGCCCTGAAATCCCTCATATCATATCATTTCCCTGGATCTGTCAACATCCTGGATAGCGAAGGACTGTCCTCCATTGCCCCATACACGACTCAACGAAGGTGCGTAGAGTTGTATCTATCTTGTACAACTCCAGCACCCTCAGGAGCCATGTATGTGGCATCGAGTCGTAGGCCTTCTTGTAATCTATCCGAATTATTATTATTATTAAGCAGATGATGACGACTCGTCAATTGATGTAAGACATCAGGGGTGCTACTGACATGTTCGGTCGGTTCATTTAGAACGATAAAGCTTCTCAGTCATATTCATACTGTAGGGCAAATTGTGTAGTTAATCGAGAAAAATGTGGTAATTTAAAAACAAGGCTTGCAGCACCGAAATCCATATGTCAAAAACAAGGTCATTGCTCTCATCGTCAAAATAAAAGCACCACGAAATCCAAATTTGTTGTATGGAAATCTATTAAATTAAATACTAATAGTAATAATCTGGGTTCACAGTCGAGTTACATGAATATTTTGCAACAAAACTATAGCATCTATGTTTTATGCTTTACATAGATGCGTTGTTCACATTGACCCTTATGTCCATAACCATAGGATTCATTATACAATTTTAATAATGAACAACATATATTTTTTATTTTCATTTACAAATATGAGGTACAGTCGGCAGCACATAAGGTTATACTAAACTGTCAAATTTCTCCAAATGATTTAAAACCATAAAATGTTCATGGTTAAGTTCAAAATCGAATGAGAAAATTAGACTGTGGTAACTTGATGTGCTGGCGACTGTACTTAGGTTTATTTTTGTAAACACACAGTATGTATGTAGATAGGATATGTTAAAATCGTCTTAGGCAAAAAGGCAATGTACTCAATTTCATAAATGATTGTACAGTTCATTTGTACCTTCATTTATACACACACACACACACTTACACCCCCACACATAGACTCACCCACGCACATTACCCCACATCATTCCACGTTTTTCTCAATCATTCCCACTCTTTCTGTCTTTCACTTGTTGACAATACATACAAATGTTATGAAATGGGGGGCCTGGAGATCTATAGTACAGGCCTCGGCTTAGTTTAGACTCCAGATCTCCCACAAATTACTAATTTTTCGACAATTTATCTTGTCAACTTTATACCTTGATGTAATTTGTGGAGATGAAATAAACAGATTTTATTTTTTTTTTTATTTTTAATTTCATGTCATACATGTTTCTTCTTTTCGTGTCTGTGGTGTCTATCAGGATCCCAGGCCAGGACCGAAATATTTAAAAAAATATATTTAGCAGAGTAGGCCGCACGTCACTGGTAACAAAAGCAGTATGCCTTTGTTTGTTTGTTTTGCTCGACTTGGCGGTCCACCAAGTCCGCCAAGTCCAGCTTATATATATACAGGTTGAAATTGAAAACTTGCGACAAACTGAAATGGGACATTGTATACATCATTATTAACAACTTTTACTAAGGGACCAAAGCTGTAATCCCAAAAAAAAAAATCTGCTTTTCCTACATTTTGATGAGGTATTGCGAACATAAATGTAGGGGACAGCAGTTTTTTTTTGGGATTGTAGCTACCAAAGCTAAATATTTCGGTCCCTTAGTAAAAGTTGTTCATAATGATGAGTACAATTTCCCATTTCGATTTGTCGCATGTTTTCAATGTCACCCTGTATATATAAGCTGGCCTCATTTTCTATAGATAGGTAACCGTACTACGCTAGCCCATCTCGAGGTCATTGTTACCACCAATGTGTGGCCGACTGTACAGACCTAAATCATCATTCATCGTCTTTTTACACTTATATAGTTGGTATTATTTGTAAGACGTATAGTTAGCTACCTAATTACGGTCAAAAACATACAAAAGTAATAATAACGCTGTCTTCTAGTCCAATCTACCACCACCCCCACAGTCTCCCCTCCACTAAAACCATCCCCACTGCCTCCTCCTTCGCCAAAATAACACAGCACTGTTCCCCCCCTCCATCAAAACTACTATCATTAACATGCTGATGGGTCGATTTCAAATTTGGGGCCAAAAGCATATATTTTCATTTATTTCTCATGGTGTAGAATTTATCGTAACTAAAATTATTTTAAATCATGTAGTCTTATGAGACGTCCAAACGCCAGTTACAACGAATCTTTTATAATTGTAAATTAAAAAGATAGATCTAAAACTAGTACCTATTTCTCATTAGTGTTAATGCTCCAAAGTCTTATTTTTTCTTAATCTTTCTAAAAAACGAAATAACGCGTCGAGGAAATTCAAATTTTATCGTGGTACTTTTAAGTATATACTTCAAAGATGAATAATTAGATATTAAAAACAATACTGGGTATAAAAAAAATGTTCTTTTTTAGCTTTCTAAAACTGTTTCATTTTAAAGTATAATTTGTGTGATCGTAACAAAATGCACCAGTAAATAGAATTCGTCCCTGATTTACCCGACCTTTACCCCGCGCGCATCCCGTGTGCTCAGTCGTGACCGAACGCGCGTGCTCGTCAGTTGTGTGTGGCGTTATTTTAAGAGAAATTCCAAATTTCAGGTAAGATTTTGACTTTTGTAACAAATTTATATCATTAGTGTTTTGTCACATATCGTGCTTAGTTAAATGTGTTTTTTGTTTTTGATTTGGCTGCCTTACAAACCATTGAGAGCATATTTTGTTTCCAATGTACGAAAACGTTCTAGAACGTTCTATTTACGAAATAAATTCGAATTACTTCCAAAAATCTCATTCGTGTCACTCTCATTTGTGTCGATTGACGAGTCACACAAATTATATTGAAAGTCACACTAATGATTTTTTTTTTTACTTTTAGATTAAGTATTATATAATGGCGAAACCAAAAAAACAAAAAAGTGAGGAAGAATTAGAGAGACGTAGAATAGCTAGAAGACAAAAATATCAAACTATTAAAAACAATCCTGAGTTATATGCTGCTGAGCAAGAAAAAAAAAGACAATATTACTTAAAAGCGAAGGAGAATAAAAAAATTAAAAGTATTAACGAAATGAGTCCACGCGAGCAAAGAATTCAAAGACGAAAATGGAAAACGAGTGCCAAAAAGTTTTATAGAAAGAAAGTAAGTCAAAGAATGATAGAAAACGTTGCAGTAACTGAAGAAAGTTGTGATATTGAAAATGTTAACATGAATACAGATCCCTTAAACATAGAAAACCAAGAAATAAAATCGAAACTAAGTATGCGTGAACAAAAATTAATAAAAAAAAATCAAAACAATGAAAATGCAGCACGAGAAAGAAAAACGAAATTATATATTATTATTAAACAGGTACAGGTTCAGGGTAAATTATTTAAAAAGAAAAACATCTACACTAACAGGAGAAATAAGTAATGAATCAGAAAATACAAAAAATGAAGACAAGAAACAATTATTTGATAAACTTCTAAGTGCTGAAATAACACGGAAATTTGCAACAACTGCAAACAGGAAAGACAAACGCGTTATCACTAACTTAATTGATAAAGAGAAGTTTAAAAAAATTAAGGTTGCTACTGACCTTCGCAAAGTTCATCTCCGAGAACGATTTAAGAAGAATGCACGAAATAACATCAACGTTCAAAAATTAGTGGAGAAGTCTTACGAAGACGACATTAACAGTCGCATTACTCCAGGCAAGAAACAATATAAGAAGAAACATGGAACCGTTAAACAAGTCAGATATCTTTTAGATTCTATAAAAAATTTACACAAGAAATTTTTGGCTGAAAATACTAACATTAAAATTAGTTACACAACTTTTACAAGACTCAGACCATTTTGGGTCTCTCTTCCAACTGACGACCGTGATACGTGCGCCTGCTTATTGCACACAAACTTTAACTTATTAATAGCGGCTCTTAATAAGAATAATATTCTTGATGTAAAAGATAGTCAGAATTTGACAAAGGAAATCTGTTGTAATAAATATAGCCTAGATTGTCTTAATCGCAAATGCGCTTCATGTAAAAATAAACCAGTACCATATAAAGAATTCCGAAATGATAAAGAAATACAGTACATGGTATGGGAAAGAGACACCAAAAAAGTAGATACGAAAGAAATAAAAATTATCAAGAAGAAAGCAAAGAGATCTGATGCTCGTAACCTGATAATTGAACTGGAAAATATGCTGCCAAAATTTTTGTCCCACACGAGTAACATTGTCAACCAGTACGCTACTATTAAATGTTTGAAAGAAGCTCTAACTACCAATGAAGCCTTGATTCATATGGATTTTTCGGAAAACTATTCTTATAAATATGCGGAGGAAGTACAAAGCATGCACTTTGGTGGCAGCCGTGGTCAAGTCTCACTTCATACAGCAGTGGTTTATTTAAGAAAATGATTCCAATGCTACTCAAGCCTACTCTGTTTGCACAGCCAGTGAATGCACCCGTCATGATGCAGCGGCAGTGTGGGCTCATCTAAATGATTTAATTAAATTTGTGTTTAACAGATCATCACAAATTAATCGCATTCACATTTTAACAGATAGTCCCTCAAGCCAGTATAGAAATAAATACATATTTTATATTTTAACCCAATTAAGGAATGACTTCCCAGAACTAAATCTTATCACTTGGAATTACCAAGAAGCTGGGCACGGCAAGGGTGCTCCTGATGGCATCGGAGCAGTGATCAAAAGGACTGCGGATTATGAATTAAGGTGTCATCAGGATATCGGAGACTTTGATGCCTTTGTTAACATCATTCGAAGAAATATAAAAAACGTAGAAATGGGTATTATTCAAGAGCACGAAATTAAATTAAAGGAATTAATGTTGCCTAAAGATATTGCTACTTTCAAGGGGACTATGACAGTTCATCAGGTATATTTTATACAACAATTAAACATTAAAAAATATACTGATGTTACCATACACAATGTAATAATAATACATATTTTTTTCTTTCAGGTCATTTGGGCTGCCGATTCTGCTTATCTAGAATTTAGACAACAGAGCTGTTTCGAATGTTTAAATGTCGCTTGTAAACATGGCAAACATATGAGATTTTTTTAAATATATAATACTCCCATTGAATCTACAATGGAAAATATAAACGTCATCCCGGAAAACAAAATAATTAAGGTATTAAGTGATGTTACCATTCGTTATGCTAATACCGATGATCCAATGTTACATGACAGCATGCCATCAACTTCAAGTCTCCGCAGTGTTCGACACTCGTGGACCAACAAATCTTTTATAAATAATCATACAAAAGCGACAGATCATGAAAAAGAATTTCTTGATTTTTTAAAGAAATGTGAAGATGATGATGACGATCCCATTGATTAAATTAAGAAGGTATTAAAAATATGAATATTGTTATTGTATTCGCAATGAAAAACGATTAGCGTTAACGAATCTTGAAGACTGAAATCAGAAATGTATACCATTGATTAGCTTAGTTGAATAAGTTATTGTTTTGGAATTAAGTTTAAAATTCTGTAGTACGGTGACCAGCACAAAAATGGTACCCCAATCTGTCAAAGTTTCCAGGTAATGGAATTTGACACTTTTTACACTGTTGCAGTAAATTGAAAATCTTTTATAGAAATTTGACAGTAGGTTGAGGGTAGGTTAAAGCGCTGACCACTGCACCTGCTACTAATAATGTTAATGACAAATATTTTATGTTTTGTTGATTATTTATTAACTTTCATTAGTGTAACCAGAGATCTCATTAGTATATCACAAAATATCATTAGAGAAATTATGCTGCTCATTCGTGTCACTCAAAAATTTGTATTTTCCCTGTTATTGGAAGAAATTAAAGGTTTGTTTGATTAGCATGTGTTTTTTTAACTAATGAACGCACCCAGATATTTAAACATTATTTTTCAAACATTTTTCAAATATCATGCAATTCACGCTTTTTTGGCCCCAAATTTGAAATCGACCCTGATAACATGTATGATTACTGTCAATAACATGCTGGGTATGACGTGAGTCTGTGACCAGCGTGATACTAGGCCGGTTAACGGCTCATGTCCGAATCATTGTTGTCGTCGGAATAATCATAACCGGGTGGTCATGATTATTCCGCAGACAACAACAATGATGACGCAGCAGGGGTTCCTTTTTTTTGTGTGGGTAACTATAGCAAATAACTTCTCCCGCTCTGGGCGGAGCGGGAGGGTGTGTCAGACTCTTACTGACTAAAACTCACCCGTGTCCCTTTCGATGCCTGTGTTGCCAGGGGCTTCGGTAACCCTTGTTTACCTTCCCGCGACCCCGGCAGGAGCAGGGGGTCCTGCTGCGTCATTGCTGATGTCCACATTATGGTTGTTGTTTCCGAAAGAGTCATCACTTCTACCTCTTGAAGTCGGCATTTGGGGTTTGTCTTCCATGCAGCAAAAAAACCGCACAAGAAAAGGATACGCATGTTTCTTCTTCTAATTGTGTTGTATTCACGGGTGGGTTTACGTCACCTCGTTCTATAGCTGTCGGCTAGGTTGATATCACTTGCGACATTTTAGTGTCCAAGTTTTTCCTAAAGTTATTCCACCATTCTTGATATCGGACTGGTCCCATTTTACACTTCAACACAGATTAGATAATAGTTACTAGGTACCTACGTAAATTCCGGTCTAACTTTGGTTGTGTAAAATGTCCTATAATACCTACACTCACACAATCAGCCTATAATGTTCCCACTGCCGGGACACAGGCCTCCTCTCTGTGAGAGGGAGTGGGCCGTAATCCACCACGCGGGCCCAGTGCGGGTTGGTAGATGTCACATGTCTTCGAGTTTTTGGTTCTAGGACATGTTGGTTTCCTCACGATGTTTCCCTTCACCGTTTTTAGAGAGTGGTGATGAAATTACTTACACAAAGTGAAGCGCCTGCTTGGGTTCGAACCCACGACCTACAACTCGTAAGTCGTGGTCGATACCACTGGGCCACCACTGCTCTCGATAATACCTACACTCGCAAAGTTAATTTTGTTAATTTTATTTTGTGTTTTATTTGATGATTTTGATTTTTCATTACATACTTACGTCACTTTATCTTTCAAGGTTTGTAAGAATACGAACGCGAACACGTTTATTAATATTGCTTAAAATTCATTATTCGTCGCTGCGGAACAGGTAGCCACGCTATGGTCATCCTCATCATATATAGGTATATGATGAGGATGACCGTAGCGTGGCTACTCATTATAGTGCCTAACGCACACACACATTGAGCAGAAGAGACTTGCTGTAGTTATTATTTTCATGATCCATTTCATTTATGCAGTAATTAGGCAGTGTGGATCTTAACGAACACGCTGTCAAATTATATACAGTAGCCGGCACGTAACTTGGCAAGGATTTGGCATAGTGGGGGTAAGTTCGCGCATCGTACACTTAGTGGCATTCGGGAGCGAACGGGACGTAGATACAACGCGAGGCGCAAGGGTCTACTGATGCACCAATCGCGCGCTCGGCTCGGCGCTGCCTCACACCCCGCGTCCCGCGCGCGTACCAAAGGGACCTAAAATATGACTTCTGCGCATCTAACGAATCTTGCCAACTTACGTGCCGGGGACTGTACTTAAACTCTTAAAAAAAAAACCGTCCAAGTGCGTGTCGGACTACGCACAATGAAGTGTTTCGTAGTTGGGATGAATTTATCCCAAAAACACTCTTAACATTGTAGTTAGGGATTGCAATTGCTGGATCCAGCATACAGCAATCCAGCTGGATCCAGCGCCTTTTTAAACATGCTGGATCCAGCATACATCTTGATCCAGCGATGCGGATCCGCAAATGTATCAATTTCTATTGTTTAGTTTTGAGTTGCCGCCATTTTCGAATCGGCGCGGCAACGTTGCCGTTCTGTCACCATAGCACGTGCCGCATGAAAGGCAACGCCGCCCGCCCCCTTTCCCCCTTACCAACTGTACCGCTTATGTTTGTTTATTTTATAAATCAAAGACAGTTGATGAGTTGAATAACTGCTCTCGTCTCGATAGAAAGTGTCTTTGTGTCACTAAAGTGCATATGAAGTGCGTGTTGGTTGTTGTTTGAGAGACTGAATGGTAAGTAAAGTAAAATGTTTATTTTTAATTTTAGTATTAATGTTGATTTGATTCATGTCTCTTACTTTCTCGAAGAAGGAAAAGGAAGACACGTTTGGTGAGGTTCGTCAACACATCGCGAAATCTTTTTGTTTTTGTTTTCTTATTTACACCGATCTTATTTTATTACCTACCTTTAATTGCAGGAAGTAGGTACATATCCTACAACAGTGGACTATTTAGTTATTTAGAACTTTGTGTGTGTGTATGTGTGTGAGTATTGTTGCTATTAAACAAGATTGCTAAAATGCGCAATTTTGATTGGAAAAAAGCTGTGCCATGTGTATAAAGATAGGTTTTTATAGTTTTTCCAGTTCAAAAACGCGTTCATACTATTAGTCCTCCCGTAACCACGGTGCGGTGCTTGCAATAGCGCCAAAATATCGGAAATAAACAAAAGGAAGTTTGAACGCAATTTGAAACCCGAAATACCTACAAAATGTGTAATAGTAATCGCGACAGTTTAAATAAAATATTACCTTATTGGTTTTGTTAAGTTATTGCATCGCGATAGTTGTATTTATTTATCTTTAGGCATACTTATACTTATCTTATACTTCACCGATCTTTTCTTCATTACAGATTTAACGCTGTTTTTCGGACAGTTTAAAATGTCGACCAAGAATTCTAGCGACGGTAAAAAAAGTTTGTGGGACTTTTTCGTAAAGTTGGATAGTCGAAGTGCCAAGTGCTCGCTATGCCTAAAAACATTGCTTAATGGTGCCGATTCCCTTGTTCACAAACTAAACTAAATTTAAGTTCCGTCCATCTTTTTCTTTCTATTTCATGAAGAAGAGGACGGAGGATAAATTTTAGTTTAGTCCTGTCAAATGAATCAGTGCCTGTCACTACTCCATACACGTTTAGACGTGATTAAAAACTTGCCTTCTAAAATTACGTCAATTTACGTCAAGCGCTGATTAATTTGACAGGACTAAACTAAAATTGATCTTCTGTCCTTTTCTTAATCAAATAGAAAGAAAAAGATGCACTGAACTTAAATTTAGTTTAGTTTGTGAACAAGGGAATCGGCGCCATTAGCAACCGCTCCACTACAGGGTTAAAAGGGCATTTACAAAAAGTACACTGTATCAGTGTCATAAGTAATGTCAGTGGCAACAAAGCTAGTTCATCCAACAAAGATTTGGATAATGCAGATTCACAAGCTTCCACTGATGCTATAGCAACTACTTCAAAAAATGAAGATTATCAGGAAGTAGTTCCGAGCAAGAAGACCAAGGAGACTATTGATTTCTACTTTGAAAAAGAAAATTCTATGGAGAGTTTGGTCACTAGGATGGTGTGTAAAGATGGCTTTAGTCTAAGTACATTTTGTACATCATCCGACTTGAGATTATTATTCGCAAAATCAGGATTTCAATTGCCGACTTCTCCAAATACCATCAGAGCGATCATTTACAGATATGCAGAGAATATTCAAGCTGCTTTCATTAAAGAATTCACAAATTTAAAGCAAAAAGGACAAAGATTCTCATTGAGTTTTGACGAGTGGACCTCCCAAAAAAATCATAGATACATAAATCTCAACTTGCACCATGATGATAAACATTTCAATTTAGGGTTGATACGAATTCATGGCTCCTGCACTGCCGAACACTGCATTGAATTAGTGTCGGAAAGGCTGAATATTTTCGGCTTAGTGATGGAAACCGATATCATTGGTATCACTACCGATGGCGCCTCCGTAATGGTAAAAGTTGGAAAACTTTTGCCTTGTTATCAACAATTATGCTACGCTCATGGTATCCAGTTGGCTGTGGTGGACGTGCTATACAAGAAGAAACCTCATAAGGAAGTAGAACAAGCCGCAACAGATGAAAGTGATGAATGCGAAGACGATGAAGACTTAGAGACAGAGATGAACGATGGCTTGGCAGTTACAGTAGAACGAACATTAGTGGACTCTGGTGAATTAATTCCACGATACAGCGCACTGCTCATGAAAGTACGCAAAGTTGTAAAAATTTTCAAAAAATCACCCACCAAAGATGATTTATTTTTGCAAAAATATGTTGAGGAAGATAAAGGTAAAGAACTAAGTCTGATTCTTGATTGCCGCACGAGATGGAACAGTTTGCTCAGTATGCTGGAACGTTTCTACAACCTAAAAGTTTGCATCGATAAAGCATTGATAGACGTCGGTTCTGAAATAAAATTTTCCGGCGATGAATGGTCAATAATCAATGAGTTGATTGTCAGTCTACAACCGTTGAAACTGGCTGTAGAAGCTCTTTGCAGAAGAGAGTCCACATTGATAACTGCCGACACAACCCTGAAATTTGTCTTAGACAAGCTAAATAACCAGGGCACTTCCCTAAGCGCCGAGCTAGCTGAAGCACTACGCACGAAGTATAATGTCACACCTCTCTAGCTCCCTCATTTTTAGTGCTCATCACATATACACCAACGGCAGAGGCAACTGCAGCCGTCGACTCATCGACGCCTAACGCAACTGCAGCCAACTCATCATTTTTGATTTTTGTGTTATGTCTCGCTTCTTGCTAATGAGCGATATGTTACACAACTATGTTTTGTTATATAGCGTGGACGCACAAATCATATTTCCACTGTCCTACATTTTTAGGACCATAGGCATTTTTTTTTTTTTTTGGTTGGGAATGTATCAAATATCTTCTCCCGCTCTGGGCGGAGCGGGAGGGTGTCAGACTCTTACTGACGAAAACCAACCCGTGTTCCTTTCGTTGCCTGTGTTGCCAGGGGCCTCGGTAACCTTTCCGACTATCCCGCGACCCCGCAGAGTAGGCATATTTGGGTTTGAATCCTCAGAACAGGCACGTATACAGAGGGGGGGGATAGTTGGGATTTATCCCCCCCCGAAATCTGACTGAAAAAAAAAAAACGTTTTAAGCCATCTGTTTATTTATTCGCTTGCGTGTTCTTTCAATAAGTAGGTAAAATAAAAATATAGATAGATCTTGATCTGATTATGTAAGCGACGTTACTAGTAGCGCCATCTAACCTATTTAGAGAGAAACCGAGAACGAAAACAGTAATGAACGACATCTATCGTCGAGTAGAAAAACTAATAGTAGAAAGATCGTCGCGTTGAGTAGCGAAATATCGAGAAGCTTCCATAACTTTCCGCTACCAGGTAGTAGATGGCGCAATATTCCACAGTGTTCCAGAATACGAAAATGTAGTATAAATACGGCGGGGGTGGGAGTCCGGGAACCTGCATGTCAGTTTATTTCGAGAGCGATTCAAGTGAGAATCGAGAGCGACAAGCGAGAAGAAAAGTGAAATACCTCTGCAATAGTGACAGTATAGTGCAATAGACCAGTTTATTTTGATATTGGTTTCAGTTTCAGAGAGTAGAGTAAATTCCTTCCAACTTGGTTCACCTGATACTTTGCCCGTGCCGTGAAATAAAGGAAAAAAACTTCAAAACCACTGTTTTCATTGGATTCGCCAAATCGCCAGTCCGTTACGTACGTGAGATAGTGTTGGACAATTTTAGACCTGCAGACGTCATAATTTGTTGGACCGTTCGCCCTATCCATCACAGATTACTTAAATAAAGTAAAGTAATGTGTGAAATGTGAGTGCTTCTTGATTTGTGCTTGTTTGAACGTATATAAATTGCTGCTGCTAAAATGAAGAGAATTGACAACTTTTTCAAGCCAGTGGCAAAAAAAATTGTTACTACTAGCGAGGAAAAAACTACTCCAAGCATGGCTTCTGCTGTTGATAGTAGACAACTAGAAACAACTTCGTCAAAATTTACAGAAAAATATGTGATTTCAGCCGAACCGGCTGGAAGATGTAGAGATGAAGGAGAATGTTCAACTTCAAAAACGTGCAGTTTAGATACAATGATTATAAGTGAAACTTTTCCTGATATCGGCGTGGTTTCTAATGCCATATATAACACACAGTATCCTCCTCTTGTACTCACAGATGAACAGATAAAAAATATTATGATACACCATGATGATAAACATTTCAATTTAGGGTTGATACGAATTCATGGCTCCTGCACTGCCGAACACTGCATTGAATTAGTGTCGGAAAGGCTGAATATTTTCGGCTTAGTGATGGAAACCGATATCATTGGTATCACTACCGATGGCGCCTCCGTAATGGTAAAAGTTGGAAAACTTTTGCCTTGATATCAACAATTATGCTACGCTCATGGTATCCAGTTGGCTGTGGTGGACGTGCTATACAAGAAGAAACCTCATAAGGAAGTAGAACAAGCCGCAACAGATGAAAGTGATGAATGCGAAGACGATGAAGACTTAGAGACAGAGATGAACGATGGCTTGGCAGTTACAGTAGAACGAACATTAGTGGACTCTGGTGAATTAATTCCACGATACAGCGCACTGCTCATGAAAGTACGCATAGTTGTAAAAATTTTCAAAAAATCACCCACCAAAGATGATTTATTTTTGCAAAAATATGTTAAGGAAGATAAAGGTAAAGAACTAAGTCTGATTCTTGATTGCCGCACGAGATGGAACAGTTTGCTCAGTATGCTGGAACGTTTCTACAACCTAAAAGTTTGCATCGATAAAGCATTGATAGACGTCGGTTCTGAAATAAAATTTTCCGGCGATGAATGGTCAATAATCAATGAGTTGATTGTCAGTCTACAACCGTTGAAACTGGCTGTAGAAGCTCTTTGCAGAAGAGAGTCCACATTGATAACTGCCGACACAACCCTGAAATTTGTCTTAGACAAGCTAAATAACCAGGGCACTTCCCTAAGCGCCGAGCTAGCTGAAGCACTACGCAACAGAATCGCAAAACGACGCCTCTCCGAAGTTACTGGTACGTTAGTGTACATGAAAAATCCAAAAAAGTATGAAGAAGCAGTAAAAAAACCTGGCTATTTTCCATTGCCAAAAAAGAATGCGATGCGGCAGGAGATAAAAACATTGTTAAAACGAGTAAATAAACAATATATTGTAGAGCCGGTGCAAGAAGATACCATGGAGATAGAAGAAGATCGTGTAGATGATGACGCAGAACCCGTTAAAATGACTTTAGAGCTAGAGCTTGAGATAGAACTTAAAAGAGAGAAGGAGAACTTTAATAAACAAAAGCCAAGTGGTCAATTAGATTACGAAAAGATCCTGAAAAAAGAAATGAGCGTTTATGAGAGCGAAGGAGTGCGAGGTGAACATTTATCTATGGTTTATGAGTATTTAATGACCTTAAAACCGACCAGTGTAGAGGCCGAAAGGGCATTCTCAGCAGCCGGCTACATATGCAGTTCTGTGCGAAGCAGGTTGGGAGATAAGACTATAGATAAAATTTGTTTTCTAAGGTCTTACTTTCAGAGAATTCAAAAAAAGAAGTAGTCTCTTATCGTCAGACTTTAAACTGCTTAATTATTAAGGATTAACGAGCGGAGAGAAGATTATTTCAAAGCTTTTTTTGTTTGATACAAAAATACTATTGAAAATTAAAATAGTGTTATTATTACGGTCCTTTTTTAAAAGAATGTTAATTAAGTTAATTTTAAAAGAATTTGTGAGACTGATTGCTACTGATTAGCCGTCCTATCATTAAACATAAGCGTAATTAATAAGATAGTGCTTACTTAGAAACATTATCTTAAATGTTATATGAATATAAGGTTATATGTTTGTTATTTAATTTTATGTTGATTATTTTGATCTCAAATTATTAAAACACCAAAGCAAATTAATATAAGATATCACCAAATGAGTGGAAGATTTCAAAGATTATCGTAAGAAGTACAAATTAATAAAAAAAGTCTTAAAAATGTCGTCTTTTTATTTTCGTTCCACGTTTTGCTGGATCCGCGCTGGATCCAGCTGGATTCAGGTCAATCCAGCAAAAATTCCGCTGGATTGAAAACGCCGCTGGATTGCAATCCCTAATTGTAGTTGAAAAACATATTCTCCCATCTATAGATATATGTAGGTATGTCACGGTCAATTCTCTTTTCTTCAATTATTTATAGATATATCGTTCATTTGCGAGAAGCTTGAAATAATTCAAAAAGATTAGTTTTTGTTTATGATGAATTAAAAGTTTTAAAGCAGCGGTAAGAATGCGACGAAGTATAATGTCACACCTCTCTAGCTCCCTCATTTTTAGTGCTCATCACATATACACCAACGGCAGAGGCAACTGCAGCCGTCGACTCATCGACGCCTAACGCAACTGCAGCCAACTCATCATTTTTGATTTTTGTGTTATGTCTCGCTTCTTGCTAATGAGCGATATGTTACACAACTATGTTTTGTTATATAGCGTGGACGCACAAATCATATTTCCACTGTCCTACATTTTTAGGACCATAGGCATTTTTTTTTTTTTTTGGTTGGGAATGTATCAAATATCTTCTCCCGCTCTGGGCGGAGCGGGAGGGTGTCAGACTCTTACTGACGAAAACCAACCCGTGTTCCTTTCGTTGCCTGTGTTGCCAGGGGCCTCGGTAACCTTTCCGACTATCCCGCGACCCCGCAGAGTAGGCATATTTGGGTTTGAATCCTCAGAACAGGCACGTATACAGAGGGGGGGGATAGTTGGGATTTATCCCCCCCCGAAATCTGACTGAAAAAAAAAAAACGTTTTAAGCCATCTGTTTATTTATTCGCTTGCGTGTTCTTTCAATAAGTAGGTAAAATAAAAATATAGATAGATCTTGATCTGATTATGTAAGCGACGTTACTAGTAGCGCCATCTAACCTATTTAGAGAGAAACCGAGAACGAAAACAGTAATGAACGACATCTATCGTCGAGTAGAAAAACTAATAGTAGAAAGATCGTCGCGTTGAGTAGCGAAATATCGAGAAGCTTCCATAACTTTCCGCTACCAGGTAGTAGATGGCGCAATATTCCACAGTGTTCCAGAATACGAAAATGTAGTATAAATACGGCGGGGGTGGGAGTCCGGGAACCTGCATGTCAGTTTATTTCGAGAGCGATTCAAGTGAGAATCGAGAGCGACAAGCGAGAAGAAAAGTGAAATACCTCTGCAATAGTGACAGTATAGTGCAATAGACCAGTTTATTTTGATATTGGTTTCAGTTTCAGAGAGTAGAGTAAATTCCTTCCAACTTGGTTCACCTGATACTTTGCCCGTGCCGTGAAATAAAGGAAAAAAACTTCAAAACCACTGTTTTCATTGGATTCGCCAAATCGCCAGTCCGTTACGTACGTGAGATAGTGTTGGACAATTTTAGACCTGCAGACGTCATAATTTGTTGGACCGTTCGCCCTATCCATCACAGATTACTTAAATAAAGTAAAGTAATGTGTGAAATGTGAGTGCTTCTTGATTTGTGCTTGTTTGAACGTATATAAATTGCTGCTGCTAAAATGAAGAGAATTGACAACTTTTTCAAGCCAGTGGCAAAAAAAATTGTTACTACTAGCGAGGAAAAAACTACTCCAAGCATGGCTTCTGCTGTTGATAGTAGACAACTAGAAACAACTTCGTCAAAATTTACAGAAAAATATGTGATTTCAGCCGAACCGGCTGGAAGATGTAGAGATGAAGGAGAATGTTCAACTTCAAAAACGTGCAGTTTAGATACAATGATTATAAGTGAAACTTTTCCTGATATCGGCGTGGTTTCTAATGCCATATATAACACACAGTATCCTCCTCTTGTACTCACAGATGAACAGATAAAAAATATTATTACACAGCCGTTTGTCCCAGATGCGTCATTTTCGTTTCCGGCTAGTAGCTTTGGAAAGAGGAAACTTAGATTTCGAAGAGAATGGATGGGATCATGGGAATGGTTAACATATTCGCCGAGGAGGAATGGTGTGTTCTGCAAATATTGCGTTGTCTTTTCATCAGGCACCGCTGGAAAAGGTTCCCACCAAACACTTGGAAGTTTTGTCAGCAAACCATTTGATAATTGGAAAGATGCAACAGAGAGATTTCGCGAACATTCTGCTGCTAAATATCACCAGTTTTCTAAGTTATGCGCAGAAAATTTCTTACGCGTAATGGATTCAGCAGCTATAGACGTTGCATCGCTGCTTAATGATCAAAGGCTCAAAGAAAAGGAAAGAAATAGAACAGCACTAAAACCTATAATCGAAACTATCTTCTGTGGAGAGCAAGAGTTGCCGCTTCGTGGAGACAAAGACAGTGGACCATTGACTTTAGAAAAGCCACTTGGTAAAGATGGAAAATTCAGGGCTCTGCTACGATACCGAGCAAGCTATGATAATATCCTGAAAGATCATATCATTACAACCCCTAAAAATGCAACGTATTTTAGCCCTATTATTCAAAATGAAATAATAGATACTTGCGGAAAGATAATTCAGAAAAAAGTTGTGACACAAATAAATAGTTCAGAGTGTTTCGCGATTCTTGGCGATGAAACTTTAGATGTGAGTGGAACTGAGCAATTGTCTTTATGTGCGAGATACGTTTATAAAGGTATTTTGAGGGAGGACTTTCTCAGTTTCATTGAAATACACGACCTAAGTGCCGAAAATATAAGTGCAGAAATTTTAAAGAAATGTCATGAGATTGGTTTGAATCTCGATAAACTAGTTGGTCAGGGGTATGACGGAGCTGCTACCATGGGAGGACACATCAGTGGTGTGCAGACGAGAATCAGAAAAGAATTTCCTAAGGCCACATACGTACATTGCTCAGCACATCGTCTGAACCTAGTTCTTTCAAAAGCTCTTTCAGTTCCCGAGGTGAGAAATTCAATAGGCGTTGTGAAGGGAGTCTGCAATTTACTTCGCAACAATGCAATGGCCGGGAAACAGTTCAAGGAAAATGTGGAAAGCTCACACCAGAAAGTAAGAAAAAAAGACTGGTGACACTAGATTTATAGAACGTCACGACTCTATAAATGTATTTGGTGAGTTACTCGAACCTATTGTCATTACATTAAGAGAACTATCCTACACAAACAGAACTGTCGCCCAAACTGCCTCTACACTCATAGCTGCGATGGAAAAGAGTAGTTTCTTGATTTCTCTAAAAACCTGTGAAAGATTTTTCAGTTATACTCTCCCACTGTCAGCATATTTGCAGAACCCTACACACGACCTGGCCTCTGCTATGAAATTTTCCGATGACATTATCGGAAAACTAAAAGAGATACGTGACGATGTTAACCCGGTATTCTCAGAAATATATAACGCATGCTGCAAAATAGCGGAAGATGTCTTGCAAATAGAAATTCAGCGTCCTCGAGTTACTGCCCACCAAACTGCACGAAGCAACCCTCCCAGCGATACTGCTGAAGAATACTTCAGAAGAACTATTTTTATACCGTGCTTGGACGATTTGATATCTGGCATGAATGATAGATTTGCGAATCAAAGAGAGCTGCTTTCTTCTTTAGAAATTATTCTTCCGAAAAATGTAGACGAGAGGAAAATAAGTGAATTAGAAAATATGAAAATTTATTGGGAAGAAAGTGTTGGAGAATCACTAATAAAAGCAGAGTACAGTATGTGGTGTGCCAAGTGGAAAAACACAGATAAGAAACCAGTCGAAATTATGGAAATTTTAGACACGTGTGACAAAGTTTTCTTTCCTACCATTAACAGGCTAATACATATTCTGGCCACCCTTCCGGTTTCAACGGCATCTGTGGAGCGGTCATTTTCATGCCTAAAGAGAATAAAATCCTTCCTAAGGAATAGAATGGCGGGCGAGAGGCTTACTGGTCTCGCTCTATTGTCTATTCATTCCGCTTTGGCGCCAGATCCTGATATGGTACTAGACGTAATGGCTGCCAGCGGAAACAGAAAAATACTTATATAATTATATTATAGTATAGTACAGTGAAAATTATAGTACAGTGATTACAGCGACTTTCACACAGTTCACATGGTTGTTTCAATGTTTGTCCCCCCCCCGAACCAAAAGTCTGGATACGTGCCTGCCTCAGAATCTTGTTAATTACTAAGCAGAGTTGTTTCTATCAATTTCATCGTTTCGATTAAATTATTGAAAAATTATGTGAAAGTCCAAACAGTTAGTCCTAGTGTCCGGTGGCGGTCACAAGTCCAGTAGCAAGTGAATCTCACAAAACTAAAGCAATTTTAACATTGAACTGCGTAGATGCTTGGTAGAAAATTGTTTTAACCTATTGACCGCCACGTTAAAAAAGCAGACGTAGTCGGCGCTATGCTACGAATTATTCCTTAAAATCTGTCATGTAGTCGTGATCGTGGCGTGCTGGGCACATTTTGCTCTGTCATCTATCTATACATGACTGTAGCGGTCAAAGGGTTAATACCTAATTTACAAGAATTTATCGAACATAAATAAAAAATATTATTTTAAATTTCCTATAGTTTTGCAGTAAAGTAGTAAAATTTCTAAGTATTTGTATATTCTGTTCTTATATTTTACTAAAATAAGTACCTATTAGGTATTAATGTAAAATTAATTTGCAGGCAATATATGGATTGTACCTACAACCTGTTAGGCCCCGCGCGACACCGATACGGAGTCAAACATTAGAAAATCAATTGTGTCTCATTAGCTGTCCTTGATCAATTAAACCACCAACTATTATAACACCTATATTTTCTGCAAATAAATGATTCTTATTCTTAATATAAAATTACTGGCCTAGACTTACCGAGTTGTAAGTCGTGGGTTCGAACCCAGACATGCGCTTTATTTTGTGTAAATTATTTCATCACCACTGCTCTCAAAACGGTGAAGGAAAACATCGTGAGGAAACCGACTTGTTTTAGAACCGAAAATTCGAAGACATGTGACATCTACCAACCCGCACTGGGCCCGCGTGGTGGATTACAGCCGACTCCCTCTCGAAGAGAGGAGGCCTGTGTCCCAGCAGTGGGAACATTATAGGCTGATTATGCATTCTTAAAATAAATAAAACCACAGACGTTGATTTTCCAAATATTTTATTTTATAAATTAAAAATATTAACTTAATAACCTAATTATACACTGACCATGTAGCAAGTATGTACAATGGGCGTTTATACATGGCCAAGACTTATAGATCTAATAAAAAATGGACAATTCTATACTATGACTTACGATGTAAAATATAAAAATGGCTACCCGAATGAACTCTGAAGCACTGAAAGAGTTGATGTAGATGTCACAACTTTTAATAAATTTTTGGGGAACTCATGAAACTCGCTAAGGCAAATATTAACGTTCTGAGCACTCGCTTTGGCTTGGATATGTTACGGTCTCTATCTTGCATTTGTAGTTTGACAGTTGAGCGACAGTGACAGGAATAAAGATTAGCCAATCTACGTGATAAGTAAAGATTGGATTTAAGTAATACGCCTTAAAGATTGCAGCGTGAGACCGGCGTGAGTAAGAAAATTTTCTCGTTTCCCTTGTAGCTAAAGTTTCTCTGACTAAACATAGTAAAATCTATATCTAGAATACTTTTCTAACTCATAAGATGATCGCTTATCGCCTGCGTAAAGCTGCATTTACACGGTGCAATTCTATTGCCTGTGGCACACTATAACATTGAAGCAACAATTGACTGGCACCGTCTAAACAAGACGTACAATTGTTGCATGACAGTTAGTTTCCGTTCAAAGTTGGTATAGGTGTAAGCAGCACGGTCAGTCACCAGCACATAAAGTTACCACAAACTGTCAAACTCCAAATGATTTTAAACCTTAAAATGTTTTTGATTAAGTTCAAAATCGAATGAGACAATCTGTCAGTTTGTCGTAACTTGATGTGCTGGCACACTGTACAACAAAATTGCAAGAGCAATTATTTTGTATTAAATCGCATTCAATTCTACAAGTACGAACGAATGAAACCAGTTCAAAAAATCTTGAGAAGACATTCAATCAAATTTTAATGAGAATGAAATATTTGGCAGTACAAATACGGGCAATACTTGAATCAATTCTACACACGGCTACATATCACACTATACATTTCCAGTATAAGCTGACCTCTCATTGTACGGAAATCCTATACAATGCAATATCAGCTTAAACTGGAAATGTACAAGGACGTGCAAATCTGTGTTAAGATTAGGCAATAAATGAAATACTGTTCGTTGGTAAGCTCATCATTTGGGAACGGCTGGACAGATTTATTAAAATTGTTTTAAACTTATTCGTAATAGTCCGAATTAGGTTTTTATAGGTTTAGTTTTTATACAAATAGGAAAAGTTTCACGGAAAATTTTCAAATTCGAGAAAACTGAACGCCCTTTTTTTCGAAGGAATATTTGTATGAATGATTAAAATATGGTCAGGACGTCTCTTGGGCCAGCTAGTGGTTAATAAAAGTTTTTCGTAAGTCTTCATGCTAAAGAAAAGTATAAAGAAATTAAAATTGGGACATCTACTCGTATAACCACCCAGTTAAAAGTAGATAAGTATTACATAAATAGCCCACAGAATTATTATTATATAAGTCTAGAATGTATTTCGGATGTATACGATAAGTTACAGACATTTATTTAAGTATTAAAAATTACTGTTTAAAATGAATGCTCTAAGCTCAAATAAAGACGAGGACATCCTTTTAGTGCCTTTTCACACGGACACATATTTTACCCGGTTTTTCCAAATACTATCGCCGGTTACCCGGCTAACTGGCAGCCGGAGCATGCAAAAAGGCACATTCACAAAAGGTTTGTCAATACAAAAATTCGCTAAGACGTTCAAGCTCATGATTGGCTGTTGTTATTCCAGTCAGCCAATCACAGAACTTCAATTGAGTTTGACAGTCTGTGTACTTAAGGTGGACCCACAGTGATAGCCCGCGAAATTCAAATTTTCTTAAGTTTTTTGCAATTTGTAGGTCAGTGTCAGGCTGTATCTCGATCAAAATATGATTTAAAATCCAATTTTCTTAAGTTTTTTGTAAATTGCAAAAAACTTAAGAAAATTGGATTTTCGCGGGCTACCACTGCGGATCTACCTTAATAGCTAGCTTTTGTTGATTCGCATTTCAAGAATTAGATGTGAGTTTTGGGTCCGATATGACCATAGTATGTTAGGTAAATCTCACAGAGCACAGAGACGCTTCGGCGGCCGCTGTTAACCTTTTGACCGCCACAGTCATATATAGATGACAGACCAAAATGTGCCCAGCACGCCACGGTCACGACTACATGACAGATTTTAAGGAATAGTTCGTAGCTTGCCGCCGTGGGCACGTTTTTGCTTTTTTGACGTGGCGGTCGATAGGTTAATGGCAACATTGTCAACACTTCCCATACAAACCAAGTGTATCACCGTGTACTCGCACTACGAGTCAAACGACGTATACAAATTGACGGCTTTGAATTCATGAAAGAAATTGTGCGCTAAACGCGTTCGGTTCCATGTGTCTAGACCAGGGGGTCAACCATCACCTCTTGCAGTATTTTTATAATATTACTTGACAGTGGGAAAGTGATGGAGCTGTACAGGCCTTATAGCACCATCTCTTTCTCACGCTGAAGTAATATTGAAATAATACTGCTATAAGAGGTGATGGTTGCCTCCCTGTGATGCAAAAACCGCGGCCAGTCAACAAATTAAAAAAATACGGAAAATAAAATAAAATTATAAAATAAATGTTGACAATGTGGTATACCTAATCAAGCATGTGTTGCGAGCTTGCGATCGGAACTATTCGGGTAGCACTCGGGTGAGTTCGGGAGAGAGGGGCGCGGCGCGGCACGCAAAACAAATGTCACAGCAATGTTGCAATGCAAACTAAATATTGAAAGTTTTACAAAAAAAGGTCATCATCTGCCTGCCTTTTCCCAACTACGTTGGGGTCGGCTTTTAGTCTAACCGGATGCAGCTGAATACCAGTATTTTACATGGACCTCCACAACCCAGTTAATGGGTAATACGATACCCCTTAGTAAGACTGGTTGTCAGACTTTCAGGCTTCTGACGACCCGTAACGACTGTCAAAGATCCACGAATGTCAGCCGGGGCCAACGGCTTAACGTGCTTTCCGAGGCACGGAGGGGTCTTGGTATGTAAAGATGGTCACCCATCTACGGAACAACCGCGGCAAGCGTAGCTTAACCTGATCGTTTGACCCGTGCGGCTGTTATTATTTAGCCACAAGCCCCCCTACAAAAAAAGGTAGTTACATAATTAAATTCTTTTAAAACGTTTACCTAGCTATTTGTCTTCGGGCACATTATGAGATAAAGGCGTGTGCCAGGCCCGCCTTTGGCTCATAAGGTGCCCAAGTGGCTCGTATTCTCTACAAGTCTGTGCATCCCTGGTCTAGACGCTGCCGGTGCGGCGATTCCATGCTCTGTATGTATCATCCTAATAATCGGTATACAGATAGGCAGCATCAGTCGTTTAAGAAAGGAATATATTCTACACACCGTTTGCTTACAATAAAAATACTTAAAGCTCATTTACACGAAGAAAGTTTCTTGCCATCCATCATTCTAGTTTAATATGTCCAATAAACGAGTTCATACAAGTTTTAGTGGAACGCTACCAATTTGAAAGGCGACGCGAGAGCACAAAATAGATGGACAGAAGGCCGACTCCATACAATGAGCCAAAACCGGCGCACACGGCTATACATTTATTGAGCTATACATTTCCAGATTGAACTGATCTGTCATTGTATAGGATTTCCGTTCAATGAGAGGTCAGCTTATACTGGAAATGCTGTTCGCGAGACGCGTGCGTTTTCGCTCGTTGTATGAAACCGATATTCTGGTGGACTTATCTATAGTCGAATAAAGTAAACACTGGAGTAAACTGACATGTGCTAGCTGTCACTTTGTGCGGGGTAACTTTTTCATATGCTTTCGATAATCGCCTATTCCAGAAGATAATCTCTCTTCGCGAAAATGAGCCTTAATGGTCCTGTTTCTTACACATCGTTGAGGTGAATAAAATGTAACTTTATATGAGCGAAACAGTAGAGCTTCACAATGGATTATTATTTTTGAAAGAAAGAATTTACTTATTTTAATTAAGACTATAAAGGTCTTAGGTTATTAGGCCGAGTGCTTTTAATGGGTAGGTATGTGTGTTTTTTTTTAATGAGAAATGTTTTGAATATATATAGTAATTTTAGTTCAATTAAAATGTTGCATTAAGGTGGAATCGCAGGGTAGCCCGCGAAATTAAAATTTTCAAATTTGGATTCATTAATACATCTCTATTATTTATTCTATAAGATTTGTTCTATAAGAACAAATCTCTTATGGAAAAGTTCATAAGGAACAAATCTAACTTAGTGATTAATGATTATAATTCAGTAAATACATATGTTATGGTCGCGAATCATATTTTGATCAAGATAAAACCCGACAATTTCGCGGGCTACCCTGCGTATCCACCTTAATTAATGCAATGTTTTTAATTCCAGTGAAGGTGCCAAACTCGAGGCAAATTCTGGTCCAACTCTATTTAATTCGTCATCGACACGCCAAGAAGAAGGGAGACCAAGAAGTGCCAAAAAAGGGGTGACCGAAGGAGTCGCACTACGGCCGCTACGAATAACGTCCGTTTATGGCCATATTGTATTTGAAAGATGATTTTTTGAGATCGATCGCATTACAACCGTTGATCTTCATATTTTACAATTAGTCGCTCTACATTATCCATCACCTCTTACAGCAGTATTATTTCAATATTACTTCAGCGTGAGAAAGAGATGGAGCTATAAGTCCTGTATCGCTCCATCACTTTCCCACTGTGAAGTAATATTATAATAAAACTGTTTTATGAGGTGATGTTTACCCCCTGTACAGTCAAAAAGCAAAGTATTATTTGAAAATAATATCATTAAATATAATATAATTACGGCGAACAGTCTAACTGTTATGTATGTGTGCAAAGCGCGCACTCCCGCGCGCCATCTACTGTAACAGCGAGTCCAACTCTCGAATAAACCAGTGCGTTGCTAGCTAGCGAGCGTTTCACTTGTGTACCCCTTTTCCTAGTATTCGCGTACGTAACATTGGCGACGAGAATTTTACCCACCACGTGTTGAAAATGTCTAGTTCTGTGCAATTTGGTATTCTACATACGTTCGACCATAACACACAGACATGGAAAACGTACAAAGGGCGTATAGCACAATATTTCGTGGCAAATGGCGTCAACGAAAAGACTGATTCCACGGGTGAAAAACGGAAGGCTATCTTGCTCAGCGCACTCACTGAGGGTACCTATAAACTAACAACGGATTTAGTTTTACCTAAATATGTTGAAGATGTGCCCTACGAGGACCTTTTGTCACTACTGGACAACCATTTTACTCCTAAATGTGTCGGGTTTGGTGAGCGTCACAACTTCTATGCAGCATCTCAACAAGCAGAAGAATCTCATTCTCAATGGGCAGCGAGATTGCGAGGGCTGACAGAAAAATGCGCCTTTCTCAACGTGGAGGAGGCACTCCGCGACAAGTTCATTATGGGGATGCAGCCAGGACAAGAGAAGGAGAAGCTGTACACGAAAGACCTGGCTGACCTCACGCTGGCCAAGGTCGTGGAGATGGCAGAAAACCTCAGATGTTCGCGCGCTGCGGCCGCGGCCAGTGCGGGAACGCTGACACAGGCGTTTGTGGCAGACCGGCAGCTCTTCAAGATAGCGGACAACGGAAAAAGTGATAGTAGTGTCGTGAAGGTGAAATGTAGTGTATGTGGTTACACGAATCATAAATCGGCAGACTGTAGATTCGCAAATTATGTCTGTAAAAAGTGTCACGTAAAGGGCCACTTACGTAAAATGTGTCCAAAAGTGAATTACGTACAGGTGGATGGCGATGACAAGGGTGAGGATGACGATGACGGTAAGCTGTATTATATCCGTTCATTCAGGGGAGAACCCATGGTGGAAACTGTTTGGATTGACAACGTGCCATTCAAATTCGAAATTGATAGCGGGTCCGCGGTAACCGTTGTTTCAGAGGGGTTTTACAAAAGTAATTTCAAAAAGGTGCCATTATCAAGTACATGTAAACAGCTCATAACGTATAATGGCGGGAAAATTGTGTGCCTAGGTACATTGCGTCTACCGATACGCTACGCGGATCGAACGAATATTATGTACTTGTATGTAGTCCGCGACGGCGCACAGTGGGCTGGGATTACAAGGTTGGGTCTTAAGAGATCAAATGTATTTTTTTGGTATCTAGGCATAAATTTAAAACGTTTTTATTCTTTGACTTTTTTTAATTTAACGAGTACTTTCGGAGATATAGCCATATCAAATTTGTATGAAGAGTCATGTTATTTTAGTTAAGCAATTTATTCCAATTTAATTGAAATTGAAAATAATGTATACTAAACGGCCTGAAAACCTCAATACCTACTTAGTTGTTTAAAAAAAACAATGTTCGACATTTTCCACCACCATAGGTAGGTATGACGTAATTTGTTTTGAGACTTATTTCCGGGAATCAAGGGATAAGAGTGCGCGAGCGCAACAACAAGTTATGACGTGTCGTAACGTGATTGGTGCAACGATAGGGTATCTACGGAATGTTCGGTTGCATTCAAACGTACTTCAGTGTTCTATACCTGTACCCACCATAATAGACGCACTACCCCCACACATTCATTACTTACTTATTTGTTATTTTGTATTTGTGAAAATGTTTGAAAATTTAGTGACAAACCTTGATCTTTTCGTTATTTTAAAAAAAACAGTGGCAGTATTAAAAATAATGACAGTTTGTGTAGTGAGATAAGGTCTAAATTTTTAGTCGAATTAAGTGATGATCACGAAAAGACCTTAAAGTTGTTTTGTGCAAAATTTTGTTATAATTTAAATAGAAGATGGGAAAACGCTTATCGTAAAGAAAATATATTCAGAACTAAAAATAGTGAATGGTTACAAGAAAACATAATATGGCCAGACTTTATTAAGTGTTTAATAGGCAGTAATGAAGATCAACCAGCACCGAGTACATCAACTCAGTATATATCACCATTAAAAGTTTCTGTCGGTGTCTCCACCGAACAAAGCCCAAGAAAACCTTTTTGTGAATTAGCGCCTAAACAGAAAAAAAGACGTGCAGAAAACTTTCATTTATCTTCGGACGAAATAAAATATGCATGTTTTGAGCAGTTGAAAGCGGATGGGAATGAGGAGGTTGCTAAAATACTAGAACATTTACTAAAGAATCCCCAAGATGTAAAAAAAGATAAAAAGTGCTTATCTGTTAAAGAAACAAAACCTGTGTTCTTCATCCAAACATGACTGCTGAGATAACTGGTGTTAGTGAAGAATTAATAAGGCGATTTTCATTTTAGAGGCAATTTCATCAGGTTACCACATTGACACAGCGAAATTTCACGAATATGCTCAAGTGACCATGCAACTGTATTTGGAATTATATAGCTGGTATTATATGCCTTCAAGTGTTCATAAAGTTCTTATGCATGGTGCAGCTATTATTGAAAGTTTTGGTCTAATACCAATTGGACAGCTATCTGAAGAAGCTGCTGAAGCTAGAAATAAAGACTTTCGTAGGTACCGCCAACACCATTCCAGGAAATGCAGTAGAAAAACTACAAATGAAGACATTTTAAATAATTTATTGACCAGCTCTGATCCACTCATCTCAGGGAAATGTCACAAACTTCGCAGAAAACATAAAACTTTGTCAGTAGAAGCACAAAGTTTATTAGTTATTGAACAAGCGGAAACATTTGATGATGACGAATACGAACATTTTGCATTCGTTAATGTGGATACCCTTGACAGTGATTAAATTAAAACAGTGCAGTGGCCAGTAGTGATTGTGTTTTTTACTTATTTATTTATTTATTTTATTAGTCCTTAGTGGATTAGGCCTAAAGGGGAGACCACTACATAAAAAAAAACGCGCCTAGTTCTTAACCTGTATGGTGGTGTGGAATAGAGAACAAAATTTGAAATTGCGACCAAATCGCAGAAAATCGCAACCCGAGAGTAGGCGCTAAAATAGGACAAATATACGTACTATGCATACGTAGAGTCAATTCTTTGAGAAAATTTTAGAATTTCGAGATTTTCACATTTTTTTCTTTTGCTTCATACAAAAATTACTTTGGATATTTATAACTCCGAAAATACTAAGTTATCTGAACGACCCTCATAGAAATAATTACTTATAATCGATAGATAAATCCAACACAATGTTTAAAATTTCAGAAATAGAAACTTTTTTTTTTTTAAATGCTAAGTCCTTTACCGGCCCGTTTCAGCCCACTGTGCGGCGGGCCGCCCATTCTTGGTCGAGATTTCATATCATTGTTTTGCTTACAATTAATTCCGGTCAACTTTTGTGAAATTTCGGAATTGCAACTGCAATACCCGAAATTATTTTCGGATGAATTGGGAAAATTTAACAAGTACAAAATAAAACTATCATTGAAGGTAGGAGCAAAACCGGTTTTTTGTAAAGCGCGCCCCGTAGCGTTTGCGTTGCGTGCAATGGTCGACAAAGAAATCGATAGATTGGTCGGTTTAGGTATTCTTGAATCCGTTGAATATTCGGAATACGCTTCACCGATAGTTCCAGTTTTAAAGCGAAACGGGACAGTCAGATTGTGTGCCGACTATTCAGTTAGTATAAATAAACAGTTACTAGTAGAACAGTATCCACTCCCCACGACTAACGAACTATTTTCAAAGATCCATGGGGGTCAACAGTTCAGCAAACTTGATCTATCAATGGCCTATAACCAATTTGTTTTGGACGATGAGTCAAAAAATCTAACCTGCATAAACACAAACCGCGGCCTGTATAGATTTACACGTTTAGTGTTTGGGTTAGCCAGCGCGCCGTCTATTTTCCAGCGCGCTATCGAGGGCTTGTTAGCGGGTATAGACGGAGTGTTGTGCCTGCTAGACGATATTTTAATAACAGGAAAGGATAGGCAGGAACATTTACAAAAACTAAATTTAGTTTTGAAGCGCTTAGAAGAAGCAGGATTAACATTACAAAAAGGAAAATGTAGTTTTTTTCAAGACGAAATCATTTATCTAGGTTACATTATCACTAAGGATGGCCTAAAAAAAGCGCCGGAAAAAATTAAAGCAATGTTGGAAGCACCGGTGCCCACAAATGTTAATCAGCTTCAATCGTTCTTGGGGCTAATTAACTATTACAGGAATTTCATACCAAACGCATCCACTATTCGCGCAAAATGGAAGATATACTAGTAGACCCCGACACACTGAAAACTATCGAAGATGCCAAAAAGCCAAAAATAGATCTCAGCCCTGATAAGAAGTTCGCTTGCATAAATTCCATAGTGCAAATGCATGAGCAACTTGTAAAGGTAGCTTTTTCAAACAAACCTGTTCAAGGCACAACAAGAATAGAAATAGACGATACTCCCCCCATAAAGCTGTCTGATCCTCTCAACAACATTACCGTTGGGAATCATATTGTCAGCATAATATTTACTATACATAACGTTTGTAGGCAAGCCACAAAACGAGCTGACACCAATATGATTAAAAAGAAGGAGAAAACATCATTTAAAATCCATTATAGAGGAGACGACTACTCTATTTCTAATGAAGTTGTAAAGGGACTTTGGATAGACATATTAAAGAAAAATGGGTTGACTTATAAGGATTTTGACGCTGGAGACGATGAAAACTGGTATGGCACCATGGGGCCATATTTAGATATGTTTTCAGCATTCGCATTACGAGTGAACGAACTACGCCTCGGACATAATAACATGCCTATCACGAAGCAAGATGGGATACACAAGAGTTTCCCCGTTGCTAAATATGGCCTCTCTGGTGCCCACCACGTGTTGTGGGAAGGAGCTTCTTTCCCACCTGAAAGGCGTTCCTCTATAGTGCAAAGCTTGGGACCAATGACGGCGTGGCTCTGTATGCTCCGGAGCGAAGGAATATATCGTAAGAAATACGCAACAGCAGTGAAACGCGCAATGTCCCACATCCCATGTATTGATGACATCATTGAGCTTACTAAGAACACTAAGCAAGCATCGGAAATATCCACTCTCACAACTCTTGTGGCAGAAACAATACTAATAACTACATCTAGGCAGGCTACTCGCATGTTTTTCCCACTGACCATTTTCTCCAGCATCTGGCGCGCATATGATGATAAGAAGAAGTTTTGTGATTTCTTTAGCACCATTGGAGCAGGTGGTTGGTATGTCTATAAGTGTGCTTCTATGCGTGGAATGAGATACACAATGTGTGGTGAGATGCAGGAAGAAATGGCAGCGCAAATTGTCTTTCATGGCATCTTTGGTACATATAAAGAAGACCTGTCCATTTTATCACAGATTACTAATGTAGCCAATTGGTTTACACGAGAGGATATGGGTGGATGTTTCCGACAAGCTGGTAAAGGCAAATGTGATACAAAAGTAGAACTTCCTGTAATTAAATATTATGCCAAAATGCCATGTGCGAATCAGACAGGTATGCTCTCTGGTGTGTACAATCAAGTAGTAACTGTCCCTTGCTTTAGCGGGCAACGCACTCATCTTTTTGATTCAACTTTCTTTGATCATATTGAGAAGAAGCGCATAATTAGCAACACTGGGAAAACACTTGCACAAATCATCAACATCCTAACAAGTACATTAGAAGAATTGCACGACAAAGTTAAAAAGGAGAACGGAAAAATCGAAATGGGTACTACACAACGGCGTGATATGGCTTCCCTAGAGTTAGGTGTCCCTGGGATGGAAGTAGACATCAGAATTGAAGGAAGAAATAAAATGTTTTTTGGGAAAAACTAAAAATGTTTAAGGATCTTTTCAAATAATTTTTCCATTTTTTGATATTGTAAACAAAACCAAAACAAAACCATTCTTAAAGAATTACATTCTTCCCATTTAGGCGTAGTAAAAACTAAGGCCGAAGCGCGATCAAGATTCTGGTTCCCGGGAATTGACCAGGCTATAGAAACAATGATAGGTTCCTGCGATGTGTGTATTCAGTTGCGCCCCTCACCGCCGCGCGCGCCGCCGGCTCACTGGGAATTTCCACCTTGTCCCTTCTACAGAATACACATAGATTTCCTAGGTCCGATTAAAGGTTGCGTTTATTTGGTAACGGTAGATGCACATACCAAATGGGTAGAAGTTTACAACATGAACACGGCTACTTCTTCAACCGCTGTGATTGAGAAGCTATGTGATTTCATGTCAAGGTTCGGAGTTCCGAAAACGATAGTAAGTGATAATGGCACAGCTTTTTGTTCGCGGGAATTTGAACTATTTTGCGCGGCTAACGGGATTTCGCATATGACGTCACCGGTCTATCACCCACCTAGTAACGGCCAGGCCGAAAGTTTTGTGAAAGTAATTAAAAAGGGAATAAAGTCCTGTATTATATCAACTCAAAACGCGAAAGAATCATCGCTGAAGTTACTAAAATATCTAATGGATTATCGTAATTCAATTCACTCTGCTACTGGGTTGTCCCCTGCGCAATTGGTGTTTGGGCACAAGTTAAGGTCGCGATTAGATCTGATAGATCCAAAGTCATCGGCACCCTTGTCACCGTCTGTATCTAACGTTGTAAAAAATCAACAGTGTATGCAAACTAAACAACAAGGGAAAAATAAAACAAAAAATTTTGAAAAAAACGATATTGTATTGTACAAAAAGTATGTTAATAAAGCAAAGTATACTTGGTGTAAGGGCGTGATACTTAAAAGAATAGGAAAAGTTTTGTACGTAGTGAAAGACAGTAACAGTTTAGAAAGTTACAAAAGGCACATAAATCAGCTGATGCTTTATAAAGGAATAAATAACAATTATGAGGATAGCGTACATCCGAAAGTGAATTTACCTGGGTCATCTTGTCCTCCTGCACCGCAACCGTCACCACCACAGTCGCCGTCGTCGTCGCCACCGTCATCACCGCTGCCTACCCCGTCGCCAACTGCTCCAAAAACGCACATACTCCAGCCGGAAATTTACTTACCAGATCCCTTGCCGGGTAGTTCGGCCAGAAGGAGGAGAGGAGAACTGTGCGCACGAAGTATTCCTTCATCGTCGGGAGAATACGAGTCTGAGAAGGACCCACAACAGGCCCATGATGATGAACAACAAGCTGGTACGAACGACGTAGATGTAGGAAGAACAGAGAGACAGTCGAACTCCGAGGATGTTGGTCACAAAGCAGGGACTGAACTCGATACCCACCAGACCACACAACACGATGAGTCAATAATTGTTACACCAAAGAGATCGTTACGTAATCGCCCCGTTGTTTGTTTTAAAAAGTACTTCTAGCGTAAGATGTTACGTAGTACTAGTATACTACGAGTATGTTTATAAATACCTACCAAGGACGTTAATTTGTATTCGGTGTTAATGGACTAGAGGGAGGAATTGTTATGTATGTGTGCAAAGCGCGCACTCCCGCGCGCCATCTACTGTAACAGCGAGTCCAACTCTCGAATAAACCAGTGCGTTGCTAGCTAGCGAGCGTTTCACTTGTGTACCCCTTTTCCTAGTATTCGCGTACGTAACATTGGCAACGAGAATTTTACCCACCACGTGTTGAAAATGTCTAGTTCTGTGCAATTTGGTATTCTACATACGTTCGACCATAACACACAGACATGGAAAACGTACAAAGGGCGTATAGCACAATATTTCGTGGCAAATGGCGTCAACGAAAAGACAGATTCCACGGGTGAAAAACGGAAGGCTATCTTGCTCAGCGCACTCACTGAGGGTACCTATAAACTAACAACGGATTTAGTTTTACCTAAATATGTTGAAGATGTGCCCTACGAGGACCTTTTGTCACTACTGGACAACCATTTTACTCCTAAATGTGTCGGGTTTGGTGAGCGTCACAACTTCTATGCAGCATCTCAACAAGCAGAAGAATCTCATTCTCAATGGGCAGCGAGATTGCGAGGGCTGACAGAAAAATGCGCCTTTCTCAACGTGGAGGAGGCACTCCGCGACAAGTTCATTATGGGGATGCAGCCAGGACAAGAGAAGGAGAAGCTGTACACGAAAGACCTGGCTGACCTCACGCTGGCCAAGGTCGTGGAGATGGCAGAAAACCTCAGATGTTCGCGCGCTGCGGCCGCGGCCAGTGCGGGAACGCTGGAGAACCCATGGTGGAAACTGTTTGGATTGACAACGTGCCATTCAAATTCGAAATTGATAGCGGGTCCGCGGTAACCGTTGTTTCAGAGGGGTTTTACAAAAGTAATTTCAAAAAGGTGCCATTATCAAGTACATGTAAACAGCTCATAACGAATAATGGCGGGAAAATTGTGTGCCTAGGTACATTGCGTCTACCGATACGCTACGCGGATCGAACGAATATTATGTACTTGTATGTTGTCCGCGACGGCGGGCCGCCCATTCTTGGTCGAGATTTCATATCATTGTTTTGCTTACAATTAATTCCGGTCAACTTTTGTGAAATTTCGGAATTGCAACTGCAATACCCGAAATTATTTTCGGATGAATTGGGAAAATTTAACAAGTACAAAATAAAACTATCATTGAAGGTAGGAGCAAAACCGGTTTTTTGTAAAGCGCGCCCCGTAGCGTTTGCGTTGCGTGCAATGGTCGACAAAGAAATCGATAGATTGGTCGGTTTAGGTATTCTTGAATCCGTTGAATATTCGGAATACGCTTCACCGATAGTTCCAGTTTTAAAGCGAAACGGGACAGTCAGATTGTGTGCCGACTATTCAGTTAGTATAAATAAACAGTTACTAGTAGAACAGTATCCACTCCCCACGACTAACGAACTATTTTCAAAGATCCATGGGGGTCAACAGTTCAGCAAACTTGATCTATCAATGGCCTATAACCAATTTGTTTTGGACGATGAGTCAAAAAATCTAACCTACATAAACACAAACCGCGGCCTGTATAGATTTACACGTTTAGTGTTTGGGTTAGCCAGCGCGCCGTCTATTTTCCAGCGCGCTATCGAGGGCTTGTTAGCGGGTATAGACGGAGTGTTGTGCCTGCTAGACGATATTTTAATAACAGGAAAGGATAGGCAGGAACATTTACAAACACTAAATTTAGTTTTGAAGCGCTTAGAAGAAGCAGGATTAACATTACAAAAAGGAAAATGTAGTTTTTTTCAAGACGAAATCAGTTATCTAGGTTACATTATCACTAAGGATGGCCTAAAAAAAGCGCCGGAAAAAATTAAAGCAATGTTGGAAGCACCGGTGCCCACAAATGTTAATCAGCTTCAATCGTTCTTGGGGCTAATTAACTATTACAGGAATTTCATACCAAACGCATCCACTATTCGCGCAAAATGGAAGATATACTAGTAGACCCCGACACACTGAAAACTATCGAAGATGCCAAAAAGCCAAAAATAGATCTCAGCCCTGATAAGAAGTTCGCTTGCATAAATTCCATAGTGCAAATGCATGAGCAACTTGTAAAGGTAGCTTTTCAAACAAACCTGTTCAAGGCACAACAAGAATGGAAATAGACGATACTCCCCCCATAAAGCTGTCTGATCCTCTCAACAACATTACCGTTGGGAATCATATTGTCAGCATAATATTTACTATACATAACGTTTGTAGGCAAGCCACAAAACGAGCTGACACCAATATGATTAAAAAGACGGAGAAAACATCATTTAAAATCCATTATAGAGGAGACGACTACTCTATTTCTAATGAAGTTGTAAAGGGACTTTGGATAGACATATTAAAGAAAAATGGGTTGACTTATAAGGATTTTGACGCTGGAGACGATGAAAACTGGTATGGCACCATGGGGCCATATTTAGATATGTTTTCAGCATTCGCATTACGAGTGAACGAACTACGCCTCGGACATAATAACATGCCTATCACGAAGCAAGATGGGATACACAAGAGTGTGGGGCAACGTTTTTATATAAAAAAAAAAAAAAAAAAAAATGACGGCGCGGCTCTGTATGCTCCGGAGCGAAGGAATATATCGTAAGAAATACGCAACAGCAGTCAAACGCGCAATGTCCCACATCCCATGTATTGATGACATCATTGAGCTTACTAAGAACAGTAAGCAAGCATCGGAAATATCCACTCTCACAACTCTTGTGGCAGAAACAATACTAATAACTACATCTAGGCAGGCTACTCGCATGTTTTTCCCACTGACCATTTTCTCCAGCATCTGGCGCGCACATGATGATAAGAAGAAGTTTTGTGCTTTCTTTAGCACCATTGGAGCAGGTGGTTGGTATGTCTATAAGTGTGCTTCTATGCGTGGAATGAGATACACAATGTGTGGTGAGATGCAGGAAGAAATGGCAGCGCAAATTGTCTTTCATGGCATCTTTGGTACATATAAAGAAGACCTGTCCCTTTTATCACAGATTACTAATGTAGCCAATTGGTTTACACGAGAGGATATGGGTGGATGTTTCCGACAAGCTGGTAAAGGCAAATGTGATACAAAAGTAGAACTTCCTGTAATTAAATATTATGCCAAAATGTCATGTGCGAATCAGACAGGTATGCTCTCTGGTGTGTACAATCAAGTAGTAACTGTCCCTTGCTTTAGCGGGCAACGCACTCATCTTTTTGATTCAACTTTCTTTGATCATATTGAGAAGAAGCGCATAGCATAATAGCAACACTGGGAAAACACTTGCACAAATCATCAACATCCTAACAAGTACATTAGAAGAATTGCACGACAAAGTTAAAAAGGAGAACGGAAAAATCGAAATGGGTACTACACAATGGCGTGATATGGCTTCCCTAGAGTTAGGTGTCCCTGGGATGGAAGTAGACATCAGAATTGAAGGAAGAAATAAAATATTTCTTGGGAAAAACTAAAAATGTTTAAGAATCTTTTCAAATAATTTTTCCATTTTTTGGTATTGTAAACAAAACCAAAACAAAACCATTCTTAAAGAATTACATTCTTCCCATTTAGGCGTAGTAAAAACTAAGGCCGAAGCGCGATCAAGATTCTGGTTCCCGGGAATTGACCAGGCTATAGAAACAATGATAGGTTCCTGCGATGTGTGTATTCAGTTGCGCCCCTCACCGCCGCGCGCGCCGCCGGCTCACTGGGAATTTCCACCTTGTCCCTTCTACAGAATACACATAGATTTCCTAGGTCCGATTAAAGGTTGCGTTTATTTGGTAACGGTAGATGCACATACCAAATGGGTAGAAGTTTACAACATGAACACGGCTACTTCTTCAACCGCTGTGATTGAGAAGCTATGTGATTTCATGTCAAGGTTCGGAGTTCCGAAAACGATAGTAAGTGATAATGGCACAGCTTTTTGTTCGCGGGAATTTGAACTATTTTGCGCGGCTAACGGGATTTCGCATATGACGTCACCGGTCTATCACCCACCTAGTAACGGCCAGGCCGAAAGTTTTGTGAAAGTAATTAAAAAGGGAATAAAGTCTTGTATTATATCAACTCAAAACGCGAAAGAATCATCGCTGAAGTTACTAAAATATCTAATGGATTATCGTAATTCAATTCACTCTGCTACTGGGTTGTCCCCTGCGCAATTGGTGTTTGGGCACAAGTTAAGGTCGCGATTAGATCTGATAGATCCAAAGTCATCGGCACCCTTGTCACCGTCTGTATCTAACGTTGTAAAAAATCAACAGTGTATGCAAACTAAACAACAAGGGAAAAATAAAACAAAAAATTTTGAAAAAAACGATATTGTATTGTACAAAAAGTATGTTAATAAAGCAAAGTATACTTGGTGTAAGGGCGTGATACTTAAAAGAATAGGAAAAGTTTTGTACGTAGTGAAAGAAAGTAACAGTTTAGAAAGTTACAAAAGGCACATAAATCAGCTGATGCTTTATAAAGGAATAAATAACAATTATGAGGATAGCGTACATCCGAAAGTGAATTTACCTGGGTCATCTTGTCCTCCTGCACCGCAACCGTCACCACCACAGTCGCCGTCGTCGTCGCCACCGTCATCACCGCTGCCTTCCCCGTCGCCAACTGCTCCAAAAACGCACATACTCCAGCCGGAAATTTACTTACCAGATCCCTTGCCGGGTAGTTCGGCCAGAAGGAGGAGAGGAGAACTGTGCGCACGAAGTATTCCTTCATCGTCGGGAGAATACGAGTCTGAGAAGGACCCACAACAGGCCCATGATGATGAACAACAAGCTGGTACGAACGACGTAGATGTAGGAAGAACAGAGAGACAGTCGAACTCCGAGGATGTTGGTCACAAAGCAGGGACTGAACTCGATACCCAGACCACACAACACGATGAGTCAATAATTGTTACACCAAAGAGATCGTTACGTAATCGCCCCGTTGTTTGTTTTAAAAAGTACTTCTAGCGTAAGATGTTACGTAGTACTAGTATACTACGAGTATGTTTATAAATACCTACCAAGGACGTTAATTTGTATTCGGTGTTAATGGACTAGAGGGAGGAATTGTTATGTATGTGTGCAAAGCACGCACTCCCGCGCGCCATCTACTGTAACAGCGAGTCCAACTCTCGAATAAACCAGTGCGTTGCTAGCTAGCGAGCGTTTCACTTGTGTACCCCTTTTCCTAGTATTCGCGTACGTAACACTAACTAAAGCCACAACTCTACTAGCAATAATATTGCCAATACATACAATATTTTTAAGATTATTGCGTGTGTGTGGGCAACATAAAGGATCTCCTGATAAGTGTGCTCGCCTAGTACCATGCTTCACAAAATAAAATTTGGTCTGTGTTTTTTTTCTCATCACAGGCACTTCTAATGTTGAGCGTACATAGGTAGAACTGTTGTAACGCGACTGATCCGAGAAAAAATGCACCGTCAAGCAATACAATATGGCCATAAACGGTTACGAGTAGCGGCCGTAGTACGCGTAGTGGCCGTAGTGCACCTCCGACCATAAAAGATAACCGAATATTTTCGGCTGAATTTAAATGTCATCAAGATAATACTCGTATGTTGTTTATTACGTGTCACTTAACTATCACATATTTTTATTTCAGTAGTAATATTGGCCAAAAACCAGGTATCATCCTAACTAATATTATAAATGCGAAAGCGAGCTTGTTACGCTGTCACGTTTTAACTTTTCAACCGAACATTATGAAATTTTGCATACACGTCTTCAGGGGTACTGAAAAGGACATAGGGTACTTTTCATCCAGAAAAAAATAACATTAACGCGAGCGAAGCTGCGGGAAAAAGCTAGTTCAGTTATAATTCTTGTCTCTTAAGGCGCAGATATATCTGTCAAATGTTATTTATTACGCCTTCATATAATGCAAGTAAGTTATGCAAAAAATGTATGTTAAACTAGAACGCATACACATCAATTCTATATGTCAATATTCAAGTATTGTAGTAAAATACTTTATGAAATAAATTCAGGAAGTAATGTCAACACAAGGCATAAAAAACGATATTACTTTCAAACTAATTAAGATATTTTCATGTTTTGTTTTGTATGAACAGACTATTTTATTATCTATAATTCTATCTGTGATTTTTTTTCAAATATTCACATTTTCGTTACTAAAAATAAATATTCCCTTTGAAACCGAACGTCAGCGCGGCGAGAGTGCGACGCGCATTTGCATGGCCAAGGTCAACGCTGATTACCCGACCCTTAAAAGCACTGAGACTAATAAAGTAAGACCTTGTTTAAATACAACGCATTAAATGCAATGTTTCATTACCTGTACGTCTGCATTGTCATGACACACAGCCTTTCATTATTCAATGGCTCCTGTATCTAAAACGGATTATAGTAACAAGTGTCAGAGTTTTAGTGAACATTTTGAATTGCAGATGTGACAGAATTCGCAAAGTCCAAGACACGTTGTGCAAAAGTTCTGTGTGATAACTTAACGAAAAGTACTAGGCTTGCATGACATCAAGATAATATTTAAGGCGCTGACAAGACCCAATGGACCAAAATAGGCTTCTCTTAAGAAAAAGAATTGCCAAATCTGTATAGTTTGTGGTAGCAGAAAAAATATATGTTAATTTTGAACATATTTCCCAGAACTTGGTTGTTACCAAAACACGTTTCGAAAAAAAATCTCGATACAAACTAACGTTAAACTAACCTCTTACCTTGAGTTCTAATCCAAAATAACTGTATTAAATATTAACATACGTTACGTATTTAATTACTAACAAGAACGTCTTATTTGAATGCAGAACTTGGTTGTTTTTTATTTTCGATTACTCTACTCAATTTTGAGTAAATAGATAATTGCTTCATATTTTGCAATAAATTATAAGCGTTTTGTCATCGCGCTTCTCTTTCTTTTCTATGCAATCTGACAGTGACCGCGGTTTAGGTGTTGTCAGCGTCTTAAAGTGGAACTGCAATATGGTAGCCCGCGAAATTCAAATTTTCTAAATGTTTTTGCAATTTGCAGGTCAGGTTGTATCTTGAACAAAATATGAATCACGACCTTAACAAATATGTATTTACAGAATAGGGTATTTTACTATATACGAGAAAAAAATCTATTAATATATTATTGAGATAGTTTAGGCAAAAAGGAGTCGGAAAATGTTACTTTTAGTTCATAAAATAACAAAAAAATTTAAAATTAAATTCAACGTTTTCAGTTTTTCTAATTTGTTAAAAAATACCATAAAATAGTAGCCGCCATGTTATTACGTCATGCCGCTGTGTAAACAAAATCGTGTCAAATGTCAGCTGATAGTTAGTTAATAGATCAGCGCATTTGTTTACATAGCCAAGTGACGTCATGACCACAGAGCAACATGGCGCACACTGCGTCCAGCGTTTTCGTCAAACTACGCGCGAAATTTGAAAATGTAAAAGCATTTGTATGGCACTTATCGATTGAATAAAATTTTGTGATTTTTTTTTGGGGCATATTAGCACTATAGAATTGAATTAAGACACCTTTCAAAAATGGGTGTAAGACCCTATTATAATCATTAGAACCATTAATTAATACATCTCTTTTAGTTACATTTTTTATGATTTATACATACATACATAAACTCACGCCTTCTTCCCATGGGGGTAGGCAGAAACAATGTTGATTGAAACAATGATGTTCTTTATGATTTATAAATACCTAAATAAATTTGTTCCATAAGAACAAATCTCTTATGGAAAAGTTCTTATAGAACAAATCTAACTTAGAGAGTTGTATTAATGATTATAATTCTGTAAATACATATTTGTTATGGTCGCGAATCATATTTTGATCAAGATACAACCTGGCACTGGCCTGCAAATTACAAAAAACGTAAGAAAATTTGAATTTCGCAGGCTACCACTGCGGATCACCATAGTATTATTAAGCACTTCTTTATATATTAACATAATATAAAGCCTATGTCCATCTGGAATAATGTACCTTTCAAATGGTGAAAGAATTTTTCAAATAGGAGCTTTGTTCCAGAGATTACCCTCCACATATACACAAACATACAAAATTCGCTTTCTCTCTTTATAATACTTATTTGTATAGATGGGTCTTGCTTGTTTAATACATTTTATTTATATATGTACAGTCGACGTAGTAATTGTTTTTTTAAACTCAAACTCAGCATTTATTTCAGTTAAACCAATTACAGGCACTTGTGAATTGTCAAAGAGTCGGTCAGAGTTAGTCAAGAAAATTGAAGCTAGTTGCCCATTCCAAAACGTAGATCTCTATGGAGAAGAACGGGCAAGAAATTACAAGGACAGTGTCCTTGTAATTTAAGAATTTTTGTAAATCAAGATATTACAAATTCTGGCTACATTATTCTTGTTGTTTCTCCATTTAAGTGAGAACAATGTAAAAATAAATAAAATCGAAACTATTATAAACATAAGATTAAAAATAAGCTCTCCAGTCCCAACTGCCGGCGCCCGTTCACGAACATGTCACGTGGATCAGCACCACCCAGCTCAACCATTTTGTAGGGAACCGGATGATCCAACACACGCGCCACCATCAGCGAGACATTGAAGTGAAGATGAGTTACTAACTAAGGCAGTAAGGTTGAAAGTCACTTGGACGTCCGTATTTAATTACGGACGCTTTTCCCCGCGTCATATTTAAAAGCGATCGTCGCGCGAATACGCGATCGGTTGCATCGCGTTCATATGTCACTTTTGTTCTAAAACCCGGAAAGCGCCCTCTGTCGGCGCGACACGTTCAGGTTCAAAGAACATAAAGTGACATATGAACGCGATAATCGCGTATTCGCGCGACGATCGCTTTTAAATATGACGCGACCTTTAACGTGCACGTCTTTCTACATCGTACTCACATGTATAATTTCAACATGAATAATGTAAGCAATATTTTAGTAACAATATTTTGATTTTAATAAAAGGGTGTCCATAGAGTTTCTTGCCCGTTCTTCTCCATAGGTACCTACTTCACTTTGGTATGGGCATCTACCTTCATCTTTCTGACTGACCGACCCCTTGACAATTCAAAAGTGCCTGTAGTTGTTTTATTTGAAATGAATTCTTCGAGTTCGTCATAAAACGACAAGATCTATTTGTCCATATGACAGTTAGCAAGTTTCATCTTTAGTGCGTTCACAACAACTTGACGCGTGACGCGATTGGCAACACTGAATTTTACAGTCTTAGTTTCAATACTAATAGAGTTCAAAATGAAGACTGACAGATCCGAACTACCAATCACATGACTGCAAATTTCAGTGCTACCAACCGCGTCACGCGTCAAGTTATAGTGAACGCACAGTAGTGAAGTTTCAATTTAATGGGAATTTTTGTCAAGTTATAAAAAAAACGAGGTTGACTTACATCTATGTTTTTTTAATAATACAGGAGCCATATCATTATCATGAAGGCTAACAATTTGATTCGTGTGCAGAGTTTTTAGGCAGTATCTAAATGTTGCCAAGCATAAAATTAATTAAATAAAAAATATTCAAATTGAGAATTACACAATTGATTGCTAAAAATATATATATAACGAGTCCACTAGCGCCATTGGTGGAACTAACTTTATTTATTAGTCTCATAATTAACTTTTATTTTGTTCTAGATAATATCATATATTTTTAATTAAATAGCAACACAAAGATCATTATTCGAAACCAACCTCGACATAATATTGATCAATGGAATCACTAAATAAAATGCAAATCGCCTTAATTTCATACGAATAATTAAAATCATTGTTTTTAAAACATTTTTTCCTTAACATTTTAAATGTTTGACTTAGTTTTCGAATATTTTCTTTAAGTCTAAAAGCTTGTATAGCGGGACTGCAGTCTTATAAGCTATTAAGGCGATTCGCAGACCGCAGTTCGGTCTGATGTAATTACCGTCATTCTTTGGGCGTGGAAGGGGCGCTATCCTCTGCTTTTCTCTTGCTACCGGCTTGTTGGGTCCTATTTTTATCTGGCTTGTATTTTTCCCACTTTTTATGGTTTAGGAGGTCAAAATCTTCGCAGTACTGTGCGATGTCTCTAAGGTAGGTGGACAGATGCAGGAGCTCTCGATCCCTGTCCCTGTTCAGATGTGCCTGCCTAAAGGGTCTGATCTTGAGCCCGCTCTTAGGGTTCATAATGAAGTTTCTTCTAATATCGTCGAACATTATTGTGTTTTTTGAGCTATATTGGGGGTACTTGCCCCATATTACGCCTAAAGGTTTTACCTGGAAAATAAATGTTGAGGGTTAGAAAATTGGTAAATGTTATTAGTTAGTTGTTTAACGTGATAACGTTTTATAAATCGATGAACGCCGTCTGTACGCACGAAAGTGTCACGTTCCGCCTGAGCCGAGCGTGCAAGCGAGAGCGTGGACCTAGCGATAGAGAGGCACGATCGGCCTAAGCGTTCGGCTTGTGACGCATCTCTCGTTATCACGTAAAATTATCGTCCGTAAACCGACTTTACAGACAACCATTTTTTTTTTCTTCTGATTTTTTTTGTGTGTATGTCTTTCCTCTCGCTTTCTGAGGGAGTATTTTCGGGAAAAGGGACGGATTTGTAGACAGGAAGTGACAGCTTGAGCATGGAATAAGTAAGTACTTTTTAATAGCATTGGAAATAGTAAGTCCTATATAGATTGTAAGTAGAGAGGGTCGAATTTCAACCAGTGGGCGACCACTAGTAATGAATAATTATTCGAATAAATATTTCAGAATTTAGCTTCTTTAACTCTTTGACCGCCAGATTCCGGAAGTTCTTATGCACCAATGGTGTAAAACGCGACATTCTGAGGTTAATTTCTGTCGCTGCTCAGTTGCTTATTACCAAGGTGAGATGTCAGATGTTACACATCATATGCGACTACCGTAAGCCTCGCTCTTTTTTTTTTAAAGGTTACGTCTTATCTTCTACTTTCCCTCGTCCGGTACTAGATATAGCTAGAGAGCCTGTACTAAGTCAGTCTTCTTGAAATGAATCTTTTGTGAAGCAACAATATCACTCAGGCACAAAAACACGCCTTTTCTTGAAGCTCAATTTTATTCTCTATACACGCCACCTAGTGGTCAATCTTAGTAAATGTAGCGTTGCTCACGTCTGTGTGTGTAACGACGAATTGGGTGGATTTTGAGACAAAATTATGACACAAGTACAATAAAGTGTAATGTGTGAGTAAACTTCTCCTACGACTTACTAATAATGTTCTAATTACACATAACGTCGCCTTAGAGTGAAAACCTCAGGGATGTTATTTGGTCATTTTTATTTTATTACATTTTTGGAAAGCAAAACCTCGCAACGAACGCCTAGTTTCCCACAAAAAAAGTTTAGTCACCTGTAGCGCCATCTATGAGAGTTCGAGAAACTCGCAAAAGAACATACCGAGGTTTTCAATTTACTAACACTTATAATTTAATAATTATGTTTTGGACTTTTTTCGATGTTTATTTGCCTACACTTTAAGTGTTACTTATTATTATAAGTTATAGTATATTTAAGCAAGGTAAGTAACAAAATAAACGTGTATTTTTTTTTCTCTATAATGTTTCATTGATAAACTTGTAACTGCCACCAGGAAACCATGTTTTTTTTAAAGAAAAACTCGTAACATTTTACGCTTTTACCATAGTAAAATTAAATATGTATTTCTCATCTCATCATTTGAAAATATATCCAAATTGCACACTAAAAGACATAAATGTGGCAATAAAATTTCACTGGGCGCATTTTTTTCTAGTAAAGTTGCCTTTTTAGCATATAAGAGGTTTTCATTCTAGCCTTAGAATGAAAAAAACATACGACGACGATGACGATAAAACAAAATAAACTAAAAATGTTGACTTCAGCGCCATCTAGCGGGAAAATGGCCACGAGCAGTCCGTACGTTTCACCGTAACATAAAAACGCCAAAAGCCAATTACAATTCATAGATTAATCTGCCAAAAAAAATGCGTTTTAACTAAGAGGCAGCTATAACCTTATATGTATGGCTTTTCTAACACAACATTTAGTAATTACTAACATTGTTTTTAAGTTTAGTATGAAGTTCTAAAAGTTATTTCTAAATTACTTAAAAGTAATCCTAACTAATATTACAAATGCGAAATTGAGTTTGTTTGATATGCTTTCACGCTAAAACGGCTGAACAGATTTGGATGAAATTTAGCACAGAGGTAGATCATGACCTGGGTTAAGACATAGGATACTTTTTATCCCGATATTCCCATGGGATCAAGACCTATGCGGGTGAAACCGCGGGGCGCAGCTAGATTACATAGCAATAAACTTACATCTATAGTCCCATATTTGGCCGTATGCACAGTGATCATAGCGAGGTAGTCCAGGTAGAACATGATCTTATACTCCTGATGGGTGGACACGCCGAGCAGACGCATCTTCTCTTCAATCCATTTCATGCCGGTAGCCGACCAGATCACTATGTCGAAGTCTTCGTATGCTGATGTTAGGAACTCGTGGAGGAATGGGCGCATTAGCTCGTAGCCTGGAATTAGGAAAAAAGAATATAAGGTTTTTTTTATGATGTTGGTTAAATGAAAGGTCAAAAAATTATGTTAAATTCTGTATATCTTTTGTTGGAGATCATAATCAGCCTATAATGTTCCCACTTCTGGGACACAGTCCTCCTCTCGGTCCGAGTGAGTGGGCCGTAATCCCACGCGGGCCCAGTGCGGGATGGTAGATGTTACGTGTCTTCGAATTTTTGGTTCTAGGACATGACGGTTTCCTCACGATGTTTTCCTTCGCCGTTTTGAGAGCAGTGGTGATGAAATAATTTTACACAAAGTAAAGCGCCTGTCTGGGTTCGATCCTACGACCTACAAATCGTAAGTCGCGGCCGTTACCACCGGGCCACCACTGCTCTAGGGGGTAACCATCACCTCTTATAGCAGTATTATTATAATATTACTTTACAGTGGGAAAGTGATGGATCTATACAGGACTTATAGCTCCATCTCTTTCTCACGCTGAAGTAATATTGAAATAATACTGTTATAAGAGGTGATGGTTACCCCCCTGTTGGAGATCCTATACAAGGTGTCGTTTTGCCTCCTCGTCAAATTCAAGGAGGTAACTATGCTAATGATTCTCGACACGAATCAGTAATAAAATAAGTAGGTGTATTTTTTTCTAATTTTCGGAAATCGGCATGTGTGGGAAATACATGATAAAACGCTACCCGTGTGATACCGCACTGTAACTACACTTTTACACACACACTACCGCAAACGCAACGGGGTGATTCTGTTCTGTGAAAGTGGTGTATTCTAAAATACTGTCAAACTTAAATAACTAAAAAATCAAGTATGTATTAATTATTGAGCAGGTATCGTAATTTTATTTGATTATATATGTCTTTCATAGCAGCCTCCTGAAATTTGACGAGGATGCAAAACTACACCTTGTTTACATGTTACCTGTTTCCGCCACAGAGCGATGGTCGAACAGCGTGTAATCAATATCTAGTACGAGCAACTTCTTGCCGGGACGTGGCTCGTTCAGAATGTTGATCTTGTAGTCTCGCACGCGCTTGTTTATTTTAGCTAGGTATATCTGGAATTCACATTTTTTTTAATGTTATTATTGATTATGAAGATGACTCATACACAGGATTGTAGCCTATTTGATAAAAAAAAGTTGTTAACACAGGTTTTACGTGCTAGCCACACCAAAGGGATTGCCTCTCGAAAACATAGTATTTTTATAAGTATCATCAAATATGGTCTACTATAGTCTGTTTTTTTTAACAAACGAGTACTGAGTATGTCTCTCGCACATTCCTGATATTGACAGAGTGAGAGGGGTCATTGGTCGGGGTGCGGCCAACGTCTTTGTTCTTGTTTTTTTCTTTGTTCTTTGACTTTATGTTGATTACGTGGACCACTAGAAACGCAGTCAAAATTCTCGGTACTCCTTTGTTAAAAAAGACAGACTATAATCACCTATACCTAATGTTAAGGTTGTTCTTGGGATAAATTATTGTGCGTGGTCCGACACGCACTTGGACGGTTTTAATTCTACATACCTCCTGATTCTCCACATCCACCTCCTCCTCCTCAATATCCAGGTCATTGACCACTTCATCTCCCACGTCCGGCTTGGTCTGCGCACCAGCTATGGCTTCCTCTAGAGACCCCATCATCATGATCTTGAGGTTTGGCTTCAACTGCAGGTCTGACAGAGTGCAGTTGTCTGTTGCAACTTTGCCTGGGAAGTACAATAATGATTAGGTTTTTGTTGTATGAAATAATATCTTATGTTAATATTTACAAGTAGTTTTGAGGAAAGATAGAACGAACTTTTTTTTCCTAGAACAAAAACAAAACTGTCAATTTAGGACTGCACGTCAGAATTGTAAACTTCTTAGCTTCACAAACTTGTAAACATCTGTATTAATATCTGAACGGTCACGCGAGTTCAGTGCTGTTACCCCATCCCAAGAGTGCCCAAAAAACTAAAATTTCACTTAAAAAAAAATTTGGTATCTCAAGGACATTTGACATCCACATAATCATAGGTTGATAATGCTTACATATGGTACTTGAAATTAGTAGCTAGTATTCACATTCCCATAGTCCTACACTTTTTTTTTGGTTGGGAAATTATCAAATAACTTCTCCCGCTCTGGGCGGAGCGGGAGGGTGTGTCAGACTCTTACTGACTAAAACCCACCCGTGTTCCTTCCGTTGCCTGTGTTGCCAGGGGCCTCGGTAACCCTTTCGAATTTTCCCGCAACCCCGGTAGGTCGAACTTTCCCGCGACTCCGGCAGGATAGTCTTACTCTACCATATGGTATGACATCAATACATATCTTAAAACTAAGTACCCTGCCGCGTCTGTTGGTCTGAACGCGATGATTTTCGAACGGTTTTCTCCAATGGACGGAGTGATTCATGAGGAAGGTTTAGGTGTATAATTCATTAGGTAAGGTTTTGTGTACGATGTTCTATGAAGCGCTAAAAACCGTGCGAAGCAGGGGGCGTCGCTAGTAATCTACAAAATGGAAGGGATTTAAAATCTGATTGATGGGATGGGATTAGGGATGGGAGTATTTCATTGGTTGATAGCTTGATATGCCAGTTATTGGTAGGTAAAAAATAATCCTTATACATGCTAACTTTAGAAATTCGAAAGTAACTCTGTCTGTCTGTATGTTACCTTTTCCCGCCTAAACCACTGAACCAATGTCGATAAAATTTGGCAAGGAGATATACTTTTGTCTAAAAATAATCCTAAAGTGGGTGATATAGGAGATGAATTTGTATGGAAACCCAGCATTTCTTAAGTTAGGGATATGAAAATTCAAATTTATGCTTTTGGTAAGAAATAAGGGATTACAATTATTTCGAATATTAACCCCCCCAAGGGGGTAAAATAGGGGATGGTTTTAAAGTTCATATGTAATAATGATTTTTTTTGTACCTATATTAGAAGATTTAAGCGAATTGGAAATATAGCCGATGTCCGTATCTTGAGGTAACATTTAGCCGTTATTTAATTAAAATCAGTCCACACTTGGTTATTTAAATTTAAAGTCATAAAATAACTTGCCTAACGTGTAGGTATTGAATGGCGGCGCTAGAATATTTCAAATGAATGGTGAAAATATTAAAATGATTAATTATTTATATTTTATACTATCTGTGCCCGCGACTTCGTCCGCATGGTGATTTTTTAATTATTTATTTATATAAATAAAAGTAGCCTAAGTTACTCCTTATTACATCAGCTATCAGCCAGTGAAGGTTGACTGGTAGAAAATGCCTACGGCATGAAGTCCGCCTCTGTACATTTGTGTGCTTAAAGTATTAAATAAATAAATAAAGGCCCGTCAAAATCCGTCCAGCCGTTTCACAGATTAGCCGGAACAAACAGACAGACAAAAATTGTAAAAAATGGTATATTGGTATATCTACCGTGTATATAATACATCCATGTGAATTAAGTAAAAACCGGTTATTTTAATATTACAAACAGACACCAATTTTATTTATCTGTAAAGATGTATTGATAAACAAATAATGGCGCCGATTCCCTTGTTCACAAACTAAACTAAATTTAAGTTCAGTGCATCTTTTTCTTTCTATTTCATTAAGAAAAGGACAGAAGATAAATTTTAGTTTAGTCCTGTCAAATTAATCAGCGCCTGTCACTACTCCATACAAGTTTAGACGTGATTAAAAACTTGCCTACTAAAATTACGTCAATTTACGTCAAGCGCTGATTAATTTGACAGGACTAAACTAATATTTATCTTCTGTCCTTTTCTTAATGAAATGGAAAGAAAAAGATGCACTGAACTTAAATTTAGTTTAGTTTGTGAACAAGGGAATCGGCGCCAATATTTGGATTTATTACTTATCTGTTACTTTTTTGCGCCTACGCATAGCACCTAGGCTAATCTGAGTATTAAGTTCCCGTGGGATAATTTCCTACCTCCACGCCGGCAAAGCCGCGGGCAAAAGCTAATTTGATGTGAAGCTGTAATTTTCATGAAAGAGACAAAACACTTTAATAATAGCAATGGTCTGTAATATCACAGTCTATACATCATTACAGTCGTCCGACGGAGGTCTAGACAGGGTAATCGTGCGGGGCGTGAGGGGCGAGACGGAGGAAGCGCGCTCCCGAACTGCTTACGCTACTGTGTTAGTAGTTCGGGAGACAACTTTCAGGGCTATCGTGTTGAATTTATTATTGTTTTAATTGATGTATAATTAATAACTAAAACGGTGCATACGCGGTGTGTTGTGAGAGATTGCAAGTCGTCATCTTACATTAATCAAGAACTGCGATTTCATCAATTTCCGCGCACGGATGAAAGGGTAAAATGAATATTTTTTATTTAAATAAATATTCAATAGGGAAGGTGCGTATTTACGGGACTTGATTTTACATTTTAATACCAGGTCTTTATTTGCATGTACGTAGTAGCAGTAAGTAGTAGCCGACCAACTGCCGACCCAAAATACTCGCAAGACTTCAAAGTATTTTACTATTTTACTCGGTTACTTACTCCGTCGATGCTCGACGCGACGACTTGGGGTCTCTCAACGCGACGAGAACAAAATTAATCTCGATTTTTAGTTTTACTGGAAACAACATTAAGTTGTTTGAGCATTTGAGTCAAATAGAATTCAACACTAAACTATGTTCATGCTTCCTAATAACAAAATTGTCATACTTAATTATTTATTAAGATGAAGATTTTTCATATATTTAAGTTCAAGAACAGAATTTTCAAATCCAGTAAATCTAAAAACCGAAAATGATTGTCAGTCGCCCATTTATAAAGATGTACCTACCTACAGTTTCAGTTTCATTATATGAGTGGCTGGTACACAAAAAGATGATCTTTTTGATAATTGTTGATTATATGTATAATAATAATAATAACTTTGATGACGATGTTGATCTAAAATAAATAATTTTTCATTTTCGGCAGAAAATGCCGAAAATCTGAAAGTTATTAAATATGGAGGCCTTGGCAGAGAGTACAACTTTGTACCTTTTGGCGTCGAGACCCTCGGTCCGTGGGGTCCCAATGCGCATAAGTTATTTGCGGAAATCGCGAAACGTCTAGCGCAACGCATCAGCATTGCAATTCAGCGAGGAAATGCCGCCAGCATCCTCGGTACAATGCCCCGAGGGCCTTTTTTAAGCTTAACTTAGTTTTAATTTAATTTAGTTAATGTTAATAATTATCTTGTAATTTGGTTATGTAAATAAACATTTCAATCCAAAAAAAAAAAATTATATTGTTTACTTGGGACAACCCTAGCTGTTGCGACAATGCCTAAACGTTGTCGGCATTTAAAACGAGATCAAAGGCGTCGTCCTACTGTATCTTTTTATACTGTGGTAATATTTTGTTATGACCTATGTAATATTTTATAGGACCAGTGAAGTTACTCAATAACAGTAAATCTTTATGGAGACATGACTACATCAGCAGCCATGCAACTTTCCAAACAAGTTACTTTCTAATCTCATCATCAAATGCTTCAACCAAATTAAAGAATACCTAGTGCTTTGAGACCATGTAATATGTACATGTCTGAAGTGAACATAGCCAAATGATTAAAATGATGTGTTCTGGTTATTATTTGTTTTATTAACTGGATGATGCAATATCTACTTTACGTTACAACGGATGATATTTTGGTTTTTAATACAGGAAATTCAATATTAAGTAGTACATATAAAACCCAAAACCAGATAAACTCCCACCACAATCATCAGCCTAACCTTTTCCCAACTATGTTGGTCGGGGTCAGCTTCCAGTCAGCAGATGCAGCTAAATACCAGTTCTTTTTTAGTATTTTTTTTTCTTTTCTTTTTTTTTGTTGGTGTAGTGGTGTGCTAGCTGACATATGGCTAATAATGTTTTGTGTTGCACGTAGTGTAAATTGTTTTGCATAGTGTTGTATAGAATCCTTTTTTTTTCTCTAACTGAACAGACAGCTGTGCTGCTGGGGAGTTTTTTGGCTACTTCTTCTTCCCAGCTATAGCAAGTGAGAATCAGCAGTTTTCGAACGTCAAAATTACATAAGTTTGGGGGGACTGTCTTATGTAATTTTGATGTTCGAAAACTGCTGATTCTCAGCCTAGTTTGAATAAATGACTTTTGAATTTAATTTTACATGGAGCAACTGCTTATCTGCCCTCCACAACCCAATACCAAAGAAACTCAAATACAGCACAATGTTTTAGTTTCATACGAGACTTAAATTACCATAAGCCCATACGACTGTCTGTGCGACAGCCGTAAAACAGCTAAGCTATAGATTTTGACCAAGATGTAAGGATCCTAGAGTTAGGGGCTTAGCTCTACATTAGATCTGTTAACTTTTTAATAGAGAAAGCGTTCTGTGACTCTTGGCAATCTACTTTATGTTAAATGTTTTTGGTGCGAGTTTATTAATGGTGACTTGGAATTAACATTATCATGTCCGTATCATGTTCAAAAAGAGTAAAAAAGAAAGAAAGAAAATATGTTTATGTGCAGTAAACATAACGCAAAAAAGAATACTAGCACAAAATAACAAGTGGGGGAAAATATGCGTCACATCCACGCAAAACGGCCATCACTCAGCATAATGCTGAAGCTCAATTATCTCATAATGCTGAAACCAGCACTGGGGCTTTGTTTCGCATAGGGTCCTATGCGAGACAGAGCCCCAGCACTGGTTTTCAGCGACAGCCAGCGTTGACGTGATAATGTCAACAGTTGCAGCATTTAGCGAGTTAAAAATATTGTAAGAAATAAAATAAATACATACATATTTGAAATTGACACACCAATGTATTACCATTCAGAGCTTGAAGTTTCTGTCAAAGATTTAAAGTGATTCTAATAGCCTTTCATTTTTCACTGCTCTATGTATAAGACAGCCCGTCTTATACACAAAAAAAGGCATGAGCATGTTCTTAGAACATTATAGTAAAACAGAGCAAGTAGTACATCCTGGGGTAACTGTAAATTGTAGCGATATTTTACGTAAAATTAGAAACATAAAGACAAACCTCTAAACAAAGAACATGTGAGCATTCACTGGTTTTGTTAGAAAAATTATATTATCTACACATCTGCATGTATTATGACGTTCTAGATTAAAAATAGTAGTCAAAATGTAGGCCATTGCATGCATTTCTGAGAAACATAATGAATTACACGTCTATACCGGTATGATATTACATAAAGAAGAGCTGGTGAAAATGCGTACGTTTTACAACGAGTTTACGTATGCAAACTGTAGATGATAATGCAAATTATCAATGTTGAACCATTGTTGTATGCATACAATTTATTATTATGACAAGAAACACGTTATAATTACCCTGAAATTTAACATTGAGAAGCTTTTGCCTTTCCGGTCGAACACCCGTGGCATTTTCGATGGCGACTTTGAGCATCGCCACCGAGTCCGAGGGCGAAAACTCCGGTATTTCATATTCCTTGCCATTCCATTTAACACTTAGTTTTATAGGATTATCGTTTATATCGCACATTTTTTAACTAATATTCAGGAAAACTACAATTGACGTGACATATAAACAAAACAAATTTGACACGGCAGTAGTGATGGCCGATTCTGACTATTTGTGAAAGTTTACCGAACTAGTGATGCGGTCAAATTACTATTTGGAATTATTTAGTACGAACATAAAATAAAATTCTAAGATTCCATAGGAAGAATAAAACTCTCTACTACTACTCGTACTAACTAAGTCTACTTTTGAACTTTTAACTAAGGATATAATATATTTATATATACAGCACAATGTTTTAGAGTTTCATACGAGACTTAAATTACCATAAGCCTATAGGACTGTATGTGCGACAGCCGTGAAACAGCCAAGCCATAAATACATTTTTACCAAGATGTAGGGATCCTAGAGTTAGGTGTACTATAGATACACCTCTGGCTAACCCTTCGGGGAGTGAACGTCTGGACCACGGGGTATAGAAATAAAAAATGCGTGATATTATATTATACATCATCATCAACTCCACCCCTAAGACGACCCATTGACCTTTTTCCTGTATAATTTCGAGTATTATTGTCGTTGCAATAATATAGGTACCACGTTTCGGGTTCGTTTCTTACCCTGCTTTACCTCGGGTTGGTGGCATAAGGCTGAAGAGCCCAGCCTATTACGGGATTGTCAGTGGCGTAGCTAGTCCTAAAGGCTTTTGATACAGGGCTGTATCAAAATTTGTTGGGAGCACTCTTCTGCGGCGGAGCTATAAAGCAGGGTATTGTTTTTTTTTACAAAATAACATAGCTACTGACTTGAAGGTTAAGCTCATTCAGTACAGGTCATTGTAATCTTATTAAAAGAGCATGCAAGAGCGACCGAAATGAGCTAGAACATTGGAGAATCCTGACTGGGATACTAGATTAAGTTGTCATTGTGATTTTAGTAACAAAATGTATGAGCAAGCGAAGCGAGCTCGAAAATAGAGTGACTTGGGACAGAGTAGATTTTCTATGTGATTTTACTAAATTAATGCAAAAGCTTGAGAATTTGACCGTGCTTGGGGGGGCCCATACCATTGATACGGCTGATACCACGGTAGCTACGCCCCTGGGGAATAGGTAAATAAAATGGGCAGTCACATTCTAATGTGCGCCAAACAATAAACAAGGACTGCGATCATTATTTCGCGTAGCGTGGCGACGGCTGATGATGTATAATATCACGCATTTTTTATTTCTCGACCCGTGGTCCAGACGTTCACTCCCCGAAGGGTTAGAACAGAGGTGTACCTATCTATAGTACACACGGCTACATATCAAGCTATTCATTTACAGTATAAACTGATCTCGCATTGTATAGGATTTCCCTAGAATTAGAGGTCAGCTTATACTGGAAATGTATAGCTTAATATGTAGCCGTGTGTAGGGTAAACTTGCCTAATTCGAACTTACGCCAAATTCGTACTCCACTTAAAACTCGGCTTTGGTAACAGCTATCAGCGCCTCTAGTGTCAAAAAATAGAAATAACAGTCGGCCATTTCACCACCTGACAGATAACACCTGTGAAGCTGCTCTGGACAAAAATATTGAAAAAATAAGTTTTTTTCAACTATTGTTGTAATATTTTTACACATTTCGTAAGAGTTTTATTCAAATAAGGTCGTGTATAACCTATTTTACGATTTGACACGTATTAATGTGTATCTTTGCGATTTCATCTGACGTGTTATCATACTCGTAACTGTTGTCAATTTTGTTGGCGGTAAATTTAAAATTTGTTTGGCTCTTGCTCCTATTTCGTACTTGAGTTAAATTCTTAAACGTACTGGTACGATTTACGATTTATAACTGCGATGATTGCCGAGAATTGGCGAAGACCACCCGTCGAATTTGTTAAGAATTACTACTTGTTTTAATAACACATTGTTGATTATGATGCTGATTCTCAATACTGTATACCAATGAATAGATCTCAAAGTACGAATTAAGGATATAGCAGTACGATTTGGGATGAATGGTCTTAAATCGTACTTTTTTAGTTTTTTTTTAAATTGTTTATTTTTGAGAAGTTTATAAGGTTTTTGTTAAATTTGATTATAGAACCAATAAAGCATTTAGCAAACAAAAAATACTTTTAATTAAAACTAATTTATCTTTCCTAATTTTCTAAATATGATGGTTTTCTCTTAAGGGGTACGAATTTGGCAAGTTTACCCTACACCTACATTTCGCCACTGTTTAAATAGGAGGCGAGCCTGTTGCCGTTAATTGGGCGCCCAACCTGGGAATCGAACTTAGGACCTCATGCTCAGCAGTACCGCTTGCGACCATTAACAACGAGGCATAGGAGTTTTTTTTATAGCGAGTGTTTTTAGTCCGGATTCAATAGTTTGGCCAGGAATTATTCGATATTGATAATAAAACAAAACAAATAGGACAAATTTAATATTTATTAAATTATTGAAGTATTAGAATATTAAATAATACAAAACTTAAATTATTAACTCATTCTACAGCCTTTCATGACTATCTGCTCTGGACACTTCAATAATAAACTTTTCAGGTTCGAAATCCGGGTCCAGAATCTTGGACCTAATAATTTCTTTATAAATAAATGCAGACTTTCTCGGAGTTCGCGTCTTGTCCGGACTTGAGTAGTCAACTTCGTAGAGGCCAAACTTTTCTCTGTAAAAGAAATAGCGTTAATTCGATTTCGCGTTAATTAGTGGATTGTGAATTACTTAGGATGGATCACAAAATATTAACTTTCATTAGCGGAATTTTAATCCTAATTACACATTATAAAATAAAGTCCTCCAGCCGCGTCTGTCTGTCTGTCTGAACGCGATACACCCAAAAACTACTGCACGGTTCAAATGGTCTTCACCAACCGAGAGTGATTCATGAGGTTTGTGTTTACTTCATTAAAGTTTTGTGTAAATGAAATATGACGATTATTGTTAAAGAGGTCGGAAAACTCATGTTGACTGGGACCTTTACTGACGTGGGCCGCGTAGGTAAACCATACGAGATACATACAATGTATGTTATACAGGATACGATACCATATGTCTATCTTCTAAGGATGATCCACAGTAACCATTATTATCTTTCATATTTGACAAAAAAAAAATCATTGTTATTTCCGAAGCTATTTTAACCGCTATTTTATTAATCCTTATCCAATAAAATATGTTAGGTATTTAAATTGGGCATTTCATTTAGATTCATTTATGCCTTTACCATTTAAATGAATACTTTAAATAATATCACAGATTCAAAATTACGCGTAACAAACTAATTATGGTTGACGCGGCGGGCGCAGCGCTTGGCTGAGGTATGCGATCGCTTTCGTGTTCTTTTAATCCCGGTAGTACGTTCCCATGGGATATTTTCCGACAGTGGGTAAAGCTAGTATAATTATAGAGACAGTAGTACAAGGATCTTTGGGGGCGTGGCCAAAATCGGAAGTAACGCCGCCATCGCCTTGAGCCTAGCGAGTCACCTTGCGCGTTAAACAAACGTTCTAGAATTTTCGCAACCAGCCGCACTGCGCGCTTAGCGCCTTCGCTAGTCTTGACATGTTAAGTCACAGGCTCTAGGCGCTAAGCATGCCACCTGTCAGTGCGTAAGTAGCCTTAGAGTTTATTCGCTACAGCACCTCGCCACTCTTCGTGACAATTTGGTTTCAAAACAAGTCGGACAATCAGAAAATAACGATTATAGCTGTAAAATATTGTAAATAGACTGAGGAGGAGCTCGTGACTAAGTAATAACAGCCGCACGGGTCGATCAATCAGGTTAAGCTACGCTTGCCGGGGTTAGTCCGAGGGTGGGTGATCATCTTTACCGAGACTCCTCCGTGCCTTGGAAAGCACGTTAAACCGTTGGCTCCGGCTGTCATTTGTGGATCTTTGACAGTCGTTACGGGTCGTCAGAAGCCCGAAAGTCTGCTAACCAATCTTACCAAAGGGTATCGCGTTACTCAGTTACTAGGTTGTGAAGGTCAGATAGGCAGTCGCTCCATGTCAAATACTGGTATTCAGCTGTATCCGGTGAGACTGGAAGTCGACCCCAACAAGTTAGGAAAAGGCAGGCAGATTTCGAATTAATTCTCTCAATAAAAAATACTCAATCAATCAACTCAGCCTATAACAGCCTATAAGTCCACTGCTGGACATAGGCCTCTCCCAGGCTGCGCCGCAACACCCTGTCCTCCGCATTCAACATCCAGTCCGTCCCAGCCACCTTTTTAAGGTCGTCGGTCCATCTAGCTGGGGGGCATCCCACACTACGCTTGCCGATACGCGGTCTCCACTCCAAAATACTCACAAATATCCATTTCGCCACTCAAAAGTATCGATAAGTGACCACATGCTATATCCTCTGATATCACATCCCTCATACACAGCATCCAATAAAGCATTAAGATAAGTCCTAATGTAGTTAATCCGATCTTCATCGAGGAGCCCTCCTCCGTTGGACCAGCCATTTTCTGTGATGTACACTGGCGGGTTGTCGTATTGTAATTTTATGTCCATTAGAAGTTTGAAGAAACCCCAAGGAACCTCCTGTAATGTCAAAATAAATGGACATACATAGACCTCTCCTTTACCACGCCATCGAAACACAATCTTTTTGACTTTACAGGAGAGGTCTATGTACACACGGGTATATATCAATCTATAAATTTCCAGTTTATGCTGATCTCGCATTGTGTAGGAATTCCGTACAATGGGAGGTCAGCTTATACTGGAAATTTATAGCCATGTGTACGTCCAGAAGTGGACTGCTAAAGACTGATGATGTATGATGGTGTAAACGATCTTTATGTTCACACAAATATATTTATGTCTATGAGGAAGAACCTCATGGGCTCTAAAATGGTTTTTGAAGCGGTAATATTCCAACAGCTAACAAACTTAAAAGCTGGCAAGCTAAACGTTGAGAGATTGATCTGCAATTCTGGCCTCGTCGAACAATTGATGCCATACTTTTCCCTCATCTCAAGCAAGCATATAAGTAGCTTTGATTGTGGGCAACAAGCTACACATTTCCAGTATGAGTTGGCCTCACATTGTACGAATAGCCTCTATAATGCGAGACCAGTATAAACTGGAAATATATAGCTTGATACGTCGCCATGTGTAGGAATCTCTTTAATTTAATGTTCAACCTTTAAAAAAACGTAGAAGAAAATACCTGCAACCAGCTACTTTGCGACTGCGGCCATGAGGGATCCTTGACCAGGACAGCGCCCATATCATCCATATATGAAGGCACAGTATACATGCCTTCTAATGACGCGTCCCTATACGCCAATTTCGTAGTATACGCATTGACGCCAAGGAAGTCTGCTGATCCTTTCAACAATGCTACTTCTTTCGGTGATAGATCTGGCAGTCGGGATCTTGGATAAGCCTGTTCAGCACTCTTGAGTGCTACGTTCTTGCGCACTGCTGAAGGGAAGTTGCCCACTTTTGAGAATATTGGATGGGCGTATAGGCCCCACTGGAAGAAGGGAAGTTTCAATAAAATAAACAAAATATGTAGTCATAGAATTTGGCTGCCCGACTTTCGTTGCTTGTAAAGTACAAGCGGATTACTTTTGTAAAGTTGGGTATCAAATACGGCGCGTTAACTATTTTAATTTTAGATCAGGTCGACCACCTGGAAAACCTATCTAATCAAGGTTCTCTCCATAGATTTCTATCCCTTGCAGTAGATAAAATTCAGCACAGCCTTCAATAAATCCTAAAAACGCCTGATTACTTACTTCAAACTGTCTGGCATCGATACCAGCTTGATGATCGTCAAGAGTATCAGACGCGGGCTCATACCACACGAAACCAATGGAAATTCCAATTAAGCCTTTCTGCAGCTTCCTATAATCTCTGTCGTACATGTGATACGTTTCAGCATGAGCCAACAAAACGTTCCGAATGCACATGTATTCAGCAACACCTGAGATATTTAGAAATGGAGCTTGTCTATCAGAACCATAACCATTTACACAAATCTCTTTAGGCTCATTAATCGTGATCCAATATTTCACTTTCTCACCGAACTTTTCGAATAAAAACTTGGTGTAATCTGTAAACCACTCAACTACCGCAGGATTGGACCAGCCTCCTAGTTTTTGTAAATTAGCCGGTAGATCCCAATGGTACATTGTTACCATAGGAGTGATATTCTTGGCTAGGAGGCCATCTAAAAGGTTGTTGTAATATTCGACTCCAATTTGGTTTACTTTATCGAAAAATCCATTTGGCAGAACCCTGGGCCAGGATATGGAAAACCTGTAGAAGTCGACGCCAAGGTCTGCGGCTACGTTCACATCTTGTTTATATTGGTGGTAGGAGTCTGCTGCCACGTCTGCTGTGCTGTCATCTTTGATCGGCGAAGGTTCTTTGTGGCTTGCTACGTCCCATATCGAAGGACTTTTACCTGTGGTGCATTCAAATAAAATTGCAGTTAGGTACAGTTAAAATAATAATTATACAACAGCAATTTATTGACCATTAGATTATTATGAAATGTTTTGACAGAAATCGGTATGAGGTCTTACTACTCGCGCTTCGGACTAATCGCTTGAAAAAGTGTGACAAATATTTATAAAACGAATCCTTTTGGTGTTCAAAATTAATATATACGTAGATTTAATATTACCATCTTCGTTCCACGCTCCTTCGATTTGGAAGGCAGAAGTAGAAGCCCCGAAGAGGAAGTCAGGAGGAAACAGGCGGGGCTTACTTTTGCCAAACACATTGTCGCATAAGAAGAGAAATACGCTGTGGATGGAAAATTGACAAATGTTAAATTAAGATCCAAGTAACAAGTTAGGAGTCAGGGGGTATTAACTCAGGGTTAGAAAGGCGGTGGCTTCGGCCATTTGTTAACCTGTTTGTGTCAGCATATTGATGGAAATGATGTCTGGTCAACATGAAGGACCTTGGCTTTTTTTCAACAACACCTAATTATTATCATATACCTCCAATATAAGAACGACGACAGGTCCTTGTGGTCGTGACATCCTGATGTGAGAAGCACAAAGATGTCGAAAACCGAATTTACACTCTCTCAAAAACTGGAGTTACTCAAAAAGCCTTTGGACATAGCACAGGAGTTCCCGGAAGCTTGAAAACCCTCCTTAATTCCAAACAATTTCTATCGCACTCAGTAGAGTGCCAGCAGTAGCTGTAAATACGATTATACGATTCTGATGTGGCCCGAAACTAGTAATTAATCAAATAAATAAATATAAATAAATTTAAAATTACCACAGCACTGCCGCGCAGTTGTTCATGTTTCCGAGGCACTCCACTCACTACGCGCGTTGTCTCCTTACTACGGTGAACGGAGTGCTGGGGTTATTCTGCAATCGATGCTTGAACAATGCACTTTGTATTGATAGCTTGAGTTAATACTGTTTTCACGAATTATGATAATATTCGTGCTCTAGTACAGATTACTCCCTTAGGGTGTCAATAGATAATTCTGGCAATCTGATAACATTTGTCAATGATCTGTGTGTCAACATCTGACTAGAAATTTGCAGTATAATGTTAAGTGCTCCAGACCAGTGAACTGGCTCGTGGCCGTAACAACTCATAAGGTCTCCAAATGCTATAATAATATCATTTACATATCCAGATCCTACATAAGGACAGTTGTACAACTTGATGCCAATCTTTGATAGGTTTTTCAGAATCAACCTTTAAATAAAAATGTTTGGACTTACATCGTATTTATGAAAAAAAACAATGCGGTCGTGCTTTCGGATTATACTAAAGTACAATGGTTTAAAGGTACAATGAGTTATCAATACCATTCTACATTATTTTCATGATGTCAGGCTTAGGTCACACCATAATCAGCCTATAATGTTCCCACTGCTGGGACGCAGGCCTACTCCCTGCGAGAGGGAGTGGGCCGTAATCCATCGCGCGGGCCCAGTGCGGCTTGGTAGATCTTTGTCACATGTCTTCGAAATTTTGGTTCGATTTTTGCCTTCACCGTTTTGAGAGCAATGGTGCTGAAATAATTGACCTACGACCTACAACTCGTAAGTCGCTGTTGCCACTGGGCTCATTTAGGTCATAAATAGTCATAATCAATTAAACCATAATTATTGAACAATGAACTTTGAGGTTAGGTATACCTACTAGGAGGGCGGTCCTTAGGTAGACAGTTTGCGACCACTTTCTATGGTGGCAGCTTCTACGGCTCAGCATTTAGCGTACAGTGTTAGCTGGTTGGTCCTAGTTCAGACCTTCAAGCCCCGAACACCCTTAATAGGGAAGGTCATCAATGATGTACTGACTGAACTGTGTAACCGAGTCGTCTTGCATTTTAACCATAATTTACAGATTCTTAGCCCATTTTTGAGACACTCCTGCTGCGGCGATGTTGAGAGGAGTGTCTCAACACCCTTCGAACGTCCTCCTTATGGCCCTACGATGGTCCACAAGCATACGTGCAGTTTCTGAAGCCTACTTACGTTAAACGGTTCTCTGCTGTCTTATTCAAATCTATCTTCATTTACGAAAAAAATAATCAGCTGTTACATACATTTTCACGAGTTTAAGCGCACATAAATGTAGAGAACAGCAGATTTTAAATATCAATAAATTTTTTTTATTCATATTTTTGTGCGACTTCGGGATTGGTAAAAATCGTTCATAATTATGACTAAAATGACCCCTATTTTTTATTTTTTTGGGTTTGAAATTATCAAATAACTTCTCCCGCACTGGGCGGAGCGGGAGGACACTTACTGACTAAAACCCACCCGTGTTCCTTCCGTTGCCTGTGTTGCTAGGGGCCTCGGTAACCCTTTCGGACTTTCCCGCGACCCTGGGTACAAAGACCCCTTAAGAGGTTTATGGTGGTTAAAATTACAGCCTGTATAACATTTGTCTTCTAGATCATCTAAATTGACACTAACTTATTCAATACACTGTGTATTGAATAATTTAGTGTCAATTTAGATGATATGTAAAAGTAACAGTATTAACGACTTTCGTTGCTGACCTTACCTAATAAAAATTATCTACCAACTTCTTAAACAGTACTTCGTTGAAGGTCAACTATTCTTGTTATGCATATAGATTCGTATTGTGTTGCTTATTACTCGCACTTCTATGCAACCATCTCACTGAGATAATTTCAGTACTTAGGTACTTCTAATTTGCAGGCCACATCTAGTAAGTACAAAGATCAGCAAGTTTGCTGATGCGGTTAATTTTAATTTGATGTTTTCTCTTAAAATTTTATTACTTTAATAATGTCTTTGCGTAATATTATTAATTTTTTGGGTAGTATATAATGCGTACAAATTCTTTAGTGTATACTAAGTTCGGGTGCGCCTAAAACTTCGTGGTGGCGCGGCCCGGAAGCATATTCCCCAGCCGCGCCACCAAAACTTTATTGTATTTCATTATTCCTTAGGTACAATTTTTTTTCATTAGACATACTGTAAATGGAAAGAAATAAATGGCACAAATGATCTAGAAACATGTTTTTTGAAAATTTCACTGTGGGAGTATCACACGCCGTAAACCAATTTCGGTATCGCCATTATTAAACATTCGACCAGTTTATCAATACCGTTCATTCCCCGTGACAACACGATCAATACCACGTTACCGTATTCCAATTACATTATACATAGGTACATACATTTCATTGATATTTACACAAACTAAGACAAGTATTAAGTATTCTGTAGTTTCTGCCATGGGAAAAGGCATGACATTTAAGAAAATCCACAGATTGCAACGCGGTAAGGGAAGAAAAACTAGGAGTAGTTATCGCTACCGATTTGCTGTACATTTTAGAACCTATAAAATTAGTAATTGGCCTGCTTTGAAGTCCATAAAGAAAGAAGATAAAGTAAAAATAAAAATAAATAGGGTATATAAAAAAAAAAAACAACTTCCAAAAAACACTACTAAGTGAAAAAATAAAAATAACAAAATTCTATCCTAAACTATTCACAAACTTAAATATTGCGTCGAAAAAGTTCATCCACATGGTTGTCGACTGGTAATGTACCCAAGAGACTGGTGGCATTGCCTCGTTGTATGGCAATGCTTAACCTCTGGCCAAGGTAAAAGCCAGCCCTTGGGTTACGGGAAGTGTCAACCAGCCGTCTGGAGATTTCCTTAAAAAGGCAATGAGTAGTCGGACCCCACAGCCCGAGGGTTTCAACCCCAAAACGGCTCGAAAATATAATGACCAACTAGGTTATTGTACTTACGCTGCTCGAGGTTCTCTGCAGCCGCAGCAGCAGCGCCAGAATAGCACGTCGTGTCAGGAAGATGGGATGGCGTGCAAGAGTATCGACACACGTTGCATCCCACATTAAGGCCTACCGTCACCTATTACCTACCGGAAATAAAGACATGCCATCTGGTCTCTTGCTATCGTCGTGTGCTAGGCCATTGGGTTCTAATACAGCTGGAACGCCGACGGTGACAAGAGCTCGTCGGATGATGTCGTTAATGTTCGCGTGCAGCGCTAAGCGTCCCGCACTTTGGTTACAAGACAGGCTGTGGTGTCCGAGACTATTGACAACTTCACCACAGTGACAGCGATGAGGAGAACAACATGGCGCTCCTAGTCTTAGGGAAGCAGTGAGGCGGAAAGTAGTGTCGTCGAACAGAGTGCCTATTTTCGACGACGGTAGTGCATGAAGTCACAGACCCGACTCCCACTTACCCACAGTCAGCAGGCGCGCACGCTCCGCAGTAGTAGTAGAAGAAGTCTTAAGTAAATTGTTCTGTACTACTCTGCAGCGCGGCTCGTCCCACCGTCTCTGGGAAGATGGATTATCAGGTAGGTCTGAGTTCGGGCAAGCGAGTCTCCAGCCTCGGTGAAGTACGGCACATCAAAATTAATCAGTGTGGAGGCTAGGATTTTCCTGATTAATTTCTCAGTGCCGTTGACCGAGTATATGAAAGTCGGTAAACTAATACTAGAAATATTGCGGACGCCGAGGCCTTTCATACGAATAGGAAGAGTAGCTTGAACCCAAGCTCGGTCGTTCTTGGCCACATTTAAAATCGAAGTTAATGTGTGCCGGATAATTTGGTCAATTTTGTCTAAAAGGTGTGTGTGTGCTTCCATAAATGGGTAGCTTCCGAAGGAAATATGTTATTTTAGGGCCGATGTTATTTTTCACTTTTTAGTGGATCAAAAACATAATCACGCCTTGTTTCCCCGAAAGGTTTTGCAGAGTTTGTAACTTATCTAAGTAACAATAGCCTAATGTCAATTGCTCATCACCTTTTACAAAATATTGCTTTTCCCGATGCAGGGACGTTAATTGTTTAGGAGTTCTCCTGGTAAGAACCGCGAAAGAGAAACGCGACTCATCATAATGCATAGTGACGAGAATAAATTGCTTGCCAACCATATTAAAGTACCTTTTATTTATTATTAAGAATTAAGTAATTCCGGTGGTCATCTGTGATCTTCGACATCAGTTCCACTTTACCAAATGGTGCTTTTCGAGAGCAAATGCACGACTTACTATAGAAAATACCAAAATTGCTATAGCAGTGCCTATGAAATTTGAGGATTTCTCTCGATTTCCATGGAATGCCATCATCAGATTCTGACTTGGTGACAATGAGACCACCTCGGGAGCATACCCTTACAAACAAAAAAAGAATTTTCGAAATCAGTCCATAATTGACGGAGAAATCTGTGAACATACCTACCTTAAAAAACAGCAATATATATATACAACGCTGTCTTTTTTGGTAGTCGGTTAAAAATAAAGGAGGAGACGGATAATAAAAGGGGGAGGGGTTAATTATGGAGGAAAAAAATTACAAGAAAAACATTTTATTTCGCATCAAAAATACACACAATCATAATTACGCAGACAATTTAAACAAGACACAATGGTGCCGATTCCCTTGTTTACAAACTAACCTAAATTTAAGTTCATTGCATCTTTTTCTTTTTATTTCATTAAGAAAAGGACAGAAGATAAATTATAGTTTAGTCCTGTCAAATTAATCACCGCTTGACGTAAGTTGACGTAATTTTAGTAGGCAAGTTTTTAATCACGTATAAACTTGTATGGAGTAATGACAGGCGCTGATTAATTTGACAGGACTAAACTAAAATTTATCTTCCGTCCTCTTCTTAATGAAATAGAAAGAAAGAGATGCACTGAACTTAAATTTAGTTAAGTTTGTGAACAAGGGAATCGGCACCATTGTCGAAGACAAGGCATCGATAAATATTAAATAAAAAACGTTGTAACATCAACATCCTCTAAATATTTTTAAAACAAACTTCTTCCTTCCTTTGTATCGCCATTCTGTTTTTAAGCTAGAATTATTTTTACTCTATACTTATTGTTCGTAATTTATACTAGTCTTCTGGGAGTGTAATTTTTTTAATGATGTCTGAAAATAGAGTAATAGTTTTGTTTTAATAGGGTATTTGACTACTATCAAAGAAATACATGAATTAATACATGTTTTAAGTATGTTACTAAAAGAGACTTTTTGTGAAAAAACAAATAAAGTGAGTGGAAAAATAAAGAAGTTATACGCTTTTGAAATTATTCTTCTATCCTTGTCTCACAAAACGACCATTGTATTGAATGGCGTGAAGTTGTTATTGCTTTCCTGTGTTGTGTGTTGTCAGATGCTAGTACTGCTGTTTCTGTCTAGCATAGAGTTCAAAACGCAAACAACTTCGCCATTTTTTTAGATATTTAAACAAATTATTTAATGTGGCTATTTTTCTGGGTTTAAAATATCAAATTAAAAAATAACTGTCAAATACCCTGTTGGCTTCTTTTTACGTCTAATTTACACGAGCCCAGAACTTGTAATTAGCTGTAAGCGTGTCTTGTGTACAAGTACATTCATCATCATCATCATCACTGGCGCACTGCTGAGTATAGGCATCCTCCCATTTATGCCATGCTTCCCTGGTCCGTGCAAGTCTCATTCAGGTCTTCCCCTGCGATCTTCTGTACCTACAGAAGATCGCAGGGGAAGACCTGAATACGACCTCGTCTACCCACCTACGTTGGCAGAAACCAACATATGTACATTACTTAATAACAATTCTGGTAACACAAACCTGTTATTTGATTGTCGATCATGTCGATGAGAAGTTTTCCGCCGAGGAGAATCTGATGTCTTCGTAGATTCCGTTTTGCGTTTCCTTGGAGACAGCTGAAATATTCAAGTTGTGTTAAAGGAATAAGTCGTTCAGAGAAAGTTAAACATTTGAAATGAAGGAAGTGAAAAAACATTTACTTATTAAATAACTATGTGGACCCTGACACAGACAGAAGGTGTCCCGGAAAATCACATAGAAGTGCTGGACCAAACCAACAAACCACATTCCTCCTGGACCGAAATTGCTGCAAGTTGTTCGGGGATGCCTTTCCTCTGCAGTGAGATGATCCAGGATGACAGTAATAGAATAGAAATAGCAAAGCACCGGATGATGAAAAGACTCAATGAATAGGTACCTGTCTTTTTGGTGAGTAGCATTCATCCAGCCTCTTCATCTTACGATGGTAATCTGCAAAATGAAATTGTAAGTCACTGACTTTTTAAGTTTTACAGTGCTACGTTTTTCTAATATATCTTATCTATCAAATAAGCCGATGGCCCACCAAACCAATGTCTTATGTGCTGTTTTATTTAACTAATGGCCATCATACCCTTTAAGACGTTCTCTTGTTGAATACTGTAGCAATGCATCACGACTTTATAAGGTCCAATTATTTGTGAACAGTTGAGCTGCAGGACACAGGACAGGTCAAGGAGACAGTTACTTTTTATGCGCACATGGATTAATTTTCCGCCTAATATGAAGCTGTTATCAGAGTGCATGTCTCACGTGTCTGTAATGGTGGCAGCTAGCTACACTTACTTCTCCGACTTCCTACAGGTGACCTCGACTTCTCCTTGTCGTGATACCTCGGTATTTGAGTGACGTAATTATATGCCGCTTGTGGACGCGGGCGGTAGTTGAATGCGAATAGCTCGTTGTAATACTTCTGAGACTGAAATAGTAATACATCTACGTAGTCACTCTCTTTGGGGAACGACCACGGTACGGTTTTAGACGTTATTGAATCGGAGAAAAATAATATTGATGACGCTGTAACGGCAAAAAAATCTGCCTAGCCTTTTCCCAATATATCTATAATGGGATCGGTTTCCAGTCTAACTGGATGTAGCTGAATACCAGCATATTACATGCAGCGACTGCCAATCTGACCTCCACAACCCACTCCTAACACGATACCCCTTTGGTAAGACTGGTTGTCACAATATTGCGTTTCTGATACCACCCGCTACGACAGTCAGAGATCTATGAACAACAGCCGGGACCAACGGGTTAACGTTCTTTCCGAGACACGGAGTGGTCTCGATATGTAATGGATGGTCACCCATCCACGAACCGACTGTGGCAAGCGAAGCTTAACCTTCAATCGACCCGTGCGGCTATAGTATAACGACTATCAACATCATTTCAAACTCAAACTCAAAGCATTTATTTCAATTAAACCAATTACAGGCACTCTTGAAGTATCAAGGGGGTCGGCTATTCAGAAAGATGAAGCTAGTTGCCCATTCCAAAGCGTAGTAGGTTTCTATGGAGGAAAATGGATATTCCACGGAAGATGTCGACAAAGTCTTGAAGATGTTTTATTACGACATTCTTACTAGATGTCAATTCAGTGCTGACTTCTTTCCCAGCCATATTATTTTCATCTTTCACACAATCTATCTATCTTACCTTCTACAAAGGATCGAATATGATTAACTGACTTCACAGCGTCGACGTCAACGTCTATGAAATTTTGCCAGTCAATTTGATCTTGTTTACTAAAACCAATCTAATTAAACGTATCGGGCCAACAATGGAAAAAATGCTTTGAAGAGAAAGTGAAGTTGGCTTACCTCTAAAAGATACCGAGACGGCGACATAATATCCTTAACGCCGGGGAAGAGAGCTGCAAAACCAGAAAAATTTAGAAATCAATAACGTAGGTATAGTACCCGGGCGAAATATTGCCGGACATTTTGGGGGACTATCTAATGTAATGTTGATGTTCAAAATGTCCTGATTATCAGCCTTATCTGAATATTTTTATTTTGTAAATGATACACCAAGTTTAAGAACAGACTGTCTTATAAGTATTAGTGACGACGCACTACTAAGTCGAATTTTCTAAAAATCTATATTCCGTAACGGTCACGTACTTCTGAGCTAGTACGCACGTGGGATAATATAACCAAAGTCAATATTATTCCGACAGTTTACCTTCTTAATTCCTTAAATAGGTAACACACGTTTATCAAATTGACAGAGTCGTACACATTTACAATTGGCGAGGTCACTACACTGGGTAAACACCTTAGTCATCTAGATTGCAGTATTTAGGTGCTAAAAATAGATCGAATAATGGCTCTAGAACGTGGACTTTAACGCCTGATGCCAAAATCTTCCGTTAAGTTTGACAAGACTTGTATAGAATACTAGCACTTCGTCCGCGTGGATTTCGTATCTTCGCCTACAAAGTTCAAGACTCTCTCCCTCCCGTTTAAAAGATGGTTTCCGAAAACTAATGGTTGCGATTTTATTATTATGACAAACATTATTATTTATTACAAACTACTACCTATTTAGTTGTTTCTAGTTTCCAAAAAATAAAATATGTAGGTACGAATAGACTAAGCGTAGGGCTGTTAGCTCACACCGTGGGATTTTTCTTACTTTTAGCATTTTTATACCCATCGCACATACGTCAATATTCTACATTTACGCGGCCAAAATTATTTGTTTACTTTTATCACGTCTGCATGATATTAAATATCTCCTAAGAGTATTTTTTTTATTTAGTTAAGTTTTTTTGTAAATAAAGGTAAAAAATCATAAATTAAGATAAAAAAATCATTATTTCACATTTATCAATCCAAAGAAATACACACAAAATAAAACAAAATTTGTACAATATTACAAACAAATTAATACAACAGAAGAATTTTACACAAAAATAAAACATTATAACGTAATGGATTCATCTTGCTGTTCGCTATCCGAGTCTGGTTCGTCGGGATATTCTGGCATTAACATGTTTATTGTTTCCGGGCAAAATGTTCTGGGGATTGATCTCTTCTTGGGCCTCAGGCTGGTATGCTATGGTACACATCAGTATTACAATTTTCCCTGGAAAATTTCCTGGCGAAGTTTTCGCGATATACACGGATGTGTTTATTCCGGGCCTCTGCGGCTTCTTCGGAAAGCTGACCTATTGGCAGCAAAGCATTTTCTATTATAGTGGCACCATGTGTCAATATTTTATGCATGGTCGGAGTCATAGGGTGCCATTCATAAAGACTTACATATAATTTTGCAGTGTCTTTGGCATAAGAATCGTATTTCTGTGAATCTATCTTATGTCCATTTGAAATTGTCTCCAATATCACTTTTAATCTATAAATCAGTTCATAGTTTATCCCGGTTATATCTGCTGACAAATGGGGATTTTCAAAAAACCTTCTACTGGTATTACCATCATTGGTATTTCCGAAATTTGATTTGGGCATGTCTACCAATAATCCAGTTTCAATCCGAAATCTTTCTTGGATGTGCTTCTTTGTTTTTTCTTCTAGTTGTTTTTCTTCCTCAGACCTCCTTTCTCTATATTTTTTAGTGGTAATTTATATGTCAAATGTAAAACACTTTCAAATAATCTAATTCTGGCATGCAATACAGAAAGCCCAAAATTAACACCCGTAAAACATGATGTTTCCTTTTTATCTTCAATGTTGTTGAAGTCTTTCGATGTTGCACCACAAATATAGCACCGACTTTGTTCCGGTTGCAGCATTGCATACTTTCCATCTACCATAGTCATTTCAAAAAAATGATCAAAAGAAAATTTTGTTTGGTTCAAATTTATTTCAGTGAGTTTCAGTGCTTTTACAGAACTTTCGACGTATCTTATTTCTTCCTTTGTCACGTCAGTAGACTCTTTTACAAACTGAAATCTTATTGGGCGGCAAAATCGTGGGGATGATGGCGTGGGGTTCTGCCAGATAATGTTTTTTTATCCTTTCCACATACTATTCTAATGGGCACAAACGAGCTCAAAAATATATTTGCATCTGATTCACCATCACCATCAAATGTTTATTTGTATTGAGCTTGTTGGGAGCCATCGCAACCCCATTTACAAATTATATTCAGTGAATTTCTTCGTTCTTCGTTAGCACTTCTTTCAAGAAAATTGATAACCGTGTAACGGTATTGTCAATAAGGCTTTGTAAGCTGCTTTCCGCGCAGGTACCTGTGACCCGTAAACATTCCTTTGGTGGATAACATTCTTGTTTTGTTTGTAACAATAGATAATATGGGGGATAAAATACCTTGTTTGTGTTTCGAATGATTTCGTACTGACGTCTTGTTAGATCGGCCTCAACGAACATAGTTAAAGCTTGTAGTGGTGTCAAAGGAGTAACACTATATTTCCTTTTTCGTCGACTGCTTTTCTGTATTCATGCACTCGACTAGGGAAATTTGTTAATTCTTTTAGGATTTTCGACGCATCCCTTTTTCCTTGTACTCTTAAGGTTGTTTGTGCAACGTGAACAATGACGTCATCTCCCACAGTTGCTCGGATTTTTTAGGTTTTTCGACGCTTGCTTCGTTCACTTAATTCGTCAAATGATTTCGAAGGCCGTCCCGGCCGATTCAATGATTTTATGGGTAGTTGAAATGTTCCATTTAACCAAGACTCATTGTTTTTCAAGAAAACCTCTTCCTTTCTGTGGCATTTGGCCCATTTGTCTTTTAATACTGATTTAATTATAGAAAATCTTTGTTTTATGTCTTTTATGTCCTCATCTGTATTGCCATAGTTTAATAATAAATAACTTTCTAAATAATTCACTTTTGCATCGAAATTCGGTAAATTTTCATCTTTCATAATCTGATAAAGGTATTTCCGAGTAACAATTTTCACACCTGATGTGCTTGAAGTATCTAAAACAACGAAAAGCTAAGATTACTTAACTAATAAAAAAATGGTTATATTTTCATATAAAATCTTAATGATTAAAAAGGGCCCCCGTTTTGTCATCTGCACTCTTCCCCAGCTGGTTTTTGTGTTTTCTTTTAGTCAAAGGATTGCAGGTTTCAAATAAAAAAAGAATGACGATCGTATCTCATCGAGAAACACAACAAATTGACCTTTGAAGTTCAAAATTACTTCAAAAATTGACTAAAACAACCCATGTGTTTGAAACCCCCAAATTATTCGAATTGAGCATTTTGGGTAAGTAAATAATAATAAAAATAAAGATAAACCTGTGTTATTGGAATCCATCACTTTCACTCCAAAAACTGACACACAAAAAAATATATTAATGTTGTCACTTTTGTTGTGTTTGTAACTTTAAGCAGCAAAAACGAGCGCACGGGTTGACGGTCAAGTACCGACTACCTGAAAGCGGTCGGGGTGTATCGCAGGTAGGTGGTGGGGCTCAGTTAGGATTCTCGGAACTGTCTTCTAGCTCTGCATGTGCTATTTTATGTGTTTACCGTAAGTTTTTAAAATTCAAATTTGGCCGCATAAATGTGGAATATTGACGTATGTGCATCGGGTCGTAACTCCTGAACGAAAGGTCCGATTCGAATAATTTATAGAGGAATTTACATGTGCTTACATAATCAACCTTGATTATGAAACTATTTAGTTGGATAAGGATTTCATATCATGATGCGAATGTCATCATCTATCGATGCTACCCTGTTTTGATTGAGTAATTGAAACGGTTATTGTGACTACTATACGTCACAGTCAGACATATAGCCTCGCGTAATTTTTTGTGGGTAATGATGATTACTTTAAAGATGTAGTGCATTATTTTATGAATCATCAATAGTTTTTGCAGCGCACGCCAAATTACTTTTATAGGTCATTTTTTGATGCTTTGGGGTTACATTATTGTAATTTTCGTAGGGATCTCATTTTTTTTTTATTATATATACAACCTTTCTCGCTGATAATCGCTTTCTATAGATGAAATAATTTTTTAAATCAGTTTTTTTAAGTTTATCCATTATAAACAAACAAACAAAACATTTTTTTTTTTGGCAAACTAAACATTTAATATTTTCTCTTCATAATATTAGTATAGAAGTATCGATTTAGTAAATACAGTCAGGAAAATGAATTGTTTTTTTTTATTTTGCGAAATGGTCCTGCTCTTGACCGCGATCTCGCCTGGTGGAAAGCGATGGGATGAGGTCTACGACGAAACGATCAAATTTTAATTGTTAAGCAAATTGACCTCTTACGCCAATTTCCCGTGTTATAGTCATTTTGATTTGAATATAATTATGGACTATTTAAGTTGGTAGTCAATTTCCTTAATAATACATTTCACAGACTTTACATACACTACCTGGACGTAAATATATAACATATCAAATTTAAGAAAAGGTTTGGATTTATAGAGCGTCGCCTCTGCCATTCACATGGGTGTGAAAGACTCGTTCTAAAACTTGTTTCATATTTCCACCTGGTACGAGTACGTCGTCGATCAGAGCATTAATTTCAACAACGTTATCCACTAAGTTACTTCTTATTGCTCACCAGTCGGTATAATCTGCGTCCTGCTTCTAAAGGTAACATTCCTACCATCAGCCGTCACCCCGCTATTCCTCCTTCTCTTTCTAACATCTCTCAACTCCTTCAATTGCTTCAGTTCCCGCAACTCCTTCTGCTTCTCTATAAAATTAAAGCCTCTCTTCTTTTCTAGAACAATTGGAATATTCGCTTTTCTTTCGACTAAAGGACTCCACCAATCGTGGGTGATCGTTCCTGTGTCACAAACTCTTGTCTTATCAGTTAATGTTGATTGGTTTTGCTTTGTTACGACTTTGAGTCGATACTTTCTTTGTCGAGGGGTATCATCGTAGTTGAAAGTCGCGAGGCTGCAAATTGTCGTGTCTGTTTTGGTTTCATCGCTCCTTAGAGATACTGAGCTGTTAGATGTATTCGAAATGGTGCAGTCTGTTAGCTCGTCTTTCAATGCTTTTGCTACGTTTACGCCACCTGAAATAAATGCTTATTATTACTGTGCTTATCGCATTTGAAATATCCATCGATAAACATGAGCCTCTTTCAAACCACTATTTTAATTGTGATTTCAACTCGTTTGGTAAAAGGATAATTGAAAATATAATACCACCCTATTACTGCCTTACAGCAGGGCAAAGGCTTCTTCTTCTCATACAGAGAAGGCATAACCATGAATCACCACGCTTGCTCAAGGCAAATAGGCGATCTCAGACTTATTAACTAATAAGTCCAGTTTTCCTCACGATGTTTTCGTTCACCGACGTCATGCGGTGATGACCAAGATAAACTTAGAAAGTTCATATGAATTGAAAAAGTATTTAACCCCGATAATGCGGCAGCTCCTCCTTAAGCTTTAAGCCACTATTTACGATGCCCATGAAAAGAAAGAGGATAATGTACGATTTACACCGACCGGCGCGCGTCGCGCGTTGGAGCGCATTTTACAATGTGTCAAAGGAAATTGAAACTTATAAGAAGTAGTTAAATGTCATATTTGCATGGGCTTTACACAGCTTTTGCACTGACGTCAGTCAATTTTTACAGCTATCGGTGTAAATCCTACATAAGGCGACGGATAAATATAACCATGTTCGTAACATTTCATCCAGTTTTGATTCAACCTGTCCCATCTCGCTGTCCTCCCCCCAGCAACGCCCTAAGTCGAGGTTCGTACGAGTACCCCTCAGGGAGTGCAGCGCCCCTTAGGCCCCTTAGCGTGCAGTCGCTTGGTAATTTAAGAAATTCGCCCCTGGCTTTGAGTTCGCTTAAGGCAGCCACAAGATAGTTCAAATTCAAATTCAAATTTCAAATTCAAATAATTTATTTTCTCTTCACAAACAATGACGTAACATATATATAAAACAAGCTTAAAAACTACGTGATAAAGTTTGTGAGAGACTGGTGTCTGCACTAGGAAAACCTGTATAGCAGATCACCAGGGTCCCACCAGACGGAGTTTAAATATGATTATACAAAAAAAATATATATATATATATATAAACAGTAAAAGTGAAGGAGCTGTGTGCATAACAAAATAAATCAAATGTACATAATAATAAAAACCTAAAAACTAAATCAAAGTGAAAAACTATACAACACAATAAAAGAGATATGGAAAAATGTGAGAAATATTATGAGTAAATTAGAGTAAATTAGAGGGACGGACTATTTCGGATGAGTCAGTAACTCCTCAGTTGCTTTATAATCTAAGTTAAGGAGCCATTCAATTAGAGCACTCTTACATGACTTTTTTGATAGGTGATATATCGTGGTAATGCGATTAATTTTATTGTATAGATGGGAACCTTGGAATGTATAAAATCTTTGAGAGAAGCACGTTCTTAGACCCTTAACTGTATTGCAAACAGAGTATTTTCTGCGTTTTCCTGAGATAGAGACGGGATCAAATATGATGGAGGTGTGTTTCTTGAGTACAGTGTACAGAATAAAAGTTAAAAGTTCGATTAAGTAGTGACGACCTCTCATGGTCAACTACGAGATGCCATATAAAAAAACAAACAATTATATGGCAGATTTCACTTACGATTAAACAATAAACTGCTTTCAAGAGACAGTTTATGATTCACCGTTGATACACCGGTGTTGACATCTATGTAAAAAAGAAATATTAAAAAGTCGAATTATTCATTCACTGAAGTATTCTGAACAGATTCAACATTACGAGGGCGGCACTGTAAATTTCGGGAATCAAGGAAGTGACACATCATTACTATTTATAAATGTATTTATTGCTTTTCGAAGTTCCGCGAAATTTGACACATTTTTCCATACGATGGAACCAATCATTGAAGCAACCATTCCATTCGGAAGTTGGGGTCTCCAAAATGGCCGTTTTGTAGGCGTCCACAGCTTCTTCAGGTGATGAAAATCTCTGTCCACGCAATTTATTCTTTATTTTAAGGAAAGTATAGAAATCATTAGGGCTTAGGTCGGGGCTGTCGGCGGATGGTCTAATAATTCTATGTTTTCTTGCTCTAAAAACTCTTTTGTTCTGTGCGCGATGTGAGAACTCGCATTGTCGTGATGGAGGATGATGCGGCGGTTGCAGTTCTCTTTACGGAGTTCAGAAACGACCTGTGGCAAACAAATGCTAGCATACCATTCTGCATTAACCGTTCTTTGTCCCTCAAGAGGAATAGTCGTAACATGGCCGGTTTTGGAGACAAACGTGGCCACCATTTTTTTTGCAACACTCCGTGATCGAACAATTTTTGTTGGCTGTAACTCAATTTCGAACACCCAAACTCGTGACTGGTTTTTTGTTTCGGGTTCGTACGCGTATATCCAGGATTCGTCACCTGATACGATGTTGTATACAGCATTTGAGGATCCTGTGTGGAATCTTTCGAGATATGACGCACCAAGTAACGCGAGCCGCTTTTTGCTCTTCACAGAGCGAATGCGGTATCCAACGGGAAAACAACTTTTTTACACCTAATTGTTCATGCAAGATTATTTGTATTTGACTCATGCCAATGTCTAAAGTTGCCTGAATTTCGCGGTATGTCACATGTCGATCTTCCTCAATCAGCTTACGCACTGCATCAACGTTTTCATGGGTGACTGCAGTTTTTGGACGACCTTGACGGGGATCATCACTGAGCTTAACACGTCCACGTTGAAATTCAGCAAACCAGCGATAAATTGTGGTTTTGGATGGGGCTTCATTACCAAATGAGGAAATCATCCGGTCAACACACTGTTTTTGTGTTAAACCACTTCGAAAGTCATAATAAATCATCGCTCTTGAATTTTCTCGAGCCAATTCCATTTTTTCAACGACTAAACAAGTTTGACAAAACCTTGTGACAAAGACCGAGAATCTTTTTTTAAATAAATAAATGGTATTCGATTTTTAAAACCAAGGAGTTTTCAATTAAAAGATTTTAATATGACAGGAACAGTGGAAACATTCCATTCCCGATACTTTTAGTGCAGCCCTCGTATTAACATTGAATAATAGGTTGAATAATAGGGAGACCAAATAGTGGAACAATACTCCAAGGAGCTCCTTACTAAAGTCGAATTAATTCACTGTCGAGTAATCTGACATAGCCTAGCTGTCACTTGGTGTAATAAAATGGTCATATTTATTTTATCTAGCGTATTCTAGACTTTTACGCTTATACATTTATTTTACACTTATATAAATCGATTAAACTAAACGAGGTGATCGTTTAAAGTCGTCGCAATATAAGAAGTCGGATTTGACGTTTCTCATTTGACATGCCGCGATAACATTGTATAAACGTCTATGTAAAAAATTGAAAAATCAAATTCATAATCCTATTTAATTACTATGTTACCCATTCACTATCACAACGTGTATCATTCGTAAGCATCAAGTTTTAACTTTATATTGTAAAAATGCACTCAAAAACACGAATTAATCGTTGATTAATATTCCGACAGGACGTTACTACAATGTCATTCTTTGGGTTGGTTGCCGTAGTGTTGTGACCGTTAAAAGCCGTTTTTTTGTATTATAATACATATAATAATACATACAATGTATTATTATTGATACACATAAACCTTCCGGTAGAAATCAGTATGTCGGGTTTTAGTTTATGTCTTGGTTAGGCTTTGAATCTCGCCCAAATTTAAATTTCGTTGGAATTTATGTAATAACTGTTAAATATTACAAGCTCGTGCGTGTACAGATGTTCTATGTCACGAAGTCCGTTTGGCTATGAATGTTGTCAAGCGTGCACATGCACATTGTTTTTGTGTGCGTAACCTCGAGAGCGCTCAGTGTCGATCGGGACACGGTCCGGATCAGTAGTGGTTTTTAGTTCGCGCCAAATTGTTTTACGGAGTAAGGTCAGCATGGCAACAAAACGAAGAAGAGTTGTCCATAGTGAGGTAATATTTATTTATACGTTTTCAATTAAAATGTTATACAAAGATACTTAATATAGCAATAGAAGTATTTATAAAATGAATGTTTTTTTGTGTTATAAAATGTTTATATTACTTAATTATTTTGATTACATTTTGTTTTAGGGTTGAAACATGATAGCTAGTGTTTATCATTTCCTGCGAGAAGAATATGAATTTACAAAATCATTAATGGAACTCAACTGTGATTTGTCTCATTTACGAGACATTACACGCCGTACAGCTGAAGCTACGGGTGTGAGCCAAAAAACAGTTCAAAGAATATTAAAAGAAGAGAAGGAATTGCCATCCACTTCATCAAAATTCACTTCACCTATGAAGAAAAGGAGAAAGCGAGATAATAAAGTGGATATAGATAATTTTACAGCCGATGTGGTTCGCAGTACTGTACAAGATTTCCATATTGTCCATAAAGAAATTCCAACATTAGCTAAGTTAAGAACAGCATTGAATGAAAAAATCGGATTCGAAGGTTGTTTAGAAACTGTTCGCAAGTTACTGTTGAAATTAGGTTACAAGTGGCGCAAAACAGAGAACAACCGTAAAGTTTTGACGGAGCGTCATGATATACAAATGTGGCGTTTAAAATATTTTAAAAAAATAACAGAGTACCGCTCTCAAAGTCGGCCCATTGTCTACACCGATGAGAGCTACGTCCTTTCGACACACGTGCGGAACAACACCTGGGCAAAAAAAAAAGGAAAGAACTCCGTTTTTTAAAAAAATTTGCACAGGCACTCGCTTTATTTTAGTGCACGCGGGAACCAAGGATGGTTTTATTGAAAATGCTTCCTTGGTTTATAAGGCCAACTCAACAGCTGGTGATTATCATTCAAATATGAGCTATGATAACTATGTAAAATGGCTAAATGAAAAGTTGCTACCCAATTTACTTCCGCGCTCTGTCATTGTCTTAGACAATGCATCTTATCACAACACACGGGCTGAACGACTACCAACGCAATCTACAAAGAAAGCCGATATGCAGCAATTGCTCAGGGATAAGGGTATAGCATTTGATGAATCTCTTCTTAAATTGGAATTGTACGATACAATAAAGAAGTACAAAGCCCAACACGTAATCTACAAGTTTGACGATTTTATAAAAAGCAAGGGTTTTGATGTCTTACGCCTTCCCCCTTATCACCCAGAATTAAATGCGATTGAAAATATTTGGGGGATCGTTAAAAATTATGTCGCATCTAAAAATATCGAGCAAAACATGACGAATACGGAAAGACTGATCAATGAAAGTTTGGGCCAAGTTAGCAGTGAAACGTGGCAAAAAACTTGTGCTCATGTTGAAAAAATTGAAAAAGACTACTTGAAATATTTTGATCTCGATTTTGAATTTATAATCAATGTACAAGATGATTCTGACGACAGCAATACGGAATCGGAAATCGAAAATTTATCTGATAGTGATTGAAAATACTGAATAGTCCTACTTGTTTCGTTTCCATTCTGTAACACCAATGCTTAATTAAATGCCTACATATTCTTAATATTTTTGTATTTATTGCAACCTAATCTAATTTATTTACAAAATGTATATACTTTTAAAACCAAAATTTTATTTAGATTATTAAATCTCGACTTGAATATATATCAGATTTTTTTGCTAACGTTACCTACTTTTACACACACAAGCGCGCTTGTCGGGATACGTCACTACTACAATCAAAGCCGAACGGACTTCGTGAAATAGAATATCTGTAATAAAACTGTCGATTACAAACTAATTATTTTAAATCGATGTGTCTCAAGAATCGGTTTTTAAAGCTTCCGACTTTTTTTCCCCTCACGTCACAAAGTATTTTTATAGCTGTCAAATCCGACTTCTTAGATTGCGACGACTGTAGTTACAATAAATATGGCCATTTTATTACGCAAAGTGACAGCTAGCACATGTCAGATTAGTCCATTGAATTAATAATTGGACTTTAGTAGGTACTAAGTTTCTGCAAAGTACTGAAGTAATTCTTAATTACTTATGTTATCTTTCAACGTAGATTAAGAAAAGAGTATATAAGGGAAAGTCTGAAAGCGGCACCGGTGTCTGAAAAATTGTGAGGAAATCGGCCGGTTTTTTAATTCTTTTTTTTTAGGGGATAAGTATCCAAAGTAAAGTTTTCATTATAGCAAGTGCGTAGGTATAATAGTTCTAGTAAAAAGATGTTTTACCTTTTCCTTTCTTGCAAGCAGTACAGTTTATGGCTTTGTGGGCCACCTCTGAAACAAAAACTTGATTATAACATCACATGAATTGTCTTTTCTTGACAACATTTTTAGTTAGTTATCAAGTTGTGTGTTGATGAGCCTCGTGCTAACTACTCAGTCAAAATGCCCACTCATTGGCGAACAGTCTTAGGGAAGACTAAACCTGTGCCGAGATACCTATTGCTCTATTCCCATCCCATTCGTCTCACCTGCTCATGATCTCACACCTGTACATAAGCTACCTTGGCTAACCTGGAAGACATTAAACAGACTCCAGACCCAGGTTGGTCGAAGCAAGTAAAACCTGCTCAGATGAAGATTCATAGATGACTCCGCCCTGCTGTGCAAATGTGGTGCTGTTCCACAAACGATGGGACACGTTCCTACCGTGTCCTTCGTGCCTTCTTTCCGCTAAAAGAACGATCGTTAAAGGAACTGATGGACACTATCACACTACCGGTGGTGCCAAACTCTAGCTAAATTCTGGGCCGGTTGAATTTAGAATGCCATCGAAATGCTAAGAAGTTGGTCAAATAGCGGTTCGATGTTTTGTTACAAGTTTGCAGGTACTCACCTGTATCTGTATGCTGAGTTTTGTTCCTTGTTACAAGTGTGTAGGTACTCACCTGTATCTGTATGCTGAGTTTTGTTACTTGTTACAAGTGTGTACGTACTCACCTGTATCTGTATGCTGAGTTTTGTTACAAGTATGTAGGTACTCACCTGTATCTGTATGCTGAGTTTTGTAACAAGTGTGTAGGTACTCACCTGTATCTGTATGCTGAGTTTTGTTACAAGTGTGTAGGTACTCACCTGTATCTGCATGCTGAGTTTTCTTATTAACGCCGGGGCTTGCAGGAGTTATCTCACTCACTATCATCGAGTTCAGATGTCTCTGCCTCATGTTCGAGAGTTTTAATCCGGAGTTTTGCGTAGCGCAAGTACATACATCGTGTGGAGTGATTTGTACTGCCTGGTCTGTGAAATTAAATTGGTAAACTATTTTGTATGGTGTTAGGGTGCAACCAGAACGCGATCGATCGACGTCGACCATCGCCTTCAAATGTCCATCCATACAGGATGTAAAAACGTCGATCAAGCAGCAATCATATATGCATTCTGTACATTAATCTAATTAACTTTTTGCAAAAAAATAATTGCTGGTTAACGACTTTTATTATTTTTTGGTGTGAACATTTGCTGTTTACGGTAGTGCCCAAATGAACGCCTTCAGACTTTCTCTTATATGCTCATTTCAAAAAGGGGCCCCCGGAAACTATCGCAAGCACATAGTGACGTAGCGACATGGGAGCAACATGTCCTGAGGTACTTATGAGGAGCGGAGAAGTATTCCACGGCTATTAGAACAATCCCAGAGCCCGGAAGATGGTTAAGATCCCTACCAGCACTTACTGGAATACTTCCTTCCTCCGAGCACGTTTGCTCTTGCAAATTAAACTCAAACTGGTCAATAAAGGTGGGAAGAGGTGGGAGCTTTGTTCCTTGCCAGTGTTCACTCCAGCCGGCCAAAGGCAAGCCAGAAGTGAGGTACAAGACTTCTCCCGGGAGATAGGGTCCGTGGGGTCGCTACTGCCCAACAGCTCTCCACATGCCGCCCTGCGGGTTTCTGTATCTCTCTTGGTCTGGCTTACTCTAGAACCCGTCCCGGCTAAGTATACTCTACCAACATAGACAGTTTGGGGCGCGCAAGCCCCACCAAGACAACAACGTAAAGATACGGCGGTGGGGGTATTATTATTATTTACCAGATTCCATAGAAGGGGGGACGGACAGCACCCCTCCCTGGGGGTAGCCTCTGGCTGTCATGGCCAACTGCTACTCATCCTCAAGGAGAACCACTCGTTTGGCTAACATGTTTATACTCGTAATCCAGTCCATTAGTACCTGTTCTACTTCATGTCTGGAGAGGGCGCTGCTGATGCTGGAGAAGTTGGTTTTGTCGAAGGCTCCTTCGATGTCTATGAAAGTGCCCACCCAGGCAGGTACTTTTTGGTGAATCGCTTCCTTTAGAGCTGTATTGCGTGTTGGTTATCGTGTAGCGGTATGGTTTTCAGAGCATCGTCCCTTAGCTCCCTATCATATAGCCTTTCCAGGTCTTTAGTAGAAAGGAGGTCAGGCTGATTGGTCGATGGGATTCGGCGTTTGTGTAGTCACCCTTATCTGGCTTAGGGATGAATATACATTTCACATCCCTCCATCCTTTATGAACGTATCTAAAGGCCAGGCCCGCTCTCATGTAAAGCACCAGTCTTATTGCGAACCCGCCCGAAGACACATCCAGGGAAGTAAGTTTCAATAAGAACGTGTCTTGTTTCTTCTGGCGAGGAAGTATGTTATCAGGTTTACGGAGGGTAGTGGGCCCAGGTCTATACTGTTAGCTTGCTGGCAAGATTCAATGCTACCACAGAATTTGCACCTTCCCATGGTACTCCTGAATCTGACGCATTTTTTGTAGCTGGATTTGGCCGCGTAGTAGTTATCCCAGTCCTCAACCGCATTATGTGTTCACCAGGAATAGGCTGAGACGAAAACGATCACCATCTCCATGGTGTTGTCGTTAACTGTAACATAGATTCACGCTCTGGGGTGATCGTAATCTGTGGTGACCAGGAGCCTACCACCAAGGTTGGAGAGTTCTTATATGCGGCCCGCCCTAATCTCCGGCTCTTGGATCAAGGCAATGGCGTGTGTTGAACCTCCAGCCACTTGCGAAGCTGAGCAGTCGCGGTCTGCCTGGAGGACTTTACTGGTCGACGAAAGGTCACCGTGAAGGTTTGTCTAAAGGACGTTACAGGTCGACGACAGCTGGCGACAGGGTCATGTCGTCCAGCTTCTCACGCTCTTGGTGGTGGTGGCAGTGGCGGCCGACTCCGCTGCAAGTGGTTCGCAGGTACGCAATTTATATTTGAATACGGGGAGTTCCTTGGTGTTTAAAATGTCTACAGGTATTTTATTGTAAATTTTAGATGCCATTGCAAAAAAACTTTTGCGCCGAAGAGCAGTTCTATGTGGTATACTAGATATTTTAAGTGTATATCTTTTTTGATTTTAGCTCACCGAATAGATTTTTATTTATTTTAACAAATACTGTAACTTCATAGATAATAAGCTGATGGAAAGGTCAAAATTTTAAACTTTTTAAAATATGGATCGCAAGATTCAGGAACAAAAATACCAGCAATTGCGCGAATGGATCTTTTTTGCGCTTCAAACACTGATTCTTTATTTGTGGCGTTGCTCCAGAATATAATAGCGTATTTTAGGTTTGATGATACGAAGGCATGATAAGCAGTTAAAGAGCTGATTGATCGACAACTTTAGATAATTTGTTTAAAGCATAATTATGAGTACTGGTTCAGTTTACTGCATACTGTGTCAATGTGTGTTTGCCATGTCATATCATTATCCACAGTCCTAAAAAAATTACGCACCTGACTTGTTCAATTAATGTACCATCATATTGAATGTTGAATTTGTTTTTAATCTTTCGCGGGAGAGAATGTGAGTAATATTTTTTTTCTATTTTGATAACCAGATTGTTATTTGTCAGCCAGTTAATTATTACATTAAGGGTATTATATACGTCTGCTTCAAACGTATCCATATTTTCACCAGTAAAAATAGTTGTGCTATCATCAGCAAAAATAATCATAGCGTGTTGTGTGACGCTAGGTAGATCGTTAATATAAATTATGAATAGGGGTGGCCCTAGCACGCTACCATGTGGTACACCGTATAGTACTTTTTAGGTTTAGATTTATGTTTTTGTTCTGTGCCTTTTAAAGAGCTAATGTCATTTATTTCTACAACCTAATATCGATCACTTAAATAAGATACTTATAATCTATGGACATTGCTCCTTATTGCATAGATGTACAGTTTAGTAGTCAAACGCTTTGGTCATGTCTATAAACATATAATATATTTTTCCACAAGCCTTTTTGTTCTTTTGCAAAGTCTTGTATTTTTCAAAATGAGTACTGATTGCATGATATATATGTAACTTTTCTAATATCTTAGAAACTATAGGGATCAGAGCTATATGTAGGCCTGTAGGCTGCGATGTTCTCCTTGTTATTTTTCTTGAATAGCGGCTTTACTACAGACTTTTTCAGTTTGCTCGGGAAAACACTGTGTGTCATATCATCAATTTGTGTATTGAGACACAAATTGATGATACGACTAAGTATTGGGCTGATAACATACGCTACCTCTTTGATGATACGACTAAGTATTGGGCTGATAACATACGCTACCTCTTTGATGATACGACTAAGTATTGGGCTGATAACATACGCTACCTCTTTGATGATACGACTAAGTATTGGGCTGATAACATACGCTACCTCTTTGATGATACGACTAAGTATTGGGCTGATAACATACGCTACCTCTTTGATGATACGACTAAGTATTGGGCTGATAACATACGCTACCTCTTTGATTGAAGAGGTTGTAATGTCATCATTATCCAGTACTTTTAGTGTTTTTTAGGGATTTAATCATTTTGTAAACGTCATATGGAATTAAAGGATTTGAGTTATTGTGTAATGTCAAATTATTGTTATTTTTTAAATTCTTTAAATTATTATTACTATTATTGTGAGATTTCAATGTTAAATTATTGTTATTTACATGGTAAATTGATATTGGATTGCTAAATTTATTTATTGGTTTGATTATATAAACAAAATATTTATTAAAATCTTCAGTAATTATTTGAGGGTCAGATATAGTTTCATTGTTTTCTATTATTTTTTAATATTTTCTTTTGGTAGTTGACTTATGTTTGATTTGATTATTTTCCATGTGGCTTTTGATTTGGTTTCTGCATTAGATATAATATGTTTGTTTTGAGACTTTCGCGTGAGTTTTACTATCTTTTTTAGCCGAGTGCTATACTGCTTGAGGGTTGACTAACTCATAGTACTACTATATTTATTCTACTATAATAAGCAAGAATAGCACGGACTCACCGCAGAGGCACATAAAAGATCCAACAGCTTTAGCAACTTCGTTTTCTCCACATGTTTTTGGGCCATTTGTTTTTGGGTAAGTAACATCCTGGTTCTCATATTGTACTTCGCGATTACAGAAGCTCTTACAGTCACCCGCTTGACAGGGACTAAAATGTACCATGTGTTAAAATGTACCATGTGTTTGTTTCTAAGAACATATTAACGACATATCTCCGAATCGTATGGGATGCAGTGCACACTGCATGAACTGCATCCCATATTATTTTGAGATTTCCGGTCAATCCATATATAGCCTATTGCACACTATTTTGTATGGGAGGTTGTGCAACTAGTTAATCTACTAACTTAATAAAAATGTTAAATTCTTTCACTGACAGCCTAAACTGCTGGGAAACATGATATTTGGACAAGGATTGATATATAGGGAAAGTGAACACTAAAGCCCCATTTACACGGTCCAAGTTTCTGGAACGTTCAAGAGCAATTATCGCAAGACAAAGGACACTCAATTATTGCCATTCAAGAATTGCATGCAAGTGTTAACACGCGTGCGATTTCCATAAGTCATCGCCAGTGATGTATCGGGTAGGATTTTACTTGTCATTTAATGTGTTTTTAATGGTATAAATGTAGTAGAAAAATTGCAAATTAACATTGAGTTCCAAAATTCAGTCCCTACGTCCGGAACGAATCATGTAAAGCTTTTAATGATGTTTTACTTTTCATAATACATAATACTAAAATATAATTATAACAAAATAATACTTCTACATAATATCCTCTTTGCGACTCTAGCAAGAACATACTCGCATCTCGAGGGTCGAGAATGTCTCCCCGTGTAACGATGCTCTAAAGAAATAATAACTTACCGTGATGCCATCTCAGGTCGAACCATAACCTGAACTCCTTTGTTCACTACAAATAATAAAATAATTACTTGTCACGTGATAAAATTCCTGCAAATAGGATTTCTAGACAGAAACGAAAACATTTGGAGGCTCATGCGGATGCATATGTTTACCACATTTGCAACCGCATGAGCTCCGCCTAAGGGTGAATATTAGTAAAATCATAATCAACAAATTAGAAATTAATCATAGCTCTAAATCGTAACATTTTCACGAATTTTTAAATGATTATAATTTAGTAATTATTTTATTATAATTTTCGCGAATTTGAAATATGATCAACGTACAACGAAACAGCTCTGCAATTTGCAAAAAGTAAGACATTTTGAATTTCGCCTTGCCGCTTCGAAGATCCGCATCCGCGGTTGTGAGCCACCAAAAATCCGCATCCGCCTCCGCGGATGTTAAAAATCTGTATTCGCACCATCCATCCCCGGTCTGTACACCATCAAACTGAACAATTTTCTCCATGGGACCAAAATTGTAATCGCGAAAAAATTATCGACATTTGGGTCGAGAGGTATTGAAGATTTTTATGGGACAATTGAATAAATTTGACGACACCTTTCGGATACAAGCTGTATACTGTATAGGATGTTTATTATGTCGGCCTTAGTTGTATGAATAATAATACATTGTTTTACCCTTTACTTCTCGTTGCAGTCGTACTTGTTTTCTTACACATTCCTCTAGGTTGGCCTTTTCCTGTGCACACATGGCATCTTTTATTGCTTCTATGACCTCCTCTTCATCTGTTAGTTGCGTCTGTCTGTTTGTTTGTGTTTGCGTTTTACATTCGGCTAGTGTATTTGTGCATGATTTTTTAGATTCCATGCCCGCATAAGATCTTTTGGATTTTTTACAGACAGCTTTCTTTGCCGCTTTTTCTCTCTCTTTTCTTTCTCGCCTGTTTGGACAGGTGTCCAAATTGCAGGAAGGTCCAAATAGAGAGGAACAGAAGTTCTTCAACATACTAAAAGGGTTCCTGGTTCTATAAATATAATAAATATATTTTATAAAAAATATAAGCTAAATAAGCTACTAGTCTCTGCTTCGACTTGACCAAAACATCGCGATTTATTTATTATTTGTAGTGCAGATGTATTTTACAGATAAGCTATCCGGTATAAATTCATTAAATTACTGTGAAAACCACACCAAAATCTGTTGCGTAGTTTAAAAGAACACGAAAAGAAACTAATTATTATATATATCTAGCTAGATGTACAAGTAAATATTATGTCTAAATGACGATGTTATGTTATTATTGTTTTTACCCTGGTAGTTCCGAGAAAGATCTGAAATGGGAAATAATTATGGTTCAAAATCACTCGACAGAATATACAAAAAAAAAACAACTCACACAAATATTATAAATTTTCCTCACTTTTTCACATGGTCCCATTTTCTTTGTAGATCATCATACACATCACACTTGCACCGTTTAGTGATTCTACTTTTTTTTTCTGAACTGCAAGAAATAACTGGGGGAGAGAAGAACATATTTTTTATCAAAACAAATTTTGTCCTAAATTTTTTCATATCAATATAATATAATATACTAGCTGCTGCGCGTGGCTTCGCCCGCGTGGCTTTTTCTAAAATGAAGTACTAAGTTACTCCTACAACATCAGTTATATGCCAGTGAAAGTCCTGTCAAAATCGGTCCAGCCGTTTCAGAGATTAGCCGGAACAAACACACAGACAGACAAAATTAAAAAAAAATGATATTTTGGTAGATATATGTACCGTTATACACGGTACATATATCTACCAAAATATCATTCACCCACCCATATGCATTTAGTAAAAAGCAGTTGTTTTAATGTTACAAACAGATACTTCAATTTTATTTATTTGTATAGATATCTTTGTCATTATAAATAATATGAAAAATATATAAATATCAAAGTAATTTATTCAAATTAGGCTGAGAATCACCACTTTTTGAACCTGAAAATTAATTGGGACGGTCGGCGGTCCTCCAAAATGCCCGCCATTTACTACTTCCAATTGCTTTGACGTTATTTAACCTGTATTATCTCAATGGTCATCCCCTTTGCTATCCAGTCCTCGAAGAGTGTTGCCTTCTCCGGATAATCTCCCATTTACGAGTCTCTAAAGTCACCAAGCTAGCGTCTCCACTAAAATTCATTGCCTTTGTACTTATTGTCTATTACGTTCTTCTTGTCTGTGTTTATACGTAAAGTTTTAAATAAATAATTTAAAAAAAATGTACAATCAACGCCATGTGACTGTGAACGTTGTCTAAAAGAAGTTGTGCGCCGACTCCCAAATAAATTAATGATGATTTGAAGGTTTAGAAATACTCACTGATTTCTTTTCCTAGAAAAGACGTGATGTCGGAGCTTTCCGTCATGAGGTGTGAGTGTATCTCCTCGGAAGGAACCTTGAATAACAAGATAATATATACTATAAAAATATAAAGAGGAAAATTTGTTTCTTTGTAAGTTTGTATAAAGAGGGTAATCTCCGGAACGAATTATCCAATGCTCCACTTTTTCACTAGTAGAGGTAAAATTTGTTTGTAAGTTTGTATGTAGGGGTTTTTGTTTTTTTTTTTTGTATATATATATTTTGTATGTAGGGGCAATATGCGGAACTAATGTTCCAATTCATTTTTTTTCACTAGTAGTAATTTATTCCTGGGTGCTATTGGCTATAAATTTTATATGTATATCATGAATATTAGCAGAGCTATGACAACTTTTGTCTAGCAAGTCGGAAAGAAATACCTCTTAAAACAGAATTATTTGCATGCAATGCCCAAACAGTGTTGTATACATAATTGAAAATAATGTAGGGCAACCTAAAATATTATACAAAAATTCGCGATACCATATTTCTGTCTTTTATGTTTTGAAAAAGTATTTTTTCGACATACGTTTGGGTGATTATTTAACATTCAGTACATCATTGTCAAATACATTGGGTATTTGACCAAGCTGAACATAAGCTTCACAAATTCCCATAAACATCCCACTACTGGGCAAGGGTCTCCAAAGATAGTGGAAGGGGTTAGTCAAACATAAGAATGGTATTTATTGGCGTATCGAAAAAAGGACACTTCCTGTAAAAATTACGCGCAGATGAAGTCGCGGGTAACAGCCCACGACTTCGTCCGCGCGCAATTTTTTTTTTCATTTTTGACCTTTTTTTTTAGATTATATAGACAAAGGGGATATCATGTTCAGTAAAGTATGTTAGTCTGCCTTTGTTCAATTTGTTAAAACATAGTAAACTAGCTGCGCCCCGCGGTTTCACCCGCAGAAGTCTCGATCCTGTGGAATACCGGGATAAAAAGTATCCTAATCCAGGTCATGGTCTATTTGGTTCGGATCGTGAAGGGTGAAAATAGCTAAACAGAATACTTATTTGGAACTTCACTTTTGATGCATTTGAATTGAAAGTGTATCGATCTGCTTTGTCTTTTCTTAATAAAACTTCTGCTTCTTCTTTCCCCTAAGCCATGAAGCCACTGAAGAAAGTAGATTTCTCTTCGTCATGAAAACTTCTTTGATAAAACTCGTGAACATTAATGTCAATTATATTCTTACCTGCATCATATCGCCGTATTTAGCATTTTTAAATAACGTGTCAGTGTCTAAAATGCTGAAAACAAAAATTTATCAATAATATATCGACTTCGTTACCTACTTATTTTATTACGTGCAATTTGTACGGAGTCTGGGGTTGTGTCCGGTTAATGGTAATTGGCTCGCCCTAAACTGGCGAAATGTGGATGTAATATAGGAACACCTCTGTCTAACCCTTCGGGGGCTACAGGCGTCGGCGTTATGTGCAATAAACAAGACTTACTCAGAATGTTGATTCAATCCTTGATTAAATGTCCGATAGATACTCGCGCGTTTCGAAATGCAAATCGAACTATCTGTAAAACGACCAACCGAACATGACTATCACAATGGGAGGGGTAAAAAATCATTTAGATACTTAGACGCACCATCTCTGGTGTAAAAGCAGCCTTACACACTTTCTCTCAAACAGAAGGATTTTGAAGTAAATTATTAATTGCTTCATGTGTTTGAAAAGATCGTCTGCAGGACAGCGTGGATAAGGCAATGTATGTTGTTCAAATATCAAAAAGAAAGGCATTGCAATTATTAGTGTGCTATGCAATCACCCCGAAAGAATGAGGATACGTAACAGAGGCATGGAAGAGCAGGTTGGAAAGTTCCTCCATCCTCCTTTGAAAAGTGAGGATCCTCCAACCAGACAGGTGCCTATCAGTTGAGCCAATAATGTTAATATTACTTATCTGAAGATTTATCGGAAATCTTTGCTTGCGCGATCTAGAATTTGCGTGATATCAAATGTATATGGAAATTAAACGCACTATTTTAATACAGCTTCATGAAACATTCTGACTTAATTAAATCTTGTCGTCTACAGCCATTCTTACCACGATTCAAAGGACTGTCTCCTCGCACAGCACTTACGCTGCTCATCATTTTTTGCATCAAGCTTGAAGATGGTGACTCTGGCACCGTGTTGACTTTATTACGAAATCTCTCCAGAGCTTTCTTGGCGTAGAGTTTTTCTAAAAACCGCTTATGACAATTTTATCAAGGTATGATTAGGTAATTTAAGAATATTATTTTTCTTAAAAAATCTTTAAAAAATTAAAAAATCTAGCCATTGCTGACAAACTGCTGTGCTAAGGCCTCTCCAAGTCCTTCCCGGTACTCTATTCCTGTGCGATGCCGTCCTAAGCTAGCCCTCATGGTACGCGTCTAAAGTCATCCGCGATCTCTATCTTCTCTCTTTCTTTGATTAGGTAGCTTAAATTGTTTTTTACTTCCTCGTTGTTCTAACGGTCGTAATTTAGTTAAGTCCTATGTAATACGAGGCAGCCTACTGCCATCAACCGGGCACAAATCCAGACTACAGAGAGATACTACTGAGAAAATCCTGTTGGAAAAACCCAATCACATTTTGCCCGACCTGGGAATTGAACCCAGGATCACATGCTCAGTAGTAAGCGATACTACCTAGTAAGTATCTCTCTGTAGTCTGGATTTGTGCCCGGTTGATGGCAGTAGGCTGGCCTCGTATTACATGGGACTTAACTGGTGAAATGTGGGTTTACTGTACACCTCTGCCTAACCCTACATGCATGATATTAGATAATATATTTTTATTTATTTGCATTTTTAGTACTACTTGTTCCTACATACTTACGTTTAGATAAAGTCACAAAAAGTCCAGAAGCCGGCTGTTTTTTTGCACGCATACATTTTTTGTCTTTGCTGTTGTAAAATTCAATTTCCGGAGCTTCGCGCCATTGAAACGGCATACTCTTTAGCTGCACCACCTAGAAAGGGATTTCCAATTTAGAAGATTTCGCTATGTACTTTACTACTTAAGTATCTTTCAATCGAATTTTATTTGTTGGCAAGCAATCGTGAAGTAGACTATGTAACTTGGTTTGCATACATCATGATGACTTATGCACTTGCCCATAGTTATTTTGAAATCCGAAGATAAAAACAATGGTAAATATTGAAAAATTACTAAGTATTGTAACCGCTTTCAATAATAATGAAGAGATTTGAACAATTTATATAGAGATAGATAAAGATTTAAACAGTTAACTGTATAAGCATCAGCAACGTGGTTATTCAAGGTGGAGATGACAGTAAACTAACTTCGTATATCTAATGACGTTTCCAGTCGGCACACAAAACTTCAACCAAAAATATCTAATAGTTTGGTCACTATAGCTAATCACAGATTGGCAAAACCCTTGGTCGTCCTATATCTACTATTTAGTTTCTTAGAAATAAACACTTTTTAATTTCAATGTCAGGATTTATTTCATAATCATCATCATAATCAGCCTGTAATGTTCCCACTGCTGGGACACAGGCCTCCTCTCTTAGAGAGGGAGTGGGCTGTAAGCTACCACGCGGGCCCAGTGGGTGTTGGTAGATGTCACATATCTTCGAAATTGTGGTTCTAGGACATGCCGGTTTCTCACGATGTTTTCCTTTACAATTTTTAGAGCAGTGGTGATGAAATTATTTATTATTTTAAAATACAAAGAAAAGCACCTGTTTGGTTCGATCCCATGATCTACGATTGGTAAGTCAGGGTCGTTACTACTGGGCCACCACTGGTCTCCCAACTGGGCCACTACTGATCTCCCAACTGGGCCACCACTGCTCTCAGGATTTATTTGATAGTTTCTAAATACTCAATACTCTATGCATTAGTATCGCTAGTGTTTTCATTTATTGTCGTTTTGTCATCTCCACATTGTATATCTCTGTAGTTAATAATAAGAACAACGAGTATGAGGGCACACAAAGCTGTTTCCGTAGATCCTACTGTACTTTATCCGCAGAGTCTACAGTATTCAGTCATGATTTACTTACACCTACAAATTTATTACAGCCAGGGCCGCCAGCCCTATGCGTATGTAAAAAAGCATTGTCTCCTTCGTCAACATTTTTTTCTTTTCTATAATCTCTTTTAGTCCATTCCAGTTCAGCTAAAAACGCAGATATCCTAAGGTTTCTCGTATGCTTAATATCTTTCTTAGCAAAACATTCTTCGATATCGGTTTCATTCAAATCAACGCCTTTCTTTCGTTTTTTCCTACGCTTATGGTTTTTTTTCTCTTTAGGAATTGAATTTTCCGATCTGTTTTGTGCATTATCAGGCATTATACTGCATTTTAAATTATTCCAGTGGTTAGAGAAGAATTGATGAAATTCAGCAATTATGTGGCGAGAAGTCTTTGTTTTAATCTTATTGACATCCTTCTGCTTCCTAGGTCTCTTTGGTTTATTGCCATTACATTTCTTATTATTTTTCTTTTCTTCTTTCTTTTTTGGAGGCATAGTAATTTTCTTACTATTCTCAATAGCACATTTTTTTGGTGCATTATCGTTATTTTGATTCGACATATTTTTGGTTTCATTATTCTTGAGGAAATGCCTGATTGCTTTCATAGTACCTTTGAGTTCTTCATATCCTTTCCTTTTATCTTTCGTTCTACTGTCTTTCTTACTTCTTATTATGTTCTTCAAATTCCTTTGACGTATTGTCAAATAGTGTGCGTGAAAAGTTTTTGTCGAGAACAATGATTTAGTGCTACTTTCTGCGTTAGTGTGTTTCCTTTTCTTATTGGTAGTTCGTATTGGTAGTTTCTTATAAGGTTTCAGTTCTCGCTTTGCTTTTTTTTGTTTGGTACGAGATTGTTTGAATCTTCGCCTAGTAAAACTGTTTACCAGCATATTTAATAAAACACCACGATTTCTATCTGTATTAACTCCAATAGACTTTCTTCTATTAATAACTTCATCGAATTTTCCATATTCTTCAATGTCATGACAATTTGAATAATAGTTATAATTTTCTTCTTTAGAAAAATCCTTGAACATATTTTCGCGAGTAAGTTTTGCAACCCAATCTACGGTATGTTTCTTAACCCGGCAACGTTTTTTCATATTCCATTTCAGGTTCCGAAATCGTTTTTGAAAGAAAGTAGTGAAAAAGGTTCGTTTGTTCTTATAAGTACCGGTATGGAGCAAAGCAATTGTATCTAGTGGTCCTCTGGGACCGGTGGTTTTAGTAAAAAAACTCCACCTTCGATTTTCATCTTTACTCCATGTTGATTTCATGGTACGATTGCTTTCAGTGGTTGAATGTAATGTTATCTGTAAATTGTATACAAGTTTGTATAATTTCTTTTTTTTTTTAAACGATTATAATTAAATTCACTTACGTTTTCATTCATTCTTTCTTCACTTAATCCGGCATCACTATCGCTATCATCAGAAGAACCTCTAACAATGATTAATTTCATATCAAACACAAGATTCATCAGAATTTCTTATCATTTCGTTTTGCCTATCTAGTTTATTAACTCACTTTTCCAAGCTGACATCACTTAGGTCACCATAGTCGGCTGGTGACAAGCATATAGTGCACAGCTCACCAATGTCTGTGAAACAGCTGATGCAGAATACACCTGGACAGCCAATGGTTTGACATCTACAAAAAAGTTTTTTTGATAGGTTAGTTGAACGCTAGGATAATAATGCACTCAGCAATACACGAATAGGTATAAAAAATGATTTCTTACAAAACACCAATAAAAGTTCACGGGATGGACATATGAAATAAAATGAAATGAAATGAGATTGTTTATTCTGTTAATAGGATACCAGACCACATTCACACATACACGTCAAATTAAAAAATAAGCTAGATGGAGTCGACATTTCCTATCTGACTACCCCTGAGATAAATGGTGAAACAAACTGAAGGGTCAAAGTCTCTTTTAAAGTCCAGACATAATCTTGTGTAGTGTATGGGCTGAAACTATGAACAACTGCCAGGTACTCATGATTTTTATAAAATAGAATTGGTGATGACATGCAAATCTATTAAGACCCGAATTCTAGATCTAGACTAGGTAAAGATTTATCAACAATGGTATTGTAACAAAAACCAGATACAGTAAACAAATGATCTGCAAAGTTTTTAATTATAAAATCTCGTCTAACTTCGTTAGTCGGGAGTCAGGATCGCTTGAAGATGTAATCCCACACAATAAGCAATGTTGTTGCGATGGACCCAATCCTATCAATGATCTGAAGCACTGAAAACTAAAACACATTTTTAAATAAATATATTACAATAAGCCTTTATTGCTGATTCTACAATATTCTGAAAATATTATTTATATATTATAAACTACTCAAAATTAATTTCTTTAAATATATCAGTGCACTCTCTTAAAAAAACTTGTCCTTTAAAGATTTCCATATCTCTTGTCTCTTGCCCTCTGAATCCACGCTGGACCAGCTACTCGTTTGACGTTTTCTTTTCATAGTTGTATGCGATGCGCGCTCGGGAACGGATGCGTTTGCGCTACACAACACGAATATTTTATTCGTGTTTTGCGCAGCGGTAAACGCTGCCCAATTTTTTTCGCAATAGCTACTATGCAGCCCATTGCCAACGAGCTTTTGGCAATCGTCAAGCATGCCAATCGACTACATGGATGAGGTCAGCATCTTGCAGATTTGTAAGTCCTCCTTCAAAGAGGAAGAAGTATGCAGTGGCAAGTTGCTGTTATTTGAATCACTCGACCAAGTCGGACAAATACTACTCGTATCTCGCCAGAGCCTGAGCATCATGCACCTGCTGAAGAGGTCAACAGATCCGGATGACGTGCCAGATTTTGTGGTGAAGGAGCTGCACAAGTTGCCTCCCGTCAGTTTCGACCACGCCAACGTCACCAGGCTGCCGAAGGACATCACGTCTCTGAAGGTGAGCCTGGCTGAGATGAAGTCCAAGTTGAGTCATCGTATATCACCATTGGTGAACTGCGAGCCGAAGTAGCGTCGTTGCGCAACGCTATTTCGACAAGCGGTTCACCGGAAGGCTTCAATTTAAACACACGTCGGAGGGCACAAAATGCTTCAGTCTGCAGTTTTCAGTCAGCGAGCGAATCTACGTCGTCGGCTGTCAAGAATGCAAGCGTTG